>BRKX01000005.1:67693500-69060000 GCA_026008535.1 Perilla frutescens
CAAGTACCACCATGTATGAATTAAAGTATCACTAGCAATGAAGTGAAGTATCATTATTTATAAACTATCTGACAGCCGCCATTTTCTTTTCTTTTCTTTTTTCGATACTTTTATTATTTTTTCAGTCTTTTTAAATCTTCATTTTATATCGAGCACAATGTATGAGTCCACGCGTTAGTGTCGAGCGAATGCATTGAGTAAGAAAAACTGAAAAATTCAATTCAATTTTAGGATTCACTAATTTCATTTTAGGTTTTATATTTATTTAAAAAAATTAAAAAAAAAATATTTAGAAAAAAAGGAAAAAATTAAAAAGTGAAAAAAAAAACTGAAAAAGGAAAAGATGAGTGGAGAGGGGGATGAGATCACTAAAAAAGAAAAATAAAATAAAAAATAAAAAGATGAGGGAACCACCTCATAGGTCAAATAGAGATCCGTCTAAGGTAAGAGATCCATTAAAGCTTCCCGCGACCACTCTATTATGCAATTAATTTCCTTTTTGTATATGATTTTTTAATGGTCCACAATTGGGATTAAAAGTATGTGTAACACAAATTTTTATATTTAATTTGGTAAAACATAAAATATGTATAATTTAAATTATTTTTGGATCAAAATGTATTTTTACTGATCCAATCTCTATTTTTTCTCTGATTATTCTATTCAAGAATGATCTTCAAGCAGTCTTCGAAGTTTTCGGGAAAAATTTATCTCCTTGATCTTCTTTGACTTAGTCTTTAGAGTTTATAACGCTAATTCAAAAAGTTGTCGCCTTGTTTCTGACTTAATCATTGAATTTGGAGAATCCCGAATAAATCGATTGCATGTGTATTATATTCAACAGGTTCTTGGTGGAAATTGATCATTCGATCTTATTTCCTCTAGCTTTAGAGCTTGATAATGTTAATTCGAAGGGTTATCGCTTTGTTTCTAAATCAAATGCCAACTTTGAGATGTATTTGGTGAAGAACATCCTTGAATGCTTTTTTTTAGATTAAACACCAACTTTAAAATGATTTGATGAAGAAGGATTTTGAATGCCTCAAGAATGCAGAATTTCATTTATGAATTTTCTTTTCAAATTCTTGAATTCTTCAAATGATTTATAGTGTGCTTTTTAATTGATATGCAGACCCCTGGCGCCGGCCATCCATTGACTCTTAAGTAGGGCTGAAAATCAAACCAAATAGCTTGATACTCGGCTCGTGTTCGTTCGTTAAAAGCTCGTTCAAGCTCAGTTCGATAAGCATATCAAACAAGCTTGAACATAATTTTATGTTCGATAAAATTTAAAGCTCGGCTCGAACTCGAGCTCGATAAGTAAAAAATGAGCAAACATGTGTAAAAATACCAAACTACTCAAGCTCGACTCGTGTTCGGCTCGATTAAAGCTTGTTTGAGCTCGACTCGATAGATAATCAAACAAGATCAAACATAAAATTTAAAACTCAATATCATTTCAAACAAGCTTGAACATATGTGTGTTCGGGCTCGACTTGACTCATTTACACCCCTACTCTTAAGTATTAATATATATTTCTTCATAAATATTTACTTGTTGTCATAGAAAATTTTATCTTTTATCATATAATAATATTTTTATCAATTAATATTTTATCTAAGTTTGAACTTCATAAGATTTCACTACTAAATAAATATATAAAAATCAATAAATATATTATACATGATTTATTAAATTTTCCGGATCTATACAGTGATAAGTTGGTATAATATCAAGACAAGATATTTAAGTTAGTCAAATCATTGGGTGTTCGAGTTGACATCAATAGATACATAAATTTATAGTCTTCCAAATTTCTTGTACGAGTAATAATTAACTATTCGGTACATCTTTCACTATCTTTTCTTGTCTTGTAGCGAAATATTGCTTTATTCTTAATTTCATTTTTTCTGCATATTTTTATTCGAAATTTAGAAATGTAAAGATATTTGTATAGTGTTTTAGAAATAATATATAGATTATAGTTCAATATATGAACTTGGGATATATGCGCATGTAATGTAAGAACCTGAATGAAGACATTTTATTTCACATATTGAAATTTTGTAACTTTTGATAGGCTTTAAATTAAGTTGGATCTTGCTAGCTAATATTTATTGTAAGAAATATTGATATGCACACGTACACTCAACGTGCCAATGCAAATACATTCTCGTACCATTTAATTGACTAATACAGAGTAAAAAAGTGTGTGTTTGTATATATCGTATCTCGTATCTTTAGGTGGATATATATACCCTTTATATAAATATATATTTAAAATTTATTATCGTGGACCTTAAATTATCTACCATTTTAATATTAAATAAAATAAACACAATATAATTGGATAAATTATTAATCCGTCATTATCTATCAAATTAAATAAGACCTCTTAGAAACTTGAGTAACTCATTCAATGGTTTCCCAATTCAATACGCGACACCCTTTCAATAAATGTATTTTGTAATATGAAATTAAATTTTATGCATACAATCGTAAAAATATTAAATATTATGGGATAAAATTTGTTAACCAAATTTAATTTTTAAGTCAACTATTCTATTTCCTTTTTCAAGTTTATAATATTTAACTAAAAACTTGGGAAAATGAAAATCTCTCTAAAAAAAAAAAGGAAACTTGCGCATTTGATCTTTTTTTTCTTCTTCTTCTTTTTTCATTTTCCAAGTTTTTAATTAAACCAAATGGTTTAAAAATATCTAATTTGGGATAAAAAAATTTAAAATAAATATTGGTCCCAAAGATTTTAATAAATTGCAAAAATCTGTTATTCCACATTATCGGGGCAAAAAATAATACAATACGTATTGTTAGAATACTATTTTTATAGATACAATACATACAGTACAAAAAATGATAAGAGGTGAAATTAAAGTACTAAAAATGTCATTTTCTATAATCATATATATGGTTCTCGACCATGCGCGGTCTCAAAACCTTGTTTTGTCATTTACTCCATTACGGCTCAATATAATATTACATAATTTAATAGTAATTATTTCGTTATTTTTTTAGGGGATAGTGATAGTACGTAGTTCATTTTAATAGTCATTGAAAGTTTTAATTTTCTTTTGGATCTGTTGGTAAAAATAAGATTTGACGATTGATCATAACGACGAGTTTGAGTTGTTAATAAAAAAAAAATAAAAAGGATAAGATATGTTACAATTTAATTAAAATGGTGAATGATTTTCCACTTATGTATAATTTATTCAAGCTCGACGGGATTTATAACTGAAAAATAATGTTCAAAACACAATTTTCAAATTAAATCTTGATTATATATCTATATATATATATATATAATTTAAATAGACTTCAACAGGATGTTCGGCACGATCCAATTCATTTGCAACCTATGTTCATGCATACTTTTAATTGTGTAAGCAATTAGATTAATTAAGACCCTAATAAGTAATTACGAATGTTGAAACAAAGTTAGGTTAAAAGATCACCATTATGTTATCAATAAATAGCTTACTTAACTGGAAAAATCTTTCTTATGCAGTCTCTATAAATTGAGCACCACCTCCATTATTTTCTTCAGATATCTAAATACGTCTCTCTCTCTCTCCCTCTCATTTTATCTATCTCTTTCTCTCACACACATTATCTCTCTCTCCCTCTCTCTCTCTCTCTCTCTCTCTCTCTCTCTCACGCATTATCTCTCTCTCTCTCCCCTCACCAAGATGGATAAGAAGCCATGCAAATCTATAGATGTTGAAGTGAGAAAAGGGCCATGGACCATGGAAGAGGATCTGATTCTCATGAACTACATTGCAAATCATGGAGAAGGCGTCTGGAATTCTCTAGCTCGATCTGCAGGTAAATAGATACACACACATGTATATATTACATCTATGTATGTAGGAGAATATATATATATACACATGGAAAACCATCTAATTCTTGATATACAAAGAGAAAACCCTAACCAAAAAAATCGAAAATAAAAAACAAACATTTTCCTTTATCCTTTTTCCTTTTTGGTTTGATATGCGATAAGAAAGCCCTAAAACATATTATTTTTGTGTGTGTTTGTCAATAGGGCTGAAGCGCACTGGAAAAAGCTGTCGTCTCCGGTGGCTTAATTATCTCCGGCCAGACGTGAGACGCGGAAACATCACGCCGGAGGAACAACTTCTGATTATGGAGCTGCATGCTAAGTGGGGAAATAGGTAAGTACTGTATATTTATATTTGAGGTAGGGTTTTCATTTAAAAATGGTTAAATATTTTATAAAAAAATAGTAGAAAATGAAAAATGGTAGTTTATTTTTTCGTCTGAAAACTTGAATCACCTTCTCATTTTTTTTATATGCTCGCGAGCCACTATTGCTATGTTACAATTTGGGCTCGTTCATTTAGTGAAACTAGCTAGAACTAGATTTAGAGTGGGAGATCTAGAGAGAGAGAGAGAGAGAGTCTTCTCCCTCGTTACGAAGCCCAAGTTCCAAACGTACATGGCTGCAAAAATATTCAAGAAACATGACATTTGTGTAGTTTATGGCTACCAAAATATTGTCTGACACATATATTTCTTGAAAAACTTATATGAATAACTATATCCATATATGAGGAAATTAAATAAACCCGTTACATAATACCACATATAGGTCGGCCTTAATTAATTACACGGTAGTCGCAAAACTATTCTTGAGAACTCCACTTTTTCTTGATCTCACTGCGAACATCTAAATATCCTAAAATAGCATATATATGATGCAATTTTTTCCTCAACTTTCGTGGTTTAAAGAGGTCCTGTTGTTGCGAGCTCTATTGTTTTTTTAGTTAACTTTTGCAATATAATTTTGTTCAAAAAATCATCAACTTAATTATCATCACTTTATAATTATTATTTCCTTTAATTTTATGAGAAATGTCTTAATTAAAAATACATATAAAATTATTTTATTTTATTTAAAAAAAAAAGGTAAGGTTGCAAACAGAAACACGTTGTGAAGGAAAACCCAAAGAGATTGGGGCGATGGAATTTTCCATATTTAGGAGAACCCATTGCAATAAATCACATGTTTACACCTCCAATCACTTGAAAGAGAACTTCCCAATTGCTGCCTACTTATGTTGAAATTGACGTCTGCCATATTTGTTTTGTCCTTTTCCAACCAATGGGCCCCCTCCAAAATTGATCTATATATATATTCACTTTTTATCATAACATCATTTTATATAAATTTAGCATCTTAACTGGACAGGAATCTTAATTTCGTATTTAGGACTTGGAGTTTAGCATAAAGCATAGTACGATAATCGTTGTGATAATAACGTAAATCGGAGAGAGAGAGAGAGAGACAGAGAGAGAGAGAGAGAGAGAGACTTTTTTAACAAGTCTTTCAGCCCATTAAGGGCAGGACCCATGCATGTCCTTGATTTTGTCCCTTTGAGAAATTTTGCAATATACGTACCCATAATAAACTACTCTTTAATCAATAGTAATATAATATATGATTGTGAAAGTATAGAAAATTTTACAGTGCTTCCATTGAGAAAATAAGAAATTTACCTTCGCTGAAATAATTTCTTTTTGTATACATGCATATTTTGATTTTTATTTTTATTTTTAATAATGCTACATATGATTATCTTTTGATTCTTCTCTTCTGGAGAAGATGATAACATGCGAAAGCCTGCAAAAATAAATAAAAAGAAAAGAAATTAAAATATATTTTCCTAGTAAGTAATAACTGATGATTGTGTAATTCCTTATTACTTATTTTTTAATAACTGTATTTTTTCTTGATAATTAGTTTTTTTTATCTAACTTTGGAGATTAGAAAATGCAAAATTTACTAACCTGGGAGACGAGAATCCAATGAGATCGATGCCACAATTTTTTCGTTTTCGTCGAAATAAAATAAAAAACAAAACAGTAAAAAGAGAAAGAAAAGAATATTTAGATGATTTTTGTGTTCGGAAATGGATCTCAGCCATGCCTAAGAGTATCAACTGATAGTGAGGGGTTGACACACACTAACTAAGTTTTTTTTCTTTATTTTCATTTAGAGAGACTCTTCAATTTGCCTTCAACTTTCTTTTAAATAAATTGGGGAATGCCAACAAACTTTGAATTTCAGCCGTTGAACATGGCTTGCTATATTTCTCGACCACGAGTTCATTGTTTTGATGCAAAAAATTGGAATATTATCTATTAAATAGTGGCCCATCATCGATATTATTTTGGCTCATTTTACATGTGTTACTATATATATATTAATATATATATATATATAAGTGTGTATATATAATACTCTATCATATCTTGATTTTTTCATACGATAAAATGCGTCGAGAGGTATTATTCTAGGAATAAGGATGAAAGTGGTAGCCGTCCCATCAACTTTATCTAAATCTACATATCATAAGTTATACGGTTTATAAATATATTTTTTTGTGCATTATTTTTATGGCTTAATTATTTAAATCAGTTAATATATTACATATTATATATATTTATATAGTTATTTATGCATTATCTCGGAAAAGAAAATTGCAAGTGGAAAAATTTGCATTCTCTTGCACATAGTGGCCCACGATCAATGCCATTTTTACCTTTCTTAGTACATTAATATTACTTAATATTTATTACTTTTGTATCACGGTAAAAAAATTGTGATACTTCAATAGCTTTACACTTTATTGTAATAGGGATAGTGCTTCCTGTGTAAACGTGAAAATTGACTTTTTTACTGTAATTTTAGTATTTTTCTTATTGTATTTTGGTGCTAAATTAAAACAATTATCACCAAAACATAATAAGAGAAGCATTAAAAAAAACCAAAATACAATAAAAAAATCACTAAAAATACAATGAACAAGCTGATTTTTACGTACGTTTACACACCAAACACTAGTCCTGATCATTTGAACTAAGTTATATGTATATCAAAATTCTTGAAAATATATAAAAATTATCTAGCTAGGAAGAAGGAGAAATTAAGATGAGAATATTTCCAGTAGATCATCCCATCAACATTAGAAAAATCTACTATATTAATTAATCATATATATATATATATATATATAGTTGTATTAAAAAAAGATAGTGTAATTTTGAAAAGGTGGTCGAAAATCGCGAAGCATCTGCCTGGAAGAACAGATAACGAGATAAAGAATTATTGGAGGACTCGAATTCAGAAGCACATAAAGCAAGCAGAGAACTGTACAGGTCAAACTGCAGAGAACTCAAATGATCAAGCTAGCAGCAGTCAAGTCTCCAGTTCCTGCCCTGCGGATCATGCAGTTGATCAGTCCTACTCTCCTCCTTCCTTCAATGGCAATAATATGGAACCCTATCATGCCCCTTTCCCCACCGAATCCAACGAAAACCTCTGGACCATGGAGGATCTCTGGTCTCTCCACTTACTCAACGGAGACTGATCCATCAGCCCTAACTGCACGCGCTCTGGGTAAACCCCAACCCTCTCATGCTCATGCTCATGCTCATGCTCATCTCGTCGTACGTACAATAATCATCTACTACGTACGGCCCATTATCGCTCCTTCCGTATATAAATTAATTAGTTCCCTAGTACTTCAATTCTGCCTTCAATTTTATATGGTTAAATATTAACGTGTAATATGATATGGTTTATGAGAGGAAATATCAAGTTACCTGCATTTATATATAATATATGATATATATATATATATAGTTTAATGTTGTACATTAAAAAGATTAATTACATGTTCTGGATTTGGTGAGTAAAGGCCGGGTTTTACTTTTTTATATAAATGTTAATGGAAACAATTATTATTTTTTATTTAGATGAGGACAATTAGTACTTTCCGTACGTACTTTACTTAGTCTTCTCTCCAAACAATGATTAACTAATCTGTTTGTCTTAGTTTATAATGATTGATGGTTAGTTTATCTATCTTTTGTTTTTTTATTGTGACAGGCTAGATTTAATAATAAGAGCATCCACTATGGTACTACCCCATAGTAATGCCACATGTGTGCCACATCATCAATCACTCTTTTTTTTAATTACTCAATATTTTCTCCACTATGGTGCTATCTCACTTTTAATTCTTCATGGACTCCACTATTTAATTCAAGAACCAAAAATACAAAAGGGGAGGAGAGAGAAAGCACCAAAAATGCAAAAGGGGAGGAGAGATAAAATTTTTGGGCCCACTATTTAATTCAAAAACCAGGTACTTGCATAAGGGACTCATTCCTTATTTTGCTACCTTGACTTGTGTTCCACTATGGTGGAACCTGGTGCTTATTTTGCCACATAGATATAAGCACCCCCCATAGTGGATGCTCTTATATCTGGAGATGTATGTACGTATATGTGTGTCTTTGTTGCTTTTCAAACTAGCTAGCTTTTCCTTTGATTGAGATTTTGCTTTTAATCTGTCATCATCTCCCACTTAAATGTATTGTCTTAATCAACTTTGAATGCTGTGTCCTTTTTGTCGATCTTATCCTTCATAACTAATTAGGTTTTTCCAAAATTTATGACGTGAAAATGGCCTCTCTCTCTCTCTCTCTCTCTCTCTCTCTCTCTCTGGTTTTCTTCCTTCTCAAACACGGTGTGTACTGTTCTTTGTGTGAATGCGTTGCGTGTATGATCGACGTGTGTGTGCAGTGTGTATACTGTGAGTAAATACGTACGTACGTATTCGATAGAAACAGACGCACGTGTGTGTGAGAAGCTAGATGATTTATCGAAGGTGTTGTAGTATGTGTGGTCTATGTATATAGATGTGCATGCATGTAATAAAGCCATATGTATGCGTGTCAAATTCCCAATGACCTCAAGTGTTGCTTGGTGTGCGTGGAATCAAACGATGATAATAAAATGATATCACGAAACTACAAAACCCTTCGTGTATGTATGTATGTATCATGTATGTATGGGTTGCGTGTAGAAGGTGGAATGATTATTAATGCATTTATGAAGTAATGGGTGAAATGAATCATGCGGGAAACAAATGCCGAACCAAAGTGATGATAAATAGGCACGTGGAAAGGTGGAGTAGCTATTTTTGGCAAAAATGAATATCTACTTTCTATATAGGACTATATTTGTTCACTGCCATCCCATTTTGAACTATGACTGCTGCCTAACTCTTTACCTCTTATTCGGAATTTTTCACGTGCAGACGCACTGCTCATATTCATATATTTATTTATTACACTGATCATCATTATATTCATGACCATTTTTCTTTTTCTTTTTCTTTTTCCTTTTTTAAATTAAACCATGGAGCTGAGTATCGAATCTTAAAAGCATAATTCCTCATAAATTTTCATTTATGAATTTATTCTCGGTCTTGTTTCATGTCTGATTTAGTAAAATGTGCATGATTTTAACAACAATTTATATCCATTGAAATTTCGAGCGTAAATCATTTACAAACGGGAGAAATTAAATAAGATTGGTCTTGTGGTACGTACGTGGTTGATCTGGCACTAACACATTTTCAGGTGAGAATATATAAATAGGATAATATATATAGTCATTTCCAAAATCCCAATTGCATTTATTACAACAAATTCGATTTAATTTTTCTATTGAGAAAATTGTAAATGCGTATATATAGACATGCGCAATAGGAGGTGTATTACTAAATTTACAGTAATTTCTAGACTATATTCAACATCTTGTGCCATCAAGTTGCAGCTGGCAATATATAGTTGCCCCATTTGCAACTAGAAGAGAAGATTAATTTTCACTTCTTAATGTCATATATTCGTTACATTTACACAATTACACTTACATAATAATATTCGTTTCTAATAATTTAGATCCACAATTATATTTTTATCTTTGCGTAAAAAAATGTAAATAAAAAAAAACCTAAAAAATTTGAGCCACTAGTTGATTTTTCCCACATGTTTGTAGTGTGAAATTGATGGAAAGAGGCACGTGAAGGATAAGTAACTGTCACATGGGGGGTCGGAAATCACTGCATGGAAAACACTTGTATTATGAATTTGCCTAGTCACCGTGCTCAATTTCTCAAAGAGAATAAAACTAGAAATGGGTGAAAATACGACTAACCAACGTGACACAGTATAGCAAAATATGCGATTTAATTATTTGTTTCCGTGTAAAAACATATGAAACTTAGAGTGTCGAACGTCCCTCATTTAGCATGAGAGATGAAAGGTAAGAGTTTCCCCTAGCTATATATATATATATATATTAACACGGTGGGGTAAAAATATGTGATGCTCATGCACGGATCAAGACTCTGACTCTACATGGAAATTCAATTAATTTAATTTGCCCAACTTTAAGCATATATAGTTGGATAAAATTTGGACACTTCAAATATAAAAGGAAAATAAATAAAAGTAAATGAGAAAAAGATCATCGTGAATTTTGTGTGACATCGTCTTACTTACGGTTCTAAATCCATAAGACATGTCAAGTCGGGATCTAAATACGATAAAATCCATATGGAGTTACAATTGCATTGCATGCTACTAAGTAATAGTTTGGATCCATATATTATAGATTTTGATATATATATATATATATATATAGAGAGAGAGAGAGAGAGAGAGTCACGTCACACCAGTTGCCAGCTGGAGCCTGGAGATATGGGCTTTTTCTTCGGCCCATTTATAAATTTAATGATTTCTTTAATATTTTAGAATTTGAACTAACTGGCTAGTCCAAAGAGAAGTACAAGTCGTTCTCTCTTAAAGTCTCGCATATGATGAGAACTGAGAATTGGGAGGTGGTGAAGTAAATAGAGATAATGATGATGATGATGCTGTGATATTTCAAATTCAATCTCATTAATGCACTTTCTTTTCTTTGTTTCTTAAATTTTTGGCCTTTTTCCTCTGTGGAGATAAAAATGATATGAGGAAAGTCGGCATCCAACATCGATAGATCATCGATCATCCATATTATAACTTGATAGTGTCATTGAATTTAGAAAATGTGGATATAATTTGAACACATAACCTAACTCTCGAACTTAGTTATAACTCCATCGACTCCACCTAATTAAGAGGTATATAATCCTAATCAAGAAATGAATATTTGTATGTGTACGTGCTTTCGGTATTTTAGATTTTTATGCTCTCCAAAGTCAATATAATTTGCATGTAATTAAAATGAATTATTCAAGATAAAGCTAAATTACATGTAAGTCTTATTATTTGAAATTAACACCAAATTCATAATGGTGTCTTTAAATTGAGGAGATGGTTGATCAATTTATAATAAACATATCATGAAGTTCCCATCGTTCTCACCTTAAAACTATCTTATCAATGATTTTGTTGGATGTAATGTCCCTTACGAAACTTTCACCAAAGTTCCCATCTAAAAAAAACACAAACTGTTCAATTATTTCTAAAATCATTCAATAGTTTGATAGAGATTGAAGAGAATAGTTATACAGACAAGTCAATTCGCCCCCGGTACTTCATATTATCTCTAAAAGCGACAGCAATCAATGCAAAATGCTTTATATTATTCACTAGGCCAATTATTGTGATTTCATAATTGTTGATTTTGATTCAAAAGTTTATATGAATTGTTTTTTTTTTTTTTTTGCTTCAAATGAAGTCAATGCTTGGCGAGATAAAATTTCAATGTCAAATTAGTTAATGTTGGGATGGCAATCCAAGTCTCACATCGGAAATATATCTAAGAGTTGTCTTGGATATAGGGGGAAAAGTCGAGTTGGGAGATAGCTGATGGCATGCCCAAAATTGAAAACTGTGACGGACTTGATCCAAAACGGACAACAATATCAAAGTGAACTCTCGAGGCGTAAAGCGAAAATTGTGAAGCCTTACCCAATAGTTAGATTTAAATTTTTACTTGGGGTTGCACGAGTTTGGTTAGTGGAATTGAATTAATTGAAATTTTATGATAGACACGTCACTAAACACGTTAAAAAGTATTACAAATGATACATTTGGCAAACATTTTCGTTAAACCGTAAAAATTGTACTCACGCAAAATTAGATGATACCTCGTTTGATGTGAAGAACTATCAAAATCGAATAAATATAATAAGAGTTGTGACACTTATTTAAAACTATTTAAGACGGCGCGTGGCGCTTATGCGCCCGTCTATTTTTTTTTTCTGGCAATTATTTTACTTTTTTTTCGTTGTTTTTATCCGATTTCATTTAAAAAAAATCTTAAAAAAGATAAAATAAACCCCTAAAAAACACAAAATAAACCCTTAAACCCCTCTAAAAAAAACTCTAAAAAACAACCTAAAAAAACTTGGTCAAACGGCGGGTTTAACCGCGTTGACCTGGTCAAATCACGAGTTGACCCGAGCCGTCTTAAATAACACTATTTAAGACCGCTGCATAGAAGTGTTTCCTATACATAAAGATTATAAATAAATAACAAACGCAAAAACTTGTGTGCAGCTAGATGTAAATAACATTATGTGAGACGGGTCGGATTCGGATTTTATCCGACCCGTCATATATATAAAAAAAAATTGCTCCATCTTTGTATTTTCATTCTGCTTTCTTTCTAACCTAGTTTGTGCATAGCGGCGACGATTTGAGAGCAATTTCCTTCCTTTTCCAAAACCCTAGATCTAAGAATCGCTGAAAATTTCTGGTTAGTAACCTTAGTTTGTGCATAGCGGTGGAGATTTCAGATCGATTTTCTTCTTTTTCCAAAACCCTAGATATAAGAATCGCGCCTGAAAACTTCTCGTTGTTACATCACTGAAGATTTCCGATTATTCTTGTACCTAGTTTCACGAGAATAGGGAGATCGGTACTTCGGCGAAGATTTGTTGGAGATTCCGCCGTTGTTTCTGTCGAAGAGTAGTTAATATCTGATTTTTTCGATTTCATCTTCAATCTGGTGACATCAGAGGTGAGATTTGTCAATATGTATATTTTTGGTTTGGTGTTAATTTATATATATTATGTGTTCTTCAATTATTGAGTATTTTTATGTTTTTTTTGTATTCGCAGTTTCAATCAAATAGAAGTTATCATCCATTCGATCCTGTTTTGCAGATTCTTCGTTAATCTGGTGCAATTACAGGTTGTATTGTTTATTTTCTAGGGTATTTTGCTTAGAGTTTTACTTGCTTATATTTTATGTGTGAGTTTTGTTGTAAAAAATTTCTTGATATTTATGAATACGATTGTCTTATTATGTCAAAGAAATTGTATGAAGGTTACTACTTTGATTTGCGGCTTGTTATCTCTGGAAGATGCCTGGATTTGTTGTTTTTTTGTTTAGTATTATGTTTTACACATTTAATCTATGATTTTATACATGTATAAGTATTATGTGTGTGTGTGTGAAGTATATGTACCATTTTCTGTTTTTCTGTGATCTCTGTGAGTTTTTTTTGGCCCACCTTCTTGTGAACCTTGGCATTCAATGCCTGTGAGCCAAGTGCTCGAACTGCCCCCTTGCTTACGATCCAGTTTGTTTGGATTCTCCTGTGGGTCTCTTCGTGCGAGTAACCTGGTTAGCAGTCTGGATAGCAGGGGCAGTGGACGATTCACCGAAAGTCTCGGGTCTTGTCTGTATATTTTTTCTTGGTTTCTGCTTGTGTGACTCTGATCTGGTGGTTTTCTCTGTGTTGGTGGTTGAAAGTTGTTAAAACTCTGTGGTTTGAGTTTATATATGTATAAGTAGGACACTGGTATGAAAATTTGAGGTGTATGGTATCAATTTATTCATGCACAAGTATCAGAGTTCTATGAAAAAAAAAAGAGGTAATCTATTCATGCATAAGTACCTTTATGTGATTTCAGTAGTACTTTTTATGCATGTAGTTAGTACATTTATGTTGCAAATTGTGAATTATGTTTTTTTTTTTTCTTTGAGGTGTATGGGTATCAATTTATGCATGCATAAGTATCAGTTTATTCATGTATAAGTACTCTTTCATGCATGAAATAAGTATCAAAATTTTTATGAAAATTTGAGCTGTCTAGGTATGAATTTATACATGCATATGTATGATAAATTTATGAGAACTGGGATGTTTTGTTAAATAACAATGAGGTAATTTATTTTGTGAACTCCTACCTTTATGTGATTTCAGTGGTACTTTTTATGCATTTAGTTAGTACTTCATGTTGCAGATTGTGAATTATGTTTCATTTTTCTTTGAATTTTTTATTGCAGTGGAAATGATTATGTATTTAAATCCCGACCCTCTTTAATCTATTCTATTATCAGTTCACTGAAGGAGGAGCAGCGAAAGGCAGTAAAAGATATTGGTTTTGGGGGTTGCTTTTTTCTTTCAAGATTTTGCATGTGTTCATTGGTCAAATGTGCACTGGTTTGTTCAGCATTTTAATCCAGACACTCGTTTTCTTTTATGCTTCATGTGTTTTTTTTGCTTATTGAAATATTTGAACTTTCTTTTTGCAGTCGTCTGGTAGAAGAAAGTTATGGGCATTGTATTGTGCTCGGATTTTACTTTCAGGCACGAACGACTTGAGTTTTGAAGTTCACCAATCTGTGCTGGACTTCATGAACAAGAAGAATAAATGATGATATTTGTGATTGAATGATATTTTTTTGGTGGGATGTTGTGGGATGACAAATACATTGATCTTATGGTTAAACTTGATCTTTCATTTGTGGTGTTGTTGGTGTTTGGCAAAAAGAGGAAATATTTTGTTTTTGGTAATAGCTTGATGATACAGTTTGTTGGATATGTTAGGAGGCTTTCTGAAATAACGAATAGATGGGATGTGTGGAATGTTTTAAAAATGATGTTATTGTATATTTTGTCCATGTTTTTTTATCATTAGAAAATGAGCTTTGTTTATGCTACAGTTTACTGTATTTTTTTTACTCATATTATGTTAAGCATATAAAAAGTATCACCTAATGTGAAATGAGGTACCAATGAACATGTAACTTTGTTCACACTATATGCTCAACAAAAAATTATCGTGTGTTTCAGATATATTTTTGCTTTAACTTTAGTTGTAAATTAGTTATTTAATGATCATTCATAACCTGATTTTAAAGAAATCTGGTTCTTATTTAGATATAATAATAGTATAACGTACAGAGCATAAACGTATCACGTGATAAATGAAAGAGTACCATTTTATCTTTTTTGTAATCTTTTTATGTTGTATGTGTTTTTTTAAAGAATTAAACGAAACTATCATAAATGAATGATCACCAAATCCTTGTACGTGGAAAAAAAAATTCCAACAGTAAAAATCTAATCGAAGCAAAAAATGAGTTTGATACAATAAAAAGTACCATGTGGTAAGAAAAAAGTACCAAGTATGATAAAAAATAGGTATCAACCTAAAATTAATCTAAAACAATTGAGGGTTGGAAGTTTTGGATCCAAACTCATCCAACTGAATTGAAATATCTAATTAAAGTAAAAAATCAGTACGATACTATAAAAAGTACCATTTGGTAAGAAAAAAGAGTATTAACAATGATAAAAAATCTAATTAAAGGAAAACAAGAGTTGATACAAAAAAACGTACCATGTGGTATGAAAAAAAGTATCAAGTTTGATAAAGACAGGTATCAACTTTAGATTAATCTAAAACAATCATGATTCCAAGAATTTCAAGGCAAAGCAAAATATGTCTGATACAAAAAAGTACCATGTGGGAAAAAAAAAAGTACCAAGTATGATAAAAACAGGTATCAACCTAAAATTAATCTAAAACAATCGAGGGTTGGGAAGAAATGGCAGAGATCAAGAAGATGCACGCCCTGATCGAGAAATACCAACTCAAGGGCCAGGTAAGATGGATAGCAGCTCAAACTGACAGATACCGCTACATTGCAGACACGAAGGGGGCTTTCGTGCAGCCTGCATTGTACGAAGCCTTCGGTCTGACAGTGATCGAAGCCATGAACTGCGGGCTGCCCACATTTGCAACCAATCAAGGAGGGCCAGCAGAGATCATAGTTGATGGGGTCTCAGGCTTCCACATTGATCCCAACAACGGTGATGAGTCAGGCAGCAAAATAGCTGATTTCTTCGAGAAATGCAAAACGGATAGCGGATACTGGAACATAATGTCTCAAGGTGGCCTCAAACGAATATATGAATGGTACTCCAAGTCCAAGCCACCCTCATTCAGACATTTTGACGAACACATTGTGATCATAACTAAAAACCACCTCTTTTTCCCCCTTT
The DNA here is from genome assembly GCA_026008535.1 of Perilla frutescens. Classification (NCBI taxonomy): domain Eukaryota; kingdom Viridiplantae; phylum Streptophyta; class Magnoliopsida; order Lamiales; family Lamiaceae; genus Perilla; species Perilla frutescens. The sequence goes on from BRKX01000005.1 coordinate 67,709,653, forward strand.
CAGCTATACATGGAAGATCTATGCAAACAAAGTCCTCAACATGGGATCAGCCTATGGATTCTGGAAACAGCTCTACAAAGACTAAAAATAAGCAAAGCAGAGATACATAGACATTTTATACAATCTCCAGTTCAGGAAACTGGTGAGTTATTCTTCCCCTACCAAATAATAATCTCTTTCTTTCTTTTCCAAATTCTATAAAAGTAACTCCAATGATGTTATCATAGTTGATTTTACCTCGATTTGGATGAATCCAGATCCAATTCAGATATTGAGATGAAATTTTGATCGAGTTTAGCTTCGTGATTCCTTAATGGTGGCGTCGACTCATTCTTTACTGTGGCCGCAAACCCTAACCGGCGGAAACGACGTGATATTTGAAGTCGGTGCGAAGGTTGTCGGCGGTGATGATGCGAAGGTTCACGGCGGCGACGATGGCCTCCGCGATCGCCAGAGATGAGGCGTGAGATGAGCTTCGGTTATGATTTTTTCTTTTGGGCTTGAGTTGCAATTTTATTTTTTTTTAGATTAGGGTTGGATCTGAATTCTATTGGGCTGGATCCGAATTGTATTGGGCCGGCCCGTCTAAAATACCATATATGAGACCTGCTGCATGCAAGTCCACCCCGTAACAAAAGGTATACGTAAGTGGGGAAATTGAAGTTAAGAATAACTTCTGGAACAATTATAGAACATTCATGTACAATTGGAATAGAAAATGGTAATCTAGAGGCGTGCACAAAAAATCTAAACAAGATTCGAACATATAATATTTTGATCACAAATTCATTATAGTTGTGATTCAATATATAATCAATTATTTCAAAACAGTATTCTATTGCCAATTTAATTATTTTAAAAATTCCTTAACGGTCTATTTTTTTTATTGGTAATTATAAATTTTTTAAATTACACGTACGATAATCTAATTGGTTAAAATATGAGATAGAAGTATGATTTGGAATAAAGAATCTGCAATATTATGTGATATAACTAAGAGGTTCGGCCCCCAAAATTTTTAATAATTGGTTTCTCTTTCAATGCGTATATATAATCTAAATGAACAATGAAGCATCTAAAAATTAAACAGAAACAATAAGTAAAAAAGAAAACGAAAAATAGCAATGAGTTGGGCGAGTCAGAGGAGGTGACTCAACTCAGAAGTAAGGAAGAAATGATAAGCACATATTCTGCTCGCCACTACGTTTATAGCAGCTAGTGCGGAAGCGCAATAGCGATCGACGGCGAATGGCGAGGGCGTTTGTGTACGTCATACTCGGCGGCGGAGTGGCGGCGGGATACGCCGCCGATGAATTTGTCAAGAGAGGCGTTCTTCGTGGTCAACTCTGCATCATCTCTGAAGAACATGTAATTCTCCCACACACACTCTCTCTCTACAGCGCGCGCGCTCATATATTTGCGTGTATGTATGTATGTATGTGTGTGCGTTTATATGCATATTTAATGTATGTTCATTATGTAATTTGCGACTGATAGCTATAATTTTTACTGAATGTGTTTGTTGATAGTGGTTTTGCATTTACTACTGGAGTTTTGTTTGTAAATTTGTGTTCAATTATGATTTGCAGCAGAAATGGTTAATGGCATGTGATGTGTTATTGTGCACCAGCTAGAGCTCGCAAACACTATCTGCATTTAAGTCTGATTAAACGATTTAGTTACTGTTCTAGAAAGCCTAATTTGCTGCGATGAACAGAGACTTGTGTAATTTTCTTTAGCTAGTTAAAGGTGTTCGAGTTGTGAGAATAGTTGCGATATGAGAAATTTTTTCTTAATTGTTATGCTTCTTAATTCGAAAAAGTCTTGTTCTTCTCGTATACTCCCCTTTAATAACTGGAACCTTTTGATTATTTCTATCAAATAAAAAATTTCACTAGAAATTACAACACAGCAATAGCTTGTGCCCTTATACCGTTTCGAATAATTTTTTTGAGATAAACAGTTCCATGGCTTTCCTTTAGACAGGTAAGTAGAATAAAAAAGGATATTCAAAGGTTGCATTTGGTGCTTAGGTATCCAGTTCGTTCTGATGAATGCTAGATGTTGTGCGTATCTGTTATGTTCTTTGGGACTCTGTAGCATTATGAAACTATAGTTATACTGGCAAGAACAACATGCTTTTTTATAAGTAGTGATATACTCTTATTATGAGGGAAGGTGAAGGTTTGACTGATGACACAATGTTTTTTTTAATATCTATGTTGGGGTTCTTTGTTTGCTGAATTTTGATATGCTGTCCGTTGTGGCTCGTCCTCTGCAGGTCGCACCCTATGAAAGGCCTGCATAATGCAAAGGGTATTTACTTCCAGAAGGTATTTATTCCTATGTCAGCCGTTGTTCTGTATCTTTTCCTGTGCACAGCCTTGGAACCCATGCAACTGGACCATATTCTTGAATTAGTGAAGATTAATTGAGTCATATAATTAACTGCTTCCCCTATATTGTTAGGATGTTGCCTCTTTAAGGTCCACGTTGAAGAAACCAATGGTTCTGTTAGATTTATACTGGTATTATTACTGGGAAACACATTCTGCTGACTACCAATACTCATAATAGTAAGTGTTGTTACCTTGATGGAAGAGGCTTCAGTAAACTCTTATGGAAGAAGGCAAGTTATGTGCATCCGTTATCAATATGGGAGGGGGGGGGATAAATCGCTGATAGTAAACATAATATAGACACATGCATATGTATATATCTCCTTGTAAAATTATGTGTGGTTATGCCCTTATGCCCTCTGGAGTTTCAATTTTATAGTTGATTGTTACATGTGATTAGCAAATAAGCACTATGCTGCAACCCAAGAGAGTTTCTCCCCTGAGTCTTGCAAGCATGTACACTACTCTAATGCATGTTAGAATAAAAAACTTTTAGTTGTAAAAAGGATGTGTATTGATCCTTTTTGTGATAAATGTGCATCCCTTTGTTATTCTACTTATGCATGTCTTTTTGGATATGCACGTGAAGTTGTTATAATACCTCACTGGTTTTCTATGAGTGAAATTGGGTGCTTTCTGTTTTGAGTGGTTTACTGGATGTATCTTCTGTTCTGCGCAGCTCCCGCACGTCTTCCTTCATTTCACTGTTGTGTAGGCACCAGTGGCGAAAGGTTGACTCCAGAATGGTACAAGGAGCACGGTAATTCCATGTTAGCAATATATAGCAATTGTTTTAGCACCTTTCATTTGGTCAACGAAGCTCTTTAGATAAATGCACACCGAATCAGGTGCAACCTGGTTGTTAAATAAGGAACTCAAAAGTTATTTATTCAATGGCATGTTAGTGAACTTATTTCTAAGGTCAAATTGTTGGATCACAATTTCATAGATTGGATTTGTTCATCAGTCAATGGAAGTCTTCAAACCTTCGTTGAGAAACAAACATCAAAACTATTATTAGAATTACTACTAGATAATTGACTACAGATTCCAAACATTCCATGCTTAATTCAATAGTTTTGAAATGCCTTGATTTGTGACTTATTCCCAAAATCTTGGTTCTAGAATCTGGTACAACATAGAATCTAATAGGCTTGTGTGCTCATTCTTTCATGAGGTTAATTTCGAAGTACTTTATAGGGAATCGATCCCTAATTTTCTGATTTGTGCATTGCTCAGTTTAAATTTTATATTTGAAGCAGTACATGCATTTACATGAGAATAAACTTATTTTAAATTAGTTACTTCAATTGATGAGTGAAGTATGTTTCAATTAGATGAAAGGGGTCTCCGGTCTGGCCACAGGTCACATCTTTTTCTCTATATTCTTAGGAGATAGGCTGTTAAAATATCATATTCTCCAAATCACTAAAATCTTTTTTTTTTTTTTTTTTTGCTTCTGATTTAGTTTGGAGATTCTTGATTTTCCAATATATGATCATAGGAGAGTACTGTTTACTTACTCAACCATAACTCTTCAGGTATTGAATTGATTCTTGGAACCCGAGTTCAGTCTGCTGATGTGAAGCGGAAGACGTTGCTAACTGCAAAAGGAGAAACCATAAGCTACAAATATCTCATAGTTGCAACTGGTTCTTGGGTATTGAATCCAATGTTTTCCCTCGGATTCTGCTATTCTGGTTCTTGATAGACGATCTTTTGTCTTTAGCAAAGCAATTGATCATGGGAGTTGACTTTCCCCTCTAAAAAAACAAAAGAAGAGGAAAACTTTTTTTGTCCTGTTTTGCTTGTTGATTATGGTTCTGATTATGCGGTGCACCTTTACAGGCCATGAAGCTTGAAGAGTTTGGTTTAAAAGGATCAGCCGCTTCTAATGTGTGTTATTTACGAGATTTGGCTGATGCAGAAAGACTTGTAAATGTGTTGCAATCTTGTGATGGTAGGAATGCTATTGTTATTGGTGGCGGCTATATAGGTATGGAATGTGCAGCAGCTTTGGTGATAAACAAATTGAATGTGACCATGGTTTTCCCTGAAGTGCGTCTCTGTAAGTAATTTTCTTATACTTACTTTCTTATGTATCATTAGCATTTTGGTTGTTCTGCTTTTCGCCTGCCCCTGTCTCTTATTCTTGGGCTCACCATTTCTCAAGTCAGAGAACTCGTTTGTAGCATTCTAATTTGTTAGTTTTGGTTTCTACAGTATCCCGCTTATTTACCCCGAAGATTGCTAGATACTATGAAGATTTTTACCAGTCCAAAGGAGTGAAGTTCATCAAAGGGACTGCAGCTGCGTCATTTGATTTTAACTCTGATGGACAGGTGATCTTTTAATCTACTTGACTACCTTTAAGACTACCGTACTTTCTCATAGGCTCGACACTACGAACTTAGACCAAGAAATGTTTCATCTCATGAACTTAAAAAGGGTCTGTAGCATTCATTAAGAATAACCAATTCTATTTCTGATTGAACTCGAAAATGTGGTAAAATGTTTCTTAATAGTAGTTTTTGGCATTTTTGCGCGCCCACGGCTCATCACATGCTCCAGTTATATATAGACTCGCCAAATTTTTGTTACAGGTGACTGCTGTTAATCTTAGAGATGGGAGCAAGGTTCCAGCAGATATGGTTTTAGTCGGGGTTGGCGCTCGTCCAAACACAAGTTTGTTCGAAGGGCAGCTAACAGTGGAGAAGGGGGGAATCAAGGTGGATGGCAAAATGCAATCCAATAATAGCTCAGTCTATGCAGTTGGAGATGTTGCAGCTCTCCCAGTCAAATTCTTTGGAGAAATACGCAGGCTCGAGCACGTTGACGCTGCACGAAAGTCAGCGAGGCATGCAGTTGCTGCAATCATGGAACCTCGAAAGACTGGCCAACTTGACTACCTGCCTTTCTTCTACTCCAGAGTCTTCACTCTGTCTTGGCAATTTTACGGGGACAACGCAGGCGAAGCTGTACATTTTGGAGAGTTTTCTGGTACTACATTTGGTGCTTACTGGGTAGATAACAGCCGTCTCGTTGGTTCGTTTCTCGAGGGTGGAAGTAAAGAAGAGTTTGACGCCATAGCTCAGGTGACGAGGCTTAAACCTTTTATTAAAGACTTAGGTGAGCTTGAGAGGCAGGGGTTGGAATTTGCATTATCCTTCAGCCAGAAACCCGCAGCCGATACTCATGGTGGATGTCGTGCTCTTAGGATCATAAATAAACCATTGTACGCATGGCGTGCGACTGCTGGATTGATTCTTGCCATATTGTTAGCAGCCTTTGCATACTGGTATAGGCCATAGCACAAGGCGCAAAATATAAGATTGTTTTATAATTATTATAAATTCTAAAATAAAATACAACTGGGCGTTTGGTCTAGTGTTATGATTCTCGCTTTGGGTGCGAGAGGCCCCGAGTTCGATTCTCGGAACGCCCCTTTTTTTATATTTCTCTTTTTATCTTTCCTAATTATTTTTGAAACAAAAAAATCTAAATTTATTATTGTCTAAATCTATTTTTTTTTTCTCATAAGGTTTTAATTTTTGCAATAATGTTAAAAAAATACTTTACCTTTATTTTTGCAGAAAAGTCATTCGAGGAAAAACTAGTCAAATGTGTCACAATGTTTTACATATGTGAGTATGACATATACATAACAAATCCTAAATTAATAAATGACGGTTTGAATGGGTTTAAATTCATCTAAAAATCGACATACATGATTAAAAAAAATGTGTCAATTTTGAATTCTACCACCAACATCATTAAATGTGAGTCTGTCACATCTAATTTTTTAAATGTGGTTTGTCTCTCATGTATGCTATTATACAGAGACGAAATTTACCTAGCGCGCACATCGGTAGCAGCTTCAGATCATCCTCTAGTCTATATATATTAAAAAAAAACAGCAAATTCTTTTGCATGTCATTTTAATTTTGCCTTATTATTTAATTGTTTTGGGCCAATATAACAAGTAATAATCTAAGCCCACATACAAATCCTAGCCCAAATAAATTCTCTTTTTATTTTTAGAAATTTGAAATAGCCTCAAGTTATTATTCATCCTTCAACCCTTATCCTATCTTCTTCACTGCTGTTCCAGCTCTCTCTCTCCTCTCTCTCCCAATTGAGCAATGGCTTCAGCGTTATCCTCCGTAACCCTCCGCACTCCCTCTTACCCTACACCCTCCACAGCTTATCCCGCGCACCCCTTCCCCAGACAATCCCTCGATTTCCCACTTAAAACCTCCCCCACAAACCTCCGCCGCCGCGCCTCCGCCGTTCGCCCTCTCGCAGCCGTCGACGCTCCCGAAAAGGTTGTCGAGCTCGGCGACCAGATCTCGAACCTAACCCTCGCCGACGCTCAGAAGCTCGTCGAGTACCTCCAAGACAAGCTCGGCGTCTCCGCCGCGTCGTTCGCCCCCGTCGCCGCCACCGCTGCGGCGCCGTCTGCCGAAGCCCCGGCCGCCGTCGAGGAGAAAACCGAATTCGACGTGGTGATCGAGGACGTGCCGAGCAACTCGAGAATCGCGACGATTAAGGTAGTTAGGGCTCTGACGAACCTGGCGTTGAAGGAGGCGAAGGAATTGATTGAAGGATTGCCGAAGAAATTCAAGGAGGCGGTATCGAAGGAGGAGGCGGAGGAGGCGAAGAAGCAGCTGGAAGCGGCCGGCGCCAAGATCGCCATTGTTTAGTGGGGCTGCAAAAGTTTCAAATTCAGTGGACTAATTTTGTGCGGTAAATGAATTCGAATTTGGGATTTATTGTCGATTTATTTTGAGTTGAATATATGTAGATGCAGTAATATTTATGAATTTGTAACTGAATTGAGCTCAAAATTTCTGTTCAATTTCAATTTTCCACTGCTGCATAACTACAAGGACAGTTCATATCTTCTCCCACTCCTTTTAGCTACGAATCTCACTAATGCTAAAAAAAGGTGGAGTATGTTTTTTATGAGAAATTTTGAAATCTGGGCACTTGAGTTTAATATAATTGTAATTTTTGGTGAGAATTAGATTATAAATCTTAATGTATTATGGATATATGACATTGTAAAACATTATTGAGTGTAAAAAATTGAATAGTTATTTTATTTCGTAGATTTATATTAAAGTGATTTATTTATACCAAAATAGTATGTAGTATTAAAGTATCGATTCCAATTTCCAACTAATTATTTGTGGAACAATTGCATGTGTTTAACTTTAAATGAGAAATTATTACTAGCGCTTCACATTTTGCATCCCTTCTGTTGCTTTTTTACTTATGCTACGAAAAATATTGATGTTTTTATAATATGTTAATTTGACTACACCTTCATCAGGTGATGTATTTAGTTGAGCTAGCAATTTCGTAATTACAAATTTATGAATTTAAATTATATAAATATTTTTAGCTTGAGCTATCATAGCACACTCAATAGTTAAAGCCTAAAGGTTTCGGTGGCTTAATTTATTATTATTATTATTTTTTTTTTATTTTTTTTTTTATAATCAATTCTTACATCTTGAAGTTCCCTAATCTTATTAAATAATCTGCAAACCCAACTTTGGAGAGACCCTAATCGACGGTTTTTAATCAATTAGTCAAAATTTAAGCCAATCGTAATTATAAAAATGGTAAAAAGTTGCGATTTTTTATACAAATAATTAATAATCTTTAACTAAAAGTGAATAAATAGGTTGCTTTTCAAACTAGAGTTAAATGCTTGTTATTCCCAACATGACGCATTAATTTAATAACTATAGTTTAATAGTTGTTTTTAAAAAAGAGTATGATATAAATATTTACTGAAAATATACGTAGTGTTGGTCCTAGAGTCTCAAAATATATCAATATATTTAAATTCATGAAGAAAAATACTTAATAAAATTTTAAAATTGGCATGTTTTTTGTGAATCATCTAATTAGAACTATGAAATGGGAACCCGTAAAATAAACGCCGTGCAAAACTGAGTCGACTCGGCCCAAAAATCTAATTGGCTCGGTGGGCTCCAATTTTTGTCTGGACAAGAATTCGGGTTGAGCCAACCCAACCCGATTTCGACCACGGAATTTCGAGAGCTCTTGTCCTATTGTTTATTAATGTTGATTTTAGTATATAATGATATAAATACGATGTGGTTGAATGTGACCACAACAGATAAGATTTAGATATTGAATGACAACTCAACTCCTATTATTTTTTATGTTAAATCTATGATATAAATTCTACCTCGACATGAATACAATGTTGTTGAGTTGGACACTACATATGAGATTTTAGTATCGGTTAGCAACTCTAGGCTTACTGTTTGTTAACGGGGATATAAAGTTTGCATTGGCATGAGTACGATGTAGTTGAATATGGACACAATAGATAAGATTCAGGAATCTATTGACAACTATGCTCCTATTTGTTAACGTCGATGTAAAGTCTACACTGGCACGACTACAATGTGGTTGAACGTGGACACAACATATAAGATTTACGTATCAATTGATAAATCCACACGCACTATTCGTCAACATTGATACAAAGACTGCATCAACAAAAATACTATGCAGTTGAATATGAACACAACAGATAAGATTTTGCGCATCGATTTATTAATGTTGATTTTAGTATACACTGGTATAAATACGATATGGTTGAATGTGGTCATAAGAAATAAGATTTAGATACTGAATGACAACTCAACTCCCACTATCTATTAATATTGAATCGTTGATATAAAGTATACATTGATATTGATACAGTGTGGTTAAATGTGGACACATCATATAGGATTTAAATACCAGGTGACAACTCAACTCCTACTATTTATTAACGTTGAATCGATGATTAAGGTCTACATTGCCATGAATACGGTGTGGTTGAATTTGGACAATACAAATGAGATTTAGGTATCACTTAAACTCTATTCCCATTGTTTGTTAATGGGGATATAAAATTTGCACTGACATGAGTAAGATGTAATTGAATGTGGGCACAATAGATAAAATTTAGGTATCAATTGACAACTCTACTTCTATTTGTTAACATTGATGTAAAGTCCACAGTGGCAAGACTAAGATGTGGTTGAATATGGACACAGCAGATAATATTTTGCATATTGATATATCTCTTGAAAATTTAATACGTTTGATTCAATATAGATCTCATCTCGTCATTTCATATTAATAAATGGACCGGTATATAATCATCCATGTCTATTAAATTATCATACTTCATCTCATATTTTATTTCACCAACACTTATTGCAACCATATTTTGAATTCCAAATAATATAATAATATCATTAAATTATTTGAAAACACATAATACCTTACGCTAAAATGGTACTAGAGCTTAGTTGTTCGATTTTTCATCGATACTATTCTATTAAAAAAAATATTATCGAATGAGTGCAGATTTTGCAGCATTTTAGTGCGAAGTCTGCGCTATTTTAGTGCACACTTGTGGAGATGTGAAATTGGATCACCTGTTGTAAATCATGTTGCATTTCCGTGCAATTCTTCAATATTTTTTAAAAAAAAAAATTATTTTTTATTTTTTCATTTATTATGATTTATTTTAATTTTTTATTTAGGTTCATCTATCCTTAATTAGGGTATATTAAAAAAAATTAAAAATTAAAAAAATAGTTAAAAACCAATTCCACGTTGGAAAATCCTGCCACGTTGAAGCGTCTCATTACCTGCTCACGCAGCTCTATACTCCGAAACAACCGGCAGCTGTCAGTCCTTAGTAGTTCAGAATTTAGCCTCCACTCTCCACAAATCTAGATGAGTTCCCACGCGCTCTGTTCCTCTTCCACGTCATCACACGGTGTGTATCTCTCCAATGAGAGCGAGTACAAATAAGTTATATACTCGCGAGAGTGGAACGAGAAACATTATATCATCTGAGAATCACAGAAACGAAAACATCACCCGCCTACTGGAAAAAGCAACTCAAAAAAGCTTTTGCATTTATTTCCCTCTAATAATTTTCATAGTAAATTTTCTTTTTTTGATTTTCTGCCAAAAAGAGCAGCTAGAATGCTGATTCATTTCTCTAAACCCTAACACTCTACGCGTCGAGAGAGATAAATTCTGCCGTTGTTGTTGCTTGCTCTGTTTCTCTGCGGTAAAATTGCAAGAAATTATTTTGCTTCTCGAGGAAATTCGGCGTGAGTGATTTCTTCAACACTTTCCATTTGCAATGCTGATTCGTGTATTGTAATATGTAATGCTGCTATACATATATTTTTTTTATATGGAAAAACTGTGTTTGATTTAAATGTTTTCTTGTATGGAAATTTCAGTTTGGTGGTTTTTTTTTCGCTATTAAATTTGTAAGCGTTTCTTGTGATTTTCGTACCGAGTTGCCACGTTTTTGTTTAAAGGGGTTTAAAGCAATAGAGGAGTTTGTGGCTTTTATTTTATTTTATTTTTTAATTAGCTGCTACGTTTGATGACTGTTATTTTTTTAGGTTTCCTTTATTTTACTTGATGTTTTATTTTTCGTTATTTTTAGGCGTTAAATTTGTGAGTATTGGTGGTGATTTTGGTTATTGCAAAACCCCAGAGGAGTTTGCGGTTGGTTTTCTTGAATGAGTAGATTTTGTAGCTGATGCGTAACTGATCTCAATGATTTATTTGGTTTCCTTATTGTATTTGTTTTATTTTTAACAGTTAATACGCGATAATTCCGGGGAAGGAACGCAAATTTTTGTGGGCTTTTCGTTTCGCACGTATATAATATAATGACAAGGCTGGCGGCGGCACAGATTCTTGATGAAGATTCGGAAAATCTAGTGGGCTTGTTCTCTTCTAAACCAGAGGTTGCTCGGGTCGGGATATTGGGTGCGAAGAAAGATAACAATGGTGGCTCTGATGCAGCTGGTGTTGATAAAGAAACTCTTTCTACTTCTGGAGAATTTGGAGTTGGGGATGTGAGCGGTGAAGGGATTGGCGGCACGAGTGTTTTGGATAGTGGGATTAATGGTTTGGTTGCGAGGGAAGGAAAGAATAGTGGTGGAAACTTTTCTTGCACAGATAATGATGGTAGGAGACAGAAAGAGAGAGGAATGGCCATTAATTTGAATGCTTCTGATGTGAGTGGGGAGGGGATGGGGATGGGGAGGTGGAATGGTGAGAGGTTGGGGGATCAGAATCATGGATTTTGGGTAGGGGATTTTGTTTGGGGGAAGATTAAGAACGATCCGTGGTGGCCGGGGCAGGTTTATGACCCGAGCGATGCTTCAGAGTTCGCATTAAAACATAGCCAGGAGGGTCGTGTTCTTGTGGCTTTTTTCGGGGATGGTTCTTGTTCTTGGTGCTTGCCCTCGCAGCTGAGCCCCTTTGTTGAGAACCTTGAAGAGAAGTCAAGTGATGGTAGTTCCAAGGGTCTTCTGAATGCAGTGCAGATGGCGGTTGATGAGATTGGTCGAATTGTGGAGTCTAGGATTCTCTGTAGATGCATTCCACTGGAGAGAAGGGATAATCTTGCTAGGCCTGTAGTGTCGAATGCTGGGATCAGGGCAGGAGTGCTCGTGCCAGAGGTAGGCATTGATCGCCTCCCTATACCAGAATACGAGCCTGCTGAGTTACTTGCAAAAGTGACTGACTTTGCAAGAACTGGTTCCTTTGACAGTGTGTTTGAGCTTGCAGTCTTGAGAAGTTGGGTATCTGCATATTATTATGGGAAGTATGGTTCTCAGCTTCAGGTATACAGTGAACCCCGTGTTATCGAAGGCTTGGAAGATAAGTTTAATGGGGAGACTGCAGTGTACAACTTGAGTGGTCCAATGGCAGTGCCAAACCAGGGCCCCATGGAGGATGACTGGCTCTCTTCTCCCACAGATAGTTCAGCAAAGTCAAAGGCGCCATCTGATGAGAAGATTTGTCAAAGAAGGAAACAGAAAAGTGTTACTGAGCTCATGGACAAAAAACGCTCTGTGAAGCCCAAAACTCGGAGGACAAGTGCTGCGAAAGAGGGAAAAGATGACGGCAAGGTAGAGAGAGGTGGCAGTCTGGGGGGTTCATTGATAGGGAAAAGGGATAGGAAGAGAAGGGATGATGATGCTTTGGTAGTTAAACCAAATGAAATTGAAGTTGCTCCTGTTGAAGCCAATGTGCAAGCCGAGATAGGATCTACGCCTAGGGAAAGGAAGAAGAGCAAGTACCTGTCTCCTCCTTATACTAATCTTCATGGGAGAGTTGGATTCTCGGGCTATAAGCCTGACTCAGATGTTGATGAACTCACGGAGACTTCTCAAGACCTCTCTGCATCACCTGTTCCCGAGTTGGATGATAAGACATCTGTTGAGACAAATGCTCGGGCAGCAGAGAGTGTGAAGAACATGACATATTCAGCATCTGATGTTGATGTAGAGGTAAATGACTTGTTGCAGAAGTTGGAATTTGCTGCTGTTGATTGTTTGTACTTGAGAAAGGAGGGGCATCTTGATTCCATCTGGGGATTCATTTCGGCTTACAGAAGCTCAACCTACTTGCGTGGATCAGACTGCGAAGTTTATCACAAATGCAAGAGAGTGAGCCATAAGAGGAAATCCTTGGCTTCTCCATCTAGCTCCAAGCCTCGTGCAAACAAATCGGGCTCTTCCCAACCAACAGATGATCTCGTATCAGGTGCAAAAGTGATAAGGCAAAAGCTTGACATGATGACTGCAGCTTTGGAGAATTGTTGTTCAAGATTCTCTTCAGACGACAGATCTTGCTTGAAGAAGGAGATGGAACATCTGATGGGGAAAGTGGAGAAGGCAATAAAGAAGGTACGAGCGATTTCTGAGAAAACCACAACCTCATCTTGAATGAAGATGAGTTGATTTTGATGTGGTTCTTGTTAGTTGTTATATGACTATATATTTTGTATGGCACTAGGAACTATGAGTAGTGTTTGTAGAAGTAGTCCTGATGAGGCTGGCCTTCTTCCCTTGGCCTGCTACTCTGTTCGACTCCGAACCGGCTTTTAACAACTGACCTAGGCTTATATTCAAAATCATCTTAAGGCTTATGAACTCAGCTTTCTGGTGATGAATGATTCATTCACCGGAAACATTCTATCCATTATATTATGATGATGATTTTCTTTTCACTTCTTGTGCTTTGTGTTTGCTTTCGCAGAATATCTTTGATCTTTTTCTGCTACTTTTTTCTCTTCATGTGTTGGGATCAGTAGTTTGGTAGATTGCCTAACTGCTCTACTTTTTTGTGTTTAGTTTGTCACCATCTTACTACAGTTATTTTTAAATATCCATTTTTCCCGCTTTGATTGTGCTGGTTTTCAAATTCTTTTTTTTCCTTCTAGAATCATTATTTTATTTTATTTTATTTTTTGAGAAAAAATTGGATAGCAATTTACTTGAACATTTGCGTTGGGCCCGGTACCTGAGCCAAGCAGGAAGTTTGACAACCAACAACTCGAAAAAAGAGAAAAAATAGATGTCGAGGTCGAGAATGAATAGCCTCTTAAACAAATCTATACACATGGAAGAAACAATTAGCAATAGAAAACTGCTCATTATTCATCATCAATCCTATTGTCGTGTTCTGTATTCAAGATTAGCTAAACCAGAAGAAGCGAGTCCGAGAACACATTGAAAGAGTGGAAAAAAACAGAGAATTTTATATAAACAAGATAAATTGAGTTGCGTTCCGACCATAGAATAGGTTAGCATGATAAATTGTGTTACATAATTTTTAATCTCGAGGGTAACCGCAACTACTATCGAGGTGCGCACTGTGTAATAGCAAGGGAGGTTTGTGATAGACTCACACCTCACACCTAGTGGTATTGGTAGTGGAATTTGAACTTGAAACCAACCACTCCACCACTAGGTCATCTCAAGGGGCATAATTTTTAATCTTTTTTTTTTTTTATGTCGAGGGTAACTCGCAGCCGCTATCGTGGTACGCACTGGGTAAATCTCGCTCCTGTGTAATAGCTTGCAAACCTATACAGAGGAGGTAGACCACACTTGTCTTGCCAAATGTGACAGCTCACACCCAGTGATGGTGATGGTGAGTCGAACTTAAGACATTTGACCTTAAGAAATACCACTTCATCCCAAAGGGGCATAATTTTTAATCTTTTATTACATAAATATGAGCTGTTGAGCATTCTATTATGCTATATTGGATGGACTATATTAAAAAAAGTATTTAATAATTCTTCAATTTTAGTAAGGAGCTAGATTTTATGAGAATATCCACTGTAGATTCCAAGTGATATTTCATTTCATTTGAGATGACGTGTCGTTTGGTCTCATAATATAATATAAGTTCTATTATTATTATTATTATTATTGGGTTTCTATAAATATGAAATTTTAAACTGACAGAGTGGAGTGGAGACTTTGTAAAATATAAAAGGCACGTAATGTAGCTTAATGGGCTCTACCTAATCTGATAAAGCCTATTTGTTTTCTCGACTGGCCCACTATTCGTTATAAAATACGCAATGGATGGGCATATTTACTTTGACCATTTATAAATTTATTTCTCAAAAAACAAGAGACTTTTGTCCTCTGTCGAGATTTAAAAAGGAAAAAAGAAAAAAAGAAAAAAGATATTGATTCGTGACATTCCACTGAGCGGAAATAAATTTAATAGAAAATGCCAATTACTAGTCACAAAATATCTCAATTTTTCGACAAAGAACCCGATCTTATAAATACTACACTGAACGTACAATAATCCCGACACGTGGAACGGGCCACACGATGATAAAAGCACTGCAAGAACACTGTTACTCCGACGTACAACAATTCTTGAAATCTTTGCAAAATATTTTTACCCTTTATGATGAAGCATTTAGTGGTTTTTCCAATTTTAGGTTATTGTGAGAGGAAAACAGATGAGACAGCTATCAATATTTTTCTTATACTTCACTGCTTCTATATATATATAGAGAGAGAGAGAGAGGATTTGGTTCAAATGAGAACAGTGCTTCGCGTGAGACCGTGAGAACAGTGTTTATTTACTATGAATTTATAGCTTACTTTATTATATTTTAGTGCTAATTTTTTTAAAAAATATTTATAGCTTATCTTGTTATATTTTAGTGCTAGTGTTAATAGCACTAAAATACAAAAAGTTAAGCTATAAAATCATAATAAATAAGCATTGTTCTCACGGTCTCACGCGAAGCACAGTCCTCATTATAACCCACCCCTATATATATATATTCGTGTATTTAAATCCTCAATATTCACATAAGTTGCTTGTGATTTGTAACATTTTTCAATGCTCAATTATGAAATCTGTAGACTGTGGATTACTGGCAAATGACGCAAATCATTTGGATCTCAATTTGATAAAAGCTCGTTCGAGCTCTTCTAATGAAGCTAAATAAGTCAAATTTGAATTCGATATACTTGACTTGTTAGTTCGTGAGTAATCTTGTTAATTATTTAAGTGAGTTAGCTTGAAAATATAAAATTATTAACTCAGTAAAATATATTTATATTTTAATTGATAACAATTATATTAAGTCTCTAATTAATTGAAAAGCATCACACTTATTATTATATTGGAAAGTACGGTTAAAAAAAAAATTAAAAACATATCACATCATTTCTAATATTGAAAAATAACACGGCCCCAGACCCAATTCGATTTAGAGAAAAATATCGCTTATTTTATCGAATTTTAATGCTATTTTTTCTATAAAACTTTAAAAAGTCAGTTACATTTTTATAATTGTTATTATATTTTTTAATTGAAAACGTATCATTTATAAAATTTAAAATTTTAAAAATTTATAAAATTTAAAAATATAACTTTATACACTCAAAAGTAGCGCTCAACGCGTGTAATACACTTATGTACATTTTGATGTACGTATAACTGTATAAGACACCTTCTCCGAACAATTATAATTTAAATTGGACAATATTTCAATAAGAGCTCATTAATACAATATGATTATTATACACACAGTCAATTAAGTAAAACAAACATGCATGAAATTAAGATAAATGTAAAAGATATTGTCGCCGTTAAACGTAAAGTTGCTAAATAAATATTATCTGCATGTGTCCCACTATCAGCTTAAACTATTATTTAAAAAAAAAAATGTTGCTCAAATCTTCGAGATTTTAAGAGCTTTCTAGGTTTGCAGTGATGAAATGGCTTTTAAATATTTAATACCTTGTGTTATTTTAATTATGTGGGTCAATATTATGTATTGTATTTTATTTCTTTTGTTTTATTTTAATTTTTTTAATGAACACGTAGGGTTCTCACTCTTGCCTACCGCAACCTAACCGTACGTTTTGGGTGAGCTTCAATTATTATGAACTTTTCTTTATCGATAGTTTTAAATTGCAATATTTTTTTTACACAATGAATGTCTAGAATTCTTATTGTCCTGAAACAATTCCTAATGTCCTAAAAAGCTTAACCTTTCCATGATTAGCCGGTATCAAAAGGGATTAATTAATGCGAGTGACAACTCAGCACTAATATCTACATCACACGTTATTAAATACAAGCAAAGAAATTCATTATAGAATTTTACCTTTTGTGAATTTTATTTTATATGGCTTAAATTATTTTCAATACATATTACATGTAATTAATTTAATAGGGTAGATTACAATTTGATAGCCGATCTTTCAATCGTTTAATAAAAATGTCCAACTATATATATATATATATATAGTTAATTTGATATCCAACCTTGTAAATTTTTATCAAATTTATCATATGATCAACTATCTAGTACACTATAATATATGTTGACGGTCAGAAATCTTATGTTGATTTTTATAATGCAATATCATATCTAAAAAAATTGAAATCTTTAATTTAATTTCCATGAAAGTTAAATAAATTAAAAAGTGAGAAAATTACTAGGGGTTTGTGTAATTTGAAATATAATATATTCATCAATATATATGTTAATGTTATTTTTATATAATTATCTTTAATGAATATTCAATAATTAATCATTCACATAATATATAGAAGATTTAAATAAATATACCTTATGTAAAATATATATATTTACAAGATATATAAATTGACATAACTATGCCTTTGAGTTAAATAAATAAATTACAGTTTAATTTCTAGACGCCCACGTATGCTATAAGGTACCAATTAGTTGACCTTGTAATAGAATTGATAAACATTTACAAAATCAGGTATCAAACTGTAATTTAACTAATTAATTAATATTGTATAATATATATTAAAAAATTGCGGAAATAAAATATATTATTGAAATGCGCAATGCGCACACATATATATCAAATGAAATCCACTATGCCGCTTTTCTATATCTCATTTGGTGTCCCATTTTAATTTTCATTCGATTTTCATTAAAAATTTTCTTCAATTTCAATTTGTTATGGCTTAGTTTAATTTAATAATTATTATTTAGGGTTCATTCCACCCAAATAGGGTTTCTATTTATTTTTAATATTTATTTCTTCTTTTTTTAGTTAATATAATTGATTAATATGGTTGATTATTCCAAAAGTAGGGTATATAATTTTAAATTTTTTAATTTTTAGCAATAAATGTTGATTATGATTTGTAATATTGTAATAAGATTTATTTTTGTAATAAACATTTTTAAAATATTAAATTTCATAGTAGGACACAATAATGGGACATGAAAAATGGACTAAAGGATTTTATCCCCATGTATATAGATATACGCACATTCTTTAGGGGTTGTATACATTTGAATTAGATCGAGGGATTCATAATAATTCAATTATTTTAACCCTTTATCGAATTCTGCAAAATTAAACAAATAGCACCTAATTAAGTTTAAGTGTAATTAGTTTAATAGAAATAACTCATGAGTTAATTTGTTTGATCTTCACCAAATTAAGTTTTAATTTGATAGAAACATGATATATATTAATTATATTAAAACTTCTTTCATTATTTCTATTAAGGTAATTAAACTTAATTTATTATGTCTATATATAGTCACCAAATAGACAATGTGAGTATATCTATACTTTATATATGCATATGATAATTGATATGTAAATGTGGCTTCTGTTTTCACAGAAAGACTACAAATGGAGTTCATGCTGAAGCCAAAAAGAATTTAATAATAAGTAGCTGTAACCCTGCAAGAATTAACAGTTTTATTATTTACAAAAATACAAAGAGTTGAAAGATCCCAAAAGGGCACAGAAATTTTGGCTTATAATTATAAAAATTATAGTTTCTTCAAAAATAAACTAAGCAACAGATTCTCTTTGAAATTGTGTGACAGCTTTGGCTCTTCTCTCCATGCAAAAGCTCTTGTGAACCCACGGAATGTACCCAATTTTTAATTCTTATAAAGTCAATCCCACCTAATTAAAAACTTTAAAAAAAAAACTGATTTTTTCTTATAAAATTAAACAAATCTATTTTGCCAGTTAATTTATTGTAATTAAAGATAGTTCCAATTAATAAATGATCGGACTAATGGCTTCTCCAATTAATACTTGAATTCTTAATGTAGATACTATATCGTTGGTTCTCGTATTTTCAAAACTACTAGTTACGAGTGTAATATTAGAGCATCTTTCGACAAAAAGGTCAAATTAAATCTGATCATTTTACTTTTCCAATGATCCATATATTTACAATCTCCGTATATTATTAATTAATTAATTACTTGTAGAAAGACTTTCGTTCAGTTGATCATGGTCAAATAAATTTAAATACAATCATAATTGATTTATACTCGACTATTTGCATGGATAAAGTAAATATTAAGTTATTTGAAAGATGTGACGGTGGGATATAGAATTTACATATACACTTCTAAAGCCAGGGGCAAAATAGACCATCACACATTAAAATAAAATGTAAACGAAATTTTAAGCTTAAAACAAAGTGAGAAACCACCCTCACAGGAAAAGAAAGAAAAGGGAATATCTAAACATTTCATGATTTTTATTTTTGCCCCTAAAAAAACACGTCATGATTTTTTTACCACGAGAAAAACTCAAAAAGAGAAGGTGAATTCCCTTAATTGCCCATGCTGTAAAAATTAATTCTAGCCGAAGAAACCCTACCAAAACCCAAATGGCCGATCTCCGACAGCTCCAACCACACCTCCTCCGCGCTGATACACTCCTCCGCCTCCTCTCCGACGGCGGCGGACACCACAATTTCAAACATTCCTCCGTCTGCCCACCCCTTCTCCGAAATCCCATCTCTGTCCCTCCCGCCGCACTTCCTTTCCTCCAGCATCAGCCGCCGTCTCCTCTTCCTCCGCCGCCGCAGGCACTTACGCGCCACCGCCCACGGAAGCTTGAAGAACGCCAGCACGAAGCAGTTCACCACCGCGCACGGGCAGCAGCACAGCGCCACGCAGTCGGCGATCGCCCCCGCCGTGCAAGATTGGCACGACTTCCCCGTGCACGCCGCCGCGTCTCCGCCGTCTTCATCCGCTGCATGACGGCGGCCGCCACCGCTGCTTAGCGAAAAAGGAGGTGGCGATGGATTCCGATCGTCCATTTCAACTTCTTGATCCTTATAAAACACGACCCAAATTCAATCCCTCCAAGAAAATTATATTTGTTTCTGTGAAATAGAATTCCATAAACGAGGTGGAATTTGTCCAGTGAGCGCGGCCGACGAACGGTTGCTGGCGGGGGATTTTCTCTCTCTAGTCAGAGATCAGAGAGAAAATTATCCATCTTCTGCAGATATGAAGATGAGGTGCGTGAATAAAAATGTAGAAATAAAAATTTTTGGGGTGACAGGTTTCGTAAAATATTAATTGCTTCAACGTGCCAAAAATGGTGTTTCCCCATGCAATTATGTTCTTTCTATTTTAAATAATGTTGAGTATCCTGCTTTTATATTAATTATTACGATTTCATCCCTAATATTATTAATATACACTTAACATGTATTCAATATTTTATTTAAACCAACATTTAATGAAGAGTTATTTTTAAGAGGCCGGTGCATACAATTTCATGTATTTAATTACTATTCAGTGTTGAATTTAAAACTATGAAATTAACCGCACTCTCGGCGAGTGGTGTCAACCGCAAAGCTAGAAATAGTTTTTAAACGTTCTTTTCTATATATATTACATATTTTTAAACTTGAAAATATTTATAATCATTTTTCTTGTTATATTATTTTAGTTTTTCCAATATTGTGAATCTATCCAAAATTTCCGCATTAAGAAAGAAAAAAAAAACATACCATTCGACAAATACGGTGGCTCATTCTTTAGCACAGTTTGTTGCGACTTTATGTAATAAACCTCCGATTTTTTCCTCGATGGTTGCGTGATTGCGCCCGTAGGGATCGGTGTTTTGATTGCTTATTAATATTACTCTTTTCCTTCAAAAAAGTATAATAAAAAATATTATAATCTATTTTATAAAGAAAAATAAACCTGTGCATCGCAATATTAGATATATATATATATATATATAAGTTTTAATTTATTTGTAAAGTTCAAACTAACCGTGTAGAAGAGTGAAAAAAAAAAAAGAAAACATAAGATGCACCGATTGATATTACCCTTCAATAATTCCCTTAATTGCTTTCGACAATCGTATTAATTGAGAAATTACTTAATTTTCGAATGAGTGCCAACTCTCAAAGAAGATTAATAAATTTAAGATGAGGCGAAGATGGAGATCGAAAACTTTAAAAAGAGAAAGAGGAAGAAACTATATTATTCAATTACTAACTTAACAAATAAATAAACCTAGCTAAACAATGTATTTATATCAAATAAAAAAAAACAATGTATTTATATCATCTATATATGTACAAGCTAACTACGTAATCAGATTGAATAAATTAAGTAACATAGAAATAAACTAGGAAACATGCATAGACGCGATTTATAAAACGTCGGCGTATCATTCGAGTCACGTGTATAATATGATACCATATATATTATAATACATGCGACTTATCTATCTTACAATAAAATAAAATATAAGATCATTATATATATTATCGTTACAGGGACATGATCTTTTGGTATTCCAGTAATTGTTATCTAACATGTTAATTAATTAATAATTATTTTCCATTTTAGAATTATTTGTTCATATGAACATTTTATAAACATGTTTATATATAGTACTATAATAAAATTACCAGTCATAAAACGTTGTTTTTTGGATGGATTGTCAATTATATATAAAAACTACCACACATGAAAACGTTAATGGTCAAAAAGATGATTGGAAATGTTAATTTAAACAAATACGTAACTAAATCGGACGTTATATCAAAATAGATTGAAAAACAAAAGTTAATTATAACAATTTTATTGTTGTCAATATTAACATAAATCATTATCTATCTAATGGTGTAGGTGGATACATTAATATCGTGCTAACTGACAAGACAATACTATCATATATATAATTAAGTTGCTACAAAATTAGAAAATTTATTCATTGTTATAATGGACCACTAATAAGTACGTAATCATTGCCCCTCAAATTAATATGATAAAATCTCATAAATTACTTTTAGGGAAAATGAATAATTTATCAAAACAACCTGGACATGACATTATTTTTCCTTGGGTTGAGCTAGCTTTCCAAATGAACTCTTCCATCCCAATTTTCTCTATCTCATTTAATGTCTCATTTTGATTTTTATTCGATTTCCATCAATTTTTTCTTCAATTTTGATTTGTTATGGCTTAGTTTAATTTTGATAATTATTATTTAAGATTCATTCCACCCAGTTAGGGTTTATATTTATTTTTTAATATTTATTTCTTGTTTTTTAGTTAATATAATTGGATTAATATGGTTGATTATTCCAAAAGTAGGGTATATAATTTTTGAAAATTTTAATTTTTAGTAATAAATGTTGATTATGATTTGTAATACTATAACAAAATTTATTTTTATAATAAACATTTTTAAAATATTAAATTTCATAGTGGGACACCATAGTGGAACATGAAAAGTGGACTAGAGCCGATTTTATCCCCTAGCTTTCGCCTTTTGTGGTAGGTTTTGTCTATAGTTCGTGTTCTTGTGCTACTAAATAAAAGTATCATTATATTATTGTAAAAAATAAAACAAAAAAAGAATCCCAACATTTTAATTTTTCAAAATAAAACATATATGTTTACTTTAAATTCCAAGAATCACCACAACAAACTATTACTAGCATCAATCCTATAAATTCCAAGATTTTATATTATCTATATAAGAAATAAATAAATATTATTTACAATAAAATTTGAATATTTTAGTGAATGGTGAAACAATTAATTTCTAAAAGTGATATGGTTCAGGGGTGATTCGCAAAAGTAGGGTTGTTATATTTTGGCCAAAAATATGAAAGAAAATTTTGAAGAGGAATGTGATGGGATGGGGAAAGATAGAGTTACAGCAGGTTGTACCAACCTTGTGAATACTTTTCCTCCATTTGGAATGTCAGTAAATTTCTTCTGCCAATATAAAGCAAAAAAGGCTTTGCAAACTATTTCTCATTTTGTATGGGGCAAATTACATGTAAGTTTAAGCTATATATAAATAATTAAATATTGCATTATATTTAGATGTATCGAGACTACAAAATTACGTACAATTTATATCTTTTGAAATGTACTCTAATATGACTTTTTGAACAAAAAAAATGTAGTTTTCCGTTTTTTATATGCAAGAAATATTTTATGCAATAAATTAGTAAATCGATCTGAATAAAAAATCACACAATAAAAAAATATTAAAATACAATCAATTACGCACGAATTTTGAGCCGTAAAGTTGATCAAATGTTAAATTTTTCATTTTCTTTTGAAAAAGTGGGTATTGTTTTTTGTTAATTATATATGAAAAAGTGGGCTATTTTTGAAAAATGTCCGAAAATGTAGGTATCATTGTGTAATATGCCCAAAATTCAATTTAGTCTGGTAACTGAGAAAATGAAATCAAAATTCTACAAAATTAACAAGAAAAAACGAACAGAAATTTATTTCGATTTTGATTTTATAAACACCGAGTTTGAAGAAAAAAAGAACAAAAAACACTCTGTTATGGTAACCCCTTAATTATCAGAACAAGCAGCCTGCCAAGACAAAAGGAAGGACGATATATATGGAGTATATAATAAAAATTATCGGTAATATTTAATTCGTCAATTCACAAAAAAGTAACAAAGAATGTATATTAATTTTAATCATATTTCAATTTTTACCCCATGAGTTGCTTAAATTTTAAAACAGTTAAACTACTCTTTTCTAGGGTAAATGGTTTTTAAATAACATTGGCATCTGGTTTTCATCCTTTTTTATTCGTGCGAGATCAAATGTTAATATTATAAATAAAATCTCAATATTCAGCAAATATAATAATAGAAAAGAAATAAAATAAAACAAGTTCCAAAGAAAAACATGGGTATTCCACATGGGGTGTTTACCTGGAGTTAATCTTGCATTGTTCGTGCTCGGCTGGCCACCTCTCTCTCTCTCTCTCTCTCTCTCTCTCTCTCTCTCTCTCTCTCTCTCTCTATTTTTTTTACATGAATTGTGTTCATCTTTAAAGTTTAAATTAACAATCTCAACTATTTAGGCTCTAAATCAATTAGTATTTTCTTTACGTACTATATTTAAATTTATTGAATTAATGAATGTCATTAAAGCATTCAGCACTACTATAATTTGCCATTTAGGGGAGATTCCAAATTATTTATTTAATTTTGCACTGATTCATTGATGGGAAAAATGAAAGACTCTTTCGAGAACCCTTCAAACTTCAAAAGTTATCCATCTTTGTCAAGCAAAAGTAATGTCAATCAATAAAACCGAATAATTAACAACAACAACAATATTAATAATTGTTCTCAAATTAGTCAAGATGAAGTTCGGATATTGATGAAGTGTAAAACGGAAGCAAGAAAAACAAAGATTCACTAAAAAAAAACTGTTAGAACGAGCTCTAATGCAGAAATTACAATTGCCTGAGTTCTTGCATCGATGTAATTGAAAATGCCGATATGTGTCTATTTTTAATGCTCAATAAAAGGAGTATATGTTTATACATTCAATTCTTAATAAAAAAATAATTACGATTCTGTAAAAAGGAGCGAATAAACAACCTAAAATGTCATAGATCAGAAAATTAATGAGAGATGAACAAATTCAGACATACCTTAAAATTCGCAGGTTCTTCGCCGGAGGTTAACCGTTGCTTGATTTAGGACTTTTTTTTCCGGATCTTTAACATGAAGATCATCACTTATATTTTAATTATTTTGCTATTTATTTTGGAGAACCGCTCTTGATTTACATTATATTTCTGAAGGTAGCAACAGAGATTTTGGTGTTTATATCATCTCTTATTGGATGATTATAAATTATAATATTATATCAGATCACCATTTCTGGCCTGTGTAGACTGGAGTGTGTGTGTGTGTGAAATATTGAAATATATATGTGTGTGTGTTTTGTAGGCTTGATCCACTTTTGAAATCATATTATAATATTTTGTGAATCTTGACTACTTGTGGTAATTATTGATGATATTCAACGATTTGTAAATATTACATCTCTAGATTTGTGAATTGGAAATACTCTAATATGTGATCTGTTTATTTATTAAATATTACAGAGATATTACATCAACCGAAAATAACAGAAAAATCTCAATAACAAATGAAAATCTGGTTCAGTTTAATAGCCAACTGGAAATGGTAATGCAAATACAAGTCTTAAGACTTTTGATTTATATAAATTAATATAGAATGGTCATATTTTGATTAAAACAAGAGGACAGTAACTCAATGCTTGTAAATAATTAGGCTAATATCCATTGCGATACACGAAATAATTTTAATTTGTTAGAGATAAATATAGATAAAAATGATAAATACACAATAATCAAGGAAATATTAAGGGAATATATCTTGATTATTTTTAATGTTGTAATAACTTTGTATAATTTGCTCGAATTGGGAGAGGGTAGATGGGTGAGTATCGAGCCCGAAATACGAAACATCTCTCTTTTATATACTATTTGAATATTCTTGAAGGCGTAAAGTAGTAGTAATTTGAAATGTCAAAGTGTTGAATGTATAAAAATGCAATGATATGCATTTAATCAAATACTATAATTTACATAGGATACTATTTTATTAAACTGGCATTAAACCTAAAACATAGCGCTTGTGTTGGTAGCCCATCAAAAAATCGGTGCATATGAATAAGAATATTCAATTGAAATGTAATAATCAGTGGATCCAACTCTGTATCTACACCCCTTGAAAAAAAAGGAGGAAAAAATGGCAAAATGAAATAAATGTATGACACTAAAATTTCAAAATAATTTTTATTACTATATTTATCAAAATCAAGTTATTATAATAAATATCATGTGCATGCATCTGAAAATGTAAATTGTATTTAAGTGTTAGGAAAATCAGATATTGATCTGACTTATCATTTTGATAGATTAAGATTTGAATTCAAACACTATTAAAATATAAATAAAATTATAAATATGGTATTGGATATATATTTGGATCTGAATCGTAGTATGTTTAATGGATTTTGATTTATTAACCGGTTTTATATAAATTTTTGTGTTAGTTGTTGAATTACGAGAAAGAAAAAGGAAATATAAAATGGTCAACGGGCTAACCTAAAAGGGCTCTTTATTTCAGCAAAAATCAATACAAAGCAGCCTGTGTAAGCATTAATATGGTATGTGAGGTATTGATCTGTTGCATTTTCTATATTACATTGCGTGTTTTACTTTTAAATTATAAGTTTTTTTAATTATATTTTCTTGTGATTTATTTAATTTTATGATTGGTTTGTAGGTTCAGCCATTCAATTATGATTTATAATTATTTTTTAGTATTTAATTTTCAATTTTCAATTAATAATTAATTGTTATGGTGATTATTTCAAAATTAATTTTTTTAATTTTTGAATTCATTTTTTTGTTGATATATGTTGACTATGATTATTTATGTTATAATTAATTTTTATTTTATAATAAATATTATTAAAATCATAAATTTAATAGCGAAACACATAGTGAAGCACTAATAAGTGTAACAAGAAATTTAACCGTTAATATAGACTCTAGCGTCACGTGAAATGACATGTACAACATACCTGACACATCAACAATTTTTTTATAAAAAAAAAATTGTATGTTACATCAAAATTTAAACCCAAACTCATATTCAATTATATATTTTTAATTTTTTGATGTAATCGTGTTTAGATTCAAATCATGACCCGTCATACAAATTTTGATATGCAAGACAATCCCATGCATGACTTCCTCATGGGGTTACTACTCGAAGACATCAAAGATCTCTAAATCATCAATATTTTTAAATAATTGTTAATATGGTGATATATGCTTCGTTATCTTCACAGTGATATCTCATGGGTATGATAGAATTTTACTAGAAACGGATCGAAGATCATAATTACCAAAAAAAAAAAAAAAAAAAAACTTTGTGTTATTATTGCCAAAATTAAAAGTCATGATTTTTCCTACAATAATGCACATAAAATAATATTTTTGAAGGAAAAAGGTAATACTCTTGGCATAAAACTAATACTTTTTAATATGAAATAAATATTTCTTCCTAACTAGAAACCCAGACTTGGTCATTTAAGAAAGTATCATGAAAAAAAGGAACATTTTACAGGAATAATTAATAATTCCAAGTAAAATTTTATTTTCTGGTTAATTTCATAATTTAACACAATGTTGCATTATTTTGTAATTTTTGCACAATATTTAAAAATTTACAATTCATATCACAATCTTTAATATTTTTGCTATAGTATCCCAATATTAATCCGACATATCTATTCTACGTGTCTGATTTGTAATCAACGTGTATTGCTATTTCCGGCTATCCAAACGTGTCATTATATAAATTCACTATACACAGTAAGATTCTCCATCAGTTTCATTTCCATAAAACGTTGTTTTATGCCGGATTAATAAAGGGGATGTTACCATTACCAAAATATTAAAAGTTGTGATATGAATTACAAATTTTTAAATATTATATAAAAATTACAAAATAGTACAAACGTTGTGTTAAATTCTACAACTAACCCTTTCTTTTACATGAAAATGTAATGTTTAATGTAGAAAGTAATTTTCTGTTGAGTAGAAACCATTAAATGAAATATAATGCTTTTCGATGAAAATTTAATACTTTTCTGATTAAGGATAGAACTGGAGCCACTTTTACTGGGTTAAAAAACAATTAGTACCCTTCTAAATAAAGTTTTGAGGTTTTCTACTTTTCAAATGGGTGAATTTGTAGTCAAATGGTACAGGTTCAAATTCTACCACCACCTTCTAAATAAAGTTTTGAGGTTTTCTACTTTTCTTTATCACACTTGAAGCTCGATTAGGAACAGTAATACTCTAACTAACTCGCCACATATTCAAAATACACCATACAGCAAGATTCATATAAACCTCGGTGAGCTCAAATCGAACACATCAGTTAAGCAAAGCTACAAATTTCCAACGTTATTGCTCTTCAATGAACAAAATTTGATTCCTAATAAGAACCCGATCGATCTCATCATTCATTCTCACAGCGACGTCGTCTCAACATGAGTTGAGTGAGTTTCGCATTCGACAGCTCAAATTGAGGCCGGCTACTGCTCGAGGCTCCCCCTGTTACTAAGGCTGCGCTTATGCCCGTCTCTGCAGCCAGCGTCTCAACCTCGTCCACTCTCTCTATTACTTTGTCGAAACAAATGTACCTTCCGGAGGCTGTCTTCTTCATCTCCTCAAAGACGCGAACATGTGCCTTTGCTAACGCGTCTATGCTCACTGTTGCCAGCAAGCCATATACATACATTTCTTGAACTCCTTTGAGGTATGCAATAGTAGATGTTGGACTTCTCCGGTAGAAATCTGAGCCGGTGATGAGCCCGGGGCAAATCGTGATCAGCTTCAAACCACTGGCTTTAGCAATCTCCCACGCGGCCTTTTCTGCTCTCAGCTTCCCAAGTGCATACCAGAGCTGTCGATTATAGGGAGAAACGGATAGGTTAGGGTAGATTCTAGATTGTTGTATGTCGACTTAATAGTAACAAGAGTTGCTTTTATACCTTCTTGTTTATGCAGACAGCCTCGTCACTCCAGCACTTGTGGTCAATTAGGCGCGGAACTTCATCACTAGTGTTGTCTCGCCAAATGCAGGTCAAGAGAGAGGAGGTGAGCACGCAATGTCTAACAGAAGGTGAAAGTCCACAAGCCTTTACAACGTTCTTGCTTGTGTTCACTTCGATATCAGCCATGGCTTTCTACAGCACGTAATTTAGTTAGGAAAATGAAAATCATGGCTACACAATGTTGCTACAGCAACAAAAAAAATGATACTGAGATTACTGCTGACAGAGATGGATAAGTTGCTAGTAAGTTTGCTACAATAAAGTGTCATTTATGTGACAAAAATCATGTCAAAGCATTAAAGCAGTGTGGTCATTTAACTGCCACAGAACAAAGCTAACACACTAGAAGAGTCGACAGCATCGTCTCACCAGCTAACTCAGCTTACCTAAAACATAACTAAGCTGTACACATATGGTTGGACCAGATTCAAGAACTAAAACAGATAGCAACAAAGTAATTTTTTCCTGATTTTAGTTGCAAATCTACATCAATGACTATTTCAGATACAATAATTACCACACACCAACCTTGACAAATTTAGTTATCATATCCACTACTTGAATTTGTCTGAACTAGTAAGGATATTTTTCTCTTGAAACATAAATGAGTGAAACCCCAAAATTAAATACTCACTGAGTAACCAGACAGCCCAGCCGGGTCCACAAAAGCAGCAGTGTGAAAGACGCCACGACAACCATCAAACGCCTCAGTTAGGCTCTCGACCTCAGTGAGCTTGGCCATAACAACTTCAACTATGCTGTTATTCAATCTCATTTCACCAGAAGTTTCCATCTCTCTCAGCTTTTCAACATCCTCTGCATTTCCAATTCTATGCTATTAACATCCCATCCCTCACCAAATCAAGAAATGCAAAAATAAAATAAAATAAAATAAAATAATGCTCATTCTAGGAGACATGAAGTGTGAATAGCATTGTCTTCATTAGCACATGACATTAAGACATAAATCTAGCTAGCTAGTTATTCGCTATGGCTCAATAAATTAAATATCCATTACTTGTGCAAGCTGCATAGCTTTACAATTTTACAAAACATAATCTTTTTTCGACAAGAAGAAAGTAACTTCATCAAAGAACCTTGCTGAGCCATCCGAAGTAAAATAATCTCTTGAAACCAACTGGGAATGGGTTGTCACATTAAAGGAAAGAAGATTTTTTCTGCTGCAAATAAAGCAAAGCTGTAAGCTGCGTTTGCTGTTCTTCCAGCATGAATGAATTTAGTATTTGTTCCACCATGGTAAACTAGGCTAGCATATCAAAGCAAGAATTCTTGAAATTGGAATGTAAAATTAGTTGCAAGACCCCAAAATTCCGTTCACTTTACCTTCTTTAAACTCTTTTCCCCTTTTTCAATACTTACCTTTGTTGCTAGAAATCAAGAACTAAGATATCATTCAACTTCTTTTAGCATTTATCTCTATCTCTCTCGTTTCCAATATTGCATTTGTTGTTGGAACTCATCCTAATTGAACAAAAATCTAAAATAAAATAAAAAAAATCAAAGCAGAGCAGAGCTCGACTTCAATAGAACTCCAAAAATCAAACGGACTTAGAAGTAGTAATCCACAAACGATTGTGAGAAAAAAAAAATATATATATCAATCACGATTGACGAATTCATTTTGAACGCTCTGAATATGAAAATGAACGAATCGTTACCACGGACTAAAGATAAAAACTAAAAAATCGACCTTCATTATCGACGATGATCCGAACAGAGTAGCCGTTGACCAGGAGCTGGTTGACGATAGCGATGCCGAGATAGGATACGCCGCTGGTGACGCAGACCATCCTGTCCAAAACGTCGCCGTTCCGCGCGGGCAATGCTTCCCGTCTGTCGCCGAACGTGTCGGCGTCCTTGCGGCGGTGCACCGCGGCGCACGATAGCAGCATGCGTCGGAATTCCTCGAGCTCCGCCTTCTCAGTCGCCTCCAAGCGCATAATCCCCATTGCAGCAGAGGTTGAGCTTCTGCAGAAGTGATTAGTGAAGAAAACCAAAATAAATATATTTATTTATCGCAGTCGCAGCTGTATGTTGGTTTTGGAAAAATAAGCGGGGGCGTGGCGTCATGTGAAAAGCGCCTCACCAGCTTTTCAGCTTATACATATCACATACTTCGGCTTTTTCTTTTGAACCGCCAAGCAACCAACTCGATTTACAAAGTCCCAATTTTAGATTATGTACTTATTTTTGCGGTTACTTCAAATTTGTTTGTTCTATTGATTACATCATTCCAAGAGACGTTGAAGAAATGTATTAGTATTACCAATCACATCAATTATTCATGTAATTTGATGTGTGAATATATTTTTTAGTTGAGTCCTAAATGACCTAAATTTTGGTTTTAAAATGTACTCGTAGCACGATCTTACATTTTAGTGCAATTAGACGAAATTAAGTCTTATGTGAGAGTATGAAACATCTCACACATGAACTAGAATTTCTCTTAATTTTAGTTTCACATCGTAATTGCATTAAAATTCGCATTTTTAAATTCATGTTTGAATCTCAAAATCGTGAAAAATTCATGTTATTCATGCTAATTATTATGCCTTGTTTTTCACGTCTTCTATTTTGAATTTGAAGAATTAATATAGGGGACTACAAAAACATTTTTGGTTGTTCTCGACCGTCTTTTCATGGAAAAGAAAATCCCCACAAATTACATCACAAAAAAAGTGTGAAAAAATTAATATTATAGGCGGTTCAAATCACTCGATTGAAATATGATCAAAACGAGCTATTACGCAGGGATGTCAATCAATCAACCTATTTGGTTTCGAATTAACCCTATCAAATTGTAAAACTATTCGATTCGAGTCAAACACAACTAAATCTTTTTCTGACTAAAATATCTTGAAACTAACTCTAACCCTTCCATTTTGGTAGCCCATCCACTAGTAACTCTACGAAAAAAATATGTAATACGTACAAATTTATCAATTAATGGCCATCTAAATTTTTAATTTTAATAAATTAACACTAAAGTTATACCATAATTTACCACTAATTAATATAATATATTATTTAAGTATCAATACTTTTATTTTTAATTATTATATTAAATTATACAGAATATGAAAATTTCAATATTTAACAAGAATAAGAAGATAAACAATTGAAATTTGTACTATTTGAGTTAACCAACTTATTTTTGGGCTACTCCTATCGAGTTGTCGGATAATTCAATTCGAGCTAGTATTTTCTCTCCTCAATTCTCTTTTTTCTCCAGCTATTTGAATCAATTTGATTTCGAACTAGATTGACATCCTATTATTATATCACTCCAAAAATATCAAAATGACGATTTTACTTATAAAAAGGTGAAATTTCAAGTTCAAATGGCTCAATCTTCACTCTCAGTTCCTAACTACAAAAGTAAATAAAAATATTAGACATGGAACAAAAATAATCCACATCAGATCGCCTATTGTATTTCATGTAACATTTCTTCTTCCAAACCTTTGATTTAAGATTTTCTTTTTAAATTTTTTAATTTATTATGATTTTATTTAATCTAAATTTTTAATTTATGGTTCATCCATTCCCAATTAAAATATATTAATATTTTTCAAAAAAAATAAAAATAAAATTTAGTTATCCAATTCCAAATAAAACATGAATACGAACCCTGGTCGGCTGGAAGCGGTCCATTTGCTATTTATGAATTGACGGTTTTGACGTAAATTCTTCATTTCTATTCGAATAAATGCCACTTTTTGCGTGCATATGTTTGATGTGACACTGAATTTTAATTTTTTAAATATAGCTTCAATATATAATTTGGCTCGGCTAAAGCTGATTTATCCGGCTCGGCTTTTGTGCGGCCAGGTCTAATCGTTGAAGGGTAGGTGCAGTGGGATGTCCAGTACGGACCGTGAATCTCGTGGAGGCATATGAATCCACCAATTATATTGTTAGTTGTGATTTTCTTCAATTTCATTCTGTCACATTTTCCCATTTTCTTATTATTTCATTTAGTTTGTGATATATCTTATTATTTTATGTGATATATAATTTTTATATTGTACTTATAGGACTGTCTGTTCATTAGTCGATTCAATTTTTTATTAATTATTGATGTTGTGACTTGTGCTGAAACGGTTATAACTTTACTACTGGTAGAATATGTGAGTAAAAAAGAAAATATAAAAAACAAACGGTCGGAACCAAAGAACACCGGTCCACCGACCGACGATGGTCCGATATTGAACCGATCGAGTCGGTCGGTCGGTCGAATTTCAATCGGCCATCGATAATTTAAAAAAAAAATGTCTGCTCCAATTTAAATCAAACTCCAAGCTGGGTTGCTGCGTGCTGTCTTCGGCGAAGGGCGAATGTTGCTGAGTGTCCAGTGTTGCCAAGAAGGAAAAAAACAAACACACACACATGGAGAAGTTTTCTTGCTTTGAGATTTATGCCTCCTGTGTTCTTGGCATCTTGTTGCATAGAAGAGGAGAGAGAGAGAGAGAGAGAGAGAGAGAGAGAGAGAGAGAGAGAGAGAGAGAGTAAAGATTAGAAAAAAGAGGAGAAGCCGAGAAGATATATTTGTGTAATTGTGTAGTGATCGAGAAAGAGAGAGAAGGGTAGGTGGAGACTGGTGAGCCCATTCGGCCGATTCGATTATAGCCGAAAATTTTTAAGGGAAAATCGAACTCCGACTGAGTAGAGTTCGGTTAGACTGATACAATTTCAATTGGGTATTATTCATCAGTTGTTGTGTCAATTTCAATAACACTGATACAATGAATATAATACGAAAATATGAAGGCGTAACATGAAATCTCATATGGTTGAAATACCCTGTGACGTTGAAATGACTCGCAAGTGTCACTAACAACTGCATGTATCTCAGTTTAGATAATTTATGTGATTATTTGGATAGATGTTAACCTAATATAACAAATGGTATTTTTTTCTTTCTTTCTGTCTTCCTACGCCAATGAAATAAATGTTAAACCTCAAGGTAGATGAAGAAACTTAATTCATATGTTGTTTTAATCGGATTGTGAGCGATCAAATTTAAAGGAAAGAACTGCGTTTATTTATGAGTAGTTGGAAATATTATTCGTGTGAAGGTGCCTACGTTTTATTTTATTTTAAAAATATTTCAACCTTTTGTGGATATTTTGACAGGGTATTCAGAGTTATAATGGCGTTCACTGTTTATACACACCTTGTATATATTATAATACCACAAACTTTTCTATTTAAAATATGTTTAAGATATAAGTAACATGCCAAAACTCAAAAAACGTTTTCAAGAAAGAAAAAAAATGTACCCACATTTAATCTTCTCTAAAATTAACAATGTTCTCTCTCATACCCTACTATAGAAAATGATAAACGAGTCATCTAATAAGCCAATCTGTCGAATTATGCATAATTTGACTACACTAGCTACCTGTGGATTAAAATATTGAAAGTTTAATGTTCGAACAGAATATATATAATACATCATTAAAAGCCATTTTAAGAGGATTATAGAGGGACTAGATCAAAATGAGTTGACATGCATTCATCTAAAGTTTTTAGAAAGAGAAAGTAAGATTAATCTATCTCCCAGTTAATTAGTTGGGCTCATCGCCGTACTGTAAAAGTAAATTTATTCTTCCAACACCCTGTAGTCTACAGACTATATCTCAATTAGTATTTAATTCTTCTATCATATTCGTATAATGGGTCCTCTCCCGTGTTATATTGTTATTTCAGATTGAGAAGTTTTGTTTGTTTGATTTATAAATTTGCCCTCTGCCCAGATTACACGTGAGATATATTTATCATTCAATTAAAAATAAATTCATCAAAATACAAAAAAAAAAAAATAGAAAAAAAGAAAGAAATCCTTAATTGTCATGTATTACGGTTGATTCATGCCGTTGAATGTTATTGTATATATATAGACCTCATAGTCCCTGTCAAGTCGTAGCATTTTTTAGACCGATTAATACATTTAAATATGCATGGCCAAAACTGGAATAGACATATAAAATTAGGTTAGCTATTAATGTATTTGATCTAATCTCTTGAAATAAAAACGTTAAATTTTATGCGCCTCTATCTAACTCATAGCGTGGGGAAAATTAAATTTTATGCCAGTCTCCTTTAATATGCTACAATAAAATTAACAGTAATTTATTTATTATTTTGACTGTTAATTTTGACAATTATGTACATCGGACGATTTAGTATTTATACTAAACAATATTTTACTTCATTTAACCAATCGATCTTAGGTTAACAATTATATCATGTCTAAAAAACCTACCAGCAAATAACATTATATATATATCATATCTAATAACCTACCATCGTTGAATAGCAGTTGTGGAATTTTATCTTCATTTACATATATTCTATTTAAACCTACCTCACTAAGTGATCTCTTCACATTATTTCCTCGTCATATATGATATATCGCCTTAGTTTTTATTATTATATTAATAATGTAAATTATGTTATTTTTAGGTTTAATATTATGTTTAATTTCACTTAATATAGTTAAAAAATCAAAATGCAATCATAAAAATTTTAAAAACTTAAATTACAACAAATAACATAAAATTATATTATATTAAATGAAAATTACCACAATAGTACATAAATAGCATAAAATACTTTACATTAAAATAAAACTACATTAATAATATATAAACATACAACTCAGCACATGCAATACAATGTTTTAAAATTTAGTTTTGTAAATTAATTTAAATTATGTAATTTAAATAATATTAAATATTAAACATAAATGTATTTTGAAAACATATATGCTACGCAATCATTAAAAATATCAATATTAGAAAATATAAAAATATAATAAGCCATTGTAGAGTGAAACGTAGAGTTGATGGTTGGAAATTATTTGCTCCCACACCGCATTTTCCTCTACAACCATTTTTCCCCTCCAGTTCTATTCTAAAGGAAAATGCAGTGTGAGAGCAAAAACATCTCCAACCATCAGCTCTACATTTTACTCTGCAATGGAATATTCCATTTTTATGTATAATAATATAATCCGTGCACTTATTTATTTAAGGTTACTGCATACATGTGTTCTTGATAGTGATTGGAACACAAACAAGAACACATAAACAAAAGCAATAAAAGTACACACGGGATTGGTAACCCAGTTCAGTTAAATAACCTACTCTTGAGGGACTTCGCCCAAACTTGAAGATCCGTTCACTATTCTTTCGTAAAGACTATTCAGGATACTTACACATATAGGACTCCCTTCTTATGCCATCGTTTCTTACAACACGAACTCTTTTGTGAATGAAAGTTGTGAGATTCCCTCACAACTGTGACACTAGACTCTCTCTACCTACCCACGACTTCAACTTGTAATCTCTTCCGAGATCACGAACAAAATGGATTAAAAAAACCCTCACGTGTTTCACTCACGAAAACACTCAAAACTAGTCTATTACGTTGAACAACTTAATGAACAACTACTAGATATTACAAACTCACAAACTCATGATTCTCAAACACTAAACTCAGAGAATCAAAATTAATCACCCCACGATTATGAGAAGAATCGATCTTCTTATACTTCTTCTTCTTCTTCAAGTTGACTTGATCTCCAATCTTCATCTATTTGGAAGGTAATTTAGAGCTTGTGATTCTTTTCATGTTGGTGTAGATGATTTTCATGTTGATGAGGGTATAATTCAGCATGCCATCTACTCCAAAAGGCAGTTAGCCAATCGCTCATTGCATGCTCCACATATTTCATGTACTATTCTTGTTTCATTGTAATTTTTTTT
Source organism: Perilla frutescens (assembly GCA_026008535.1). NCBI lineage: Eukaryota > Viridiplantae > Streptophyta > Magnoliopsida > Lamiales > Lamiaceae > Perilla > Perilla frutescens. The sequence continues at coordinate 67,745,979 of BRKX01000005.1, forward strand.
TGTAGTACGTTGATAATGAATAGTTTGCACAAGTGTTGACCATTTTTGATATATTCTATCAGTTAAATAATAGCACATATTATACTCTTTTCCTTGAGTGATATAATGTGTTGGCGAAGTGATACCCCTGGCGAGGTCAGTGAAAAGATGAGATCTTTACAACACATTAATATCATTATTAGATCCCGACATATCAAAATACGCATGCCATATCCAAAGATCATAATCAGCCACAATTTCAAGAATAATAGTGGGATCTCCACTGCGACCCGAATATTGTCCCGCCGATAATTTTTCCACCTCTAATGCGTGCAATCTAGACTACCTGACACTCATGGAAAATCATGTTCTTTACCAATATAAAGTAATCTTGCAACATCATTAACATTAAGATATCTTAAATATTGATGTGAACATATTTCCACAATTGCACAACAAAATTTCTTAACACATTAAATTGCAGTGGACTCACCAATATTGATGTATTCGCCAACCGCATCTGTCAACATCACATATTGATGATAGATACAAATACAATTTTTGATCTCACTCGACGCGAATACTTTAAAAAAGAACAAGCGCGATTATTGTAAACAGGCAAGAACAACTCCATTAGTCACCAATGGCCAGGGGCGGCTGAAGTGTTAGTAAACGAGGCTGCTGCCTTAGGTCCCCGAATAAATCAAAGCCCCGAAAATTTCTTATATATATATATATATATCATATGTATATATAATGTATGTAAATTATAAGCAAAATGAGTGTTTAGTTCAACTGCAGAGCTTCTGAAGACTTTCCTTATTTCTTACTTGGCGTGAGTTCGACTCCTTCTTTTCTCTTTTCATCTATTTTTTTAGTTTCTTTTGTTACCCGTTTAATTAATCATTTTTCTATATATATTTTTTAGTTTATTTTGTTACATATTTAATTAATCTTTTTTTAGTTTTTTTTTCTTTTGTTATCTATTGAGAGTAATTTATTAAAGCATGTTGATTATAAAACTTTAATAAATAATTTTGCGGCTCAAAAGGTCATAAAAAGACTAAATAAATTTTGTGCTCATATATGATAAACTGTGATTTTACACTAGTTTTCATGCTATTTAAGTGTGCATTCTATTTGGTTTACTCGTGTTTTTATCTCAATTTACTCGGATTTCATGTGTTCTTGGAGTTTGGTATGTGTTGTGATATTTGTAGATTTTGTCCCATATTTTGCTATATTTTTTGACAAGAGATAGTTAATGATGTCTCAGGATCGTGCGTTGAAGAAATCGAGTCGAGAAAGGACAAAAACATCGCAGAAGAAATTCCACGAGCAGCACCTGCGAGTCTGGTCGAGGATCGACAAAGGGGTGTTCGACTGTGGGTTCGTGACAGAGAAGAGGGTCCAAAGAAGAAAACCCGTAAGCACGGTCGCGGATATTGAAGTTCATTTAATCTATTTAGTTATTTATTTTATTATGAATAATTAAAATCCTAGTATTCTACGGTTGTTTATGATTTGACTACGGAGTTCATTCAATCTATTTAGTTTTTCTGGATAACTGTGGAAGTTAGATTAAGATAATTAGTAGATTAATTATTAAATCTATGTGGATACGACCTCGTTCACCGTTTTACTATTAATCTCGTTGTACGCTTGCAATATATATTAAATAATTACTGAATAGTATACCATATACATATATTTTTGTGCTTTTAAATTTCTTCAAGACTTCGCATCAAGCCCCCAAACTTCTTAATACGGCCTTGCCAATGGCAAATAATATTTTCGATATGTCTGGTGGTTATTTTTCAGATATTGAAAGAGGATCTGAAATCGATTGTGGACCGTACTAGAAAAATATTGTATTTCATGTGTTGAGTTGTATATTTATTTATAATTATTGTAATTTTATTTTAGTGTAATGTATTTTTTGTTATTTTTATTTACTATTGTGGTAATTCTAATTTAATGTAATATATTTTATGTTATTTGTTATAATTTAAGATTTTAATTTTTATGGTTACAATTTTTTTTATTATATTGAGTGAAATTAAATATTAGACCTAAAAATAACATAATTTATATTCTTATATTAATAGAAATATAAAGAATAAAATCAGTATAACAAATAAAAATAAAAAGAATACAAAAATATAAAAAAAAAGGAGAGATAAATGGAGCGAATAATGCCCCTTTACATGTGAAGGGGTACTACTCGCTCCCCTTAAAAACATTTAGAGGTAGAGTGAGTTTGGAAGATGATTTTGGTGGAATGCGACGTTGGACGTTAAAGGAGAGGGGCTATGGAGGTCAGCGGCGGATCCAGACAAAAGTTTTAGGGTTCGTCATTGTATTGTGAGTTTTTTTTTTACAAAATTAAATAAATAAATATTAAGAACATATTGTAGTGGCTATTTTTTGTCAGCCCACTACGCTGGTCCATGAGGGTTGAACGTTGACGTTTAACCTAGCAACCTCATAAAGATCGGGTAATTTGAATTACTTTGAATTAGCCGTCCGCATTACCTGGAAGGGTTGACGTGATCAAACGAATGAGATCATGCCTCAACCACTCCCGTAATTTACGTGAACCCTAGCGCTACCTCTCTCTATAAAAGGAGACCTCCCTCCTCATTTGACGACTACGCTGAAATATCCACAAGCTTCACATCATACTCTAGACACATTGAGTTTATCATTTTCTAAGTTCATTCCACTCCGGCGATTCAACATCTGGGCGTCTTTCTTACGATCTTTTCTGATTGAACGAAGATTCCCTCAATTCCTAGTCACGTTCTGGCTAGAGATTACTATTATTAAACTCTTTAATTATTCAATTATTTCATATTTTAACTCTTTCTACTCTTCTTCTTTTCCTGACTTGAGCGTCGGAGGCCCAACGATCGTCACCCCCCAACGGTCTTTGGCTCTTACGGTATTTTCTGTCTTTGTTTCACAGATTGACCGCTGCTCCGGATTAAATCAATTAATTGCAGATTTCCAGATCTACGCATATTATTATATAAAAATCATAAATTTAAATGAGATAAATGAATAAATATTTCGTACATTAAAAATTATCTAAAATTGATAAATTCATACAAAGTTCTTTTTCGGATACACATGATAAATTAATATGGGCTCTCTATTTGTATCCAAATAAAGTCCTTTTTAGTTGCCCAATTTATAAGTGGGTTTCGAGGCCATGCAATATCTATAAAAATTATTTAAGGAGGCGCAATAATAATAATAATAATGATGATGATGATGATGATGATGAGGCGAAACACATCAAAAGGTCCCTCTACTTTTATATTTTGTTTCAACAGGTCCCTGTACATTTTTTTTGTTTTAATAGGTCCTTTCACTTCTATATTCAATATCACCGGATCCTTTTCTAACTTAACTAACGGATTCCTTGATTTCTCTGTTACTTAAATTCCACCTCATTCCATTCTTATTTAATTAAATTCCATGTCATATATATCCTAGATGGAAAGTTATACAAAATTCACAATTATTTTACCCTATTCATTAAAGACGGCAGTCATCGATTTCTCTCAATTCTATGCGTTTTCTCATGCTTTCACTTTTTGCAATTTCATACTCACGCAATATTTCAATCTTTTTTTTAGTTTCTCATTTTCTTGTCGTGAGAAGAGTAACAATTTTGTCTAGTTTGTATTGACTTTCTCCCTGATTGACGAGAAGCCAGAGAAACGAGAAGTTTGAGATATTATGGACTATGGTGAATGAATTTGTACTTCGATCGTTGTGGTTTGCGGTTTAAAGTTAGTTTCGTTAATTGACGAAAAACTTCATCATTTTGGAGAAGTAACAGGTATGAGTATTATGATCTTGTTTTTAATGAATTTGTGCCACTGTGGTCTACCGTTTTATGATGCGTGAATTTCAATTTCACCAATTTCGTTAATCAATGAGAACTTTTATAGGAGATTCATTTTGGACAAATTTATAGATTTTATAATATGATTTTAAAAGTTATATTTAATTAATTCTAGAGTTTTATGCACATCCAATTATTCAATTGTTGTAATATGCGATCGTAAACTGATTGCATGTGACTAGAATATCAATATATATGGGTTTAGTGCAATCTGTTTTCGTGGGTTGAGCAGCCTTAAGACAATTTCTTCGTATATTGATTGGATGCGTTTAAATTTTGATTAGTTTTGTATTATTTTGAATAATATATATTTGATCAACTTATACAGTGGATAACTTTTTTATTATGGTTGGAGCTCGTGCTTGACTTATAACCTGATTCATGTTTTATATTATATGTATTGCGATATCTTCATATAGTTATATCTTAGCACATTCATATGGTCGGGAAACTGGAAAAAAGTTGTAAAAAAAATGAAATTGAACCATAGTTTTTCAATTTGGTTGGTGTGGTTATTGGTTTGACTGAGATTTTTCAAAACTTCTTGCCATTTTTTCATTATCAGTCTTATCTAAAACCATATTATTGGAACCCAGGAAATAGTATGCAGAAACATTATATTAGCAGCAACACCAAATAGTATTACAATATAATAGTTGTAAAATCTTATATTCATGTCGTTGTGCTTTTGCAGAATGTCTGAAACAACATTTACATTGTTGATACATCATGGTGGTAGATTTAATGATAATATGAGACGTCGCTATGTTGGTGGAAGGGTCACCCAAGTTTGTGATGACTTAGACATTGACAAAGTCTCATATCCAGAGATTATGTCATATGTTAAAGAAGACTTGAGATATGAATTGGATTCGATTGCTGGGTTATATTATTATAAGATACCTCAAGGTAATTTTGTATTAGTACAAGATGATCGTACTATCCTGAACATCATGAGTAAGTTAAGGAGCAGGGCAAAGTTAGAGTTTTTTGTTGACCACAAAATTTTGGAAAAGCAAGTCACACTTCACTTGCAAACAGAAGTGATTAAAGTAGGCGACATTCAACAAGGTGTAGAGAATGTAGTTGATGAAGCTGATTGGGACTCACAAATTGATGTCAATCTCCAGAATAATCAAGGTTCACGAATTATGGTGAATGATGGCGGTGATAATATAATGCAAGATGGAGATCTGTTTGAAGGCAAAGAGTCAGACTATGAAGATGACATGGGAGATGGAATTATTCAACAAAATTTTAATAATCTCAATGTTGATATAAATTTCTTAACTGATGATGATGAAGAAGAACTGCAACAATCTAGAGAAAATATCAGAGCTTTTAAAAAAAAATTGCATCCAGCATGAAACACAATTTGACTAATGCCGAAGATGATAGTCGGTGTGATGATAAGGTGGATTCATATGGAGATCAGATCATGTTAAATCTCCAGGATAATGAGGTATATATGGTTGGATTAGAAAGTGATAATGACTCTTCAGGAAGTTTTTACTATGATAGTGATGACAATTGTAGCTATTACAGTGAGACGGATGAAGAGTGTGGGGATCATGCACTTAGAAGACCGAGCACAATTGTGTGTTTTGATCAAATGGCAGTGATACCAGTGTTTTGTTGTGGCATGATATTCCAAAATGTGCAAGAGTGTCGAGATGCCCTTGCAAAGTATGCTATTATGAAGGGGTTACAGATTCATTTTATAAAAAATGATCAAGTTAGAGTTAGAGCTGGATGCATGGAAAAATGTCCTTGGAAATTTTTAGCATCTAAAAATGGCCACAACAATAATTTTACGGTGAAAACTTATGTGCCTAACCATAAGTGTCATAGGAAAAATACCAACCCAATGGCTACTAGCAAGTATTTGGCTAAACTCTTAAGGGAAAGATTGATGGCTACACCTTTCATCAAGTATAAAGACTTAATGACCTTGTGCAGAACTGAGTTGAAGCTGAAAATTAGTATGACTCAGGCTAGAAATGTCAGAGAGAAAGTCATTGCAGATTTAATGGGATCTTATACAGAAGAATATAAGAGGTTGCATGACTATGTTCAAGAAATAAATGCCAGTAATCCTGGTACAACTTGTGTGGTCAAGGCATCTAGAGATGAGGGTGAAGATATAAACTATTTTAGAAGTTTTTACGTATGTTTTGCTGCATGTAAGCAGGGTTGGGCAGAAGGATGCAGAAAAATCATAGGTTTAGATGGTTGTTTTCTTAAAGGTGTATGTAAGGGGCAACTCTTATGTGCTGTTGGACGAGATGGGAACAATCAAATGTTCCCAATTGCATGGGCAGTCGTGTCTATTGAAAATAAAGAGAATTGGAGTTGGTTCCTAAACTTATTGAAGTATGATTTATCTATTGGAGATGGAGCAGAACTAACCATCATAACCATCATATCTGATATGCAAAAAGTAAGCTTATTTTTATGTTGTGTTTGTTTTTTAGAAAAAAAAAATGTTCTCTTCTTGTTATTTTTTTAGAAGAATGATGATCTCTTATTTGATTTCTATATATATGTATGGTTTTGATTTAACATATTATTCTTGTAGGGCTTGGATAGTGCAATAAATGAGCATTTGCCAGAGGTAGAACATAGAATGTGTGCTAGGCATGTCTATGCAGCTTGGGCCAAGAAATGGAAAGGTGAAGAGAGAAAGATTGCATTCTGGAATTGCGTTAGGAGTACTTTTGAAAATGATATGAAGTCTAAGTTAAGAGAATTATCATTATTAGGAAATGGGATAATTGATGATTTTCTAAGGTACAATGTTGAATCTTTTTCAAAAGTATATTTTAGGACAACTCCAAAATGTGATGCTATAGATAATAACATGGCCGAGACTTTTAATGGTTGGATATTGGATGTAAGATGTAAGCCAATTATTTCTATGTTGGAAGAAATAAGAATTCAAGTGATGAGAAGGCTATACATTCAAAGGAGATTCTGTAGAAGTTGGATATGTGATGTTGGACCAAGACCTATGTAGAAGTTAGAAAAGAACAAAGAGCTCTCCTTTCAATGGCAAATGGTTTGGAACGGGGATGAGGAATATGAAGTTTCTAACGTATATGACCTAGATAACAGACATGTAGTTAATCTGAAGTCATCAACTTGTACATGTAGAGAGTGGGATCTAACTGGTATCCCATGCCAGCATGCAATATGTGCCTTATATGGTGCAAGTAGAGAACCTGAAGATTTCATTGTCCATTGGTATACAGAAGCAACCTATTTGAAAGCTTATCAGTTCATGATGCGACCTGTTAGAGGAAAGATCTTATGGGTTAACTCTGGCAAAGAAGAAATTGCACCACCACCTCATAAGAAGTTACCCGGGAGGCCTAAAGTGAATAGACAGAAAGACAAACATGAGATTCAGAAGATAGGCAAACTATCCAGGAAGGGAAGAATTATGACTTGTAAAATATGTAAACAAGATGGACATAACATAAGAAAATGTCCTCAGAGGATGAACACAGTAATATTCCTTATTTATTAATTTTTTTATTTTTTTGTACTATCCAATAATTTAATAGTTTCATGATAATGATTTTTTGTTAATTTTTATTGCAGGTTACACAAGGCAATAGCAGAAGTATGAAAAGAAAGAATGCGGAGATAAATGAAGCAATTAGGAAGAATCCTTCTGCAGAACTTGTTAATAAACTTATGAAAGAAAAAGAACAAGTAAAGAGGGGATCCACTTCCCAACTGCAAAATAAAGCATCAAGTCAAGTGCAACAAGCACCAGGCCAATCATCCTCTCAGATGCAACAACCTATAAGTGAAATAAGGGAGGATCGTTCATCTAAAAGACATATTCAACCCAACCAACAAGGCAAAAAAAACATAACAACTGCCAAAGTAAGGCCAACAAAGGTTCCAACTGGTTATGGGTGTTATGTGAATGAGAACACTGGTCAAACAATTTTAAATGTAAGAATTATCCATATTATCTTGCTTTAATTTAGTCTTGTTTAATATTTCATAACAATCTTATTGCTGGTTCATTTTAGCCTGGAACAAGGTCTATGAAATCATTGTATACAGAGCCAAGGATCATGGAAGAACATTCTCAATATGGAAAGAAAGATGTTCCTAGAAGAGAGAACCCGACAAGTTCAGGTTTGAAATGGAAAGGAAAGGCTGCAATGACGACAGCACAACTTCAGGTTGAGGCACAACGTAAAATAATTTCAGTTACAGCTCAAGCTAAGGGAAGAAAATAATGTGGATCTTGAAAAAGTCCTTGCACTCTCTCTATACTAATTAAAATAAGGTTATTTTGTGACTTTTTTATTTTAGTTAGACCATCTATTAGTTATGGAAACTAATTTTGATGGATTCAATTTATTTCATACAAGTTGCAAAGTTATGATTTTTTTTATATGAGTTCACTGGTGGTGACAATCAATAATTTTTGGTATTTTCTTGAGATTTATGTGTGTTATTTCGTCTCTCATTTCCGTTTATGCTTAAGTATCTTGTCAGATTGATTTTCTCCCGCGAATGGGGTCATCTATCGAAGTTCTGTAATTGAAGTTAAGTTTCGAATTATAATTCCCCTTGTCTCCATCATATATAATGAAGTTTACTCTTTCACTTTCTTATTATGGGCTTCACTATATACATATACATATATATATATATTTCTTATTTCACTTTCTTGAATACTTAGCATAGTAAAGTATTGGAAGATTCTTTGTTTTCTGAAAACTTATTAATTGTTGTTCTAGTTATAGGGTGATTGATGACTAGGATATGTGATGTGAAAAATATATCTATTTTACAGTTTCAATTCAAAAGGATAAATTATTTTTTTTACTTTTCTTCTGGCTGCCTAACTACAGTTTGGAGAGAAAAGGTTGATTGGAGGTGGGAACACTCCAAATTTGGCATTTTAGGTGACACAAATGTATTACTTTGTGAACCAAAACTTAGCTTGATAGGAATACTAAAGCTTGTTGTAGAAATATCTAAACAGTTGCAGAGATTCCATGAGGTGAAAATCTCTGATTCTAGAGAGCCCCAACTATGGAATGACATCTCCAAGTTCTTCTCGAGAGAATTGACACTCCTCAAGTTTGATGATAACAAAAAAGCAAGAGAAGTATGAGATGGTTTCCTTTGAAGAAATTAATAAATAAGTCAATGACCTCTAGTTTGGCTCCAGTTGTGTATGGTAATAATGTTTGCTTTTGAGGATTTTGAGTTTTAATGAAAATGGTCATAGGTTTTGTTTATTTATACAATTAATTGATTGAAATATTGAGTTGAAATTTTAATGATTGTGTCGATTCCTTTTGGTTGCAGTGGTTTCATTCTCTATTTTTCCCATACTTTTAGCTATTTGAGTTGTGAGAATTAGTCATTCTTTGTTCAAATAACTAACAAATATCACAAATTATCATTGCAATTCAAATTGATGAGAATCAACTATGGAAATTAGAGTAGTAATCATTATGAAGGAAAATACTAAATACAGACAATCTTAATTAAACAAGCTTGCCTCCGTAAATAGACAAGTCTACCTAGTTCAGGTCATTGTGATGACAAGCCTGCCTCAATAAACGGTTCTAGTTTCTGAAGACCATGGAGAAGGTTAAATATGTGCTGGTTTTCTTTGGCTAAGCATTTCGTCGAACAGTTGGAGTGCCTTTTAACTGGTTGAAATTCAATGCATTCTCATGTCTTGCTCAAGCTCCATAGTTGTATCAACCACCCAATTTTCCAAAATTTATCATGTATAAATAACACCATATGTCACTATATAAGTATACATCAACCTACATTCCTAATCATCAGTAACCATCAAATCCATCTTTATCTTTCTAGCAACATTCAAGTTCAACAGACTTAAAAAGAAAAAAAAATCTTTACAGCCTCTCACAAGTTTCATACCCAACAATCTTCCATTCTTCCCCAATATCTCATCTTTTATGGTGTCGTTGTCCACCTGAGCCCACAAATTCTTGCAGATCACATTAGCATCAAATTGTTCATGATGTCTCTGGTTTCTCGTCAACTAAATGCACCGGCTTCTCATAAATTGTGGAAAATCGACACAAACTAGTCAAAGTTAATCTTCTCACGAGAAGGAAGTGAGAAACTGAAAAATAATTGAAAGATGTGTGAGTGCGAGAATGAATGGATGAGAAAATATAAAGAATTGAGTAAACATTGATAATTGACGACTACATAGCAGAGAGGGTAAAAATGTAGAATTTGTATAATTTTCCAACTAGAATATGACGTGGAATCTAATAAAATGGGAATTGGCTGATATGGCATTTAACTAACGGAGAAATTAAGTAATCGTTAGTTCAGTTAAAAAAGGATCTTATGATATTGAATAAAAAAGTAGAAGGATCTATTAAAATGAAAAAAATTGTACAGGGACTTATCGAAATAAAATACAGAAGTACAGGGACCCCAGAATGTGTTTCGCCTAATAATAATAATAATAATAATAATAATAATATATAGGTATGTATATAAAAATTTATATTTATGCATCCTTATATATGAAAAAATAGAAAAAAATATTTATATATTTATTAAGCAAATGAAAAGGTTGGAGGTGGTTTTTTTTGGCAGAAATGAATACTAAACTTAGAAATATGCAAATGATCGAATCGAAAACAATAATGCAGGACATCTTTTGATATAAATATAAGCTTAATTCTAAATTGATACAAAATATAAACGCAGGTAGAACTTATTTTGACACAATATAAATGTTTCGTTTTCGATAAAAAAAGACAATTTCGTAACCATTTATATTTATATTTTTTTTTTCTTTTAGCCCTTTTCATTTTTTATTGCATTTGAAATTTATTGAGCCAATATAAAAACACTCAATTTTGGAAGAGCTCCAACTGAATACTGATTATCATTTCACCACAACTCTGCAGAAATAAACCCTCAAAATCTCGAAATTGTTCGCAGAAATCTCAAATTAAAAAAAAAAATTACGGAAATGGAAGCGTTGGATCCTGCTTTTCCCGTTCGACAAACTTCGCTCTGTTTAGATATCAATGTGATTTCTGCTTCTTCTGCTTTAATTTATATGAACTATTTGCTTATTTGGTGGCTTATTTGATTGTAAAATTATCGAGCTTAATTTATACCAAAACAAATACTCGAAATGAACAATCCTCGTGTTGAAATCCATTTCGCCCCCTTTTTTTGTGAATTTGTGATTTCAGCATGTTTGTCTCGTTATCTATTGAAGGATTTTTACTGTCATTTATTTTTATGACGGGCACAAGACGGATATTATCATAAGCAGCTACGAAGATCATATTTTTGTGAGATTTTTTTTATTTAATTTCAATATAATTAATTTGGATTTGCAATTCTTCTGTGTAGCTATATTGAAATTTGGATTTATTTCAGGTCATGGCAACTCAGATTGGAAGCATGGGGACAATATTGCAAGCTAGGTATTGTAATATTAACATTGCTTCGCATTATATTAAGTTTTTTTTATGTTAAAAAGCTTTTTTTTTAATGGTGAATTTGGAGAGAGGTTGAGAAATGCACTGACTTTTTTTACTCTACATTGAGATTGAGTAAGCCGATTTGTTTAGTCTCTAAGTTTCTGACGCTATGATGAACTATATGGAGTTTCGTCATCATTTAACGGAAGTTGGTTACATTAAGGAGTAGAGGATTTATAAACCTTTTTTGTTTATATTTAGCTTTTAGTGGTATCATTTATATAATGCAGCATTTGTGGCTGCTTTGAATTTAGTAACTGAATTAGAACAACTGACCTTATGAACTGAAGAACCATGTTTTGGATCACATTGAGTTGTTTATTGATGAAACGAGGACATAACATGACGACGTAATCTGGAGTCATCTTTCTTACTTTTATGAATTATGATCATGGGTCATCTTTCTTACTTTTATGATCATGGGATGCCTAGAGCCGCACAAAATTTATCACATTGATTTTCATGTAATTGTAATTTTTAGGTATGATATTAGAATTTATTTTGTTCTCCATGATCTTGAGGGTAAGTCATTATTGCTTTGATCTTCAACTAATACCAGAACTCCAACTTAGTGTATTAGTGTTGCAAAAGCATTAATCAACTTGAAATTGGTAATTTTTTGTGTTTTGAGATGTATCATGCAAATCTGGACTACTTTTTTTCACCAACACAGTCCTCCTACTTGTGCTGCCTTCCCTGAAGTTTTTCCATTGAAAAAAAAATAGCTATCTTTTGTTCTATTGATAGTGTATTCCGTTTTGGCTTTGGTTAAATCTAGAGAACAAACCATTTGTGAAGTTGGAATTTATGATGCATTATGCTATCAGGTGGCGAAATTTGGGTGCTTTTGGCATAGTAGATAACTTTCTGTCTACTTCTATTTTCTCTTCTGTGTTCTATTCCTGCTGTATATTTATTTGTCTTCCGTAGTTTGTTCTTGATAGTTAGAATTGCAGATGTCTCTGATGAAATATTAGTGAACATTCTATTGATTCTCAGGAAAGAAGGAGGTGTTTCAGTTGATCCAACTTACACAGTCTCTGTAGTACTTGGTAAACGAGACGAGGTAAGTCTGAATATTCATTAAGGTATCTTTCTGTCTAGTACCGGATCTTGTTGCTTGTAATGATACTGCCATACTGATGTATGACTGCTTGCAGCCCATGCTTGTCGCCTGTGCTCGACAGTTAATCGAATATATAAGGTATTCCATGATACCAATCTGATGCATCATTTCCCATTTTGCAATATCGATGTTTCACAATTAACAATATGTACGTGGTTTCTCTTACATTGGCAGCAAATCTGGATCATCGAAAGCATTAGTGTTATCCCTTGGTCTGAGAGACCATTCTTTGGTAATATTCCACAATATTTTAGTTCTACTGTAAGATTAAGGTCATTGATGCAAACATTTTAATGTTCTTCATTTTCCTTTCAACGCAGGGGATATTGAAGAGCATAGTTTCTGCTGTGACTGAGAAACTCACTGAGGTAATTTAACGTGATTAACGTGCTAAATTAGCCTTGTTCTATGGGGTAAAAATGTACAAGTGTGCTCGATGAAGAAACTCATAACTTTGCACGTATCACTTTTCGCGTATGATGTGATTTGTATTGTGATATACATTTTTTTGTATACCCCTTCTTTACTTCTGAAGTGGAGTTGTTGCAAATTTGACTATAGGGCGTCTCAATTGCTCATTAATTCATAGAAAAAAATTAATCATGTGATAATTGCAGGGACTAATGCTTACTCACACAGTCGCATAAATTAGGCAAATAATACCTTAAGCATGCACACCAAAAATTTAGGGAAAGTATATATACAGGAAAATTGCCAAGGAAAACAGAGGAAAATGTGATGAGGTAGGATAAATTTGATAATTCATGGGCTCCCCTTCTTCTCCTTGCTCTCTTGTTTTCGTTATTCTCGTATCTTGTCGTCTTTCTTGAGTATCATAAATAGTTTTCGTTCCAGCTGCAAATCAATAAGGAACCATATCCGTATGTTATTATGATATACTCGAATCAATCCTTTGAATACCAGAAGAAAAGACGAACCTGAGTATTCTTAGCCTTGAGTCTCTGTAGTTCTTCAACCATACTTCCAATGCTGACAATTGAAAATCAATTCAGCATAGTAGGATATGAATTCAAAACAATCACGCAGTGTACATGAGGGTTTTGCTTCGTACCTTTGTTGCATTTGAATCACTTGGGTTTGCAACTCGCGCTCCTTCATAGAACTAGGGAGTATCTACAGAAACAGCAAACTGTCATTGTAACTGCAGTTTCTGATCAGAACTTGATGAAATTTTCAATGCAAGGAGCTATACCTGTGGAAGGTCAGTTATTCCTGCCTCTGTAGACTCAGTAGCATTTCCTGCACAGAGCAAAATGTTAGGCCGAGGCAGAAGGGTAAAAGAGCATCCTAGGGAGCATGTATGAATAGCCATTTACCTGAGGGTTGTTCCACAAACTCGACCATTTTAAGTAGTTCTTCCTGAAAAGATGAGTAGGGATATAGATCAGCAACAGATGATGTAAGTAGGTGCAACGAGATGAGCGGGACTTACTCTTCCCATTGTGTTCAGCTGCAACATGCACTGCAATGATGGGAGAACTGAAGCAGCTGAGTTACTTGGAATTGTTGGGAATGTGGAACCTCCGGAATTTGAGTTAGAGTGGTTTATGGGGTCCTGGATTTGATAAAGAACAACACAATGGTTACAATGCCATCGACTGAAAACAGAGCCAAGTTTAACCAAGTTATGCATAATCTGAAGTGTGTGCTCAATATACCCTGGTCAATCACACACTGTATTTGTTACACTGATATAGTAAATTATTTTACCAGAAATACACATCCATGATATGCAAATGTTTGAATGTTAGCATTTGATGTTCAAAATGAAAGAACATGACCTACTGATCATAAACTTAAAACTATATCGAAGTGAAGTTTGCTAGGTGCAACACTCGTTTCATTTACATTAGTAAAATGAAACCTGAAAGGATTGCTTAGTAGATACCTTGAGACTCACTTCCGCTGAAGTGACTTTAAAACGTCCTCTGCGCTCAACAACGGCTCCTTCGGATGTATCCTCTCCTAGATTGATTTTTGTAACAGGGGCATTTATGTAAATGAACTAAATAGAAAGCTCAGGCTACACGATGAAACAATGTGGCATTGTCTATATGCATTACCAGGGGTAGAATAGTTGAAATCTTTTTTTTGACGGCTCTGCAGCGGACCACTACAATTTCGCTCTGGCTGGTATCTCGGTTGCATATATTCCCTTCATATAAAATAAAATCATATGAAAAACCAGAAGTACTACTTTTTTCCAGAGATAAACCAGTAGTTTGAATATTTTGGAGGTGATTGGTGTTCTATCCCTCTTTTTTAAATATGAAAAAAAAGGTTTTATCTGCTTAATGAATAATTGTGTGCTCTAACCAGAGAGAGGAGAACGTACCTGTCTCCATCAACAATGAACCTTTTAGTAGAGATGCTGTTATCCTGCAGCACAGAGATGCTGGGAATTTTTTTAAGCTCTGCACTGACAGAGGATGAGAAGGAGCCACTTCGACAAGAATCTCTGGCATCATCTCTTCCTGATTCTTGATCTACAGCACTTGTCAATGGCTGTTGTTGCCTTTGTTGTTCAGAGTCTAAATGGATGGAATCTCTTGAACTTAGACCACCAACACCAATGTCATCCTCACGTACATCAAAACAACCTCTGCGTTCAATAGAACTCTGAAATCAGTCTCCTAATAGATAACTGACTTATCAATGCAGTAAATGAGTCCCAACCACAGGAAAAATCCCAGGTGCACGGATTTATATTTTATTACAAACTCGAATGCCTCAATATAAAGCCCGTGCTTTGTTATGAGCATAAGCATAAGATCTAAGTCTGTGTTGAGTCACCAAAAATAAAAAGAAGTTCATACGTTTTTAACTGGCCTATTGGATCACAAATAGCAGAGACCTAGAACCTAGTTATTCGAAAGTGGATGAAAAGTGAAGCAACAGAGAATGATTGTCAATATGACCAGGAGCAAGGCTGATCCATGTGAATTTCAAGTGTTTGTAATGGATACCAGTATAAAAAGTTCCTAATTTCATAGACTGGCTCAAGGATCTAGTTTCAACAAAAAAAAAAGTTCAACCTCGAATATGTATAATATAGACAAAAGAAAGACAATGCATTAAGTCAACATTTTTTTTAGAGAGAAGGGCATTAATCAAATATTTAGAAGAAAATAATAATACATATGTTTATGATCTACAAATTAATACTTGTGATATCACTTCGCATTTGTTGCTTTAGGCATTATTTACAGACTACTCTATATCAGATTATGGAACCATCGAACATTGGCATACTGGCCGCTAGCAAGGGATAGACAGAGAAATGGTGAGGCATAAGTTAACAGGTCTAACAGATATTGGTGGCTTACTTGAGAGCCTGTAGAGGTTTGATAGGAAATGCAGAAAATGAATTCTCCAAATCATCGATGTCATTGAGCTCATCCTATGAGCATAAAAAACAAATTATACCAATGGGAAAAGAAGAAATAAATGGAGAATATAGCAACAAAAAGAAGCTACAAAACATTTAAAGGATATCATATACAATCTCACATGCAGACACGCTACACATTGATAAAACATGAGATATGTCATACTTCCAATGGAGATGCAGCATTAGAATTATTAGGCTGGTTGGAGTAAATCCTTTCTCCTGGTGAACCACCATTATTCAGACCGTTGATGTGTTTCCAGCTCACACTTGAGTCTTCTGTGCTTGAAGTAGGGTCATCTTGAATCTGCAACCAACAAACCTTAGTGAATCTGGTGTTAAAATTGAACCCTTAACCAAGTAATCAGTTGATAGATGGCATACAAGGGAAGCTTGATTCCTCAGATCCTCCATATTGAAATTCCATGCACTGACACCTCGAATGTACTCTTGCTGCACATAGCAACACCTCAGGATAAAGGCAACATTTTCAAAATACGATTATAGCAGTTCTTGGAAAAAAATGTGATTTTGTTCAGACATCCCAACCACTTTTCTTCAATTTATAGTGAAAGATAAAATTACATCAAGACCCAATAGGTATCATTAGAAATAAAGGCTAATCATTATCACCATAGATTTATCACATGTTATTCTAATTCTTCCCAGTCTTAACCATTAAGTCCTTGCATCAAAGATATTCATTGGCATACCATAACTGATTTCCTTAAATTTCCAACATAAAATTTCAAATTGTCACAACTTAGAGATCTAACAGGGAAATTCAGATATGTACATGCCCGAAATATGCACAGAACATCATATGACCAATCTAATCTTTAAGGGACTTCTAGAGTAATTCGTATATGCTTTATCATTTTAAAGTAAGACTCAAATCCAAGCAGGTTGGTCTGCCTAAATTACATCTCCACAAAAGTAAATTGAGGTTTCATCTGTCCAAACAGCTATGTACTTGGGGTTACATGGCTTCTTACCTGTGATAAGTGCTCTTTGTCCCCATATAATGACTTATTCTGTACAAGAAGATCTGCTTCTTTATCCTGAAAAATGCACACGATTCTTACAGAAGTCCTAATTAAAATAATTAAATGCAATTTATGTGGAAGGATAAGAAAACAAACACAAGAATAAGGTAAGCTAGAGACCTTAAGCATCCTAAAACATTCAGCAAGAGGGGATAGGCCCTCGAGGATAGCACGAGACAAATAATCAGCCGACCGAGCTTGTTTGAAAAAAGGGTGCTTCAAAAGCTTTTCAGAGCTTGGACGTTTTTTCGGATCCTTTACCAAGCAAGCAGCAACCATCTCTTTGAAAGACTGCAAAATTGTGTACTTCAGCAGCAATGTATAAGATTCGACATTATAATTTCCATAAAATAAGCTAAACCTTAGAAAATCGTTTGTCTCTTTCATAGTCCAGCCCTGGTGGCGCATTTTGTAAGGTCATCAACAGAACCTGCATTTTTGTACAACAGAAGGTTCAGACTGACTGTGCTGTACATTAAGAGCAAAAGCATGACATAAGAAAATGAGTGGTTCCCAACCTTCATCGGAGGGTACTTGGAGAATGGTGCATGACCGTGAGCAAGTTCAAGTGCTGTTATTCCGAGCGACCAGATATCTGCTCTGTCATAGTAAAATATTTTGCATCCAGAATTGAAAAAAATAACTAAATCAGAGAAATATATAAAATAAAAATTCTTCAGAAGTTGCTCACTTAAAATCATATCCATGCAACTGCTGCATGACTTCAGGAGCCATCCTAATCAAAGCAAAACAGAGTTCCAAGTCAAAGTTTGTTGTGGGAATGATATGCACCTAGAAAACCATAACTGTATTTCAAGCGGGATAATTTACCAGCATGGGGTCCCAACAAAAGTATTTCTTGAACGTTGACGATCACCAGTATCAAACATGCAAGCAGCAACCCCAAAGTCAGCTAATTTGATGGTCCCGTTAGTATCAATCAATATGTTACCAGACTGCAATATAGAACAAATAAATAAAAATCAACCAACAAAAATAAGGGATGAGGTATCAAACTAAGGTAAGAAGAGAAGAAACAAATGACTGGACTCAATAACACATCAACCATACACCACAGGGCACATGGCTCCTTAATGGTTTAACACAAAGAAGATGTCCAAGTTCAAATATCAGAGAAGGAAGATGAAAGATTGAGAGAGCTTTCAAGAGGACCAACTTACAGGAAGATTTTGTATTGGTAGCCAGGACAGAGTCTCAACTCAAGAAAAAAAATAGAATAGCATATAGGAAAAATCTAAGTAAGCAAAAATAAAAAAACAAGGTGAGATGCATATGACATACCTTCACATCTCTGTGGATATGTCCATGTGCATGTAGATACACCAGAGCTTTAAGAACCTCATATAATACTGTTGCAATAACAGGCTCCTCAAAACCTTCTGGATAAGCTGATTTCATAATATGAAGGCAGGATCCCCCTCCCATGTATGGCATCACAACCCATAGGTTGTGGCCCACAGTGAAGGAGCAGTGAGCTTGCAATACATTTGGATGGTCAGTCAAAATCATTGTCTGTACCTCCCGTCGGATGCCATCCTATTCATTTAATAACCCAACAGGAGAGAATTAAAAGAGAGAGGCAATATGGTGTAGCAAATTGCAATGTGGCAAGATTTAACAATTAAGACAAGAGTAAGTCTCCCTTGCTCATATTGACACCTTAACCAAGCCTATAACTGAAGTCTGAAGCATAAAATTCTAATAATCAAGGGCTCGTGCCTCCAAGTTCTCCTTATTTGTACATCTAGATTTTTATTTTCCTTTTTCCCTTACATTCTGTATGGTATATGATATATATATATTTCTAAATTCTTGTTTAATATATCCACTAGCTAATACAAATATTTATTCAAGTTTTTCTATCAACACAATCCTACATCAAATTTCTGTTCATTCAGAACCACAGATTCAGAGCTTTCCATGAATTCATTTGTGGTAAAATATGAGTTCAACTGTTCAAACAAGAAAATCTGACTGAAATTCTGGGTATTTTAATAAGTTCTGCTGATACAGAATAGGTTTCATGTGCAAACTCGGAAACCAAATAGGATACCCATTTAGTGCATGGGCAGATTCTTAACTGGGGCAGCAAGATGCAAGCTACAAATTTCAGATTCAGAGAATATATGGTGATGTAAAAACCGGAAATGTATATGGGTGAATTCAAAAAAAATATCAAGTGGCTGAATTGAGCAGAAAAGTCAGCTTGCTAGTGACTTTTAGACTGTAAAACTTTTCAAAAGAGGATCTTTTCCCCCTTAACTAGTAGATTAAGTAAGAAGACATACCAAGTCATTATTGCACTTCTCAAGATCAAGAACTTTGATTGCAACACTCTCATTAAACGGTATACAAAGAGCTCTGTAAACAGTAGCACTGACACCTTCTCCAACTTCCTCACACAACTTGTAATCTTTAGCATTAAGGGGAAATTTCTTCTCTGATGCCCGTTCCATGATTTTCCCTATATTATACTGTTAAATCCTTTACAACTTGATGTTGTAGTAAACATCCACTTGTGGTACAGAAAGGAGGCTGGTGAACTGATAATAACATGGTCATTTTAACAATTTAACATTGTTCCTCATGCAAATATAACCCAGGAGGTTGTGCTGCAGAGAACATCAAAGCTTGTAATTAATCTCTCTGACCACGAATCAAGAAAAATACGGGATAAATCAGCAACTGAAGTTCAACAGAAGTGATAATTTATGAACTTCTCAGAAACTTGCGTCACAATTCTCAGAATAGTTCTTGTGCTGCAACTTCCAGAAGTTCAATGTAACACTAAAACCAAATTGGCATGTTCAGTGGAACGTGATGCAATAAGATATTTGCACAGATTACAACAAATCAAATAAATAACTGTTAAGCAACTACAAGTTATGATGTAAGATAACATTAAGGAGATGGCATGGGTCAGTTAGTTATAAGTAGTCCCAAACGCAGAGAAATAACACTTTGAAACCAGTGATAACTGATCAACTCCACATGCTTAGCAAATAGCAGGGTTCAACTAAAGACCTCCACAAATTGATAATGTTATATCTTTCATTATTCATGGTTGAACATACTTGAAGCTGTATGCATCAAAACACACATGATCGGATTTTTTATTTTTTTTTTATTTTTTTTTTAAGTATGCAACTTCAACAGCATTGCAATGCTATCATATTTACAGAAAAATGGGCAACAGATTCATATGCTGAAGCTCAATGGCCACGTTAATAGACGAATAACATAAAAATGCAACATAATGTCTGGTGCAATATATATATATATATATATATATATATATATATATATATATATATATCAACTAAAATCAGAAGAAAGGTAACTACGCCATCAACTAAATAATTAGAGAAGGGGGGAAAAACTAACTACTTGCGTTTCTGCAATAGAAAGATTCTGACACCAAATTAACGAACTCTACTCCACCACAATTTCCTTCCGGCTAAAAATTCAACTAACATGATCTCAAAATGCAGAATCTAAGATATTTGGTAACGGCAATATGACAAATTTGAAATAATAATAATAATAATAGTAATAACTACGCCTGGTCTTAGAACAGAATGAAAATAACGATTCGAAATCAAAAATAGCTATAAAACCGATTACAAAAACTGATCAATTAGCGAGCAGTTCTACTCCTACTTCGACGAACCTAGGGTTTCGACCTGGAGATCGTCGGAACGAGAAATGTAACGGTAAAAACTGTCTGATCAACGATAGAAGGCAAACGCCGGCGAAAATAGACGACGTCTAGGGTGGCGATGATATAGCTTTCCTTATCTAGTAATCCGCCATAGACGATGTGGATTTATCGATCGAGAATGAGCTGCGAACTCTTCCGTCTATGGCAAATTTAGGACGATATCGAATCAGTAGTTCTACTGTATGACGAGCGTAGCTATTTGAATGGATTTTTTTTTAGTTGCTCGATTTTAAAAGGAATTAATTAGTTGAATGAAACTAATAAATAAGTAGAGGTTTCCTCAAAAATAAATAAATAAATAAAGGTCCAACCTATACACCTGCACGAGGAGCACCGAAATGTGACCCGACAAGATGGACCGGGTTTACTGGTCATTTATGTTGTTTTTATATTTTCAGTCTCCATAGTATCAGAAAATGTTCAAATACACCCTTATAAATTTTGGATATGTGTAATCGAGTCGAATAGTTACAAATTTGACAGAAAATTCAGCAAGCCCAAACTATACTTGACTAGGTAAATAACTAACATTTGAAAAGTAACTTTTTAATTACTCTCAAACTTGATTAATTCGATTAACGGACCTAGTACTGTTGAGCTTTAGGTACTTGCTCGACTAGTTAAAGCTTGAGCTTGACTCGACTTACTTCTCTAAACAATTTCGAGTAGTTGATCCCAAACTCCTAGGTACGTAGATATATGGACTAAAATTATGTTAAATTTCAATTAATAAACTAGTCGATCAACGTGGTGGTATCGTATTATGTGGCTGTGGTGAACATCATAATTTGGGGATGGAGAGGCGTAGTGACAGAGTGATGATTGAATCACATGAGATGTCGCAATTATTGTTCAACTGTCACTAATGCATAGATTGTGTATTATTTTTTTTCTAATTATTTAAGTCCTTGATTATAAAATACTAATTCTGATATAGTTGACATTTGAGGATGCAGTTCATTTACGAGTAAACAACTGTAGCTGATCATCACTGATTAACTTAATAATAGTTTTTTATTAATCAAACATAGATCATCTACATAATATAGTGAGTATTTACAAAAAAAAAAAAATGCTTTTAAAGTTATAATTTACAAATAAGATGTTTAAAATTAATGGTAACAATCTGAACTGGTGATAAAGTAATTGTCTAGCTTTTCAATGAATATCACAAAAATGTAATTACAGTAATTGAAACATTTTTTTAAATTATTTACACAAATATCAATAATCAGTTCCTTAGAAGTACTTCAACTTTTGAAATATTTAATGCTTTACTGTGCAGCAAATTAAATGTCCAAAAACACTGCTTTATACTGTTTTTTTCTTAGCCAACATCAATTTTTTTAAATACCCCACTATTTTTTTTTTTAGAAATTAAACACCCCCAACATTGTGTTAGTCATGTACACTATTGTAAATAGTAATATTTCCAATATGATGAACCACTATATTTGAAAGCAGTTATTGCTGAGTCTGCTTGAAATATTCTAACGTCGTTTTCATCTCTAACATTATATTAAGTTTGACAAATTAAAATCTTGCTACAAATTTTTTAATATTTTATTCTAAGTTAGATAATGGAAAATCTATTACAAGTCTACTAAAAGATTTTGTCAAATAATTACTTTATAATTCAATAAATATTGTTGGGCTGTATCACACGGCTTAGCTTATCGAAAGTAATTGGCCCAATTTATTCTTGTTACTTATGAGCAAAATATATATAGTTATGTCCCGAATTTAGATAGTTTTTCTAAAAATATCCTGAGCTTCAAATAATACAAAAAAAAATGTCATTAACTTTCAACTTTTTTGTAAAAATGGCATGTGATTCAATTTTCAGTGTTGATTAATGATGAGACATTCAGATGTCCATTGCGTTAAAAGTGATGTGGAATTTTTTTTTTCTTTTTTAAATGATCCTCTCCACGACCCTATCTTCTCATTACCTTAAATCTCTCATTCTGATAAACCAACTCAATCTGAAGGGAAAAAATGATTTCTTGTGTTGTGAGCTTGATAAACTCCAAGGGAAGAATGGAAGGTGATGGAGGAAATAGCCAAGTAAAAAGGGGGCAAGGCCATATGATTTATTAATGTTTTGTGTGTTGGGCCGAGAGTAATAGGGCTTGGGCCCATAATTGTTTAATTTGCTGGACTTTATTTAACTTAAGGGCTTCCTAGTGGTCCCAATTTAGTTCTTTTTTTTTATGTCGAGAGTAACCGTAATTGTTATCGATGTGCATACTTGGTAAATTCCACCCATGTGTAATAGTTTGCAAACCACACAGAAGAGGTAAACCACACTTGAAAAATCAAGTGAGACAGACCCACACTTAGTGGTGTTGGTGGTGAAACAAGAATATTAACTTAGGTTATTTAAATACATGTAATTTCAATTTCTAATCTTCCTTCGGCGTTCTATTTCTTTCTCAGATATCTCACATTTCTATTTCACCAAATCAACCAAGTTACGATTTTTATTATGCATCTATCCAAATATAATCAGAAAATGTTAAAAAATTTACAAAAGAATATTTCTAAAATTCCCGAGATCACATCTTGTCATTCCTTTCAAAATTCTCAAAAAATGATTGGGTTGGTCTATTGAAAATGAGAGATTTAGGGGAATGAAAAATTATGATTATGGAGAGGAAAGCAGAAAATAGCGTTGTCATTTTTTTTTTTTTAAATTAAAAAATTCATGCCATTTTATCAAAATGGACTCTGGTATGCCTTGTCATTAATCTAGCGCGAAAAATTGAATCCCATGATATTTTTATAAAAAAACGAAGAGTTCACAACATTTTTGGGACGGTTTTCGAAAAATTGTCAAAATTAGGGTTGTAACTTATAAGCAATATTTGGCCTTTTAGATTGCCTAATTAGGAGATATTGACTAAAAGGTGAAAAAGAGCAAGTTTCACATATATAATTGGGGTTCGTCTCCCTTTATTTTCACAAGGGTAATTTCAACCTGTACTAGAATTTGAGCACTTCGACTTAAATTTATTGACATCAAGCATGTAAAGTAATATAATGGTAAAACGAGTTTCACAAATATAATTTCTTCATCTTTCCCGTACATATTAATAATGTATTTAGAAAAGTAAAATCGAAGTATATTTTCTCTATTGTACTGCACATCTTAAATAAAAGATCGACAATTTCATATTTACTTATTCTTTAACCAATTTTATGTGTTCAGTATTTATATGTTTAGTTTTTTTCCTTTTGTTCTGTTTTTATTGTCTAATTTTTTCCTTCTATTTCATTTTAATGTTTAGGTTAATAGTTTTTATTTAGACAGTATTCATTGTATTTTATTTTTGACTTCACCGTTGTACCTATAAATAACATTATTTTATTTTGTCACTACATTAGTTTAGTTGAAGTTTTTTTGTTGTTTCCTCTTTGGAATTTTGTTTTGTTTTCACTAATTTTGATTATGTTGCTTCTTTTGCAGGCACGGTGAGTACAAACTTCGAGAATTATATTACTCCACCGAGAACATCAAATATAATGGTGTTGAAAACGTAGTTATACGATGGACTTAAAACTAATTTGCCAGACACGGTTGAATTTTCATATTAATTTCCACCCATCCATCAAATTCTCATACACACATAGTAGTATATAAGAATGTGCAACGTAAAATAACTAATAGAAGGAAAATTCTGTAGTATTTTTCTTTTTTATTATTTTAAATTTTGGACCTTTTAAGGGCTTGCTTCATTGCATAACTATTCCAACACTTTGAGTAATTTACGAAATAAAACATTCATTTGCCTAATGTAAACAGGTAAATTTATTTATGATATTATTTAATTAATTAATGTATGCATATGTAACAAAACGTTGAAATTGTATATTTCGGGGATTAAAAAATATTGAGCCATCAGTCAATATAAAATGTCGTTCATGTTTAAGGCTTAATTATAAATTGCAATGCATGGTTGAACAAGCTTGAAGGGTCGCAAATGAGTTATTTAATATGTAAACTTGCACAATCCACTTTATAATTTTTTTTAAAATGCAATTTGATTCAACTCTATGTAATTGGACTTTGTTTTATAGAAATATAATTAATAAAAATATGTAATAGAATTCTAGACAATCAACTCATATTATTATTGTAATTTCTCGGCAATTATTATTAGTACATCACTATATTGTCCCAACTACCGTATATTTATAAACATATTGTGTTTATATTATTAACTGAATTTTCATATATTATTCTAACTCACTTTATAACCTTTTTCACTAACAAAAATATTTCTTAAAACAAAAAAAAAAGCAATAATGATATATAGAAGTTGTATACATGTATGATTTCCATGTACTTATATAAAAATTATTCCTACACACAAAATTAAAAGTTAACATTCTGTGGTGTTTACTCATTATAGCGCAATTCACAAAATTTATTATTTATGAATGTAAATGTGATTATAAAATTAAAACAATGTTGTACATATATAAAGCAACATTTGATAAAAGTATAATAAATTAATAATTATATATTATTATAAAATACTTTCCGTACATTGTGTGAGAGAAATTCTATTATTAATTGAGGAGCAATTGCATATAACAACGTTTGTATGTGCCTATTTCAGACATTGTGCTTGAGCGTCACACGCCTGTCTTTTTTTTTTTCCTGGTGATTTTTTTAATTTTTTTCCTAATTTCTTTATTTTTTTTTATTTTCCCCAACAAAATTTATACCCTAAAATAAAATTAGTGAACCATAAAATTAAAGAGAATTGATATAATTTGTTTGAAATAAATATAAATTTATTTCCTAAAATGAAATTAATAAATTCTAAAAAAAACACAAAATATAACCCTAAAAGCACCCCCGAAAAAACCATAAAACTAAAACACACAAAATAAACCCTAAAAACATCACCAAAAACCCCTAAGATAAATAGCAGACCCCTTACTTTTTAGTGATACATGTGATGCTTTTCGAATTTTTGAGTGATATTTTTTAATGCTACTGTTGATACTAATTTTACCGATTTTTTTTTTTACGGATCGACCCGATCAATCCGAGTTGACCTGTGAATTTGACCCGTCCGTATGATATAAGCCTTATATGCACCTTGTGGATGTATAAGTATTTACCTTATTAATTATATCCACATACATCGTACAAATGCTACTTACTATACATAATTTCAAACAACGACGCAAAAGTATTCCAGTTGAAACTCAATGGAGGTCCATTTCTAATCAGCTATCACTTCAAATCGCAAATTTCCACACGCACAAGAAGAAAACAAAGAGGAAAAAGAAGGCGCGATATTTTATCATTTTACAATTTTAATATAATTTTTATATTATTATTTTTTATTTATAGTAAATTCAATACGTCAATTTTTTTTTCTACTGAGTAATGAATCTTGTTGTAACGTTCCAGAATTAGGTAGGATTTAGTAATGAAATGACCGTATAATGGATTTCGGTAGTAATTACTTGACATCCGTCATCACATGATTAAAATAGTTAATTTAAATTACTAGAGAGTCTATTAAATCCGTTGTGCCGTCTATAAATTACTTATTTTTTATTTAAATTAAATTAATTAATATTAATATTCCGAAGAATCCAAAGAAACAAAATGCTCAATCCTATAAAATGATGTATATTTTTTTTACGTTAAAAATTTATAAGTATTGAATTTACTATAAATTTAAAAATGATGATAATATCGTTCTGAAATCATGTTAAAATTGTAAAATGCTTTTTATTTAAGGATGGACACTTTATAAAAAGCATATTTATAATTTGATTGCAATGATTTTCATGCAGCAGTACATTTCTATTTTCTGTCGGTGGGCCCGGCGACAATAACGGGCTAGCCCCAATTTTCACGTGGCCTAACTTTGTCGAGTATAAAATGCTTCATACACGGCCCAATTCTGCCGACCCTTTTGCCTGCCACGTATTAGAAATTCACACTATTTTCATTTATTTTATTTTATCATTATATAATTTAATTTCATCTAATCCATTACAATTTTACAAACTTATGTTTGCTTGTAATTATTTAGGGCATTTCAACTAGTCTGTGATAAGTGCGGTAGTGCCAGTATATGTAATTTTAAAAGCAATTTGAATAAGAGTTTAATTTGCATATGATCTAACATGCATCACACGATCTTTGAGATAGATGAAACAACTCCCTCTCTCCCATCTCTCTCTATATGTATTTCTCTCTCTCCCTCTCATATTCATACATGTAATTGCAAAAATCTTTTTTAACCATCACAAAAGATTACAAATATTATTAAACATTTTCTTGTGATGCACAACCCCCCCCCCCCCCCCTCTTATTTACATATGTGATTGCAAAATTCTTTTTTAACGATCACGAAGGATTGTAAATATATAAAATATTTACACGCAGTGCACAAAAAATTGTGTCAAACTATTTAGTGGGCCAATAATAAATATTCATATGACCATATTGACTTGTTAGATAGTCCACCACAAGATTCTCACTTTAAGTTTGTGGTAAATACGCATATCAAGAATTTGAATATTCTCAAATACATTAAATGTCGAGTTTGTTCTCTCACCTATGCGGTGTACATGCTACTCATATAGTGTTGTTTACTATGAGTAAGTACACCAACGACTACCAAATCATTCACCTGATAAATTGAACGCCATGTAATTTTTCAACTTGCTAATCGATTTAATTTTAAAATTCATGTAAACTCTTCACACTAATTTACTCAAAATCCAAACAATATATTTTCAATGAATGAATTTCAAATTCGGGATACTTCAGATTGATTCGTTTGAATTTTCAAATACAACCATCCAAATATATAGAGGATTCGTCAAATAGCGACGTATACACTATTTATATTTATTTATTTTTCTCAATTCACAACTCACAATTTTAATAAATAAAAAAAACAGCAAAAAAGACAAAAAGAAAAAAAAAAAGTCATATAAATCCAAATGGAGTCGTTGGACTGGGTGCTAATGACACGTAAGCGTAGTTGGTTTGTAGTTTGGTTTCCACACCGCGAGAAACGTCGTCGTATACATGGGTAGAAAATAGAAATGTAGTCGTCGTACGATAGTACCGTCAACCACGCCACATATGTCGGTTTTATGCCCGAACTTGATCTTTGTTGGACGGTCCAGATTGCGCCACGCAATCAACGGGGTCGATTGCGACTTTCGCGATAGGTTAACACTCACATCGTTTGTCTGCGCATACTTCTTTCGTTTATTTATATTAATTAATAAAAACATACTACTAAATGGCAATTAAATTAAGAGTATTTGGTTGATAAAACAAATGCAACCAACATTTATATCGTTCCTAACAATTTATCCTAGTGGAGAGGTTTAATTAGTGGAACGAGGAATTTATATTGAAAAATCGTGAATTCGAATATGCCATCGATACATGAGCAACAACTGTGAATATTTATCATGCAAAATATTTATGAGTTGTTTCGCACAAATTAATATGTGATTGTGTAATTGGCAAATAATAAATTCGAGTTTTTATAAATAAAAATATCTCATTTTTGTTGTAATAACTCTAACAAAAAAAATAGGCTCGTAATTTCGGCTGTTGAAAAACAATAAGAGTTATAATTAAGTCAAGAAAACAAATTCATTTTTTTCTAAAAAAAAAAGTCAATAATATAAATTGTGCATTATCAGTTTATCACGTAGTTGTAATAATTATTCTAGTACATTTTCCACATGCATAAATCCGTGCGTCTATACGGCCAATTTTGAGCTCACATAGATTAGCAGTCTCCAAAAAGTCATACACAAAAACATTTTAACATAAATTAAGATTAATACGATAAGACATCAATCTTTTAAAGCATCAACAGTTTTCTCATACCAGCAGATGACATTAATCAAACCGAACAAATTTCCCACTGTTTTCTCATTCATCTACACCCCATTTTTGGTATCTGCTAATTCAAATCTGCAAAGATTGAGCGACAATAGTTCCTCGAAGTAGTTAAACTAACACTCCAAACTCCCACCTTTTCTCTCTCTACAACGCCAAGAAAGAGACAAAACCCGAGTGTCTCTCACTCATCATATACGTAGAGGAGTAGTTGTATGCTCGATCACATATATAATGGTTGAAGAAAGAAATCTCAGGAACTTGCTACCAAAGTAAAGAATGAATTTTTGAGGGGGGAAACTTGAGGTTTTAGGGTTCTCTGAGGTTTTCTTGACAGCTCAATTTAGTTGTATGCTGATTTAATTCTTTTCTTTTCCCCATTTGGGTTGGTTTCCTTTTTTTGTTTTCTTCCTGTGATTATATTGGATTCTTGAAATTCTTGTTACAGCTCATTTGTGGACAAATTACCTCTTAATTACAGTTGTTAATGTGGATAAAAGCATCTGTGCTGTACCATTAGCTGTTGCTGTTGTTGATTTGAACGGTGAATTTTAGTTGATTGAGGCATTTTTTTTTGAAGGGGGAGGAATGGGGTGAAGTTGGATAAGGTTTGACATAGGAGAAATGACTAGTCCTAGGAGGAAAGAAATTCGTTTTAGTAGGTTGTATTCGTTTTCTTGTTTGAAATCATCTTTTAAAGATGAACATAGTCAAATTGGGCTGAAGGGTTACTCAAGGGTGGTGTATTGTAATGACCCTGATAATCAGGAGCAGCTTGCACTTAGGTACCAGAGTAATTATGTCTCGACTACTAAGTACACCGCGTTTAATTTTATCCCAAAGTCGTTGTTTGAGCAGTTTAGGAGAGTGGCCAATATATATTTTCTTGTGGTAGCTTGTGTATCTTATAGTCCTCTGGCTCCGTATTCTGCCTCTAGTGTTCTTCTGCCTTTACTCCTGGTGATCGGGGCGACAATGGTTAAGGAAGCCATTGAAGATTGGAGGCGTAGAAAGCAGGTTTATATTCTTATTGATTTTTTGTTTTCAGTTTGTTATTTACTAGAGGTTTTGCTCTGTTTGTTTGTTGTTTTACTCCTCATTTCTGGATGAGAAATCTTCCTTGTTTGTAGAGTTTACTTGCTTTATTTTTGTCTAGAATGTACGAGTCATGTAGTCGAAGAATTATTTTCAGATTGTGAAATGTGGCCTCAAATTAGGAAAACGATTGTTAGAATTGGGAAATTGGTTGGAATATCCTTGTTTAACATTGATATACAATGCAGGAAAAGCAATGGGTAGAATGTATGCATTAACATGTAACATTGGCATAAAAAATTAGGTTGCAAAGTGTAGAAACGGCTATATTTCAGGTGGCTGCAAAAAAAAAAAAAACAGGCATAAGTTCTCAGTTAGAAAGGATTTCAGATCACTAAATATCTTCCTGTGCTATCTCAAGAATAGGATGAACTCAGTTTATGCCTTCACCGGCCCCTATCTTCTATTAACACTACCCATGCCGTGTCTTGTCCATTGGCTATTATGATTTGCTTTTTATCTTCGTCCGCATGGTTTTTGGGATTGTCGGTAATGATATGCATGGTTTGCCCTCTCGGGGACTAGGAACCTCATGTAAATACTAAATACCATGGAATAAGGTTTATTCACGGAACGTGAGAAGCAGATGATTCCGGAAGAAATCCAAGAATTTCTTGGGAATCCTACGAGATCGGTTAGAGTAAAAGGAAGGGCTTAGTATTGTTTTCTCCACTGTGCTAGTCTTCACACATATTTGTTATTGATGAGCCTATATTTGTGGTTGAGAATTTTTTACTGCCAAATTCATAGTTTATTAGCAAACATAAAGAAGTGATGCCATTGGTGATTGATTTCATTTAACAGTGCATTTCTGTGCACTATTATAGAAATGGATGCCGTATGAGCTTTCTGCTTATGATGCCTGTTGTGAGATAATAACTGGCAGATTGAATAGTGGTCGCTTTATTTCTTTGACGATCATAGTTTTTTTTTTTTGGTCCTTTTATAGGTACGGATTGATCAAAGTAATGAATTATGATCTAATAAATTATTTTCAGGATATTGAGGCCAATAATCGGAAGGTTGAATTTTATGATAGGAATCGCAAATTTCAAACCACGAGATGGAAGAATTTAAGAGTTGGTGATCTTGTAAAAGTTTGCAAGGATGAATATTTTCCTGCAGATCTGCTGCTTCTTTCATCTAGTTATGAGGATGGAATTTGTTACGTTGAAACAACAAATTTAGATGGGGAGACTAATCTAAAGGTGAAGCATGCTTTAGAAGTTACATCCTCCCTGCACGAGGATGCTTCCTTCGAGAACTTCAAAGCAGTTATCAAGTGTGAGGATGCAAATGAGGATCTTTATTCTTTTGTTGGAACTCTTTATTTTAATGGTGAGCGGTATCCCGTTTCCCTGCAACAGCTTCTCGTAAGAGATTCTAAATTACGAAATACTGAGTATGTCTATGGGGTGGTTGTTTTCACGGGTCATGATACTAAAGTTATGCAGAATGCGACGCAGCCTCCTTCTAAAAGGAGTAAGATTGAGAGAAAGATGGATAAAATAGTATATGTTCTTTTTAGTCTGTTAGTGTTGGTATCTTTTATTGGGTCATTCTTCTTTGGAATCACTACTAAGAAAGACATAGACGATGATGGGCATTTAAGGAGGTGGTATCTCAGACCAGACCAGACAACTGTGTTCTTCGACCCAAAGAGATCAGCTCTGGCTGCATTTTTACATTTCTTGACTGGGCTTATGTTGTATGGATATTTGATACCCATATCCTTGTATGTATCTATTGAGATGGTTAAATTCTTGCAAGTTATATTCATTAATCAGGATAGAGATATGTATTATGAGGAAACAGATAAACCAGCTAGCGCAAAGACGTCAAATTTGAATGAGGATCTTGGCCTGGTAGATACTATTCTTTCTGACAAAACTGGTACTCTGACATGCAACTCCATGGAATTTGTCAAATGCTCGATAGCTGGAATAGCTTATGGCCGTGGTATGACAGAAGTAGAGAGAGCACTTGCTAAGAGAAAAGGGGATGCACTTGATGACTCTGAAGTCACTTCATCTAGCGTACAGAGTGATGACGGCATGGCCTCGGGAAAATCAGTTAAAGGTTTCAACTTTCACGATGATCGAATTATGAATGGTCAATGGGTTAATGAGCCTCATGCAGATATGATCCAGAAGTTCTTTCGAGTGTTGGCGCTCTGCCATACAGCCATTCCCGAGGTCAGTCAGGAAACAAAGGAAATCCTCTATGAAGCTGAGTCGCCAGATGAAGCCGCCTTCGTCATTTCTGCAAGGGAGCTTGGTTTTGAATTATTTGAAAGAACACAGACTCGCATCACTTTGCATGAATTAGATCATGAAAGTAACCAAAAAGTCAACAGGTGAAATCTCTATGAATCTTCATGTCTTCTTTTTGGGAATTCTTTTGTTATGCTTTCCTAGAACTTTGAGATGTTTGTGATGTTATCTTTTCCAGACCATATACGCTTCTGCACGTGTTGGAGTTTAGTAGTAGTCGGAGAAGAATGTCGGTGATTGTAAGAAATGTCGAAAACCAGTTGCTGCTTCTTTCCAAGGGCTCTGACAGGTTCCTTTCTATTAGGATGCTGATCTGCTAGAAGTGTCTTGTTTGTAATTAGTGTGAACTGAGTCTTTACTTTCTTTCTTTGCTCGTAAATTTCGTATTTTCATGCAGTGTAATGCTTGAAAGGCTTTCAAAAAAATCACAAGATTATGTAGCCGTCACAATGGATCATATAAAAAGATATGCTGAAGCAGGCTTACGAACTTTAGCAGTTGCATACCGTGAGCTTAGCGAAGAAGAATTCAGTTTGTGGGAAAAAGAGTTTGTGGATGCCAAGACAACCATACATGATGATAAAGATGCATTGGTTGATAGAGATGCATTGGTTGAGGCAGCTGCTGATAAGATTGAAAGGGACTTAATTCTTCTCGGTGCTACAGCTGTCGAGGACAAACTCCAAAAAGGGGTCAGTCTCCAACTTGCATTTTCTTTCACTTGTTCTTCGATATAGTCTTCGTGTCTTGTTCACAATGAAGCGAATGCTCCTCCTCTAGATGTATCCATTCTTGATATTCTTACTTGTATGTGCTGTCCAGGTTCCCGAGTGCATTGAAAAGCTTGAAGATGCTGGAATCAAGATTTGGATAATAACAGGTGACAAGATGGAGACAGCCATAAACATCGGGTAAGAGTAACCACTCGGTTGCTTTAACCGTTTGCTGCTTCTCTTCATGGACGCAGTTCTTTGTCGCTGCAGCCATAAAAGCACTACCATATTTTATGTAGGTACGCTTGCAGCTTACTGCGAGAGGACATGAAGCAAATTGTGATTACTTTAGACTCTCCAGAAATAAGTGAGCTAGAAAAAAAAGGAGACAAGGAGGCTGTTGCAGAGGTAATGGTCCTAAATATCCATATCTGCTATTGAAGTATGCTTTTTAACTGGTCTGAACGTGTTAGGCTTCAAGTGCAAGCATAACAGATCAAATTAGACGAGGAAAGTTGGTATTGAGCTCATCTGAAGGACGCTCTCTTTCCTTTGGTTTGATAATCGATGGCAAGTCGCTGTCTTTTGCTCTGAGCAATAATCTGGACGGCGCATTTTTGAGTCTTGCAACTAGTTGTGCCTCTGTTATATGCTGCCGGACCACGCCTAAACAGAAAGCTCTTGTACGTGTTATCTCCACGGTTCTCATAAATATGTATATATATTGAATTTTTCCTTACTCTTCTGAATTTAAAATTTACTAGAATCAAATAATGCAATGGCTCTGTTGAAGATATTCAGGTTACAAGATTGGTTAAAAAGGGTACTGGCCAGACGACCTTAGCAATTGGCGATGGGGCAAATGATGTTGGCATGCTTCAAGAAGCTGATATCGGGGTTGGCATCAGCGGCGTGGAAGGAATGCAGGTAATCTCAGCTTCCGATTTATGTCACTGTCGCCTTTTATTATGGGAAATGACATATTTCAGTCTCAGTATCTTGTACTTGCTGCTTGTCTGTTTTCGTTTTACTCTCGTATATCTGTTCCTATATCTCCACGATTCTTCTATAAGACTATTCAGATGCCAGTTGGGGATGTACTACCGCTTTTTAATCTCACGTGTTTCATAACTTGATGTGTTAGTTTGACTTTTATTCAGGCTGCAATGTCGAGTGATTTTACCATAGCGCAGTTCCGGTTTCTGGAACGCCTTTTGTTGGTTCATGGCCACTGGTGCTACAGACGAATATCTATGATGGTATAAAAATTGCTGCTCTGTTCCCTTCTTGTTAAAGATTTTTCATTGATCACGTTGGAACACAAAATATTGTCTAGTAGTTCGAGTGCTAGATAACATGCATGGCGATAATCTGATGGTCTTTCTTCTGTCATTCTGCTACAAATACAGGTATGCTATTTCTTTTATAAGAACATTGCATTCGGGTTCACTCTCTTCTGGTTTGAGGCTTATACTTCCTTCTCCGGCCAAACTGCTTACAATGATTGGTATATGTCGTGCTACAACGTATTCTTTACTTCCCTCCCGGTGATCGCTCTCGGTGTTTTCGATCAGGATGTCTCTCCACGACTCTCTCTGAAGGTAACAATGAACCACATCCAAAAAGCATAGGTTCCTTCCCCTTTCCACACAGATTAAGAAAATGTATTTGATACATCTGAAAAGGTTAAATGGACGTACATACAAATTCCCTACTATAACTAGCTTCCAAAATCACTAAATAGAAATACTCCTTTACCAAAGAAAGGGGACTATAATTTTGGAACGAACATAAAAAGGTTTTATGGGACGGAGGGATTATCTTTTACGCCTTACTTCGTTCTAAAAGTAAGATGGAAATAATTTCACTTGGTAAAATTTACAGTTTCCCGAGTTATACAAAGAAGGAATACAAGACATGCTCTTCAGCTGGTCACGGATTCTTGGTTGGATACTAAACGGAATTATCTGTTCGGTTATCGTCTTCTTCTTCACGACAAGCTCGGCACTGCACCAAGCCTTCCGCGGAGACGGCCGTGTGCTCGACTTCGAAGTGCTCGGGGTCTACATGTACACCTGCGTGGTCTGGACAGTGAACTGCCAGATGGCGCTGTCGATCAACTACTTCACCTGGATCCAACACATGGTCATCTGGGGAAGCATCGCGTTCTGGTATGCTTTCTTGCTGATTTACGGTGCTTTCCCGCCTCAGTTCTCGACGACAGCCTACCAGGTTTTTGTGGAGGCATGCGGGCCGAGCCCGTTATTCTGGGTGGGGACGTTGCTCGTAGTCGTGTCGTGCCTGTTGCCTTACTTCTTGTACAGGTCCGTTCAGACCATTTTCTTTCCGATGCCCCACGACGAAATCCAAAGATGGAAAAGGCAAACCTCGGAGTCTGTTAGAACAGGTAAATTGAAGGAGAAAGATACACTACTACGTAAATAGTGAGGTAATTATAAATCTTTGTTGATAATTTGCTGGGATTCAATGCAAAATGGTGAAGCCCATGCACAGTTACAACTGATTGTAAGAGAGATTTGTTTGTATACAAGTTAGTTCTTTTTTCCAAAGATTTGTTTTGTGTACATGGGTGAAAAAGGGTGGTGTTCTCTCGGTAAATTTAACTCAATGTGCAATAACTCATGAAGAACTACATAGTAGAGGCAAATGACACTACTATGAATGTATTTTTGGGATAAACTAACTCTGTTTAATTAATTACTCGCAAACCACGTAGAAAAGGAGAATCGTACTAGGAAAATACAAAGCGTTTGGTGTAAGATTTTCACACTAATCATATAATCTCTTGGACAAATATGGGGGAGTTATAAAATGCTTATGAATCTATTTCTGCATCAAAGCACACAAATCCTCACCTACTTGGCTACTTCATAGAATATATATTATTACTAGTACCTTGGTTACAAGATCTGCCTTCTATAAGTCGTTTGCAACTATCTTTGTATTTGCATTTATTATCGAGGTAAATAAAAAATAAAAAATGAGAGTTTGACTTTGCTTTTGAGTGCTCGTGAAGGTAGATAAAGTCATCATTACATGCCATA
Organism: Perilla frutescens; assembly: GCA_026008535.1. NCBI lineage: Eukaryota > Viridiplantae > Streptophyta > Magnoliopsida > Lamiales > Lamiaceae > Perilla > Perilla frutescens. Next base: position 67,781,781 of record BRKX01000005.1, read on the forward strand.
TTTAATTTAATTTATTTTTTTGAATGGCAATAAATAAAAAAATATAAAATGCTTCATGAATGAGTGCTATGTATAGTGACAAGAATCATGTTATACACTCCATAATATATGTATTGATACATATACATATATATATATACGCAAAAATTTCCCTGCAGCGGATGCAAATAATACTATTTCAGACGGGTCGGATCCGGGTTTTATCCGACCCGACGTATATAAAAAAAAAAACCCGTTCCTTCCACCATTCTCATTCACTCCTAACCCTAGTTTCACGCTGAGCCAGAGAGAATCGCCGTTCTTTCATTTTTCCCCCTTTCCCTTCACGATCGAAAACCCTAGTTTCAAGCGAAGAGGCACCGTCATTCGTTCAATCGAATTTTCCGACAACTGTGATCCCTGGTTTGAAGCGAAGCAGCGACGTTGTGATTTCGATCGAGTTTTCTGGAGATTTTCTTCAATACGATTTCATTCCAGGTTAGTTTCTTCGCATTTTTAGGTTATTTAATCTCTTTTTAATTTATAATTTTCTGTGATTTCTTTTAATGTAGCACCTAATCGTGTATCTGAACCAAAAATAAAGATGTGTTGTTTGTGTTTGATCCATTTTCGTTGCGGTTTTTTTTCCCTCTCGTATTTTTTGTTCATGTTCTTTGTTTGATTTATAGATACATTATGTTTGTTAACGTTCTCAGATTTCCTATTAAGATATCATATGTTTACGAATGAGGTCAGATCTAATATATGTATACAATATATTGTTGCTTCAAACTCGATTTCTGGAGCGATTGGTGGATATTTGATATCCATGTTTGTTATTTGCTGTTCTAGTTTTCTTTGTATGTGTTATTCACAATTCCGAGTGAGTTTATTATAATCAAATCATACCACAGTATCAGTGTTTACATAGTTAAGTATCATTCTATTCACATATATGTAGCAGTTGCATACGTATCTGTCTTATATACATACAATCAGCGGACTGAGTTTTGTAACTTGAAAAATGATGTCTGGATTAATTGAATATAACTTATTTTCATCTCTATTAGTTGTTGTTGTGGTTTTATCTGAATGTTTTCTTTTGTTAGAGTTTAGTATCACTTTTTACCCATTATAGTATCATGATATTCACATATAAGTATCACATGAGTATGTCTCTGTCTTATACACATACAATCAATGGAGTCATTTTTTGTAACTTGAAAAATGATGTCTGGATTAATTGAATATAACTTATTTTCATCTCTGTTAGTGGTTGTTGTGGGTTTCTCTGAATGTTTTATTTTGTTAGAGTTTAGTATCAGTTTTTACCCATTTAAGTATCATGCTATTCACATATAAGTATCACATGAGTATGTATCTGTCTTATACACATACAATTAATGAAGTCATTTTTTGTAACTTGATATTTGAGGTGTGTTGTTTATGTTGCAGGTTTCTAATGTTATCATTTGATTTTATATTTCGAATGACAGAAGAATTCTGGTGGCTTCAATTGTGGAGTGTTTTTGATGAATCACATGGAGAATTTTGATGGCGAAGTTTACTCATGCCCTGATTTGATGAATGTGAGTTTTTGTTATATATTATTTTTACTTTATTTTATTTTTTTGACCTTTTATTCTATTTTTTTTCAGTCGTGCGATCGAAGGAAACTACGAGCACTATATTGTACTCGTATTGTTCTTGCGGGTACCAATGATCTCAGATTTGAAGTTCACAAATCGGTTCTTGCATTTTTGAAGATAAAGAAGAAATTATTCTGATGAAGTTTTTCTGGATGTGTTTACATCATGATCATAGTGATCTAATTGTTGGATTGTGTGTTTTTTTGTGTACGGGGAAAAATATTGTTGATTATGGTTTGTATGTATGCGTATGTTTCTTGGGAGAATACTCTTTTATGATTTTTGCTTTTTTTTTTTTGCTGTTAATGATGAATAGATGGAAGTTTCTGAATGTATGTACAATGGTTTTATGAAGTATTTTGTTTATAATTTTTATGATTATAAAATGGTATTTTGGATGTGCAAAAGTTTGTTGTAGGTTTTACTGAAAATATGCCAATTATATAAAAAGTATCAGTTAATATTAAATGAAGTATCACTTAACTTGTAATTTTGATACATTGCAAGTTTAATAAATAGTGAGTGTGTATGAATATTCATAGCTAAATATGCTTCAAATGTAGCTGTAAATTTGTTCCTTCATCATTATTCGTAACTTGAATTTTAAAAAATTAAATCTTTTTTAGACATAATAATAGTATCATGTATGAAGTATAATAGTATTCGAAGAGATAAAAAATAGTACCATCATGCAAATTGAATCAAGTATACTAAATATATTAGCAATCGTTGTTTTAATGAATAAAAAAATGATTTGTCATAATTGAATGTTTAATAAATGAAATTACATGATAAAATCTCAAAGTAACAAAAATCTAATCAGTGTTTTTCCAATATAACTGTAAGATAAAAAGTACCATGCTGTAAGTAAAAAAGTATCAATTCTAATGAAGACAGGTATCAACCTGATATAAATTTAAAACAATCGAGGATTGGGAGTTTTCGATCCAAACTCATTCAACTAAGTTAAGCTTGCTGCATTATTATTTTTTTTCCCTTCTCAAGTTGTCCTTTAATCATCCTTTTCTTTCCCTTTGTTGTTGTTCTTTGAGGATCAAGTACACTTATATCTGTGACTTCATTTCTTCCTGGAAAGCTCGTGGTTATGTTCTTGAACATGTTCAATGACTTCAAGCAATCCATCTTGGCCTCTCTTTACCCTCAATGATGCTTTACAATCTGTGCGTGTAATATTTCTTCTCCGTGTCCACTTTTTTTCTTTATTGCTCAACTGAACAATTGTTGTAATATTTCTAACTCCCTCACTGGAACAAACATAATATTTCTCCATCATAGCACCAGTACTGTTGCGCCTTTGAGTAAATTTTTTGACACTAAAACCAACCTCCCGAGCATGTAGACAGTATAATTCATGCATCTCTTTAAAACTCTCTCTCTTGAAACCAATTAGAAAGCCACTGAGGTTAAATGTATTTTCTGTATTGCATAAAAGTAACAATGAGTGAAAAATAAAGTACCAGGACATGCAGAAGTATTGAAATACATAAGATTAGGTTTTTCACTTCTTTGAATTAATGTAACGCTCTGCTCGTTTTCATCATTATGTTCATGATCCTCATCCCCAAATTTATCAAGAATAACTATATCATCACGCTCCTTTTCAACAATACATTTTTCACGCTCATCCCCAGAATTTTCATATATGATTATAGGTTGTTCATCCATTTTTTTATCGTAACCTTTAATCCAAAAATAAAAATAAAAATAAAAATAAAAAATCAGAATTTCAACTCAAATTCGATAAAAGTACCTCCTATGATGTTATGATAGTTGATTTTACCTCAATTTGGATGAACGCGATTCAATTGAGATTTTTATCTGAAGTTGAGACCAACTTTAGCTTCGTGATTTCTTAATGGTGGCGTCGACTTACTCTTTGCGGTGGTTGCAAAGCCTAACTGGCGGAGACGACGTGCTCTGTGAAGTCGGTGTAAAGGTTCACGGGGGAGACGACAAGGCCTCCGTGATGGATAAGGGGCGACAGGTGCTGGCAATGTTGAGCTTCAATTTTTTGTTTGTTTTTTTTTTGCTTATTTAGGGCTGCTATATTTTTTAGATTTGGGCTGGATCCGAATTCAATTGGGCCGGCCCGTCTGACAATTTTCTTATATCAGACTTCTGCATGGAAGTCCTTCTCATATATATATATATATATTATGAGAGATACAAATATGATGTGATGATAGAGATGAGTTTCTATTTGATCGCCAAATGGATAATTACTATATAATGCATCTCTTGATATAATATCTAGCAATGCATTTTTCCTCATTAAGTACGTACTGATTAATTACTGTAATCATTATTAGTTCTTAAAAAAAAGAAGGTACTAATAAAGTAATTAATAATCATTTGGGACATACACATTTCAGACAATTATAATATTGGCTTCATTATTTATATATGTAACATTTTTTTCTCTCAATTATTTTCTAAATGAAATAAAATATTTTGACCATTCTGCATGCTGCCGGCTCTAGAGTCCCTATCTCTCAAGTTCCAGTGAGCTGTTTGTTCTCCTAATTTCTCTATTTAGCGACATATACAATAAACAAATATATCTATTTTTTATATAAAAAAATAAAATTGATTGGCTTTGTTGCATGTCAAACAAGTTATGAATAATTCTTCTAAAAAACTAATTAAAAAAACCTAAATAAATTATATATTTTTTCTTGTTCCCCAAGCTCCGACCTTCACTTTATTCTTCTGCTGATGTTTTAGTTGAATTATCAATTCTTTCTTTCTTTATGATATTGATTTTTTTTTTCGAAAATAGGAAATAGTCATACGAAGACAAAATTATTTTTCTCTTCAAAATAGAGGAAACTAGTGACATCACGCACGGACATGTAACATGTTATAGTTAATAAACTAAGAGATCGATGTTTCAAATAATTTAAACCCATGGCCATAATTTTCTTCTATTTATGAATATGTTCTCTTCAATTTAACGGCATAACGCAAGTGATGTTGGGGGATAATTTAAACCCATAATTTTTGGATGAAATACTAATTTTAAATTAATTTACTAACACTAATAAAAATAGAAAATATAACAAAGTTTGTAACAAGAATAATTAAGCTACTTCAGCTAAATTTTTAATTTTATTTTACTGCGGCATAAGATATTGAGATATATTTTATAGAAACACGTCGACATGCTCTAGAAGTAAACTACGTACTTACCAAGAAAGCTACGTCTTGTTGCTGTTGGTATAATTTTGTGTATTTAATTTATTAATTATCTTTCTAGAAAGTGTGCTATTTTTCCATATTATAGAAATTAAAGCCCATCTTAATTAAGTTATATATACATACTCCATATATTTGATTACGGCGTAAGCTATAGATTTCAGTGGATTTTCAAATGATTAATTTTCATGCAATTTGCCAAACTTTATTCTCGAAGGCGGCTGGATTTATAGTCCAATTGGAACTGAATAGGTGACCTTGACTTTGGAAAATAATGTATATCTCTAATGTAATTACCGTTTGTTAACTAAATCTTTATTTTAACTTTATGCTTTTTATATTAAAAAAATAAGTATATTATATTAATTTCAAAGTCAAGGTGCACGTCCCAGTAAATAATTACTTGGGCAAGAGATAATTGTATTATATACTATTGTTATTCCCCTTCAAAATTCTATGTGGGACAGAATTTAAAAAAAAAATCACCAGATATTTGCATATGTTTAGGGATAAAGGAGTACATCATATATAGAAACCAAAGAATGACATGTTCACAGTTGTGATGATTAATTTGATAAATAACAAATGGGTGTTCCTATTTATACCACTAATTTATCATTATGCACCATATTTACTAAATACATAAAAAAATTTAATTTTTTTCTATTGCTTATACTTTATACACCACACTCATTTTCAATTTTATCCACCAATTTAAAAAATCACCATCATTTTGAATCAATTAAAAAGCAAAAAAGAAAGAATGGAAAAATTGTTAGTTGTCCGTCAAGAGAGAAAAGACTCGATGCCACCGTCGTTGCCGAGAACTTCGACCAAAACTTCTCTACCGTTTACAACTCCTCCCAACCATGAATTAACTTGCTATTGTTGCTTCTTCTTAATATGTCGGCAACAATGATGAAATCGACGCCGAAACCAGAGTCTTGTTGCTAAGGGTGGTTGGAAAAACAGGCAGCTCTCGGAGTCTTGCTGCCGCACCTTTCTTGCTACCGGTTTTCCGATGAGGAACGGGAAGTCGGAGTGGAAGAGGGCTTGCAGAAATGTGAAGAGAGAGGAGAGAGAAGTGGGCACACCAGATCGCATGTTATATATATTTCCTGTGTCATTTCATGTTTCAAGTCTTCACATAAAAAATATATAGTTTTTAATTTATTATGATTTAAATTTTTTATTTAGGGTTCATTTAGAACTGACAAATTTTGACACGACACGGACAAGCATGAAATTAACGAGTTAGTGTTTAGTCATATTGTGTTCGTGTCAGATTCGTGTAACCCGTTAATATTATATAAGTATATACATAAATATATTAATTTTATCATATGTATTTAATCTAAAATTTTAGTTAAAACTCAATTATTTAATTTAAATTAACCTTTATTTATTTAAATTATAATTTTAATTTAATACGCACTATTAGTTATTTTATATCGTGTCATTATCGTGTTCCTATTTTTATCGTGTCGTGTCGGCACAATAACAAATCGTATTTTTTGTGATCATGTCGTGTTCATGTTTGTACACAACGGATCATGTTCGTATTCGTGTCGAACAGATTCTTAACTGATCGTGTTCATATTTGGCGTTATCGTGTCGACTTATTAACGACTCGACACACACGAATTGACACCCCTAGGTTCATCCATTCCTAATTAGGATATATTAAAAATATAAAAATAAAAATTAAAAAATACATAGTTATGGAACACCAAATATTGTAGAATTGGTAACAAATCGAGGATCTGCTGGGGGGGGGGGGGGGCAGGAACACTGGACTTTTCTTTCTTTTGATTTTGTTTAAAATTGATTTTTAAATAAATGAAATATTTTTTAATTTAAAATGATATTTAAGTAAATTAGGAATAAACTATTTTTGAATTAAATTTAACAATGGTGTATAATGAAAATTTGATGTTGTATATAGCAACGCCCATAAAAAATATGAGTTTTATTGATTTAAGATTTGAAAATAGGTTAGTTATCAATTGGAACGTATTAAATTGAAAAAATTGTCAATTTCGAGCTTGTATGGTTGAAACAATATACTTATCAATTAAAGACAAAAAAAATATTTTGATTCCTTTTATTTTTAATTATTATTATAATAATTTGCAATAAAAAATTCTTCATTTGTTGTCTATTAAATTTAATAAATAATTTATTAAAAATGGTTAAACATTAAAAATCAAAATACATGATTTTCTTGTCTTACTAGAATAATAATAGTTTCAATCATTCCTATTCTAAATTAATATATTTTTTTATATTTTAAGTCCCGAATTGATATATAGTTAACTAGCAATTGAGCCCTAAATTGACAAAAAAAATAAATCCTAAACAATATAAACAAGTTAATTAAAAATAATTACTAAAAATAAAATAGTGCTTATTATATTACAATTTACAAGCATGAATCGAACTCCCACCATATATCAGTACTCCTTCATGATTTAAATTTGCATCACTCTAATTATCACAACAGTTGAACTATATTCCGTAAAGAAAAAAAAAACATTTAAAGATTATAAGAAAATCACATTATCCGGTTGTATCTAGAATAAGCACGTTATACAATAGGGTTTACATTTAATGGAAATAATGTAAACATCGTTAGTTTGCAGAGTAGATCCTCTGTTGAATTTGTGTTATATTTGGTGTTGCATAACTATTTTTTTTTAAATATACTCTAATTGGGGATGGATGAACCCTAAATAAAAAAATTTAAATTAAAATAAATTATAATAAATTAAAAAATAAAAATAAAATATTTAAAAAAAAAACAAATTGAAGGAAAATGCAACAACGTTTGCAACAGCTGATCACATTGGTTGGTTTGGTGGGGTTAAACAAAAAAACGTGTTTAGAGTAAATCCCAGTTCGTTGAAAAGGAATTATCCAAATGGGGTGGACTCCGTGGCCTAACAATTTATTTAATCACGATTCTAGAAGCCCACGTGCAAATGTTAACTCACCACCTCAACTCAGCATGACTCTAACTCGTAAACAAATATTTATTTATAAACTATAACAATATAATTTAGTTACTCGTCACGTCAATAAACTACCATTACGAATATCAAGAAAATATTAAAGATATAACTCACGCAACTCAACCTTTATTAAATAATCAACATGCAATTTACAGCTTGATCAACCAGCTCTTTGCCTCTTTTTTCGTATTCTTCTAGATTCTTTATTTTTATATTAACATAACAATTTAAAATATCGGAAATTTTAGTTAATTAGGAATTAAATAGATGATATAAAATAAAATTATTGATTTAAAACAGTTTTTATTTTATTTTATTTTATAAATAGTTCTTTCAAATCAAAATTTATAACTTCATTTTATGTATGATTCGATTGACATAGTGGATCACGTATATACGAGGTCTTTCGTATTTATGTATGGTGTTGGGTATCCGGATGAACAAATTGGGGATTCCCATCCTACACAATCTACGTACATCTCCTTATATGATATTGTATGTTATGGATTAGAGCCTCACACGATTTTACTTTTTTGAATTTTAAAAAAATGTCTCTTATTGAAAGAGACGTGACTTAATTACATCATGTTTCTATGATCTTCTCAATGTTTAACTGATATGAGATTTGTCAAACTAGCATGACATTCATGGATGATTTGAACAAAGAATCTAAAACACAATATATTTGCTAGAGTGTTATTGCAATCTTGCAAGACAAAAGATGCTGGAATACAATGTGTAGGCTACAAAGAGAAAACTCAAATGTAAAGAGTGTCTCTAGGGTAAGAGAGAAAGACAACAATACCCTTAATAACTAGATAAATAATATAATAATATTTCTAACACCCTCCCTTAAACTCAAGACGTCGCTGCAACGAGCATCGAGAGTTTGCCAACCAAAGCATGAAAGCGCGGGAGCGGAAGTGGCTTGGTGAACAAATCAGCAATCTGTGAAGTAGAGGCAATGAAAGGGAGCTCAAGTGTTCCCTGCTGCAAATGATGGCGAGTGAAGTGACAATCGATCTCAATATGTTTGGTACGCTTATGAAAGACAGAGTTATGGGTAATCTGGATGGCACTCTTGTTGTCACAATACATCGGGGTTGGGGTAGAGATGGAGACACCCATCTCAGCAAGTAACCACCGTAGCTAAATAATCTCAATGATAATGGAGGCCATGGCTCGATACTCAGCTTCTGTAGATGAGCGAGAAACAACCTTTTGTTTCTTACTCTTCCAAGAGATGAGAGAATCACCAAGAAAAACACACATCCCAGTGGTGGATTTACGATCAATAGGATCACTGGCCCAATCAGCATCAGAAAATGCACGAAGCTCAAGGGATGAAGTGGAAGAGTACAAGAGACTGTAGAACATTGTACCTCGGAGATAGCGAAGAATGCGAAGGACAGCGAACCAATGAACCGTTGTGGGAGAAGAAACAAATTGACTGACAATATGAACAACATAAGCAATATTCGGACGAGAGATAGCGAGGTAGACCAAACTCCCAACGATGGTGCAGTATAAGGTGGGATCATCCAAAGGTAAGCCATCAGAAGGGGAGTACCGAACATTGGCTTCCATGGGAGTATCAATGGTGCGAGTATCAGTGAGGCGAGCACGATCAAGAATGTCAGCAACATACTTGGACTGAGATAAGAGATACCCTCTAAGAGACCTACGAACCTCAATACCAAGAAAATATCGAAGGGACCCAAATCTTTCATTTCAAAACGGGATGCTAAATCTGACTTCAGAGCGGAGATGCCATCAAAATCATTCCCAGTAATGATCATGTCATCAACATATAAGGATAAGAGAATAATGCCAGAATCTGAGGTCTTAACGAACAATGCATGATCACATTCACTCATACGGAAACCAAGGGTGGTGAGAGTAATAGAGAATGTGTCGTACCAAGAACGAGAAGCCTGTTTAAGACCATATAAAGACTTCTTGAGCCGACAGACATATCCTGTCTTGTGAGGGACTCCTGGAGGGGGAGTCATATAGACCTCATCAATAAGATCTCCATGTAAGAAGACATTCTTAACATCCATCTGAGAGAGATCTCACTAACGAACAACAGCTACAGCAATAAGTGTGCGAACCGTGGTCATCTTGGCAACAGGAGCAAAGGTTTCTTCATAATCCAGACCATATTACTGTGAAAACCCCTTAGCAACCAACCTTGCTTTATACCTTTCAATATATCCATCTGCCTTAGTCTTTATCTTGTAAACCCATCGAGAACTAATGACATGTTTTCCTTGAGGAAGAGGTACTAATTCCCAAGTGTCAGTCTTATGCAGAGCTTGAAGTTCATCGTCCATAGCCTGTTGCCACAAGGGATCAAGAGAAGCCTCTTTGTAGGAGGTGGGTTCAGAAATTTTGTGGATGGAAGTAAGAAAAGCAGTGAAAGAAGGAGAATATGAAGAATAGACAAAATCAGGAAGACGAGTAGACTTACTGACACGAGTAGAACGACGGAGAGGTGGATCCACGTTCTCAGGGGGTGGAGACGGGGCAGGCGAGGCAGGTTGAATAATATCATTAGGGACAACATCATCAGTACCTGCATGATCAAGCTTACAATTGCTAACAAACAGATCAACATGTATGAGGTCAGACCTGGTGACGTTGTTAGAAGACGAGGGAATGGAATACAAAGGAATATGCTCGATAAAGAAAACATGACGGGACACATACAACTTATGATTGACAGGATCAAAACAACGATAACCCTTTTGACCTTCCCCATAACCTAGGAAAACACATAAGGCAGAACGAGAGGACAATTTGCTTCGTTCAACATGAGGGTGAAGAACAAAGCAAGCGCATCCAAAGACACGCAGATAAGTATAGTCAGGAGCATATCCAAAAAGTTTCTCAAAAGGAGACACATGAGAGGTAACGGCAGAGGGAATTCTATTTATCAAGTAAACAGAGGTGAAGGCCCCCTCTCCCAAAAACTCACCAGGAACGGAGGCAGACAGAAGGAGAGAATGGGCAGTTTCCATGATGTGGCGATGTTTTCTCTCTGCCACACCATTTTGTTGAGGTATGTCAGTGCAAGAACTTTGGTGTATAGTGCCATCAGTAGCAAACAACTCTCTAAATCTATTGGAAGTGTATTCCCCACCCAAGTCACACCTAAAACACTTAATGACAGATGAGAATTGAGTTTTGACAAGAGCACGTAAAGCTTGGTAAATGCCTAGAAAATCAGAACGATGCTTCATAAGGTAAATCCAACAATAACGAGTATGATCATCAATAAAAGAGACATAATATCTTGACCCTCCTTTTGTGGCAATAGGGGAGGGTCCCCAAACATCAGAATGTATCAAGTCAAAAGGAGCATAAGAAATAGAAGTACTGTGATGAAAAGGCAAAGCAGAAAACTTTGCAAGTTTACATCCATTACAAGCAGATATTTCATGACCTTTAACAGATCCTAAAGATCCATTGTTAGCCATAAGTTTAAACAAGAGAAGGAAACATGTCCAAGACGAAAATGCCACAAATAAAAACTAGAAAAAGAAGGACTCAAACGAAAATTTGACAGGTCAACACTAGAGGCAGCAACTTCGGGGGCTTGAAGATGATCCAAAATGTATAGTGCACCCTGCATATAGCCTGTCCCAATCTCCATCCGAGAACGTAGATCCTGAATATGACAAGAATTAGAAACAAAAGTTACAGCGGCACTAGTATCACAAATTTTTCCAACAGAAGCTAAATTCAAGGCAAGTTTAGGAATATGATAGACATTTGGGGGAGAAATATTATGCGAGATGACATGGCCTATCCCAGAAGATGATATATGAGTTCCATCAGCTGTGGCAACAGATATGGAATGTGAAGGACTAATGAAAGTAAAAGCATCTGCATTAGGTGACATATGGTTGGTAGCTCCAGAATCTAAAATCCAAACAGAAGGAGATATACCTGTAGAACCTGAGGTTGACAAACCTGCTGCAGCAGTCATGGCATGGGATTGAGAATTGATGAATTTCTGGAACTTCTCAAAGAGATCATCTGACAAGGTGCCAAAGGAGGAGGTTCCAGTGTTCATCTGTGAAGAGGCAGGTGTTGCAGCAGTAGTATGAGGGGGCTTAAATTGCCTATGAGACTGATTCTGACCAAAGGTAGGAGGAACACGAGTAGCTGTGGTGTTTGACTTGTTTACCAGCTCAGGACATTGAGCTTTCCAATGACCAGGTTGCTTATAGTAGTTGCAGATGCTTGAATCAGAAATTGGATTCTTATTCTGGTTATGGCTTGGAGGCCTGCCATAATTCTTATGTTGAGGACGGGAATGAGCAGCCAAAACAGATTGGTTGGGCGCTGGAAGAACACCCTTCATGGTTCCGGTCTTGTGTCGAACTTCCTCAGCAAGGAGCCATCAGAAATCACGGATGGCCATACGCAAGCCTTCAAAGTCATCACGGAGGGCCATCAGAAATTGGACAAGACGTTGTTGCTCCCTTCTAGCAATATAGGGAGCAAATGCGCTGAGTTCTGCAGATTCTGTAAGAGCAAGTTGATCCCAAAGATTTGACATGGTGTTGTAGAATTCTTGAATGCTCATATCTTTCTGATGAATCGATCGATTGTCCATCTCCAGTTGGTATTGTTTAGCAAAATTTGACTGTGTATACAGTCTCTGCAAGTGATCCCATACCTCTTTAGCAGTATTGAACTTAGCTAGCTGCATCCCAATAGAGTTCTCGATAGAATTATTGATCCAAGTAATAACCTTTGAATTGCAAACACTCCAATTCTCAAGCTGCTCAACATATTTTTCATTCCCTGCCTCAGTTGGCTTGGAATAATCTCCAGATACATAGCCCTACATTCTTTTCCCATTCAAAAAATTTTTCATAGAAAAACTCCAATATGAGTAGTTGCTTCCATTCAAACGAACACTAATAGATTGAAGTGAATCATCCTTCTCCAAAGACATTGTGGCAGAATTGAAACAAACAATACCAATCAAGAATGATAAAACCCAACACCAAACTGACAAATGCTATCAGATTCGAAATCAAGCAAGAAACAATCAATGAACAAGCACCAAATCCAACTTTCAAGGCCAAGTAAGAAAATCGAGCTAGGGCATGAATAAATATCAAGAATCAGTGAGAATACCGAACAATCTACATCAATACGAGCTTCTGGAAGAGCAGAGCAGCAACGAATTGAGCGAGCAAGCAGCTCGAAACAATAATTTGGTCATTTTAGTTAATTGAGAAAATTATTGATAAATTGACAATTTTAAAAGAACTAGCTAAAATCCATAAAACTTATAAAGATGTGTTCTTTTCATAGCTATTATTAGATTTAGTGTTTATAATATTGCAATTTGGATTTTGCTTAAAAGGAAAAGGTTAACTTACATAAGAAATAAATATTTGCAAGAAAACTTTTATAACAGAGTAGCACTTATGTGCACCACTTTTATTTGTGGCTATTTGCCTCAGGTGCGTGGCACGCTTTGCAATTTTTTGTCTTTTTTTTTTATTTTTTTTATCATATTTTCTACTTTTTCCTTTTATTTTGTTACCCAAAATTTTATATCATAAAATAAAATTAGTGAATAGTTAAAGTAAATTGATTTAATTTATTTGAAATGAATCTGAATTTATATCTTAAAATGGAATTAATAAACCCTAAAAAACAAAATAAATCCCTAAAAACACAAAATAAATCACTAAAAATCCTAAAAAATACAAAATAAACCATAAAAGATACGAAATAATCCCATAACTCCCCCCCCCCCAAAAAAAAACTCTAAAAAACAAAAAAAAACTCCCCCCCCCAAAAAAAGAAACCTAAAAAACACAAAATAAACTTAAAATAAACCCCTAAAAAACCTCGAACCTTAAAAACCATGAACCCCCAAAAAAACTTTGAATTTCTAAACTCTAAACATTAAGAATGTAAAAAAATCACAATTTGAACTAAATGCATTAGTATAAGATAACTACTAGACGCCTTACTTTTTAATGATACAGATGATACTTTTAAATGCAATTGATATTGATTTTGTAAAAAAAAATAAAAATTGCAAGTTGACTTTGTTGATCCGGATCAAAACAGATTGATCTGCGAATTGATCCGACCCAACTCACATGAGCCTTATTTGCACCTAGTGCATGAAAGTTTTTGCCTTTATAGTTATTTCCGTATAAGGGTAACTTTTTATTTTTTTAGGGAAGGGTAATTTTCTTATTGGTAAGTACAATATTCATTAATTATTTTGAGATTCCTTCATACTGCAGCGCCAACCCCGCGTATATAAGAAACCGCTCGATCGTCTCCTCCTCTACCACATGAGTATCTCTCATAAGTCATAACTGCTCTGTTTCTCTCTCTTTCTCTCATCACATACATATTACATACAAAGAGCTTATACATACATACATATATATACATATAACACAGTAATTTCATATTTATGCAATGGAAAACGGAAGAGAAGATGCATATCCGTGCCCTAGCTTTAACAGCTATTCATCCGACAGATTAGCCGAAATCGCCGTGCAAGTCGCCACGGAGAAGAACGAAGACGACGAAGATTTTGAATTCTCATTGGTGTGCGAGGCTAAGGAGTTCTCAGCCGAGGAATTTGTCTACGACGGCCAGCTCGGCCCGATTTTTCCAGTATTCAACCGCGATCTCCTGCTGAGCGACGACGGCGAACTCGGCGGCCCCGGCGGAAACGAACGATTTGCTTCGAGTATTCAAGTTCCGCTGAGTAAACTCTTCATCGAGGATCGCGACGGCGATAATCCTCCTTCGTGTTCGTCGTCGGAAGCCGATGAGCTGGAGAATATTCCGGCCGGAACTTACTGCGTCTGGCGGCCAAAGGCTGCCGATCAGTCGTCTCCGAGCCGGTGTAAGAAGAGCAAGTCCACCGGATCTGCGTCGAAGCGGTGGAAGTTTCGCGATTTGTTGCGGCGGAGCAATAGCGACGGAAAGGACAGTTTGGCCTTTCTGACGCCGAAGAACCGTGAAGAAAAATTATCACCAACAGAAATCCCGAGAAAATCGAAGGGAAAAGGAGGCAGCGGCTCCGCCGTCGCCGCCGGATCCAGCACCGCGGTGGTGGCGCGTTCAGCGCACGAAGCGCTTTATGTACGGAACAGAGCGATGAATGAAGTCGATCGGAAGAAATCGTATCTACCTTACCGGCAAGACCTCGTAGGGTTCTTCGTGAACGTGAACGTTTTGAGTAAAGGTTTGCCACACTTCTAGAAGGTTGATTTTTTTTTTTCATTTTAAATTATACAGTATATTTAGAGTTAGAAATATATATATATATATAGATGCCATTCTATATCTCCTTTTTCTTAGTTTTATATATATTAATTGTATATGATGTAACTAAAATGAAAATCAATCTACTTGTTTTTTATATTAATTTTGAAGTATTACATCTGCTTTGGGTTAATTTGTAATAGTTTCAACAAATGCGAAATTTAAATCTATGAATCTATGATATTGTTGATTATTGATTATATTATATATTCCTTTTGAGAGTAAATTTAGCGGTGAAATTTAATTTCACATGCACGGTGATATATATATCGGGACGACGGTGTAGCTGATTTGGCCTAACTAATAACTATTCTTAATTTAATTTATAAAATTTAACTAATTTTATAAAGAAAAACAAAGTTGGACACATATATGACGTTGCTATGGGCCCATGTCTGCTTGCTCGGTTGCCTCATTCCATAAAACCGGCAGGTTTTATTTGCCCACTTGTTTATTAGTTAATTTTTATGAAGATCAATTTTTTAATTTGCTTTCGACATCAATTTAATATGTTACTAGTTATGTTAATTTTAAATTAGGGTTATTACAACTTTACAAATATATATAAAAATGGTGTAATATGTCACATATATATAATCTTATCGAAATATTAAAATATGGCGCTCGAAATAAGAGAAAATGACGCCAAACGGTACCATATATCCATGTCAAATTTATTAGCTTGGAAATATAAATCAAGCTTTTAAAGCAGCTCAACAATTTTTGGTGGCCATTAATATTAGTATTAATGTAGGTGGGGGGTGTTTATGACTATTGAAAATGCTGATTGTATACCTTATTCAATGATATTTAAACTCCAAACTTTGGTGTAATAGTCCCCGCAGACATATATGCATAGTAGTAGCTAGCTAAAACAAAGTAAAATCGATGGATAGAATGTTCGAGTTTTGGTACAGATAAATTTATAAGATCCTCACATTGTGAATGTTTGAATTCAAAATTTCAACTCACACCAAATTGTTTATCCTACTTAGTCAATCCAAGTTTACATTAAGAATATATGAATCAAATCAAAACTCGTCCATGCGTAATTACATGATCAATATCACAAAAAACTTGTGTCGGATGTCTAAAGAGTCAAAACATATCTAACGACAGATGACGGCAGTACTTATATATGGATCAACTTTATATTTAGCACATAATTAATTAATTAATTAATTAATTATATGGATGTATAGATCAGATTAAATTTTGTATCTGGATATGAAGACCGTCTAATGAGTTTTGAGCCTTCGAATAATCTGACAGGAGACTACGAAGAATATATGAATCAAACCAAAATCCGTTGTATACTTATATTTTATAAAAAAATTTAATTCGATTTTCGAAATTTGAGCAGTGATAATATAACAAGAAGGAAAAACAAATCGTGATAAGTTGGGGCCCAAAGTTACAGTCCCTCAATTATTCTACATGAAATATAAAAGAAGCCGCCGAATTGATTGTTGAGATTTCTTTTTATTTTATTTTGGGAAAGATAGTTGATATTTTTTTGGTAAAGAGTAAGTTGGTACATGCCCATCCTTGACAAAATTATTTACTTGAGTGATAGCGATGCTTCGCCATTTTTGGAATATATTGACACACGAATTCATTTAATTTTCTATATAAACAACATTATTTGAGCTTATACGTAGATTATGTGTGTATATATGTGTGTGTGTTTTTACTCACACACCCGACTTATAGTATTGAGTAGATTTGAACCCGTGACCTTTGATCTTCAATCAATCTCACTCCACCACTAGACCAGTATATATGTTAATACATTACAATTAAACTATATGAAGGCACAATTAGTGATGTTTTGAAATAAGTGTGTTCACTCATTGATGGCTTGGAATAGGACTAGACTTAAACATAGGGGAACTGGTCCTTTGGTAGGGCCATTTTGTGTGTGTAAAATAGGATAATTGGTATATTTTGAGAATAATTCATGAGTTCAATTAATACTACTCACGTGAATTGTGATATGATTGATTATGATCGTAGATTCAAGTCAAAATGATTGATTTGATGTATTTTAGAATTTTCAATATATTTTACATATACGAGTTGCTTTAGGTTTAGGGTGACCGAGCTTTGAAGCCAATTAAAGAATTTAAAGAGACTGGTTAGCTACACTTATTTAAAAGAAGCCCGACGTCTTGCAATGACAGTATTATGCTAAATTGAGTTTAATTAAATACTGTAATGAAATAAATAATATAAATGCTACATATTTAAGATAAATAAATAAAGGAAAATGTAGATATATATATATATATATACATTAATTTCATTCCTTAAATTAAAATATCCCAACTCTATCACAACTTTAGCCACTATCTATATCTGCCCCTTCGAGTTAGTATAGTAGTAATTACGTGGATGAGAGCGTTGATTAAGAATTCTGATTGGTAATTAAGGAGTTGGGCCACTTTATTAAACTCTTCAAATTACAAGCATTTACAACGTGGATTTAGTAGTGTTTTTTTTTTCTTCTTTTGGTTAGAAGTGGGTAAGTGGGTTCACGAATTTATTCAAATACTGTAACTAAGTTGCTTTAGATGGTCCAAAAAAAAAATAACACGGTTTTAACGAATTTTCCGAGTATTTTCTTGTCATGGTGGGAGATCTCGAGATCACCCAGGCCCCAACACAATTCATTATAAGATATTGGGATTTTCAAGAAAGTTTTGCCCCTCATTCTTTCTTTCTCCCACTTGAGTATATGTTGGTCCATGTCTTAGTTCGTGGAACGAGCGATATATTTTTCGGCTGCAATCATCTTCGTCCGTATCATGTCAGTGTTTTAGAGAATCGAGTTATACGTTGAATTAGGGAGGTAATCGAATTGAGTTGAGCTCGTGAGTATAATTAAATTTAAATTTAACCTGTTTATTTTTTAATTGAGTTCGAGCTTAATTTATTCTCATTGCATACACTCAAGCCTCGTGAGCTTATTTGAACCCACATTAGATTTCTATATATATATATGTGTGTGTGCGCGCATTTTCCTTACAAATATTTATAACACACGCACATATATTAATAATAACAAAATCTATTGTCCCCTTGGGGATGGCCTAGTGGTGGTGTGGTATTTCTTGAGGCCAAAGGTCTCAAGTTCGACCCACCACCAACACCACTAGGTGTGAGCACATCTGGCTTGCCAAGTGTGGTTTACCTCCCCTGTGTAGCCCACCACCAACCTGTGTAGGTTTGCAGGCTATTACACAAGCCACGCCCACCACCAACCTGTGTAGGTTTGCAGGCTATTACACAAGCCAGGTGTGGTTTACCTCCCCTGTGTAGGTTTGCAGGCTATTACACAGGGCTCCCCTGTGTAGCCCACCACCAACCTGTGTAGGTTTGCAGGCTATTACACAAGCCAGGTGTGGTTTACCTCCCCTGTGTAGGTTTGCAGGCTATTACACAGGGCTCCCCTGTGTAGGTTTGCAGGCTATTACACAGAGGCGGGGTTTACCCAGTGCGCACCACGGTAGCGCAGGTTACCCTCGACATCCAAAAAAAAAAAATAACAAAATCTATTATTTTCTTGTGACAAATAATTTTATTAGACAACTAATGTAACTATGTAAGGTCATGTTATAAATGTGTTGCACGCACATAAAAGTATGTTGTGAGATTGAATCGTGGTCCAAATTGAAAATATTGGTTACTTTTTAAAAAAAAAAAAAAAAGAACAAGCACTAAGCATTTCATATTGGTTCAAAATTGAGTCCACCAACTTGCACTTTGGGCTGATGTTTATCAAGTTTAAAGTTTAATCATTAGGTTTTCTTTTTTAAACATCCACACGATAAAGATGAAGATCTGAGTGTCAAAGAAAAAAAGTAAAAAAAAATGTTATTATCTTCTTCACTAACTTAAAAAAAAAAAAAAAAAAAAAAAAAAAAAACCATATAAAAGTTTATGAGTGTAGCTAGCGTGATACAATTAGAAATTGTGATTACCATTCGTCTCTCTCTCTCTCTCGTGTAAAATCGTTTGTGGGCAAAAATGGGAGGACAAAGTAATATTTAAGAATAATAGGTGTAGAAAGTTATAAATATAATGTTATCAACTTATCCATCCATTTTTCTGCATGTAAAATATCGAATGAAATTTTTTACACTCGTTTAGTTGGCACGAAATCTAATTTGAAAAAGTAATACAATTTCTTATTTTAACATTTCTATGTTTGGTTCATTTTTTATGTATTTTGGAAAGTATTCAGTTTTCTCAAAATCCAAAATATGGAAAATTTCACAATTTTTTTGTAATTGGAATATCTAGTCCAAGTAAGTATTCTCATTCTTTATTTCTAGGAATCTAGTACTAGATGCTTTTATTTTTCAATTTATTCATCAATTATCTTTTAATTTTTTTATAAATTATTATTTAGTTTGAATTCATATTTTTAAACCCAAATCTTTTGAAGAAATTGATTTATTATTACCTTATTTGGATTAAAACATTTCAACCAGGAAATGAGTAAAATACGAATTTCGATAATTAAAAATAAAATAAAAAAGGGCTATAATTTGTTAACAAACATCTGACCAAACTTCTGTTATTCTATCTAGCATTGTTTGTCATTTTTATCAAAATTTCAATAATATCATTTTCAAGGCAACTATGTGGACTAAATGAATATAGATAATTTTGATTTTCAAGTCAATAAAAAATATTTGGATCATTAATATAATATTTTCTTAAATGATCATAAATATATTAACCTAAAATAATGAAATAATTGTCTTGATTATTTTTTAGTCATATCAGTTTATTTAAATTGAAATAATATACATGTTTCATTCGAATTACATCAGTATATATATGTGTGTGTGTGTGTTCAAATGTGAACCTCCTCCTCCCGTAAAAACTAGGAACTAATCCAAGACATTAAATTCATTTATTTTCAAGGGTCAAGATTGATCTCAAATTAGTAGGGTGTAAAATGCAATTAATTAAAAATTAATTCAATTGTATATAGACTATCTTCAAATTCCACATTTTATGGCATTTTCTATTTAAACTGGCGTGAGAGAGTAGGGTGCAATATAATTAGATGTTGTGATATATGACAATCAATTATACCCGCAGGGCTTGTTTGCTAGGTAGGATAATGGTGGGATAAATACCTATGACACCCTAATACTTTGTTTGCTAGCAATATTGAAGCCCATGATTATGCAAGGGCCCGGTATGTGTTAACCATTTATATGGTATAACATATCACACCCTGCTGGTGGGATATTTAATACCATACAGAATTATTAAAAATTGTAGACTAAAATAACCTTGCAGATATTAATTAAAAATGTTATTATAGAATATTCACACAATATATGGTAATTAATTAAAGGATATTTTAGGAATTAAAATTTTATAGAGAATCTAATACATCTAACCAAACAATATATTATTAATACATTATATTTTAATATACCAAAACAAACATGATATTGATATCTTATACGGTAAAACACATCCATATCAAACACATCCAACCTTATACCATACAGCCTAGCAAACGAGCCCTCAATGAAATCTTATAATATTTACACCCTATTAATTTTAATAATATAACGAATGATTAAAATTGATTGATGGGAATAGATTCATTATTGTCTATATTAAATTAATTCCATAATTATAGAACCAATCAATATATGATATTTACGTGTTTCTATAATAACTTCTGTTGCATTAATGCTAATTACATAAAAACAAGTTATAGAAACACTCAATTCGACTAAAAATATGCTCATTAAAAATTAGACATTGTATAAATATTTCATTATTTAAGAAAAATATAATTTACAGAAAGTCGAAATATAAAGTTGCCGATTGAATAGTTCTCATACATAAAAATTTACAATACTAATATAATATACAACAAAAAAATTTCTAGATTTAGTGTTTCTATAATTAATTGAATATTTTACGGTGTTACGAAAATAATTAATTGATTACATGTTATTTATGCATATTATGGTAGATTTTATTATAAATTATTTTACTAATTATTTAATCTAATTTTCTATTAAATATTTCTATATTCGGAAATATATTTTGGGTGGGAAAACTTGCAGTTTTTTTTTTATCACTATCTTACTTTTAGATATAGTAGGATTATTATGGATAACACGTGTACTATGCCCAAAAACTAATTAAAAAACGAGTAAATTGTCGTTAAGATCTCTCCATTTCAAATCTATTATAAACTAACACTTTTTATTAATAAAATATACAAATTATTTAACAATTTATCAAATCTAGCATCAGATGCATTTTCAGGGGCCAAAATCAATTATGGAAAGGCGGCAAAAAAATTAGAATAAAATAGTAGATGCGGCCGATTTGACTACAAGCCTACAATACACAAACTTATAAGGAAGAAGGTTGAAGTATTCAACCGAAATATAAGGTAATCTTTTGCCAAAAATGGCATGTCATTGATGATAGATTTGATGCATTTTTAAATAGTTAAAATATTTTATTAACAAAAATGTTACTTTGAGATAGATTTGAAAAATAAAAATAGTTTGTGATATAAACGATAGTTTATCATAATATATATATGTGAAATTACACTTTATTACCGACATTATGGGCTCTTTTTTTAAAAAATAATCCACTTTTTCAAAATTTACAAAACAGTACACACATTTTCAATTTTTTTGCAAATCTAACATTTGATTAATTTTTCGCCCCGAAAAACATACACAAAGCCATCTCCAACAGTTTGCTGCATTTTACAATAGCTTCACCTTTATCATACAACAAAATCTTTATTTCATCTCCTACAGTCTGCTCTAAATTCTCCAATTTTTATAAATCTGACATTTGATCAATATTCTTTTTTTATTATTTATTTAATATTGATTTTGCAAAAAAAAAAAAAAACTATTAAAATTTATAAAACTTAATAATATTACAACATAGAAAAAAACATATTACATCCGTCCTGATTATACAGTCCCTATTACTATTTTGGGTGTCCCAATCATATAGTCTCATTACTATAAGTAGCATTAATTTTCATGGTAATGTACAAACACACCCTTATTAACTATTAAAAATTAAAAAATTAACAACTTAAATTTTGAAAGTCATAAATATTAAACAAGGATATTATTGAAAGTTTAGCTTTAATATCTTGTTTTCACAAATATTTTTAATCTACGTGCGAGGAGAAATGAGAATATATAATTGGGATAGAGGGAGTAATTTATTTAAAATGGATTTTCCAGAATTTGGAAGCAGCTAAGGTGATCTCTCTGATTATTATGAAATATTATTGTATTGCTTTCTTTGTATTTTCAATGTTTTTATGTTTAGTAATTTTTATTCTGCAATTTTATTAAATGTTATTTTAATTTCAACATTAAAAAAAGAAAAGAATATGAGTTTTCTTATTTGATGTCATTTTAATTTCTATATTTTAATTTGATGTATAATTTTGTATTTCAATAATAATAATAATAATAATAATAATAATAATAATAAAGAATATGAGTTTTCTTCTTGTTGTTGTTGTTAATTAAATTTATTCAAAATTATATAATTCTAAAAGTCATGGGTTTTCATATTTAAAAAAAAAAGGTTATAGCTTTCATCGAATTTTTAATCATTTTTATAAATGAATTGAGTCACATATATTTTTTTACTAACATAATATACACACCGTCATATTACTAGTTTTTATAATTTTTTTAATCCAGTCAAAACACATTTGATCGTCCCAAAGAAGTGAATAATATATCACTAAAATTAATGAATTTATAGAAACCAAGCTCAAAAACTTCTGATGTAAAACGAAAAAAAAAAATGTTAATGGAGGCTTTATTGATCCTAATATATTATTTTATTATTTAAAAAATAAAAATTCATCCCATAATATTTTACTTGTCAGTTCACTTATTTATTTATTATATGAATCGTTTTTAATTATTTCAATTAAATTCGTTGATTACCGTGTATGTGCATGGGTGCAAAACTAAGTATTTATAAAAGCACAATATAAATATGTATTTTGGATATTTTTTTTTATAAAATTTGGGTAGTGCTCGTTTGGGCCGCATTGAAAATTCGCTTGGATTAATTAGACCCAATAGTTGAACCCGAAGCCCAAAAGCGTGTTTTAAAGATCTTAGGGAGGTGAGGTGGCAATAAAGCCAAAAAAAAGAAACAAAATCCATGTGGGTGGAAAGAGAAAGATCTGTGTGTGTTGTCACGTGGAATTTCCCCGCTCCGTGGCACCTCTCCCTCTTTTATCCCATCACTCTTCACCACTCACCTCGCCCTCCATTTCCATCAAACACCAAATCTCCAAACAATTCTATACGTATACTCTCTCTCTCTCTCTCTCTCTCTCTCTCTCTCTCTCTCTCTCTCTCCAGATTCTCGTAGCTGATATTGATTTGTGTGTGGATTGTTCGATTCTAATATCTCGATCGGGATTCAGCGAGAATCCAAATGTGTTCTCTGCAATTGTCGAATTGCAGAGGCTTCGCGCAGTCGGAATTAGCCGTCTCCTCCGCCTCCGCTGGATTGTCTTCGGTGCGGATGAGGAGCAGTGTGGCGATTCGTTCGTCGTTTTGGGGAGGAGGTTTGGATTTGCGCGATGAGAAAGCGAGAGCGACGAGGCGGCGGTTGCTTGCGAGGAGGACTGCTAGGGTTTTTGTCGTGCCGTGCTCTGAGCTGAAGATGAATCTGAATGAGTACATGGTGACGCTAGAGAAGCCGCTCGGCATCCGTTTCGCTCTCTCGGTTGACGGGAAAGTGTTCGTGCATGCACTTCAGAAAGGGGTAATGTTATTGCAATTTTTTCAAATTAATTTGTGGTTGATCGTAAATGAGGTGGTGAAAGTGTCGCTTCTTTTGGAATGGTGATTTTTTTTCGTTTGTTTGAAGGATTGTGAATTCGTGGTGTTGTTTATTAATTTGAAGAAGTGTTGATACAGGGTAATGCTGAGAAATCGAGGATAATTATGGTCGGAGATACTCTGAAGAAGGCAAGTGGATCATCTGATGAGAAGCTTGTAGAGATCAAGGACTTTGGTGATACAGAGTATGAACGTCTACTTTTTGCTGCATGAAGTTATGAAGATGTTGTGAAGATATTTCTTGCTCTGGAAATTTTTAATGCTAATGGTATCATTCATCCTAAATTTGCATTTGCTTCATTTCACACGATTTTATGCAGGAGTTTTACAAAGGAGAAATCTGGTGCTGTTAGCCTTGTTCTTGAGAGACCATTCGCTCATTTTCCAATTCACCAGCTCTATCTTATGGATGATATTGATATCTTATTTAATCGAGGCCGTGTTCCCATTACCACTTGGAATAAAAGTATACGGGCATCATATTCGCAGAATTCAAGTGAGAGCAGCGGGAACTCGGGTTTTGCAGTATTTTGCCCCAAGTTTCTAACTTCTCAAGGTTGGAAGTGTTTAAATGATCAATACAAGAATGGTCAATCGCAAGTGGGTAGGAACGCCCCTGCTCTACCATTTAGTCCTCTGGTAGCTATTTTCACAGAGGAAGAGTGTGAAAATGCTGAATGGGGGCATGGAAGCTTCCCACTGGAAGAGTATGTCAAGGCATTAGATCGTTCGAAAGGGGAGCTCTATTATAATCATTCACTCGGTATGCGCTATAGTAAGGTGTGCTTTTAAGCTAATTTGCACATCATACTTGGTCTGGCATTATGTATAGTCTTACAATTCAGAAATTTATGTTGTTTGCTTCTCATGTTCATCAATGAGATTCCTTTACTAAATAATGAAGCCATATGTCTATGGATTTTGACTTCTCTTTTCGTGTTAAATAATCTATGCAAAAAGCAAGCCACATGTTGGTAGTTTCTAGTTCAAGTTAATCTAGAGAACATCTCCCGTTCATGTTATACCAAGCTGCATTGCCATAAAATGTCGTTTAAATGTATCTCTTAGTGAATTAGGGCTGGTAGTCTCCTCTTGTCTTTTGTCATCATAACCTTGTGACTCATCTATTATTTTCGTGTTTATTTTAATTCTAAACAATTTGAAAATTATCTTTTAAGCCCAAACATACACATGCTATTTACTCGAGCACGGCCTACTTAATGATTCGCCAATATTCATGATTAAAAATAAGAGAAACTGAAAACATATATTTCGTCAGATTTAGGGTCTTTTGAATTTTAACCTTTGTGCTCTCAACCTCTCAGTTTTGTGTATGATGGGACAATTCTTTAGCTAAATAAGGATTCTTAAACTTCATGGCCTCGGGGGAACATTGAACATAGTCATGCTGAAGGTTTTACTTATATTCTTACAGATCACAGAACAAATTTATGTTGGGTCGTGTATTCAAACAAAAGAGGATGTAGAGACATTGTCGGCTACTGCAGTAAGAACTCCACACCCTTTATCTTATCCATTACAGTTTGTTTGCAGCTTTTCCATTCTCTGATTCTGGTAGGACTTGTATATTACGGCTGCTACCAAAAACTTTACTCGTCCTTGTTCAATTGATCACCTAAAATAGTCTGCAATGCCTTAATCAGGGAGTCACTGCTGTGCTGAATTTCCAGAGCATGGCTGAAGTTGCAAACTGGGGAATTGATTCAAATTTAATTAACGAGTCATGCCAAAATTCTAATATCGTAATGATTAACTATCCAATAAGGTAATGGCAGTCTCGCGCTCTGAGAAAAGTATAATCGATCAATGCTGCCTTTTTCTATTTGCAGTTTAAATGTCAATGGCATGATTAGCAAGTATTCTAATTAATAATTAGGCAAGAGATTATTCTGTTTTAGAGATATGGTATCGAACTGGATACAAAATGATTTATTCTGTATTTGCTGTTGTTTTTTTCTTACAATATTTTCCCATTTCAGGGATGCAGATTCATTTGACATGAGAAAGAAATTGCCGTTCTCTGTGGGTCTTCTGCTACGTTTACTTAAGAAAAATCATCGTGTTTATGTCACCTGCACAACTGGATTTAATCGATCACCTGCTTGTGTGATTGCATACCTTCACTGGATAACAGATACTTCCCTTCATGCAGCCTACAATTTTGTTACTGGGTTACATACATGCAAGCCTGATAGGTATTACTTTGTTATAATAATACATTTTATGTATGCTTTGTCCTAATGAACCCATTGTTCCATTGTTGAAATCTAGTGAGTTAATTTGGGGTTTGATAGGAGCTCTACTAGTTAAGTTGTCAAACAAAACAAATGGTGATTTTATCAGTCTATAGGCACTCTTAACTCTGTATTATGCATTAAATAAAGACTGTTAAATTCAGGCCAGCAATTGCCTGGGCAACATGGGATCTCATAGCAATGGTTGAAAATGGCACACATGATGGACCTTCAACACATGCAGTGACGTTCGTGTGGAATGGACATGAGGTGAGTTTAGTATTACTGTATAATAAACTGATGAGAATAAACTAATGGACAACACAGGACAAACCAGTAAATCATATCTATAATTGGAGTATTGAGTTGGTACGTATCTTATTCTCATTATCCTAGAATTGTCTTTTTTATTCAGGGAGAAGAAATATATCTGGTGGGAGATTTCACTGGGAACTGGAAAGAGCCAATCAAGGCGGCCCATAAAGGTGGCCCGAGATATGAAGTTGAAATTAGACTTCCCCAGGGGAAGTAAGTTTGGCTAATTTTTTTTTTTAGAATCCCAACTGAAGGTCTTCGAGCTTGTTACTGAGATTTTTTAATCTTGTTATTTGCATTTTGCTTGCCAGTCTTTGTAAAGACTTATATCTCATTAATTGAACTATAATAAAAATCTATCACTAAACTAATACGGAACTATACTTTTTTTTTGTCTTTGGCAAGAACTGAGCTTTATTCCAACTCTACCTTGAAAGTGTAAATATAAACTTACTAATTCTATCATAAATCAACTGCAGTAAGATATGTTTTTGTGGACCATGCATAGCTCCAGAGCCCTGTCTCTTGGAAATTCCTGCTGGCAGGCCTAGAGGGATTTGGGCTTCCATTATGTTTTCGTCTATTTGATCATGGAGTGTGTTCCAACTCCCTATTCTTTGGCAGTCAGTGCCCAAGGCAATCTGAAAATGTATTTGCTTGTGGCAGGTACTATTACAAATTCATAACTAATGGGGACTGGAGGCACTCAACGGCATCACCTACTGAAAGGGATGAGAGGGGGAATATGAACAACGTGATTGTAGTTGGTGACACTGCCAGTGTGAAACCTACCATTCAACCACAAAAGAAGGTATGATAAACTTCAAAACCACAACTATAGACAATCATTGATAATCAACAGTTGAGCCAGTCCATTCAAAATGAAAAATCTGTCCAACTCCGAAAGTTCCAACTTGCTGATTTTTGCTTCAATATCCAAATTGATTCTATAGAGAAGTAACAAAACGCACCTATTGTTTTCTTTCATTAAACACACTCTCCTCTGTATTAGGACGCTAACATTGTGAAGGTGATAGAGAGGCCATTGACTGAAAACGAGCGCTTCATGTTGGCAAAAGCAGCTCGATGTGTTGCTTTTGGTGTTTGTCCTATAAGGCTGGCCCCAAAATGATGGCTTGAACGGGGGGCTATATCGCCAGCGTACTCATTTTAGGTAGTACCCTAAACATCCTTTTATTGCAAGAACGAACGAGAGATATCAGCTCGTGCATCCTTTCATTGGAAAAATGAGCAAAGATGGCACAACTGGTCACATGTTTTTGAAGAGAATCCGCCGACACTTCCATGATTGATACAAAGTAAAATTGCTTAGCTGCAAAGTTATTTTAGGACAATCTTACTCTTTATCTTATTTTCCTTCTTTGGTATGCATCCTCTTGCATCCAAAGAGGGGTTTTTTTATTGTTTTTGTTTTTTTTGCTATAATGTAAAAGTGGATATGAAATAAGATGTGCTTATTGCTTTACCGCTTAGGAGAAGGGCAAAATAATTCAGCTGAAAGTTGCAAGGGACCCCTCCATTTTTGTTCATATGACAGCAATCCTTTGTTTGGCTGTGTGTGTGTATAAGTTTATCAGCTCACAAAATAATATGATATGAACATATAATTTTTTTATTTTTAGTTTTTTTCAGAAAGATATATGACCTTATAATTATATTCCTTTTAAATTAAATATAAAGGATCCAACTTATTTCGAGAAAAGGCAATTTTGAAGTTTTTCTAAGTCTTATTACTTTAGTTGCATCATCTGTCGTCACTAGCATATTCCTAAATCAACAATATAGCGCGACGTATCACTTAAATTTCCCCTCTTTCGTACTAACTGGCAACTGCAAATTCAAATTGGATTCTAGCATAAAAATAATAAAAATTTAATCAAATAAATATATTTTTATGTCCGTTAATTTATGAATATAAAGGGTAGAATCACTCTTCTATCAACGCGAAGTTGTAAACTTCAAAATATTGGAAACCAAGTCATTCTACGTTAATGATTTTTAATTTCATCTGCAAGCTTAAAACATCATTTTTAAAATAGAATGAAATATTTTGTAAGCTCTAAAGAGAAATCATGAAAATTTAGCTTTAGTTCAAAGTAAACAAAATGTTTAACACCAAAATTTAAAAAAATAAAAAATTGTATTAAGTTGTTGTATATTTATATAAAGTGTTAACATAGAAAATCAATAAACAAAATAGAAAGTGACGGCGGATTGTATAACTAAAATACATATATGATGTCCCTTGGGAATGACTTAGTGGTGGAGTGGTGTTATCTTGAGGTCAAATGTCTCAAGTTCGAATCCCACACTATTAGGTGTGAGCCTGTTACATCTGGCCTGCTAACTCCCCTGTGTGATTTGCAGACTATTACACAGGGGCTGAGTTTACCCAGTACGCATCTCGGTAGCGGTTGCGAATTACCCTCGACATAAAAAAAAACATATATGATATCTCGTAGTTATGAATGCACAACAAAGCAAACATAATATTGATATCTTTAATGGTAAAAGGCATCCTAGTCATACATATATAGGCTTATCCCATACTGCCTAGTAAACGAGCTCTAAATAAATATATATAGGGAAAAATACAATTTTAGTTTTTATCAATTAGTGTCATACATATATAAGAATAATGTCGAAAGGATGTGGTGAAAATGTTGACATAATTTCGAACCACACTCCAGCCCTCGAAATACAAAGCAACGTACGTGCTATATTTACCTTCAATTCAACACCGCTGCAACTAACCGTACCCCCTTTTTTCTTCTTCCAAATATACTATACTGCTCAAATATTTCTCGTTGAATCCACATTAGACGTACGAGATGAAATACTATCATACATATTGGTCTACTATTATTTTCCAAACCCCATTTGGTTATTATTTTGGAGAAGAATGTGATCATAACTCTATTAGCGGAATAAAAGGGTTAGTGCGTATTAATTAGTTCTTTAATTCTTATTTTAATGAATTAATTTACTTCCTTGCATTTTTTTATGCTAGATTGTGAGACTTTTTTTTTTCTTTTTTTTTTCGGAGAGAGTAGGTTGTGAGACTTAAAGTTGGGGAACATCATCTATTTTACATTTTAATCCAATTTCGAATTTTCTTCTATTCATCATGTTTGTAATGATTCTCTCGACGTTTATTTTGTGCATGCACTAGTGAAATTAAAAATATCTTTATTAACAAAGGGTAGAGTGCATTATAAATTACAAAATTCATGATATGTAGAGATACCACTATTCATTTGATGTACATCTAACCCTCAATTAATTTCTCTCTAATTCACATTTCATTAATTTATCAATTACACCTACAATATTCATATATATTATATTATATATATAGAACACATATATACAATAGTGATCAAATTAAACATAAATAAGACATCATTAATTAAAGTAGAGTCGAAGTGAGTAGAATGATACTAAAAGATAAAGTAGAGATGTAGAGCAGCATTGGAGCCAAGTTTTAGAGATAGGGTCTTATCTTTTCATCATCCTTTCAGTTTTCCCCCCCATCATTCACTCAGCTCCGGTGCACCGCATATTTTCTTCAATTCATTATATATTTTCTTTTTCAATTCCACATTTTATTCATAAAATAATAATATCCGAGATTTCCTACTTTAGCTTGTAAAATTATTTTGTGCACCACAAATTCATCCATATATCTCTTAATACGTGTGGCTTCGAGGTTGGTTTTGGACATTTATGTGGAGAATATTGCACCTAGATCTTTTTTCCTTGTCAAATCATACATTTTTTTTGTGATCATATTAATTTGCAAAATTTTAAAAAATACCTAACAGTGACTAATCTGGGGCACACATGCACTATAAGTCTATAATTAAGGACCTCGTACATATTATATTTGGATACATAATACTATATGTGTGCAATTTTTATATTCGACAATATTAAGATTGGTAATAAATTTCCTTGCATGTATAATATACAATGTTAATTATATATATATTTAATAATAAGAAATATAAAATTAAAGCACAACACTTCAACCAAACAGCCTTTAAATTGCACGTAAACATACCACATTCCGCTCGCATTAATTAGTTTTTATTAAAAAAAGAAAAGAAATTTTTTTTAGCATAGTGTGGAGTACTAATTCATCCAATTAAAGCATTTCGTTTCAAATTAATTTCTCCAATGTTTGTGTGTTGGTTGAAATTTGAGGTCAAAAATTGAAACCTAATCTGCAAGTGATAGAAGCTGTGGTTCACTGGCCTTTCATTATCATTATCCAATGTATATACAATTCTACATGCATGCATTCTCTCTCTAAAATAGACTTTCCACCTTTCTCAATATAAAGGCATTCAAAAACACGGTCCATAGCGCAATGTCGACCGTTAACGGCTGCAGCCTCGCCTCCCAAATCTTCACCACCACCTCCGCCCACTCCCGAGTAGCCATCCGCCCCGTCTCCACCGCTCGTCTCAACTCCTCCGCCTCTACTCCGCCCATCCTCATCCGCAACGAGCCCGTCTTCGCCGCTCCTGCTCCCATCATCCACCCACTCTTGGTACTCTCTCTCCCAATGTTACTTCTTTCTTGCTCGATCTCATATTTTATTTCAATTATATATATGTGACTAGTGTAGTCTATTGATATTAATACAAGACTTTATTTGACTATTTCATTCTCTCATTTTAATTTACATACATTCATATAATATATATATATATATATATATCACAAAAAAATCTAAATGGGTGTTTGTATGTTCATGACGATTGATGAAGAATGATGCCACTTGCACAAGTTAGGTGACTTGTTCACGTGAATGTTCATGCAGAAAAATAATTTTGTTTGAATGTGTTAATTTGAATATGCATATACATGTTGAAAACTTACTATATATAGTATATATGTAACAACCCTTACGTGTATTGCATGAACTAACGCGAATTTGAGTAGTTCATTTTAATTCTGATATTTCTATAAATTAATTGTGCACACTTGCTCTCTTCTTCACAAAAATCATATCAATTCATATATAATTTTTTCAATAGTATATATCTAATACCATTCAAATGTTGCAGAAAGAAGACATGGGAAAGGACTCGTACGAGGAAGCCATTGCTGCACTCCAGAAGCTTCTAAGGTTAATTAATTAATTTGCTTAATTAAACACACACACACACACCACGTCTTCTTCGAGTATATATATATTTATACATTTATACTTTATAAAATAAAATTAATATCTAGTTTTCTTTCACACACACACACTATATATATATATATATAGCTATAATAACTATCAATTCTATTTTATAAACCAAAAAAGAAAAAAAAAAGATTGTGAGATTAGAATTTATAAATTAAGCTGATGGACATTGGGGACGTTGCAGTGAGAATGGAGAACTAGGACCGGTGGCGGCCGCCAAAATCGATGAAATCACGGCGACTCTGTCAACAGCTGACGGCAGTGCCGCCATTTCATCGGAGTCTGTTGAGAGGCTGAAAACTGGCTTCATCACCTTCAAAAGAGAGAAATACGAGTAAGCCAAAAAATTGAGAAAACAATTAAAAAAAAAAAACAAAGTCTTGAATTTAATTTATAACATCACATTCGTTTGGAAAATTCAGGAAAAACCCAGCTTTGTACGGCGAACTCGCCAAAGGCCAGAGTCCCACGGTACTCAAGTCAAAATTAAAATTTCATCTAGCTAATTAAATTAATTTGGTTTACATTTTCACTTGTCATATGATATTGTCTATTTTGGACTCCTTTTCGAATATATATATGGAAGCAAAATTTAATTTTATACATAATATGCTCGTGCAGTACATGGTTTTCGCTTGTTCAGACTCGCGTGTGTGTCCCTCACACGTGTTGGACCTTCAACCAGGTGAAGCATTTGTTGTCCGTAACGTTGCCAACCTGGTCCCACCATTCGACAAGGTGCAATTTTATTTATTTTTTTATATATTAATATTTTATGAATATCAATACTGGGGAATTTTCATAATGTTTGTGTGTAATTAATTTACAGACCAAATACTCTGGGATTGGGGCTGCCGTTGAGTATGCTGTTCTGCACCTAAAGGTGACTTTAAATAATAATACATAATATTAGTAAAGTTTTGAATAATTATAGTACGTAGTAATTTAATTGAACTATATATATATATATGTGTGACATATATAGTAAAAAGAAAGTTAATATTTTTGGCAGGTGAAGGAGATTGTGGTGATTGGGCACAGTGCCTGTGGGGGAATTAAGGGGGTCATGTCCTTCCCATATGATGGATCCTCCTCCACGTAAGCACTTCTACTCTATTTTTCTTCATAAAATTAAGTAATTAATTAACTTATTTCTAAAATGTCACCCAAATATCCTATTCTATTACTATATTTATTTATAAGATGCAGAAATAGCTAGATAGCGTACGTATAAAAGATTAGCGAGTGATATATAATATATAATATTACATTTGGTGCATCTCCAGCGACTTCATCGAGGACTGGGTGAAGATAGCATTACCTGCCAAGAACAAGGTGTTGTCGGAGTGCGGAGACACGCCATTCGGCGATCAGTGCGCCACGTGTGAAAAGGTCGGGATATTTTTACATGAGAGAAGAACTTTATGATCATGATTGAGTATTAATTATGTGTTTTGGAAATGGGAAGTGCAGGAAGCAGTGAACGTTTCGCTGGGAAACCTGCTCTCCTATCCATTTGTGAGAGAAGGATTGGTGAAGAAGACTCTTGCATTAAAGGGAGGCCACTATGATTTTATCAAGGGAACTTTCGAGCTCTGGGGGCTCGAGTTCAGCCTATCGCCATCTCTCTCTGTATGAACCTGAATCCATCCTGTTCCCTAATTCTCTCTCATCACCCATCCCTAATTCTCTCTCATCATCCAAGAATGAATCTTCTTTCTTGCCTTGTATTTTTCCTTACTATATGAGCAAAATAATGATCGTTAATAAGTGTAAAGGACTGAAGGAGGCGACTCCTTTTCTGTTGTACCATAATAACGAATTTTATAATTATAACCCCCTTTTCATTTATGAAATAAGAGTTGAGATTTCGGGAATGTATTTATTTATTGTGGGCCTTTTTTTTGTTTATTTTTTGTTGCCTTTTGATAGGTAAAAGATGTGGCCACAATTCTGCACTGGAAGCTCATCTAGGAAAATGGTTGTTTGAGGCCATTCTGCAGAGTTATGGGTTTCTCTGTATCTTATCATCCGACAGTAATAAATGAAAAATCAACTGCTAAAAATTCCTTTTCTTTTTCTCTGTGTTGGAGATTAATACTACACCAAAATACACAAGAAATTTCCCATTTTTGTAGGCGTTAAATCTCAACCATCGAAATATCAAATATGGATAATTCTGTATTTCTATGAATAATAATTACAAGCAGGGAAACACAGGTTACGAAGAAATGAATACCGAATACCACTATTGAGAATTGGGAGAGAGAAAGGATGAGTTTTTAATGAAAGATCATGAAGCGACGTCGTTCAGCCACGTATTTTGTGACATGGCAGCTGAGTCAATCCACATAAGACTCCGACAAGTTCTGTCGGATATAGGGCCGAGGGTATATTGGGTAAAAAATTGAAACGAATATAATGTACGTGCTAAATACAGAAAATAGAGAAAGAAGATATCGAGTATCAACTAAAAAGAGCAGGGGGGAAAGGAACCTAACATCGTGAAGAAGTAAGTTTCCTGATCAAGTAAAGAAAGAAGAAAAAGAAGGTATAATATAATCCATGCATATTTTAAAGAGGGAAGACGAGTAGTAGTAGTCGTAACAATCATAACATTTTACTCAAGGGTCTCAATTCCCTAGGCATTCCTTCGAAATTTCCAGAATTAACGTCGGATTCGAGTACTGGTCTCTGCCCCACTTTCCACTGAATGCCTTCAGCTAGATGCTCCTTGCTTGGCGTCAGCATCACAAAATTCGGATCAGCCCTTTCATAACTGCCACTCATTAAATAAATGCAACCATATCAGAATAGCACACTAAACCAACTTTTAAAAACAATGCAGAGAGGGAATAACAGGGGATGAATGAATGAATGAATCTTACACTCCTTCCCGAATATTGTCAACATGAACACCGAAACCGAATGCCGTTTCCCTCTTGGTGCGATCTCTAACAGCTGTATGCAAAACATTCCTAATGCTCAAAGATGATGATTCGAAGAAATTGTGATCAATATGCTTATGGTTGTACTTGCAGTTAGTTAGATACCACCATGACCTTTCAGCTTACGTCTGGTTTGCATGAAGGGAATTTTACAAGTACCTGATACACTTAATGTGAAAGAAGGTTTCCACCATGATTTGAAAGCTAAGGCTATTGATGAGCTCAGAGGCCCCACTTTGCCCTGAGGAAATGGCGTAATGCGTCTTAAATGTATCATTTAACAAAATCAATACAGCATAACACAAATACAAGCTCTAAGTGTTACCTTTACTAAAAAGTTCTTATTAGCTTGCCAGGATGCAGCAACTTGAAAAGAGGAATCCTGAATATTGTTTGACGGTTTCGCATCATCCACCCTTCAAAGAAAGTATTGGGTGAATACTCACTTGTTTCAGTATTACATGGACTGCAAACAGGGCTGTAAACAAGATTTTTCATAGTTAAACTGTACACGGCTAACAGGTAGAAAATACCTTGTCTGCAACTCAAAACCAAAGTCAATGTAATTTGTGATTCCAACTACTCCTTTTTCCTCTAATGGATTTTTAACCTGTGCGAGATTATTTCTTGTTAGTAAGCCCTGGCCCAAACATTATGCATCAAGAGAACAGTAACATAAAATACATCAGCAACAGAAAATTTCAGAGGTTTATGAGCATTTTTCTCAGAGTCACCTTCTAAGATTAGTGTATTGCAGAAATGAAACAATTCCTCAAAACATGGGTAAATTTGTGTCTAAACTCTAAGTTGGTCCATAGTTTCAATATATGGCTATATAAGAGTTGATAAACTTTTTTATATTGAAACATATGCATAATTTATCTAGAATAAATCCATCTTTAACCTCTTAATCCGTCTTTTTCCTTCTATCAAAA
The DNA here is from genome assembly GCA_026008535.1 of Perilla frutescens. Classification (NCBI taxonomy): domain Eukaryota; kingdom Viridiplantae; phylum Streptophyta; class Magnoliopsida; order Lamiales; family Lamiaceae; genus Perilla; species Perilla frutescens. The sequence goes on from BRKX01000005.1 coordinate 67,817,545, forward strand.
GATGGATTAAAAACTTTCTTTTGCAATTCACAAGTAAAGATTAAAAATAAGTTTGACCAACTTTGAAATTAATAAACAATTTTGTTCAGAGCATGTCACAAAAACAATATTTCTTGAATGCGACTTCAATTTAGTATACTAGTCACTGATGCAGCATAAAATGACCAACTTCTTGTGACACATTGTTTGGATAATGCACAACAAAGCCAACCTAGAGTGGATAATTTATCCACTCCACTCTATGCATGGATACCAGTAATGCAAACATGTGAATATAAACACGCATAATACTATTTGAAAACCATAAGGACAAGTTGTGTGTGTGTGTGTGTGTGTGTGTGAGAGAGAGAGAGAGAGAGACCCCACCCGTCTTTGGACCACCACATGCTGGTAGAAAGAAGCAATAAACTGCAGAAAATTTACAAAGAGAAAGTTGTAAGTAGGATGCATATACTGAGTAGAACAAGACATGATAAGCAGGGGAATGGGAGGCTTCCTGATAGATCACAAGTGTCTAATATTTATCACATTGTAGATTGTCAAGACGAAAATGACAGACTAACTGAGCAGGAACTCTAAAACTATAAAAACCTGAGAGTTTTTAGCAAGTTCGAGTCCAAAGTTGAATGAGGGGCTCAATGGACTGCCTGATCCTAGCCCATAACCCACTGCACAGCTCCAATTTGATAAGTTCTTGTATCTAGCCACATCTTTGCTTCCAACTACAAAACATCAAGAAGACTTTAAATGATAGAATCACCATTATGATTTATTGGAACAGAAAAGAACTTAGACAGCTATATTTAATATTTTAATTTCGTTAGTTTAACATTATGCTTTTCAATGAAGATAGATCAGAAAAACATTTATTAACCCAAACTGCACTTGATCATATACAATGCTAAAAAAGCATATATGGAATTCAAAGAACTGTAAAGAACTAGCCATGTTGTGTTTCCAGATATCCCAGAACAAGCATGATTAAATACCCCAAAGGAAATATGTGCTAGTCCAAGGAACATGGCAAGGCAATAATTCTAGTCCCTCTCAATATATCTTTAACAGAAGCAACTTAATTTCAAAGGAAGGTCTACCTCCTCCCAGTGTTGTTAACCATTCATTGAAACCAACAAAGAGAACATGTTCAGCTCTAAAATAAGGGACATATATTTATTTTACTAGTAATTCAGGGGCACAAGGAAAGTAAGAGAAAAAAGCACTATTGTATAAGAACACCCTGAATTTAAACAAATGGCTGCAGTAGCTAGCAAATTTATAATTAGAAATTCTAGGAAATGAAGGAATTAGGTATTAGTGCCAAAGAAAAAACTTACATTTTGGTTCGTATTGAACTCCAGCAGTTATCCTTCCCATCTTGCTTACTAACCATGCATTTCTTGGGAGCTCATCAGCCGCTGCGAAAGAAACAAATATGTTCAAAGACTTCCTCTTGCTCGCATGTGTAAACGCATACATGTCCCACAGAATGATTGTAGATATAATCCAGAGCACTCTGTTATTCGTTTTGGATAGTATGTACAATGATCTAGGAAATAGACATAATATTCAAATCCAAAGATGTGGAATTCTATAAAATGTCATCATGCTACAATTGAGATGCTCTATGAAATTGCTACAGTACAGATCAGTGAAGCATAAATATAGATATTAGCATAAGTGGGTTACCAGAAAAAGGGACAAATGAAGCTCCAACTGACAGATTTGAAGAGCCATATCTCAAACCCATGATGCCATAATCTTCAGGAGATTTTCTGATTGGTCAAAAGATGTCATAAACACGGGACAAATGAACAGTAATATATGAACTTCTCAATAGTAGCATCACTCTTTGAATTGAAAATCCAAAAGAAACCTTTGTTTTAAAAGCAGTGGGAAGGTGCCAAATGCTCCAAATCCAGACTTGGGGTAGTATGCACAGGATCTCATCACTAGAGTTCTGGATATACAACAAATAGAGAGCATAATTATCAAGCGTTTTTAATACAGAATCAGATATAAGGTTTCATACAAGAATTGGTTCTTACGGTTCTGCATTTGAAACAAAGAGATCGACAAATGTGTGAGGATCGGCAACATCACTAGAAAGAAATTGTGGACCATCATTAGCACGTCATCAGGAAAGAACTGAAATACCAACTAAATCACATGTATAAGTAGATTTCAAAACCTTTGCCAGCGAAACTGAGCATTTCCTACAATATTTTCTTCTGGCTTGTGATCTAGTGGACCTGCAACCTGAACATGCTAAGGAACTCTAAATGCCATAACCTTTATTTAAAGTAGCTAACTAACTGCAACATTTATCCACCTAAGATCATATATACATTGTCTCTCTACCATTCCATTGAACTCACACCATACAGTAACTGATTAACGTTCTATTTAATCTTTCCACAATTGAAAATGTAATAAGAAAAGGAATCTAAACAATCAATGCTTCAACTGATAAGGAAAAGCTAACCATGCCACAGAAGGAAATCGATTAACCGAAGTCTGATCAACAACCACATTTCATTGAATAATCGCTAATGATTGCACTAAGAATGACCTATACCGTCTCATTATTTATTTATTTATTTATCATTTTACACTTTTGAAAACTCATGAAACTCAAAAGAGATTCAGAACTATGCACGTCTCAGTAAAATGGAGAAACAATCATAGATTTAAAATGCATTTCTTTCTAGTTTTTTTTTAACAAGCAATTAAAAACATAATAACATAATCACAAACAATTCAGTAATTAAATTACGGATACGGTTGCAATCAAATCGACATGAGGATCATCGATCGGCTTAAGCATAATTCTGGAGCTGAAATGCTTAGCTTCTTCAAAATAGTCCTCGAAGAGACATTTCAGTGCCAGCTTTCCAAATAGCATGTTGTACGATGATTCCAGCATTCTACATTGCAATGGAATGGCCGTTCAGTCTCCACCAAAACTCCATTTTCACAAAGGAAAATACCAAAAATAAATAAAAATTTTAAGAAAATAACTCGCACCTAGTACGGGCAGCGAGGGGCGGGAAATCGAAGAGCGGCGGGACGAGCACCATCGGCGGCGGCGGCGGCGAGTCAAAGAACGACCACATATTCCCCATCTCCGGCGAGCTAGGGCTTTTCTGCAGAATTGAATTGAGAGTTCAATTGTGAGTGAAGAGAGAGAGTGAGAAATGGAGGGAAATGGTGGCAGGGGGATTTGTTGCTGTGGGAGCGAGAATATCTCAACCCTCGCTTGCGACGGTTTCAACCCCGGACACGTGGCAGAAGATTAGGAGCAGATCCGCATCACGTGTCATAGGTGGGACCCGGCATACATGACCCCACGCCCTCTCTCCTGTTCAATGTGTGCATTTGATGCAGTTACTCTAATGGGCTAAAGCGGTCGATTACTAGTTGGGCTGGAATCCCACTTTCATCATATTTTAAAATAAATTCAAGAATATATAAGTCGAATCTAGGGAATTTGTAATTAATCTCATAGATTTGCTAATAATCTAGAAATAGATGATAGCAAAGCACGTGGTATATCAAATTATCATCACATAATAAACAAGAAAATTATCCGCATCACACAAGTTTGGATTTAATTGATTTTGTCTATTTTACCGGGAGCAAAGAGATGGTATTTCAAGGTTTTTTTTTTTTAACATAACAAGACAAAATTCATGCAAATTATATTTATTTAAAAATATAACGATGAAAAAACATATATATAAATATACCTTTCTTCAAGAAGAGAATAATGTGAGAGACGTCAATTTTTGTGAATTCGCGGAAATTCACGTGTCTCTCAATCTTATGCGATGCTTCTTATGAATGGGCTAGTAGGATTCCAAATCTTATATCCACCAAGAAACTAATTTAAAATATATTAAAATATCTAGTAACCTTATGAATTTGGCCAGTAAACTTATTTAATACTTACTCAAGATAACTATTAAGCTTATGAATATGTAAATATTATAAAAGGAAACGTTTGTGTGCACTATGTGCACCATCAGACGCATTGACCAGGTTGATGTACTATTTTTTTTTTATATACAATTACTGCAACTACACAAGTCACTGCAATATATAGTAAATCAGATATTATATCCACATGGACTAAAATAAAGATCACACTAAGTACTAAACTAATATATTTCAATTATTGAGGCTACCTAATTTTTGGGTTGAATTAATCCTAGACAATAATTCAAAATTAACTAATGCAATTAATTAAAACAAGATGAAAATAATTCAATTTAACTAAAATGCCTATAAGAATCAAATAATCAATTAAATAATTAATCCTCCCCTAGGGAGTGCATACACATGAATCCTTTATGTACTAATCCAACTCTAATAATTCTCAATTTTAATCCAATTATTGGTGGATGATCAAAAATGTTGCTAACTATCTCCGTCAGGTCTCAAGGTAGTCGTGAATTAACAAATTATCTATTACTCTCGTCTCTATATTGATTTGTCAACTCCCTAAAGCATCAGATTTAAATCTCATACAGATTGCAAAGAACGTGTATCAAGTTATTCAATTAATCTCACTAGTTAATTATCTCTGTCAGGTCTCAAATTAACTAGCCAACATGTACCAATTATGGCCACTAATCTATGCATGAAATAAAAACAACAAGTGAACAATTGAATACAATAATTGGAAGGGATAAAGTAAAAGAATTAGATTAATCCATAACTTCAATCATGTTTGCAAACCTTAAAATTAATAAAAGTCTAGCCAATCATTGTGAAATTACAATCCAACAAAAATAGAATATGAATTACATAAGACATGACGAAATTAAACTAAAAATTGTAAAACAACTTATGTCGGATATAGGATCTTCAATCGCCGCCTTCTTCTGCCGCCTTCTCTTTTCACTGCTCAACTATATGGCAAAAGGTGTCCCAATTTCCATGCAAAGCAGACCCTTAAATAGTTGGGAGAAGTTTGGGTAAGTTTTAGAATCACACAAAGAAAGAGATAAAATCCGCCAAGCACGCTTCGCGCGCACGAGCCGTGCGCTTAGCAGACTCCAGAGCACAATCCGTACGGCAGTCCTTGGACGATTCATGCTGTGAGGATGCGCACAGGCCGTGCGGCATAAAAGTCTATCTGCACGGGCCGTGCGCCCAAAATGTCTTACCGCATGGGCCGTGCGGGAGTCCCTGGACAGTTATTGTTTTGCTTGTGCTCCGCACGGTCCGTGAGCTCAGAAAAGACCATCGCACAGTCTGTGCGGTCCCTCAATCAACGTATTCGCTCCATTTTCTGTTCCGTTTGGCTCCGTTTTCACTTCCAACTTTACTCATCTCGACTTTTGATTCATTTTCACCCTTTATCTATTTCAAAACTCAACAAACTCGTGAAACCACCAAAAATAAGAATTAAACTTAAACACACTCATGCAACTCAAAAACTATATAAAATGTAATAAGTTCGACCCCGAAATATATAAAAAAACTGAGTTTAGCACGGGTCAACACGTTGACTAGTCAACGCCGAAAAACGCGCGTTGACCCGGTCAACTAAAAAAAATCCTTCAAAATCAGTGTCAAACATAACACTAAAAAGTATCACTAAAAACCAAAAGTATCACATGTATACTTAAAAACTATCGGTCAAAATAAATAAATAAAAAACCGTCAAAATCAGTATCAACCGTAACACTAAAAAGTATCACCCCAAAATAAAAAAATATCATCTGTATCATTAAAAAATATCACATATTTCACCATTTTTTTTGTTGGTTGACCCGCGTTTGATCTGATCATATGCGTTGACCATCTAATATAAACTTATATACATCTAGTGCACGTAAGTTTTTGCCTATTATAAAATATCATATATGTAATTAATTCATATATATCTAGCACAATAAAAAAGTGGAACACCAATGTTTTAGGAATTAATTAATAATTTACATAAATGGTTAACCTTTATGAAAAACAATCTTTTTATATATCAATAGGAAATATATCCAATAAATAATCAAGTTCTTTAGTTAATTTATTTAAATTATTAATTTTGACATAATTGCACTATAAATTCAGAGTTAAAATGGTTAAAGTTCTATATATATAATAAAATCATATATAAATCATCGATCTGGCAAGATGTTTCAACTACAACTGTTCGAAGAAAACCATCACATTCAAAATATCACTTGCCACATTAGTAATATTTTAGTTTTATTCAGCTTGTATATAACACAATATTCTTCTCATTTTTAAAGATGAGAGACCTAGGTACGAACCACAATCTTCTATCCCGACACAAAAAATAAGACTATTATTACATCAAATGAACTATGATATTTTTTTGTAAAGTATAATTAATAAATACATTGAACACACTACACATACATTAAATATAAACGTATTTCTCGATAATAATAAAAATATAATTCACAATTGATTTAATGGCACAGACTCTAACATCATTTTTATATAAATTTGTTTTATGAATATATGATATTGATTTAAAATTAATAAAAGTACTATCCAATAAAAGAGACTAAAAAATGAAAATTTCGACAATTCTTTTTGCGGGCATTGGCCCAAATTTTGCCACGTGGCATGTGTTGAGATGCATCGTGTAGACATGTCGTGGAGAATGTACAAATAACTTTACCTACACGTTATATAAATTATGTTTGCATCGTGTTATTAAATAAATCATGCAGTGGAATTTGATCAAAGGAGACAGTGCTACTACTCGTAAAGGTTCGTTGAATTTTAATTAAAAGATTATATTGACACTCAAAAATCTCATAAATACACAAAATAAGTATCTTATTTTAGAGCCACTACATTTTATATGAATTTTTATAAACTCTCAAATTAAAACTCTTTTTTTTCATTCTTTTTTTAAAGAAGACCTTTTTTTCCCAAGGTGGAGAAGAAAAGAAGAAATTATGATGATGAATGGTGCGTGTTGGAAGCAACGAGCGAGCAAAGCGAGTTTGGCGTTGTGGGTGGGGGCCACAATTTTAATGAATACTGGCCTCCTTTTTTTAGCTCTAAATTCCTCCCATTGCAATAATTCGTTGACTCCTTTTCAACTTTTGCATCGGTGGCTTTGATTCTTCATGGGCCGCCATAACTGAATTCGATTGGGCCGTGGGCCATGGGAATCTCCAATTTGTTTTTATTGATAATGAAATAACTCAAATATAGTTTTTTTTTTAATGCAGAAAATTCGATGTCATCTTGTGAAGTTTTAAGACACTATCGCATTTAAAAATTATTACAGGTAAATATATGTAAGAAAATACATCTCTCTCTATATATATGTGTGTGTGTGAGTGAGAGAGAGAGAGTTGGTTAAAATGAGGACTAATGTTTCGCGTGTAAATGTGAAAACCACCTTGTTTAATGTATTTTTAGTATTTTTCTTACTGTATTTTGGTGTTAAAATAATTAATACTAACATATAATAAGAAAAATATTAAAAAGAAATATAAAAAAAATGCACCAAATTACCGTAAGACAAACACTAAAAATATATTTCTCCCGTTTCAATATAAATGTCATTTTAGATGAATGCACACGAATTAATAAATTAATTAAATTACCTAATATACCCTTGTGTGAATACATTAAATTAGTTAAATATATATGTTTGAATGTATTAAATAAGGGCAAATGTGTGAAAAATGTGATTTTTCTGTTTCGAATTTGTAGAATGACATTTTTTTGAAACAAAATTAAAATGCTAGAATGACACTTATTCAGAAATGAAGGAAATACTAAATAAGCTGATTTTCATGTTTACACACGAAGAACTAATGCTCATTTGAACCATATTTATATATGTAACTAGTCACATTTGTGTTTAATAACATAAAAATGTTTATGCGTACATGTTGAACTATTTCTAGATTATTATAGCTAGGTCACTTGAAAAAATAATTGAAAGCACTTAAAGACATTTGTTGTTATCTATTTAATTTTTCTCTTTTAACAAGCATACTTTTAGAAATATATTGCTAATGATTGTATTATTGAGCTATATTGGCTATTTTTTTTTTCTTTTTTCTTTTTGAGGAAAAAGCTGTGAACTTTTATTTGGGGTCCGAACTCCAAATGTGTCCCTTCACATTCATTAAATGTGGCTTTTCAATTTAAAAAGAAAACTTATAAGAGCTAATGATGATGCATAACGAGAATCACATAAAGGGAAAAAGTGGAAGAAACAAATATCAATTTTGGAAAAATAAAACATATAAAGAATCCAACCTTTTTCTTCAAAAGGCAATTTGAGGGGTTCCCAAATTCCAATTCTCCACTGCCATTGACTTCCAAGGTCTGGTCCAAATGTGTTATATTTTAGTGGCAGTGTAATAAATATGGCATATATTTTTTTATTAAATAACTAAATAGAGCAAAATACACATTTATTATATGAAATGTGTTTTTTTTAGTACGTAGTCGAGACTGTCGAGTTATTGTTTGGAGTGTCATATAGTTCTATTTCTCCGGATGTCATCAGTTGCTAATGGTCCACGGTTTTATATTAATTAAATAAGATTTGAGAATCATCACGATCATCGATGCTCATCATTTCCTTTTTTTTTTCTTTTTAAAATTAAATTTGGTTAGTTTTGACGGTTTACAATAACAGTGCCTGTCATTGTTAAATAAGTATTGAAAGATTTATCTATGTCTCTCTTCGATATGTGATTATTATTTAGATATTCCTAATAAATTTATATACATTGTTGCAATTAGCTCAATCTTATTTATAGTAAATCATGAATATCGAAAAAATAAAGTTAATTTTATACTGAGAAGCTTCACCTCATCTTCGCTTTATAATCGTGGTCATCATTATTATTATTGACAATGAATCTGAATTTACAGTACTAATTTTCCGCAGCTGGACTCACCATACGCGTAGTGGGCCTGCAAATCAATGGTCACGTATAATTGGTCGACTTTTTTGCTTTTTCCGATTTATGGGGCCCACTTGCTAGTTGGCATTCGCATTTCATCCAAAAATATGTGAAGTCCTCCAACATTAGACACTATGGACACAATAAATAAATAAATGGTCTCATAGTTGGTATATTTTTATTTTATAGTCATACATAGAGAAATTAGGGACCGACTTCTAGTGAGGAATTTGATAAAAATGAAAAATATTACTAATCTTATTTATAGTAACTAAGTATGTTTGACTCAGGCTTTTGAGAAGGTGAGTGCGTTGACAAGATCAGAACTTGTATCTTTAACTTTTCATCCTCCTTTATTACTGTCTGTATTATATCATATATATATTATTGTATTTTATTAATTATAATTCAAATAATATGATTAACATAGTTCATCTTTCATAAACTTTATTTACTGTTATGCATTTACTTTTAAAAAAATACACAAGTGTCATTTAGTGTACTTCCGTTTTAAGTCTTTTTTTTTTATGTATAAACACATGAAGGAGCATTTTCAAATTGTTTTTCTTCCAAAAAAAAAAAAAAATACAAAACCAAACACTGAGAGTTTCTGACAATTTCATTATTTTCCTCTACTTCAATCACGACAGGGAAATTGCATATAATCTGACATTGGAATGACTTATGATATTTGCACGGCACAAAAATTTGACCAAGTATGCTAGGTAAGGGTATGAACCCACCTAATAAGTGGGTCGTTTATTTAACTTATCTACTCGATCGATAAATCCAAATCATAATTATAATTTTTAGTAGTTTAATTTGACAAATATAAATTCTCGTCCTTTTTAATGTCACTTTCACATTCTTTTCCAAAATTTTCGACTTATTGGTCGTGGCAAATTTGCCATCTCCAATAATAAAAAGCCATATTTAGAAAATTACGAAAACTACGGATATATGCGACCATATTTTTCGTGACTGTGAAACAAGTTCTTATTTAATGATCTGGATATATTTTTGGTGGATTCAGTCGTGCCTAGTGTCAATTGTAACTTTGTATAAAATGTTTGATCGTTACATGGGATTCGCTTCCAGTATAATCAAATACCTATAAAATTATAAAGGGACACTTTTGTGTGCACAAGGTGTATGGACCTAAATCATCAGATTCATCCAGTCTCAATAAGGCCCAATGATAAAAAAAAAAAAAAAAAACTATCTCATCATTTCAGGCGCATGGGGTACACGTGCCGGAATTATTATTATTTATTTATTTTTATTTTTAATTTTTCTGCCCCCAATAGTATATCCTAAAATACAACTAGTGAATCTTAAAAATTGAAATAAATTAATTATTTTTTTTAAAAATAAATATAAATATATATCCTAAAATTGATTTAATGGGCCTTAAAATTAAAGTGAATGATTTTTTTTTAATTCGGCGACTCGCGCAATGCACTCGCTCAACGCTAACGCATGAGCTCGTGTATTGCGCTCGACAATTAATTTTATTTTTCAAAATAAATATAAATAGAAATTGAAAAAAATATATAATTTTGAAATAATTATATACCCTAAATGGAATTAGTGAACCCTAAAATAAAAGTGAACAAATTTAATATTTTTTGAAATAAATATAACCCCTAATTGAGATTGATAAACCTAAAAAAAACACAAACATTTAAAAAACCACAACAAAAACCCCTAAAAAATCCTAAAAAAAAAAATCCTAAAAAACTATGAACCCTAAAAAAACCTACCCCTAAACTTTAAGTATTAATTGGAATGGAAAAATCACAATTTGAACTATATAAATTCATATAAGATAAGTAGGAGACCAATTACTTTTTAATAATACAAGTGGTACTTTTTGAACTTTAAATGATACCTTTTAGTGTAAAGATTGACACTGACTTTAACCATTTTTTTTTGTGGATCAATGCGGGTGATCCCGACCCGTCTCATGAATGTATGTGCCGCTCAGGATAGTGTATATGAGTTTTAGTGAATTATAAATATGCTATTTAATATAAATTTTAGTTTGGATTATATATAGAGAGAGAGATGAATACAATTGTCAATATAACTGGACTACACATTTTGTTATTTAATTTGTAATATATATATATATATATATATATATATATATATATATAGCACGCATTATATTTTTTTATAGACGCGTAATCATATGTGAGACAGTGAGAGAAATGATACATTTGAAAATTCGAATGTGGCAAACTTTGTGCTACTGTGCTACTCAATTCAAAAGGACTCAAATGACTATTATGTAATTTAAACTCAGTGATATTTGACCACAAATTCATAACTTTTTTATCTTCATTTATAAAAGTATTCGATTGAGTACCCTGAATTGAGAAATTAAAATAAAAAGAAATTAAAATTCATGATTTTTAAGAATTTTCATTTTTCGGGTCTAGTTGAGAGTTCTAGCCACTGACTAAGATTCACTAAGTAATAAATTAGATTCATTATATTCGTTTGAATATGCAACTAATATTTTTTGTGTGAACCAAAAAGGGCAAAAATATTAACCATAAATAGTAGGTATCGCAAATAAAAAAACAAAGGAGAGAGAGAGAGACGAGAGAGAGAGAGCGGCGCGCTGGGAAGGATTAAGAAGCGTAGGGGGTTCATGGCGCGAAGTTCAACGATGCTTCTTCAATCTTGAACTGTCTCACACTCTCTCAGTTGTGGCGCCTCAGAACTGTCGGCCTCTCCGTTTCTATCTCTTTTTCCTCCTTCTCTGTTGCGATTTCTATTTCTCCTTTTTACGTATGTATGCGCAGATCGTTTGGAGATTCTGAGATACAGAAATTAGTCAGAATTCGTCCTCTCTCGCTCCGAATTCCGTTCTGATTAGCTGGGGAATTCTAGCACACAGCTCAACACCCATCCTCGTTTGCTCCGCATCGGCATCAGACTCGGTAGATCAATTGTATGCGCGATTTTCTGGATTTGTTTTTGAAGATTTTGTTTCCAATTCTGCATGTTATGGTTAGATTTCAGATTTCGAACGGAAGATATCTACTTTCGATATGTATGTGGATGATTAAACGATCTGCTCGTCGGAAAACGTGTGTTTACGATTTCGAGTTTTCGCTAGCTGCTTTCTGTGAATGTTGAATGTTATGCTTTTCCACTTTCTTCTGTAAACACACACACACACACACTCACTATATATGTGTGTGTGTATATCTGTGTGTGTGATAATTTAATTTTATATTTTTTTTTTCCGGGGATGGGATATTCTTCCCGTGTAATCTCTGTTTTATTGTGAAATTCAGACAAAAAATGTAATGAGTGTGTAAAATTATTTTAGGCAATTCGTATGAGTTTAGGACATGTGATTTTCTTACATGAATACGTATTCCGATTGGGAATATATATGTTTACTGATTTTTTTATCTTGTAACAAGAAGTTTGTACAGTAAGTTAATTCTTGTTTGTGACTTGATATAATGAATTGGCATCTCTTATTTAGCAGACCGCTTGAATGGCAACAAGTGTGGCTTCAGGGAGCGGCCAGCTTCATTTTCAAGAGTCCTTTTGCAAGGCACATGGCTGCAGACAGGCTTCATCCGTTTGCAATATAGCCGTGCCTTCGTGCATGCAGAAGGAGCTTTCTTGGTATGTCATACCAAGCAGTCTTACAATTTATGCCGTGTTATTGTGGTATATCTGGGGATTTTACACTGGTTTCTCCCTTCTTAACAATGAAAATTATTGAAAATTGAAGGTTTGATAATTTGATTCTGTAACATGTGTTAAGACCTCTGTTGGGAGAGAAATCATGAAAAAGCTCTTTTTTTTTTTCACACTTACCAATATTCTGTGTATGGTCAATTTCTTATATTGATATTTGTGTTAGGCAAACAGTACCTTCCCTCCAGAAAATTACATCACTTAAGGTTGTTCATTGGTGGTTGACAAACAGGGGTTGCCTTTGTTGGTGTTTGTTGTTTGCTCAGCCTAGTCAACAGTTTAACCGATTTATGTCTACAGGCACTTCTAGTTTGTGGTTAACTTCTATAAATGTTGGATCTTACTTGTATATGGCTTTTGAGAATTATGACTCAGTCACCTTGCTATTATTTGATTTTTTTTTCCTCCACTTTTTATGATAAAAGCAAGAACCCACTATGAATTTGGGTCTTTTTACTTACATCTGCATCTGATAATGCATGATTTGTAAATCAGGTGTCATGGGGTCTCTAAAGGCTTGCGGATTAAGAAAATTAATTATTTCCATCATCATATCAAGGAAGATTATAAGCAAAGCAGAGTAGTGGTCAGATCATACCTGAGAGAGGGTTATAATAAATATTTTGACTTTGCTGTGATTGGAAGTGGAGTTGCTGGCCTTCGTTATGCTCTTGAAGTTGCAAAACGTGGAACTGTTGCAGTAATAACCAAGGCTGAACCACATGAGAGCAACACCAACTACGCACAGGGTGGTGTGAGTGCTGTGTTGTGTCCATCAGACTCAGTGGAGAGTCACATGCAGGATACAATTGTTGCAGGCGCTTATCTATGTGATGAGGAGACTGTTCGGGTATGTTATTAAATCATGCTGTTTCCTGATCCATGTTTTCTACTCTATGGCTCTAAAAAGGGTGAAAATTTTCTTATGCATGTCTATGTAATGACACTTTCCTTGCAGTATGTCAAGCGACGGATTTTGTATATTAATGTTTTCCTGCCACATATATATGTATATAATCACGTGACATGCAAAATTAGCGTATGCTTCTTTTTTTATTTAGTATGTTGTAAATCAACAAATATGATATCTTTTTCACAAGCATTATCATACATACAGGTAGTATGTACAGAAGGACCTGAGAGAATCAGAGAATTGATTGCTATGGGTGCTTCATTTGATCATGGGGAGGATGGGAATTTGCACCTGGCAAGGGAAGGAGGACATTCTCATCGTAGGATTGTACATGCTGCAGATATGACTGGTAGGGAGATAGAGAGGGCTTTACTGGAAGCAGTACGAAAAGATCCCAATATCTTTGTGTTTGAGCATCATTTCGCAATAGATTTGCTGACTTCTCAGGTAATTTGGTCCTTGTGTGTGCATAAATATTTTATTTGGTTTTCATACCAATGTTGCTTCCAATTGATTTGGCACTAGCAGATGATGTAGAAGTGATAATCTGATGTATGAAGGGATGTGAAATATTTGAAGTCTAAAGGTTCCAATACATTGTCTAACATAGTTATACTTGGCTTGCAGGATGGTTCTGACACTGTTTGTCACGGTGTTGATACTTTGAATACAGAGACACAAGAGGTAAGAAAAGTGATTCTGGTTCATACCATTTTTGTAATTTTTCTTTGAAGATACTTGTAAGAACGTGCTTATGTAGGTGTCTGTGTGACATTTTGTGATTTCTATCTTTGTTTTGTTTTGACTATTTAGGTGGTAAGATTCATCTCAAAGGTAACCCTACTTGCATCAGGAGGGGCTGGACATATCTATCCAAATACCACCAATCCTGAGGTAAAATTGAGTAGATGAAAATTCAAAATAGGAAGCAACACCAGCCCGAGTCATTTTACTCTTTGGAGATAATCTCATTTTTTAAGCAGCTACATTATGTACGAACATTAAGCTTACCTGTTGTATTTGGAGACCTCAAAAGTACAAGATTAAAATAAATTTTCTTTATGCATCTTTATTGTGGATTTTTATCAGTTACGGAACCACAAATTTTATGTTAATTGGTATTTATCTCGACTCACATACAATTTTATGCAAACTGTTTCCATTGTATCGTATAGGTTGCAACTGGAGATGGAATTGCTATGTCTCACCGAGCTGATGCTGTAATTTCTAATATGGAGTAAGCTATTCTAACTTTGATCACAGTCATGAATGCAACCTTTTCTTCTTGAATGTATAAAACGGTTCTGTGATTTTTGATGAGTATCCGGGCTTATTAGAATACACGGTTAGGCTTCAATTTGGTTACAGCATTGTGAAGCAACTTTTGTTCTTGGTCTTTTACATTCTTGAAGTAATGCTTATTTGATAATGAGCAAAGATTAGAGTTTTAGTTCACCCGCCAAAATTTTGGTTGTCAACTTACGTTGGTGCATTATTATGCTACACAGGTTTGTGCAGTTCCACCCGACTGCTTTGGCTGATGAAGGGCTGCCAGTTAAGCCAAAAGAGGCCCGACAAAATGCCTTTTTGATAACTGAAGCTGTAAGAGGAGATGGAGGCATCCTCTACAACTTGGGCATGGAGAGATTCATGCCCATGTATGACGAGAGGGCCGAGCTTGCCCCAAGGGATGTTGTAGCAAGAAGCATAGACGATCAGCTGAAGAAGCGTAATGAGAAGTATGTGCTTCTTGACATAAGTCACAAGCCCAGAGAAAAAATTCTCTCCCATTTCCCCAACATAGCTGCAGAGTGTCTCAAATACGGCTTAGACATAACAAGACAACCAATCCCCGTAGTTCCTGCAGCTCATTACATGTGTGGTGGAGTTCGTGCTGGGCTCCAAGGGGAAACGAATGTCAGAGGTCTGTACGTGGCTGGTGAAGTGGCATGCACTGGTTTGCATGGAGCAAACCGACTTGCTAGCAATTCATTGCTGGAGGCCCTTGTATTTGCAAGAAGGGCAGTTCAACCTTCAATCGACCACATGAAGAGCTCACGAGGTGATCGTGGGGCTTCACATTCTTGGTCCCGGCCCAAAATGCCCAAGTCACTGGGGAAGACTGTTTTGAACAACATCTGGCACAAGACAAGGGAAGTGAGGAAGGAGCTGCAGTTGATCATGTGGGAGTACGTCGGAATTGTGAGATCAACGATGAGGCTGCAGGCTGCAGAGAAGAGGATCGGAGAGTTGGAACTTGAATGGGAAACATACTTATTCCAGAATGGTTGGGAACCTACAATGGTGGGGCTGGAGGCCTGTGAGATGAGAAACCTCTTCTGCTGCGCCAAGCTGGTGTTGAGCAGCGCTCTAGCACGCCATGAAAGCCGCGGCCTTCACTACATGGTCGACTACCCGCACGTCGAGGAAAGCCTGAGGTTGCCCACAATTATCTTCCCATCTTCGCCTGTGAGCACGTCATGGAGTTCTCGCCAACTTCACAGGTAACAGAAATACAGATATATATGTTGGAAGAAAATGCTTAATTTGTAAGCTGGGACTGCATTTGTTGAAGGACACGAGAGAAATCTATTACACCATTGGACTTATCATTTATGTGCAGCAACTTGAAAATTATTGTAGAGACCAGATACACCCATTAATTCTTTTTTAGTTCACCAATCAACTAGCTTTTTTCTCTTTTCTTTTTGTGTGGCAATTGACATTCTGCCTTCATTGAATTTCAAATTTGGTTGGGGTGTGTAAAATTTACACGGATGTTGGTATTATTTCTTTTTTGGATGTCCCAAATACTTTCCCTCTTTCTATATTTAAATTCATAATCGTTTACACATACATATATCTATATTTTAAAATTATCGGCAACCATTATATATTAGTCATTCTGAGTAACTCGGTCTAAAATATTGACATAATTCAAATTCATCATCTTTTGGTTTCGTGCCGTGGTTAAGTTGTCTAGATTCAAGAATCCCCTTAAAAAGTCGTCCAGACACATTGTTGTCCCAAATTAAGACAAGTATAATAAGCAATATTGTCGGCAAATGTTAGTCCATTTGTTTTCTTATGGGCCATGTCTAATGAGCTCTTCATCGGAGAAGGTCGGGCAGTACCCATTTGAGCTGCATCGAATCTTCCATATTAACCTCGTAATTAATAAATAAATAAAAGCACTTGTACCATACGCCACACATCATATTATACCTTCTCGCATAAATTATAATACATGTGGTATGTATTGATGTCAAACATAAAAATATTTGTTAGGATATTTCGTATGCAAAAATAGGATGCACAAAAAGAATAAACAATTTTTTTTATTGTTTTCCAGTTCGAAAAATTAAAACTATCGATCTAAAATTCAAAAATCAAGTATTTCAATTATTTTTTTATTTTTAATTATATCTATATTAATTTTAAATAAAAATCATTCATTAATTATCTATTAAAATTTATAAAAACTTTATTTTATTCAAGTTTTAATAAAAATATATTAATTTTAATGATTTTTGGGTCTTAACTTACAGATTCAATAATTCAAGTTCTAAATTAATATATTTTATTTTTTTCAACTTTTGAACTCCATGAGAAAGCCAAATTTTCATCGTCCGATCTTAGAAAGAGCCTTTTCCTTTACAAACCAATGGGATACTAATCTAAAATATTGACACTGGCCAATAATCTTTAGACAACATAACATGCTATAAACAGGTGAAGAAAATTAGTTCAATGAATAATGAGATATCAAATAGAGTTACATTAGGTGAGATTAACCACTAATAATATAAAGCCAAAATTGACAATTTCATTACATTTTGTCATTTCCCACAGGCTTCAAATCTGATCATCAATTTGCAGCAATGCAGATTATTAGTACACATCAATATCACAACATGTAGGATTAGCAAGAAGGCAGTTTGTCATCTTTCACAAATTTCTGCTAATAATAATGATTTGCTGTTCCTGTCCCTTCAAGAACCTTATCTAATACAAGTATACAATCCCTATGTCACACTCACAAAGTGCAGTTTCTAGAGAGAGAAGGAAGCACATAATTTGATCTGTCAAATAATGCAGTTGAATGTCTACTATCAATAGTGGTTGCACCAACAATAGGAAAATGAAATTCCATCTTTACTTCATTAAAACACAAAATGGAAAAGTGACAAAGAAATCCATCTTCCCCTGCAGATGAAGGGGAAGGAAAGGTACATCATACAATAGACAGAACATCTCAACAGCCCCCTCTACATCTACTGTGACATCGACTTCCCTTTTTTTTTTTGGAATAAAAAAAATATAGGTAAAATTTCCAACTCAAACGAGGACCCTGTAAGCAGAAGATGTAAGGCAACACAGCAACTAAAACCCTTATGTAATCAGCATGTACATTAAGCAAAAAAGAAACGGAAAAGCTAACAGCGTGTTCGTGGTTTTTAAGAAACCTCTATGTCATAAGGTATGATGCCATGACCATGAGCATTCTTGACAAGCAAGGTTTCCAGAGATCTCGATTTTCTGGTCCTGACCTTTCCTGCTTCTTTCAATAGTATAGCAAGTCTGTCTTTCTCGTCTTCCACGTCAGGATTCGCTGTTCCAAGCCTCTCCTCTCTCAGCTCAACAATGTATTCCAATATTTCAATTGCATCAATAGTCCTGTTACATATTATTGAGTCCACAAAGATTTTAATTCGAATGTTGTTATGTCATAGCAAATTTAGCAGGACTTCATGCATGGACATCAAAATATACAAAGATTCAAATTCAATGTTGATCATCTGTCATAACAAATTTAGCATCAACGGTCATGTTGCACATTGAGTTATAAAGTTCCAACTTCAAATATTGATATGTCATAACGAATTCATGTATGGACATCACAATGCACACAAAAACGAATGAGATAAACATTATTTTGTGACATATGAATTAGTTTTGAAGAGTTTTTAGCAGCATACCTGCCCATTGCATCATATGTCCCTGCAAGATTGCTGTAAACTCCTAGTGTATCAGCATGGTATGGTCCACATTCCGACTCCAGAATATCCCTAGCTTCCTCGAACAGATCAGCAGCCTCGTTGATCGAGAAGAGCTGCACACAGGCAAGCCCCATTTGATTGAGAGCAATGCCAAAAAGGGCAGATTTCTTTTCTCCACTCAGGCGAAACTTTGTTGTAGAATTCTTGAGAGAGTTGTATGACTCGACATAGCTTCCCAAAATGTAGTACAAAACTCCCATTTGAGCTTCGATTCCTGCAATAACGGTCTGCTGGCCGGGGGCATTGCCATACACTCTAATGGCCTTCTGCAGCAACTGAAGTGCTTGCTCGGGCTCATTCATAGTCTCATAGATGGCTGATATATCCACCAAACCACTCGCGATCTCCTCTGGCGGGCTGCCGGGTGCTGGCTTAGCATAAATTCGTTGAGCATTTTCACAGTAGGATTTGGAGTCACTGAATTTCCCAATCTTGTTGTACAGATCAGCCAAACGAACGAAGACAGAGCCAACCGATGGATGGTTCTCCCCTTTGCAGGACTTAAAGGTGCTGAGCGCCTTCTGATACGCGCAGATGGCCTCATCATAGCGCAGCAGAGACAAATATGCATCACCAATGCTGCAATCAATGGCTGCAACTTGTGCATTTTGGCCATTAGCAGCCATGGCCATGCTTGCAATAACATAATGCTCCAGTGCACTTTCATAGTCACCTTTGGAGTCACAAATTAGGCCGAGGAGCCTCCTATCCGCTGCCTCCTCGGGTGAGGCTGTTGCTCCATTCACCTTATGAATGTCCAGAGCCATTCGACACAGCTTCTCAGCCTCATCAAACTGTATAGCTTGAATATGAGCTTCAGCCAGATACCTGCAAGTCTCACCAAATCTTGGATCATTCTCGCCCAAGACTTGTCGTTGTATCTCCAAACCCGCGGTGTACAGCAGAATCGAGTTGTCAATCTGCCCCAGCATTGCATAAGTGTCACCCAACTGCATGCACCCTGCAAACTTAGCAAGAGCATGATTGTGGCCTAAATCCATCACTGGTATCTCAATCGACTTCTCAAGAAGTGGGATTGCATCATTGTACCTCCCGAGCCTGCAGTACAACGCAGACACAACGTGCAAACACATCACATAATCAAGATTAGGCTTGTCATCATCATCACCACCACCACAACCCTCGAAAGATTTCATAGCCCGAAGAGCCAAATCAAGAGCCTTCTGAGTGTTATTACCCCCGGCTGCTATAATGTCCCTCGCCTGCTTCAGCAGATACGGCCCAAGGAATCTAGCCTCGCCATTTTCCTCTCCCCCACTCTGCAATTTCCCCCCTACAAGAGAAGAGCTCTTCTCAATCTTCATAGAAGAAGCCATGCCTAACTTCTTTGGACCCCTCACATTAGCCTTCCCATTCGGGGGCCTCCCATTAAGTGTCTTGCTTCTTAGAGTCGCCTTTCTAGAAGCCTCCGAGGGCAGCTGCAAGTGAGAGAGACGCCTAGCCTGCGTAGGCGAGCCACAGTTAAAACCAGCAGGATTGATCTTATATCCAAAACTATCATCTTTAGACACCACCACCACTTTCTTCCCCTCAGGAGCTTTCTCTCCTCCATTATTCCCAGTCACAACCTCCCTCCTCGTCTCCACCACACCATCATCGCCTCCAGCAAGGAACCTCAGCTCAGAATCAATGCGCGACTCCTCACCATAAGACAAGAAACTACGCCTTGATGGGGAATGATCAGAGCTCTGCATCTCACACACATTGTTGTAGAGGTCCTCTATTGAGTTCTCCACCACCCCATCAATGGCTAGATCAAGAGAGTCGCTCCCGTTGCTCAATGAGCTCATTGGTGGACTGTGTGTGCTCAACGGGCTCCTAGGCGACCTCTCCATGAAAATCTCCTTACGAGGAACATAATGTTCCTCGTGTTCCTTGGCAAATCTCTCCCCATTTCTTCCCTCCATACCAAACTCGGGCATTGTCACACAAGTAATTAATTATGAATCAACTCAAATTTTGATTTCTTCTGTCTTTTGTTTATTTCCTATACATTCATTATTCAAAGATTTCATGTTAGTTTATAGCATTCCATTACACAACAATTATAGCAATAGTTAATGAGAAGCCAAAACGCAATTCCAATCCACAAATTACATTAAATACAGAAGAACATAACAGCAAAAATTTCCTATCTTTAATGCATTATAGATCAGATGTTTTTTTTTTACCTTTACACCACACAAACATTATCACACCCTATTAGCCATAAAAAATCTAGTACACGTATATCAATATTTTCATGGAATTTATTAGCATTGCAATCTATACATATTTTTCAAGAACCGAACAAAGTTTCATTCCCTTTCATCATATATTTCTACCCAATTAATTGCAGAAAAAAATTACAGAATGTGGTCATATTTTTCCTTCAAATATAAAGAAATCCGAATACCAACAAAAAATGACTAATAAAATCCTCAACCCGCCATAAGAAATACACACGAATGCATCAAAATAAAAAACACATGAATGCAAAACATCATAACACACTCACACACAAAAAAAAAACAACATGATCATACCTTGACAATCTTTGCGAACAGGGGATTGATTGATTATTATCGATAATGTACGTTGATTTAAATCTCTGCCCTTTATTGTTTCTTGTTCATGTATTGAAACACATGCGATATATATATATATAGAGAGATAGATATATAGATTGATGGGCAGAGAAGATGAAGAGAAACGGAAGGGTGGTTGGTTTGAAGACGAAGGGAAGGGAGGGGCAGAATTGGATAATCAATAATCCAATATATAAAATATTTATACTGATGATTGTTATTCAAATGATTGGAAAGCTTGACAAATGTAGGTAGATAATTTGCAGTATAAAAAAACTATAGATAATATGTGTATATATGAATTTATATATAGATATATGAATGTGTATGTATAGGTGGGAAGCAGAGAAGTTGAAATGTTCAAGGATGAAGGGGACTTATCATCTTCCGCCAGCGCCAGCGCCACCGCCGTTTTGCAACCGCCGAAATTTCCGTTTTGTATTTTTCGGTTTTTTCTTTTTGTCTTTCTTTGGGTTTTATTTTTTTTATTTTATTTTTTGTGACTTGTCCTTTTCTTTTCTTTTCTTTTCTTTTTCGTATGGGAAAAATATTATAAAGTGAGTTCCATGATTAAGGGAGTATGGCGAAAATATCCCTACTTAAATCCAAAATTACTATTGAGTCCTCCATGGGTATGTCGTTTCGTATAAATTTTGCAACGATTTTGATATAAATATAATATATGTTAAGTATTATAATTTCAAAATAAATGTAGTACCAATTTTATTTATAATTCTATATATATATATTTCAGGAAAGCCTCGTCCTAGCTACTTATTAAGTTATTATTAATATAAATCAATATATAATTAGTTGAAATCACATAGTTAATTATACGAAAAATTTCACAATCCTAATGCACAACTAAAAATGGTAAAATGAGGACGCGCTTTTAGAGCAACCATTTTAAAAAGTGTTAATGTGTAAAAATGTTCAATCATAATCTTGATTGTTTTACTTTCTTTTGTGGTATGATTAAAAGACGCTTTTAGAGTAGTTATTTTCTTTAATCACAGCATATACAAATAACTACCAAAATATAAATAATATTTTTTTATTTTTTTTTTGCTTGAAAAATCATAATATTTGCTTTAGATTCTTATTTTTGCAAATGATATTTTATATTTATAAGTTATAACAACGTTCCAACCTTTTTTAGGGAAAATGTTATAATCTTTCATGTGTATTCATTCATGATATATATTTATATTATTGCAAATAATATATATTAATGAGTAATTGTATTAAAAATACAGATCATAACATAACAGTGTCAGAAAAAGTGAGCATGTATCAATTTTTCCGTTTAAATGTATCTTCCTTTTCTTGGGAACTCAAATTCACTAGCTATTATTATATTCTTTTCATTTTTATCCACTAACTCTTCATATATTATTTCTCTCACTAAATATTCATACATTATTATACCCTTTTAATTGTAATTACACAACATATAATAATTTTGTTTGTAAATATAACAACGTATTTAAAAATATATTTCATGTTTATGTTTCTACTATATATAATTAAAAAGCAGGCAATACTATATGTATATTTATATCATTCAAACTAGTCGTCTCAACTCGACCAACAACAAAATGGGGACTAGACAATATGCAAATTTGCAATCCTATGAAATATTCATTATATTAAAAATAAATTATAGAGTTAGCGACAGATTACTTTTTACGTGACCAAAATCCATAAATTTAAAATTCATGTGCTTATTGTGCATTTGTGCCCCTCGCCTCATTAAAAATCGGAAAAATACAGTCCAAACCTTCAATCGGTTAATTGCGTAAAATGCGCTTCTCTAAGTAATCCACGCTACTACTTCCTCAATCCTTGAGTCCACGTGGCGCTCACTTATTTGCTTCTTCAGAAAATTCATTTATTAATACAGACACTATATATATATTTGTATTTAATTTAATTGAAATATATTGAGACACCATAAATATGATTTATGAACTTGACATTCGACATTGTTTGGATAGTACATCCCAATTAATTGTGTGTGTGTGTGTGTGTGTTTTTTTTTTCCTTAAAGAAAAAGATAAAAAGATGGAGCTTAATTGTTGGCTGTGAAGGGAGTTGGACTTTGGAAGGTGATACAGAATTAGAGATAATGATTGATGAAGATTGGAGGTTCCACACATTATAAAACAAGCTGTAATTGACAGCTATTTATTTGGGAGTTGGGACCGATGCCATTGGAATTATTTAAGTGCTTTTTTTAAAAGAAAAAAAAAAGGAATAGAGAAATGAATTCACATGAACTCGTTTATTTATTTATTTTTCATTTTTCTAAGATTATTGTTAAGTCATTAGCCCCCTTTTTATACCGAGGAAAACACATGCAAACAAACTAAAAAAAGGGGGGAAAGGAAGAAAAAGTCGGGGAGTTGAGAGAGGATAAAATTTATCCCATAGAAAATTAATGATACATTCAATCTTTAAATGTTAAATTTTTAATATAATTTTTGTAATTATATTAGTTGATATTCATAAAATTGAGTCCGAGGGTGCTCGAGACAATTTGCAGGAGAAAAAATTTGTGTGAGGTGCTCACTTGAAATAATTAGTGACAAATTTTACAAATTGATTTTATGTTGCAATTTCCTATTGTTCCGCAATCCATTTTGTAATTACGTATGGAAAAGGGGAAAACCTAGCTTAAACTAGAGGGGAAATAATTACTTTATGTGAAATATGGAAATGGATCGTTGAGATAAACTATATAAATTTTGCTTGTAAAAACTCAAAAGAAAGAATGAATTTAAGTATTTATATAATAAGCAACTCCATATACCTATATATAATTTGAAAGTAGGAGCAACTTGCTAATTTGCATCGCAAGCAAAGCGTATATAGTCCTATAATTCTTCGTAAAGATATCACATGATGCTAATGCTAGCTATGACCCCTAGGTTTAGGCTTAGCAAATGCGATGTTACAGTCTCCTACCTATTTATTTCTAAATTTATTTCTTCCCATTATACCCATGGGCTCAATAATATGTATCCTAAGTTCAAATGTTTTGATTTTGTCATAACTATTATGAGAGTGAACGGTCTCAAAATTACATGTTTGGTAAGAGGTAATTAAGCTTGGACATATTAGTAATTTGCACATTATAGATAATTCCCTCATCGTGTTTATCAATTAAATTCAAATATATATATAAAATAACTCACATATTTAAGGTGGATATTCATTTAATTTGATGCACATATCACACTCGATAACAAGTAGCAACACTAAATATATGACAATTTCATAACATTTCAAGTGAAATCTATAATTATGTTTGCTAATATATATACTCCCTCCGTTTTATAATATTTGTTGTTTTAGGATTTTAATCTAGAATTAAAAAATAATTTTTTGGACTAATATATCTCTTCCTTCTATATCAAATAAAATCTTATTCCCTTATATTTTCCTAAAATGTTATATTTATAGGGTTAAAATTGGAAGAAATGATGTGAAAATATCTAAAACAGTAAATATTTTGACACAAAATAAAACTCCTAAAACAATAATCAAAACGAAACGGAGAGAGTATATATATATATATATATATATATATATATATATATATATAGGAATAAAATAACAATACCAAACAAAACATAAAAAAAAGAAAATAAAAAAATTGAGGAAATCAGAGTAAGTATTCGATACTCTTGTAAGCCCCACTATTTTCTTATGGTCACATTAAATAACTCATAAAAGGGTACCAACCAACCCCATGCAAGGTATTCATGTTGCTTCTGCAAATTTAATTGAGCGCTTAAATATGATTTTTCCCTAACTCATGAAAATAATGGTACAAAAGCACAATCAAAATAAACAACACGCACTATTTTTCTACAAACTTCATTTTCTTAATTTACAAACTATATTTAAATAGCATCAACTAAGTGTCAATTCTCATCCATCATAAGAAGAAATATATGCCTAAACTAACTCAATAGACGAACTATCAATTTTCTTTAACGTACAATAATATAATTAATTAATCCAGAGAAGGACAAAACTTACAATGGAACAAAGTAGCAAGTTCCCCAGAAATTATTTAAATTGGAAGTAATCATTGCTATTAAACACTAATTTATTAAATAAAAGTATTTGGATAATTATATATCATAACAACAGTATATTCTGAGGGTGCAACCTCTTGCCGGGTGGTTGGGTTCATTTTATTAGATGCAATATCTACGACACCATATTTAATTAATTGCACAAGTCCTCTTGAAGTGAACTCGTTTTAGATATGACAGTCTTATCTTATGACTCAAAATTCACGGGTTTGAATTTATCGACACCAGTAAGAAATATATTTTGGTAACTGAATAAGTTTTATATTTTATCACATTTTTTACATATACTTTATAAGATTGTAGATCTTATTTAAATAAGTTAATCGGGTGAAAATAAGATCATTTATAAAATATGAATTGGTTAAATAGTTGCACAAAAATAAGATCATTTTAAAAAGTACAATTAATGATAATTTCACCAATATTTTATACGTACGACCGTAATTAGATTAAAACAATGTACCAAACACATGTGTGAAACAATGTACCAAACACATGTGTGAAACAATCTTAGTACATTTATCTTAATAACCAAACACACAATTAAAATAGCTAATACGCAATTATCTTTCAAAGCAATCTAGATTTTATTAATGTGGGTATATTCGTACCAGTATATCAAACATTGCCTTAAAGTGTATAACCTTATTTTAAAATTAACTTAAAAGTATTAAATACGGAGTAATATATAAATTCAGCATGACTGTTTGTTTGTAATCTCTCAAAAAAAATTATCGTTTTAATTTATTATTTAATTTCTCTCCAGAGCTCGACGCAATTTCTCACATCGGCTTAAAATACAAATTAAGAATAGGAATGAAAAAACGATGATAATAATAATAATAATAATACGAAAGACGCATTACATGACAAAATCTTCCTAACATAGAATCTACATAATTAAATCGAATCTACCTTTAATATAATATATAATAGCCCCCAAATCCAAATTAATTATTTCAAAATTTAAGCCAAGATTGGTGATTAATTAGGGACACAAAAGTTGGTTGGGTAATCATCTGTTTGGCGGTTATTAATTCAATTAAAGATGTGGATATTGTACCACCCATGATTGAAGGCCTGCCATTTATTTATTTTTCATTTTTTCTAATTTTTGCTTTGGATACATAAATATGATGAAAAGATAAAACCAGCTCTGAATATTTCGCAATGTTTGATTTTATTTAATTTCCAAACTGGCGAATCATTTTGATGTGTGTTGAGAATGAGTCCTGAAATTAAATATTTCTTTTTTCTATTAAATTAAGAAGCAGCTTATTTAATTTGCTGAAGTGAGTCATTTTGTGTTTGAA
The DNA here is from genome assembly GCA_026008535.1 of Perilla frutescens. Taxonomy (NCBI): domain Eukaryota; kingdom Viridiplantae; phylum Streptophyta; class Magnoliopsida; order Lamiales; family Lamiaceae; genus Perilla; species Perilla frutescens. Next base: position 67,844,172 of record BRKX01000005.1, read on the forward strand.
AGATATGGGGTTTAGATATAGTCATTTAATTTAATTTAAATCGATCAAATTCAAAGCGTACCTAATCCTTAATACTCATGAATTCCGCTACACATATACTATAAAGTAAGACTAATAGCTGCTAAACTCATCTTTTGATAGAATATATGCCTTTCTACTTTATGTAGTCGATAGCTAATTAAAAAAGCGAGGAGGCCATCTACAATTTCTCAGCGCCTTTTTGTATGGGGATTTTTTTAAGCTTTATAAAATTTATGTTCATAACTAATATTCCAACTTACTTATTCGTCATTATCTTTTATAGTTCACAATATTTCAATCAGGTTGGTGTTGTTCATCTCATAAAATAATAGTTGGTTGGCGAATGGCGATGCATCATACAATAATTCAGCATTCATGTGTCGAAAGCAAAAATGTACAAAATAAATAAATCAATGAAGAAAAAATCATATTAAAAATAAGCAAATCCTTTTATACAACGGTTGTTTATAAATTTTATATTAAGACATATTTTTTGGTGTTAGATGTGATGCTTTTCAGCGTTATAGAAGATATTTTTTTCAATCCAAAATATGCAGTAATAATTATAAATATGTCATCGTCTTTTGTATATATATAAAATAATTTACAGTAATTTTCATTAAAACAAACGTGATACTTTCATTAGTAGAAGTGATACTTTTTTCGTATGATATAAAATTTAGATATAATTGGTGTACACAAAATCACTATAATTAATTAACATGTGGATTGATACAATAATCGAGTTGTGATTATGAATTTCAAATCACTTCCTACTATAGTCTATATATATCCCAATTAATTCGGGGCCCTTCTATATATGACCTTCCTAGGCGTAGAAGTCCAACAATCCTCACTAACCCCGGCGGCCAGCCCTCTTCTTCCACTCTCCCTATATATATTGTTTTAATGCAAATTCTTTTAACGTCACAATTTAATTTACCCAAAACAAATCCTCACATTTCCAATAGAGATCAAAGATCACTGATTCAAATCTTCTCAATATCACAAGTCGGGTGTGTGAGTTAAAAAAAAATAAAAAATCATAACATTTCCAATATAACCACAAAATTGAAAAAATAAGTATTAATCTAACGAAGGCTATTACAGCCCCCTCGTTTGAAGGAAAACAAGTGCATCTCGAGTCACTTGAGATCCTCTAGTTCTAATTTGTTTGTGTCAAATTATTATTTTTTCTTTCATTTTTTTCTTCAATTTTTTTTTAGTTTAGTATAATTTTACAAATTTATTTAGGGTTTATTCCACCCAATTAGATTTTATATTTTTTTTTTAAATTTAATTTTTATTTTTAGTTAATATAATTAATTTTTAGGGTTGATTTTTCCAAACTTAAGGTATATAATTTTTTAAAATTTTAATTTTTAGCAATAAATATTAATTATGATTAGTTATAATATAATAAATTTTATTTATACAGAAAAATTATTAACAATATACTCCCCTCGTTTCATTTTATTTGTTGTTTAGTTTTTTTTTTTTATCTAGAATTAACAATTAATTTTGTGGACAAATATACACATCCCTCATATATGCCATAAAATCTAGCTTATTCAATTATATTTTCCTAAAATAGGGTTTGTGATACAGTTAAATTAGAGAGAGTGTGTGAAAATATATAAAACAACAAATATTTTGACACAAAATAAAAAAGTTAAAACAACAAATAAAACGAAACAGAGGGAGTATAATTTTAATGTTGACACACGATTGGCACATGAAGTTGGGATAGAGGATCTTTACTCATCCCGAGCAGCCTTCACTATTTTACTACAGATTATGTTATAAAATAGCGTGAAATTTGCATTCCATTACAAGCCATACATATTAAATTCTGAACTAAAAGAAAATATTTTGAGATATATATATATATATATATATATATATAATTTATTTAAATTAATGCAAAATAAAAACTATAATTCATAATAATATTGAAAAAAATTACATAATAATATATTATAATTATCTGGATTAGAATATTGAATCTACAAATAATCTATTAATGCATCGAAGCGTTAAATTTGCCTCAACATCTTTGATTTTTCTGAACAGAGCAAGAAAATCTTCAAATCGAGTATCTTCATTTTCAACAAATTCGATATGCGAAAATGGCACATCCTTTGCTTCTTTAGTTTTATATTTAGTTATTTTATGTAATTTAATTTGATACATCATATATGTTTGTAATTTTATTATTGGTGTAATTTTTCTTCAAAAAAATAAAATAAAAATACTGATGTAATTTTATCTAGTTTAGTAATTTTTTGTTTTAATATTTTTATATAATTAAATTTATCACATATAATTTAATCAACTTTAATATTAACTTCTATTTAATTAATTAAAAATACAAAACTAATTATAATATATATAAACAAATAAAAAAATAAAAATATAAAAAAATATCGTCGTGAACAATAGAACGCCAAATATAAATGTCTTCGTCAAATATCGTGCTGCGGGAGAACCTATCAATGCCATTTTACAGCGATTGCTAGAGACGCTCAAAGGACTTAATTTTAGAGCATTGATTGTATTTTTCTCCAGTGTGGTTTGTTGGCGATTGCACCATAACAAAATTTACCCAACGTTCACCTCAAGTAGCAAATTTGATACTATCATTAACAGAAAAAGAAAAAGAAAAGTGAAATTACATAAATATCAAAACTACAATTAAGCAATATTTTCCACAAGTAGAAAATTTAATGTTATGACTAAGATAAGAGAAGGATTTTAGAAATAAGTTTGCGAGTTTCTGAGACTTTATTAAGCCTTGATGCAATCTTTTATTTCATCGAAAAAAGAAGATATTAGAAAGGAAGTGCGGTCAATTTATTAATTAGGTCATTATTTTTCATTCTCAAAACGATATAAACTCGTGCGTGAGTGAAACGTCTCGAATTCAATACCCGCCACCCTCTCAACTTAGAAAAAAATTCTGTCATCCTTTTCAGAAGAGCATCTTCTCATTTAGAAAAAAAGGGGCAACTTTTTTATTCAGTTTGACTTTACGTTTGGCTTATGCATTTATAAATTGAAATGAAGTAAAGTGTGTGTATATATATATATAGTTCAAAAAAGAAACATTGGTCAAACTTTGACCACAATAATTCCCTAATTATGTCGCAATCCGTCATTGTTGAGTTACTTTCTCTTTAATTTTTGCCATCGGTATCCAATATAATTGGAGGAAAGGAAAAATCTTTTCCATGGACCAATATTTCAATAGCCTCTCTAATTTAAAAGGAAAAAGAAAAAAAGAGCCTATCTCTAATTTCTTCATGACTGGATCCACTTATGGATGATTTGCTTTTACTCCTATATCAAGAGTTATTCAGTTTATAAACTTATTATCTAATTACATTTTTTTTTTTTGCTTGGCGGTGTTAAGATTTGAGAGACCTGCGTGTAAATATGGTTCATATTACCACAAAACTATAATCGTTATTATATACGGTAAAATTTAATATTTCGGAAGATACTTGATTGTGTTGTTTATTTTTAACTAGAGAATCTTCTGTGCCATGCACGAATAAGAGATATATATAATTTTATTTGTTAGAAATTATAATTATGAAAAAAATAATAAAAATATTATCATAACAAAAAAATTAATTTACAACTATTGTGAACTATATAAATTTTTTAAATTTGTATTTATTATGGACATTGAGATTAAGTCCAACAAGAAAAAAATAATTATTTAATCTTAATTTTGAAATTCAAATTACACTCGAATTACGAATAAAATGTATGAATTACTATACTAAGCAACATTATATTTTCTTTCCAAAGCATACCTGTGAAGTTTTTGTTAAAGTGATTCACAATTAATAATAAAAATTATTAAGTGGATTGTATTAATAATATAATTTCTAAAATTAGCAATGATTGTTGGTGGAAAAATATTTTTAGAAATGATTTTATTATTAAATAAATAAATAAAGATTAAGCTAATATTTCTCATTCTTCAGCAACTACTTTTTTTTTGAGACAGTCGATAACTACTTAATTGGCATATATGTTGTTAAGAGTTGTATAACCTGGGTATAACCTGAATAGTTTGATTTGGGCCTAAAGTGCTCGCAGTGTGACTTCCAATGACTTTTCGCCACGTATTTGGATGTTAAGGGATTGGTCAGCGTAGTAAAATTATTTTATCTGGCCGTGATTTTATCACTTCTTGTTTATTAATTTCTTTTACCTATTTCTTTAGGTAATATATTATTAACAACTTTAATACACGTAATTGTGCAAATCAATGCGTATATTTGTGCTATGCCTAACAGCCTAAGGGTAATATATATATATATATATATAGGACTATAACACTAGTACTATTGAAATCTTACAACAAAACCCCGAACAAATACGTTTCAGGAGAAATTATTGTCAACTTTTCCATTATGGTACATAAATTAGTTGCAACAGTTTTACTTTTTTTCTCTTCAAATTCAAACTTAAAGAAGGCTAACACATTAAGACTTTTAATTGCATTGGTGATTGGTATGGTAGAATGGAATGGAATAGATTGATAATTCATATGTTTTTTTTACTCAGACACCCAACTTCTGGTATAGAGCAGATTCGAACCCGTGATCTTTGATCTTCAAGCAACCTCACTCCACCACCAAACTATCCCACCGAGACGATTGATATTTCATATGTTCATTTTTCATTTCTACAATCGGTATGATTTAAAATTGAAAATCACCGTTCCGGAAAAAATCTAAAAGGGAATAGTTATTTCACCCACCCATGAGTTAAGATATTCCTATTGACCCAGAAAATTAATATATGATATATATTTATACATGATTATGTTTTGTAATATTATTTTATCATCTTTAAAAAACCAGATTAAATTATTAATTAATGTGATTGTTTCATGATTATTTTTATATTATTTATTATTTTCAAAAAATAATTTAAAAATATATGTTAAAATCAAATTTTGATGATTTTTATAATTTTTTTGAAGAAAAATCAAAGTGATGCTAAAATAAATATAGCATATAAATATATTCTAATAAAATAAAATAATTATGTATTTAATATAATTTAATATATTCAAATGAAAAATTGAAATGATAAACCATTATTCTATGATGTAAAAATATTTTATTAAGGTATACAAATTATCATATATGTATTAATTAAATACTTTCGAATAAAATAAAATAAATAAATTATAAGTTGCTCAAACAAAGTTAGAAAAAAAATCAATTACTAAAAAAGAAAAATGAAATTAAAAAATGTAAGAAAAAAATTATGGCACGTGTTGACAATATTAACTATTATACTTTATTCAATTTTAAAGAAATTTGAAAATACATAAAATATTCATTTTATAAGATGAAAAAATAAAATAATATTTTATTCCATAAACACACTAATCATAAGAAGACCATCATTCCATTTTTAAGTGCATTACATTCATATCTAATTCTATTCTTTCATACCAATCACCTGCAGTCACGTTGTTAAAAGTTCACCTAATACATATCTAAAGTTAAGTTATGGTTAGGAGTACATGGCTCAAGAGGAGTTGAGAGTAATGCCGAGCTTGACTCAAACTTGACCAAGTTATAATTTTTGGAGGTTGAACTTGACTTGACATAAGGAAAAAAAAAAAAAAAAAAAACTCGAGCTCCAATTGGTTCGAGTAGATGTTAATTTTTAATAGAATTTCTAATAAATTTTAATTCTTTTATAAAAGGTAATATTAAATTTCCAATAACTCAATAGGCTCGCAAGCTTAACAATTAATCGAGTAGCTTAAAGTTTAATTTCAACTCGATTAATTTTGAATGGGGTCCAAGTTTAATGGAGTTGACGAGCCTATCGAGTCAAGTATTTTTTTGCCCAAAATTGATAGTTATTTGAGTTGCTCGAATTCGAGCACGACTCAACCAACTTTGAGTCTAGTTTTAATATTTCGTACACTCAATTATAAAGAGCTCATAAATCAGTTTAACTAACTTACCCATCTACTTATGTCAATTCAAACTCAACTATATAGAGGTCAATATAATTGGCAGGAAATAAAGATAAATGGAGAAAATCCAATCACCGAGCAGCATATACTGAATATGTAAAAAAAGAAATTCGATGCATAGATGAATGGGAGCTAGGTCCCTAGAATTTATGTCCACACACACACGTGCAAATCCCATTCACTTTTGACCATTTTTTGACTATTGGAATTTGGAGGGTGACGAATCGTATGCCCTTTTCTTTTGAAAGTGTGGTGATCACAAAGAGGAAGGAGAGAAGATGCGTATTCCGTAATGGAATGTTCACACTAACCCCACTAGTATATGTATATATGTTGGTGGAATAATTAGCAATTTCCCTAAATCCTAACCTCGAGCAAGACTAGGTTTCCTAGTGCAAACACGTGTTCACATAAGATTTACAAACTCCATACAAAAAATAAAAATTAAAAAATTACCTCTTAACTAATGTTAACCAAACCAGCAAAACAAATTACTCCAACCGTCCGCCTGTCCTGATTATTTGGTCATGTATATTTTATTTTGGACTGTTCCAATTTATGTAGTCAAAAATTACAATATTTAATAGTATTTTTTATAATCATTTACAGATACACATATGTGATTTTGGAAATTAAAATATTTGGGTACTCATTTTTTTTTAAAATGATAACTTTTTTTTAGAAAGAAAATGATAACTTGATAAGCCTTAAATATTTTTTGGATACCTGACAATGACATTCATGTTTAGTTAAGGGTAGGAATGTCAATCAGGCCAACCCGTTCGGTTTCGGGCCAACCTTATTCGGTTTTCGGACTAATTCGGTTCGGGCCTATTCGATTAAAAATTTTTCCGGGTTTAAAATTCTTAGCCCTATTCCAAACCCTTCGATTTTCGGGCTAGCCCATCGGGCCAACATGTTAACGAATTTTTTCCACATGTATAAATTATATTTTGATAATTCTAAAAAATGATCACTATCTCTAATTCTTGAAATAAATAAATAAATACACGAAAAATAACATAAAATGAAAAAATATGACGAATATAAAATTTCATTAATATCAAAGTGCATCAAATAAAGAAATCAACAATACATGAAATGATAAATAACAATAATCTTCAATCATAATTTGTTCTTTCAAAAATAACAATTTCAAACTAAATCATAAATCTAATTATAGTTCAATCTTCGATATAATTTGAAATACAATATTCTTCTATTTCAACAATAATATTTGAAGTTCCTTCAACTTCATGTTCATATTTCATTTTTAAAGTCTTCCTAATTTATTAAAAAAACAACATTATAATATTACACAATTAAATAATTTAAAACGTGATAAATAATAGCTAGCTAGTAAAAAAGATATGAGAAAATAAAAATGGTAAAACTAATATAATTAACATCACACACTAAGAACATTCGATTAATAAAGAAAAAACCAAAATTAAGTGCATTTCATGATAATAATGTTCAACCTTAGTTTATTTTTTCAAAAATAATAATTTCAAATTACATCACAATAACCATGCTCAATCATCGATATAAATATTGAAAATACATTATTTTCTATTTTAAGACATTTGATGCTTCAAATTACGTATATCTTTGTATAATTTCTCATATATTAAACAAATGATAACATTAGAATGTATATACAGTTAAATTATTGAGAACATGATAAATAATTTAATTTTAATACTTTAAAACTTCATTAATATATAATAATAGATGAATAATGAGTGAAAGATAATTTTCTCAACAAAAACAAAACAAAATAAAATAATAAAACAAATCAAAGTGAAATGTTTTAACATTCAAAAAGCAACAAACGAATAAACAACGTGTATTATCAAACTCCAATAATAAATTATCAAATATTCTAATATATTTTATACATCATACTAATCACTTATAGAGTTATAGTCCTTATATCAATGATTAATGCAACAATGTATGTCATAAGTGAAAATATAACATTTAATGAAAAAATTGCATCATTAAAATATTAGTTATAACTTTAAAAATTCATAACTCTTAGCATACTTGGAATCTGTAAATGTATAATATATGGATTGAAAGATAATTGAGTTAGCTTTCCAACGCCTCTGACCGTTTGTGAATCGGATTTTTCTAGAAAAAGTTATAACCAAAACAATGGAAGTTGCCAGATCCAGCCCGACGGGCCAACTCGCAGCCCGACCGGGCCAGCCCGTTTGGCCCGCCAACCTGACCGGTCCAACCTATTCGGTTAATTTTTTTTCGGACTGGAATTTTTCAGCTATTTTCTCGGTCTATTCAGGCCAACCCATCGATTTCGAGCTAAATTGACATCCCTAGTTGAGGGACATTGGTTCTTATGTTATTTGATTTATAACATTTCTTTCGAATAAAAAAAAATATAGAATAGTTCCATCAGGGACCAAGCGGTTAAAAATCATGTGTAAAAGAGAAATGTCTCAAGTTCGAGGCTCCTTGTTCTCTTTTCCCCACTCAAAAAAAAGAAAACATAAGTGTAAATTATAATTTAATTCTCAATGTTTTAATAAAAATAACCCAATATTTTAATAGTTATAATTTAATTCTGAATGTTTCGATATTTAAAATGATATTTTTTGTCAAAAACGTTGGGTCATTTATTTTAAAATGCCCAAACATTGAAAATTAAATCGTAATTATTAAAATATTGAGTTGCATTATTTTTATTAGGACGCTGAGTTACATTATTTTTATTAAAACGTTCAAACTTTGAAAATTATATCATAAATTAGGCAAAACAAAATACAACACAACATACGAATACCAACGCCATCTAATGAAATCACAATAATTTTTTTATGTACTTATATTATTATTGGTGTCATCTAGGGGACAGAAAGATACCAAACAAAATCCTATATTCCAATTATGTCTTTTCCAAATGGTATCTGAATAAGTTGGCCCTAGGTCAGTCAAAAGATAGATCCCAGGTCAAACTCATAATACTCAATTCTTCCTCCGCTTGTCTCAAAAAGCAAAGATCACGCAGTAAAAATTAAAAACAGCACAAATGTAAAGTAGGAGAGAGAATGAGATGATGAAGAAGAAGAAAGATTACTTGCGAGCAGCTGGTTGTTGATTGAGTACCTTATCCTCTGACTTCCATTGCTTTTGCCGAAAGAAAATAGATAAAATCTTTCTGCCATGCGATAACGCTTCTCAAACCTCCATTATTTATTATTTCTTGCTAAAGTCAATATATATATATATATATATATATATATATATATATATATATATAGAGAGAGAGAGAGAGAGAGAGAGCTGCTTTTGTGGAATACATTGCATGCCCATAACGCCATAACAGGTCCATGCAATACGCATCAACACATTGCACATATCAAAAGATTACACCTTAAAGCATAAGCACCAAAAATTGCATCTTTAATAAAATCAGAGATTAGACAGCATAGTTATCATGGTGTTAACATCAATATTACAACAAGAATAATATGAATTTAAACAACCGGTGATATATTAAATTGAGCACAATGAATTACATATAATCAACAATAGAAAAAATTAACACAGTGAAGATTATTAGTTTCAGTGATTACTTGCCATAGCATTCAAATCAATGTATGCAGACGAGCAAAGATAAAAACTTACATGCGGAGTGTTGCATATATTGCCGAACTCCAAATATGAGAGAGATGGAGGAGATGCTCCGATGTGGCAGCAGGAAATATTCTAGCGGTTGAAAATGTGGGGCCAAAATAATTTGGATTGCCACGAATGTTTAGTGCTCGCAGGTGATTTCTAGAGAAAATGACACCAACATTCATGTAACACGGTGAGGAATCTTTCAAACTTCAAGGGCAAAAAAAATCAACCATCAAATATAAATAGCTACACATTTGCATTCCTTCACAAGTGCCCTAGTCCCCAAGATAATCTTTACTCCAGTAGAATTGCAACCTCTCAATCATGGACAACAGGTACGAGTGTTCAAAGAACACGAGTTTATACTTTTTGTTTCATGCAAAGACAATATCCTTCAATTATGCATTGAACAAAATTCTTTCTTTATATAGAAGTAAATTAATACTAGTAATGACATGTTTTATGCTAATTATTTTGATGCTCAGGAACAAGTGTGCTGCATGCTATAGACAGTTTAACAAAATGGAGCATCTTGTAGAACATATGAGGATATCTTATCATTCCAATCATGAACCTGTTTGCGGAATTTGCCAAAAGCATTGCCGTTCATTTGAATCTCTGAGGGAGCATCTCATAGGTATTCTGCAATCTCTTGAAACAAAGTTATGCTATTATTAATATAAGATTTAAATTTCCCTCAAAAAAATAAATATAAGATTTAAACATGGTTATTTCCTCGAGCAGGACCTCTGCCAAAAGCAGAATGTGAAAGGATATTCAAGGAACGAGGATGTGACATATGTTTAACTATTCTTAGCAGCCGCTACGCTCTTCAGCTCCACAGAGAGAAATGCCAACTTTCTCGTGGAAACAATGTAAGGATAATCGGACTTTTCCAATAATCATTACTTCATATTCTCTTCTTTGCGTAGCAATAGCATGATCTGTCTAATTTATTATTTTGTTCAAATTAGGGTATCCTTTATCGAATGGCTAACCTTGGCATTCAAGATGATCTGAGAATCGATAACAGCAGAGGAAAAGTGGTTTCACTAGCTTGCAAAATGGTTGGTGGAGGCAGTGATGGCTCCTTGGATCTTTGTGCAAGAGTCTGCCTCATTGATGAGTATGAAAAGGTTATCTTTCACACATATGTAAAGCCAAACCTTCAGGTGACAAATTACAGGTAAGGATTTCAGCTTCAAAATTCAAATACAAACACACACATAGTATCGTGTTATGCCGATCAATATAGTCCAACTAGAACTCAGAATTATTACAAAATGATTTCAGGTATGAAACAACAGGTATACGACCAGAATTTTTGAGGGATGCAATGCCACTAAGGCAAGTCCAGCGGAAGATTCAAGACTACTTATGCAATGGTGAACCAATATGGCAGATCCGTTCTAGAGGTGGCAAAGCTAGGATTCTAGTAGGCCATGGTCTAGATCACGATTTACAATGCTTGGAAATTGAGTATCCAGAAATTCTAATCAGGCAAGCTTTATTTACCTGTTAAGGCTTTCAATTCATGACTTGTTTCACTTAATTATCACCTAAGGTTTCCTGTCTTACTGCAACTACATCTAGAATGAATATGTTATACAACTTTCTTTAATGTGACATTGTTTCCCACAGGGACACTGCCAAATATCCTCCATTGATGAAAACAAGCAAGCTGAGCAACTCACTAAAATATTTGACAAGAGCATACCTCGGGCAAGTAGCTAATTTTCATAATAATATCAAATAATCTTGTGATAGTGAATTTAAGCTCAAATAATTACGAGAGATTGATATTTTGTACATGTAGATACGACATTCAAACTGGTATACAAGATCCCTACGAAGACTGTATTGCAACAATGAGGCTGTATAAGAGAATGAGATCACAAGCACACAGGGTGGAATCAGATCCACAAAACCGGAATAATTTTGCAGCATGGCGACAAAGTGAGCTAGAGAGAATGACTCCAGAGAAGATGTTGGAAATATCGAGGTCTGATTATTATTGCTGGTGCTTAGACTCTTAATAAAGAGCTTAAGGTGAAGCTCTGAGGCATTTAAAGAAGTTAAGAGTACTTAAGGACTGAGATTATCCGAGTTGACCATCCTAGTACTAGCATAAAAGCAGAACCAGAAATTCAAGCTACATATTATATCAATGTACTTCGTATTATTTTTACCTAGTCGATTTATCTGTAGCATCAGAAGATTAATTCAATAATGCCATTACTATGTGCACTTGATGATTTAAATTTCAAATTAATATTATTGCTGACTGAAATATAGACTATATAGTGGTTAAGGTGAAGCTCTGAGGCACTTAAGGAATAAGGACTGAGATTCTCTGAGCTGGATAGTACTACCATGAAATCAGGATCAGAAATTTGAGCTACCTTATACAATGTATTTCAAATTATTTCACCTAATCAATTATGTATTATCCGAAGATTCGATAACGCCATTCCTATGCGTACTTGATTATTTTTTTTAATTCACAAAATCTGAAAGTTCAATTACTGTGTATAGCGGCGTATAAATATTTGGTCATAAAGTACATACTCCGATCATTAAAATAGCTTATTCGTACAAAATCTGCGAGTCTAATGGCTGAAAATTCGCCGCGATTGTATCGCCAAAACTGAGGAACATGCAAAATAGAGTTTCGGCAATAGAATTACTGGAGTAATTAACACGATCGTGCAAAAAACAAAATAAAAATAATCGACAGAGAAATTTACCAGAAAGTAGGAATCCGTCGTCTCTACGAGAAATAAACAAACATGACGTCTGCAGCAAGTGCGATCTCGCGCGTAAAATGGAAAATCGCAGCATCAATGTGTAATTCGATCAACATAAATGGAGAAAAAGTTACAAAATAGCGTTTCAGCAACAATCTGCACGATCATGTAGAAAAATCGGGAGTAAAAGAGTGAGGAGGTTTTGAGTGATATTGCGCGCGATCTGTCGAAGTATAATTGGAGCGCTTTTTTTGTGTACAGTATTTGGTTTTTGGTTTTTCTTTTTTGAAGGAAAGCCTTATATATGCTCTGTGACGAGTGTCCTGGCCCCAAAATTAGCATGTATTTTGGGCTCAGGCCCATGTATATTAGGTTCTCGGTGAAGTGTGTGCCACACACATCGTGTGGTGTTTCATATTTTAAGTTTCAACACCACGCTTTCATTTTCCCTCAAGAAAATAAATACCGTAAAACCCCCTGTTCGGATCCCCCAGCGTAAATGATGTTACATCTCCTATTATATATCATCAATACATATATAGAGTATGAAAATTAATACATACGAAATTCATTCATAATAGCGGAACGAAAAAATATAACATCATTTGCAATAGGGATCCAAACTGTAAACTCTCACCGTGAAATATGGGAGGTGTCATTCATTCATTTGGAGACGTGATTTGTGTTTTACAGTGTGTTAAGACAACTACCTCGATTCTGGTATGATCAGCACCTAGAAGAATACTTTAAATTTCTCTAAATTTATATATATTAAAGACTCACTATTACACATGATTATATGTATATGTAATTAAGTGTGAACATCCATAGTGCTAAATCCGCATATCATTCAATAGATGGGAGCAAACTTTATACAGTAGGCAATGACGGTGAAGTAATTAGGTCTGCATCGGATCTATGTAGAAAAAAGGGATGCCAAAAGGTTCCCTTGTGCTATATCATGTTTCAATTACTATGCATCTCATTCGTTGGGATAAAATAATACAAAACTTTTGTAAAATATCTTTGTCACAAATTCCTCTTTATACAAACGGACCAAACGTCTTCCATGTAAATTTAATATTGAAGTACCCTCACTCGGGATACGTGTGAGATAAGTAATTTGAATAGATGTTCCCGCATTTATAAATTCTAGATTTTTTTCTTTATACAAAATAATTTGCTATTTGGATGTAAGCTTGCGGGTAATAATAATTGTCTTAAAAGATCATAAACTACATATTACAATCGATTTTGCAATTACAAAATTGTCTTTCTTTTTTTTTTTTTTGCAATTAAAATATTGATCGGACTTACGGTGAAATGGATCCAACGTGTTGAACAAACAGTGTTGAAATGACAATGTATTATTATAATGAACCTGATCAAAACGAAGTTCTTTTTCTAGATACACCGGATTCATTTCGAAATACATCCTCTAGCAAATATAATTTGCAAAACATAAAACAATGCCTACGATGTTACAAAGGTAAAAATAATTGATTCATGTAAATAACTTATACATTATCTTAGAAAGTAACAATAATGTCGATGACAATTGATAAGAAAATGCATAGGTTTTGGGCCTAAAAAATGAAATATAAATAAATAAAATATTTCCTTGGCCCAAATGTTCTTGAAAAATTAATGTCTAAACCTCCTATCAACTCAGGATGCAGACAACAAATCCTATGATTCTCTATTATTATACAGACAAAAACCTCAACATGTTGAATATGTTTATATACAATAAATAGTACACACATCACATGAGTTTTTCTGTTTGGAGATATCCGCAGTCGCTATCAGTAGATGCAAATGGGATTTACAGTCGAAATTATGTGGATTTGGATGAGCAGAGAGCATAGCCAGAAATGAGAGAACTCAAGGCCAGGGCAACGAAGGCGAGGAAAGACATTGCTACGGAAGCAGTTGCCATGTCTGGAAACTTGTCCTTCCCCCAGTTCAGTTGCCAGTCGTCGATCCGAATGGCGGCCGACGACGAGGCTGATATCAGAAGATAAGCAATCATCTGCCACAAACAAACATAACCATATAAACTACGATTATCTAATCTTAGTCATTTCAATCTGATGCATCGGAATATAATCAATATGGGAAAAAAAAATCCAAAAACAAGAACCAAACAAGTGTATTTAACATACATGATGCAACAACATGATGTTTAAAGTTTCTTGAGATGTAACTTAAATAAAAACAGAACAAAAAAAAAATAAAAATCCAAGGAGTAAGGCACCATATATTGTGGGATTCAGCAATAATTTTTTCGATTATTATTCAATTTGTTGCGCGTACTCTGAGATTAGTACGCGCAACTTAACCAGGAATCCGGCTTGGTTTTCTTTTGGTTTAGTTTGTGATTGTATAGACTCCCAAGCCTGCCTTGTTACCAGTTAAACGATCCCAGAAAGATATCAAGAATTGAAATCATATCACTAGGGTATATGAAAATCACGATTCACGCGTCACTACCAGCCAGCAACATGAACGAGAAGCAAGTATGACGATCATCACAATCAAAGGACAAGTGCATCAGGGTGAAAGATGAGTTGTTCGAGAAGAGCTAAAACTGCTCGCATTAGCACATAAATGAGACATAGCATAGCATAGCATAGAAGCGCGTAAAATAAAGGGGATAAAGATGACAAGTGTGGGTGATTAATGGATTCTACTTTTTCTACTTTTACCATTCTGCCTTTCTCAAGCTATGAGATTCCTCCTTCACTCAGAGAAAACACACACACACACACTGTAAGTTCTGCGTGATTCTTCGACATGTAGAGTGAGGTGACCAGTGGGAGGAAGAAAAGAACATAATGCTAGAAAAAGATAACCTATCAGTGATTCCCCTCCATGGCTTATCCTATGGAACACGACGAAAACCAGCCCCACGGGACTATAGAAATAGCTTTTTAAGGCTAGAGCAATCCAATCCGAGAACAACACATTAATATCATTCCCAACTCCTACATACAAGTATCAATTAGCATAACACTACAGATTAGATTCCTTCACTAATACTAATCATCATGCAGGAAACAAGAAGTGATTCATGCGATATTCTTGCTCAACGCTAGTATCGCAACACATTGTGGTGACTGGTGATTGCAATTATCAACGACACTATTCACTTTCTCAGCATTTTTTTTTTGGTTTAATGGATAAAAAATCATCATGATTATTAATTACCACCCGATGCAACAAAAAAAAACACGAAAAAAATAAAAATTCGAACGCGCAAGGTATTACACATTACCATAAGAATGCAAATGAGGAATCAACCACAAAAGGCACATTTCTCATAAACTGTAAATGTTCATTTAGTGAAATACTTGATTATAAACTGACACAAAAATAGCACTAAAGACTTGCCTGATCGGCTGCAAAGTCGAAGTAGTGCCGGAGCTTCTGTTGACGATGCATGATATACTTTCCGGTGGCTAAATTATATGACATATCCAACGCCTGAGCTCCCGAATACGCAAATCCTATCGCATTCACGGACATACAGTACCTGCCAAATCCCAACTTCAGATTCAAACTACTACAAAGAAAGATTCAAATCTCAAACTGATGAACTACTCCAAGCACTGGTTACTATATATTTACACTTGCACAAATACATGTGTTTTTTTGGATAATGTACCTAAAGCAGTCTACTTTATTTTGCATTTAGAAAGCCCATTAAAGTAGTGCATTTAAATTTCAATCTATAATCCAACAATTCCGCAAAAATGACCACCAATTTTAAAGGAGGGAAAAGTGAACTTTGCCGCACAAGCTATAATCTTTTTAAACTTTGTCACCTAAACTCTTTTGTATTGTGATTTGCAACCTCAACATTGCTAAAAGTTATACTTAGCAACATAAGAGTATATAACCAAGCTCAAACAGAGGTTAAATGCATTCAAGTGGTTAGTTAAATCAGTAAACACCAATCACATGCCTTTTCAATTCAACATGTGTGCTCTTCATGTGAGATGATCATAATCTAATAACGACAAGTATAACATTAATAATTCGTATTTTACATATATTTTAGGCAGAAAACAAAGCTTTAGGTAACGAAGTATATTTTTTTAGGCGAAATTCATGTTGCAAATTATACCAAAATGAAAAAAATGAATGACCAAGTTCAAATTCGTCGTAGTTGGGGTCAAAGTGTTTTCTTTATCTGCAAAAATATTAAAGATAAAGTTTTTATTACCGGAATTCTCTGTAATGATCAAATGAATCAAGTGCCCATCCTTGATTTCTATCAGCAGCCATGACTGCAAACGCAATCAAGCAAAACAAGAATCCAAAAACCCTAAACCCCAACGCAGCTTTTCTCACCATCTTCTCTCTTTCAACTCTCCTCAATATCGACAGCGACGGATTAACCCTCCGCCGCCTACTTCCGCCGCCAGCCACCTCAGGGCCCGGATCCGTCTTCGGCGCCACCGCCTTCGGCTCCTCCATTACAGCCCTACTCACCACCGCCATAGGCCCCTCAACCACGACCCGGTCCTTCACCGGCCCCTTGTACACATCCTTGCTCACCGTCACCGCCGGAGTCTTCTTCTTCGGCAAGCGAGGCTCTTCCTTTTCCTGCAAGTGATCGAAAGTGATGTACTCGGAGTCAAGCGAAGAAGGCGCCGGCGGCTTCTTCTCCGGCGACCGATTATTTTCATATTCGGGCGAGGACCCACGACTGTGATTGATGGTGATGTGATCGGAGACGGCCGAAGACCGCGCCGGAGAGTTTCCCGGCGGTGAAGAGAGCGAGATATGGTCTTCGCTGTTGTGTTTGGAGTGAAGCGGCGACGAATAGGAGCCCTCCGGCGAACCCACCGGCGAAGATAGAGAGATGTGGTCTCCGCTGTTGCGGTTGGATTGAGGCGGAGAGGAGGCAGGATTTGCAGCTTTTGGCGGCGGAGCTGAAGCTGAGTAATCAGTTTCAGGTGGTGGCGGCTGTTTGTCCTGGTTTTCCATAAAAAAAAAAAAAAAGATGATTTGAAAATTTGAAATCTTTTGCGTGGATTGATTTAAATAGAAATGAATTTGGTTTTTGCAGCAACTATTTATCAATGATTTAAATCCGAGGCTGATTTTGAGGTGGTGGTTTGAGCTTGGCGTTTGGAATGAATGAATTTGGTAGGGTGAGTTTTGTTTATGAATTTGTTGTGGGACTGATTAAGACAGGATTTGGAAATTGGATGTTTGTTTTAGGACTGATTTAATGGAGTGGGGCCGCCTAATTTAACGGAGTTGTGAAATTTTGATGGAAAAGCTAAGGTGTCCTAATATGTTTTTTTAGAGACATCACACTATATGTTACAAGTGTCGGGAAAAGTAGATATTTATCCAAAATAATTTTCGGAATATAAGTAGTTCATTTGTTTACCGATATATTGATCCTAATAGGGCGGGTTGTTCCATTAAAAATAAAATCCAACCATTAAAATCGAAAAACTATAATTTTACATTGTGCTAAACGGAAACCAATCAAGTCTTTTGTTAAAAAAAAGGAATTTTATTTAAAAGATTTTTTTGTAAGAAAAGTATATTAAAAAACAAGTAATATTCGATAAAAATATAATATCAACTGGAACTCTAGAAATCCTCACTCTTCGGTAGAACGTTATTTTACTAATCCAAATTATTTCGTTCTTAATTTGTCATCTCAAAATAAAATTGAATTTCCACAAACTATCCAATATAAATTTTATAAATGAAACAATATTATCAATAAATTATTCTAAAGGGCAGAAAAAAAAAAATCCTAAAATGTTTGCTCTACAAGTCCAAAACACCTTAACGAAGTACCTGACGAATCAAAACTCGAATAAACAAGCAAGTTCATGAGATAGCTGCTCAAATTTACGTAATCTAAACAATGCAGCCATCCATAAAATATTTAGATGAACTAAAATTTATGTTAATTTTTCATGATACAAACTAAAATACGCAAATGCTACTTCGACTACGTTCAAGCGAAGAACTCATAGGCTTCATAATATTTGTCTAAAACTATGTTATACAGAGGATGAACAGATTCTAACAAGTTGGAATAAGGCCCCATTACATCTCCAGGCAAAGGGGGAGAATCAGCATCTCTTGCATTGCAATGCTGGCAGATGGAAAGTCCACTAAGAACGTAACACGTGTGATAGTGGTCTTTGCGCTTCCCCGGCTTGTCTCTGAAACCCGCCTCCTCCTGCACCAACCACACGGCTATAAAATGAGAAAACCGTCTACAAAAAAAAATGCTCGTATTCTTGTTTCTTTCGGGCGCCAAACTGGTGGGTTTAATATGTATCAAGCCAATCAGTGAGCAAAGTGTAATTAGAAAAAATAGCAGCCTCTAGATTTAGAAGAAACACAGAGCCAAAACTAGAGATGTATTAGTATTTTCCCAAATGGCTGTCACACTTGTATTATAGTTGGTTTCATCTCTTTTTTCTTAGGAATTTTTTTCTGGCATTGAGCTGTGCTGATGTAGAATACCTATGTATTACAGGATTTAAATTACCTGCGAGCAGAGAAGAATGTATTGCTGCAATGCTTTGCTGTTGAAAATAGGCTTCATGCCTATGGGTCTTTTGATAAAATCATAACCACAATTCACCCCCATTGCAACTGTAGTATTGAGTTTTCCTGCATCAACGAGAACGAGGAGCATATAAAGGAAAGAAAGGACGGCTGGATACAAAAACACAACATTTATGGAAAGAAAACACAATAATAGTCTGCATTCAAGATTATGGATACCTCCTCCTTTTGTGGGATGGTGGATCTCCACTGGCGAAGAAGACCCCTCAGACAATTCTTCTCCCTCCGAGTCTGAAGAATCATTATCACTTTCTGTTTTGCAGCCAAAAGTATCTGGCAGGCCAAGTTGTTTATTTACAGTTAAATGTAAACGTTGAATTATTGCAGCCACTCCTCCCTGATTGCAGATTATATATCAGTTACTGTATAATGTATACATTATGTGCATGTTTGATCAAATATAAAATACTTAGAATCTTCACTTACCTGCCAAAAGGAGTAGCACCCATCAACCAACTTATTTGTTCTGCCTTGAAATCCACATTCTATTCCTTGCCTGAAGACCACCCAATTCTGAAATATAATTGAGAAAAAAAAGCTCTGACTTGCATTTACAGCAAATAACTGCTAGGTAGTATGAAAAACTCTCACAGCGGCAACTGCTCTTCAGAAGGATCTCTCAAGTCATTGTGTAGGAAAGACTAAGAGAATCCTATATTCAGTTTTCTCTTTCATTATTTATTATTTATGCTGAGATTTAGTTTCATTTTAGGATAACTTATTTAGTCACTTTCAGCGTCGCTCTTATATTCATTCCTTGTAATTGTAAAGCCGGAAATTTAATCTTTTTCTTAAAATAACATTACAACAGCAATATTGCAGAAACTATTTTCAGTTTAGAAATTGGCTGTGATTCATTTTAGAAGTATCAAATAAAAATTTGTATAGAACATTGGTGGTCTACAACTAGGATTTTTTTGCAACGTTCAATTAGTAAGGTTGTCCATGAATATATGAATAAATCGGGGTGATCAACTCTAAATAGACAAGAAGGGGAAAATAATTCTGTAGAGTATGTCCATCCTAGAAAAGAGCACTTACAATTAGTCCAGGCAAGTTCAAACGATCAACCTCATTGATCAAAACCATTGCAGCCAAACCACAAAATGTATACCTAAAAGAGCATGATCAGGCCAAGAGTGCTTCATTCATTAATATGCACCTAAAAATGGTAAGCTCCTGTATATGGATACCCTGTAAGTGGAAGAATTATGAGTCTATTATTGCACAAATTACTTACCCACCATGAGCTTCTGAGCCAGGCTCGCCAGAAATTCCACCTTCGAAAGTCTGGCAACTGTAAGAGGTAGCAACATGTATATCTTCAGTGTATCAGTATGATCACGAAAACTCAACTTCTGCAAGTGCCTAGAGAAGAAAATAAGAATACAAAGCCAATCTAGTGCAATAATTTCATATTAAATAAAGCAAAATGAGCAAGAACGAAGAAAGGTGAATAAGCATTAGGTGATGTGTAATTAAGAAAACAACTAAAGCGAACCTTATGATATAATCTCCAACATTTTGTATCAGCCTATCATCCAAAATGTTAAGAACACTGGCCACCTAAATAAAGCAAGAAATACAATATGAGAAAAGAGCTGAAATGAGTAAGAATGTTATATAAAAAAAACCTTGCTATAGAATGCAAATCAACATCACAGGAGTGAAAATGCTTAATTAGTCTCAATAGAGTCATGTAGAAAAACCCAGAGGAAAGTGAAAGCAAGCATATTTATAGAACTGCAACTGATAATATGTCTCATATTTAACGATATCCTCCTTGAAGTGTTAAAAATTGATAAAGTGACTGAGCAATTCAGCTGTATTTATCTATAGTAACTTCAACTTACAGATATTGCAGTGTAGCAAGCACGGACATCTACTTCTCCACCATCATGCATCCTGAAAGGATATATAATTTAGATGGGTTGAATTTTTTGGTGCATAAGCAGAGACATGACACATGATGCAGTGGACAAGAAGCATATCTCCATGCATCTGACACTGGTCAGAAAACACCAAATCTCCATTGTAACGTTTTGATATGTAAATATGGAACTACTTAAAATATGAAGACGCTCTTCTCCAGTTAAAGGAACTACTATCAAGAAGCACACACAAGAATACAATGCAGCACCTGAAGCCACCACTTGCATCTTTCATTCGCAGCAAAAACTCATACATCTTTTCTCTGCAAATCAATAATGATTTCAATGTAAAAATAATTAACATGGTATATGATGAAGAGTCCACAAATCAAATCCATTGACCACCTATTTATTGATGACAGAGATTTATGGCCACCCACAGTAATTAGTGAATTAATTGCAGCATAAGTTGTTGCAAGATGAGGCATCTGAAAATAGTAGGAAACAATCAATTAGTAACATATCAAAGAAATTCGGAAAGAATAAAGACGTTTCATTTCATCCTTTCCTTTACCTAAGCTACACACGAAGTTGATTCAGCTCTTTTATAATAATAATAATAATAATAATAATAATAATAATAATAATAATAATAATAATAATAATAATAATAATAATAAAGAAAGAAAGAAAAAAAGCAAACATTTTCTAATATCATTTAGCGCATT
This sequence comes from Perilla frutescens, assembly GCA_026008535.1. NCBI lineage: Eukaryota > Viridiplantae > Streptophyta > Magnoliopsida > Lamiales > Lamiaceae > Perilla > Perilla frutescens. The sequence goes on from BRKX01000005.1 coordinate 67,865,818, forward strand.
TTCTTGATAAAATATATGCATCATAATATCACGTAGTGAGAAGTGTACTTCCCCATTACTTTTGCTCCATACAATACAACTCTAAGCATACCCATATAAATTTTTAGCCTCAATGGAGGCATACATTCTTGAAATCATTTTTCATCACCTTTCCATTGTCTTCTTAGTCCAGGGAGAATATTAATGGTGGTGATGACCAAAGTTCCTTCTCATTTTATTTTGATATTTTCCCTTTTTTTCTCCATAGAAATGCCAATCAAACCTTAAACCACGCAATACTAACATATGAATACAAAGAGAAATAAACAAAAGCAAATTGAACATATAAAGAAAAACCCAAACAAGAGAAAACTTCCTACCTGACCTGGTCCACCGCCATATCCACCATCTTGGCCCTATCAGTGACATTAGGCTAAATTAGACCCATCTAGAAAAATAATATCAATAATAAACGAAATAGGTCGCAGAACTTTCAGAAGTTATCACTATAGAAAGGAAGAACCGGCTCCTATCTAAACAGACAGGCAATACCTAGAGTACATGAATCTACCAAATCTCAGATATGCACTAAAAGTAAACAAGGCAATTCTGAGCTACTAGAAGCAAATCAAGCAACTAAGGGAAACATGAAGAGTCAAGAAAACAGCCACAAGGAAATTATACTGAAGCTTGAGCCAAATTGGGAATGCATATTGTGCTTCTTTATCTCTTTTTACAGTTCAGCACTTCTTTTGCAATGGGACTTTTAGTTTCTGACTGGAGAAAAATTATAACTTTAGCTTCAAAATCCTTCATGTATTATTAAAATACCCAAACTGTTGTCTTGTTAGTTAAAAAACAGTGCTCTGCATTTAATTTGTAGAAATAAGAGGGTGTTCAATCCTAGAAATGGAGAACTCGGCCACTATTGTTTCTTATGTCCAAATTTGCACTTGGCAAGAAAACGTCGCTGCCCAGTGTAATAGACTAATATCTCTAGTGAATAAAACAAATTATAGCCGACTTCAGCTGGATGTGCTTAGTTTACTAAAGGATAAACTATAACATAGTAACAGTTCCATTCATAGTCAAAGAAAGTTTATACTAGCAAACGCCAGAATCCTAACAGAGAAAAAAAAATGAACTCATCCTAACCTGACACCTGCAGAGAAAATCAATAAAGTCATTTTCCAATTTGTCATCAACGCAGTCCCCCAACAAAGTAATCGAGTGCATGATCCAATAGCAGAGCCAAGGTCGACTGTGTATCAGAAAATCAAAAGTTCAGTAGACTATACTTAACAACCAAAACTTCTGAAATCTCCAACAGTTGCATAGCCACACAATTTACAATTAATTGACCCTTAAACAAGCCATTAAATATAGTTCCATATCCAATTATCCAGTTTTAGATGTATTTCAAAACAGTATTATATCCAACCACCCAAACTGCCAAACATAACACTAAAATCTTTCTTTCTTTCTTCTAAGAACTGCCACCAAAAATATGGGAACACCTGGACTAGTAGAGATGAAGAAAGAGCGCGTACTTAGCATCCAAAACGGAAAAATTAGGGCCGAGCTGCTTCAGGCTTTTGGTAAGATACTCAATATGATTCTCGCGTCGAACCTCAACGCTACAAATTACACACAAAATCAGTATAGTTTACAGTAAGGAACTTCACAGGTTGATTTTGATGAATAAATCGATTGTGCGAGACAGAAACCCTAGTTGTAGTGGAAGTAGAGGAACTGACTTAACGGATTGAGCCTGGGGAGGGAGCCGAGAGACAATATCGTAAATCCGGAAACATTGATTCTGGAGCATCCATTGCTCTTCCTGTGATTTGGTCCCCCTTAAATTCTCCATCGCTATCGCCGCCGGTGGTCAGGTGCTCTGCAGCGGCGTTGATGCTCCGGTTTTATTATGGCTTTTAACTTAATTAAAGAGGAAAAAACTAGGATGATAGTAGCGACTACACGACGGGTTACAAAAATTCAAGGTAATTTACACCTTGATAAGTTACGTGTTTTTTTTTCTAAAGATTCTTTATTTTAAAAAAATAATAATAAAATAAAACTCAAATTTTTCAAAAAATTATAAATTTAACATTTGATCAATTTTTCACCGTGAAAATCATGTGTAATTGATTATGTTTTGACATTTCTATTTCCACATTTGTGTGAAAAAATCATCCAATCAAAAAATAAAAAATATGATCAATTACATAAGATTTTTGGCCTTTAAATTGATTAGATATTGGATTTGTAATTATTTTGAAAAAGTGTGTGCTATTTGATTAACTTTAAAAAAGTTGAGCTCAAAACATAGGTATTAAAGTGTAATTTTTTTAAGTTTTTTTTTTACTCACACACCCGATTTATGGTATTGAGGAGTTCAATATATATATATATATATATATATATATATATATATATATATATATATATATATATATATGACGCTCTAAGTTCTAGTGACACACGTTAATGTCGAAAACAAATAAAATCGACACATTTTCTACAAACTACAAACTTCAAATTATTGAATCGAGCAGTATGATGTGAATTTGAGATGATCGTGATTGGTACGTTCAAATCCTTAGAGGTCAAATTTGCCACGCCGTTGCTTTATCCCATCGTCATCGTCTTATCCTTTTTTTATAATAAAATTAAATTAAAAGTACAATAAAAATTATTGAGAAATTCCAATCACTATTTGTTGGTGAATTGTAGCATGCAAAATACTCTGTAAATCATGTAGTAGAAGGAAATTGTACTAGATAAATATTATTAAAAGTTGACCATGAGTTCACTAACTCGCCGACTATATACCCCTCAGAAGCTCACATCGACATTTTCACCATTTTCGCTAATTTATTTTAAGTTTTAAATTTAATTGAGACTAGTATTTTTCTTATGCGATGCACAAATAATAATTATTTTTTAAAATTTATAATATTATAATTATTTTTAAATTTTATATGTTGTGATTAATTTTTAAAATTAATAAAACGATATGCACATGTGTTAATTAATTAGATAAGAAGACCAATTTTGTGTAGTTGCGACAAATAAAAAGAAAATTAAATTTTACGAACTAAATGAAAATTCATGTTAGAAAAATCGAATTGAGATATTTCAAACGACATGATTTTATAAAGAGCAATGTACGTATAATTGTCCAAGATTAAAGAGCATTTGATTTCTTTGAATAATATGATATGTATAAAAATATACTACCTCCGTTTCAAAATGTTTGTTGTTTTAGGTTTTTCTTTTTGTTTCAAAATGTTTGTTGTTTTATATAATTTGACATCCTCTCTACCAATTTTAACCATTTCAAATCCTACAAGATTTCTTAATTCTAACTTACCTATAATATATGAAGAGAGAAAAATATATGGAGAGAGAAAATATTGTTAATTTTTTAGGAAAATATAGATGAATTAGATTTTATGGCATATATGAGGGATGTGTATATCTGTCCACAAAATTAATTCTTAATTCCAGATAAAAAAAATAAAACAACAAACATTTTGAAACGGAGATAGTAATTATTTAATTATTTTAAATGATGAAATTGAAATAGAATAATAATAATAATAATTTTATTATTATTACAGTGCAACGTAAATGAAATCTATTTTTTTATGCGACATATATATAGTATTATACAAATCATCCACCTATGCATAAAAAAATAAAATAAAAAATATTATAAAAATATAATTCTTTAATTATATTTAAATGATGAAATTGAAATAGAATAATAATAATAATAATTTTATTATTATTACAGTGCAACGTAAATGAAATCTATTTTTTTATGCGACATATATAGAGTATTATACAAATCATCCACCTATGCATAAAAAAATAAAATAAAAAATATTATAAATCTCAAATTTTCAATTAAAAAATAATAAATAAAAGTGCAAAAATTTGTTAAAATACAATAGTTATAATCTAAATCGTCATGGAAAATGCAAAAAATAAGAAGAAGAAGAAGAAGAAGAAGAAGAAGAAGAAGAAAATTTTACAACAATAAATGTCACTATTGTCGTCTATTTACTTAAAACTGTTGTCTATTAACTCAAAATCGTTGTCTACTATATAAAAAATGTTGTCTAAAATATAATTATTAAATCGTGTGATAGACAACAATTTATAATAGAATCATTGTCTATCACACGATTTTATCTTTATATATGTATAGATTCTCTTTATTTATTTACTTCTCCTAACATAATTAAATTGTTGAAACACACAAGATGTGGGTGTTCGATTCATATTGATAATACGTTTGGAATTTGATAATTTGTGTTAGATATCATTTAAGTAATTGCCTTGATTGTATATAATATACAGCTTGTGATAATTATTAGACTAGAGGAGTGAGGTTTCTCTCTCTCTCTCTCTCTCTCTCTCTCTCTCTCTCTCTCTCTCTCTCTCTCTTCTTCTTCTTCTTCCCTTTTTTTTTTTTGGCTCGAGTTGTGTGAACTTGTGAGGAGTGAGAGTTGATAGAAAGATGATTTAATTGTGATTATTGCCTCTTGGGCCATTTATATACTACTCTTGAAACATATAACCGCCGCGCTTCCTTGGTGACGGCCCATCGCTGAATCAGTTAATTTTTTCGCCCGAAAGGCCTGGGACGAATTCTTTATTTGTGTGTTTAATTGCATGTAATTGAATAAAGAGTTATAATATAAATATATAATTTGATAATTCTATACCTTTTCTCTTATAATCGCATTCTTCACGATCACCTTCATCATAACAAATCTGTCAAAAAGTGTATTTATGGGATCTCACTTGAAAGAAAAAAAGGATAAAAGTGTTAAAAATATATATTTGATGTCTTTTTACTAAATTTTCGTTATATTTAGGAAGTTGATTCAAACAAATAATCAATTATTGATTGAACCGAGTGGCACAATTCAATTCGATTTTGAAAACTGAAACTCTCACTTATCCCAAAGTAAATTATGCTTCAATTGAGTGATACAATAATACTTTGATACTTTCTCATGTTATCCGAGTGTCAAAATTCATCATGTTCGAATATATTTTTGAATTATATAGAAAATACAAAGTAAATTTAAATATAAATATCATTTTATAGATTTTGACGCATAAGACATCGGGACATAAATATATTCTAATTCTCATCCGTAAACCGGATTAGCTCAGTATTTATTGCTAATTTTTATTTAAAACGATAAGATTAAAATAATTTTAATAAACAATAAATTTCAGCAAACTATTTTTTTTCCCACCTGTCCCATTACCCTATATAAAGGCAGCAGAGGCTTAATCACTTCTCACACTTCTCTCCCGTTAACCACCATACAGTTCTCTCCAGTCTCTCTCTGTTTCCTCCCAATCATTTCTCCGATTTTTCCAATCTTGACCAGCTGAAGATGGCGATGAAGCGCGCCGCTACTTCTGCAGTTCGTGCTCTTACTTCTTCAGGGAATTCAGCTGCTTCTTCAGTTTTCACCAGACACCTCCACGTAAGCCTCTTGAAAAAATTAAATCCTCATATTTTCGATTATTTTATCTTCCTTTTTTTTGTATAATTATTCGATTGTTTCAGTCTCTGCGTCTTCCAGTTTTTATATTTCATTTTCTTCAACTAATTCCGTGGAAAAATTATGCTGGCCATGATTACATGTTCATGAAGCTATGATTTCTTCTAATTTTTAGTTTTTTTTCCTTGGTAAAAGTAGAATTTACTTTTCGTTGAAAAAAGAAAGAAAGTGTATAGTGTGTAACGACGATTTGTATTGGACAAGAAACTATTTAATCAGTCACCACGGATCACGCCGATTGTGTGAGATGTGACGAGGGAGTATTTGTCGTTTTATTACGTGGCAGATCCAAATGAGCTCTATGCTACTCATTAGTTTTTTTTTTTTTTACATGACGAAGAAAACCGCAATCTGTTTTGGGTAAATTGGCATTTATTCAAATTTACAGAATTTTTAGCCGCATCTATAAACACTCCGAGAGTCTCCGACTATGGATGAGTCCGCCGTGTGTTACAACCGTGTCCCAATAATAAAAATTACGTGCTTTTAATAATATATATAATAAAAATAAAATTTATTATATTATAAGCACTCCTAATTAATATTTATTGCTCATACATTTATATTTTAAAAATTCATATATCTTGACTTTGGAATAATCAATTATATTAATAAAAAAGTGAAAAAAATACTAAAAAATAATTTTGAATTCTAATTGGGTGGAATAAATCTAAATAATAATATAAAATTAAATTAAATCAAAAGAAATTAAAATTCAATTCAAGAAAAAGAATGAAAGAAAAATTAATAATTTTAATGTTGGGGCTGGTTGTTGCACGCTTTGGACTAGAGGATTTCACGTGCTCGTACAGTCCACATTCCATGTTCCATTAATGTGTCCCACTATCAAACTTAACATTTTAAAAATGTATATTACAAAAATAAAATTTATTATATTATAATCAATCCTATTAATTAATTATATTAACTAAAAATTAAAAAATAAATATAAACCCTAATTGGGTGCAATGTACATTAAATAATAATTATATAATAAAATTAAACAAAAACAAATTGAAATTGAAGAAAAAATCTAATAAAAATTAAAATGGGATACCAAGTGGGATAGATAATTTTATTTGTCCCACTACAACCGTAGTTATTAGTTTTGAAAATAAATTCACTCGGTCATGCTCATTTTCTCTTATAAACTTTTATTATTTTTATTATTTTATATGTGAATTTATTTTTATCATTTTTAAATGGAAAATGAAGTGGGCATGAATACCGAACTTGATTATTTGACCTCCCTCTAACCAAACACGAACGTATTTTCCTAGTCAGGCAAAGCATGCGGGCCCACCTTACTATAAAATCTATCAAAATTAATAAAAAGAGTAGAAAAGAAAACCATGCCATATTGCCATTGATTCTTGGATGATTGGTCTGGGTATCTTACTTGTATTCTGAAGATTAATTAATGAGGGAGAAGTATTTTTCAATAATTTAGAAACACCTAACAACTTTAATGATTTTTAGGTTCTTCGACCTTACATCAAGTGCTCTGCATATGTACTTTTTGATATCTAATACATTGGGTATAAAATCCACCACACGGTCACCGTTTGCGTCTGCGTTTTGACCTCACACACGATATAAAACCCAACAAATGAAAGGATGGGATGCCTTCAACATTTTTTTAGCTAGTTGGCAAGATTTGAACTCATGAACTCTTACCATGTTCCTCAATATTAGGCAAGGTGATAGTTTCTAAAGCCAAGTTTTCATGCATGTTGGAGAACTTTTTACCTTTACATGGTATTGTATTGTTCCTTTGACAATCTGTGCTAATTGTTATGCCTATACAGGCCTCTCCTGGCAGCAAGAAGATTGTGGGTGTCTTTTACACAGCAAATGAGTATGCTTCGATGAATCCGAATTTCGTAGGTTGTGTTGAGAATGCATTGGGCATACGCGAATGGCTGGAATCCCAGGGTCACCAGTACATAGTTACTCCAGACAAAGATGGACCAGACTGCGGTAAGGAACAATTGTATGTCATGAAATGATGTTAAATTCACATTAACGATCAAGTAGAAACAGAGGTGATCAAATTATGTCTTTCGTAGGAGAGTTAGTGGAGAGAATTGTGGAGGCAGTGAACAAGGAAAAAAAAACATTTTGTTGAAGGATATAAGGATTTAAAATGTCAATGACAAATCTTTTATAGGTTTTAGGTGGAAGAAAATCTAGAAATATAATAGTGGAACATCTCTGTTTCGTAATCAGATTTACTAATGTCGACCTTGTGTTTATTTACAAGTCATGTAGAATAAGATAACAATGGCTGGAACATGTTGGAGTCTATTACCTTTTTTTGCCTAGATACAGAACTGATTGGCTTTTGTTTCTGCTGTTCAAATGTTCATCTGTAGAGCTCGACAAACACATACCCGATCTTCACGTGCTGATATCTACTCCTTTCCACCCGGCATATGTAACTGCCGAAAGGATCAAGAAGGCAAAAAACTTGCAACTTTTGCTCACTGCTGGAATTGGCTCAGATCACATTGATCTCAAGGCCGCAGCTGATGCTGGATTAACAGTGGCCGAGGTCACTGGAAGCAATGTTGTATCAGTTGCTGAAGATGAACTCATGAGGATTCTCATTCTCGTCCGGAACTTTTTGCCTGGATACCATCAGGTCATTAATGGGGACTGGAATGTCGCAGCTATTGCTCACCGAGCTTATGACCTTGAAGGTAAGACTGTTGGAACAGTTGGAGCTGGGCGTATTGGGCGCCTGTTACTCCAGAGATTGAAACCTTTCAACTGTAATCTTCTGTACCATGATCGTCTTAGGATTGATCCGGAGCTTGAGAGTCAAATAGGAGCAACATTTGAGGAGGATCTTGATGCAATGCTTCCTAAGTGCGACATAATTGTTATCAACACCCCTCTTACTGAGAAAACGAAGTAAGTTTATTAATCTGTGTGTGTGTGTGTTCTCTAATAGCTTTAGACATATCACCACATTGGTTTTTCTACTCCATTTGAAAACCCACGCAGACTATGTCACTACGTGGATTTTCGTGTGGTTGTATCATTGACAATTGCAAGGGCAACCACTATTTATCAAATTCATTTCGAATGCCACATCCTAATATTTCCCAATTTATGATGACCTTTGTCATGTCTTTCTCAGAGGGCTGTTTAACAAAGAAAAGATAGCAAAGCTAAAAAAGGGAGTTCTGATTGTGAATAATGCTAGAGGTGCAATCATGGACACACAAGCAGTCGTTGATGCTTGTTCCAGTGGACACATTGGAGGTACTTCATCAAACACATTAATCAAAACCACTTATCTTCTTTCTCTTATCTAGCTGTTAAAACTTTAAAGGAAGATCTAGAGGGGAAAAAATCTCTATTTTCATGAATACAGAATGACGATTGTCAGTTCTGGTAAATACATTGGAGCCCTCGTATTGTAAATGGAAGCAACAACATATCAGCATCCATTTCTTAATTCTTGTTACTAACTTGAATGAATTGTGAGAATATACGAATGATGATTATTTATCGGTTAATTTAGGTTACAGTGGAGACGTTTGGTACCCACAGCCAGCTCCGAAGGATCATCCATGGCGGTACATGCCAAACCAAGCTATGACCCCTCATATATCTGGGACCACAATCGATGCACAGGTAAAGCTTTACACCTTAACACTTGTATCCACTATCGTTGCTGTTTTCCCGGTCCATTTCCAACACTCGAACTTCAATCCTCGTGGTGATGCAGTTGCGCTATGCTGCTGGAGTGAAGGACATGCTGGAGAGGTATTTCAAGGGTGAGGATTTTCCTGCACAGCATTACATCGTCAAGGACGGAGAGCTGGCGAGCCAATACCGGTAGACGAAGCTTCACCGTGTGCTGTCATGTGCAGTGGCATGCCCTCCCTAAATAAAGCAAGCTTGTTTGTCCTCGTTATTCCTGTCTTAAATCTATAAGTGGTTGCATGTTCATGTTGTTTGATGGAATTTCGCAAGGACTGATGAATAAACGCCATCTGCTGTATCCTTTTATCTGGCTGGTGTTATGTCAGAATTGATGCTTCAGCAGTGGAAGAATGTTGTGATTTTGTTAAATGGGAATTTAGTTTGAATAATTGCTCAGTACTTTTATGCTGTAGAAGTTTTGAAGTTACTACTAAAAATTGTGATGATGCATTTATTTCTACGGTGTGGTTTACAAATTATCAGACAGGACTTGTGAATTAGGACGTCTCCCGTGAAGGCTCTTCTTGTAATGTTATTTTTGTTTCGTAAACTTCTTCTTGTTTTTTTTTTTTTGAGAAATTTGTTTCGTAAACTTAATAATAGACCTCTACCAAATTTATACATGGATCTTGAAAAATTAAAATTGATTTCGCATTGGGCATAATCGATAACTTCACATGAAGAAATGTGTCGAGCCGATTGTTACTATGGCAGGTTTAACGAAATATTCCATTTTAATTTAAAAAAATAAAATTAATTATTCAATATTTCAAGCAGTTACAATATTTTTTAGGGTAAAAACTAGCAATTTCAAAATCATTGAATTGGATATAGAATTCAAATGGGAAAGCTTACATCACAACTTAACAGCCCAGGCCCATCAGCATCTAACCGGGCATTCCCACTGTCAATCAACCGGGTAACCCGACCCGAAATTCATCAAAATCGCGGACGTACGGCCACTAGGGTTTAAGATCCAGAGGTTTTTGAATCGAAGTGCAAACATGGCGTCCTGCGCTAGAAATATGGTGCAACGCTCTTCCAACTCCGCGAAATCCCTGCTGTTCCGCGTCCAATCATCGCATTCCATATCCGCCGGAGCACCGAAGCTCAGTGGACTCGCGCCCACCCTACCGCGCCCCTCATCTCGCCGCAGTCCCTTCTTCTTCTCCACCTCCAGGTTCGCCTGAAAATGCACGTCTTTTTTATTTATTTATTGGATAATTTAATCGATAATTATGCTAATTAAAGTAGGAATTTCGTGATTGTTTAGGCTGCCGGTGGAACTAGGGTGTGGAGAGTCGTTGATGCCTCTCCATTCCGCGACGGCGTCGGCATTGCTAAATTCGATGCTTTCTGCCAAGGTTGGGCGTTGGGGCATTTTGTCTGAAGGTATTGTCTTAGAATTGCACTTTTTTTTTTGGTGTTATTGATTTTGTAGTTTTTGTTATTTGAGTGTGGTTTCTGTTTACAGTGATGCTTCTGTTTATAAATTGTTGGATTTGGATTTGTGTGATTTTTGTGCTATATTTCCTGCTGGTATATGTGTGGAGTGGGATATGGATGTGGATTGAGTCATTTAATGCTGTACTTGAATTGAATGGTAATTGGTAGCTGGATTTTTTCTTGGTTTGAGCTCTCATGAGATTGCAGGATTTGATGATGGTTGTGTTGTAGAAGGATTTATTTGGCTACTATTACTAGTTTACTACTTGAACTAAGGATTTGATGATTGTGTTGTAGACTTGTAGTCTTGTAGAAGGAGTTACTCCCTTCTTTGGGGTGGGGGGGGGGGGTGATTTGATGGTCGAACTATTGATTGATTGAATAATGTTAGTTGGTATCCGAACTACTACTACTACTACTTCAGAAGAGAAGCATGTTAATGGGAAACTACATGTTTAGAACCTTTTGAAACATCTCATTTGGGCGTGTGGAGAGACTGCCAGCTTGATTGGGAATAGCAATAGTGAATAGAAAATATTTTCTAAGTCTTCAAATCCATATTTGGCTTTGTTATTTACTCTATTGTCGGAGTTTGAGCATAAATAAAGGGTTTGTGAGTGAGTGATTGTTGGTATTAACTCTCACCATGAGTGTTAGTTTTTGTGGGTATTGGGAGCTCTTTATGGTAAAAGGAGAGAGATGGCCGTATGGAACATTTGCAACAAAACCAGCCAAAATGAAATCCTGTTTAGCAAAGGCAATCAATTCATTGCATACTCATGATCGATATAATCTTTTTGATGGCTCGTGATAGATCTTTTTGCTATCATATTTAATTTTGACTCAAGATTTGAACCATTAGGGTATGATTCTCTTTTCCTTTGCTCCCCATCAGGGTTCGCGACACCACTATAACAGGATCTGTAATGGAGATTCTTTGAAGACCTCAGCAGCTAATACTGTCTTGTTTAAACATAAAATAAATGTATCGCCAAAATGGTTGTATTGATGGTAGAATATGACGATCTTTTTCTGTACTTGCTCCTTAAATTTGAAAATCTTGGCCTTTGATTTTAAACTATAGAGGGTAAGTGGTGATTATGGCTGAAAATCTTGGTTGGCCTATCTTTTGGATCTCGTTCGGCGATTAACTCCTTGTAATTTGTGATTCTGAGTTGTGTTGATTTTGATGTGGTAGTTTGGTGATGGGATACTGGATATATAAATCATCATGTTCAAGAACAGTTTAATCCTGCTCCTGCGTTATCTACTTCTTACAACCTTTTTTGTCTAACGAATTCTCTACTTACAAGGATTGTCGAAGTATGACTTGTTTTTGTAGCAGTTCTTCCTCTATTTCAATTTAACGAGGAAATATGCAATTTGATGCACTGGAATCTATAGCTCGAACAAGAACACGTAAATACAATTCAAGAACTTGAATAACTCAAACTTGTATTGAATAATAAGGAATAATCTCCACCACTTTTAATTAAATACACAGTAGGTCATCTCTAACAGTTTGTTTCATTTTACAGCAACTCCAACTCTAAATATTTCTTTTTTATGTATTTATTCTAATCTAAATTTTTCCAAAAAAATAACTATTAAACTTTCTAAAACTAAATAATAATACAATGTAGAAACATTTCATAATAATATTACTAACTAATATTGCATCATAGAAAAAAAAACATAATAATATTGTGAAGAAAAAACACAAATTAAATACTAATTTTTTCTAATTCTATGAATTAGTATATTCTTTCCATAAATGGTCGATTAATGCATTTCGAAGTGTCAAATGTTTAGTAGTTTTATTATGTAATTTTATTAAATGTCATTTTAATTTTAACATTAACAAAAGACATGATCTTTCTTATTTGATCTTATTTTAATTTGATATACAATTTTTTATTTCAATATTTTAAAGAAGTAAATAAATTAAAGAATAAGATAAAAAATAAATAAATTATTGAACAGTGATACATCACCACTACACTGTTGCTGGATAAATAGAGCAGCACTAGCGTGCCTTAAAATACCGTTGAGTTTACAGCATCTGTTGGACCTTGTTTTCAGCAACTTTTACTCTAAAAATAGAGTTTAAAGCTTCTCCAAGGGAAGCTCTTATATTGACCTTGAAGATAATTGAAATCCTAGAAAGAGAGTTATAATCCTAATATAACTTTAAAATAAACCTAAATAATAAATTAGCAAAATGGGAAAACTAATCCGTATCTAATTCATAACTATTAATTAAAACTAAATCATAAAATAATAATTAGTAATTAACATAAATAAATAAATAAAATAAAATAAAATAAAATACTAATGATTATTGTAATTATATTTATCTCCATCACAATTGCGACTCGATGGTGGGTTCGGGTAAATTTCCCTTTGCGAAATAGCAAAATTATGTGCTGTGTAGGCTAGATCCATAAGACCTTTGTGCTGCATGCTCGATCTGTTAGCCATTTAAACTTAGTTTTTTCTAGTCACAACACCTTCCATTTCATTGGCAGGCTACCCAATCTCAAATTGTAAAATAAATGAGAATTCTCCAAAGAGCAAAAATGGTAATCCATTAATTCAAAATCTGAAAGATGAAAATTATTGATTTAGGACTTTATGACCTTAAAAATTATTATTTGGATTTTTTTAAATTTATAATTATTTATTTATTAGATTTAATAGATAATTAATAAATGAATTTTAGTTGAAAATTATTATAAAATAATTAAAATATAAAAAGAAATCGAATACATGATTTTGAAATTTTGGATTAATATTTTTCATTCCTACATTGATAATTTTCACCTTTCAAATCTTAAATTAATAAATTATTTATTTTTTAGATTTTAAATTGACAATTCTCCTAGAATAAAAGAACAAATCAATTTTCACTTTACAAATCCTAAATTAATAAATTATTCATTTTTGAGATTTTAAATTGAGAATTCTCCTAGAATAAAAGAACAAAAATTTGTTGTAGTATAAGAGATGGTGGAGTTGATTTTGATAAAATCCGATAGTGAACTTAATCCCTACCGCCTCATTTGTCTCTTCTGCTATTTTTAGCATTTGTTTTAATCAAAATTGGACATATGGAGCTCATTTGTCTCTTCTACTATTTTGTTCCCATCTTTTTGTCATCAAATTTTGACCTGATGAGACAAACTTGTCAGTTTTGATTATTTATTATTCTAAACATGTCAGTGTGTGTTAGAGCAACGCAAGTAACGCGCTGCTGAATAAATACATTTGCACAGAAAATTCATTCACGACCTTCATCAACTTGTGATGGCTTTAGGACGAAATATCTTAACAAAGAGATAGCTACAAACAATATTAGATCTCTCTCTCAACAATTTATTAAAAAGAAATATCAATTAATTGAAGTAGTTTTGCATACGTCAATTGTATATAAATATTTATATTAGACGGAAAGAGTATTATTTTTAACACTGAAAAATATCACTTTAGACAATGAAAAATATAGTAAATTTCCATATGATTTAAGGGTTTATGTACGACATTGTAGGCAAGTCTTTGCCACATTAATTAGATTGAATTATATAAACTTTAATTGTAAAACGAACAACTATGGAAAATATCATAGAAAATGTTGTAGGGTTTCAAACTTTCAATAGAAATTGATATAGACTATTCCAGATGCCCACTCCATTTGTGATTATCTGTTAAAATGTCCTTTCAAATGAGCTTTTATCTCATCGTTCAATCATTATTAACTTGTTCAACACTTCAACCTATAAATGAAGATATTATTGGATACTCGTTTAAACGATTAATTTATTGGAGACTTATTTAAATAGTTAATTGACGGGGATCATACGGTAAAATTAAAATATAAACAAAAATTGTCAAGGAATCTACTAACATTGACTCCAACACGGGTATATTGTAGACAAAACATTTTGCATTTTCTTAGATTTATTGTACGAATATGATTCTACCTACTTAACTTGGTATTCGTCTAAAATTTCAAAATCAGATACACTATCCAAAGACAACAGCAAATTTACCAATTTAGGGCTGCTCCTGCACTCCACGCGGCCGATAGAGGAAAAAAATTTGCTGTCAGCCACACTCCTTTTGGCGGCACACTTTCTGCACTTTCCTTTTCCAAAATTCCTGCAATTCCAAATTAATTAAATACTTCTCAACGCAAGCAAAGCAACTACAAAATTCTCGCCGCCTCCCCGCGCGACCGTACAACGGTAAATAAAATTCCTCGCAGAATCACGAAAACTTTCTGTTTGTTTCTGCGAATATATATGCGTAAAATCTGTTGGATGAATGATGAATTGCATTTGTAATGGACTTTTTTCCTGCTTATTTTAGTGCATTTACAGCATTTTGGCTTTCTCCAAGGGGAGAAGAGCGAGAATGGGAGCGTTTTGCGACGACGAGTTCTCGGTTTCATCAAATTACAGTTTCTCGTGCTCACAAGATCTGAGATTCTCCAAGCACCTTCATGACAATGTTCATGGAAATATTTACCTTGATCAGGTAACGTGCGCTCTCTCACTCTCTATAGCTCTGGACTTATGCTCGATCTTACTGAAATTTAGTGATTTATATAATCATATATGATGAATTCAAGTGTTATAATCTCGCTGTTTATTCTTAAATCAGTCTATTCAGTGGATAGAATGTTATGTTTATGAATTGTGAAAGCTGTTGTATATTACTACTTGGAGAGATAATGTATTTTATTGTGTTAAGCTGCATATAGTATTTCGTTAAGATGCTAGTCGATTTATCAATTGTTTGTTGTTGTGCAGCTCCTTTTGAAATTTGTTGATACTGAGCAGTTTCAGAGGTAAGCTAAATGAACTCTTCCCTCTCTATCTGATGTAGTTGTGATGGTTTAGAAGGTTTTACGGAAATTAGAGAATTGATTTTTGGGAAATTTAGTGATAGTGTAAATTACTGTTTGTTTTTTAAATAAGGGAAATAACTGACTGTAAAGAAGTCAATTAGTATCTGTAAAAGTGGTGGTGGGGGGGGGGGGATATTTACGTAAGGAAGAACTATTATTTGTTTGAAAAAAGTTGGAGTTGGAGATAACTTTTAGTGTAGGTGGCAAATCATGTATGGAAAATAAGGCGTATAATTAATTTCAAAATTCTGTAATAATCGAGTTTTTAAGTGCCAAAACAAATATGCTCTCAGTTTCTAACATGATATTTCTTTTATTGACAGGCTGCGAGATCTTAAGCAATTAGGTGAGTGCACACCATCCTATTTTCTTTCTAAGTAGTCATTCACAAATGATTATACTTGATTCTTGAGAAGGATATGCTGAGTGACTTAAGTCTTAAGAATTTTGACTTTTGTTTATTCTTAAGAGTACTTTGAGGGAATTGCATGTTAAGGCTTTGATATTCATGGCCGTTCTTCTGTGGCAAAAGTTTTCCTCCGTGACTGTTTTTATAGAACTCGGTTGTATCTGATGTGTTTAAGAATCTTACTTGTTTTCTTCTGACATTTGAAGTAAATGTTATGGTCTTTTTCACAATTATAGTTTTTTGTGTTGTTGAGACTGCAGTGAATATCTAGAGGAAATGTCGTTGATAAGATAATTGTTGACGAGGATCTCCTGATGAAGGAGGCATTTGACTGCATGTGAAAGTTTTTTTCTTGAACAAACCAAAATATTCTGCAGTATCATCACATTTTATTCAAGTAATATGAGGATTTTTATTTACATCAATTAACATAATGGGAAATTTACACCTCTCGCATGCTTTTACTTCTCGTTATATTACATGAGTTGAATTTGGAACTTCCTATTGCATATAGATATTTGTGGCGCCATTATAGTGTTCACTCCTTGGAAATTGCAATCTCTCAGAATTTCAGAAGCCCTTTTCATGCTACATGAATGGACTTTTGATCCCGTGTCTTTTCCATTGACTACTTTGTTTTTAATGTTCTATTTTATCTTCAGGAATGGCACACATGGTTTATCCAGGAGCAGTCCATTCTAGATTTGAACATTCTCTTGGAGTTTATTGGCTTGCTGGTGAAGCTGTTCACAGACTTAAGGCTCAACAAGTGTGCCCTCTGCATTGAAATTGTTTATTCAAAGTATACAATGAAGTTGTTTTGTTTTATTTCTAAATGGTATGCATGTGCAGGGATCAGAGTTGGGTATTGATCGCTTTGATTTGCAGACTGTGAAACTTGCAGGTTCTATAGATTTTCATGTTCTGATGAGTAGGAGCATCTATTTGCACAACTTATCGTTCTTGACCACCTCTATGCTTTGATTGACAGGGCTCTTGCATGACATAGGTCACGGACCTTTTAGTCATTTGTTTGAACGTGAGTTTATTCCCAAGGTTCTTATGGGATTAGAATGGTAATATTGTAATGACTAACTGCAATTTTGTATAATAATGTTTTTCCAGTTGACCAGGTCCTGTTTAACTGTTAGAATGATGGTATATAGGTCTCATGAGCACATGTCTGTAGAAATGGTGGATCATATTATTGATGAGCATCACATTGACATAGATGTTGAGACCATTAAAAGAGTCAAGGTGAGTTAATGACAATGCTTATCATCACCGGGTTTAATTTGTGAGTTCTACTTAAGACCTTGCTTCTTATCTGAAGCTTGTAGAAAAATATAATTTGATTATAGTCAGATTTGATATGGACAACTTGCGTCATTACTCTTTTCAGTGGAGTCCTAATTTCTGCTATACATCTACCACTTGTTGGTTCTGTTAGGTTAGGTCCACTGAGGAATTTATTTAAATCCTATGTAGAAGATCTTGATGGAGACATGTTACTAGGGGTGCTGCAAAAGTGCATTTTTATTCTTAATGGTGATTTGTGATATGGCATGGAATATTTTCTTTAAATTTATTCTGGGGTATTATTTATTTCTAGTCTTGAGGCTTTGTGCAAGTTTTTAATGAGATTCACTTAAGTGGTAGTTCCCTTTTCTGTCATAGGTAAAGTGCATTGTTGAGTCAATGTTTTTACTAGCTAGTTATGACTCCATTTCTTCCAATCCCTAACTCATTGGCAGGAAATGATACTTGCAAGTTCTAAATATGCTACTGGCAAAGTAAGTGATATATGTAAAGATCATTTATCAGTAACTGTGCGGCTTTATGATATGTCAGATCACCCATTGAGATTAAATATGTGGTTTTCTCCAATCTCTAGAGCTCAAAGGAAAAGCGTTTTCTTTATGATATTGTGGCAAATGGTCGAAATGGCATTGATGTTGACAAGTTAGTAACCTCAACTCAGGGGACCACATTTTCTCTAAAAATCTTGTTTTATCATCTTAGGATTAGATTACATCGATATTTATGCTGCAGGTTTGATTACATTGTCCGTGACAGCCGCGCATGTGGTTTAGGTTGCAACTTCCAGTTTGAGAGGTTATTGTCATATTTTATTTGTGATTCAACTCACATGCACATAGTTAACTAACAGCTTGAGCAAAAAATTACAAGATATAACCATATTTTACTAATGTTCTTTGTGACTTGCAGGTTGATGGAGAGTATGAGAGTTATGGAAGATGAGATATGCTATCGGGCCAAAGAATGTATGTATATAAATAATATAGCTGAACATACACCTTTTATTTTAGTTACCTATCCTTTTTTATAGATATAATTTTCAGATCTGACCGTCCACAAGTTGTTTGCCACGCGAGCTGATCTCTACAGAACTGTTTATACTCATGCAAAAGTAAAGGTACATGGCAAATAATGTTAAAGTTCTGCTGTTTATTTAATTGCACATATATAGCAGAAACAAAATTATACCATGTTACTTACCTGGTGTGGCCTTTTCATATATGAAAATTGCTGAAACTTTGGTTATGTTCAGGCTATAGATCTGATGGTTGCAGATGCGTTAGTGAGTGCAAACAGTTATCTGCAGATAGCATCTCACATACAGGATCCTTCTCAGTATTGGAAGGTTGAGGAGCTTTCCAATTATTATCACTACTAACTACCTACTGTCTATATTTGAAGTTCACGTTTTCTATTTTCTCTTATAGTTAGATGACACTATTATAAAGACCATTGAGACAGCTCCAGATCAAGAACTGAAGGAATCTAGAGATTTGATCCTTCGGATACGCCGAAGGGACTTATACCAGGTCTCATAAATTTAAGTACTCGATGATTAGTGACTATTACTACTTTGTCTTTAACTTATTTTCACTCCTAATGTATTGCATGGAAGCTTATCTGTGCTGGCATTCTATTTTCTTTTACAGTTTTGTAATGAGTATGCTGTTCCAAAGGACAAATTGGGGAATTTCAAAAAAGTCACTGCCCAAGATATTGTTTGTTCACAGGTGTGATAGCTTTAGAAAATAATCTGTGAATATTTTAGGCTTCTTTTCCATAAAACTTTCCGTGTTTTATCTTTATTCATCCTTGCTGTATAGAAAAATGGCGGAGTGTCACTAAGAGAGGAGGACGTTGTAGTTAGCAATGTTGGGATCGATTTGACTCGTGGAAGGCATAATCCTCTCGAGAGGTGCTTATCCATATTGAATAACTTTACACACCCATATGCATGCCCTGGTGCTTGAGATAGCTATAGCTTTTGAACGGTTATATTAATGTTCTGATTTTTTGCACGCATTCATTCTTCCAGCATCAAGTTTTTCCAGGTATGAATCATGTGTCCCAATTGTGGCTCTTGTTTGATTCATAATTTTCACAATTTGCACTCCCGCAAATTTTTGACTGTTCTCTCCCCTACCCAACTTCTTTTCAAGGATTATGATAGTGAGGTGAAACTCACCATTTCTGATGATCGCATCAGCCACTTGCTTCCGACCTCTTATCAAGACATGATCGTGCGAGTGTACTCCAAAAAGCCTGAACTGGTCTCTTCAATCAGCAATTGAACATAATTAAATATACCACTGGCATATGTAGTTGCACATATAAATGATGAACTTTACTGCTTGTGCAGGTTGGAGTGATTTCTGAGGCCTTTGAGAATTTTCAAGTGAAAACTTATGGAATCAAAGCACAGGTGCATGCAACGCCAGAGAAGAAAAAACGTCGGATTTAGCGGTTCCACTATCCTTGTTATACTTTTATCTCGTATAACATGAATTAGCCTCTCTTCATCTATACATTTTCATTATATTCATATATGTTCTTGAATGACATACTCTGATATTCACATATCCCATTGAATTCATCGCTGAGAACCATGTAAAGACATAGCATTGGATATATGCAGTAATCATATACATATATACATCATTGTTTGAGTTGTTATCTGATGAACCTAATTTCACATGTGATGCGAAATGATAATCGAAAAACATTTCTGATCGAACTCGTATTTCCAGTTGAAGTATTTCTTGAACACCCTTTTAGTATTCGTAGTTATTTACATTATTCATTAGACGTGCCTTTTTTTTTTCTTTCTATTTTCTAATTATCCATGCCCGTCACATTTGTTGATTTTGAATACATTTAGTAATTAGATTGATTTTTCCCAACTTTTTCGTTCCATTGTTCTGGAACTTCTTAGTGGATGCCGTGTAGCAAGGCACAGTTGTGACCATGATTTTCCTGTGTTTCTTTGATAACTGAAATTTGTTTCTGGCTTATGAAAAAGATGACCCTCAAATTGTGGCCCATTTTCGTTTTAGTGTAGGGGAATTACCCTACATGTGCTACATGTGGTAATTTATAAAGAGTGGACACCATCATTTATTCCCATATTCGTACATTTAGGTACTAATAGAAAAAAAATCTAAAAGTTAGGTTCAAAATATTAGCAATTAAATTTATCGTATTCACTACGTGTCCTTTCTACCCCTGGGGACTGGAGGATTATGTGTCTGATTATTTATCACGTTAGAGACAGAGAATATAATTTTGGAGAAGTGGTTCTTGCAGTTGGATTATTTGCCCTAGGTTCTTGTGGGTATTGTTCATATTTCAAAATTATACACACATACATGTGAATAAAGTGGTATTGAAGCATCGTTATATGTTTGTAACATATAGTTCTTGAACACTAGTATTTAAATTTTTACATGTATCTGCAATCTAATTGTCGATTTAAACAATAGTAATATATCGACCTCGCTATACAAAGACATATCTTTGATAAAATAAATAGATTGAGATATCATATCTATTGGAATATATTGTATAGTGGATTCTAACTTTTTTTTGCTTGCCATTTTTTTGGTCCTCGTGAAATGATAAATTATAATGTTATATCAAGATATTGGTTATCATTTAAATAGTCAAGGAATATAATGTCATCTCTGATTTTTACAAGTTAATTAGGACATAATTTATGATTATTATTTTTACTTCTTGATGCAGTCTAGTATGTGTCTAGGAAACGATAGAAATCACGCAATGCTCGGTGCCTAGGTTATACAAGAGTTTCTTTACAAGACATTTTGAGAGGAACAAATTAATACGTAAATTACACTTTTATTTTTGTTTTTATTTTTGAAACTTCAGATAAAATGTTCAAAAAGTAAAGGACTGTTTTAATATTTAAAGTTTTTAAATTTAAATGGAACTAATTCTCTGCTAACTATGGTCTGTGGTCACATTAATTATCTCCTTTATGGCCACGTACCGCTTCACGTGATATATAACACGATTCATACAATTTCAGCGTCTAATAATGAATTGGTTGTCTCAATTTGATGATTTATTGTTTTTATTACTATTACATCGTTATAACTTATAAGTAGTTATATTAATTGTCCTTATTCGATAAGGGAGCAAGATTCTATCATGGACTACTTAATTAGTCGGTAAAGCTGCACTATAGTATTTCGATAAATATTTTTAATTTCAGGGTATTTTGTTTTATGTATCTATTAATCTATATTTCGATTTAAGGGTTCTGCTTATGAAATCGATCATAATAGTAATAGAGTTCGATTCTTTTTCACTTTTAAGTAAAAACTAGCATGTTTTCCGCGCGATGCTCGGTAGTATTTTATTTTATAATAATTGAAAAGCTAAAAGTAAAACTCAATCATAGTTAAATATATATTTGCAATGCACACATATATAGATAGATGTATGAAACAAACGTGTAAAAAAATTTAAATAGATTAAAAAATAAACATTATTTTTGTATCTATAAACAATAATTATCATAATTATTTAAACAAATAAATAACTTAATATTATCTTGGAGTAAATAAAAGACATACTATAAAAAAATGCCACAAAAGAAATTAATCGAGCTCGTGGTAGTTGTACAGTCAAATTTTGCACCAAAATATATAATTCATACCTAGTATACAAAAATATCTACAAAATACATCAGATATAACCGTGCAATGCACAAACTTTTTTTATGCAATTGCGATTTGAATTTATCTATATATGTTCATATTTTGATTATTTAGAAGTGAGTATTTTTATTATTTTAATATAAAATAGAAATGCTAAAATTTGCGTAATTAGGTGAAAATAAAAATTTACACAAAAAATGTTATGATTGCATATATAAAATGAGGGATTATATTTTTTTTAAAAGATTACAAAACAACTGACTCAAAATAGAAATAAATATGATGATAAAATGAGGAAAAAGCTTAATTAAAAAAAAGAACAAAGATTAATAAAACAAAAAAAAAAACAAAAAAACAACCGCAAAGAACAAAACTTAATGAGAAAACAAAACAAAAAAATAAATATGATGATAAAATGAGGAAAAAGCTTAATTAAAAAAAAAAGAACAAAGATTAATAAAACAAAAAAAAAACAAAAAAACAACCGCAAAGAACGAAACTTAATGAGAAAACAAAACAAAAAACCGCACCTCAGCTTTTAGGAATCGAACCGCAAACCTCATATTTAACAAATTATAACAGTAGACTGCTGCCAACTCGGCTATGCAGTTAAATTCATCAATCTTTTTGCATTAAATGTATTTTGTACTAATATGTTTCTGACATTTTTATTTACATTTTTACCCCTATGATTTTGCTTTAATATATGTATAGATAGATAGATAGATAGATACCAACTTCCTTTTACTTATATTTCGACATTAATCCGACAAATTAAAAGGTCCCATATATTTTTTTCTTATATACTATATACATACATATATATTAAGAGATAGTGGTTGGAGCATAACTTTCTAGTTCAGACTTCAGACATTGCATTGGGATTATTACGGGGAAATTGCCTTCCTCAGATAGACCTGTTCCTTAGTACTCAATGACCTAAACCTTTCTTTCTTTCCATTTTTTTTATTTTAATACTTTTTCCATTTTCTGTTTTTGTCACCTAACTAGTCTATTTGAGGAGAGAAATTTAGAACACTGAGGGCCCTAGAGTAAATCTAGTTCCCGTTGTTGGAACAACCTAATTAATAGAATGAGTGAACTCATAATTAAAAAAAATGATGAATTTAAATTTGAATCAACGTCTTTTATACCGAACCTATGGTACAATACTTGACTAGAGATGTCTACTAAACTTACGTGATTCGTGAATTATTAGTCAAGATTCTTGCCTTTGGAAATAAAGATGATAATGCTAATATGTTATTGAGTTTCCTTTAATTAATGTAATGCACCAAAATTTCACGATCATTATATATTTATTTTCCTAACTTTTCTACATAGGGGTAATAGCCTGCAAACCTACACACTCTTGATCTTCCTAACTTTGGTGGTGGGTCGAACTTGAGACCTTTGGCCTCAAGAAACACCACTCCACCACTAGGCCATCCTCAAGGGGACATCTTCCTAACTTTTTTATATACAAATGATATGGTAATGGAATCATGGGATATTTCAAAGGATTAACTTAAATCGTGTTATTGAAACTTGTCGCCTAAAATTAAAATTCTATTTTTATTCAAGTTTTTAAAAATATTTCTTATAACTATTTCCTTTTACTTTGGTATACCACCAACTCTAAAAAGCCTAATTGCTTAATAATTTAAAAATTGGGTGTAAAAGATACTTTCAAAGGATTGAGAATTAAAAAAAAAAACTCTTTCAAAATTAAGTATATTTAGAGTTGCCACAAAAATAATTAAGAATATAATTGGAAAGTAACAAATAAGGTCAAGCATGTACTTGTTTTTGGTAAAATCTTAGACCCAATTTAAGCTTAATAAGTAATACTACATTCGTTTCGAAATGTTTGTTGTTTTGTTTTTTTATCTGGAATTAAGAATTAATTTTATGGACAAATATACCCATCTCTCATATATGCCATAAAATCTAATTCATCTATATTTTCTTAAAAAATAACAATATTTTCTCTCTCCATACATTTTTCTCTCTTCATATATTATAGGTAAGTTAGAATCAAGAAATCTTGTAGGATTTGAGAGGGTTAAAATTGGGAGAGAAGATGTCAAATTATATAAAACAACAAACATTTTGAAAAAAAAAACCTAAAACAACAAACATTTCGAAACGAAAGTAGTAAAAAGTAAAAATAAGTGTCAAAAGTCAAATCAGTACTTGAGTTCAATTGATTTAATCATGAAATATGTTCAAAATTATATATACACATACACCTAGTAGTATCAATGTTCAATTTCTAATATCACGTAAGTTTAGTAGAATACCTACGATAATAAATATCGAGGGAAAATAAGCATTTATATAAGATATAAGAAATGAAATAATATATATTTTATCCGTATGATTGGGAGTTGGGAGCCCTCGGTCAAACTTCAAATTAGATCCTAAGAACTCGGGTCAATTGGTCATTTTCCAATTGTGTAACAACTTACCTTAATCATTTCAACTAATTTAATAATATTCCCCAGAATCTTTTCACATTACACAACCAATTTAGAAAAATAATAAAAAGAAATATTAAAAAAAATCCAAAATGCAGCACAAATCACATCACATGTGAGTAAATAATCAGAAGACTGACAAATCTCTCTGAGATTGATATTTTTGTTTTCCAAATCTCTAACTGATAAAACTTCCACACACACACACTGACAGTTGCTCCACTATATCAAAACGCAGAATCGCTAACGACGTCGCATTGGCGCTGGCGGAGAGATGGCGGAGGACGGTGGCGGCGGCGGATTTGTGAGGGCAGATCAGATAGATCTAAAGAGCCTCGACGAGCAGCTCCACCGCCATCTCAGCAGAGCTCTGACACTGGAGAAGAAAAAGCAGGAACTTGAAGGGAAGCAACAACAGGAAGAATCGAGGGAGATTCCGGTGAGGCACGGGTGGGAAATCGACGCCTCAAAGCTCGTGATCAAATCGGTTCTAGCACGTGGCACGTTTGGCACCGTTCATCGCGGCGTTTACGATGGACAGGATGTTGCAGGTATTTTTATTTATTTACTTATTTTTGGACTGAATTTTTTGGTGGTATTTTTTTCTTTTAATTTACCCCCTTTTGAGGTTTTAGATAGTGATATATGCTGCTTGGAATGTAGCAAATGTGGTTCCTTTCAAAGAAATTGTTGTATGCATTTGTTATTTCATTCGAATATCTGTAGCAATTTTTTTTTTCTGGGATTATATGGAGCAAAGAAAATGTAGGCCTTATATGCTTGATACACTACCAGATTTAGAAAAAAAATTAAATATTTATTAAGTGAATATCTATGTAAGATAAGAACATTCTCTAAGTAGTAGGGGTTACAAAGTTCACACTAATTTTGAGCTGCTACTGCGCTTTTATTCACTGTCCCTTTCTTGATCTTAGCTGTTGAGTGGTGATTTCTAGTTCCAATTCCGTTTCCTAATTTCTTGTTTCTTGTGTGGCTCCGAGTTTTGAAATTTAGAACGTTGGGTTCATTTTCTTTGCACGAGTAATAATGAATCTCCTTTCCTTGTTCTTCTATTTTCAGTAAAACTTCTCGACTGGGGGGAAGAAGGTCATAGGACACAGGCTGAAGTAGCTTCACTTAGAGCAGCTTTTGCCCAAGAAGTTTCTGTATGGCACAAGCTTGATCATCCTAATGTAACCAAGGTAATAACTTGTTGCTTAAGACAATTGATCATTGCATGAGCTTTTTTTTTAATCTTTTATTGCATTTCCATTTCTCTTATTTTTGTTAAAGATATGATGATGGCCTTTAAATAAGAACAAAGTAAAGATAACTTTTTTTTAATGATAAAATAAGAGAACTGTTATGGAGGGTTCTTGGGATTTTGCTCCATGAAGTTAGATGTCTTTTAAGAATAAGATGATTTCTTAAGATTGATTCTGTGCTTGCTAAATCACCATTGCAGTTCATTGGAGCCACAATGGGTGCATCAGAGCTGAACATACAGAAAGATAATGGCCATCTGGGAATGCCACGAAATGTCTGTTGTGTTGTTGTTGAATATCTAGCTGGCGGTACCCTTAAAAATTTCCTCATTAGAAATTCAAGGGCGAAACTTGCTTTTAAAGTTGTTATCCAACTAGCTACGGATCTTGCACGAGGGTATTGCTTCAAATTAATTTGATGTTACAATATTTTTTATATTCGTTGGATTTCTTTGCTTAGTAGGTTGATTTTGTTACATATGACTACTATTAAACTTATGTTGGTGCGAGCAAAACTATTCATTCAACGCAATCCACCAAAATTTCACAGGTTATGCTATCTTCACTCTAAAAAGATTGTCCACAGAGACGTGAAAACGGAGAACATGCTCCTTGACAAGAATCGAACAATAAAAATAGCTGATTTTGGGGTTGCTCGTGTCGAGGCTTCAAATCCTAATGAAATGACTGGCGAGACCGGGACACTTGGTTACATGGCACCTGAGGTATTACTTTAATCGTTGATCAGAATGACATGTTGTCGTTGATGATATATATCTTTTGGATACATTCAATTTTTCTTACTGCAATATATCACAGGTCCTCAATGGTCACCCATACAATAGGAAATGTGATGTATATAGTTTTGGTATTTGCTTGTGGGAGATATATTGTTGTGACATGCCATATCCAAACCTTAGTTTCTCCGAATTGACTTCAGCGGTTGTGCATCAGGTAGAGAATTCTGAACTCATATGCATACTTGTTCATGTAATTTTGTCCTTCAAATGTTTCAACTTGAATTGAACTTAATACAATGACTATTCTTGATAATCATTATAACTTTATGTTGTCATTTGTAGAATTTAAGGCCCGAGATACCACGATGTTGCCCAAGTTCTATATCGAACGTGATGAAACGGTGTTGGGATGCCAACTCTGACAAGAGGCCCGAAATGGATGAAGTTGTTACCATGTTGGAAGCTATTGACACATCCAAGGGAGGAGGTATGATTCCTCCCAATAAATCTCAAGGTTGTTTCTGCTTTCGCACGTATCGTGGGCCTTGAGAAATATTTTGAGTTTCTTCGAGTGCAGATGTTAATGATGAAGGCTTTCTGAAGTTGTATAGCGTTATGTAATCATGTAACTGTTATAACAAGCTCGATGAAGCTATGATGTTTGGACCTTAATAATGCTAGTTCCGACTCGGATAGAAATTATGGAGTGTTGATGTAACACTTAGTTTTGACAAGGAGCTAATGATGCATTTAATATGTTCCTATTATCCTGTAATTCGATGATTTTGCTGAAAATATAATTTTTATTTTCTGCTTATCATCTATTGTGGCGGTGGTGGTTGGACCTGTCGCCTGTTTATACTGCTATATATTGATCTAGATATTTCTAGTATATTTTGGTTAACAATTTGATAGTAAGATCACAATCAGATCCAATAGTGAGTTCACATAAGCATAACATTAAATATGCATGAGATGATGGAGGTCCATAACATTAAATATGCATGAGATAAATGATGATGGAGGTCGAAAATATATATAGTAAAATCTCTATGCAGTAATATCATTGGCACTAGAGAAAAATATTACTGTAAAAGATTATATATTTTTAAAAAACTAATATACATTATACGTCACTTAAAAATGTATTCCTTCATATTTTAAAATACTAAATTTAAAAGATAAATAAGATTCATGAATTTTTTTCACTAAAAAACAAAAAGATCCATGAATTTTAAAAAGTCAAATGTGTGTACATCATTCATATACATTGTGTACACTTATTAAATTTAGAAGATTCATTCATGTACTATGTATCTAGGAAATGTAAAACAAATGTATCACATACAACTTTAGATAAGTATTTCATATCATCTTAAGCTAATGTAACATAATTAAATAATTATAGATATGTAAATATATTTAAAATTTAATGTCATTTTATTATTATATGCATGTAAATTTCTTAAGGATGGTCTTAAAAAACACCGAAATATTACAATGTAGAGGTTGAGACCACAACTTTTTATTACTATAAGGAGATTATAGACGGTAGAGTTATTACTTCATATTTATGACAATGAATTGCATTGAGAATAAACTATGTACTCGTAGGCAAGAAAACGATTTCAGAATTGGAAAATGTTGACATTTATGCAGATCGAGTTTTTCAGTTGAATCTGATTTGAGGCCAAATCGAACATTTAGATAATAATTTTGATTTCTAAGTTTTGGTTGCATGTCTAATTCCCCTAATTTTAAATACGCTACACACTTTTCCTTTATATATAAAAAATTGGTTACGTTATTTGATTATGAACGAAATTTAGAACGACAAATAATATAATTTAACCATAGAAACTTTTTTATTTGATCACTTTTGCTTCGTCAATTTTTTTCTTCTATTTTTTGCTACTAACTTAATTTTCATTTTCTATTCTCAAAAACTTTTCCATTTTTGTTACTTTACCACCTCAACTTTTTTATTTTTCTGTTTTGCTACATCAATTTAATTCCCATTTCTCTTATGCACCTCAGAAAGTCTGCATATTGTTTTTGACAAAAAAAAAAGAAAAAAAGAAAAAAGTTACTGCTAATCTATCTACAATGCTTGTAAACTGCTGCAACATATGCTTAATCATGAGGAAATTAACTGATTGAAGTACGTGACCACAATTATTTCAATAAATAAACTCTTCACAGTAAAACGTATTTCGTTACAGACAAATATTTGCTAATAGAAAAATATAGGCTACCAACAGCTTATTTAATTTTCAACGAAGGGCAATAGCAACATAGTTAAGCACAAGAATGAGAAGATATCTCTCTTTAGGTAGAAAATTTGATTGAAAAACCCGATAGCCAAAGCTAGTTAATTAACCAGCAATCTTGTAGCTCGGATTAGCAAGATTATCTAAGCCTGCTACCACTTGGATTGACTCTATAACATCACCAACCTTAAGGTCTGCTAGAAAATCCTCGTTATCCGTTACGTAGCCGAACACTGCGTATCGACCATCCAATATGTTGGCATTGCTAGGAGTTAGTTCACTTTCTTTCAGCAGCCAAAATACCTGGCTCGATGCAGAATTGTTCTCGAATTCCTAATATTTACAAAATCAACAGGTTTCAAGAATCTTTCTGTTTAAGTGACCATTTTATACGAGTTGAGAAAGCTTGAATTTTTTTTTTTTTTTTTTACCTCTCGAGCCATGGCCATGGTTCCGAATGCATTGAATGGAAGCCTCGTTTGAGCCTTATATAGACCGAGCTCCTGCACAAGAATGTACATTATATCAAATTTGCAGATGAAATGAAATTTACACTCCTATAGTAGGGAATTTCAGTTGGGGTGAAGAGGGTAGACAAGGGTTGCACAAAAGCTAAAATTGACCGATGATTATACAAGGTAGTTATAAAGACATACTTCTAGATTTTCTCCATAGAAGGGTGCCTTTTCCCCGTTCACCATAATTTCCAGAGGAATGTTACGGATTTTTTCAGTACTAGGATCGATAAAGCCCTCAGCAGGACCATCGGGGTCTCCTGTTTGGACAACAAAGCCATCAGCTAGAGAAGAACCAAAATTACAGTTCAATAAGTGCCACTGAAATAGATATCTCATGAAAGAAACTTTCTTTTAAAGAATACTTGCCTCTTTGGATCTCCATTCTGTCATAGAAATGCCTTTCCACCAAATCCACAAAATTCCCAGCAGTTACAGGGGCATTATAACCATCCAAAACAATACGAAACACACATTCATTGAAGTTAGGGTTGTCCTTGACCTTGACTTTCATATCTACAGTTGCTCTTCCCTTCAGCAAGGGCATATTTTTGTATTCTTCAGGAACTTCATATGGAAAGCCATCGACCATATCCTCTTCAACACTGCAGAAATCCAATGCCCCAGGAAGATCTCAGCTGCAGTCAATGACAAGGGTCTAAATGAGAATAGCATATTTTAGGAAGACTAATTCTTTGTTTTTCTCTCCACTCCCTAGACCTAGATAGGATCCACTACAAAACATCCGAGGATTCTGGTCATTATTTAGTGTTTCTAATGTGATATTGATCTTTGATATGCTAACATATAGGAAATAGTTTTATCCTTTGATGGTGCCATACTTATTGATCCTTCATATAAAAAAACATAACTAGTCCACCTGGCTGGTTGGTATATTAAATGAACACTCAATTTTCGACAATGTTAGCATATATCTAGACAAGCACATCTCCTTCCTGACAAATTCTGGGAAACCTCTCCAGAAGACTCAAACTCCATAAAAATACTAGAATTCAAACATCATTAGAAGTGATTTGAAGAAATGCATATATGATATAGCCATCTCAATCCTTATACGTCTCTCTCACTCAACAACCACATCTCATTAGAATCGAATACTCAAATATTTAACAATCATCTATACTCACCCTCCAACATAATTAAGCAGCTCCTTCTGCTTAGGCGGGACTCCATCACGGTTCCTGTCCTCCACAATCTTCAACATCTCATCCAATCCTGACTCCAATTTGTTAAGCAATGCAATCCCATCATCCACCTTTGACTTTGCCAGACCTCCAACTATCATAGTCCTGCCTTGCTTCAGCGCCCTCGATGCCTGCCTCACATTCTACAGCTCAACCAAGAAAAAACATGACAAACATTTATTAAAACATTGCATAAAACCCTTCATCACCAATCAAATTATAGCCATAAAAGTCAATCAAATTAGACAAAAATCCTCACTCTTTCCACAGAATCAAGGGCTTTTAAACCAGAAATTTTCAGACTTTCCGTAATATCTTCGAGTGGCTTCTGAACCTCCCTTATAGCCTTGTTATCAATCGGCAATGCATATCTCAGTAATGCTCCAGGGTCCTTAATTGGCGGCCCCGAAATCAAAACTGAAACATCCGGCAATGCTGGAGCAATAACAGCAGCATTGGCCGATTCCAAGCATCCCAAGTCACTGAATCCGCTCAACAACCCTACTGCCAAAGCAGTTGAAATCGCACTTTTCTTGATTGAAGAAAACCAATCCCTCTGCTCAAAGCACCAATTTTCCCAATTATTACAGAACAATCCAAAATCAGCAGTCACAAAATCGACAGAAAGAATGATAACATTGTTTAACTACAGTAAATACTACAACTTGTGAGCTTCACAGGCAACCATATTCACTATATATTTGCACATATACTCCGTGGAATGTGTGTCTGTGTGTATTAAATTGTATTTGACGTAGCTCATCAAGTGTAGAATTTGAAAAACCCCGTAGAATCAGGAAGAAATTAAGAACTCACCTGCTCAGAGATTAACTCAAATGAATTTGATTTTTGCGATGAGCAGAGAGGTTTCGACTGATGAGTGGGAGACGACAATTTGATGCAATTAGATCGAAATTTATGACTAGCAAACTTCTGGGTTGTTTTCCAATGTGAAAAAGAAAGATGGTGGCACGAAATCATGACCGCCATTGATGAAAAACTCCAACAGCTTTAGCAAAACGATAGCAACATTAGTATATTGTGTGAGGCAAAAGAAACAAGAAAGGGAAATTGATTGGTGAGTAGATAAGGTTGGGGGGGAGGAAAAATCTTGAGAAAGGAGCGAGAAAATGCGATCCACAAAGAGAGAGGGAGAGTCAGAGAGAGAGAGAGAGGGCATAGGTGGAGAAATGAAGATTCTTTCAGTCAACCTCACACTCTGGATAAGATAATCTTCAAATCTAGCAACTCCGACCCCTTTTTTGAGTTAAGATTTCGGGCTTTGAATTGGGCCCGAATTTTGAATTAAGATTCACGTTTAATCCAGTCACGTGGATCAGGAATTGAAGTATGCAAAAACTTTACTTAACCTAAAATCTCACTTTAAAAAGGCATTTAAGAAAAAGGCATTTTTAGAAATAAAAAATGTAGAATGTAAGTAATTATATTTTATATCACATAGTGTGTGTGTATATATATTGTTTTATTAAAATAATAAAAGAATATAAAAGTGCATATAAAATTACACAATATATAATTCATTTTTAAGTATATAAAAACCTTTTCTTCTTTATCTAAAATCAAATCACTTAAAATTAACAAACCAGTGTATATATATGGATATATATATATAAAATTCAACCCAGGAAAAAAAGAAAAATATATATTTTGTCTCAGAACGTATTATTGAGGTGATAGTACGTATATAAAATTGTAAACTGAATCAGAATGCACTTAATTTAACTTAAAAATATAACAAGGGACAGATAGACTGAAGCAAATGTAAAAAAGAAATAATTTATTGAAATAAAATATAGTGTAACACCAAGCATGTTCCCAATATTGAAAATTGAACTAAATATCATAATCTATGAGCTGCAAAACTATTAAACTTATAAAAAAAATAACCAAAAATAAAAAATAAAAAATAAAAAATAGAAAATAAAAAAATGAATCATGGTAAATCTTTGCTTGAGAGCTGCACATCGCCTGGCTTCGCCTCACCCTTTGCACCTTTATTCTTATAATGAGATTTCAATTTGTAATAAGCCACAACCCCGAGCTGGATCAGACTAAACATTGCTCCAATTCCATTTCCAGCCTGCACCACACAAATAACAGCGAAAAAAATTATAAGTCGGAATTTAACATTAATATTAAATTTAAATTTACATACACACACACACACACACACATGATACATGCATGCCGGACTTTAATAATAATAATAATAATAATAATAATAATAATAATAATAATAATAATAATAATAATAATAATAATAATTGTTGAATATTGAAGTGAACTTACAGCAATATAGGGATCAAAAGTCTTGAGAAAAGCATAGATAAACCAAATGATGCCGTTTAGACCACCA
This sequence comes from Perilla frutescens, assembly GCA_026008535.1. Taxonomy (NCBI): domain Eukaryota; kingdom Viridiplantae; phylum Streptophyta; class Magnoliopsida; order Lamiales; family Lamiaceae; genus Perilla; species Perilla frutescens. Next base: position 67,898,726 of record BRKX01000005.1, read on the forward strand.
ACTATGGTAAGTGGAATAGGCACGTACTTAACACTCTGGGTCTTGATGACTTGAACCTGTAACAAGTAATTAGTTAGAGTTTTAGATCATCGAGTTTCACTATTACGTACCAATGCACGTATGTAGTAGTCGCAAATAATTAAATAAAATAAAATTAGTAGGTATGTAGCACTTACAATACTCAAAAGAGGGGAGGCGTACATAATAATCCCAAAGATATCGCAGAGGATTCCAACGACAATCGACCTTTTTGCAGTAGTGTGGAGGCCAAGGAGAGTGCCTGCCACGATCGCAGCCAGACCCACAAACTCCAGCAAAACCAGCCCAAATATTTTCCACTAATATAATTCAAGTAACAAAATAATCAATATCTATACATATATAAAATCACTACTGATGATTAATTAAAGACTATATATATATATGAAGATTGAAACGCTAATTAATGGCTTACCCTATAGTTTTTCCTTTCGTTGTTGGCGTTGTACCAGAGGAAAATGATGAGGTAAATTATCTCACAGACGAGGCCGAATGAATTAATTGTAATAACGAGAGTGCTGTCGGGATGAACAATTGGTAAACCGTAGAAAATCCAAAGCATGCAGTTCATCATGGCCGCTAAGTATGGATATGGTTGGAAATCCTCTGTGCTTTTATTTTTGTATATTCTCCAGAATGTTGGCCTACATATTCAATATTCAATACTCATATATATATATATATATACAGAGAGAGAGAGAGAGAGAGAGAGAGAGAGAGAGAGAGAGACTTACATTGGCGAGAGAAACAGCACCCCAGAGACGACATTGCCTACAGAATTGAAATTAATTTGTGGAGAAACGTAGTTAAGCGACAGCAGTATATTGTATTGTGTACAAGGAAAAATATGACAGAAAATAATTTACAAATCATTATCATTCACGAAAGTAAATTCATTAGTACATCATCCGATCCACATAATAATATATATAATATATATTGGTTGGATTAATCCATGTTTCATCTTCGATTGATCTAAGAATATATCTCAATTCTCAACACGTATTATATTATATGTATATTTATGGAGTTTAATTAATTACGTACGAACATTTAAATAATAAATATGCAATCAATCATCATTAAAGAAAACTCGATCAAGACTCATGGAAATTAATTAAATACCCGCACACAGTAATCATGCATACAGAAAAATAGATAAGAAAATCAATAAATTAAACTGCCCATGCATATTCCTGCGTATAAATAAATATGCATCATTTTCCCCAAAGCTAAGAAACAATTAAGCAAAACAAATCATATCTTCGTGCTTAATATATCAGGTCCAAAAAAAAAACAATATAAAAAAAGGAGTAGAAAAATTGTTAAGATGAGATACAAACCCACAACTCCGACACCAAAACGAACTGCGCTGATTCCGTGCATCTTTGCAGAAACTAATTAAGGTTGGTGAGAGAATAAAATTGACTGTTGAGAGAGAAACTAGAGCTAGCTTTCGTTGAAACTTGAAAGAGATGATGGAATAGGATGGGGGTTTCACCATCTATATATACACAAAACTCAACACAATTTCGTTGATTCTCCAACAAGTAATTAGACAGATTGTGTAGATCTTAATATGATAGACATCAAATTCTAATCAATAACTAAATCTTATAGAAATATAATTTCTTGTTGTAATCCATGTTTTGATCGAATTACAACTGATCCAAACTGTTGAGTTAATTTAATGCCGATGTTTATCAGGAAAATAACGATTATGTTTTGGATAATTAATTAAATCAAGAAATACTATATAAAAGTATTTATGAAAGGATGGAAACTTATCTATCCACTCTCCACAGTCATAAGGATTATGTTTTGGATAATTAAATCAATATATATATATATAATTTTTTTAAAACATTAATGATTATTAGATAGAATTTTTGGATGGAATTATATTTTTATATTATAATTGTTTTAAAAAAGAATTCGTTTTTATTTCCGATAAGAACGGGGGGAGTCTTTCTTAGGGTATGATTGTAAATTTTATTTTATTATTTTAATAGTTACCGTTTGGTATGATTATTATAATTTTATATTGTAATTTTTTGAATTTGATAACCATTGGATTATATATTTTTTAATTTTTTTGACGAAAAAGATCTTTTTTATCTTATATATAAAGAGTCAATGGCATACATAAAACTGTGGTAGATTGGATCATAACGGTCAAGATCTTATTATAAACTAAGAACGAAAAAATATATATATTTTCTTAATATTTAATTAGAATTCAGATTCTATATTATCCATTACCCTTTTTGAAGTCGATAGAACTCAAATTCTGATATAACCATGAATAATTGGGGCACCTTTTTCTCGGTGGAATTGAATAATAAACCATATTTTATTATCTGATTTTAGTTCTTTTTTTTTTTAATTTGATAAAATGTTTTATCTAGCTTCTTAAAATTAATTGCCGGTTTGTTTGGATATAATAGATTGACAAATCTACAACAACACGGAAACTGTTCATAATAAATCTCATGCATGTTTTGCATGATGAATTAATTATTTGGTGGTGTACGAAACCTTTTTATTAATTCTTAGTATTTACGAATTCGAGTTATAATAGGAAACAAAATTGCTTTATTAGCGGCGTGTAGTTGTTATGGCCTCTGCAATATCTCTGGAGTTTTTGGTCTTTTTTCGTCTTATTTTGTAAAAAAATATTTGTGAGATCTATAAATAAACTTGTACTACCTCCATTTCATAATGTTTGTTGTTTTGTTTTTTTTATCTGAAATTAAGAATTAATTTTGTGGACAAATATACTCATCCCTTATATATGCCATAAAATCTAATTCATCTATATTTTCCTAAAAAATAACAATATTTTCTCTCTCCATATATTTTTCTCTCTTCATATATTATAGGTAAGTTAGAATTAAAAAATCTTGTAAGATTTGAAAGGGTTAAAATTGGGAGAGAGGATGTCAAATTATATAAAACAACAAATATTTTGAAACTAAAAAAAAACCTTAAACAACAAACATTATGAAACGGAGGTAGTATTTTATAGTGAGAATTAATGTAAAGCTGGGAACTTGGCACAGAAATGGGAGAAAAGGAATAGAAGAAATTAAGGGAGTTAAGAGTGAAGAACATGGGAGGAAAATTAGAGATATTTCATTTCTTAGCTGCATGGGTTTACACAGTAACTATATATACTATGCACAGGATGACAACTAACCCTAAAATACTGGGCCTAGTAATTACAACAGTGGGCCGCTTCTGGAAATAAACATAAAATAAAGAAGGAAGACCCAAATAGCCCAAATCTCCAAGCAACTCGGTACTGTAATTGAGCGTTGACTGCCCTTCCCCTTTCAAAAGCAATTAGATCAAATTAGGGCAATTCCATAAAAATGCTATCTTTCTTCCCCTTTCCTTCGCCGTTTTCCTTTCCTCCGCCCTTCACCCGTGATATTCCGACCAACAGCCCTTTCTCTTCCCCGCAACCTGTCGTGCACACAACAATAGTTTGGAAATTGTGTGATGCTTTTTGTAACGGTGTTTACATGCGGTCAATTTGGAGTTTCTTTATTAAATAACGAGATCTTGGTATATACTGTATTTTATTTTCTATTTCAATGGCTGAGGATTTATATTATACGCATTAATTAAGAAATCTCCTAAATGTAAATAAATAATTAACAAATTAAATTTAAGAACATGTTAGGTGCTTATGACGGCAATCTTATAACACCTCATAATAGAAGATATAATACATTTTTTTTTCCGATAAGACGATCTTTGGAAAATATCCCTTTCTGCCTAATTTTATAGTTGCCAAAAGAAAATAAAAGGATGGTTGATAATAATATTCGATCTACTATATATATATACTCCCTCCATTTCGTTTTGTTTATTGTTTTAGAATTTTAATCTAGAATTAACAATTAATTTTTTGGACTAATATATCCCTTCTTTTTATATTACATAAAATCCTATTCACTTATATTTTCCTAAAAAGTTGATTTTTTTTTAAATTTGAGAGAGAGGGAGTGTCAAAATATATAAAACAACAAACATTTTGAAACAACAAAAAAACCCAAAACAACAAAGAAAACGAAACGGGGGAAGTAATTAATTACATTGATATGAAATGGTAATTATACAAATTAAAATTATTTTGATACTAAACTAGAAAAAGCTAATTGACATAATTAAATATATAATCCATTTTTTCTAACTGTTTTCCAAATTATGCGGTACTTTTTTCTAGTTGTTTACCAAATGGATTATGACAACAACTCCCAAATATTTTCCAACATATGTTTTGGCACGCAACACACCATGTTCATTAATTACAGAAATTTCAAGGCATGATTGATGATTTCGTTAGACAAGAGGTTGAGTTTGGGCCAAAATGATATTTTAGAGGCGTGATTGACCAAATAAATAAAAAAAGATTACAGTATTCCCCTTTTTTGTGGGATAAAATGCTCTAATTCACTTTTCATGTCCCACTATTGTGTCCCATTATGAAATTTAATATTTTAAAAATGTTTATTACAAAAAATAATTTTATTATAGTATTACAAATCATAATCAACATTTATTGCTAAAAATTAAAATTTTAAAAAATTATATACCCCAATTTTGGAATAATCAACCACATTAATCAATTATATTAACTAAAAAATAAGAAATAAATATTAAAAAATAAATATAAATTCTGATTGGGTGGAATGAACCCTAAATAATAATTATAAAATTAAAGTAAGCCATAAAAAATTGAAATTGAAGAAAAGAATTTGATGAAAATCAAATAGAAATCAAAATGGGACACCAAATGGAATAGAGAAAAGTGGGATTTAGGATTTCATGTGCTTTTTTGTGATTAATTAATGTTAAAAAAATGTGACATAAGGTCTATTACCTAACATAAAAATGTAACCAGAAACCAATTCCCATGTACAAATAGCTAAAATTTAAAAATCAAGACTGACTTGAAAACAAAATCTCATCTTCCGGCAACCGCGCGCAAAACTACTAACCCTTAACCCTATTCCGGAAACTTAAATTTAAATTAAAAAAACGATTTCATAATTGAAAGATCATGCCGGTGGGACGTTCGAGAGCTGCACATCGCCTGTCTTCACTTTACTTTTTTCTTCAGCCTTATTCTTAGCTTTGATAGTGTAATAAGCCCAAACCAGGAGCTGAATTAAACCAAACATTCCTCCAATCCCATTCCCAGCCTACACCACAAATAATTGAGAAAAAATATTAAACTAAATTCAATAATACATAAAACTTATTTAAGTCAACATATATATAAGTTATACATACCCAATTAAGTAGAATAAAATAATAATGTTACGGAATATTATAAGTAATTACTTACAGCAATATATGGATCAAAGGTCTTGAGGAAAGCATAGATGAACCAGATAATCCCGTTTGAGAAACCCGCGACGCAAAGCCAAAACGGCATGTACTCAGCACTCTTCGTCTTGATAACTTCCATCTATGAATATACGTCATATTTCACTATCACCAATGCACGACACACGAGCCATGAAACAAATGAAACGATGATCGAGCGCTTACCAAATTGGAAAGGGGGGAGGCATACATAATAATCCCAAAAATATCACAGAGAATGCCGGTAAACATCGACCTTTTTGTATGGGTATCGAAGCAAAGAAGAGTGATTACGACGATCGCAGCCAGAAACGCAAGCTCCCCCACAACGAACATAAATATGATCGGCTGACTCAAATCAAAAAAAATTATAAAATCAATCATGGTTGAAGTAGATCGAACTAGTTTAAACACCAATTGTACGTGGACGAGAGAATTTCATCTCGATATATATGTTTGGCTGCTTACCCTGTACTTGTTCTTGGAGGTGTAAATGAAGAAAATGGAGAGGAAAACTATCTCCATGAAGAGGCCGAAGGAATTAATTGTAATAACGAGGGTGCTGTCGGGATGAACAATCGGTAAACCGTAGAAAATCCAAAGCATGCAGTTCATCATGGCGGCTATGTATGGATATGGATGGAACTCCTCTGTGCTCTTGTTTTTGCATATTCTCCAGAATGTTGGCCTGCAAATTCATATGCATGCACATCAAGAGAGAGAGAGAGAGAGAGAGAGAGAGAGAGAGAGAGAGAGAGAGAGAGAGAGAGAGAGAGAGACTTACACTGGGGAGATAAACAGCAAACCGGAGATGATATTGCCTACATAAAATTTTACAATATAATTAACATTTCAAGAAAATAGATTAATATTTTCTGGTCCCGTTAATCAGCATAATACATCGATCATGTATTGTACATGAGAAGAATTATAGATAAGCAATTGAACCAATATCTACAAAAAATAATAATTAAATAAATAAAAATGAGAGCGCTTAAAATTTGAAGCACAAACCGACGACGCCGACAATAAAACGAATAAGACTGACTCCTTGCATTTTGGAAATTAAATATTTCTTCGGAAGAGAGAATATAAATTAAGTTGAGTGTGTTACGAGTTTGAATGGGCATATATATAGATAAACATTAACCACAATTTGCAACTGATTCACTTCTCCATCAAGTAATTTTCAAAATATATGTATATATATTAATAAGATTATTAAATACGATTGAGCGATGTGAACAAGAAATAATATTATTTTTGAGATCATGGTCTACTTAATTTGGAAAAAAAATGGTAAATCGAGTTAAACTATATCTCCAACAATTTTAGTTGTCGAAAAATGTAGGACTCATAATCCGTATTTGGATAAGGGGATCAGGAAATATACATCTAAAACTATTTATGACTGGGATTATCGCTTACCTATCTAACGTGTGCACTATTGAGGAACGTCATATAATAGGAGTTATTAGGTGTGATTTTTTTAAACTATAATTATTAAATAAAAATTATAAGTAAAAATAATTATAAATTAAGATAAGGAAGTAATCAACCATAATCGTTTTTTAAAATATTATAACTGAATTTTAGGAAAGGATTGGAATGATGCCATTTTAAATAAAATGGCGTTTCTTCTACAAATAGGTTATGCTGTGGGTGTGATTTATATAAATGCTGAAATTTATAGCCATTTAATTGCACATTTTTAAATTACATATGTTATATAAAGATCAAGAGCAATTCTTTTTTTTTTTTTTTTTTGCCTCTAGAAGAAGAAGAAGAAGAAGAAGAAGAATCCTTGTTTTTATTTTTGATGTTAGATTCTGTATTATCCAAGCATGACCTGATTTTAGAGTTATTAGAACTCTAATTATGGCTAATTTTATCTGATCTTTTCTTTGAGAAAATGTTTTATGTTGTTTAAACTTTAAACTTATCCGTTACCTATTTACGTATAGATAAATGAAATATGTATATTCCAAAAGTTTAAACTATTTAAAATCAATCTCACGTGTGATTTCGGTTATGAGTTGGAGTAATATATAGAATATTCTTAATTACGATTAACGATTACGAGTTATACCCAATTTATTTAATAATTTAGGGCGAAAATGCATCGTAACGGAGCTAACTTCTCATCAAAGTCAAGTTATTTCATTACTAAATATAATTGGATCATTTAATTTTTGCATTGATTCCTGGAAGTCAAAATATGGAGATTAAATAATAGCCATTCTACCTTATGTCTATAATTGTAAAACGAAAATAAACTGATTAGGGTAGTTGAATATAATCTTCCGAGTCACTGAGTCGCTGACTAATATTTTATATAGAAAATTTGAACATTTAATACAATATTAACTATATCGATAGGAAATGGATATAGAATTGAAACGACGATTCTTTTATAAATAATACTTTCTCCGTTTCTGAATAATGTACACATATTAATAAAAATATTAATTAGATAATCAAATTACCTTATACACCCTTATATAAATATATCAAATGAGTTAAATATGATTGTTTGAATGTATTAAATGAGCGTAAATATGAGAAAAATGTAAAATTTTTTTACCTCAATTGTGTAGAATGACACTCTTTGTGAAACAAAATTAACGTGCTAAAATGACACTTATTGTAGAACGGAGGGAGTACATAAATAGATCATTGAACTTTTACGGTTTATATAATCAATTTATCGGTCTCTCCTTTGGTTCAATTAAATTATTCATCAGGAGAAAAAAAAAATACCTTAAAATAATTGAGTACGTATTCAAAATATATGGATAAATGCATATTTAGTTCTGTATACTTGTAAGTTTTTTTAAAATGGTTAATTGATAAAAAAAATTATCAACTTTGAAACGTTGTAATAATGACACTATTTTTTTTTTTATGTCGAGGGTAACCCGCAACCATTACTGTGGTGCGCGCTGGGTAAACCCCGCCCCTGTGTAATAGCCTGCAAACCTACACAGGGGAGGTAAACCACACTTAGTAAGCCAGGTGTGATAGGCTCACACTTGGTGGTATTGGTGGTGGTTCGAACTTCAGACCTTTGGCATCAAGAAACACTATTCCACCACTAGGTCATCCCCAAGGGGGACAATGGCACCATTTTTTGATTTGCAATAACTTTGACGTACACAATAAGTCCAATGAACTTAAACGATTTGATTACTTATGACATATCGATGTTATTTGCAAGATGGGTACAAACAACATAACTTGCAAAAATGAAGTAGTTAACATACCATTGAATACCAATTAATGTACGTGATAGTAATTAAGCTCTAAATTTTGAACTATTTTTTCAAAAATATCGACACGACATTCATATTCCAAATCGTTAAGTTTGTTAGAGTTCATGTACACATGAAAAAATATATGTGTCGGATTTTCGATCATCGAAAAATTTTAGAAGTATTGAATTTACTACAACTCGAAAGATGATGTAATCATTGCAACATTTCAAAGGTGACGGTAGAACCGTAGAATTATTACAAATTGGATTATATATATATATCTCTTTTTTTCTGTTTTTGTTTACAATTAACCTTTATTAAAGTAAAAGGAGGTGGAATTTGATACTTCTATTTATCAAAATTGAGTATATGTACTTTTTTTTTTTGGTTAAAATTAGGCACGTATATAAAATAATGAGGTCGTTATACTTGCTACTCATGTTACAATTAGGTAAATGTAATATACTATAAAAGTGATGACCTAATTAATACAGTGTGTGTGTGTGTGTGTGTGTGTGTGTGTGTTTTAATCGAAATTAGCTTAGATATCGAGCTAATTTTGAAAAAAAAGGGTGAAAAGTACTATATAGTAGCGTACAAAGAAAAGTGAGTAGAATAATCCAATTTAAAAATGCACATAATATCTAATTATGGAGGTAACGTCATAATTGCTCGCAAATTAAGAAAGTGATAAAGAGTGCGTGGTAAAAGAAACGCAACGTGACAAAAAAAGTAGGACTACCTAAGCAAAAACAAAGTAGACATTTCAAAATTGGCAATTTGATCTTTAATTTTTGTATGAAAGATTAATGCGATATATTTCTTTTATTTTATATTTGGGCCAATCACATCACTAGTCTTTCATTTTGAGTAAATAATAAATATAAATTGTTCTCAATATAATTATTAATTATTCATTAAATAATATATATGACCTGCACATGTTTTGAATATGCTGCGTGACATGTTAATAAAAATAAAATGCTAGAAAATGACAACCATTTTAAAAAAAAAAATCCTTGAATTAGAATTACAAATAAAAGGAGTACTTTTTTTTTAAGAAAAAAAAAATTAACATAATTCAACTTCCTTTTAATTTGTCATTGTCTGCGAGAGTCCAAGTAGATTAAGCTAAATTTTAAATATGTTCTAAAATCACCAAAAGGTCACGGGTTCAAATCTTCTCAATACCACAATCCACAGGTCGGGTGTGTAAGTAATATATATATATATATATGTTCTAAAATCTGAAAAATATGTATATTGACATTTAGTGGTGGACCAATGAATTTTATTCAGGAGTCAAATTTAATTACGATAACATACACATAACCATAAAAAGTAATAACAAGTTGATATATAATAACTTCTGATAAAATTTTAATGTGTTTTGTGCATTGTAGTTAAATATTTAAAATTCAACTGGTTAGCAAAATTATCTCATTGTACATCATCTATATATATATATTATAACACACTTTTATTTTCCCGCTCATTTGTAAAAGGGTATTAAAGATATTTATTTAACATTATATGGGCATTATAGTAATATACATAATTATACATCATTACATTTAATTTCAGTTACTTTAATACTTTCCATATACACATATAATGTATGCACATAAATAAATGATTGTACTAATCTACTTATTATCCCAATTTTTGACGGGATAATTTTTTTTTTTTGAAGCAACATCTCATATCTTAAATCATTTTTATTTGGTCTAATTGTGTTTTCCTTTTTTTCATATTGTTTCTTGAGTATTTATTTACTCTCATCACATTATTAGTTAGTTTAGATTTCTTCAAAAAGTTTAAATTTTTTTTGGTCATCTTTCTATATAATTTTGATGTGTGTGTATATATATATATATTTAATAAAACACCAATCATTTTTTCTTTTAATAAATAATAATGTCACAAATTGCAAATTAAAGTATGTATCAATGCAAAAATAACAAATTTCATATACAATAAAATTGAACCTTGAAATTGATGAATTGAAAATATTTTGTTATTAATCTAAAAATAATTACAACAGTATGACCATTCATTATGTTGAAGAAAAAGATAAATGTAAGATATTTAAATTTACATAAAATTTAAAAACTAAAAAAAAATAAAATCAACATGACAACATATCTTATATTTTTTATAAAATTATAATGAAAAACTAAACATACAATAAAACTAATCATTTTCCTTTTGTTTTGAAATTGGGGGTAACAGGAACCGATAGATTTTGATTCAAGATGTTTCACTTTTATATATAATTTTTTACTATTTGGGTCTTCACGAAGGGTCAGGACTATCAAAACTCGCAGTTGTTTGAAAGTTATTATATAGATTTTATTTTAAATATTTTGTTTAATATTAATTTCATATTTATAATTTCTAATAAAAAATAATTAATATAAATATATTATTCGTGCATCGCACGAAGGTCATTCTAGTTTTTTTTAGAATTAACAATTGGTTGTGTCATAATATTGATCTTGTAATTACAACATATAACTAAATATATTTAATAAAAAATTATGAGTCATAAATGCGGAAATTTTAACTTTAAAAGACATTAATTGAGAATTGGAATAAACTATAAACAACAAACACACAAGCTTAAAAATAAAAATATATGAAGAAATTAACAAGATATTATAACTACATGTTCGATTAATGAGAATAGATTATATACTAACACTAGCTAGTAGTATATAAATGATGCATGAAAGTTTTTTTTTTTTAATTTTAAATTAAATATTTAAATTACTATATTATTCTTATTTTTTTTAAAAAAATTGAAGGAAGGAATGAGATCCTCTATTCCAAATTTGATATTCAAATGCGTGTCCACCTCATTATTTTATATACGTATGGCCCCTCTTTACCCATACGTGGTCCAGCTTTGATTGACAATTAATATATATACACATGAATCCACTGAGACAGTTTCGCGATTTATATCATCCATATATGAAGTTTGAAGGACGTCGAGACCGTAGGGGCTTCTTGGATGGCGTTAATCCAAAAATATATTAATAATACATATGCACTCAATGATACACTTGCACGATTTAATTTACATCATCTAACTAAACTCTTAATTAAGGATGGGTGAGTAGAAATAAGGTAAAAAAAGAAAAGAAACCTCGACAAAATTACAAGTCAAACGGGTGGTAACTTCTTGAGCTGCAATTCACTAATTTCCACTTCCTCACTTCTCTTAGCTTTAAGGCTGTAATAACCGTAAACACAAATTAAAGCTGGACCAAACCCAATACTGCATGCTCCCATTCCATTTCCAGTCTACTCCAAAATTTACATCCATTTAATAATGTAATTAAGAGCTGATCAGGTCACATATATCTATCAATATTATTTAATTTGTAGCTAGCTAGAATGAACTCACAGCCAGGTAAGGGACGTCAATATGCTTTAGGAAAGCGTAAGTGAACCACACGATCCCATTCACGAAACAAGCTAGCTAGGCTAACCCAAAATGGCATGAATTCTGCACTCTTCGTCTTCACTACTTTTGCCTATATATATCCACTTCAATTATTACGTACGTACGTACTTTCGATATATGTTATATATATATATATATATAGTCATATCAATTAAGTATGTATTTATTATATAAAAGATCGAACAGTACTCACGATGATGGAAAGAGGAGAGCCATACATAATAACTCCAAAGACGATGCACATAATTCCCACAAACATTGTTCTGGTCTCGTGTGTGTGAAAGCATAGGAGAGAGAGAATCGCAACAACAGCAAGAAACGCAAGCTCAACCAAGAACACCATGCCATAATTATGACTGCCTGATATGACTATATTTAGTTCACAATTAACAATTAACACAATAAAATTATATATCAATTCTTTTAATTTAATTTAGATGAAAATATTAATGTTCGGATTAGAAGTTAGCTAGAGCCACTATATATATATATATATATAATCCGATCCGTTTATTGCATGTATCCCCAACATACAGTTCATCGTCGACGCCAGATATGGATATGGATGGAATTCCTCTGTTCTTTTCTTCTTCAAGTCAACCAATATATATATAGAGATAAAAAAGATAAAAATTATATTTATTAATTAATTGGGCGGGGTGGGATGAACAAAAAGTAATATTCTCTCGGCGAACAAATTAAATAAACAGAGAAGCACGAACCAGAAATGCCGATGATAGTACGAGCGAGGCTTTGTCCGTGCATCTTCACAAAACTCAGTCCAATCGAACACAGTTAAATTTTTTAGTTTGAGAGAGAGAGAGAGAGAGAGAGAGAGAGAGAGAGAGAGAATGGTGAACATGCATGTTGGTTATTCTACAACTTAGCTAGCTAGCTACTGATAATATAGGATTGTGAGCACGTTAGGATAAGGCGATGGATAGATTATTAATATTGGATTTTAGTTTCAGTTTAACTTTTGTTGGAAAAAAATCTAACAGATAATTTGAAGCGAAAACACTAGTTAATGTTTGTTTCATTTTTTCTAGTGGAAATTGTTTGTTTCATGTATGATATAACTTGCTTTGCATGGTTCTCAAATTAAAAAAAAAAAAAAAACCTTGCTTTGCATGAAATATGTTTTTATTTTTAACTCACACCCGACCTGTGGTATTGAGGAGATTCGAACCCGTAACCTTTGGTCTCCAAGCAATATCACTCTACCACTAAGCCATCCCCACCGGGACTTTGCATGAAATATGTTTACATTTAATAAGTATAGTGAAGGTCAGTGATTTGTCAAATATATGTATACTCCAGTAATTAATAAGGATGTTTTTCTTTTTTAACAAAAATGAGCCTATTGTCTACATATATCTGAAATGAGATAAAATGCATGCATTTTTACTTGTTGGTAGTTGGCTTATAGCTTTCAGCTCCATATTAATGATTTTTTAAACGAAACTTTCATTACTTAATATTAGAGACGCCATTACATTACACTCTCAAAATTATAATAAAGATTGTGAGAATAAATAGCTAGAAGATTTTTTCCTTTTTTAGTTGAAAAGGAGTTAGAAAATTGATCGGTGCGTTATAGACATGCATGCATGTAAACAATTTTAATGTATATTTGAAGCATTAACTCCGAAATAAAATTCAAGAGAGATACATATGTTATGAGATATGGTCTCATATTTTGTTAAGAGTAATACAATTGGGATGTCATTACTCTTATGTTCTTATCATTAGAGGTGAATTTGTAATTTAGTTTAGAAAATTAATTGAGTGATAATTAAAATCATAAAAACGTATATATGAAAGCTTTCTCTAATTTGTGGTCGCTTTGCATGAGTTGGGATTAGACTGGAATCGCGGCGCCTCAACTAATGTCCACTCAATTAGTTATGGTATAGAAATGGAACTTGTGGTTTTTACATATGTTCTTTTTTTATTTTTTAAAAACATATGACGATATTTTTGTTCGGGTTCTTATTAATAAAATTTTATTTTTGTTTCAATAAAAAAACTATGAGAATAAGAAAAATTTATAGTTATTTAATTTACTTAAAATCATATTTAATTATTTTCTTTAACAATGAATTAGTGTATAATGTAAACATATTGAATAGGAGTGTATATTAGTAAATGAGCTAAATTAAATGTGTATAGAAACCAACATGTATATTGGGATATTTAAAAAAGAAAAAAACTAGCCAATGTGAATTGGAAGGAGGGAGTATATTTTTGTATACTCGATTCTCGAGAAAATAATAAAATATATATTTTACTTGATTAAAATATATTGAGGGTAGTGGTTAGTTGTATATCTAATGCATTTGGATATTTTTAAAAACAAATTGACATCAAACATACCGTATTTTCATTTTTAATATACATTTAAACTTTATATATAATAAGTAATTTCTAAAAATCCATTTTGAAAAAAAGGTATAAATTGATATTTATCCTTTCATTTATTGTGTATTTACATTAAAGAATATATATTCCCGTTGACACTCGTACAATTTTTGTACTCACATCTTACAAAGCACGCGTTCTTTTAAAAGTCCGTACTAAAACAAACTTACATATTTTTTAGATGTTCCCAAAAATGCTCCGAATATTTGTAACGTTCAATATTCAGTTTTTCTCATTTCCTTGTCATTTTTTTCGGATTTGGATTTTCACGTGTGTTCTTTCTGTTCATATTTATTATTTTTATATCATATATTTATAACAATTGGTTCCAATACAAAAGTGTGATGAAATTATTCAAATTTAGAATTTTTTTTTAATTATGTATTCATTGATTCCATTTAACACGTGAGATAAGACAATACCCATCAATATAATTATCTATCTGTAAGCATCCTATCTCATATCATACCTACAATTATTTGAATCACGTGCTCGCTAAGATCGTAGAAAGAGGAAGGTAGTTGAGTTTTGTAGCAATATTATTAATTATGGTGTTTAATTCACCACTAAATTTTCTAAATACCCTGCATTTATTCAATACACTACTTAATTTTCTTTCATACACGGCACTCTTTATCATTTGTACGGTTGTACCCATTAATTGAACAATCAGTTTAAACTTTAAACTAATCCAAAAACAAAAAACAGACAGAGAAAGAGTGAAGAAGAGCAATGTCTAGTGTTGGTTTTGAAGGACGAGAAGTCATTGACGCAAGGCAAGAACAATTTGCAGAAATGGTGGAGGGAGAAGAGAGAGAAAGTGGGTGGGGATGGCAAATGAAATTGGGTGTCTCATTTTTATATTTATTATATTTTCATTGATTTTTTCTACAATTTCAATTTGTTTTGTTTAGTTTAATTTTGTAATTATTATTTATGGTGGTTCATTCTACCTAATTAAGGTTTATATTTATTTTTTAATAATTATTTTTTATTTTAAGTTAATATAATTGATTAATATGGTTGATTATTTCAAAATTAGGGTATATAATTTTCTTAAATTTCATGTTTTAGAAATAAATGTTAGGGCACTAAGGGTAGGTCTGATGTGCACCTTTGTGCACATCAGACGGTCAACGCGCGTTGATCAAAAATCCGTCAAAATCAGTATCAATCGTAACACTGAAAAGTATCATTAATAAACCTAAAAGTATCATTTATATCATTAAAACGTATTGGCTAGAAAAAAAAAATAAAGAAAAAAAATTATCAAAATCAGTATCAATCGTAACATTAAAAAGTATCACTCAAAATTTAAAAAAGTATGTATCACTTGTATCCCTAAAAAGTATCACATGTTTTGACAATTTTTTTGATCAACACATTAGCCAGATCAACGCGTTGATCGTCTGATATATATCTTATGTAAAGGAGAATTTGCGTAGATATTAATTATTATTGGTTATACTATAATAAGTTTTATTTTTATAATAAATATTTTTAAAATATTAAATTTCATAGTGCGACATGGAATATGGACTAGAGAATTTCATCCCATGGGCATGGAAGAAGAAGGGTATGCCGGTGTTTTTTTTCCCCCTTTTCTTTTCTCTTTTGAAACTTCATTTGTAAATTATTTTTTGATTAATGAAAATTCTTTTTTTAAATGACATTTAAGTAAATTAATAATTATTTATTTTTTAATTAAATTTAATATTGGTGTATTTAAAAATTTTAATGGTATATATAGAAACACTCTGTTAATTTATTAATTTCCAACTGAATAAATCGAGCTGTGTCTTCATGTTCCATAAAAATAGGAGTAACGAAATATTCATGTTTCGAAAATTCACTTTCCCCGCAAGCAAGCAATCAGACTAAATTTTATAATCCGAATTCTTTATCACATTTCGATCGTGTCTCGTTATCAAAATGAAACGGAAAGTGAAGACTTATAATTGAAAGTTCAAAGTAACACGAAATGTGAAAAAATTAGTTATTTAAAAATTTAATATAAAACTGGGCGGTTCATATAAACAACCTCATAGTACCTAAATATCTAATGCCGAGTTGGTCTTATGCCCATAAGATGTACTTGATAAGTCTAGAGATGATAATAACATGTAACACATTCTATGGGTATTTGTAAAAATTACTCATAATAGATAGGAAAAATACATACTTAATAAGTATGGACACGGACACGGATAATTATCAGTAATTTTTTACGGGGACGACAGAGAGTACGGGTACTTTAGTACCCCAACTGCCCCCAAGACAAGAAAAATGCTCTTTAGAGACAATAGTATTAGCGATGACAAATATCATCACTAATAATAGACTTAAGTAACGACATGTTGTCTTTAATTCTTACATGTCATCTGTGTAATGATATTTTTTATGACGATATTATTATCACTTCAAATAATTTTTAATTTATTTGACAAAAAATATTTTTAAGCGACGACAGTGTCGTCATAAAAATGTCATTAAAGATGGCATGTGGTAATTAAAGACGACATATCGTTACTAAAATCTATTATTAGTGACAACATTTGTTGTCGCTAATACCACTATCTCTAAAGAGATTTTTTTTTGTAGTTCTCATACCTACACATATATAATAATCATATATGTATGTATGTATTATAAACGGAATTTGGTCTTATTTTCGTTTATTTTTAAAAAAGAAAAATTATATTACTCAATCATCTATATAAATTTGTATTTTTGTATTCAATATATTTTTCATATTAAAAAATATCATATTTTAAATATATACATGGAATATATATTTAACTATGGATTTTTTTTATTTGAACATATATTTACATTGTAAATCTTATCAAATATTATAAAATATTTTTAGTGCATCGCATTCGAGAAATACTACTTAGTTAAAGTGCTGGTAATGAGTACGGATATGATTAGTTAGGCACCCAAAGGGTATGTGAATTAGCATACAAGTTGCTACCCATGCGGGGTATGGGAACGGGTATTGTAGTACCCTACCCATTGTCATCCCTACATAAGACCTTATATTAAATGGAAAAAAAGTATCACTTATAATAGTGAAAAATGTCACTTCATATACTAAAAAAGTGCAACGTTTATTTTACTGAAAATTACTGTAAAAAAAAGGTGTCATTTTGTAATTATCACTATATTTTTTGGATTGAAAATGTATCATTTCTAATACTGGATAGTATAATAAATTTTTCATCTGATCGAAGCGGTTCGGTTCAACAGGTGTACCCAAATGTTTGCCTTTAATTTAATTTATTTCACAAATACCCTTTGATTGGTGAGATTTAAACATATTAATAAATTACTGTTGATTATGAGAATAATATGTCAATCTTTTCAATAACTATTACTCCATCCATTTACGAATAAATATCAATATAGTTAAATACACATATATTAATAAAATAATAAAATTAATTTATACACTCTTATGTAAATACATTAAATGAGTCAAATATGATGTTTGAATGCATTAAATGATGATAAATGTGAGAAAATGTGATTTTTTCACCTCGAATGTGTAAAATGACATTATTTGTAAAATAAAATTAAAGTGTCAGAATGACACTTATTTAGAGTCGGGGGAGTATCATTTTGTTATTAAAATAAAATTATATTATAAGTAATTTAAAAAACAATATTTTAATAACTTAAGAATCGAGATCGTTCTTTTTTAAGCAACTAATTTGAGTTTCAATTATTGGGCTTGGATCAATTCGTATGTCCAATCCAACCCAACACACATACACATAATTTAAAAGGCCCAGTTTTTCTACAGAGCTCATATTGAGCCCAAAAGGCCCAATTTTGTTTTTTTTTTATTAGCATTTTGTTTATGTTGTTTGTAATTTATTTTTTATTTTAAATAATGTGTTTTAATTATTATTAAAAAAATTTATGTATGATAAATTTAATTAAATGAAAATGTTAAAACACTAAATTAAATTAGATAAAAAAATTACACCAACAATAAAAACTACATAAATTTTTTAATATTTTAATAAGTCGTAAATGTAAAATTACACTTTTTACTTGCACAATTTTATCGGATCAGCATTTGTTATGCATTCTGTCCCAAAAAGTAAGAAAGGAAACATTTCTTATATATCGATGTGGTTCAAAACAAAAAAACAACGAGCTAGTAGATGTCACATTCATATAGCATATATATGCAAAATATATATTCACTATTTATATTCCGTGATTCACTTAATTAAAATGATAATACTAGCTAGCTAGATCTCCCTATAAATAAGAAAGCTCCCTCAATTTAAGTTTATGATAATTGATCAAAAGAAAAACAAAAAAATACATATGTACAGGTTATATTACATACACCATGTGTAGTAGTTGCAGAGAAAGTGAGAAGAGAGTAGCAAAAAACAAATAGAAGAATGTGATAGTATGAACCCCACTACCAAAAAAAGAAGAAAGAAAGTAGCACTAAGTTTGTTGCAAAGCACAAACTCATGCATCCCAAAAGCAAATTGTTCCTTCAATTCCCCAGGTGCTTCTCCTTAATTTTCTAAACCTAGCTACCACTCTCCAATCATATTCATTTCCCCAACGTCGGATTCTCTGTAGTAAAAATACACATGTCATAAATCAAATGGTTGGAATACAAAATGAAATAGAGATTGATCTGGTCCGCTCCTCTTTACGTGAGTCTCCTATTTTTTAGGTTAAAAGTTAGCTAGGCGGACTTGCGTGCCCTTTTTTCCTAAGTTGCCTTAGCAAATAAGGAATCGAAAAACAAAAGAAAAAGCATATTGCCTTTCTGCATCTATTCGTCTACCACGCACAATTCTTCACGTACCCACTAACATTATTTTTGGACCGTAGAAATCAATTTGGATTTTCTGATTCAGAGAAGAAACCAGACTTCAATTTTATTCCCGATTCAATTTCTCAATCACTTCATTTTTGAAAATATAATTGCCCACGTTAATTTTTTTTATCTGGGTTATCTGTGCTTTTTATTAGTTGATGGGTTTGATAGATATTACGTATTGACTTCTTTCTTTCTTTCTTTCTTTTTTTGCTCCTATATATAACATTAATTTATACTGTTGCAAAATAAGTTAAGATTGATTGGAGCATCTTTTCTGTAGGTGTTAGATTAACTGAACCCAATTGCTCAATCATTGAACTTTTGACCTAAGGTCATCCAATTTGATGACAAGTGTAAATGATAATAGGACTTAGGACTATTTATATAGATAAGAAAAATACACGTACACATTTAACAAAAAAATTGTGTTTAAGATTGTTTTATGGATTAAATTCGAATCCAAACCCATTTTTTGAAGCAATTCGAATTTAGGCTCATAATTGTGAGTTTGTTTGTGATTTAGTAGTATTTGGATTCAAATTTTGGCCCACCTAAATATATTTTGGTCCATCAAAGAGTATGACAGCGGAAGACAGCCATAAAATTTTGTGTGAGATCATTTTACGCGCAAGTCAAGATTCATATCTAAATTTATAGTCAGTGATCTATATATTTGTAACTTTGTTAGTGTTTGATTGCATTTGCATTCAGATCGTAACCCGATTTAAAAATTTTGGACCAGTAAAACCATCTCATACAAAGGTTTCCGGCTCGAAAATTATCTAATGAAGATATCGAACACTATCTAAATATTGTGGAAATTATTTAGTCTTTAGTTTTCAACTTTTTATCTTCTTTTTTTAAGGAAAACAAAAATATTTTATATATATACCTTAGTTTTCAACTTGATGAAAATATTAAAAAGTATTGTTGAAGGCGGTTTCCCAAAATTTCATCACGTTTTGAATTTGTATGCACGTTATCCATTCATCAGCCATCAATATAGAACTAGGAATCGATCCGTATGAGATTTTTTTTTTTTTTTTTTCAAATATATTCCTGTGCTGCACATTATAAAATCAATGAGAAATAGATTGGTATGAATATTTATAGAATTATATATGAAGGAATAAATGAAATTATGAAAGGGATAAATATGGGAAGGGAATGGAATATAAACTTGAATAAATTTAATTTGACATGTAGCGATATTATTAGAAATAATATAATACATAGATATATAGGTTAATTATTAATTACTTTTGGCATTTATTCAGTACATTTTTCACTACCTAGATGAGGAATTGAAAATTATTCTGGAGTATGCAAAAGAAAATATATATACGTATTAGGAATTACGAATATATTTTTATTATTCAATAAATTATTTTTTATTATTCGATTTTATATATGCGCCAGTCTAATTAACTGCATTGTATCCACGCCTTAATCGAGAAATTTGAGACACTCGTTAAATATTCAGAAAATATTGTCTTGGATCAGATGTATAATATATATAATGCAACTTCGTCAAATAAAGTGAAAAAACTATTAGCACGAAACTTCTCTCTATTATAGTATTATTTGAATAATTTCAGTTCTTACAAGTTACAACGATAACTATTTTTCTGAAAAAATATTCTTGGATAATAACAAAATTAAAAATAAAGCTCCATCCATGTGGGAGGCTCCATATATATTTATTCCCATATACTAGTATCCTTTAATTTCAATGGATATGGATTTCAAAACACTACTCATGGACCATGGCGTATGTTATTGTTATTCTCCCATCCAGATAGATTTATATGTAGTAATTCTTCACGTCAAATTGAAGTAATTATTTATTTGTAATTTTAGTTCACTTAAAGAGGTGGAGAGACCCATGTATTTTGATTTTATTTTTATTTTTATATTAATTTCAATAAAAAATTTCTTCATTAATTAGCTATTAAATTAAAAAAAACATTCAAAATAATTAAAAAATAAATAGACCGAAATATACTCCCTCCGTTTTTATATAAATGTCATTCTAGCATTTTAATTTTGTTTCAAAAAAAGTGTCATTTTACAAATTCGAGACAGAAAATTCACATTTTTCTCATATTTGTCCTAATTTAATGGATTCAAACATCAATATTTTACTCATTTAATGTATTGACAAAAGTGCTTATTATGTAATTCAATTAGTTTATTAATCTGTGTGTATTCATCAAAAATGACATTTAAATGAAATCGGATATATAAATAGAAACGGAGAGAGTATGATTTTTGGGATTTTAGATAAATTTTTTTAATCATTTAGGTCTTAAATAAAGTGATGATTTTCAATTTTTATGTCTTGAATTAATAGATAAATTATTTTCCAGTACTTGAATCGATAGACTCATAATTAATTACCGTAGCACTATTGTTAGCAACGAATTTGATACTATTTCTTTTTTGTGCATACAAAAATTATTTCTTTTTATGAGACCAAGTATACATTTTGATGTCGCAATTGCATTGGTAAGCTACAAACTTTCCAAAATATTTATAATCCAAAATATCTGTTACCTTCTTCCTCTAATAAACATTACTCCACCTGTTGTTTCGGTGAGGATGATCTAGCGGTGAGTGGAGTTGTTTAGAGACCAAAGATCAAGGGTTCGAATATCCTTAATACTACAAGTCGGGTGTGTGAGTAAAAAAAAATACTCCACCTGTTTCATAATATTTAATATTTTAGTCATTTACACAAAAATTAAGAAGTAAAAAAAGTAACAAATATACTATTTTCTCTCTCTCATCTATTAGCAGTAAGTTAATGCAAGAGATTTTATAGTATTTTGATAGCATGTAAAAATTGGGAGAAAGTGTAAGAAAAAATCTAAAACATTATATAATTTGAGACAAGATTAAAAGGCTAAAATAATATCAAATATTATAAAACAAAGAGAGTATAAACTACTGCATCGATTTTCCATCAAATTAAAGTTTTTAACTATAAAATGGGTTCTGGAAAGAACTGTAATAGGTCGGAAATAAATGTGCATGATAGGATGTTCCCTTGATTCCATATTGAGCCATTAAAAAGGATACTTTATTGTCTCTAGATGAGAATTTGAGACTCATAAATCTTTTTAAATTAAATGATCTAAATGCCTTTCTGGCTTTGGCCCTAAATAAAGAAAGATTCTTGAGTTAGCTATCTTTTGGTGGAAGTGAAGTTTCAATTCCTTCTTAGGTAATTGGAAAGAGCATATTTGATTTTACCTCAAAATATTGGAAAGATAGTTAAATTCGAATTTGAACTATTGTCAGATTCAATCTGATGAGTTTCAACTATAGCAAAAACTAATTCAATTTTTTTGGAGTTATATATGATGTAATGGTGTCTAAGTTAGTATCGTATATTAATGGAGAAGGTATAACTATATGAATTTGGAAGTATATCTTATAATTATAAATAAGGATGAATGCTATACTTAGTTAAGAGAGACATGAACCTAACCTACATATATTGACATCTTATTTGACTTGATTCGATTGTGGACATGTTATGGTCTATAGGGCCTAAGACTTCTATCAGATAAATTATATGTAGTCAAACTTCTTAAATCTTGATATAATTTGAATTCATAACTCATCATTTTCAAAATTCATGGTGAAATTTGATGTGCATAAGCTTGATCAAAATAGCCTATTTAATACCTATAAATGCTTGTTTATGAAACATAGTTAGACTACACGAAATAGTATATAAGCAAACCACACAGGGGAGGTAAACCATACTTGGTAAGCCAGGTGTGACAGGCTCACACCTAGTGGTGTTGGTGGGATTCGAACTTGAGACCTTTGGTATCAAGATATCATCACTCCACCACTAGGTCATCCCTAAGGGGACAAAAGTAAATTGTTTTCAACGGTACCTATTGTTTTAGGAATAATGCTAGCTAGCCAGAATCTAATTTTTTGATGATTAATAAAACTGTATTATTAATAAATTAATTATGTTAATTATTAAATGTTATGTTTTTACTATATTATCATTCTGTCATGAAATTAGTGATTTGTAATTAATTATTAAAATCACTCCAGAAGCGGATCGGAAGAAAGGGCGCAACTTCATCTTCTTTCTTTTCTTCACTTCTTTATTTTTTTCCATCTTCGATTTCTTCTGAATTGAAGCACATATAGAGTTGCTCTAATTATTATGGAGGGCATCAATGTAAATTTATTGAATAATTAGTGTTTTATTAATTAAATTAATGAATTATTAAAAATAATAAAAGATTCTGGCTAGGCAGAATCTGGCTGAAAATCACTACTCTTGTTTTAGATCCGTTAATATTGAATAATGAAATATGAATAATATTAATTTGCGACAGATGATTTCAATGTTGTACTCAGGTAGGTAGGCACCCCACAAATTGTAATAATTGATCTCCAAAGGGAGAAGGTCACTTGTATATATAGATTTGTCTACTCAAAATTCCAATATCACATAATTAAGATTTATTTGAAAAAGATTGATTAAACTCAATATAAAAATATTCGAAGAAATATAATGCAATTCCACGGCAACAACTGGCGAACACATGGAAAGTGGACCACATATGTACTAATTTTATGAAATTCTCTATAATCTTCAACTTAAGGCCAAATTTATTCTTGCTTGAAATGATTAATAAATTGGATTAATCCCACTAGAATCTGCATTCATGTGCACAGAATAAATGCTAATTCATGCACTATTTTTGCTCAACATTTCACATGCCAATTATATTAGATTTATCCTCCATTAACGTCTTATCTTCTAGCCATTTTTTTCTCATTTCAGGAAATTATGTCCAATGGATAAATTTTCTGAAAATATAAATCAGATGCAATCATGCAACTATGAGTTTGCACCTTGATATTTTGTTTACTGAATTAATAATCACATATTTACAATATATATATATATATATGTGTGTATGATATTTATTTCTCTTTATTATTATTATTATTATTATTATTATTATTATTATTATTATTATTATTATTATTATTATTATTATTATTATTATAGCTTCAGAGAGGACAAACTGCATTAGGCAAAATGCGTGGAATATTAATACTCCCCCCGTCTCATTCATATAGATTTATTTTTCTTTTTTAGATATCACAATATATAGGTGGGTGACGACGTCCATGTTGCTATGCATGGCATGCATGTGCTTACAGTCATTTGTTATATTAAATGTTGCATGCTTACATGCAGCTCTTTGTTGTCAACTATGCAGGACCACAAATAGGGTGATGCCACGTCATCGATCCTCAAACAATAAGTGGCGTGCATCTACGGCCATCGATCTATGTTTGAGATGGATCACAAATAAAGGTTGTCGATTGTAATAGTCTAGGATGTGTGTTTCTTTTGTGAGGAGAATTGTGAGCTTTGCTCCAATATAAATACTTCATTGTAATCATTTTTGGATTTTGATTGAAACTGAATAATAAGATCAGATATTTTGATATTTTTCACACTTTCATTGTGTGTATGCAAATGTCAATTTCTACATTCATACACATGAATTCTCATATTCTACATGGTTTCTAGAGCCACTTTGATTCAGATCTGAAGATTTTTTTATCACAGTCAATATCGTATTTGAGTTGCCAAAGTTTTTTTTCTCTTCTCTGATCGGATTTGATCACTCATAAACATGCCGAAGCAAAATCGACGAACATCATGGACTCAGATGGCGCTTGATGAAGGCGGATTTACATTTGCAGCAGCAACCGGAGATGGAGTAGTAAAGCATAGTGAGAGCAGCAATCGATTTCCCAATACTGCGACTGATGTTGTCAATGATAGGCAACTTCAAGGAGATGATCGAAGACTTGTTGTCACCTATAGAGATCAAATTAATGATATTCTCTATGTTTATCCCACAGATCACCCAGGTATGATTTTAACAACAGATTTGCTTAATGGTAATAATTTTCATAGCTGGACTAGATCTATTAGAAGAGGCTTAGCTGTGAAGAATAAGCTGGATTTCATTGATGGATCCATGATTAAACCGGATGTAAATTCACTAGATCATAAGAAATGGCTACGAGTGGACTATTTAGTATTTTCATGGATTGTGAATTCGATCACTAAAGAGCTTGGGAGAGGATTTCAACATATCGAAACGTCAAAGGACTTATGGCTGGAATTGAACAAACGTTTTGGAAGAACCAACGACCCTAGGATTTATAAGCTGAGAAGAGAGCTTGCTACATACAGTCAAGGTAGTCAGTCAGTCTTGTTGTATTACAATAATCTACAAGCACTTTGGGATGAGACACATCTTCTTGTGCCATGTCACATGTGCACTTGTGGAGCTGCTGAACTCAATAAACATAATGAAGAAGCTGAAAGGCTGATGCAATTTTTAATGGGATTGAGTGACAGTTATGAGGCAATACGAAATCAGATATTAATTTTGGATCCATTACCATCGGTAATCCATGCATATAGTATGATTTTGCAGGTAGAAGAGCAGAATGACGTCTCATCATTATATTCGGATGAAGAAGAACATAATGCTTTGTATACCAACCAAATGAACTTTGGCAACAGAAATGAAGGATTTAGAAGGAGATTGAGTAGAGAGGAAAAACAGAAGTTGAAGTGTTCCCAATGTGGAGGAACAGGGCATGAAAAGACCGAATGTTTTGAAATCATTGGTATACGTGATTGGTACAAAAAATTTAAAAGTGATAAGATGCGGCAGAGAGCAAACTTTTCAGAAGAAGAGGATAACTTTAGTATGAAGGATGGTGCATCATCTCAACATGTTGTTGCTATGCATGGCATGCATGTGCTTACAGTCATTTGTTATATTAAATGTTGCATTCTTACATGCAGCTCTTTGTTGTCAACTATGCAGGACCACAGCTAGGGTGATGCCACGTCATCGATCCTCAAACAATAAGTGGTGTGCATCTACGACCATCGATCTATGTTTGAGATGGATCACAAATAAAGGTTGTCGATTGTAATAGTCTAGGATGTGTGTTTCTTCTGTGGGGAGAATTGTGAGCTTTGCTCCAATATAAATACTTCATTGTAATCATTTTTGGATTTTGATTGAAACTGAATAATAAGATCAGATATTTTGATATTTTTCACACTTTCATTGTGTGTATGCAAATGTCAATTTCTGCATTCATACACATGAATCATGAATTCTCATATTCTATAGTGGGTTTATATATATAGGACATTTACTAATATATACCCTATTTAATATGTTTACATTAAGCATTAATTCACAGTCAAATAAATAAATATGAGCATTTTAGGAAATTTAATCGTTTAATTCTCTTTTACAATAGTTTTCTTTCTCTTTATATATATATATATATATATATATATATAGGCCGATGTACATTTATATGCATGTAAGTATGCAACATATAAATGAGTTGTTTGGTACATTAAAGGAGGGGATTAAAATTAAACATTACCAACTAGATGACTGATATATTATTGAATTTGGTAACTGTGACGTCTTAATTTGATAATCCAGTGCATCAGATTTGCTCAAAAAAAAGGGGAGGAAATTTAAAGTAACCAAAATCAAGTTGTAAAATTCTTTTCTAACCAAGAATTCTAAACTCTTCTTTTCTAACCAAACATAAGGCTAAATGTCTAATTTACCCTTAATAATTTTTTTGAAAGTCAAAAGTTGCGGCTTAGACCGTGTTCACGGCGATTTTTAAACACTGCTCCAAAACCAAAAAAAAAAACTGCCGTGAACACGGTATTTAGCCTTCAAGAATACGGTCCAACTCCCTAAAAAATAAATACCATGAACTCCCTACCCAAACTTTCCTTTTTGGCCGTGAACTCCAAAAAAATTGTTTTTTTTTTTCATTTCTTTTTTTTTTCGAAATTAAGAGGTCAATTTTTTCTTTCTTTTAATTAGGATTATCAAAATGGAGCTAATTCAGCTAAGTAGGATTTAATTAGAATTTTAATTATGATATAATTAAAAAAAATTAATTAGGATTAAATTACTTTTTCAATTATGATATAATTATTTTTTAAATTAGGATTGAGCAAATGGACCTAATTGAGCTACCTAGGATTTAATTAGGATTTCAATTCAATTAATGTAGCATTTTGTCCTCACATTATTTTCTGCATTTTTTTTTATTTAAATTGCTAAAACCTACTAAATCCATTATTTTTCTACAGTTTTTTTATTATTTATTTTTTATTTATTAGCAAAAGCATGAATTTCAAGCAGTTGATTACATTGTTAATTGGAATCTCTAATGAGTTAATTAGCCACACAAGTGTGACAGAGAACACTTGCATGTATATTAATCAAAATAATAAAATTTTCTATTATTTTACAATGTAATATATATAGCACTTTATCGCATCCCATTATTTTATAATTGAAAAAACAAAAAAAAAATTGACCGAGTACCCGGTTGATCACCGTGAACTTCACGGTGATCGACCGGGTACTCGGCCAATTTTTTTTTCTAAACAGATACCAAATCAACTTCACGGCCGGCGACCATGACCCATTCAATTCAATTCAATTCGTCGGCGATGTTTTTCCATTCAAATCTCAATCCAATTCACAATTCAATACAAAACTCAATTCAAATCATAATTAAAATCCAAATACCCATACATCAATTAACGAATTAATTGAATGAAATTATTGTAATTAACAAGATGAATAACCTATGTGTTGAGCATCCACAATTTCCGGCAAAACAGGACGGTGGCAGGCGGGCGGGTCTCCTCGGCGGCTGGTGTCCTCGGCAGCGTCGACTCTCCTCGACGGTGGGTCTGCTCGGGGTGGCAGATCTCCTCAGCTCGCCGTGAATGATTGGAGAAGAAGAGGAAGAACACGACAGCCGTGAATAATTGAAGAAGAAGATGACGAATGTGGCAATTGAAGAAGACCCGTGAACACGATTCAATTTTTTAAAGGGCCGTGTGTTTTTACCTTTTGACTGGTCCCACACAATTGCACGAGGGTATTAGGGTCAACAAAAATAAGTTTGGTTAGAAAAGAAGATCCTACAATGTTTAGTTAGAAAAGAATTTCACAATTCAAATTTAGATAGAAAGATACATTCACACAAAAAAATTTGATAATTCAGTGGCAGTTACAGTTCTGATTTCTGCGTAATATTTTACTACTTGGTAATATATTATATAAAAAATTTAGACGGAAAAAATAAGTTACAAGTATTTATTTGCAATTGATATCCAACCTAGTTTAAATAAAACATATTTATTCAGTTGTTCTTACTAAAATTACTTTTACCATTATCATTTCCCATTTTACCCACCACAAATTGAAAGATTGATTCTCTGGGCCCCACTTTGCGTGGCTCTCCTGCAACACTGCAAGTGCGGTTGGATCTGGAACAGCTGAACAACAGCATACCCTTATTGGAAATTTCAACATTTTTATTTTTAATCCAAAAAATATAAGCCTTATTTATATCTTCAAAAAAGATACTATGAAATGCTTAGCTAATGCAATAAAATACAATACATTTTATAACATATTCCGAAAATATTTATTGTAATAATATCAATGCATCTAACATGTTTTATTAATAAATTAAAGTATTTTAAAATAAAATTAAAATTTCAACTTAACCATATGCCAATCTGCAACGTCTATATATATATATATATGTGTGTGTGTGTGTATGTGTGTCCAATGTCTTTATTAGTTTAATTTAGATCGCCTCGTTAAAGTGTCAAAATTATACGTACAATCTAATACTTGGGGTCACACAATAATGTAAGTTTTTTGTTTTCCTAATTTTATAATAATTGATCAAATTATATAGTCATCCTAATTCGATCGGCAATCAATTACTATTCAAAACTCTTACGCAACTAACATATTTAAAAATAGTTGAAAAATGATAAATAAGGGTAGTTGACTTAGTAATAATGTATTTTATTGAGAATCGTATATATACCAGATAACATTTTATTTCCGATGGATTTTGAAACATTTCATTGAAAATTTCGGTCGAAAGCAAATAAACAATCTCATATGATTGTTATTATTATGACTACCATATATAACCTAGTAGTTCTCAAAACGTATCAAAGAAACAAATGATAATGCAAGTTCGGTGGGGATGGCCTAGTGGTGGAGTGAGATTGTTTGAAAACTAAAGGTTATGAGTTCGAATCTCCTCAATACCGCAGGTCGGGTGTGAGAGAAAAAATAAATAAATGATATGCAATTCTTTTTAAGGGTAAATAAAGTGTAATGTTAATTTTTTAATTATCCAATTATTGAGCTACTTTTCTTTTTTATTTTTAAATTTAATTTGCTTTCCTAGATCGACTAAAGTTATTTTTTTAAAAAAAATAATCACAATTACTATGATCACGAAAAGTCCAAAATACACACATGATATTTCAAGTTAAAAGATTTAGATGGAATTCAAATAAACTTTCCAATCTGAAAATCATCTCTCCACTAAGTATGACATGTTTGGAACATCATTACATGTAGTTTAATTTTTTTTAAAAGGGATTGTAAATATATATACACGAGTTAACGTTTTATCGTTTTTTATTTTTTTTTGAACTACTTTTTATCGAGTTATTACTATATTATTCGTTTAGTTTTTTTTTATTAATTTTTTTTATTCGTTTAGTTTGTCGCTGCGTCAAAATTACAAGAGCAAAAGAAAAGCGTTGACTAAGTAACAGTGCAAATTGCAGCAACCGCAGCGGGGAAATGGAATTAACCGCACCCGACAACTCCCCGACCGCAGAGAATGGCGACTGTTTATCTCCCACATTCCACAGTTCCCCCCAACGCCCCAAATCCGAATCCCGCGCACCCCCGGCGCAAGTTAGGCACCCCCAATTTAAATATCCCACCATATCCCCTCAAATTACAAATCAAACCAATCATTCCACGCCATCGCATAAATATTCCAAAGTCCACTTGGGCAAAATAGTACTTTCACTCCAAACAAACTAGTATAAAAACCCGCGGTCCCTTATCGATCAACTTTAGCTGCAAAAACCACCTCACGAAGCGGCAACACAAAAAAAAACAACAACACATTTTCCGTCGCCGGAGGTTTAAACAAACCTCCTCGAATAAGCTCCTCCGTAGCCTGAAATTGTTTTTTTTTTTCGGCGGAAAAATCATCGTTTCCGCGGCGGAAAGTTAATCACCGGAGCTGGGAAAAGTTGTGCGGCGCATGATGGGATTTTGCATCTGCCCGTTGGAGACTCCGGCGAGGCTTCTGTGGTGCTCGAGCTTCTTCCGCCACAAGCTAATGCTGTTTTAATACACTAGTGTTTTTTTTAAGAGAAAAATCATCCGCCATTAACATTGTGTTGTAGAGCTGTTTAAAAATCTAGTGTTTTCTAAGACATTTACTCATACAAATCGCGTGGGTGTTGGATCTGTGAATCAATGGAATCTGGGCGTATTTTTTTCGAGCCGTCTTGCCATAACAATATGTTTTTTCTAGGGAACGGCGATTCCGGATTTCGAGGTATATTTCAATTATCGCTGTCCTTTTTTTCTAGATTTGATAGATGTTACGTTTGGTGAACTATATTAAATCGATTATATGCATTTAATTTTTTAAATTTGGAATGTAGTCGGAGGAAGAACGGTGATAAACATGGAGGAGTCGTCGAAGAGGCGGCCGTTTTTCAGCACGGCGGCGGAGGAGCTGTACGACGAGGAATATTTCGACGAGCAGTTGCCGGAAAAGAAACGCCGTCTTACTCCTGAACAGGTATATAATTAATATTTTGTATGCCTTACGCTTCAAAAATAAAAATAAAAATAGGAATCACGATGTTGTCATCCGGAAAATTCGATTGAGATAAAACCTTGATTAAACAGCATATTCTATATATCCAGCTCAAAAGCAGAATCGAATTCCCTCATTTTCCAGACCACGAATTCATCATATCGCCTACTCCGATCTCTAAGAAAATGTTCCACCAACTTTAGTTTTATACTTTTATTCGATTAGAGACGTGTTTGATTGACGTTAATCAATCTATAATTTGATTATCAAGTTGTGGTTTTTTTTTTTGTTTTTTTTTGTTTTTTTTTTTATAGATGAATAATATAATAGTTTTTTTTTTTGGTTGATGAAGAGAAAATCTGTAGGGAAATAGACTCCAAATCACATAGGATAAGCGAATTATACTATCTAGGCAAGTTGGGCTCAACCTAAAAGGTTTTGATAGAACTCGGACTAGTTTTTAGTAACAAGTTCACTCAATCACTAGATCAGGGCAATCAATCACGGGTTTATTTGATTTAGTTGTGATGATGGGAAATAGGTGCACTTGCTGGAGAAGAGCTTTGAGACGGAGAACAAGCTGGAGCCGGAGCGCAAGACTCAACTGGCTAAGAAGCTGAATCTGCAGCCGCGGCAGGTGGCGGTTTGGTTTCAGAACCGCCGTGCGCGGTGGAAGACCAAGCAGCTTGAGAGGGATTATGATCAGCTTAAGTCCTCCTACGACTCCCTCCTCTCCAACTACGACTCCATTCTCAAGGAGAATGACAAGCTCAAAAATGAGGTACAAATTAAATCAAAATTCTTGTTTTCCAATTTGATTATCTTCTAATCTTGATTACTACTATATATTTCGAATCCTTATATATCTCTACTTGTCAAAAGTATATGAGTTCCTGTTCATTAATGCACTTTGGAAGGCATGATAGATGACTTAATTGGTTTTGTTTTGGAGTCGCACGTGTAATATTTCTCAATAATGTCATTTAATATAGTATAACATCTTGGACACGTGACACACATCCATTAGTGACAGTGAAACATGATATGCGGCACCAAAAATGTAATTAATTTCCTTTCCGATATTCAAATGCTTGTGATGGCGTACAAGTTAGAATCTTAAAAAAACCCTTAAAATGAAGTACTATATATATACCCTTCACGGATAGTTAGCAGTATTTAATGAAATTGTTAGATCCGGTGTCATTGTTCATGATTGATCTAGCTAGAGTTACTTAAGCTAGTCGACCCTCGTGTTTTGCATATTGATTATTAATAGAGTGACTTAGATGGTAGCAATTTTTGTTTTCTTCGTTAGTTGGTGAAGGATAGATTAACATTCATTGAAAGAACACATTTGGCTCAATAAATTCCAAAGAAAGATGGATTGGATGTGACTTCTGTTGTATTTTCATAAGCACCTGGCCCCTTCTATGAGAAGATGAAAAGGACATGAGGGGCCAAGTCATATGCACAAGATTCGTTCTTAGCTATTAAAATACATATATGTGTGTGTCAAAGATAAGCAAAATTTAAAATTTTATTTATTCTTGCATAAGTCAAGTGAAATAGCATCTGTTCTGAACCCCACCTGACAAAAGAAAGATGAATTTTCAATTCCCGAAAGGAGAATATACCTTCTTAGTTTCTAATTATACCCTAAATGAAATGTCTTAATTTGACGTTACATGTCGCCTCTCATATTTTATTTCACTAATGCACGTATCTGATCCATTTATGGCTTTCTAATACAGCTCCTTTCCTTGAATGAGAAGTTGCAACCCAAAGAAACCGCCGGCGAACTGGGTCAGAAATCCGACCCAATTGCGGCGGAGGCGGAAGCCCCGCCGTGCCTTCAGCTCACAGTGAAGGTGGAGGACCGCCTCAGCACCGGCAGCGACGGCAGTGCAGTCGTGGACGACGACGGCCGTCAGCTTCTTGACAGTGGTGACTCGTACTTCCCCAACAGTGACTATCCCGACTGCATGGCGGCGGTAGATGGAATCAACTCGGAGGAGGACGACGGCAGTGACGATGGCCGGAGCTACTTCACGGACGTGTTTGCCGCGGCGGAGCAGCAAGAGCCAATAGGCTGGTGTATCTGGTCTTAATGCAGATCAGTGTATTATTAGTTTGCATAATTAAAGTTCCTAGATTTGTCTAAAATAATTTATAATTTGAGTGTCACTGTATTTTGTTTGTAATGTTGGGACTTGTGTATGAAATCTACCTACTTCAATGTGATAAGTAGTTGTAAGTTGTGAAGGGTTAATTCAAATTAAAAAAAATTAAAATATTAATAAAGAAAAAAACCGACAGTAAATTGTCGATTGGAAATGGATCAGAGCCCCTTTTTATTTCGTCAATTATTCATTTTTGTTAGATTTAGGATATAATTGTTTTTAGCACTCATCATATTCAATAATTCAAATCTCCTTCAATAAATATTCAATTTGCATCATTTTTGTTGTAAATAAATGTCACGTGTTGGTATTTAACGACAATCAAGGAACAAGGCCAATAAATTTTTAGGCAAAATCTCAAATCAGTAAAAATATTGATTAAAAAATCATTAAATAAAAACAAAAATGAAATAAATAAATACCAAACGTAATCAAATGACAAGTTAATAATAGGAGTTTTAATGCTAACCAGTAGGAGTAAATTAACCGAATCAATTAAAATTTGAGCGCCACTCGCGTGTACCACACCATGTGTACACTTATATCCGGCACGCAAGTGGCTCCCACGTGCCCTAAACCCTATCAGTTTTTGGTTTTTTGGTGCCGATTTTCTGATTTTTTTATTGTTTTAATTTTTTTTTTGAATTTTTGGTTTTTCTTTTTATTTTGTTCTCAAATATTTTATGCCCTAAAATAAAATTAATATACCCTAAAATTAAAGTGAATTGATTTAATTTATTTGAAATAAATATTAATTTATATCTTAAAATGAAATTAATAAACCTTAAAAAAAACACAAAATAAACTCTTAAAAACCTTCCAAAAAATCTAAAAAAACACAAAATAAACCCTTAAACCAACCCCCCCCCCCCCCCAATCCTAAAAAATACAAAATAAACGCCTAACCCTGAAAAAACCATGAATTCCTAAACTCTAAACATTAATTGGAATGGAAAAATCACAATTTGAACTAAATAAACTAGTATAAGATAAATAGCAGATGTCTTACTTTTTAATGATACAGGTGATACTTTTGGAATTTTTAAGTGATACTTTTTAGTGTTACTATTGATATTGATTTTTCTGGAATTTTTTTTTACGGTTAACCCGCGTTGATGCGGGGTCAACCCGCTTTGACCCCGCGTCAAGTTTTAGGGCAAATACACCTTGTGCATGCAAGTATTTGCCTTAAAATTTTAATGTCTCAACTCTCAAGTTTTCCCTTTTGAGTATACTTTTCTCGAGTAAATTAGCCTCACGTGCGCGTGTGAGAGGGGGAGAGACTAGGGAGAGAACAAATAAGATCCTCTAGTTTAAAGCTGTGTATACCAATCGTGTACCATACATTAAAATTAATAGTTTTCTTTTATTTTTTTTATTCAATATATTTTTAATTATTTAAGGTTTATCCCACCCAATTAAGATTTATAATTATTTCTTAGCATTTAATTTTCATTTTTTAATTAGTATAATTGATTTTTAGGGTTGATTATTCCAAACTAATAGTATATACTTTTTTAAAATTTTAATTTTTAATAATAAATATTAATTATGATTAGTCATGATATAATAAAAATTATTTTTATGAAAAATATTATTAAAATTATACAATTTTAGTATTCGCCTACGAATAAAGACACGTAGTTTGAACAAAACAATCTCATCGAGAGAGAGAGAGAGAGAGAGAGAGAGAGAGAGAGAGAGGTTATATTTGTAAAGGGAAGGGGAAAGCCCATCAATCGAATAAATTAATCTACCAATATATAATTCGATTCTATTACATTTTGTGCAGCACTTTTTTTTATCTTTTTAATTTAATTTTAATTCATTATATTTTATTTTAATTTTACATTTATTATTTAGTTTCATTCTACCCAATTAGGGTATATAATTAATTTTTCAATATTAAATTTTATTTTCTAATTAATAATTAATTATTTCATAAAAAATAATTATATACCCTAATTGGATAAGATGAATCCTAATTAATTAGTGTAAAAATAAACTAAAATATAATGAATTGAAATTGAACTAAAAAAAAATAAAGAAAAATTAATAAATTAAATTGTGAAGCATCAAAAGTATTGCATAAAGTGTAGCGGATGATTTCATCCGATTCGACTAGCGGTGCAGGTTAACTAAGTTTCCGTGAATCTAGCTAGAATAATTTTAAATAAGGCAGAAATAATATAATTATATACGATCATTCATAATTTAAACCCACTTTATTTCGAAAAATAACGTATTCAATAGTTTTATAATGACATAATGTGCCACCTGTCCATACATAATTAATGAAGTACACACAACATACTTACATATAATACACACACACAAGCAACATCACCATCAATGATCTATCAGCATCCACCACCCATAGTAAAGAAATTGAAAATAAATTATCACTTTGATTTGATGCATTTTATTTGCATCCACTGCTTTGCAATATGTATCTATCTTTGTGAGTTGAGTTGGCAAACTTTCAGCATCACAACAAAAGTTATATATATCACAAGAAACTCTTTTCATAGTTAGTGGAATTGAAAGAGAAATTTGTGGGGATTTGAATCTCATTCCCAAAATGCCACTTTATAAGAAGATTTTATTTCTTACCAAACTATAATCCTTTTGACCCCTTATTCTTATTTTCTCTTTTTTCTAAATTCTATCTTATGCAGTTATATGTATTCATGAAGTCTGAAATATATATACAAACACAAACACACACTCTCTGTTCCATTTTGATAGACTGATTGTGATTTTTCACTAGGATTAAGAAAAAGATTAGAAAAGATAATTAATTAATCAATAAACTTTCTAATATGCCCTTATCTATTTCTTTGACAGTGAATTAATGTTTAATGTAAATATATTAAATAAAGGTATATATTAGTAAATTAGTTAAATATATATAAAGATAAACAAGCTTATCAAAATGGAACCGAGAGAATATATAAATTTGAGGACTAATTGTACCAAACGAAAAAGTGCCCATGTGAGTTCAATATAAAAAATTATGAAAATTTCGGAACCTATTTTATGTACTATATATCTACATTAAATATTCTTATAATATATTGCCTCCTTAAATGTTACTAGTGTGATTGCTCTACTTTTTTATTTTCCAATATGTAAAAATGAAGAACGATGTAGAAACCACTTAAGTTTTCCTCAAAAAAAAAAAAAAAGAAAAAAAGAAAGAAAAAAAGAGAGAAACCACTCAAGTGACCAATCGCAGTTCGCAAGAATGGTTAATTACCAGCTCAGATACTCTTTACATTAACGTAAAAAAAAAAAAAAAAAAAAAAAAAAAACTTAAGAACTCCTAAAAAAATAATTTAATTAAGAAATTATCATCTTAAAAATTTAAGAGTGTAGCTAGGTTTTGCAAAAAATAAAATAAAATAAAAAATAAAAAATTAAATAATAAAAAATAGCTCAATTATGTTCCAAATTTTGATGGGACATTTTGTGGACTTAAGAAATGAATGTTACACTGCTATAAATCTATAATATTGGAAAGATCACTAAGTGGAGAGAACAAATGTGAAATGAAATGAGGGAAATTTCATGTGATGGGTATCAAGCCCTATAATGTCACATATCACAATCCACATTACCAATCAACATTAGAATTAATATATCTGTCCACTCTCTCTCTCTCTCTCTCTCTCTCTCTCTCACACACACACACACACACACACACATGGAACTATGAAAATCAATCCCCATATGGAAACTATGAACGAATTCATCTTAACCACATGATGTTTTGATCACAATGATTCAGATTTAAATAAAAAGACGATGACATAATAGTAAATATGGAGAACTTATAAATCACGTCAATTAAAAGTTGACATCAACATCTTTACATAATTTTTTTTTAAAACTTTAAACATCCATAACTTGTTCATTTTTCATCAAATTTATGCAAATTATATACCAAATTAAAACTCTTTCACATTCTTTCATTTAAAATCCATTGTCCATATGTTTATCCGAAGATTTTTCATCAATAATAGCATGATGTTATATTCATAATAACATGACAAAATATTCATAATAACATAAAAATATACTCATAACATCATGAAAAAAATACTCATAATATGTGTAAATTTTTGCTTATAATAGTGGTGATATAGTTCGTTCATATTATCATCATTATATGTTCATAGTAACATGTATATATATGTTCATGGTATGATATTGCTTTCATTTTAGCATATCGAAATTTATAAGAATATATAATAATTTTAACGTGTTGTCTATATGATTCCAGAAGTTGAGCCTTTTTAAGTTTCTCAAATATTACAAGTGTGCCACCGTCTTTGATCAAGAATTGATCAAATCATTGTCATCTAAATCAAAACAGTTTGATGAATTAGATGAGTTCCTAATTCTCACGTGGAGGATAAGTTCTCATCTGATCTGTCCCTACAAATAAAGAGAGAGAGACATATGTAAGTGTGTTCATGCCACCGTCTTAATTAGCTAACATCTACCCCACCCACACAACCCAACAATTACAAAAGTAAAATTAATATATATATATATATATATATATATATATATATATATATATAGCACACTATCAACACCCTATTATCCATTATAAATGTACAGTTAATACAATTGGTTATGATCCCACGTATGTTTTGAAGTCTAAATTAGTGGATTAATGTTGGCCATTGAGGAGTTCGATTGGTTACGTGGTATACCCTTCACACAATTAATGTCATTTAATATTCAATTTTTTATATTTTGTACGTCTGACTGAAAGTAAATTATAGTCCTATGTTCTATGTGTTTTTTTAAATGTGTACTAAAATTTTCGTTTTACAAGAGGAAATAACGATGAAAGGATATTTATGTGTCCGTTTTACTTTTACACATACAAACATTAAAAACGATCTTCTAATATGTGTGAAAATGATCATAAGTAGATTATTTCACAGACTTATAAAACTCAAGTAATGTGTGTCCTTTTATTTCCTTTTGTAAATCTGAGCACAAACAATAAATTTAAAAAGTTACTATTTACAATAAATCTCTATTTAAATTTGGTCTATTCTATCGTTTATAATATTTGGTTGGGATGTCAATCGGACTAAATCCTCTCAATTTTGATTCAACCCTTTCGATCAGACTATTTGGTTCGGGTCAATTTATTAAACTGTAGATTATTGGTCTTAACCATTATGTTTTCGGTCTAACCCATCGGGTCAACGAGTATAAAATTATCAATTAATATTATATAAACTTTTAATTTTAACAAATTAACAGTAAATATAACAAAACTTTCAATTAAATAATTGAATAAATTATTTAAATTTTAACAATTATATCTTTAGTGCTTAACTTAAATTATAGCAAACACAAAATTTTCAATATTTAACCAAAATATAAATAGCTAAATAATAGAAATTAAGATGAGACACACTTGTGTGAGACCGCGCGTCTAATGAATTTTTTACGTTAGACATATTTCTATTTGACCTATGAAGTGGTTCCCAACCCCCCTCCCCTCCCCTTTTTTCTTTTTTCTTTTTCTTTTTTAGTAATCCTCCCTTCCCATCTCCCTCTCCCTCCCCCTTTTCCATTTCTTTTTAGTTTTTTTTTACACTTTATAATTTCTTCATTTTTTTTTACAAATACATATTTAATTCTTTTGAATTAATTTAATTCTTTTATCCTACATCTTGTGCAGTACACTTAATTGATGCTAACGCGTCGGCTTGTACACTGCGTTCGATAATTAATTTTTTTTTTAAATAAATATATACTCTAAAATGAAATTAGTGAACGTTAAAATTAAATTGAATTAATTTAATTTTTTTTACCCTGCATCTTATGCAACATGTGGGCTCATGCATTGTGCTCGATACAAAATAATAATTTAAAACAAAAAACAAAAAAACATGAAAAGAATTGAAAGAAGGAAAAGGAAAAAAAAAGAAGAGAAAAGAGCAGCCGCCCGCCAAAGAAAAAAAGTGAAGAGAAAAAAAGAAAAACAAGAAGATGTGGGTATCCAGCGTGTGTGGGCTTCATGCGTCTGGGTATTGGGCTCGGGTAGAGCGGGTTTCGGGCAGGTTTGAGTTTTATTTAACTCGTCTAATGTAAGAGACACGTTAGATAATCTGATACAAGTTTTTATCAATTTCAGATTATTCAGGTCAACACACTTAACTTTGAGCTAGTCTATTGGGTTGTTGTAATCCCTCCGTTTTGTTTCATTTGTTGTTTTAGGTTTTTTTTTTTTTATCTAGAATTAACAATTAATTTTGTGGACAAATATATTTATCCCCCATATATGCCATAAAATCTTATTAAATTATATTTTCCTAAAATAGGGTTTGTGATAGGGTTAAATTAGAGAGAGAGGGAGAGTGTGTGTGAAAATATATAAAACAACAAATATTTTGAAACAAAACAAAAAAAGTTAAAATAACAAATAAAATGAAACGGATGGAGTATTTTATAGACTATTTTCGAATATGGATCTTAATTAACTATACTGGGCCAATCTAGTTATATGGGGTTTAAACTTTAAAGAGACTAATTATAAACTGCCAGCTTGCTCGAACGGTCGAACCCTATTTGATGCCCGAGTTTCATGCCAAATAATATGAATGTCGCCCGATAAATAAATAAATAAATAAAAGAGGATTAGAGTAAAAAAAATTTAAGTTTGAAATCGCTCGAACCGAATAGTGTGTAACTTTATTTTCGATCTCAAATTTGAGTAAGCTTTTTGCGAATCCATCACATTGCTATTGGTAATGGTTGATAGTTGTATTGTGTGTAGAAATATTATTCTAAACCCCTCAGCCCATTGAGCAGCTATATTTGGATTATGCTATTGGGCTTTACGACCGTATCGTCTTTAAAAAAAAAGATTAATTATGATTAAATACACAAATTTTAATACGATTTATAACTTAGATATAAATTTTAAAAGTTTACAATTAAAATACAAATTTGCATTTTTTATTGTAAAATAGACACCTTTTTTTTCAGCGAATGAAAAACTAATATGACAAAAAAATAACGATGTTTTGTGTCAGGTAGAAACTATTTTTACCTAATCACAAAACATCATTTTGAACCTAAAAAAAATTAAAAAGTCAAAAATTCAAAATTGTATATACATATTCTTCCTTTAGTTCTTCATTTAGACACAAAACGACATCATTTTACGGTGAGAGAAAATATTCTCCATATCATTATGAAACTACATAATTTTTGTGTCGCGTTAGTTTCTATTTGTTGGAAAAAAATTAGGGCGGGGGGGTCTATTTTGCAAAAAGATGCAAGTTTTTATTTTAATTGCAAACTTTTAAAGTTTGTGTCTAACTTGCAAATCATGTTTAAATTTATGTATTTAACCGTAATTAACTCTAAAAAGAAATACCGATGTCGTTAATATAGTAGGAGATAAAAATAAATGTCGCATCACACATAATTAATCTTGTCTTAATATGACAATATGAATTGCAAATAAAACATCACTTTAATTAAAACATTACATAATTGTGTATTTTAGATATTTTTTACAAAATTAGAGGATAAGATCGAATCTTTTTAATTACAGAATGAATTTGGCAGCTCGATGAATAATAATGATAACAACAACAACAATAACATATCTTACAGGAAAAAACATTTCTTTACATCTTCCATATATATATGTGTGTGTGTGTGTGTGTGTGTGTGTGTATTATTTGTACTGTTGCAGTTCAGATCTGACCCGCAAATAATGGATGCAGCCTCTAACGATCCAAATGAAATCATCTATCCCACTTTTCTCTATCTCATTTGGTGTCCCATTTTGAGTTTTATTCAATTTTCATCAATTTTTTTCTTCAATTTTAATTTGTTATGACTTAGTTTAATTTTATAATTATTATTTAGGGTTCATTCCACCTAATTAGGGTTTATGTTTATTTTTTAATATTTATTTCTTATTTTTTAGTTAATATAATTGATTAATATGCTTGATTATTCCAAAATTAGGGTATATAATTTTTATTTATTTTTATTTTTTAGCAATAAATGTTGATTATGATTTGTGATACTTTAATAAAATTTATTTTTATGATAAACATTTTTAAAATATTAAATTTTATAGTGGAACACAATAGTGAGATATGAAAAATGAATTAGAGAATTTTATAACTAACTATCTGCATCTAGTTTCATTGCTATTTATTAATGTTGATAGTGTCGGTTTAGTTGAAGTGCAGTGGAAAGAACATGAAATACGAGTTTGACTTTTGAATAATCAATAAACAAGACATCATTATCTTTACAAATTACTTGCATCAATGATTTCCAAATATTATGGACTAAGCCATTTTGGATTACATAAATAAATGGTTAAGTAGCTTA
Organism: Perilla frutescens; assembly: GCA_026008535.1. Taxonomy (NCBI): domain Eukaryota; kingdom Viridiplantae; phylum Streptophyta; class Magnoliopsida; order Lamiales; family Lamiaceae; genus Perilla; species Perilla frutescens. The sequence continues at coordinate 67,940,528 of BRKX01000005.1, forward strand.
TCACACATTATTTAACTACGCAGTGTTGTAAGTGTTCTTTTAATTTGTGTGAATATACGAGCAAAATTTACCTAGTATAAATATAAATATATGTAAGAAAAGTTCGGACTTAATTAATGGATTATATTTTTAGTAATTATATTGTAATATAATACGTCCAGAAAATAACGATGAACCGTACCATATCCCTTTCATGGGTAAATTCGACGTTAATTAAACTCTCACTGGCAGTGCCCGAATTTTTAAAAATATACATAATACAATATTTTTAGGCAATGTTTGGTATACTTGTACGGATATACTCATATTAATAAAATCTGGATTGCTTTGAAAGATAATTGCGTATTAGCTATTTTAATTGTGTGTTTGGTTATTAAGATAAATATACTAAGATTGTTTTACACATCTGTTTGGTACATTGTTTTATTTGGTAGACTAAGTTCTGGAATGAGTAAATTAGTTTAGGCAATGTTTGGTAGCCTAGATAAAGACATATATACTAAGATTGCTACGCCAGAAACAGTATCCGAGGGGGCGTTGATACATTATCCAGCCGAATCAGTAAATTACACTCCAGGCCTCGCGTTAAGACCGGGCCTCGCGCTAACGAATAATGGCTACCAAACACACGGTTCTTGCTGGATACCTATACTAATATGCCTTTATCCAGACAAAAAATATGTGCCCAATAGTTATTTTTGAATTCGCAATATTATTTTACAAAATTCTTACGATATCATGTGAAAAATAATAATATTATCTTCACTATATCTATACACACAGAATAATATTGGCGATGATATACATTTTTTAGTTCCTCATATCTATTATACATGAAATATTAATAAAAATATTAAATTCTGTATTTTGAAAAAACTCGGGCTCTATTCGTGATTCGTGAAGGTAGCGTCCAATTTAGTATATACCCCATTCATGTTGGACATAATTAATTAATAAACTCTAATTAACAAACCGATCGAATAAGTTAATATAGTTTTAATAATCTGAAATCTTGTGACGTAACTCCAAGAAAATGAGAAATAAAGCCAATAAGAAAATGGAAAGGAGAGGGTAAAAAAGTTTAAAATCTATCGTGCAACAGCTATAAATTCGTTGTTTCTCCACCCACTCCACAGCGCCCACTAGATGTTTGAATAAATGCCTAAACTAATCAACACCAATGGCCTTATTATTTTAGCTCCTTCTATCTAATCACTTTCAATAGTATCCATATAAAACTATATTACATCTCATATTTCCTCAATGTCAATAAACACGTATATTGATTTATAAAGCTACTGAATCCAATGAAACACATTTCCTACTAAAGATTATCACGGGATATAAAACATTCTTCCCACATCAGCATAATTCATCCATGTTATTAGATTAATTCTCCAACCCCATTTTAATTTCTTGTATTCACAAAACTAAGACCATTCTCTCTCTCTCTCTCTCTCTCTCTCTCTCTCTCTCTCTCTCTCTCTCTCTCTCTCTCTCTCTCTCTCTCAAGTGGGATCGTCATCGTCGTGCCCGATAAGCATGACGATTATCTGAGATGGAAAAGCATGTTGTAGGCCTCGCAACGCAGGTTTTGGTGATGGCGATAGTGATTTCAGTGATCTTGCTGTTTCTTGGAATCGGCGTTCTAGTCCTAATCCACGTTTGCATAGTGGGGAGGACTATGAGAAACGGGCTTAGTGAGAGAAACACCAACATAGTAGAGAGAGGAAGCTTGGGGAGCTCGAGCATGTCTCGAGACGACATCGAGAAGCTGCCGTGTTTCGACTTCGCGGCGAAGGCCAAAGGCAGCAGTCCCGCCGGCGACTGCGCCGTCTGCCTTGAGAATTTCAAAGTAGGAGAGAGATGCAGGCTTCTGCCTTCTTGCAACCACAGTTTTCACGCAGAATGCGTGGATTTGTGGCTTGTGAGAACTCCCATTTGCCCGATTTGCAGGGCTGCAGCTGCTGATCTCGTGAATATTGGATCGGTTTATGAAGAAGAGACAGCTCGAGCAGGAGAGAGAGAAGAAGATGGTGGTGAGAGAGAGAGTTTTCAGATTGTTGGGATTGAAGTGGAGTCGCAGTTATGAGAGGAATAGTGCTGACTAATTGTCAAACAGTTGAAGTTCTCGATACTGATTCTACGCATGCAGAGTGAAACTGTGACCGACTTCTAGTGAGAGAACGTGATTGAGGTGAGAAAGAGAGGCAGAAGCTGAGGATTGAATATTGATGTTAAGGTCACTGAAATCCGTTGAGTTTCTGCTTTTCGAATGAATGTGTTAGTTTTTGTACAGAGAATTATATTTCTAAACAGCAAAACAAAGTATACACAATATTAATGCTCTTCTCCAAATATTCGGAACAGTTTAGTAGTTTAATAGTGTTTGCTATTTTCTACCGATTCCTTTTATTGTAAATCATGTTTAAATTATAGAGAAATCAATTCAGGATTAATCGAAATATAATTTATCTATCAATTTGTGACATGAATAATTGAAACTACTAATATAAAAGTCTCAATTAAACCGTTTATCTCGATTCTTTTATTTTTTTTAAAAAAATTATTAAATTTAATAGATAAATAATGAATAAATTTTTGTTTGAAAGTATAATTCGAAATACACATATTCAAAATATATATCTCACTCATCGATCTCGTTGATTGTATCTAAGGCTGAAACTCAAGTCAAATAGTTCTAACGTCGACTCATGTTCTTTTGTTAAAAGTTCATTTGAGCTCGATTCGATAAACATATCAAATAAGGTTGAATATAATTTGTTGATAGATTTAAAGCTCGGCTCGAAAGTCAGGCTTGATAACTAAGAATTGAACAAACATCTGTACGAATTTCAAACTACTCGAACTCAACTCATGTTCGCTTCGATTAAAGCTTGTTTGAACTCGACTCAATAGATAATCAAACAAGCTCAAACATAAATTTTTAAGCTCGTTATCATTTCAAACAAGTTTGAACATTTGTATGTTCGGACTGGACTCGACTCATTTATAATCTTAATTGTATTTGAATATCATTACACATATATTGAATTGTTGTAGTGTGCGTGGTTTGTAGTGCTTGAATTATTGTATATGAAATCGTGTATTGCACATTTTTTGTTACAATCCTCATGCACATTCAATTTTTTACTTTTACTTTCATTTTTTCTTCGATTTTAATTTCTTATACTTAGTTTAATTTTACACTTGTTATTTAGAGTTCATCCTATCAAATTAGGGCATATTAAAAAAAATAGCATTTAATTTTTCAAACAATCAATTAATAAATAAAAACTAAAATTAAATACTAAAAAATTATAATGCATCTTCATTGGATATATCGAATCAATCCTAAACAACAAGTTTAAAATTAAACTAAAACACCAAAAATTAAAATAAAAATAAAAATAAAACTACAAAAATTGAGTGTGAAATATGGAACACTACACAAAAAGAACAATACATCTACACCTAAAAGAAGATGATTAATAATCATGCACATAGTTAATTTCCTAATCCAAGAAAATAAGATAGACTCGATGCTTATCAATCTTCTCATTTGGTAGGAGGGCAGTTCACATTTAAACAAAAGCACACAAAATGCAACAATTAATTGAGAATTGTAGTTCACAATTAATAATTAAAGGACACGACATTAGTAGCCAACACATGGTGGAAAATCATCCAAAATCAAAATACAAAATCCTTTGACATGAAATCAGTTTTTCAACATATGAACACATCATTTTGTCCCCATACCATCTGGATTGAATTAGTATGAATATTTTCAAGTTGTAAAATACATTTTTCAACAATATCATGAATGAAGTGAAACTTAACATCAATGTCTTTAGTTCTATTATGGAACAAAATGATTTTTTCATAATTAGATAGGGTTGACTACTATCAAAAATGCTTTTTTATAAAGAAAGTGAATTTCAGATAATAAACTTCTTTAACCGGATAGCTTCTTAAACAACTTTGGTGACAACAATATATTCAGATTCAATAGTAGACAAGACAACTTTATGTTGTAACTGTGGTTTTCAACTTATAAATGCACACACCAAACACATATGAAGTTGCGTGATATAATGCCTTTTTGCAATCCAATGAGCTTTGATGTGCCATTTGGAGGTAAGATTGTTGTGCTTGGAGGAGATTTTAGACAAATTCTACCAATCATTCCTAAGGGGAATAGACAAGATGTTGTGCATGAAACAATCAACTCATCATATATATGGAGTAGTTGCACAATTTTGAAGCTAACAAAGAACACGAGACTTCAAAACATGGATTCAAATGACAAACCATTTCAGTTAAAAAAAATTCAAAATAAATTGCAAGTATAGAAGACAGCACAATAGGAAGACCTAATGATGGAGAAACAAACTATTGATTTGCTTGATGATATATTGATTAAATATTCTGAAGATTCTATTGCAGCCATTATTGAAAGCACATATCCCATGCATCATAATGCCATTGGTGAGTCAAGTTACAAAAACGAGTCATTCTTGCTCTAACTCTTGAGGTGGTTAATTGAGTCCATAAATCAGTACATGGCATCATTGAATGTTGTCGAGGACCAAGTATATCTAAGTTCTTATAGCACTTGCAGATCAGATTTAAATTAATGATGACATACTGCATGAGGTACACACACAAGAACTTTTGTATAGTCTTAGATGTTCTGTGTGCCCAATCATGAACTATATTTGAAGGTGGGAACTTCAATTATGTTATCAAGAAACTTAGATCATGCAAATGGATTATGTAATGACACTAGATTGGTGACAAGACTTGACAATCATGTTTTGGAAGCAAAAGTGTTTACTGGTGATAATGCAGGAAATAAAATTTTGATTCCAAGGATGTCGCTTACACCATCAGACCCAAGGTTGCCATTTAAATTCCAACGATGACAATTTCCTCTCATTGTCTCTTATGCTATGACGATAAATAAAAGTCAAGGTCAATCACTTTCTCATGTTAGATTATTTTTGAAAAATCTAGTCTTTACTCATGGCCAACTCTATGTTGTTGTATCACGAGTCATGAGCCATGCATGCCTAAAAATTTTATTATGTAAAAATGATGATGTTGATACATTACAAGAAAAATGTAGATAGACAACAGTATAAAGACAACGAGTTTTTTGCGAGCCAACGGCTATCCATTTAGCTGTTGTCTATCTCCGTATTTTTATTTTTTAAATATTTTTTATTCATGCAACAATTGCCAAAATCGTTGTCTGTAGATAAAAAGACAGCTGCTATCTCTCGACTGTTGTCTATCTAGGTCTTTTGTTATAGACAACTGTATATAGATAACTCACCTCGCAGCTGTCATTAATTAACAACGGGTATTCGACCCATTGTGGTTTTAATTGGTTTAAGCGACATCGTTTCCTTAGACTTCATGTTTAAAATTTTATCGATCTTCATTCCCCCAAATCAACAAACACGGCAAAGCCCTATCTACCACTGCTTCATCCTTCAACACCATCTCTACCTGCCGTGTCTCCCATGCCGTCGTCTGCTCTCCACTAGTTCTTTCCTCCCCAAATCAACAAACAAACCAAAGCCCTACCCGCTGCCGCCCGTTACAAACTCACCATCTCTACCCACCGTCTCCCGCCTGCCGCCTCATCTCCACTTGCCGACAGTCTCCACCCATGACCCTCGTCCTCCGCAAATAAACCCTTCATTCCCCAGAAACCTGTACCGTGAACCCCGTGCTTTTCAACTGCTCAACAGAGATGTCTATGGATTCGACTGGAAAACAAGCGCTGCTGAAACGCAGCTGTAAGCTTTGAATTCTTAACTGTAACTAATTTTGCAACTCTATAATCACTAGATTTTCAAGCTTTGATATTTGAGAAGAAATCTTGACCGATTGGACTCAATTGCAGTTACTATTCGTTGACAAAAGTTTCTGCATTGAACTCAAATCTTGATCAGTTGGGTTTTAATTATAGCTCACTTTTTTCTTGAACGTGACAAAATTTTTAATGTTGACAAAAGTTTCTGTTATCTGAGATTAATTATTTTTCTTTTTCAAGACGAGCTCCATTCATATTGACAACATTGGTTGACATATCTATTTATAGAATCAAATATGGAGCTCAAAAGTCATTATTTTTTAATTTCAAAATTTTTACATGATTTTCAACTATCCATTGAACCATGTGTTCAAACATATAAATGACAATAATGATTAGAATTTAGAAGATAAAAGGTCAAGATCTAAATGTCAATAAAAATTAGAAGATAAATGATAATGATTAAAACTAACAAAGAAAACTGATAATGACAATAACGATTAGAATTTAGAAGATAAAAGGCCAAAGATTTAAATATCAATAAAAATTAGAAGATAAATGACAAAATAAAAGGCCAAAGATTTAAATCTATATATATATATTATACAAAAACAGAATAGTGGGGATATTTTTGGTAATTCACATTTAAATGTATTTAATGGAAAAAAAAATTGGAGCGATGCGCTGCTGCGTAAGAAAACGGTGTTAAATTATTCAAGGGACACAATCTTTCTAATTAATTCAAATTTCTTCCTTTTTCAGTTTTTCTCACGTAATACGCAAATTCTTTAACTCTTCATAGATGTATTTGTCAAATATACCTTCTCAATTTCATTTTGCTCTCGAATTGGCAAGACGAAAGCATATCAGATTCATATTTAGGATAAAAGAACTCTTTGCCTCTATCAAGCAACAATCAATTTCTTCAAAAAAATCTCTATGCCTAAGCTTAAATTTCGCGCACACTTTCAGGTTTGTTTCTTAATCCCTTTTCATTTTCCCTTTTTCTTAGACTGAATCTTTTATTTCTACTGTTGGTATCATCTCGATTCAGTTTTGCATTGTCATTCAGTTTGGGTTCTCATTTCTAATTGTTAATTACTGGATAATTTGTTAATTGGGGTAGTTTTTTGTGCTTATAGTAATTTACTCGGCCAATTTATTGATTGTATTTTGAGACTTTTGTTTATCATTGTGTTTATGTGGAAACCGTGTAGAGAAAAGTTAAGTTGATGGCTTGATTAGGAGAAACAATAGATTTGGTTTTCAGATTATTACTATATACGTCAAGAGAGATACAAGGTGAATGCTTATTCTTTGTCATGCTACTTTGTTTTGGAAATGTGTTAGTTAGCAGCATTGGATAAACTCTTGCTGTTTCAAGTTTGAAAATGGAGCAAATTATCAGTCATTGGTTGCCAATCAGTTATTGCTGTGTGTTCTTGGGGTTGTTGATGAATATGTTCTCAGTTTTTTGTAACCGAGGAGTATAATTAAAGTGCATGCTATAATGTATTTATAGGCGAAGGGGTGCATCGATTCAAGTCAATTTTAAATTCCAAACGGTTTCATTCGTTCAGAATTTATGTAAGACACGGTAACTTTGGAATTTATCATTTCGCTCACATACAGTTTTCATCTCTCTTCCAAAATCTCTTAAATTTTTTTCTAATTCTATTTCTCCCTTCTACTCTCCATTTTGTGAAAATTCAAGCAAAACCTAGGCCAAAAAAATGAGATGGATGAAAAAGCATGAAGTTCGACAGAGGCAGAGTGGAGGATTTCTGAGGAGAAAACTGGTAGCGGTTTTTAGGTGAGGGAATGAGTAACGGATTTATGGCGAGAGATAACCCAATTCTGAAGAATTCTATAACAGTAATACCCAAGGAGATTTTTTGTTTGCAGTTTTTATCATCTCTTTTAAATTTGGATTTGAATTTAGAAGATACCAAAACCAATGCATTTTAGTTGCTTAGATTGTCGTTGGTGCATATGTGTAGAGTAAGAGGAGTTGATCTAATATTTGGAGAAGTCTTACGACTAGCAGTCTCTTCTATGATGGAGGTACACTAAATTCGATTCCAAAGTCTCTAGATATTATCAATTAGATTATGATTTGAAGTTGAATATAATTGAAACTAAATTTGTTATCATTTTTTTCCGAAACTAAATCCCAAATTTTCTAAGAAAATTGCAACTTATTCACTAAGTGGGGAGGGTTAATGTCGGTTTCGTCTTCAATTACTATTCTGCCCCGCCGCCGACAGGTCGATTAAATAATGACTCAATTGAACTTTATTTCTACTCGGGGTTTGTCTTCTCTCAAATAAATTCAAGGAGGATTCCTGAATTGACATGTTTTTAGTTGGAAATTGGATCTTTAGTTGTTGTTTATTTTTTCTATTATGCTATTAACTATCATTTGTCAATAGACTTGATAACATAGCACACATCATGTATAGCTATTTTTATTTTTTTTTTGTTTAGATTATTGCATTTCATCTAGATTGATGCCAAGTAAACTGATGATTAAAGTTTATTGGTGATAATCCATTAAAGAATTATGTTTTAATTCTAATGACGTCGTTCCAATTTCGGGGTATCACCGGAGGCCTTATTTCATTTTTGCTGGTAAACAAGATTTTTTTTTTAGTTTTATTAATGTGGTTATGAAATTACTCCTAGGGGTTGTTCTTGGATTTGAATTTGGAATTTTATTTCTAGTACAAGGTTGTTAGGGGTTGTTCTTGGATTTGAATTTGGAATTTTATTTCCGGTACAAGGTTGTTTTTGTGTTGCTTGTGTTTTGTTTTATGTTAGTGCAATAAGACTTTCTGTTTGGTAACTAATTGAATGTTCTGGTAGTTCTTATCAGTCGATGCCCTTTAATTGGAGGAATAATAATGAATGAGTAATGAGTTTTTGGTGCAAGATTTATTGAGTTTTTTACCAGCAGCAAGTAGTTGGCTTCAGATAAAGAGAAAACGAGTGGAAGTAAGGTTTCTCTCAAGATTGATATGGTAAGGGTGTAGCAAGTAAATCAGAACAGTGTGAATAATCCTAATCAGTAATCTCTACTGTAATCTTTTCAATCCAAGAACTCATTAATCTTTTTTAAGCGAAAAATAGATGTTGTAATATGGTTTAATCATTAACCCGATTATGGAAATTGAACTTTACAGTATGGAGTTGGTGATTGCATCAGCTACTTAATTCCGGATGGATATGCTTTTACATTGTAGCCTTTACTTCTTGATATTTCATTAATCGTGGTAATATGATGCGTTATTATACCTGGGATTGAAAGCTAATGATAGTAGTTTTTGATAATTTAAACAATGACACAGTTTTGATAATTTAAACAATGACACAGTTATGGCAAACTCAAGGCAACACAAATCTGGAGCTCAATGTTTGGTTTCAGAACTGGGAATAGATTAGGAATATCTTAAATATGTTTCTGGGTTGGTTCAGTTCTTTCTTGGTGATATATATTTTTCCTTGAGAGTCAGAGCTGAATGAGGACTTTTAATTAGTATTTTATGTTACCTTTGGATTCTCAATTTGTTAGGTTTATGTATGCATGTGAGGGTGAAAATGGAACCGTCATTGGTAATTTGGTATGCTTTTGCGTGTGAGAAAATTTCAGTTTTGGTCCCACAGGACACACTTCAGTTCGATTTTGGTCCGGATACTATCATTTTTGGTCCCAAACAGAAAAAATATCGATTTTGGTCCCGCTTTTGGCCTAAAAATCATGGGACCAAAATTGATAATCTTAAACCTATGGGTCTAAAACTGAGCGATTTTTTTGAAAAAGGACCAAAATTGATAGTATGGGGACCAAAATCGAACTCGATTTTGGTCCGGATACTATCATTTTTGGTCCCAAACAGAAAAAATATCGATTTTGGTCCCGCTTTTGGCCTAAAAATCATGGGACCAAAATTGATAATCTTAAACCTATGGGTCTAAAACTGAGCAATTTTTTTGAAAAAGGACCAAAATTGATAGTATGGGGACCAAAATCGAACTGAGGTGTGTCCTATGGGACCAAAAGTGAAATTTTCTATTTTGCGTGTAGATATTGTTTTCTATGTGAAATGTTATATTTGTTCCGTCTCCTATATTTTCCAAATTATAATCTAACTTGAATTAGGTAACTGTAATGAAGAGTATTATGTTCTGTCACTCATAATAATAAGGTTTAGTTCCATGGTTTTGTTTAGCATCTAAAAAGCAGAACTTACGAATTTAGGCATCCATTTTTGATTTGAAGGTCTATTTATTATCTGCAAAGGAATCTTTTGTGAACAATCCACGCAGAATTGAGTCCGTGTGCTCAAATTTGGAAGTTGACGGCACGTGAGGTTATTAGTTCTTGCTTGGTTAGTCATTCTAGATTGTATTTGTGTTCATCTCTACGTAGTTTAAATATTCAGTAATTGAATCTGTTTATTTTTGTTTTATGGGAATGCCAACAGAGAAACAAGGATACTTGATGTTTTGGTGTAGGTGTAAATTTATATTGAATTTATATTTCCTACTAGATAAATGTTTCATCATAGAAATTAATGTATTTCATCACTTTTCATTTTTAATAGTGGAGACTTTTAAAAAAAAAAAATTAATACGTGATATTTGAATAATATATTTTCTTAATTTTGAGAACTTGACCATTATACATCTTAATTTTGTTCATTATGATGAAGTTATGGAGAGAGAGGAAGAGAGAGGAGAAATTCAGTTTTTTTTACTCTTATATATACTATATTCTTTAGATTATTCATTTGTAAAAAAATTATTGGTATGATTTTGTTATAAAGAAGTTATAAAAACTTTCCTAAAAAAATAAAATTAGAAAGGGTGTTAGTGTGTTAAATGATTCAATTGTGTGTTTAATGATTTTAATGTGAAAAAGTGTGTTATTATGTTTAAATGATCCAAATGTGTCTAACATAACATGCATTAGTGTACGTGTGAGGTGGTTAATTGGTTATATATGTCAATTTAGAAATTGACCTAATAATTATTTTAATGACATTACTATAACAATATATAGTAAATTTTATCCCCTATATATATATATATGTATGTGTATAGTGGTTATATAGCACAATTATTATTTAAATTTATTCCCGTGCATAGCATGGGTAATGCACTAGTATCAATAAAAATTAGAAGATAAATGACAATTAATAAAACTAACAAAGAAAAAAAAAAAGAAATCTGAAAAGTCAAGAGAAAATTAAAAAAAAAAAATCTAAAAAAGCTAGGTGTAAAAGCTTCGATCCTTTGTATTCATATATGCACAAACAGCTGCACAACCGCTAGCCACTACACCAGATGTCTATGTTTAAATGTTCTTCATAGAAATAATATTTTAAGTAATATTTTGTTGACATTTTTATTTACAATTTTATCTTTCGTGATTTTACTTTAATGTATGTATATATATACATATATATATATATAGATTTCTCCAGATGCGTAAAAAAATAAAATAATCCAATCAAGAGAACTTAAATACAATCAATTATATACGATTTTCGAACCGTAAAATTGATCAAATGCTAGATTTGTAATTTTTTTTTTTGTAAAAAAAAGTGGATTATATTTTATTAATTTTGAAACGAAGGCGAAAATGTAGTACCAAAATGTAGTTTTTTTCACTCAATTATATATATGCAGGTTTTCTATATTATTACAAAATTTGCTAGCTCATGATTTCAACTCGCTTAAAAATAGGTATGATAATTTTCCCTAAAAAAAAAAAGTATGATAATTCGTGTTATCGTATCGTGTTTACACGATATCAATACAACACGATAAAATAAAACATGAATACGATACTGACACGATATTATAACGACACGACATGATAATAGTTAAAAAATAAAATAATAAATATAAGTCATTAAATAATTCATTGGAAATTATTTAAAGAAAGAAAAATTGGAATAATAAATATATAGTTTTTGTGTAACAGGTTATAGGTTTTTGTCGTGCTAGCATATAAACAATTTCTTATTGGGTTGACAGATTATCAGATAATCTATTAATTTTTTATCGTATTTAGTAGGTTACATTAAGCACGACACAATAATTTCATATTCTTATCATATTGGTATGAACATAATAAGATCAAATACTAACATGTTATTTTCGTGTCGTGTTATGCCTTGTAAAATAAAAAATATTTTAGTATTAGTTAATTGTAATTTACCTGAAAATTAGTTAAAAAAACAAAATCATAGTAATTTATTTATTTTTTGAACAAAAAAAGTCGTAAATAAATTAGTGGCTGAAAAAATTTGGGAATCATGAAAATTTAGTTGAGAAAACAGCGGAGTTGATGCAATTGCAGTTTTTAGAGTACAAAAGTAAAGGTTATTTTAAGTTACCAACATCTTTTTAAAAAAAAAAAAAAACATAACATTTCAAACGTAAATAATTGTAGATGTGGTGTAGATATTTTTAGTTAATTGTTTTAATTACATTTAAATAAATAATACATTTATAAGCTCGATCAATTAAAAATATAATAGATATCGATAAATATAGTAAAATCTCAGTAAATTAATACTCGTTAAATTAATAAACTCTTTAAGATAATATTTTTCTTCAGTCCCGACTTGGACCAATTAAAAATATAATAGTTATCGATAAGATTATAAGATAATATATTTTTGGAAGACTCTGTAACACAAATTCCGTGTATTTATATTAATAAACATCGGAAAAGCGTACAAAGAAAATATTTTGGATTGAAATTACAATTGTGGTTCGAATCTCTATCTAGATCTTCTGATTCTTCTCTTAAAGATTTTGTTCTTCGTGTTCTTCAAGATCTTCAAAGTAGATTTTACTCTTCGATCTTCACGAACCTGATATTTTTAGGTTTATAATGCCGATTCGAAAGATTTTCATCTTGATTTCGAATCAAACGTAGACTTCAGGATGATTTGTTGAAGAACGCTTTGAATCTTCAAGTTGTTCTTGAAGATTTGGATTTGATAACGCCGATCGGAGGGTCGAACACTTTGGATCCGAATCAAACGTCAAATTTGGAATGATTTTGGTGAGGAGCGCGAAGAACGTCTTGAATCTTCAACTTGAATGCCTTGAAGGTTGGTGAGAGTTTTCTCTAGGGAATCCTTCTCCAAACTTGAGCTCTTGAAAATTGTGTCTATTTCCCAAGAGTGCTTTTAGGGCTAATGTGGCGACATCCCATTGGTGCATTCATTAGGGCTTGTGTGGCTTGATTTCATTGGTTACTTGCCATTTTTGATCACATACATCAATATGTTGATTCCATGCATGAGCTCGACACTTGTTAATTGCTTATTGGTTGAAAATTTCCACACATTAAATATCAAATTATTATTTATTTTATTTAGGAATTTGATCAAATAAAATTCCTAAAATATAAATAAATAATTTAATTTGGTATTTAATCATTTTAATTTCCACGTGGCACCATTTGATTGGCAATAAAATTCAATTGCTTACAAATGCCCCCATGAGACGAGTTCATGGGCAAGTTATCTTGAAGGTGAACGAGTCTCATATTTTGAAATTTTCGTTAGATAGTTTTAACTCATATCTAGGAGTTCTTGAGTCCGATTTAAAATTTGCTAGATAGTTTATACTCGTATCTAGGAGTACTTCATTTGATTTAAAATCTTGCTAGATAATTTATACTCATACCTAGGAGGTTTTTATTATTATTATTATTATTATTATTATTATTATTATTATTATTATTATTATTATTATTATTATCGAGCATGTTAAATGCCCAGTCATCATATTGCTTCGATCCACTAGACATTTAGGAAATGCATTAAGTTAAATGGGCCGGAATTAAATCAAAAGAAATTGAGCCCAACAACGGCCTCATTTATTAAATGATAGAGGTGAGGACCCCGGAGGTGTTGGCTTGGGATTGGTAGAGGACCTGTGTTGCTCCCTTTATGTCTATACAACAAGGGAGGTTATGAACAAAAGCAGATATTAGTTTGTTGTTTTGTTCCACATTTCTGGGCCAAAATATGAGAGCACCTGCATCTCTTTGTAGTCTTGAGGTACAAGCTACTGAAAAGTATGTCCTTACGGTTGCCTCCTAACAGCTCATATACCAACTCCTTCCACATTTGGGTTCTATAAATACCATGATTTTTCTTCATGTATTCACCAAAGGCACACCATTCCACAGTCGTTCCAGAAGCTCAATACGTTTTTTTTAGGCATACCATCTCCAGCTCTATAAAATTTGTTAGTAGCAGCAAAAGAGAAGTTGTGAGGGGGCAGGATGTTCATTAACTGACCTTCCCCGGTGAAAGAAATGGGTAAAGCCATATGTGGCCAAGGAGCTTGCCCATGCTGAAGAGTGCTTCATCAAGAAACGGATCGACGTCATTTGAGCGGGAGGGCTCTTCCTTGTTTCCTTTTTTTTTATGATCCGACAATATCTAACTTTGTCAACTTGGCTATCTCAGGCAGAGGGCAGCGAGGTGGAACGGCGTTGCTGTGCTTTACGTGATCGGCCAAAATTTATAACACAAATTCCGTGTATTTATATTAATAAACACCGGAAAATCGTACAAAGAAAATATTTTGGATTGAAATTACAATTGTGGTTCTAATCTCTATCTAGATCTTCTGATTCTTCTTTTCAAGATTTTGTTCTTCGTGTTCTTCAAGATCTTCAAAGTAGATTTTACTCTTCGATCTTCACGAACCTGATGTTTTGAGATTTATAACGCCGATTTGAAGGATTTTCATCTTGATTTTGAATCAAACGTAGACTTTAGGATGGTTTGTTGAAGAACGCTTTGAATCTTCAAGTTGTTCTTGAATATTTGGATTTGATAACGCCGATCGGAAGGTCGAACACTTTGGATCCGAATCAAACGTCAAATTTGGAATGATTTTGGTGAGGAGCGCGAAGAACGTCTTGAATCTTCAACTTGAAAGCCTTGGTGAGAGTTTTCTCTAGGAATCCTTCTCCAAACTTGAGCTCTTGAAAATTGTGTCTATTTCCCAAGAGTGCTTTTAGGGCTTATGTGGCGACATCCCATTGGTGCATTCATTAGCGCTTGTGTGGCTTGATTTCATTGGTTACTTGCCATTTGTGATCACATACATCAATATGTTGATTCCATGCATGAGCTCGATACTTGTCAATTGCTTATTGGTTGAAAATTTCCACACATTAAATATCAAATTATTATTTATTTTATTTAGGAATTTGATCAAATAAAATTCCTAAAATATAAATAAATAATTTAATTTGGTATTTAATCATTTTAATTTCCACGTGGCACCATTTGATTGGCGATAAAATTCAATTGCTTACAGAGTCCTATACAAATATATGTCCTTTCGATATCACAAATGAATAGTTATTTTAGTGAAATATGATTCTATTGTTATTTGGATTTTCTTAAGAGCAATACCGTATTAACTGATTTCAAAGGTACTACCGTATTCACTTTCAAATGAAATTTTTCATCAAACCACAACGGTAAATCTTTTTTAGTGCGTGTGACATTATCTCTTTATACTTACATAATGTTTTACTTATTTTATCTATCATTATTGATTGTCAGACACCTTTTAAATGATAAGATATTGTTGGATATAATTTTACAAATTTTGTTACGTTGTTTATATAGTGTAATCTATTACCATCACACAATGAATGTTTTTAGTAAAAATATAATGAAAAATACTAAATTATTAAGACAAAATAAACATTACTTATTAATTTTTATTAATAAGATGTGAAATGTATTTATTTTAATATTAATTTAATAAATATGATATATAAATTAGTAAGATATAATGACTTTTGATGTAATCAAAATTAAAATTCATTGAATCATGAAAACACTCTTTAAATTAATAAATATTAATTTGTGGATGAATTAATATCACTTTAAAATAATAAATTTGCTCAAAATCCCATGCTCCCAATCCTATTAATTTATAGAGGTTTTACCGTAAGTTTCGTACTTTATAGGTTTTCAATCTTTTAACTAGTTCATAGTTCATGTGCTTTTGTTCAGAATCTATCTACGCACATCTTTCTTGACTTTCTTTAGGTATGAATTTTTCAGAACTTCTAAATTTGTAAATTAATTTCTATAATTCTTTCTCGCTGATTGATGTATTTCTAGCTTAAGTATTGCTGCACACAGATTATTGTATGCACTTTTGATTCTAGTTAGATTAATGATTCTGATTGATTCCATTATATTTTGAGATTCTTGAAATTAGGGTTTACAATGTTGTGCTCGATATTCAACAATGTATGAGTTTGTTATCCTTAAATGATTCCGATTGATTCTTATCTCCTGATTGAGTCTGTAATGATGAGTTTCATCCTTTTAACTAGTTTATAGTTTTTGTGTTTTTGTTCACATTGTTGCCATATAGGATAATTTGGAGGGATATAGCAGTTTATTCATTGTTGTGTTCATTTTTTATTTCATACATTTATTTGTTTTTATCTTCAACTACATTTGGAATGCAGGGTTTGGTACATGGCGGGTTCTAATACAAAATTGAGCAAAAAAGCTCGACTGCAAACTAAGGTTGGGTGTTTGTATTGTCCCACAACTTTCATCAGCCCTCGTACTAATGTAGACCACTACCACCGCTATCATCCTGATATTTTGAACCAGTCATCTTCCGTTGGTTATATTAATCACAATAGCTTTATTAATTTTGTAGTGTAATCACAAATGTGATATTACAACTCTATGTAGCACTCACACACTCACACTTATATAAGAGACAATGCTTTATGAATCTCTCACTAGATTATTTCTCACACGTACACTAAATGATCTAATGCCATATTTATAAGCAAACTAGGTGGGTTGAGGAAGCTCCTCAACAAATCTAGATAACTCATGAATCTTATCTAATCTAGAAAGTTCTATGGTAGGAAATTTCTAGATTATTAGTCATGGAGATAGATTTCTCTAGAGGCACATGCAATTTGAATTATATATCTCCATGAGACTAGATTCTTCTAGAAATTGGTGTAGAGTATCTCACCTTGAAATATCTTTATGAGACTGGATTTTTCTAGAAGTTGGTGGAGATTATCTTCAATATCTTCTTGTGGCAACTGCGGGAATTACATGACCAAGACTGAGCTTGGTCAGCACTAATGTTGCCGCCTTGCAGGTCTGAACTCAAAACAGCTGACACTACAAGAAAATAACATTCAGGTGATGAAAAAATCCATCACCCGAACTTGAAATTCCGTCAACAATAACGCGGGAGATGGAATGGCGACGTAATGTGTCCATCACCCGTTTTGAAGAATCACGTAGTTGGCGCTGGCTGAAAAAGAGAAGATGGAAAATATATGGTCTTTTCAATATCACAAATTAATAATTCTTTAAACTACAAGTAAAATTAAGTTATTTTAGTGAAATATGATTCTAGTGTTCTTTGGATTTTCTTAAGAGTAATACCGTATTAACCGGTTTCAAAGGTACTACCGTATTCACTTTTAAATGAAAATTTTCATCAAGCCACAACGGTAAATCTTTTTTAGTGCGTGTGACATTATCTCTTTATACTTACATAATGTTTTACTTATTTCATCTATCATTATTGATTGTGAGACACCTTTTAAATGATAAGACATTGTTGGATATAATTTTACAAATTTTATTATGTTGTTTATATAGTGTAATATATTATTATCACACAATGAATGTTTTTAGTAAAAATATAATGAAAAATACTAAATTATTAAGACAAAATAAACATTACTTATTAATTTTTATTAATAAGATGTGAAATGTATTTATTTTAATATTAATTTAATAAATATGATATATAAATTAGTAAGATACAATGACTTTTGATGTAATCAAAATTAAAATTCATTGAATCATGAAAACACTCTTTAAATTAATAAATATTAATTTGTGGATGAATTAATATCACTTTAAAATAATAAATTTGCTCAAAATCCCATGCTCCCAATCCTATTAATTTATAGAGGTTTTACCGTAAGTTTCATACTTTATAGGTTTTCAATCTTTTAACTAGTTCATAGTTCATGTGCTTTTGTTCAGAATCTATCTACGCACATCTTTCTTAACTTTCTTTAGGTATGAATTTTTCAGAACTTCTAAATTTGTACATTAATTTCTATAATTCTTTCTTCCTGATTGATGTATTTCTAGACACTACAAGAAAATAACATTCATGCGATAAAAAAATCAATCACTCGAACTTGAAATTTCATCTCCAATAACACGACGATGGAATGGCGACATAATGTGTCCATCACCCGTTTCTAGTCGCTAATAAAATTAGCGATGAAATTTTTCCGTAGAATTTTGAGTAGAATATGTACATAATAATATGTTATAATAATTCCTAAATTTCTTGTTAAATTTTCAAGATTTTAATATAGTTTCCGTTATTTTTTTAATTTTCTGCGATATCAATATATCATGCAATATATCTGTAAAATTGAAATTGCGATATTTGCAGCGATAACAATATTTGAACCCATGTTCATAATACACACTTAATATAATTAATTTGTATTCCTTTTATAATTCGATTTCGATTTCTTGTGCTTAAATTGATTTTAATTAGGTCAATTCTTCCCGGTAAGAGTAATAATTATTTTTCATATTTAATTTATTTTTTATTTAATAATTTGTTATTTCCTAAAAAATAATTATATATCATAATCGGTAGAAGAATGTCATGAACAACAAAATTAGGGGTGAAGGATTCGTGAGAGGGGCTGGAAAAATTGAATCTTGATTTGGGGATTTCTAATTGGGAATTGGATGAGAAGACGGGTATAAGTATTAGAGTTTCCGGGTCGAGCATCGCATATATGGTGAACGGGTCGGATGTGTTTAGTAGGGGATCAAAAATATCTTAATTTCTCTCTCTCCTTTTGTTTTGAAAAGAGATCAAAATTTAATTTATTAAGCAATTAGCTCCCTCAATAAAAAAGAAAAATTTTCGATCAAAATACAAAATTCATTAGGGTGTTGCTATATACACCACATTTTTTACTCTTCACATTACAAATTAATTTTCTTTTTTCAATTAATTATATATTTACTAAAATATCCTTATTAAAAATAAAACAAAAAATAAATAAATAAAAATTGAAAAAAAGAAAAAGAAAAAGAACCAGATGTTGACTTCATCATCATCTTCTCTTCTCATGTCGCTACCACCAGAGATGACGAGTTGTGTCGCCGATAGCATAGCCGAAAACTGGAAGATGCCCATGGACGGAAAATGCCACTTTTGCTATGGAGATTGAACGGAACACCTCAATAGACATCTGGGCAGCGGTGGAGTCTTGGATGGAGTGGTGGTTGACGAAGCTCATGTTCGAGAAATCTGAAGACGAGATGGTGTGAAGAGAGAATCATCGGGGGGAGAAATGCTGGGAACAATTTCAGTTTTTGGTTGGAAAAACGGTGGCGGCGGCGGTGATGGAGAGAGATGAGAGAAGATGAAAAAAGTTGCGAAAAATATAATGGGGAGCTTCTTTTTTGTTTTATTATTTTTCAATTCTTGAGACCATTTTTGCGGTGTTTTTCCGCTAACTCCTCGATGTCAGGTTCCGGCGTTAGTGCCTCTGCACTAGCGATGATGGCACCGTCGCTCTCGACTGGGTCTTCGGCGACAATCGTGATTTTCCTTCGGAGTCTCCCGTTATGGTATGCACTTCTTTTTTGTTTTAATTGTTTTTTTCAATTTTCAATTTTTTTGTTTTATTGTTTTTAAAAAGGATATTTTAGTAAATTTAATTAGTTAAAAAGAAAAAGGAAATTAATTTGTGGTGTGAAGAGTAAAAAATATGGTGTATATAGCAACACCCAAATCATTATATGACACACCAAACTGCACAACGCTATGAGCAACAATATTACTATATTAACCTCACAATACATGTGTCGGAAAGCCACAACTCCTCTAATTCGAACAACTTCAGATAAAGGGATTAAATCTCTCTCAATAAACTCAATGCTCTGCTTGCCATTGGCAAAAGAATGGATAGGCAACAAAGAATCCGAGTAGACCATAGAAGGTCAATCCTTCCTGCAATCAAATCACCACTCCATGTAGAATAACATTAATCTCAGCATCAGAAACTGAGGAACCGAATCAGGCTTAAGTTTTCCCTATCTAAAATCCAAAATTCAAAATCCTTTGACATGAAATCTATTTTTCAACATATGAACACATTTTGTCCTTGTACCATCCGGATTGAATAAGTATGAATGTTTTCAAGTTGTATAATACATTTTTTCAACAATATCAGGAGTGAAGTGAAACATAGCATCAATATGTTTAGTTCTATCGTGGTGATTTTTGCATAATTAGATAGGGTTGACTGACTATAAAAAATGTTTTTCATTAAGAAAATAAATTTCAGATAATAAACTTTTTAACGAGATAGCTCCTTAAACAACTTTAGTGACAACAATATATTCAGATTCAATAGTAGACAAGACAACTTTATGTTGTAACTGTGATTTCCAATTTATGAATGCACAGAGAGTAAACACATGAAGTTGCGTGTTATGATGCGTTTTTGCAATCCAATGAGCTTTGATGTCATTCGAAGGTAAGACTGTCATGCTTGGAGGAGATTTTAGGCAAATTCTACCAATCATTCATAAGTGGAATAAACACGATGTTGTTCATCCAACAGTCAACTCATCATATTTATGAAGTACTCGCACGATTTTGAAGACAACATAGAACATGGGACTTCAAAATATGGATTCAAATGATGAAGCACTTCAGTTAAAAGAATTTTTAAAATGGATTGCAAGTATAGAAGACGGCACAATAGGAAAACAATCATGTGTTTGGAAACGAAAGTGCTTACTAGTGATAATGGAGAAAATAAAATTTTAATTCTAAGGATGTCGCTTACACCATCATACCCAAGGTCATGTTTTAAATTTGAACAACATTTTCATCTTATTGACCTTATGCTCAAACAATAAATAAAAGTCATGGTCCCATATTAAATTATTTTTGAAATATCCAATCTTTACTCATGACCAACTCTATGTTGTTGTATCACGAGACACGAGTCATGCATGCCTAAAAATTGTAATATCTAAAAATGATGATGTTGATACACTACAAGAAAAATGCTAATAGACAACAGTATATATACAATGAGTTTTTGGTGAGTGTCTATCTTTGCATTTTTATTTTTTTAATATTTTTCATTCATGCAACGGTTAGCATAATTGTTGTCTATAGATAAAAAGACAACAGCTATAATTAGACAGTTGTCTATCTCCGTGATTTGTTATAGACAACTGTATAAGTGTATATAGACAACCAACCTCGCAGCCCGTTGTGGTTTTAATTGGCTTATCAGCGATATACCCACATCCTTGCCTTAGACACAGCAAAGCTCTGTATACCGCCGCTTCATCTCTACCTGCCGTCTCTCCCCTGCCGCCGCCTGCTGTCCACTAGCTATTTCCTCCCCAAATCAACAAACAAACCAAAGCGCTACCCGCCGCCGCCTCGTCTACAAACTCACCATCTCTACCCGCCGTCTCCCGCCTGCCGCCTCATCTCCACTTGCCGACGGTCTCCACCCGTAACCCTCGTCCTCCGCAAATAAACCCTTCCTTCCCCAGAAACCTGTACCATGAGCCTATGCTTTTCAACCGCTCAACAGAAAAGCCTATGGATGACTGGAAAGCGCTGCTGATATAGAAAACACATCTGTAAGCTTTGAGTTCTTAACTGTAACCAATTTTCAACTCTATAAACACTAGATTTTCAAGATTTGATATTTGAGAAGAAATCTTGATCAATTGGACTCAATTGCTGTTACTATTCGTTGACAAAAGTTTCTGTATTGAACTCAAATCTTGATCAGTTGGGTTTTAATTATATTTCCCTGTTTTCTTGAACGTGACAAAATTTTTAGTGTTGGACTCAAGTTCGTGATATTTCTATAGAGTTCAGATTCTTGATCAAACAGGTTTTCTTGTTTTTGTACTGGTTAGTTAATACACTGCAAGCTATTCCCCGCACTCTAGCTGTTTGATGAAAGCGCGCTGTGATTGAGATGTGGAAAGAGGGAATAATGGGGAAAATCTTAGATGGATTTTTATTGCCCTTGTTGCTTTTGATAGCTGTTTTTTATTTTTTATTTCTTTCTCAATATCTTATTGCAGTTGGTTTCTTAAATAAATTACTTCATTTTAGTCAGTTACTGTGTTCTCTAGAATTTATCTTGTTTCTATTTTTTTCCTGTAATGTAGTCAGCATGATTGCTTAATTTAAGCGTAGATTAATGTGCAGAGCACCTGGAGAGAATCTAATATGGCCATTGAGTAAATTCAGTAGTTGATTTTCAGTAAATGCATAGGTTTGAAAAGAGGAGTTATAATATTGCAAGATTGATTTTTTTTTTTAACTTCAATTCTCCCACTGTGACCTGAAAGTTATGCTTTGGTCTACTGAAGCAAAAAGGACTTTTGTATTTTTCTGGTGTTTCCGATGCCAACTCCAATGCTATCATAGTTGTGATTTGTATCTATTAGAGATGTTTGATTTTTCTCAATAATGTTACATGTTTAACTGGTTCTTATATATTCTTTATTCATACAGCTGGTTTACTTAATTGCAATCCTATTTCTTTCACTAGTTTGGTGGCTTCTCTTATTTTCTGATTTACTTCCCCTAAAACAGGTACTACTTTGTCTTTCAAGTGAGTTCCATTTAACTTATTGAGTTATTGTTATTCTTTGTAAGTCTGCTTGTTTGTTACTTGCATTTTGAAAATTAAGTCTGCTCAAAGTAGATTTTTTTTATTCTACAATATTTATTATTTTATTCTTTACACACTTGTCTAAATCTTAGCTTCAGGCTAGAATTCATTAAATAGCCCTAGCTTGAATGAATAAAGGCTTTTCATAGGATTTTACAGTCAAATGTTGCTCTAAAGACTCTCTACTTGTTAGAAAACTCTATTCTTGATGAAGGAGTCAAGTTAGAGTTTCATGAGATATTGTTAGGTGCATTTTTCCACATGTTATTTTCTTGGAATTATATAATAATTCCATGTTGATTCTACACTAAAGCAAGTATATAATAGCTCAATTTTTATCCACTAAGAAGTTTTTTCACCTTATTCAGTTTTCGAGATGTTGCGGTTGTGTTGTAGTATTTTTTCATTTTAATCAGCTTACGTGGTTCAAAGTTTAGTCTTGACTAGATATCCTGCACAGTTTATGTTGCATTCACGTGAATAATTCTGGTATTCAGAAACTACAACTTAGTAGTAGTGCATTTGGAGATGAGGTTAGCTTACTTTTGGTATTGAAGTTTTATTAAATTGGGGTCATGTTCCATCATGTAAATGCCTTGGTAAATGCAAAATCTATCCTTCTCATTCTTATGACGCAGGGAGCAAAAGCTATTGCTGAGATGTTGAAGAAAAATTCAACATTGCGTATCATTTTGAACTTCTTAACAATTTGATTTACTACTCGGTATGAAATTTTATCTTGCTGTAACGTTTGTTATCTTTTTTTTTTTGTTTTTTTGTGTCAATACATTGAGTTTTACCACTAATTCTGTTTTCTTGTTCACTTTGGAAATGGAGGTAGGGATTTTCAGCCCTTACCGGAGTTATTCTTGAAAATAGGAGTATAACATTGATATATCTCAAGTAATGGTCTCTTCGCTAAAAGTGACTGCTTATTATGTAAAAAAGCAATGCATAAAAATAAAAGGTACGACCAGGTTGCTTGGATGAGTAACTCGCAAGGATCATTTGATTTCATGTCCGCTTCTGATGAAACTCGCCGCAGTCAGTTCCCGCCGCCTCTCCACTTCCAAGATCACCAAATCCGGCCCGTTTTCCCGCATTCGGGTTGGTCATGACCCAATCAGAGAGCTGCATGCGCACCTTGTCCGAACCCACCAGCACAGAAATTCTAACGCGATGTCACAAGTCATCAAATCCTACGCTCTCTCTCCAAAATCCATGCACAAAGCCCGTTTAGCTTTCAACAAGATCGACCAACCTACATTACCAATTTGGAATCACATGGTACGCGGTGTCGCCTTAAGTGCTAGTCCTATCCTTGCCCTCGATCTGTTTGATAGAATGCGTGAGTTAGGATTACATGGTGATAATCTCACTTTTATATTTCTATGCAAAGCTTGTTCGAGGGTTTCGGACTTCACATATGGGAAAAGAGTCCATGCTCATGTTCTGAAACTCGGGTTTGAGTCGTATCTTTATGTTTGTAACGCTTTAATCCATATGTATGGCTTTTGTGGTGAATTGTGTTCTTCGAGAAAAGTGTTTGATGAAATGGGTGAAAAGGACTTGGTTTCTTGGAACTCTTTGATCTGTTCATACAGTCAATGTGCAAAGTATGTGGAGGTTTTGGGTCTTTTTGATGTTATGATGGTGGAAAATGTCAAGGCTGATGCTGTGACTATGGTGAAAGTTGTGTTAGCTTGTAACTATTTAGGTGAGTGGAAATTTTTGGATTCTGTGGTGGAGTATATAGAGAATAATCGTGTTGATTACGATGTGTACTTGGGCAATACATTGATTGATGTATATGGGAGGCGCGGCTTGATAGCAATTGCTCGAGGGTTATTTGATAGGATGACTGAGAGGAATATTGTTTCTTGGAATGTCATGGTTATTACGACTGCCAAAGCAGGGGATTTAGTTGAAGCAAGGAAACTTTTCGATGACATGCCAGAGAGAGATGTCATTTCATGGACTTCCATGATCACCGGTTATGCTCAGTCCAACCAACACGATGATGCCATTAGTCTTTTTGAGGAGATGATGGTGGCAAAGGTTAGGCCTGATAGAGTTACAGTAGCTACTGTGCTCTCTTCTTGTGCACGTTTGGGAAGACTTGATATGGGTCGGGATGTTCATGATTATGTAATCAATAAGAGTGTAGAATCAGATATATATGTTGAGAATTCTCTGATAGACATGTATTGCAAATGTGGATCAGTTGAAGAGGCAGTGAAAGTGTTCGATGAAATGAAAGAAAAGGACTCTGTGTCGTGGAGTTCAGTCATCTCTGGTCTTGCAGTGAATGGTGATTATGGTCGCGCTCTTCAACTATTCTCGGATATGTTGAGGGAAGGTATAAGACCGATCCATGGAACTTTTGTCGGGGTATTGCTGGCTTGTGTCCATTCTGGTTTGGTGGAGAAAGGATTGGAATTTTTCTGCAGCATGCAAAATGATCATGGATTGGCACCGGAAATGACACACTATGGGTGTGTCGTAGATCTATTTTGTCGGTCTGGCAACTTGACTAGGGCGTACGAGTTCATAAAGAACATGCCTATAGTTCCTGATGTTGCCGTGTGGAGGATATTTCTCAGTTCTTGTCAAATTCATGGTGATCTGGTTTTAGCCAAAATTGCTTCAGACAAGCTTCTTGAATTGGATCCAACTAATGGTGTAAACTATGTTCTCTCATCTAACTCATACGCCAGTGCAGAGAGATGGGACGATGCTATGAAAGTAAGGGAGCTGATGGGCAAGAGGGATGTCCAGAAGCCATTAGGTTGGAGTTCTATAGGAACGAATGATGAATTGTCCAGACACCGACGATAACATATTTCTTAACAGAACTGGGATTTCTGGATCGCAGTTTGGTTGAAGGTATTGGCAGCCAAGAAGAGATTGTATGTTACTAGCATTCTAAGTTGTACTGCTCAGTCATAAATAAAGTGAATGTATCTCATAATACAAGAGAAAACAACAATGCTCAATTCAATTTTCCTTCCCCTCCACACACACACACACACACACACAGTGAGTGTACAAGTATATAACATAATTTGTCACAATGATTTTGCATATATTGACATATGAACAAGACAGAACTCTACTTGGTAATACTATTTCTAAATAGAAAGACCTCCACAAAAAACGAAAGCAATTGCTAGTAACGACATCAAGAAATGAAGCTACTCTAAAAAAAATAAGATCAACTTGCAAGTTTGAAAGCATTAATGAAGATACCGTAAGTGAAATCCATCTTGAAATTGTTAAGAAGGGCAAAAGGAAAGGTGACCTTTGGTCTGCTGTAATAGAACCTCGTCACATAAAACCAACAGTTTGCCTTCAGGATCTACGAGTCAAAATGAAAAGGGAAAAAAGCATAAATTTCATTTTTTTATTTTATAATTTACTCTAATAATATTTATATTTACTCGTTTCTTATAGATAATTGACGGAATATATAATAAAAATTAAAAATAAAGAACGAAAAATAACATACACAAGCACATAAAGTAAAATAAAATAAAAGCATAATTAAAGTATTGACCCATACATAACTCAAAATTAATCATGCTTAATTATCATACACATACGGTATCTCACCTAATATTAGCTTCTTATGATAAAAAAATAAAAAAAATCGGAATTCATCTAATAAATATAATATAATTAATTCGGAGCTTATTTATTATTACTATTATTAACATTTCGCCCGTGCGATGCACCGAGTATTATATTGAGTAACATTGCATATTTTAATATATGAATATTAATTGTACAGTGAGATAATATATAGTTAGTCAGTTACTAAAAGACACATGTTTGGGTAACACATTTGGACAAAGATATATATAAAACTAAACCGCATAAAATTTGAAGTAGTTCTTTCTTTATGTTAGGTATTCTTTAGTGATTTGCAATTGAATATCATGTTCAAATTTTGAAAATTATACAAACATTTACAATCATGTATATCAATAGTTCTAAGAACAAATAAATAAAATAGTCAATTGTGGTCATATTTAATTGAGTTTCGTATAGATATGTAGCTCAATAATGTTAATCAAATTTATTGATTGTTTCATCTCATTTCTCGCTAAAGTACTTTTTTGTTAAAACAATTATGCATCTCATTTAACTCGCTTTAATTCAATTCATAAGTAGAACCGTATCAGTTCGACAATATGACTTAAAATGACTGCGGCAAATATAATTTCCTTATAAAATAGAGAATTATAAAGGTACCGGTGTTTGACCATGAAATTGTAGGATATGAAATTAACAAACTTGCTTTCATGAATGATCAAAATAACATATGATGTTCATTCCACTACAATGATTAATTAATAATCATCTTATAAGTTTTAAACCATTTTAATTAATCTGAAAGGATACATAAATTCATTACAAAAAATTCCTACAGCTAAAAGACAATAACCTAGCATGTTATAATTTAGAAATTTAATTAATTTAATATTATAAATTTAAATTAATTTTAATTAATCTATACTGAAAGAAAATCTTAATTTATTACAAAAATGCCCACAATAAAAGACAATAATCTCACATTTTATTATTCAGGAATTTAATTATTATTTTTTATATTTTGTTGGTTACAACTTAGCAGATGATTTGTATGAAAGAATATAATAGGTATGAACGGAATGAAAACTTAGAATGGAATGGAGATTTAAATAAAATAAAAATTGTTATGATTGGAGCCTTTACGAAATAAAGAATGCAATGAAATATTATTTTTTTATCTTATAAAATGAATATTTTTTGTATCATCAATGTCTTTTCTAATTAAATAAAGCGCTATAGCTAATATGACAAATATGCCGTAAATTTTTTCCTACATTTCTAAAACTGTCATTTTCTTTTCTAATATGTGGTTTATTTTTTTTTCTAATTTGGTTTGAGTCAATTATTTTATTTCTTTATTAGAATAACATTACACGACTTTATTTTTTCTTTAATAAAATTAAAAAATAATATCAATTTTTAAATTGAATATATATTTTAAATTATTTTTTGAAAATAAATAAGTATTTACAAATCATAAGACATGATTGTATATAAATATAGCACCCCAAACTCTGAGGTCCCGTGCGCTAATGGGAACACACACGATAATAGAAAATCACAATAATTTTTTTGCAAACTAACATAAACCATTTTCTTGAATTATAAAAATTCGGACAACACTTCATTTAAAATATTAATAAATTCTACATTCATAGGCATTTACCAATCACACAAGATAAGACTTTTTAACCAACCTATCATTTAAAATCACACATTTCGATCAATCAATCAAACCATGTTTAATCTTGTCTAGTCAAAAATTCATTATCCAACATTCAAAATATGCCAGCAAGGCCACGACGATCACACCTCTATAAAATATTTAAATAATCCATAAACATACAGCGTAAGCATAAATAATCCATAATCATACAGCCAAAACATAAATAATCATATTTGTTGACCAAAAACTAAACATAGTCAATATTTCAAAAACTAAAATATGATCAACCATATAATATGTCCACATTAGTCCATGTCTGCCACATGCCGTCATCAATTATCTGAAAATATTTTTAAATAGTGGGGCTGAGTGCCAGAAAATACTCTGTGGGAATACTCATACATTCGTCCAATAATTTACAATAAGAATATTAATAATCCATATTTGACATATCGTCATTCATACGCTCAATAGACATAGTGGAGACCGACCAGAATGTGATCACATATAAACTATAACATATTCATAACATGAACATATTCATAAGTAATTGCACCGGAGTGCCATATTCGGAAATCCTCATATGAGTCGTATTAATCCATATTGAGCAACATAAGCATAGGTTATTTTTCGTAGTGGACGAAAGTTTAAATATAATTTTGAAAGCATTTTGGTAAGTAAACCCACTTTATAGCTAGATTAGTTGTAGCTTTATCCATGAATTCTCATTCGAAGTGAGCTGTCGGATTAGGACTTATGCTTAAATATACGAATAGCCTTAATCGTCGTCCTAAACAGGTATCGGGTTAGGACCTATACATCAGAATTATATCTTAATAACATATTAATCTTCTAAACATATACTATAACGTAAATAAGGATCTAGGGAACGAGTCCCTAAAATAAGAGCGTAACCTGACGTCGTTTAAAGGTTGGACGGGATCAAAGCTTAAAATATATCGGAGTCCTCGATCGTACGAATAGATGCCTTAAATTCATAGGGAAAAATTATAAAACTTAATTTAAGATTTAAAGGGTCGTAGAATATTAATATGGAAATGTTGATTTATTATATCATACACTTAATTTTGAATTTAATCTAAATTAAGCAAAGTAGACCAAATAAAAATAAGGTAAAAAATATAATATGATTATGTAGTCAAGAGGGCTTGAACATTTGACCAAAAACATAAGTGAAATAATAGGCACTTAACCACTAGGTTAGAAGAATTTATACAACATTAATTAATATGCTTTAATTAAATACACTCATAAATGATTGAGTAAAAAAAAGGATTATAAAATGCATCAAAGTGGATTGAACCTTAGACCTCTAGCATAAAAACTAAACTATCACCATTAAACTACACAACATTTTCAAAAATTGTTTAGTGATTTTAATTAAATAAAGTTCATAATTATCTTGGAATAAAAATAAATAAAATGCATTCAAAAAGTTTTGAACCCTTGACCTATGGTTATTAAATCATAACATTAGCTATTAAACTATATACCTTTATTGAATTTCAAAGCATGGTTTTAGTTAAATAAAGACAGTAATGCATGCATTAATACATTAACCATTAAACTAAATACATTTTTTTGAATTTCAAAGCATGGTTTTAGTTAAATAAAGATAATAATGCATGCATTAATTAAAGTAAAATAAAAATCAACTGCTTCCAAGGAGGATTGAACTATAGACCTCAAATATTAATTTTAAACCTAACAATTAGGCTAAGGATCATTTTCAAAAATTATACTCAAATTTTATTTATACATAGTTCAGAATTATATTGCATAAAATGTTAATAAATGATTTTTAAAAATACAATGAGTCTTAAAATGCATTGCACAAGATTTGAACCCTAAACTTGTCATAATAAAATATAGAACACAACCATTAGACTAGAGGATATTTTCAATAATTATAACAATCATTTATTTAAACATAACTTAAATGATCTTGAATTAATTGTGCAGAAATAAAATGTTCAAAAGGGGATTTGAACTCTTGACCAATTATCAATAAATTATAAGATTAACCATTACATCATATATAAATTTCAAAAATAAGTGCAAGCTTTTAATTAAATAAAGTCATAGATATATCCATTAATTAAAATAATAAATTGCCCCAAAAGAAAATGAACTATAGATCTCCCAACATAATTATTGTACCCCAAACATTAGGCCAAAGTACCATTTTCATAATTAAAAGCATGCTTTTATTTAAATAATTCTGAAATACATGCATTATTATTTACAACAATAATCTTTCCCAAGTAGATTTGAACCTTAGCTCGTTCAATACTTAAATAATGACTTTTCCATAAGCTATAATTCATATCTTGAAATATAACATAAGCTCTTTAATTAAATAAGTCCATACCATAAAATAATAATAATGATAATAATAATAAAAAAAATAACAAAAGAAACTCACACACCCCCCACTGACTACACGCGCACACACTAAACACACACACAAAATCAATACCCACCTTATTCATTTCTTCAACCACTCATTCAACTTGCAAAGTGTTCAAGAATACTAAGAATACTCAAATCAAGATCAAAATAATATTTAAACATAAAATAATCAAAACAGACTATAAATCCATAATTTTAACCATAAGAATCGAAGTAGAAATCAAAAAATAAAGAAAGAAATAAGTTTTTAAAAGGTTAGGGTTTAACCATTCTTAGATCCAAAAATCGGATGCCTAAACTTCAAAATCTTTCATAAATAATCAAAGAAATGAAAATAGGAGAATGAGGAGAATCAAAAAGTTTAATTGCATGTCAAAAATTCCGCCGGAAAATTTTTTCGACGGTGAAGGAGGCGGCGGCGACCTGTGGCAGTGGTGGCCGATGACAGAGGCGATGGAGGAGAGGGGTTGAGAGAGAGTAGGGAGAGGGCTGTTCCCCTTTAAATGAATTGTGAAATGGTAGAAAATGAGGCTCAAAGTTGTATTATGGGTATTTATACCCCCTCCCAATTAAACCCTAAATGAGACTTAATTTAGAAATTAAATCATATCTTGATCAAATGAATTCATATATTAGTGAAACCAAGTTCTATAGATTCATATCGACGAGTACTATTGTCTAATGTATCCGTTCGTCTCGTTCGGATCATAATTGGGCCATAATTAATTAAAATCATAATTGGGCTAGAAAGCCCATCATTTGGGCATTTTATTAAAAATGAATACAACTTAAACATCTGGGCTCTAGAAAATTCATTGGGCCTCTGTAATTGGATTTGTGATGTTACAATAAATATATAATTTTTTTTTGTTTAATGAAAATAGCTAACCCATGAGGTGAGTATAATTATTATTCTCTTACTTTTGGGATAAGTGATTCATTCGAGAATGGTAATTCCAAATTTTAAAACATACAAATCGCTAGAATGTCCATTTCATTTCATTCAATTTCATCATACCAATCATTTTCTAGGAGGTGAGGTCTAAATGGAATGAACTTATGAATTATGGAATGATGGTCTGAATAGAATGACAATTGTAATAATTGGTATGTTTACGAAATGAAATATTATTTTATTATTTTATATTATAAAATGAATATTTTATGTACTTTCAAATTTCTTTATAATTGAATAAAAAGCAATATCTAATATTATCAACAAATTATGTAATTTTTTTCGTAGATTTCTATATTGTATTTTTCCTTTTTAGTGTATGATTTTTTTTTTCTAATTCTTTTTTTACAAATTAGAATTTATTTATTTTATTAAAGAGTTGTTATAAAGTATTTAATTAATACATATATGCTAATTTGTATAGATTAATAAAAATATTTTTACTTCATAGTAAAATAGTTGATCATTTCAATTTTCATTTGAATATATTAAATTATATCAAATACATAATTGTTTCATTTTTTATGAGAATATATTCATATATTATATTTATTTTGGTACCATTTTCATTTTTCTTCAATAAAAAATTATAAACTATCAAAATTTAATTTTAATATATATTTTTAATTTTTTTTAAAATAAATAAATAGTATGAAAATAATTTAACCTAATTTTAAAATTATTTTTTTAAATATGATAAAATAATATTATAAAACACGATTACCCCATAGAGATGAGTCAAACAACTATTCCCTTACTTTTGGAAATATTGATTCTTTTGTGAATGATGATTTTTTATTTTAAAATATACTCATCATAGAAATGAGAATTTCATTCAACTATATTAATCAAATCCTTAATATATTTTTTAAAATTAATTTTCCTTCAATTCCCTGAATTTCGTGAAAATTGTGGGAATTTCGTCTTCAATTCATGTGTGCAAAAAAGTGTGTTAATGTGTGAAATAATCTAATTATGTGAGAAAAGTGTGTGCTAGTGTGTGTTTTAATGGGTATTGATAATTTCCGTTAGTGAAATTTGTTAACATTCGTGAGTAAAAGGGTAACGGATTGATCAAATCGAGTCTTTTGAAATAGTTGTAAGATCAATTTGAACCAAAAAAGTTAACATGTACCAAAGTGCTCCTAGGTAAATAGTTATAGAATCAAAATGGATATTTTATGTCCCCTTGAGGATGTCCTAGTGGTGGAGTGATGTTATCTTGAACCTAAAGGTATCAAGTTCGAATCCCACTACCAACACCACTAGGTGTGAGTCTCCATGATTTGAACAATAATTAGATAACTAGGCTAATTATGTATGTATATGGTAATTATATGTATCAGATAGGCAATTATAAGTTTGGTCTATCGTATCAAATATATACCAATATTATTATAGGTATCATATTATTTAATATACATTATAATTTATATAATATAATTTAGATTGGGGATTTTCAGTTTACTAAAAGTCATAATTACATAAACGTATAAAGATAGCAAATTTCTGAATTTTAATAATTCAATTAATGTGAAAAAATTTATAATTAATTAATTAATGATTTTTCTGATATTAGTTATATTTTTCAAATTGGGGAATGTCATCTATATTATATCTAAAAGCAGGATAGTCATTGAAAATAGAAAAAATAATTTTTCCCGCCCAAAATATCCTTCCAAATCAAGAAATATTAAATTAGTATACTATTATATAGATATTAATTAATTATAATATAAATCAATAATTATTTCACCAATTATACAACCAATATATTAGTCAATATATTGATTGATATGGAATCAATAATTATCGGAAAAACGTATATACTATCCAGAAGGTGAATTTAACTAACATACGGGGAATATGATAATATATAAGTATAAAGTAATTATACTGTCAGTCAATACATGTCTATGAACACTAGCTAATTGATTTTTCCATAATCTGTGTCTATGATTGATTTGCCAATCTCCATAATATAAAATTTAGTATTTCACTGACATTTCTAATAGATATTGCTTCAAATAAAAATATATAAATATGAAATCAATTTAGACTTGCGGATGTAATATGGATTGTACATTCCTTATACTAATAGCATGCAAATCAATATATATAAATAAATACGATAAACATGCGCATAAATTAAAAATTGTTGATTACCATATATAGTTGATTTGGTGCAATCCGATTGCACTAATTGTAATTCATTACCATAAATTATTAATTAAAAATTTTGTTCAAATTTAATTAATTACCATATTTTTGTGCACATTCCAATGTAATTTGAAATTTGAAATTAAAAATATATGTCTTAAGATGGACCTTTGATGTCTATAAATAATGAATTGTTATATCATAATTTTTTTAACTCCAATCCGTGTGTTTACGATATCTGACGATCTGAAGAAGAAGATATGTTGTGCTTGCCCTGATGAGACTAAGAAGTTGAGGGACGAATGCATCATGGAGCATGGTGAAATTGCTTGTGGAAAATGGATGGAGGCTCACCGCAAGGGCCTTCGTGCAGAAGACTTTAATGTATGAATTCTCACAGTTTCATAATCAACTTTGATAGTTGGAAACATTGTTTTAGTTATGACATATGGTGATCTGCTATTTTTATTTGTTCCAATTTTCTTATTTTGTAACTTGATTTTTCATTTTTTTTATTACTACTATGTTGCAGAGAATAACATCATATTACTTCAAATCCTTGAGGATATGTGACTATTCATTCTTGGTTTAGAGTTTGAAGTTCATCTGATCATCAAGCTCTATCATTCGTCTGCATATTGAGACTTAGGGAGGCAATTTAATTTTGAATTATTGTAAAAATAAAACAACATTTTATTAGATCATCTAAACATTTTGTAGCTAGAATGAGTATATCGTAATTATCTAAACATATTCTGTAGCTATTTTTAGTAGTGTATAATATTCATCATTTGTTATTTGTAATTTCAATAATTGTCTTGCTCTACCAACCTATATTTTAAATTGTGTGCATTGTATTATTGACGTTATATATATATATATATATATATATATATATATATATATATATATAGGAATGATCAAATAGGAACCAATTTTCCCTGAAGGAACCTAGGAACCAATCCTAGCCTTAGATTTGATTAGATCTAATGACCATAATTTAGTCAAAGTTTTAGTCAAAATAAGGTGGCAAACTTGTAATATTTGAGAACTTAATGAAAGCGGGGTTATTTTCGTAATTTAGAAATTCTGTTATGTTTTTTCGAATTTTGGGCCCAATTCCCGGAATTAAATAGACAACACTTTAAAACCTTTGTCTTTTCTGGCGTTGTATTAATATGCTAACATGAAAGATGTATATTGCTAACATCAACAGATTTTGTTGCTATCATGAGATAGACTCATATTGCTAACTTGACGAGATCATAATATTAAATTGATACGTATTAAACACCACACATATAACATTGGACCACATTTAAAATAATACTGTGTAACATGTGTAACATCATTCATACATACATACAACATATTGCTAATATGTTAGAGAATATACACACTGCTAATATGTGACTATTAATTTGCTAATATGTTAGTAACACATTGCTAATATGTGAATAATGATATGCTAGCATGACTTAAATTCTCAAATATTACAAGTTTTCAAAATAATATTAAGCATTGATAAAGTTATAATTGTTTATGAACTTAACTATATATATCTCATAGTTTAACTATTTTCTTATGAAAGCAACTTAAAATTCAAAGTCGTGCATAAAAAATTTCATGTTAGCAACATAAACACAAGATATGAGCAATATTGTGATATCATATTAGCAAATATCTGACAGTTACGAGTTGAATATACGTGAAAAATATTTTTTTGTATTTTTCGTCAATTTTTGCTCAAATAAACATATGCATTATGGATCTTAAATGAAAGAGCATGAAAAAATCTTTAATTTGATATATTTTTTTTGCGTAAATTGGATAAAAAACGAATAAGTTATTATTATTTAAAGTTTTTAGGAATTTTTTAGAAGATGATGTCATCACTTTATTAAAAAAATCTGGAATTACCCCTTATAATTTGAATTTTACATATTTACAACTATGCCACCGCTTTTTTATCCGCCATATCATCAAAATCCTTGAATTTGATTGGTTCCTAGGTTCCTTCAAGGGGGTTGGTTCCTATTTGAACCCACTCATATATATATATATATATATATATATATATATATAGATATAGATATATAGCTTAGTTATCCTTTATTTTAATTAATTGTATTTGATTTTTCCATTCAAACAATGTGAAATTAGCTTTTAGTTTTTGAACATTTTCATGTTATATAAATTAAAAATATAATATTCAAATAATTCAACATTGAATTTATATGTATTTCTAAAAAAAATATGGGACGTAATATTTTTAAAATATTCATGTTAATATTATTCTACTCTAATGTTAGGTCGAGTAACAATTAACAAGTTATATTCTAACTAAAAGGAATGAATATTTGTTAAGTAT
This sequence comes from Perilla frutescens, assembly GCA_026008535.1. Classification (NCBI taxonomy): domain Eukaryota; kingdom Viridiplantae; phylum Streptophyta; class Magnoliopsida; order Lamiales; family Lamiaceae; genus Perilla; species Perilla frutescens. The sequence goes on from BRKX01000005.1 coordinate 67,976,362, forward strand.
TTAGAGGAAAAATATATATATATTCAAACAAAATTCATCCCACATTGAAAAATATATATATATATATATATATATATATATTGTTTTGCATGGAGAAACTAGCAATTGTAAGGCTCAACAACGGTCTTCCCACCATTCTCCGGTCCTTTAGTTAAGATCAACTGTAATATTTAATTTTATTATTTTAATATTATTTATTAAATATATTTTAATTTTATAGAATTTAATAAAAAAATTGAATTAAATACATTAAAAGGTTAGAATAAAATATTTTCAATATTTTAATTGAACATATTTTTCATTTTTTAAGTTAATTAAATATATTAAAAAAGTCAATAACCACATTCAAAATTTTAAATTGATATATTTAATTTTTCAAATTAAATGTATAGTATTAATTGATTATTATAATTAAATGGTAAATATTTATAAAATTCTCAAACTAAAATATTTAAATTGTCAATTTTAAATATATTTTAATTTTTGATAAAAAAAATTATCCCACAATAAAATGATCATTTAAAATTGGGGCTCCAAAATCATGCGTAAGTTGTGGGGTTAATATAAAACATTTATTCATAATAATAGGGAAAAAAGGTCCATAAAATCTCTAGCTAGCTATTTAATTCTTTTTAGAGGATATATAATTTTTACACTTCAGTAAGAAATTGATTTTTTTATTTAAAGAATTAGATTGAATATTGAATTTACGTGAACGAAGAGTTCTAAATCAGCGAATCATCCACACATACGGATGTTAATTTTAGTCATATCCATGCTCTTTTTCTTTTAATATTTGAGTTGAATTGAATTTAGTGAAATAAAGCAAATGAATAAACAAAAATAAACATATAAGCGTACTAATTGATGTTATCAATTTAATGTTAAATATTTTAAAATTTTGAAGTTCACATATTTAAGTTATCAATTTTAAATGTATTTTAAATAGTTAAAACTTATATATTTTATTTTTTCAAATTAAAATTTATTCCACATCGAAGAACATACATATATTGTTATGCATAAAAAAACTATAAATTGTGAAGTCCCAACAATGATCTTTTCATCTTTTTCGGTCTTTTAGTTAAGATCAATTGTAATATTTGATTTTAATAATTTAATATTAAATATATTTTAAATTTAAAGAATTTAAATATTTTCAAATTGAATCTTTGAATTAAATATGTTAAAAGTTTTGAATACAATATTTTAAGTGTATTAATTAAAAATATTTTAATTTTTAAAATTAATTAAATATATTAAAAAATTAAGATCTATATCCAAAATCTTTTAAGTTTTAACCACTTAAAGAAAATGTACTAAAAAATATATAATTTTTACATCACTTCTCATTCCTATTTTTCTTGTGAATTTGTGAAGTTCTAAACATGCATATGCAATCCTCATGCCCATGGTATTTTATCTTTTTACGGGCGAGTTCATGAAATTACATATAATAACATATAAAAATTTAATCTAGAAATACAAAAATGTCATAACAATTCATCGTATTTGAGTTAATTATCTTTTCTTTTTTAAATTCATAATTTAATATATATATACACACATATATATATATTAATAATATCATCGCACGGTGGTATACTAGTTTTGATTGGAAAATAAAATATTTCTATTTAGGACAACAGTCTTATTAGTATATACATTATATATATATATATTATATTATTATTATGGAAGAGAGAGGAGCGGTGCGCGCGCGTCTCCAGTCTCCAACAGAAGCGTCTCGATCGGCCGATTTTTAATAAAATAATCTCACTCTCTCTCTCTCTATATATATATATATAAAAGGTCAAAAACACGGATTCCGGATTTATCGTTTATTCCTGAATCCTATTCGATTTTGGGGATTTCAGAAAAGTACGTTTCCTAATTCATGTGAATCGTTGTGGCTATATATACGCGTGTGTTGATTGGTTTTGTTTCAATCAATACAATTAGTTTGGAATTGAATCTAATCAACATGGGTTGTTCTTCGCCGTTGCTAATGATTGATATGCTCGATAGCGAGCAGTTAGGGACTTCAAGTGTGAGCCGTCGATCCGCTGAGGTAGCGAACAGTTATTAGGTTCAGCCAATTGTCCTTCATTGTGTAATTTGTAAAGAAACTCAAGTTATATAGTGAAGTTGCCCTTCTTCGAAAGGAAGAGAGGACGTAGAAGTTTGAGACTTCGAACCTCTATAAATCGCTTGTGTGTTGTACTATATTGATTATTGCATATCTTTGAACTGCACACAATATCACACAAGTTGCAGAGTCAAAGGGCCCTGTCATTCCGCATCTAAAGTTAAAGTTTTTGAATCAGTTTATTCACCCCCTCTAAACTGATACCGACTCGTCCGGGACCAACAAAGACTCACCTCTTGAAGATCGAAAGAGATCTAAAACCTTGTAAAGACGACAATAGCACCTACCTTCCTAGCGAGCAGTTAGGGACTTCAAGTGTGAACCGTCGACCCGCTGAGGTAGCGAGCAGTTACCAGGTTCAGCCAACTGTCCTTCATTGTGTAATTTGTAAAGAAACTCAAGTTATATAGTGAAGTTGCCCTTCTGCGGAAGGAAGAGAGGACGTAGAAGTTTGAGACTTCGAACCTCTATAAATTGCTTGTGTGCTGTACTATATTCAGAGCCGGCTGGTCCATGTATCTAACGAGGCGGCCGCCTCAGGCCACCGAAAAAATTTAGGCCCCGGATATCGGTATGTCTTATTATATATATGTATAGATAAATAATTTATGTCACAATGTTTAATTTTTATCATTGCTCCAGCGACAACGTTGGTAAGTTTTTCATCATTTTGAATGTAGGGCCCAAGTTCGAGCCTTCATCACCTCTTTTTATAATTTTTTCTTTTCACTAGCCGCAGGTATAATTTCTTACTATACATTTCTAAAGATTAAAGAAAAAACAAGAGCCCTATAAATAAGCCCATATAGGCATATATACACAAATATAAATATAAAAAATTGCTCATCTCTTGCGAAAACAACATCAAGACTCCATTGTTCAATTTATTCAATCTTTATTAGTTTTTAACTTCTTTGATTTTTAATATTTTGTTTTAGTTTTTTTTGTTGGTTTTATCTCACTATTACTTAGTTATTGTCTAATGATTCTTGTAATACGTGTTTTAATTTTTTTTTGTATTTATTATTGTGAAATTAATTGAATAGGTTAATAAAAATTATCTCATGAAAGTTGATATAAAAAGTTAAAATAAAAAGAAAGAAAATTGATACAATAATTAAATCTCAACAACGAGCACTCGATATGTTTATTCAAGACCTCGTCTCAGGCCCCCAAATTTCTTAGTACGGCCCTGACTATATTGATTATTGCATATCTTTGAACTGCACACAATATCACACAAACTGCACTCAAACTGTTTTAACTGATCAACAAGTTTGTGCATAGATAAGTTTCATCAAACGAGTCAAAGGGCCCCCCTCTAAACTGATACCGACTCGCCCGGGACCAACATATAAATTATTATTGTACTTTTTAAAAAATAGTTTATGTAGTTTAAAAAATTAGAGTTGAGTTGATCGCTTTTATAGGTATAAATAATAGCTTATAAATATATAAATTACCGCTTATAACATTTTAAAACATAGATAACATTCTAAAATATGTTAATTTAATAAGTTGCATTTATCACGTATAGGGGTTGGTTATATTGAGTACTGGTGCTTCGTGCGAGAACTAGAAACAATGCTTAATTAATACGATTTATAGCTTATCTTATTGTACTTTAGTGCTTTTTAACACTAGCATTAAAATACAACAAGATAAGTTACAATTATTTTTAAAACAATTAGCACTGAAATATAATAAAGTAAGCTATAAAATCGTACTAAATAAGCATAGTTCCTATTTCTCACACGAAGCACTAGTACTTGTATCAATTACTTAAAAAATAGCTTATAGAGATATAAAAAATAACATTAAATTTATTGCTTTTATAAGTATAAATGATAGCTTGTAAAGATACAAATTAATACTTTTAACTTTTTTTTTTTGAGTGAAATACTTTTAACTTTTTTAAAACATAGATAACATTCTAAAATATGTTGCTTTAATAAGTCGTATTCATCACTTATATAGTTATATATGTAAAAATTACTATTGTAACTTAAAGATGAAAATCTTATATTGGTATAAAAAAGTAAAATAGCTTCACCTCTCAGTATAAAAATAAAAGAATTGCTTTTAAAGATATAAAGCATCGTTGCATTCAACCTTTAAAAAAATCGATAATATTAATCTACAATATGTTTATGTCTTTATCTGAGCAAAACAATACATTGTAATGTATAAATCATTGCTTTAAAGCAAGTTATAAAAAAAAACTCTTATATATTTAAATAATGTGAACTTATGGAAATATTAAGTGCTCTAAATGAATAAAACATAGCATTATTATTTTAAAAACATTGCTTAGATAAGAAAAAAAATTAAAAACTCTAATGATGAGAGCGAAAATTGGAGGAGAAACTAACTAAAAACTGTGTTTAGAGAAATTAAAAAATGACTACACAAAAATTAAAACATTAAAAATTGATAAGGAAGTATTTGCACAAAAAATAAGATAATAAATTACGTGATTATAAAATTGAAGAAGGAAAAATCGTGTATGGTGTGAGAAAAATAAGGAAGTAAAAATATATTTTGACATGGCAAGTCCTATTATTGTGGGATTGATTTTGCTAAATACTATATTAATAATAACTAACTAAAAAACGTTAGAAATTAAAAAAAAAAAAACTTAAATCTCAATTTCAATCACAACCCTTAAATTTATTAGATCTAATGGATATAAATAGTTTCTAGTTCTATGAGGGCTCGTTTATTCCTGAATCCTATTCGATTTTGGGGATTTCAGAAAAGTACGTCTCCTAATTCATGTGAATCGTTGTGGCTATATATATGCGCGTGTTGATTGGTTTTGTTTCAATCAATACAATTAGTTTGGAATTGAATCTAATCAACATGGATTGTTCTTCGCCGTTGCTAATGATTGATATGATCCATAGTTTCTACAGCCTGGCAGAGAAGAAAGTAGTGAGTATCGGCGGCGGCGGAGGAGAAGTGACTGACGATGATACTGAGTTAGTGGGATCGTCGCACGGGTGGGTTGCTTTGTTCAACGAACGCAGCGGCGATGTTTTCCTGTGGAATCCAATTTCCCGTCGACGCATAAATCTTCCGCCGATTGACACATTGCCTGCCAAAGCCGTGATAAAGGTGATCCTCTCCTCCTCTCCCGACGAGTCGGAGTGCCGCGTTGTAATGTCTTACGTCCCAGAAAACAGATTGGCTTTCTGCTGCCCCGGTGGGAGCAACGAGTGGACTCCTATCGGCGCCTGGTTTCACGTGGACGAGGAGGAGGATGGGGTGAAGATTAGGGCTAGGGTTTATGAGGATTTCGCATATTGCAAGGGACAGAATCGGTTGTTCTGCGTCACACAATTTGGTGACTTGGAGAGATGGGATCTTGGGGATCCTTCCTCTCCGAGGATTGACTGGAGCAACGAGGAAGATGAAGAGGTCATGTACACGGACTCGGAGCTCGAAGAGGCGATATCGATAATCACATTAAAATATATCGTGGTAGATGAGCAGTCGAACCGGGTTTTTATTGTGGAGAGGAAAATTGTGATGCATATCGGCCCGGATGATACATATCCGTACAAAACGGTGGGTTTCAAGGTTTATAAAATCGAGATTTGATCACTCATAATACAGCTTGTTGGTATTCTTCCTCTATGTAAGGGTGAAAAATTCAGATACAAATCACAATTTACATCTCTCTATCAATTTACATATTCAAAATTTATCCGCCTAGTAAAAAAAAAATAATAAATTGTCTGATAGATCTAGATGACTTACTAGCTAGTGGAATATAGTACTCTACAACTCTTGATCAAAATATTTTCAATTTGAATTTAAAAATCTCATTATGTGTACAACCACGCTTTTGAGATTTTAATATTTTATTATTTAAAAAATAATAATTAAATTTTCAACCACACGACCACGAGACACGATGATTAAGTAATGCATTGGGCTACAAGTTGGAAACTCCTATATATCACTGAAGCATAAAAAATTAATCAGAACAAAAATTCAAGAAATATGGCTTCACCTCACATACTTCTCTTCCCATTCATGGCTAAAGGCCACGTTATACCCCTCCTGCAGCTCGCGCGCCTCCTCCTCCGCCACGGAGCCACCGTCACGGTCCTTACCACACCCGGTAACCGCTCCTTCATCTGCAACGCTCTCCCCTCCACCGCCATCTCCGTCGTCGACATCCCCTTTCCTGAGAACATATCCGGCATCCCTCCCGGCGTCGAGAGTACCGATAAACTCCCCGACATCTCTCTCTGGGTTCCCTTCGCCGTCGCCACGAAACTCATGCAACCCCAGTTCGAAAAAGTTCTTGAATCTCTTCTCCCAACTGTTTCTTTCATCATCACCGACGATTTCTTAAGCTGGACGCTCGATTCCGCCAATAAATATGGCGTCCCGCGATTCGTTTTCTTCGCTCTGGGGACTTTTTCTATCTCTCTAACCATCGCCATCGCTCGACGTCGCTTTGTTGAAGAGAGAGAAGGAAGCAGCGAGATGGTCAACGCTACTGATTTTCCATGGATCAAGATCAAGAGAGAAGATGTTGATCCCCTCCTAATCGATCCAAAATTTGTGGGCACAGATTATCATAATTTTTTCTCAGAGAATATCGAGTCCTCATCGAGAAGCCAAGGAGTCGTCATGAATAGCTTCTCCGAGTTCGAAGCTGTTTACGTAGATAAATGGAATTCAACGTTCGGCCCGAAAATGTGGTGTGTCGGCCCGTTTTGTTTGGTGGAGGAGAAGAAAGTGAGGCCGAAAAATCATCCAAAGGCGCAAGCGACGATTCAGTGGCTGGATCAGATGGAAGAGAGAGGAGAGCGAGTTTTATACGTAGCGTTTGGGACTCAAATAGAGATATCGCCGGAGCAATTTGAAGAGATCAAAACCGGGCTGGAGAAATCAGGTGAATGAACTTTTTCTGGGTCGTGAGGAGGAATGAATCGGAAGTCGGAACTGGAGGATGGCTTTGAAGAGAGAGTGAGGAAGAGAGGGATTGTAGTGAGAGAATGGGTTGATCAGAGAGAAATCTTGGAGCACGGGGCCGTTGATGGGTTCTTGAGTCAGTGTGGGTGGACGTCGGTAATGGAAAGTATTTGTGCGAAGGTTCCGATTCTGGCGTTTCCGGCGATGTGGCATCATCCGCTTAATGCGATATTGTTGGCGGAGGAGCTGAGGGTTGGGCTGAGGGTTGAGAGTTCCGATGGGTTTGTGAGCGGGGAGAGTTTGGCGGCGGCGGCGAAGGAGTTGATGGTAGGTGAGATGGGAAAGGAGGTGAGGAAGAATGCGGCGGAGCTTGGCGGCGCTGCAGTCTGCGCGGTGGAAGAAGGCGGCTCCTCCTGGCGGAGCTTGAAGCAACTCTTGAGTGAGTTTGGTCAAACTAGAAATGCATAGTTGGTTTGTTTCCAAAATTTCAAATTGTTAATAAAATTTTACTACTTCCTGCATTTCTGAATAAGTGTCATTTTGGATGAATGCACACATATTAATAATATATTAATTAGATAATCAAATTACTTTATACATCCTTATATGAATACATTAAATGAGTTAAATACGGTTGTTTCAATGCATTAAATAAGGTTAATATGAGAAAAATATAAAATTTTTACCTCGATTGTGTAGAATAACATTTTTTATGAAATAAAATTAAAGTGTTAGAATGACACTTATTGTGAAACGGAGAGAGTATTATTTTAACAAGTGACTTGGGTTCGTTATGGCTATTGGTGTTGTAAAATTATATTTTACTATTATTAATGTGTGTTATCCATATTAGTTGTTGTATATGTCAATTATATATTAATATACATGCATTGGGTAAAGAAAAGATGTGGAAAACGATTATAAGCAATTTATCAACTATAATATATTGTAATCTTGTTAAATTATTAATCAATTATGTATGTGCGCTTGGCGTGGGGGGTATGCCATGGTTGTCATAACATGATTAATCTAGATGAACAACTAAAGACATAGTTTTATTTATTCGGAATCTGAAAAATAATTTATGGGGCACACTCCTGTAGGACGGTCTAACGGGTAGCTTTCGTTAGACGGATCCTAACCCGACCCGATCACATTTAAATATAAAACAACAAAGAAAAAAGGTAAAAATTTGTAAGGACTTGATAGCTCGCTCTTCGAATTCGGTTCCAGCGACTTTGTCTCTAATCGACTTGATTTTGAGCTCCCCTCTGATGATCACCCATAGAAGATATTTAGAGAGAGGGGAAGAGAATTTACTTAAAGTTTCGAATTCAATTTTGAGAAACATCAAGAGGAATAGCAGCGCCAAAGCACCCGCTACCTCTTGGAATGGATTGGAGCCCTCCTTCTCGCAATTGGGTAATTTCTATTATATATTAGGTTTGAATTTTTATTAGGAAGATGGAATTTCAGCTGTTATTGGAGCTAATCGCATTTTTGATTACACAGATGATATCTGTTGCTCGGGATATCTAGTGATATTTGCGATGAATGAAATGAAGAAATGTGAGATTTGGGCGAATGTATTTTTGTACAATGTTTTGATCGGTAGGTTGTGTAAGGAGAGGAGAGTGGGGATGCCCAAAAGACGTTCGATGAAATATCAAACAGAAATGTAGCTGTTTTGATCGGTGGGGGTTGCGTAATGTCACCATTGTCTCTGGATTGTGATATCAGATGATAAGGGCTTTGATCCGAACGTGGAATTAGAGATTTAAGATCTAGAAATGGTACGCCATCGAGTTTTGTGAGATGTTTCCATATTATTTGGAAGAATCAGTTCTAGTTTGCTGTAGATTGTATTTATATTATTCTTGATGAACTGATATTTTAATACGTCTTCGATTGATAGATTTCGCGAGGTTCCAAGTTTATAATATTTGTTTATAGAGGTTTTACCCTATGATGTGATGTTTAATTTTTTTAATGTGTTTGATAATTGTAGTTAAGCTCAATGGATCTACCAAGGATTGATTCCATCGATAAATTTAACTTTAGTTTTTTGAGGATTTGATTTTTGAAAATGGCAGATTCCAGCAAAGGCATATTGCTGCCGATGTGAAATCTTGTATTATTGTGTCTTAATTGCAAGTAATATTGCTCCTTTTTACGTTATCTGGTTTCTACTGCTTATGATATGCTTTTTATTGGTTAAATGTAGTAATTAGAATATTCTAATTGAAGATGCTTCTGCGAGAGGTGGTCCAGTATGAAGCACGTATTGCAGTAAAATTGTTATTTGAAATGCAACAGTCTAATTGATGGGTGTTGAAAATTTTTAGTGATATTTTTATTTGTAATCAGTGTTACTTGCTTTTGTAATTAGTGATACTTTATTTTTGTAATCAATAATATTTTTCTCTATGATACTGAAATAATTTATTTTACTGAAGAATGAGTTTTTATTATATTGATAGATCCGATTCTCAATTTAAAATTATGTTTTAAACTGACATTTTTCTTTCTAATTAGTGATACTTTCTTCTGCAATTAGTGATATTTTTTTCTAATTAGTGATACTTTCTTCGCAATTAGTGATACTTTTCTTTTTAATTAGTCATACTTTCTTCTACAATTAGTGATATTTTTCTTCTAATTAGTATACTTTCTTCTGCAATTAGTGATACTTTTTTCGCAATTAGTGATACTTTTCTCTGCAATTAGTGATACTTTCTTCGCAATTAGTGATACTTTTCTTTCTAATTAATGATACATTCTTCTGCAATTAGTGATACTTTCTTCTAATTTTTTATACTTTCTTCTGCAATTAGTGATACTTTTCTTCTAATTAGTGATATTTTTTTTCTGTAATTAGTGATACTTTTATTTCTAATCAGTGATACTTTCTTCTGCAATTGGTGATACTTTTCTTCAATTAGTGATACTTTCTTCTGCAATTAGTGATATTTTTCTTTCTAATTAGTGATACTTTATTTTGCAATTAGTGATACTTTTATTCTAATTAGTGATACTTTCTTCTGCAATTATGACACTTTTCTTCAATTAGTGATATTTTCTTCTGCAATTAGTGATACTTTTTTCCATAGTAATGAGACTTCACTTCACTCCATAAATAATGATACTCATATGTAAGTTAATAATACTTCACTTCATAAATAATGATACTTTGGTTAATGATACACTCCACTCATAGTTAATGATACTTTACCTTATAATTAATGATACTTTCTTTTTTTGCTCAATAATTAGTCAATCGCCAGGAAAAAATATATATTTTTTAAAAATAAATATATACACTAAAATGAAATAAGTAAACACTAAAATTGAATTTAATTAATTTATTTTTTTAAATAAAATTTATTTTTTTATCTCCCATCTCGCGCAATGCACTCTCTCAATAATTAATTTTTTTGAAATAAATATATAACCTAAAATTAAATTAAATTAATTTATTATTTTTTATTCAATGTCTCGCCCGACACTAATGTGTGGGTTCGTGCACTGCACTCGATACAAAATAACTATTTAAAAAAAGAAAGAAAGAAAGTGAAAAAAAAAAGAAGAAAGAGAGACAGCAACTGGGCCGTGAGGAAAGAAAGAAGAAAATGTAAAAAAACAATTGGGCCGTGAGTAAAGAAAGAAGAAAGTAAAAAAAAAAAAAGCAACAGTAGCAGCCCAGTCTGACAGCAGCCCACAAAAAAAAAATTCTGGCACATGCGCGTAGGAACGGGTTGTGGGCGGGTTTTGGCGGATTTGGGTATTATTTGACCCATCTAACGTAAGAGACCCGTTAGACGGTCTCATACAAGTTTTTGTCATAATTTATTCATGGATCCAAAATTTGAATGGTGTTTCGAGGTTGGTAGGAAGGACTTTGGATGGGCTAGGGTAACCGGTTGGTGAACGTAAAAAATAAAGTAAAAGAACTATTAGTGTTGATATTGCTATTGTTATTTTTTTAATGGAAAAATAAAATAAAACATCTCTAATGTTTCCACGGCCGAATCCCCGTTAAAGTTTTTTTTTTTTTGTTTTTTTCGGAACAAAATATCACTCTAATGTTTACCTTTAAATTCCCCGTCCGCTCGCCAGAAAATAGTGTTTTGCTGCAAAAAATTACTTTATTATAAAATATTTTATTATTTTATTTTTGTTATCCTAAAATTTTATTTTTATATGATCCCTTTAATTATAGACCTTTTCTGAAGGACCTTTAATTATATGAAGACATTTAGTTGTAGACCTAAAATCACAAGTGAGATGTATATTGCATTTTCGTGATACATTTTTAATTGCACAATCTATTTATTTATTTATTTCAATTTAGTTTGTTTTAGTTTAATTTTATATTTTTTATTTATGGTACATCCTATCCAATTAGAATTTATTATAATTTTTTAATATTTAATTTTCAATTTTTAATTATTAATTAATTATTTAGAAATAGAATTTCTCAATCATGAGTAATGGGCCGGTAGCGAAGGACTGATCCAATCAGTTGGGCTAATAAGATTATTTTATGAAGACATTTTTCCAAAAACAATAATATTTAATCGTAAATTTATCGAAGAAACATTCCAAGCACATCCATCCTTTTATTCTTTATCCCTCATTATTTTATTAAATATTAATATTAATATTATAAAACGATTTCACCATTTTGCCCAATCATAAATCTTATCATAGGCCTCTACATACTATTAAGAGTTTCATCAAATGAACACAAGCCAGTAGCATGATTGTTTCTCATACAAATTCATCAATGATCCAATGATGCTCAACTATTTCAAGTTGATGAAGTTGGTTACGAATTCTCTCTCTATAAAAAAAAACGATTGAATCTGCAAGTTCATTATACTCATATGTCTAAAACAGACAACGAACTCAGTTAAATCCTTTGCATTTTGAGATATTCTATGCGGAGAAATCAGAGAATCTATAGATGGAAATGATTGCATATTCCATCTCAATGGACACTAACGACCGGGATGAGATTCTCTATTTTAAACTTATTGTTCTGACTCGTATTCCACGATCGAATTTACAAGTTTAATAATAGATATTATAAAAATAAAAATGAATTATAACATAATCAATCTAGTCACCTTTTATCAACAAAAGATTGAAATTTAAAAAATTATAAATCATATTTTTAAAATAATCAACCATAATAATCATTTCATTGAAAATTAAATACTAAAAAATAATTATAAACCCTAATTGGGTGGGGTGGACCAAAAAACAATCATAAAATCAACCTAAAATATACTTCATCCGTCCCGATTATATAGTCTTTTTTACTATTTTGAGGTGTCTCAATTATATAGTCTCATTAATATAAATATTATTAATTTTCATAATAATGTACAAATAAACCCTTGTTGAATCTTGAAAATTAAAAAAATAACAACTTAAAAGTTGAAAGTCATAAATATTCAATGGGGTTGTTATTGAAAGTTTAACTTTAATATCTTATTTTCATAAATATTTTTAATTTACGTGCGAAAAGAAATAAGACTATATAATTGGGACGGAAAGAGTAATAGATTAAAATTGATGTAATAAAATATCAAACTACTATTAATCATATTTCAATTCGCAACAGATAGAAAATGCCACCGGAGTTACCTAGAAAAAGCGCATTGAATAGTTGTGTGTCAACATACGTACAAAAAGTAATGTAGAAAAATCTACAGCATCTTCCCGTCATTTTTTGAAAATTGCAGCATCGGTCCAAACCCCACCGCACAATCTGTTCAAACACGTCATCCATCTAAATTCCAAAACCACATGAGATGAGACTATAAATTTAATATTTAATAAACTAGTATAATACGTCTCTGCTTAGTTTTCACACAAGATACATTAATATCACAAGAAAGCAAAGTTAGAACAGAAAATGGCTCCTCTGCCTTGTTCCTGCTCCAAACCACACATTGTTCTGTTTCCTTTCATGGCAAAAGGCCACACAATCCCACTCCTCCACCTAGCACAGCTCCTCCTCGACCGCTCCGTCGACATAACCATCTTCACCACCCCTGCAAATCATCCATTCATATCTCAATCCCTTCCCCGATCCAATGTTTCCATTGTCGACCTCCCATTCCCTCATAACATACAAGGTCTCCCGCAGGGAGCCGAGAGCACTGACAAACTTCCTTCCATGTCCATGTTTCTTTCCTTCGTCCGCTGCCTAAAGCTCATGCAACCGGCCTTCGAGCAAGAGCTTCAGAAGCTCCATCCACATGTGAGCTGCATAATCTCAGACGGCTTCCTCCATTGGACACTGGAATCAGCAACACGATTTGGCATCCCACGGCTGAGTTTCTTCGGGATGAACTACTATGCCAGTGTAGTGAGTAGAGATGCAGGTGCCAATGGCCTGCTGTCTCTTCATGAGTCCGATGATGAGCCCTTTACTCTCACTGGATTTCCATGGATACAGCTAACAAGGAATGACTTCGATGATCCGTTCAATAAACGTGATCCCAGAGGTCCTCATTTAGATTTCATCTTTGAATCAATCACAGCAACGGCAAATAGCTATGGCTTGCTGGTCAACACCTTCTATGAGCTTGAGCAACTATATGCTGACCACTACAACCGTGAATTCGAACCAAGAACATGGAGCATCGGGCCCCTCTGCTTAGCAAAACTGCAGAAGACCAAACTCTCGCCAGACAACATGAAGCCAAGATGGATGCATTGGCTGGACCAAAAGTTGGCCGAGGGTTGCCCGGTCCTCTATGTTGCATTTGGGTCTCAAGCTCGAATCTCACCGGCACAAATGTGTGAAATAGCTCTAGGCTTGGAAGAGGCAGAGGTGAGCTTTCTCTGGGTGGTGAAGAAGAGTGACATGGAACTACTAAGTGACGGCTTTGAATCCAAGGTAAGGGAAAGGGGAATCATAGTGAGAGAATGGGTGGATCAAGAAGAGATTCTTGAACATCCAATTGTGCAGGCCTTTTTAAGTCACTGTGGGTGGAACTCAGTTTTGGAAGGAATATGCGCAGGAGTTCCCATTCTGGCATGGCCAATGATGGCAGAGCAATATCTCAATGCTAAGCTGGTAGTGGAGGAGATCAAAGTTGGTTTGAGGGTTAAAACAGTTGATGGAACATCAAAAGGATTTGTTGCCGCCGACAGTTTGAGCAGCGCAGTGAGAGAAGTAATGGACAACGAAAAGGGAAAGGAATTAAGGGAGAAGGCGAAGGAGGTTGCCGAGGCTGCCAAGAAAGCTACGAGAGAGGGTGGCTCTTCATGGAATGCTTTAAACAACCTCATTACTGAGATACAGAGCGGAAAAGGAAATTAGCAGTTGCAAATTAACTCAGTTGATATCTCCTATGTTCTTCCATTAAAAGTCTACAATGTTTCAAGTAGAAAATTGTGAAGAATAAAATAGAGAATTGCTTATTAGGCTCTTCATCTTCTTCTTTCACAAGATGGAATTCAGTCTTTGTAAAGAGACAACCTGATAAATGCGCTAACAAACAACAATTACATCAGACATTGCAGTAATGACGTTGAGACAGCCAACTGCCTATTAATTGAGCTATCCAACAACTTCTGCGATCTTTTAATGACAAATCTAATTAAGCAATACCACATGAAAAACGAAGATATTTTAATCTTTCATCGAACGAGAATTAATAAAAATGATCAAGAATTGATTACACCGCTGATGTATTAGGTGGAATTAGATTAATATAATCAAGAAAAAAATACATGTGATTCTTGCAGTTAGGCAAATGTATCGGCAGAAAAGGGGGGTGGGGGGCAATATTGCTAACAGAAAACAATTATTTATAAGAAGAAAAAAAAAGGCTTACTTACACAAAATTACGGAGTACCAACCGGACAGTCAAAAAAGTACAGAAGCCATGGGAGAATCTGGGCTGAAACAACCGGACAGTCGAAAAAGTATAGAAGTCGGGGTTTGAAAAAATTTAACGTTTTATTATTATTATTATTATTATTATTATTATTATTATTATTATTATTATTCAAAATACGATAACGCATCTGTTTTATTCATTTTTTATTTTTATTTTTTTTAATTCTAATTAGTTTTATTTAATCATATATATATATATATATATGATTACAGTGATTCATTATTTAAATATTTTCATCAATTCATTTAAATCATACAAATATTTATCTTTTAATTTCAACCATAAATTCAAATTGAAAAAATAATCAAAAAAATATATTTATATTTTCCAAACATATAACTCTAAATAGTAAAGCATTCATCATAATAAAATCATTACATTTTTTCTCAAGACCAATACAACTCGTAAATTAAATTGGAAATACTAAAAATTGGAAATTGACGTTGGAAATAAAACCAAACATCCTTTTAGTTTTTAATGCTTACATTAGGTACTTTTTTCAAAATTAACAAAATAGTACCCTCTCTTTTAAAAAATTATAAATCTAACATTTAATTCAAAATTTCTTGATATGATGAATTTATCTACGTGAATGAGGAAATAGAAATATTAATATACAATTAATTACGTACAATTTTTAGGGCGTAAAATTGATTATGCGTTAGATTTGCAAAATTTTTTAAAAAAGTTGGTACTTTTTGGTTAATTTTGAAAAAGTTGGTACTTTTTGTTAATTTTAAAAAAATTGATTATTTTTTCAAAAAGTGTCCAAAATTTAGATATTAAAATGTAATTTATCCTTTTCAAAATACACGTTATGCATTTTTTGAAGTGACATTATTTTACAAGTGGTTACAATATCATTTTAAAAAAAATAAGAATGGGGAATATATCACAAATAAAAAATAATTTCATCAGGCACATTTTTAATTAAGTTCTCACATCCATTATACATGAAATATGATCTCAAAATCATTTGAATTATTTTCAAATGGCAGTGTATGTACAAAAGAATCTAGCTAGGTTTTAATCCCCGATTATAGATGTAGACAAGTTTTTAAATAATATTTTTAATTTTTTATAGATTAATTAATCTTCATTCTTCAACCAAAAAAAAATATTTATGTATATATACAGATAAAAAATGGTTTATAATAGTACTTCCACATTTTCATAATTAAATTTTAATTCAAACTGTGGAAAAATAATAAGAAAAATAATGGAAGGAAAATGACGAAAAACATAACATGTATTGATGATGATATTTGTATAATTAATATATTACTGGCATATTGAATATGTACGAACACACACTACACCAATATGAGCTACAGCTTATATATTAATTATATATACTTGACCTAAATGAACCCTATTTCAAACTGATTCGACTCAGTACTAATTAAATCAATTACATGAGAAGAAGAGTGAGGACAAATTAAATCTTATCAAAAATTTAAATCGATTAAGATTTGAGGAGGTCGGATTTAATTTAATTTGTTATGCCTTTGACTGGACTGCATTTGTATTACTTGCCAATTAATATAGAATATTCAATGTACCTTGAGCATATAGTATTATGTTGTTTATGAGGAGCGGCCAAAATTAATGTAAAAATTGTAGCCTCCGCTTGTCAAAGCACTACGATCCAGGATAATTTTAATATATATATATATATATATATATATATGCAATGAAAATTCGGATAAATTACACTATATGTCACAAATTCCACCGAATAGAATGGTATGGTGGAATGGAATGAAATAGAATGGTTATTCCTATGTCCATTCCCATTCCACCAATTGGTATGGTTTAAAATCGGGAATCACTATTCCCGATGGAATCGCTATTCCCAAAGGAAGGGGAATAGCCATTCCACCCACCCCATGGGTTTAGCTATTCCCAATGACCAAAAAAATTAATATATGATATATTTATGCATAATCATGTTTTATAATATTATTTTATTATATTTAGAAAAATAAATCAAAAATCAAATTACATAATTTATTATTATTATTATTAATTAATTTTATATTATTTAATTATTTTCAAAATATAATTTAAATATATATATATATATAGGTTAAAATCAAATTTTAATAGCTTTTATAACTTTGTTGAAGAAAAATGAAAGTGATGCCCAAATAAATATACCATAAAAATATGTAATAATACAATATAAAATATTTATATATTTGATATAATTTAATATATTCAAATGAAAAATTGAAATGTTAAAGTATTTTTCTATGAAGTAAAAAATATTTTTATTAACTTATACAAATTATTATATATTGATTAATTAAATATTTTAGAATAAATTTTTTCAATAAAATAAATAAATTATAATTTGCTAAAAAAATTAGAAAAAATCATATATTAAAAAAGAAAAATGACATTTAGAAATATAAAAGATAAATTAAGCCATGTGTTGATATTTATTAGCTATTACGCACACTTTATTCATTTATAAAAAAAATTTAAAGTACATAAAATATTCATTATATAAGATTAAAAAAAATGATATTTCATTCCGTTCTTCATTCCATAGACATACCAATCATAAGAACAGTCATTCCATTCAGACACTCATTCCATTTCTAAATTCATTCCATTCATACCTAATTCCATTCTATCATACCAATCACCTCCTTAGATTTTTCACAAAAATGTCATAACCTGTGACTAACTAATTATACACTATATATGTTCCAAAATCCAAACGATTGAAAATTAACAAATATCCCAATCGTCAAATTCGGCAACTGAAAACTAACATGGCTACCTGAAAAGTGTGAATTTAATGGTGAGAATAAGAGGATACGTAATTTTGATTCTCGCTTCAGTCACGCTGAAATTTGATTCTCTAAAACAAATTTATTAATTTATCAATAATTTGAAATATATTGTGTAATTGATCAAACTTGTGGACATTTTTAATAAAACTTTATAGCTCGTGACATTGACGTATAATGCAATATACCCGAAAATATTATTGCTTGTTGGTGAGAATATTAGAAAGTTAATAGAACAACATACCAATTCATATGCTTGTCATGTTAATTAGTCTGATCTAAATTGCAAAAAATATATATGAATTACGAATTTAGAACTTTTCATCAAAAAAGAAAAATAATAGACGATCGAGATGGGAGGAATTAGAATTCCTAACCTCAAAAAAAAAAAAAAAAAAAAAAAAACTCTAACATATAGTTTTTAGGTAATTTAACGATCAAATTAACGCCAACATGGAGCTTAATAGTAGTCATGCAACTATAAAAGTAACCGTTTATTATTATTTTTATTTTATATTTTTGTAACCATAATTCCTATAAAGACAATGAAGCCGGCTTTCAGTTAATTTGTTACCTAATGCATAAAGTTTAATTCTAGTTTCGATGCATTCGACATTTTTCAGTTAAAACGCACTTTAATTCTTACAGCTTAAAACTCTTTAACATAAGACAAATTCCAACCAATGTATAGTAATCTTTAGCTGTTTCAATCTCATGCATCTTGAATGATCAAGAAGCACGAACAAGGCAATGTTACTTCTGCATGAGTGGCATCGTTGTAATGCGTTCAATTTCGTAATTTTGTTCTGCTTGATCAATGCTGTAAATGTTTCAAGCACTCAGCCTGCTGCCTCTGATTGTGTCCTTGGTGTTGAAACCCCATCTTCTTTCAATAACTCACGTTGTTTTGTGGATGAATTTTGCTCGGGGGGAGAGTTTTGTGCTTATCTTTACGCATTGTCTGTTAGAGCAAATCAAACAGGGAAGATTTTTTTGAGTTGGGATGAGCAGAGAGAGTGCTTCAGGAAGAGGAACAATAGTAATGAGCGTGGTTTTTTAGGTTGTGGGATGGGGAAGTTGATGGCTGGTGGTGGAGGCTGCTCCGATTACTCCATATTAGACATCAAGAATGAGTTGGGATATGATCTTAATAGGCTAAAAGGGGGGTGTGGAACGACACACTGGGACAAACCATGCTCCTCCTGTCGAAGGAGATGGGAAGAAATGAAGGAAACTCAGTCTCGAAGTGGTGGATCCATGAAAGCAGACTCTGAGATGTGTAGTTTTGCAGTTTTGATCACATTGATCAGTGCAGAGATTGAGAATGAAGCGTGGGCTTCGAATCTTTTCAGCTGTCTTGGAAAAGAGCAGATTAGTTCAGGTAAGTAGCTAGTTCAGCAAAGGTGTATGATTTTATCTGGTTTAAATATGAATTTATGATCCAATCACCTCTAAATAGTACTGTTTCTGCAGATTCTTAAGTTGCTGAGGGTACAGGAAGGAAGAAAATCGGGCCAGGTATGTGAGTCATCTCCATCTTGAATTCGTGCAAGTTCTTGAATTCATCTTCATCTCACTTCTTCAAAGTTCTGTTGTTGGACAGGATTCTACATGCTAACTGGAGGCGTTGTGGGAGTCATGGTTGTGATGATCGTTTCCATATTAGTCTTCCGTTGCAGCATAAAGAAGGCTATAGCACCAGTTGATAAAGATGGTTAGCTTTTACGGTTCATTAATTAAAAAACTTAATCTGGTGAAAAATTTAATCAGCAATATTTGCCATGAACTTTCAGTTTGGAGGAGACCTACATTATCGAAATTTCCATCAATGACACCTGCAATATCTCCCCTATTGAACGAGTCTGGAATCTTGAGCGTCTTGGTTGAAGAGGTATATTCTGCAACGAACAATCTAAGCGAATCAAACTTCATTGGGGAAGGGACAGCAGGTATGGGAACAAGAAGGCTATATGTGTGTGTGTGTGTGGGTGTGTTCATGTTGACATGAAATATGACAGATTCTTACACACTTTTTTGGTACTAGGAAAGGTGTATAGAGGAGTTCTGTTTAATAAACAGCATGTTGCAATCAAGCAAATAACAAATGATGACACATATATGAGGGAAATCAGAAGCTTGGTGCATGTAAAACATCCAAACCTAGTACCTTTGTTGGGCTATTGTGAGAATGGAAGTGAATGTTTCCTCATATATGAACTCTGTCCTAATGGGAACCTCTCTGACTGGCTCTACGGTATGTATTCACCTTGTCTAGACTTAGACCTATCGCTCTTCTCACCTAACTCATGAGTTCAAATCTCACAAACATCAGGCAAATATAAAGCTCTGTCATGGCTTCAAAGGCTGGAGATTGCAGTTGGCAGTGCTCGAGGACTAAGGTTTCTTCACACGTTTCCTCAAGGATGCATTGTGCACCGGGATGTTAAGGTCTGATTCATCATCCAAACCTTCATATTATTGCTTTAATTGTTCATGACAGAATTTTTTTATTTATTTTTTCTGATCACAGCCTGCAAACATCCTGCTAGGAACAAATCTTGAAGCCAAGCTGTCTGACTTCGGATTGTCTAAGGTAATGAACCTTGGTGAATCTAGTGTCAGCTCAGAAATACGAGGAACATTCGGTTATGTTGATCCTGAGTACCAAACCAACTGCCATATAAGTGCAGCAAGTGATATCTACAGCTTTGGAGTAGTCCTGCTGCAGATTCTTTCAGGAAGGAAGGTTATTGATATGAATAGGAAGCAACCTAAACCTTTGGACAAGATTGTGAGCACTTTTACACGGCTTCTTTTCGTCTGGTAATGCTTCCTAGTGTCACATTTTTTCTTCCTTGGCAGGCCAAATCTGTGGTGAAAACTGGAAATATGGTAGAGTTTTCTGATACAAATCTTCATGGGGAGTTCTCTGTGGAAGCGTTTGTGGTCGTGTTTGAGCTAGCTCTGTCGTGCACAGGAGAGAAACGACAGCGACCATCTATTGTGCAAGTTGTGGTGAAGCTAGAGGAGGCTCTCAGAATATCAGTGGGGATGGAAGCATCTGCACCTCATACCACACCAGATTGGTACAATGTACCATAAACAACATCTTTGAACTTATTATATATTCTTTCCTTATGTGTGTGTGAGAGAGAGAGGTGAATGTATTGTGAAAGCAGATCTACATGGAATTGGTGAAAGAAATCTGGAAAAGATATATACATAATAGTGCATGCAGGAGAAAAGGCTTTACAATTATAGACGTAGGTGCTATGATTGTGTTACACTTGTGCATGAAGTAACAAAAGGGTGATACCCCTCAATAGAATATGGAGGTAGCCAAGAAATTGTATGACTGAATTAATCGGTTAATGCTGCTGAAAATCTATAAAGAAGAAATGAATCTAGCATATCTCAGCCTAGTACAACATTTTGAAAACTAAGTCTGTCATGATTAATTTAAGTACACCGTTAGCCCTTGTCTCTCTGAGTGTCACACAACTTAGACGAATTAAACTTCCTCGGAGAAATCTGGATCGTCTGGCTTCAACAACTTGGTCATCTTTAAGCTGGTAGAGGAGGTGGCCTCGGCCATGCGAACCCTCTGAGCTGCTATTCCCCTTCTGGTGTTTGCAGCAAATCTCGAAGCCATGATAGTGGCTCCAAGATGTTGGTGTGGTGAGTGAGTATCTAGAGATGGCGGAGCAGCAGCATCGTCTAAATAGTAGAAGCTCTCCTGCAGGAGGAGCTCCTTTGCCAACTTCTTCTTCTTATACCTTCTCCATGCTGCTTGCAAGAAGCAAGCACCCCATGTCCTCCACTGATGAGAGTAGTACCTGAATGCATGCTGCAGCTTCATGCTGTGCAGCCGCTTGAACTGCATTGCAACGAACTTGAGGTCTTCAGCACGGAGAGCGAATGCCTCGACTTCTGTGAGAGTCTTGACAGTACGCGTTGAGGAGGGAAGGTTGAGGGATGAGTTAGGTATGAGAGCCCATGTGAGAAGCTCCTCCCCACAGAAATCACCAGGCCTCAGTGTGATTGAGTTGTAGAATCCTGATCTCCCACCGTTGGTTGTGGAGCTCTCCATTTGCCCTCTGATGATGAACAGCATCTCGTCCACCGGATCATCCTCTCGGACAATGTAGCTCCCCTGCGTGCTCAATGATGAGGTCAGCCGTTCACATATGGCATCGAGGAGTTGATCATCCATCTGCGCGAAGAAAGGGACCTGTACACTAACACTAACACTAGTTAATTACTCGATCATCATCTTCATATTCATATTCATATCACTCATATCCATATACTTACTCGACGAACAAGGTTGAGACAGAGATGCCTCTGGATCTCACGACGAAGGTCCTGAGGCAGAGACTGCAGAATGGACTCTTCATTCACTCCTCTTGTGGTCAGCCATTTATATTGCTCGAAACGACGAACGCGGTCTTGCAAATCCGGAGGCAGCTGCCGATGCCTCATCCATTCTTCTGTATCTCTTCTCTTGATTCTCCACTCTTCAAGTCTCACAGTCATTGATTGCAAGTAAGTCTGGAAACACAAAAACACAAATTAACAATGCTGCATACATAATTCATAATGTATACAACAATCAATCAAATTAATACCTGCATATTCCCAATCAACTGTGCAAATAGAACAAGCCCAAAAATACACAAAACGATGCAGAAAACCGTCTCCCCAATAAAAGTGCTGGTGTTCAAAGTCTGCCCGTACGAACTGCACAATTATATATATATATATATATATATATATATATATATATATATATATAAGATTATGAATTAAGATACTAGCTAAAGGCTACGTACAGCATTGAGGTAGGAATGGAAATTAAAGATTGTATGAGACCTCAAATTTCGTAAGCCCCACCAAAGGCAGTAAAGATACTTCTGAAGGAAAGGAGCGGAAGCAACTTCACTGGTAAAAGCCTCAGCAAAGACCCCAAACTTGAAATCAGAATCGCCATTTTTGGCATCGCAGCGACCAAGGACGTTAGTGGCATTCAACCAGCTGTGGCGTTCAGCACTGTCTAATTTGGAGTTGGAACAGTCGAGGAAGCTCAAATCACAAATCTGGGCTTCATCTTCACACCTCTCCTGCCAGCAAGAATGCTGCCGCCCTATTGATGCAAGATACCACGAAGCACCTATCACGTGACTGGCCAGCATGAACAGAAGCAGATTGTATGCAGCTCCTGCCCAAGCAGTCTTCGCAATAAACCCCGTCGTTTTGATGATTCTTTGATTCAATGGGAAGATCACGAACAGTCGAGGAATGTATTGGATTAGGACAATCAGAGCCAGAGTGTTGTTTGAATGACCACTTCCCTCCGTTTTCGTTGCTGGAATTACATACCAAATCACAATCTGCAGATCGATCAACTTAATTAATATATATTTAAAAATATAAAATTGAATTATATATATATATTATTACCTGAGGCAATGGCAAGGTGGCGGTGAGATCAATGATGAAATCGGACTTGAGATACCTCATGGTAATCTGATGAGGATCCATGACGAGCTCACCGCGGCCGAAAACACGGGAACTAGGGGCGACGAAGGCCATGCGAAACTTCATCAAGACGTGAAGAAAGTAGAAAAAGTCGGTGACTGTGCGGGCGTAGGTGATGTAGATAGAGAGACGGGTGTCGGTGTTCATACAAGCGGAGTTTCCATTAACGAAAGGGAGATAGAAATAGAGGGGGTCGATGAAGAGGGAGATCAAACACGTGAACAAGAATATGTGGTTCCATAGATTCACGATGTCGCTGTTCGGGTCCAGGATCTGGTAGTGCCATAGTATGCTCAGCGAATTCGCCTCGTCCACGGCGGCGGCGGCGCCGGCTGCCTCGTGGTGGTGGGACGTCAAACTTCGCCGGAGTTGGCGGATGTGGGATGCCGGCCTGGACAGTATTCTATTCATCTTCCATGGCGGAGCCCGATTTTTCTCGGATTCTCCGCTTCAATTCCACGATTTCTTTACAACAACAACAACAAAATTAATCTTTCAGTTAATTCGAGGGGGGAAAAATTAAAATTAAAATGAATGATTTTTGCGGAAATCAGTCGAGAAATTCAAAAACAGCTGAATTTGGGGAAGAATCAAGTCCGTTGCAGTGGAGAGAAATCGATCAAAGTGTTTTCGTCGGAGGGGTGGTTAGGTGGTCGTTTATGACCGTTGAGATCTCTGAGGTTATCACACGAGGAAACGCGGGAAATTCGGGAGTTTCGTAATAATTTGGGATATTCAGGAATAATATAATATTAATAACAATAATATTATTATACCTTCCTCGAAAAAAAAAATAGCAAGTGCGAAGAAAATTGAAGGGAAGTATAGAAATAATGTGAGCTTGAATGTTTTTTTCAATTTTATCATTTGAGATTTCAAACTTTGATACGGACCTTTTTAGTGATTGAGTCAAATTAAGTTAATACTACTTCCAAAGTAAAATCGAACTTAAGAAGTCAATAACTATTATTCAAAGCAAGTTCTTTATTTCTCTCTAACTTTCGAAAGTAATGGACTTCTTTTATGGTTTTCTTGCACTAGCTTTTAGGGAGGCGCACTTGGACTATATTAATACGTTATTTTCAAATTCAAGAGGCAATTAAGGTGGGAGTTCGACGTTGAAATTAAAGTACATTCATTCGTATTATGCTTATATATGATATGCATGTGCTATTGATGCCACTCTCCGGGTTACTTGATAATAGCCTACGGGTTTTATCTTTATGATGACCTCCTCTGAGTAATTTATGATGGCCTATAGGCTTTATGTTTATTGATAACACTCTCCGAGTTATTATGATGTGACGGTCTACAGACACAATGCTATAATGACTGCATTTGTATAATTTGGATAAATGTGGACACCACTGAGTTAATAGCACTCACCCAAAGTTATTATTTATCTTTTTAGATTTATAAAGTTCGGGCGATGATGTGGAGACGAGAGGTGATGGTCAAATAAATATTATTTTATTTTAATATTACTTTTGTTGTATTAAACTCTATTATGTAATAAATGAGATATTTATATTTATGAAATTTCGGGGTGTCGCATATATTATCTATAAATGTTATCAAACATAAAAATTTATTCAGACATAAATTGAAATAAACCCAAAATAATCAATTTCAAATTGGGTGTCAAAGGATCTCACATCTAACTTTAGTCCCATCTAATTGTTAGGTGGGTTTAACTTTTACATGTGTGTATATATAATTCCTAGGCGTAAAATTGTTACTCAGCTCTAAAACAATATTTATTTATTTTTAAAAGAAAAAGTTGTTCCTTGACAATGAGATTTATAATTCCATTTGGGTCGGGTGGAATAATTAAGGACTATAAATTTCTACTGCTGAAAACAAATTGTTTGTCACATATATAGGGGGACCATTCAACTTCTGCAAAAAATTTAGATAAATAATATAATTAGAGAGCCAGAAACCTGCAAATAAATGGGCCAAAAGGAATTCTATTTTTATCATGTTTCCAGAGCATTACTGGCTGTGCCTGAAAGCCCATCTGGACAGTGCTAGTTGCTATAGTAAGTGGGGACTCGCTTCTGTCTATTATTATGTTATGTTCCTTTGATAGATGTTATGTTCGATATCACCAAAAAAATAGGACCGGGCTATTTGACGGGTTAAGATTCATCAGACGATATATATTCAGATTCAAGTTTATATTTGTTGGCGCATTTATAATTTTAATGGTGTTTGATAGTACTTAGATATAAATATGAATATCGTATGACAAATCTTGACCATAGATAATTTGACTCGAGATTCTCCATTTGATATATATAGTATAGTGACACTGCTGACGGAAAGGGACCAATTGAGTTGAATTAAAAAGTTTAAGAACCCAATCGTGACAAAATTTACTTCGTATCAGTAGGGTGCTTCTTGGATTATAGTTTAAGTAGCAAATTGGACATTAACATTATAATATATTTTTAAAAATTATGGTGGCATTAACATTATGAACCAATATTCTGCAATGGCGGCATTAATGAATGGGAGTATTTAAGTTTTCTAAAAATATATATGAGAAATATATTGTGAAATTTGAAAGAAAAAAAAAATCGGTGATTTAATTGTCCTTAATGGTGGCATTAATGAATTGGTTTATACCTCCACGTGCATGTTCCAGATTTCACAACTAACTAATTGATAAGAGAATATGAATTTCGAACATTATTTACTTCATGGGATTTTTAATTGTTGGATTTGTACGAGATAGATACCATATATATTTTCACAAGCTAAAAAATTAATTTTCCTGCACGTGGTCGGTGGTCACATGTTAATTTTATAAAAAATTTAATCATGGCACAAGATTCATCTATAATGTCATTTTTTTTAGCTACTATGGTTTAATTTGTGTGTAATAACTAATAATACGAGAATAGTACTTAACTGAAGCACATCCATAAATAGCTATTACAATTACATATCTTTCATTGTAACAAAATTATTGTATGGTTTGCTTTTTTTAGCTTTTAAATTGACCACTAGCTAGCTAAATGACGAACAAGAAAAGAAAATTGGGGAAAAGAAAACCATTTTAGCTTTTTAAGTCCATTTGGTTGATAGAGAAATAAAGTTATTTAGAAATGTGATTCTGAAAAATATAAATGTTAGCAGATTATGTGTTTGAAATTTAACAAAAAAACTATCAGATTTGTTATTTCAGTATTTGATTCAAATTAAACTAATAAGAAATTAAATACCTAAGATGTATCTTTATCATTTTCGTATTACCAATAATTTTCAAGGTATGACCAATATAGTTTATAATAAATTCTACAAAAATAATTACATTATATATTTCTTTTGTCAATGTAATTCAAAAGCAATATATTATTTAAATTTAAATCAAAATAAATTATATGAGTAGCAAAATAATAAATAATCAAGATGTTTATTTCATTATTTTAGGTTAATACAAAAATTTTATTCTCAATTTTACAACCAAGTTGCTCGTCGTCTTGATAACGTCGTCCCCTACCATCAATTGTAAAAAAGGTTGCTAGAACGATCGAATTTTAGTCGGAATCTTATCGATAAAAAATTTTTCATTTTTTATGTTGAAGATTGTCAATCCAAAATTAATAATCATTAAGAAAATAAAATAATAAAATCCTAATTAATATTTCAATTTTTAAAAATTTTCATATTTTTTGTTGAAATTTTATGAATCCAAATTTTAAGAATAGTATATATAAAAAATATAACTGACTAAGAAGTCGAAAAATGAAATGATCATGCATAAGATTCCCAGAAGCAAATAATCAGAATCTTATTAAGTTACATCATTTTTCTTATTGTGAGGAATTTCATTACTTTCCATAATACATTAGGAATCATATTATCTTTTTTTTTTACTCACACATCCGACTTGTGATATTGATTAAATCCGAACTCGTGACATTTGGTCTCCAAGCCAACCTCACTCCACCACTAGGTCATCCCCACCGGGACTAGGAATCTGTGATATTGATTAAATCTGAACTCGTGACCTTTGGTCTCCAAGCCAACCTCACTCCATCACTAGGCCATCCCCACCGGGACTAGAAATCATATTATCTTCTCATGCTAGATTTCATGCCAGCCAAACGAACCCAAGATTAATTTAGAGGGCGAAGTGAAAATGAGCAAAAAGTTAATGACCACGATGAAAATATATAACTGTCACGGTATATGACTATTTTTTTTATATGACTATTTTTTTTTTGTCGAAGGTAATCCGCAGCCGCACCTAGTGGTGTTGGTGGGATTCGAACTTGAGACCTTTGGCCTCAAGATATCACCACTCCACCACTAGGTCATCCCCAAGGGGACGATATATGACTATTTTGAATCAATATTGAAGGGATATTGATTAACAACTATTTCGGTAATTAACCATTTTGAAAGCTAAATCGAAAGTAAGATCAAAATGGCAATGAAAAA
Organism: Perilla frutescens; assembly: GCA_026008535.1. Classification (NCBI taxonomy): domain Eukaryota; kingdom Viridiplantae; phylum Streptophyta; class Magnoliopsida; order Lamiales; family Lamiaceae; genus Perilla; species Perilla frutescens. The sequence continues at coordinate 68,004,156 of BRKX01000005.1, forward strand.
AGATTACTAACAAAAATGAAATCAAGGGAAATCAAATTAAAAGTAGGTGTCCCGATGGGGATGGCCTAATGGTGGAGTGAAGTTACTTGAAGACCAAAGGTCACGAGTCTGAATTTCCTCAATACCATCAGGTCGGATGTGTAAGTAAAAAAGAAAAAGGAAAATCAAAGATAGGTGATAATATGTATAAACCTCCCCTTCTTAAGTGGAGACTGAAGATCATAAATTATTTGGATAAGCTCCTTAAGTTTAGTTATTGTACTAAATATATATATAAATAATTCTTATAAAACAAAATTCTAAAATCTTATAACTTTAATAATACCACATACAACAACAACAACAATAACAATAGTCGAAGAATTGAGATCCCTCTCACGTTCCGCGGCAGATTTCATCAAAGTCGTCCATTTGGAATTTAAATAATAAATAATTCCGATAAAGATTATATCATAAATTATGAAATTTGGAGATTCTCTTTTATTCTTTTTATATTTTAATTAGCGTGTGCAAGATGCCTAATCTCCGCCACTACTTCGGCTTCTCTCTCTCTCTCTCTCTCTCTCTCTCTCTCTCTCTCTCTCTCTATGCGTCTTTAATTTCTTATAGTGATGTCAACTATCTTTTATTACTCGATATCAGATGAGGCTAAAGTCCACTGAAAAAATATGAGGTCCAAACAAATTTCTCGATAGTATTAAAAGCATGTTTTGCTAGAGAGCATATGTCACATAATTGATACTTCTATATATACAAGTGACAAAAATCGATAACAAAATTTTCCTTAGTAAATCTAACAATTTACTCAGGATTGTCTTAAATGAAGTGGTTGTGTGTGTGTATCCTTCTAGAACTCAAATCTTTTCAAATTTTCTCAATTTGTGGAGGACTTAAGAAAAATCAACCCACCCAACCACACAAGTCATTACTAAGACGCTTCACGCTTTCTTTAATTGTGATTTGTTAGTTAATGATAAAATTGCGGTTTATTCCGCCATTTCAAATAAGTCCACGGTCTTCTCCCAATTCAAAAATAAAATAAAATAGATTTTATATCTTGTAATAGCATAAATATGTAGTTCGTAAATGAAAAACTAAATCTTTTTTTATTTATTTTTAATAAATTTATGTATATTGCTCGGTAAGTTAATCTTGAATTTTGATAATTAACGCAGTCAACCCTAATAAAACCTAATAATATTATATATTATTATTTCATTATTTTTATTTCAAAAAGGCTAGCGTACTATATATATATATATATATATATATTGTATCTATCGGGTTAGGTTTGTTGTCCACTCCATATTATGATTTAGGGTGATATTTATGTCTCATTAAAGGCTGCATCTTAGGTAGGGGCTACCACTATTAGGTAATGTAGTCAAATCATATAAGTGTTAAAATTATACTGCATTTGGTGAAAATGCATTATATTATATGCTAAAAATGTATAAATATAGTCACGCAAATCACATGTATGCATGTATAGTGGAAATATTCAAGATAAATACTTTATTCTAATGTTTTTATAATATTCGATATTTCAAAGACTAATACAACTTGATATACCATTTCCAATATTGAATGTTTAAAACCAAAAAAGTAATTAATTTCCTATTTTACTAGCTAATTAAGAAATATATAAGAACGCAATGTGAAATTACGTGCCAAATTAGATTATTTTTTTCAGAGAAGTGCATAATTAGATTAGGGGGAAGTTCTTGTACGCATCATAAGGCACTACCTCATGTGTCACCATATATCTATTGGGACACTTTCATGATGCGTACACGAATTTTCCTAGATTAGAGGAATTTATATGCTACCCCATGGGGTAGTGCCCACAATGTCATAATAGATCTAATGTGATACTTTTTATATGACAGATAGATTAGAAAGAAAGAAAAATACCAAAATAATTATTCTACAATATCTCGATTTGGCGGGAAATACCATGCTACCACATAGTGCCTAAGTGACATAATAGACCTATTATAACATCTTTAAGTGTCACAATAGATCTATTATGACACTTAGAAGCATTGTCCGGAGGGTAGCATAATATTTCCCCAATTTGACCGAAAACCGAGCACTCAACAGAAACAACAAAAAAAAAATCAAAATTGATTAGGATTGCTACATTATATTGAAAAAAAAAGCATGCAAAGTTGAAAAAGTCATTGAATTCAATTATTACAAACATCCATAAAACATGGAAAAAATCAAAAGGACGAAAGTGGCAATAATGCCATCGTGTCACACATTATATATGACGTGTCATATATATTTATTTATGAGATAATAATATAAACGGGATATGATATTCACTCAGAAATGAAAGAGCATTCCAGAAAGATAGAATTGATATGAATTAAGACATGCAAACCAATATCAACCATATTATTTACTACTACCATTTCACACTGGAATATCCACTCACCTAAACAACGTGTCGATCATACTTTTTGTCCCTCTCTCTCAAATATCTATATCTATACATATGTAAGTATATATATATATATTAATTTAATTTGCAAGAAGTGATTTTATTTTTTTATTAGATAAATATTAGATAGTGTGTGTGTGTGTGAATTTGATAGTTTGCTTTTGGTTTTAATATAGGAAATATTTTGGAGTAGTGGGACAGATGTTTGTCAGTGTGGTGGATGTCTACTTCAATCTTTTGTCGACATCCTTTTCAATATATATATATATATATATATATATATATATATATATATATATATAAAATAAGCAGATTTTGTGATCTCAGCTTTGCACCAGATTATCTAATTTATTTTTATTTTTTTTATAAAAAAAGGAAGTTTCAACCCATTGTTATATTTGTGATCTTTACTTTGATTTTTATGACAACAATGTAAAAGTATTTATTAATTATAGCTTACCTAATATAGTACGTTAGAGCAGAACAAAGCTTCCACAAAAGGTTTGATTAATAAATTAGTTTGAATCATAAGAGGATATGGTGTTTGTTTTGAATATACTTAATATAAAGTTTCTAAAACTAATATGTTGAAATCTTACGCGAACTGTTTTGGAAAGTATATATATATATATATTAAAAAAAAGTTATGTTTCGTTTTTTAATTATTAATTGTAATTAATTTAACGAAACATATCCCAATCTGAAGTACGTGCTAAACTTGTAGCAGGTTGCCAAAATTAGTTGAAATCTCTATAATAAGGGTGGAACATAATTATTAAGATGGACTTGATTAATCTTGAATCTAGATTAAGATTCTTTATAAATGCCTGTATTTCAACCATAAATCTGGGTTTATTTCCTAAATGAAAGTATGTTTGATGTGGTAAATTTATGACGCATATCGTAGTGTGTTCCTCTTACATATAATAAAAAAAAAAAGTGTGCTCATTATTTAAAAATCATTATTTTGCGTGAGAATGAAACATTACATGCGCATGAGTCATATAATTTTCCTTTCACGGGGGGTTATAAGACCAAATGAAATATTCTTTCCTCGATTATTCTAATCAATAGGTTTCAATTCCTTCAAATTGTTTTTAAATTTGTTTTTAAGTAGTTGCTTTTACCAAAGAAAACAAAATATATATATATATATATATATATTGAATCATCAATATTAGTTATATTCACGCGTCAAAAAAGAAAATATTGAAACCCTGAAGAAATATATAAGACCAAATAATTCATTCAATTATAGATTGCAAATAGTATAATAAAGTAGAGTAGTGACTTTCAGCCAGAATGTGGCTAGCCAGAATTCGGTTTTTTTAATAAGGAACCGGTTTCATTAATACTGGTTTATTTGATAACCGGTTTAATTAAAAAATCATATATAAATTGACAGTAATGCCCTTATCTCTCCAAATCTAAAGATTGGCATATTCTTCTAATTTGGGTACAATATGATTCCATATTTTTGAAGATTAGTGCTTAGATTTCCATCCAAAAAAAAAAATATGTTAGTAAATCTTAAAATAAATATATTATCGATATTTAGATAAATCTTTATATATATAATTATTATGATATATATCCTATATATATTCATCATAATCATATCCTATATGTATAATGATATAACGTTAATTTAAAATAAAATTTTAAATAATAAATATTAAAAGTATATTATAATAATAACATAGTAAATAATAAAATAAAATTCACAATATTAAATTGTGATACCATATTATATTATAAAATCAATAATAACTCGTAATATCAAATTGCGACATAATATTATGTTATAGTGTGTGTGTAATCCAAGAATAATCAATAATGTTAAGTTATGACACCATATTATTGTATATAAGACAATAGTGTATTAAATTAAGATGTTTCTATGTTATATATATAAACTTATAAAAATTTAAAATATTAAGTTGTGACATCATATCATACTATATTATATAATGTAATAATAATTAATAACATTGAATTAGGACTTCATATTATATCACTATGTTTGTATAAATCAATAATAATTCGAAGTTTTGACATTTGACAATATAAGCTATTATTTTATAATATAAAATGTAGCATAGGTTGTATAGCATATATAAGTTAATCATAGTTCATAATAGTAAGAGTTGATATCATGCTATGGTATATAATCCAGTATTAATTTGTGTACAACATATAAGTTAAATTAGAATTGTATTAAGTCGCGACATCATAGTACAATGTACAAGCGCGCACTACCAAAAAACGGTCTTTAATGATAATATTATTATCAACGACAAATGTTGTCACTAATAATAGACTTAAGTAACGACACATCGTCTCTAATAATTATTTGTCATTTCTAATGACATTTTTTGTGACGACAATGTTGTCACGAGGGACGGACGCATGAACTTTAATTTGCGGGGGTGAAAACACACACACACACACACATACACGACTACTTATCTAAATTAAAATAAAGCTATATTTATTTAAAATTCTGGCATCGTAAGTTGTACTCGACGTTTCTTCATAATTTTAAATTTATCTATGATTCAGTCGGCATCAAAAAAATTTCAACAATTTCTTTCTCAATGTACATTGGGAGAATGTAAAACCGTAACTTAAATTTATTGCAAAACTCCAACAAAAATTAATAAAATTAAAATAAACTTAAATGCACAATTTGAGCATAATGATACATTATTATATTATAGGTAAATTGTGAAATTGTAAAATATAAATAAAATCATAACATTAATTATATTATACTAGATAATAATTGATAATAATATGTTGTGACACAATATTATGCTATATACTCCCATACTATTTTGTAATAGTATGTTGTGACCTCATACTATAGTGTATATATATGCCAATAATAAATTATAATGTCATATTGGGACACCATACAATAGTTTATCATCTAATAATAATTAATAAATTTAAGTTGTTTCATAGTACTATTATATAAAATTCAATGATAATTAATAATAAAAGAATTATGATATCCTATTGTATATAATATTAACTTGAGATACCTATAGGAGATAAAGTTATAATATTGTACAATATTTAAATTAAGACATCATACTATAGTATATAATTCAATAATTTATAACATGTCACTATACTATATTATTTAAGTTAATAATTAATATTAATTGTTTTACACCATAGTATAGTATATTAATATTATATAAGTTTTGGACAATTAAAAGGATTACTATCCAATGTGTAAAAACATAAAAAATGCAGTGAGAAATGTATTACTTTTCGTACAACGATAATTTAATTTTGTGTTGTAGTATATTTAAAAAAGAATGCATGGCCCCCAATTACATTATATATATATATATTTACATTTACGTTTTCTAAAAATAAAACATTATTAATGTTTCATTAAATTTTGCCAAAATTAATTTATTAATGTACTATTTTTTCTGAGAACGTGACTAATTTATTATCAAAATGAACCCCTAAGATATTTTTTTAAATATATAAAACATAGTCAGTAAGCATATTAGTCATTATAAAAAATAATATAAACTTAGCTTGCAGTTTTTAATACTTAAAAAATTGTTGTTCTATGTACTTATATACGTTTTTATCTTAAAATTATTAAAACTTAGGATATTTATATTAAAAATAAAATGATTATAAAAGTATTCATTTTTTCTCTTATCAAATATAACTGTATAAAACTTATATATATTCGATAAACACTCCTTCTTTATAAAATTAAAATTTAATATTCAAACAAAAATTAATAATCAGTATATAACGAGTACTTATTAAATAAATGGTATAGAGTGCATGCATAGAATTTGTTTATTTGAATTTGTAGAATTATATTATATTTTACAACGTTGTCAAATATTGAATTTTTAGTATGTAGTAACATAAGATAATGTCTTGGTTAAAATAGGGAAGAATGAACCATTTTGTTTATTTGAATTTGTAGAATTATATTATATTTTACAACGTTGTCAAATATTGAACTTTTTAGTATGTAGTAACATAAGATAATGTCTTGGTTAAAATAGGGAAGAATGAACCATTTTTTATTTGTTGATAGATTGTGCCTATATTGATGAATTTAATATTCATGGAAAATATAATTCGTAATTAATGTTGAGAGAGATATTGTTGAGAATTCAAAATTTAAAATTAGTTGGCTTAATCTCTCTCTAAAACAGGCAGGAAGGGTATTACAGTAAAATATAATCATGCAATAATTACCATCATTAAACTATTAATAAATACAAATTGAATATTTACTAATACACTCTGGCAACCAGAATCTGGCTAGATAGCTTTATTCAATAAAGTATATATAATCATCAAAAATAGTGATTGAAAGTTTGTCCATTATGAGAAGAAATTATTGCTAATAAATTCCCCACACTATTTAAAGAAATTAGTCCCTGAAGCAATCCTCCTAACTGAAAACCAAAGGCAAAGATCCCTGTTTGGGTGTCACGAACACGCAAATCCTTAAATACCTCGACTGCCCGACAATATAAGTGGCTGGCTTCAAAATTTCAGGTGCCTACCAAACACGGCGCTCGAGACCCTACTCCAGCCTTTTGGGGGTCGTCGATGACGGATTTCTAAAATTTGTAATGCTTTAGCGACCAGTTCTTGATCATATAAAGGATTTCCATATTGAAATTCATTATTTAAAAAAATTTGAAATTAAAGTACCTGAACGTAACACGGATTCAAGTGAAATATTTTTCTACTTTTATTAATTAAAATAATCTATACATGTATATATCACATATTATTATAGTTATTTATAGTTCATCCGTGGTGTGATGTAAATATGAATTACCAGACGGAATTGGTCGAATTAGCATCTTTTCAAGCTATATACTATAAAGTATAAATCAGCTAGAAAATTAAGATACTTAATCAAATTTGGTCAATTTAAATGGCCGGCCAGAATAAATGCCAGGTTTTTAACTGAAATAAAATTTTAGAGCTATATATATACGTAATTAACTATATTTTTTAGTGTAATTACGTACGATATGACGACTTAATTAGCCATTTATTAAATAATTTAAAATAAAAGCATTAGAATTGATACGAATCTCATGCGGCATTATGTTAATCTTCTCTAGTTCATTATTTTAAAATTTGAATTTAGTTAAAAATCATTTGTTCATGATGATACATATATAAGTGGGGTTGTTTGGTAATGCTTGTTGCTTTCTAATTAAATAATTCCAAACGAATTCAAGATAATTATTCAAAAAAGTATCTTTTAAAAGACAACAGGATGGATAGTCTAAAAAACTAGGCATCTTTATGGAATTATGCAACACCTCGTTGAATATATATATATATATATATATATATATATGTTACTATTAGTATTATTTAACTTTTCATATTCCTAGCTAATTCTCGCAATTTCTCACTCGTGTTCTATTCCTCTACGTTTTCTCATTTATACAGACAAAAAACAAACACACGAAAGGTAAAGGGTTTCTTTCTGTCAATTTAATTAATCGAAGTTTAATAAACGTGCATGGCTGGGTGCAATTTTATTCTAACAAACACCTTTTTCTCTTCAGATGATAAGTCATCTCAAATTCAACATTTTCTACGTTGAACGTGTGTTTTTTCAAAAAGAAAAAAGAAAATAATGAAAATATAGTAATTGAAGTATTGAACTCTATTATATCTCATGAAAAGTTGATTTTATTAGTGTTTTTAATTAGTCATTGTATAATTTGTATGCAAGTTTTATCATTTATAATTTATATATTCACGTCCTTATTAATTACAAGATCGAGATACTAAATTTTCTTTCTCCCCTGAAGCATAGCGCTCCATAAACTCATATTCACATTTATAATATATTAATAAATGTTGGATGTTGTACCTAGATTTCATTATACTGGAATTACTATATGATATTTACAAAATCTTGAAAACACGTGTCTTTGTGTTGTAATTGTTTTTAATATTAAAACACAAAAAAGTAAATTTGAAGGAAGAAAAATTGATAGAAATGACAAATGTAGAATCACAAACGAGGGCAAAACTGCAAATACAGAAAGTAGTTAAAGAGAGTAAATGCCCATTTATGAGTTATGTCAATGGCAGATCCCTGAAAAATAAAAAAATAAATAAAAGAAAGAAAATGGCAGTTTCCCTAAAAATAAAAATAAAAATAAAAATGGCAGTTCCCTACTTAGTCAGTCAACCAAGCTCATTTTTCATGCCACGTTACTTTCAGGCTCCAAAATTACTTGTAGTTGATCCTGCTCAAACCAAATCTTCTATTTCAAAATTATGTCACATATTCTAGTTAATTTAACTTTAATATTATAGATATACAATTCAAAATAACAAAATACACGACTTCAAATTAGTATCAACTATCAAAAATAGAGAGAACACATTTGGCGTGAAGAAAGAGAATTTTCATCTCTAAAATTATTTACAATAATAAGAAATACAGCTATTTATTATAATAATTCTATTGCTAGTTGCTACTATGTAAAAGACGTTTCTAACTACACAAAAATAAAACAAGTAAAACACGCTACTTCTTATTTGATTCTTTACATGAACCCATTCCTCATCAAATTTCTCTATTACGAAATCAGATTTCGTTTTGATATTTTTCAAGAATGTATATTACTCACTCATACTAACTAGACAAACAAAGATACGACCAATATCGTGATATTAAAATTTATTTTTCGACATAAATGTGATTTTTTTTTTTTTTACTATATATCTCTGTTGCTCTCATATATACTTGTTGAATGCGATGATGATCAAAGTAGCTTGCAAGTCGTATGTGGCCACGCCCACCCATTATCATTATTGTGAAGCAACCTCACAAAAACACTCAGAGCTCAAAGTAGTTTTTCCAAACTAAGAAGATAATATAGAGAGCTGCACCTGCACACCACCCACCCACTCGGTATATTCTATTTCAAACAACTCAGCCAAAATACAAACGCAAAAGGTTGAAGCGGATTTGGAGAACCGAAGCCTCCTCCCATGACTTACATTTACTCAATTGCTCTTCAAACCTCCCATTTTTCTATACATTTCTTTGACTCTTTTTCGTTTTTCAAGATTTGTTTAAGTACTGTTAATTTGTTGATCCAATGGAGGTGGGATTTTGTTGATCCTATTACAGCATATATATTTATTTTATAGAATAGATATTCACAGACAGCCCATAGATGTACAGTGAGCTTCAAGAATATTTTGACTATTAAATCATGCTCCTCATTTCTTAGTGTCCACGTACGAGATACATATGTTGGAGACAATATGCTCAGTAATATTCTATAGCACGATTTCCCACCGGCTTTTTCTTCAGTGGTTCATCCGCCCGAGACATTTTTTCTTTCTTCATTTCTCTTTGTAGATTTTCGTGTTTGTCTCTCATACTTGCCATTTCTCGAAAAAGGGTTCTTTGTTTTTCTCGATTTGTTGGCGTATTTTGGGCTGGGAGTCTGGAACTGAAAAAAGGCTCCGGTTTAGATAGTAGCCACTAACTAGCCAAGAAATGATTTCCCCATGATTTTGAGACGGCCCGTGATGGATATTGAAGGCTGGAGCCATGATAATAATCCAATAAAGGTGAGTTCTTGATACTTAAAAGAAGTAAAAAAAAATCTTCTTTTTTTTTGTTTTGTTTTTGGATATGGGTTTTTTCTGATAGGTAATTTGGTGATATGGGTTGAATTTTGTTCCTGCAGAAAGAATCATGGAGGACTGTATTGACATTGGCATATCAGAGCTTAGGTGTTGTCTATGGTGATTTGAGCACTTCACCTTTGTATGTGTACAAAAGCACTTTTGCAGAGGACATTCAGCATTCAGAGACTAATGAGGAAATATATGGGGTTTTGTCATTTATTTTTTGGACTTTAACTTTGATCCCACTGCTTAAATATGTGTTCATAGTGCTTAGAGCTGATGATAATGGTGAAGGGGGAACTTTTGCTCTGTATTCCCTCCTATGCCGTCACGCACGTGTGAGCACTTTGCCTAATGGTCAGCTTGCTGATGAGGATTTGTATGAGTATAAGAAAGATGGAATTGCATCTGGGAATATGGGTCTTGGTTTAAGATTGAGATCCACATTGGAGAAGCACAGAGTGCTGCAGAGGATGTTGCTTACTTTGGCCTTGATTGGGACGTGTATGGTGATTGGAGATGGAGTTCTTACCCCTGCGATTTCGGGTATATATCAAGAATCAACACTGTTGCATTGCATCCATTGCGTTATGGGTTATGCTGTTGGTTGGATTTGAATTGAGATGTCATCTGTTTTGCCTGTGTTTTATGCAGTTTTTTCAGCAGTGTCGGGATTGGAGCTTGTTGTGTCGAAGCATCATCATCAATGTGAGCCCCCTTAGCTTTCCTTAGATGTGTTCATTGTTTCCTTTATATTGTGCTGTATATTTCATAGTATGGAGCATTTTGTATATGGTATTTCCTTGGTCAAGATGTTAGTTTGTTTGTCAAATCTTCAATTTGAGTAAATTTTAAGGACCATAATTGCAATTTTCGGATTAAGCTAATGACGATTACTTTCATAGAATGTTATAAATAGCTGATTCCTTGCAGAGCTTCACCCTTTGTCTGAATTTGGTGTCTTTAGCTCAACATGTTATTCTTTTCCGGACTTCTTCAGCGTTTTTATTTTGAACAACGTGGAGTGATTGAGATGTGCCTTTGAAAAAAGTAAAGCTAGAAATTGAGATTGAGCCAAAAAGAAAGTCTTTTAAGTTATTGTATTTGGCTTAAGATTTCCATTGAAATCAGCATAGTTTTTTATTTTTTATTTTCTCATTAGACGTGTGGTTAGTGGACAAAGAGATCACACCAAACTGTAATGAAAATGCATTGTTGTGGGGCCTTTCTTATACTAGGACAATTTTGTCTGCTTTAATCAAAGTCCAATCACTATTATCTATATAAAGTAAAGTTAGGTCACCATCTTTCTTGATCATGGTTGATGTGTGGGTATCAAATATCAACAGTGGAGATCCAACTTGAGGTAACAGATTCTTAGGTGATTATATTATAAGATTTTTTGTGGATAACGTTGTAACTCTGAAAAGTAAATCATGTATTATATATAATGAAAAGCTGCAGTAAAGTTAAATGATTTTATTCTCTTACTAGAACATATTTCAAATTGAACTAAGACACGGTAAAGTGCCATGGTCAAACACCTATATTACACTATTATCTTGTAAATATATGTAAAAAAATTGTGTGAAAAGGATATCATATTGGTATTGTTGAGGTAAGAACAAAAAAGAAAAAGAAGTTATGATTGTTTATGTATCACTGTAGATGTCCTTAAACTTTGAATATGATATGATACAGGATTTGACTAACATATTTATGAACTGTCCCTTCATCCCAAATTTATTGCTTTGGTCTTCTTTTGAGGGTGTCCCAGAATCCATTTGGGGCTTTATTGTTCTTGTTGCTGTGTCACATTTAAGCATACATTTTTCAAGAACTAATACTTCATCTCTTATTATTCTGTTAAGAACCACGGAGATTTAGCTTAATGAATCCATGTGGTTTCAGCATCATGTTCATCAGTTTTTACTCTTACATGTTTGTTATGCAGATATAGAAGTCCCAGTTGCTTGCGTAATACTGGTGTTCTTATTTTATCTTCAACACTACGGGACACACCGAATAGGATTCCTATTTGCACCAGTAGTGATAACTTGGCTTTTCTGCATCAGTGCCATTGGAGTGTACAATATCGTGCACTGGAATCCGCATGTTTACAAGGCGCTTTCTCCTTATTACATGTATAAATTCTTGAAAAAAACACGACGAGATGGCTGGATGTCCTTGGGCGGGATTCTGCTATGTATAACAGGTATAAGAGTTTACAATCCTCACTGTCATTTCTTTCCCTGTGGAGTTAGGTGTGCTTATTAGTCACTAAACAAATATATTCATTCAGGTTCGGAGGCTATGTTTGCTGATCTTGGGCACTTTTCACAGTTGTCCATCAAGGTAAAATATTGAAGAATGATCCCACCATAGATTGCTTTCTGTTTATATCCATGTCCATAACATTTTGTTTTCATTTTCTTGTTGACTTATAGAATGAGTTGCCACTTGATTCTGCAATATAACCCGCTAGTTTTATGTTTGCTAACAAATCAAAATTCTAATTGGAAGCTCTGTGACTCCAGATAGCCTTTAGCTGTTTCGTCTATCCATCCTTAATCCTCGCTTATATGGGGCAAGCTGCGTATCTTTCCAAACATCACATAATCGAGAGTGACTACCAGATTGGATTCTACGTATCAGTACCTGGTATACTAAGCTTATATTCTGTAATTCCATCTTTGCATGTTTTCTTTGTCTTATGTCAATTAACATTCCACTTATTGTTGCAGAAAAGATACGCTGGCCTGTTCTTGCAATTGCTATTCTTGCTGCAGTGGTGGGAAGTCAAGCTATCATTACTGGGACATTTTCCATCATCAAGCAATGTTGTGCATTGGGTTGCTTTCCGAGGGTGAAGATAATTCACACGTCGTCTAAAATTTGTGGTCAGATTTACATTCCAGAAATCAACTGGACTTTAATGGTGCTCTGTTTGGCAGTAACTATAGGCTTTAGGGACACAAAACACATCAGCAATGCATCAGGTAAAAAAACCTACACCAAACTCCCATTTTTCATCTCAACTCATGTAGGAACTTCATCTGATGTCCTAGCACAATATTGTCAAGATCGAGAGTCTAGCTCGTTTTTCCCCGTGTACAATGTCTTATGTTTAATTTGTTGGAGCAGGTCTTGCAGTTATTACGGTTATGTTGGTTACAACGTGCCTTATGTCTCTTGTCATCATCTTATGCTGGAACAAAAGTGTGTTTCTAGCCATCTGCTTCATATTCTTCTTTGGTTCTGTTGAAGCACTCTACTTCTCGGCGTCTCTGATTAAGTTCCTCGAGGGCGCTTGGGTCCCTATCGCGCTTTCTTTCATTTTTCTGGCAATAATGTACACCTGGCACTACGGGACACAGAAAAAGTACGAGTTTGACGTCCAGAACAAGGTCTCCATCAACTGGCTCCTAGGTTTGGGTCCTAACCTGGGGATCGTTCGTGTCCGAGGAATCGGCCTCATCCATACGGAGCTCGTCTCCGGGATCCCCGCCATCTTCTCACACTTTGTGACGAATCTCCCAGCTTTCCATCAGGTTCTGGTTTTGTTCTGCATCAAATATGTCCCAGTGCCTCATGTCAGACCTGATGAGAGGTTCTTGGTGGGAAGAGTCGGGCCGAAGGAATACAGAGTCTACCGATGTATAGCACGATATGGATATCGTGACTCGATCATAGATGATGTGGAGTTCGAGAAGGACCTCGTCTGTTGCATAGCAGAGTTCATCCGCTCAGAGGTGTCGGATTCATCCAATGCTTCAGAACAGAGTCTTGAGAAAGAAGATAAGATGGCTGTCATCGGGACTACATCGGCACATGCAAGAGGCATCAAGCTGTGGGACGACGAGGGTGGATCCGAGCACACCTCGAGCACTACAGAGATGAGGGAAATCAGCACACCGGTGGCTCCGAGGAAGAGAGTAAGGTTTCTCGTCCCGGAGAACCTTGAAATCGAGAGAGGCGCGCGTGCCGAGCTGCAGGAACTAATGGAAGCAAGGGAGGCAGGGATGGCGTTCATCCTAGGCCATTGCTACGTCAAGGCGAAGACGGGGTCGAGTTTGATGAAGAGGATCGTCGTCAACGTTGGCTATGACTTCTTGCGGAGGAACTCGAGAGCGCCGACGTACGCCTCGAGTTTCCCGCGCGCCTCCACATTAGAGGTTGGTATGATCTACCATGTATGATATGTTGTACAGGTAGCTTCTTGGTTTTTCAAGTTTGGTTGATGTAAATGATTGTATCACATCTTTTATACGAGGTAAATTAAGGTGAAGTTGAAAAGAGTTCTCCATGTTTTGTTTCGTATTTCATTTCATCATGTTAGTGTAAGCTCATTGTACATTGATGAAACACGAGATATATAATTGACCGTTCGATTAAGGTCTATAACTAACATCAATACTTTTGTAATAACTTTACAGAAATTGTATGAATGTGATTTGTGCAAATGAAATTTGATTTGAAAGGTTAATGTGAATTAATAATAAAAAGAAAACAATTATTTTATGTTACAATTAATATACTAGAGGAGAAAAAGTGGGCCGAACATATAATTTTAGAGTAATCTTATCAAGGTCCAATTATGTCGAATCGGTCCAGTTGCAGTATCGAGCCTAGTGGGAAAACCGAAATTCGAAGTAACAAAAAATTAGCGAACGGAATCGAATTTTATTAGTTTGTAGAACTGAAATGAATTTAATTCGATTTGATAAATTATAAAGCGAACCGAACTAGATGTTTTTAAGGAAACTAGTATTACATCGAAAGATTTATAAATAATTTACAATAAATAGTTTGTACAAATACAATAATTAAATTACAGTTAAGTAATTAAAAGAAACAACTATAAAATGTAAAATAATAATATTATATATATTTAAGTTTATTCACTATTATATCGGTAGACAATTCATATTCATGAATAAACTTGTACTTTCCATTCATTTTTCCTAATAAAATAAAATAAATAAACAAACAAATAAACTTGTACTTTCCATTTTTTATAATTAAAGTATGTAAGTTTTAACTATTTAAAATATATTTAAACTTTTTTTTTTGAAAGATAAGATATTTTATTACTCCAGCTCACTCCCTCAAAATTTTTAAAATATTTAACATTAAATTGATAAAGATTAATTTCTTAAATTTTTAATTTAAAATTTTGGATATGGATCTTGATTTTTTTTTAATATATTTAAATAATTAATTTTAAAAAAATTAAAGTCATATATATTTAAATTACTTTAATTTACTTGAATTTAGTTAAATATTTTATTTTCTAATATTTAAATTTTTATAAATTTAAATTTTATTTAATATTTTATATTAAATTAATAAAATCAAATATCAAAATATGACATTTTAACTCAATTGAAAAACACATAAAGATAAAAAAAATCCCATTTTTGGGACTCATAATTTATAATTTGTTCGTTTATACAAATATTTTTCAATTTTCAATGTGGGATAAATATTATTTAAAAAAATAAATATATTTAAACTACACATTAATAATCAACTTGTTCGTTTATTATTATAAGATTATTATAGCCAACTATACATTATAATAAAATATATATTAAGCATACCTTAAAAAATATATTTATAATCATAGTTTTGAAGTAATTCTACACACACATGTGTAATACGAGATATTTATGAAAATATAGGCTAAACAAAAAATATAAGAGAGATCTATTTAAAAAAAATATAATACTAATGGTGTGAAATTATGATTTCTTTTGCCATAAAAAATATACAAAGTAGTTTGTCGTCTAACTAAGAAGTTCGATATTAAAAAAAGTGTTATACAAGCCTTTTGAGTTTGATGTGTTGGATATAAGTTTAGTATGTGTGTTTTTACTAAACAAAAATGAAAAAGACAAAGTCTTATATCGATTGTGTAAAATATGTGTGACTTATAACCGATTTCGTGAACTTTAAAGTCGCTAATCTTCTGAGTTTGACGTGTTGGATATAAGTTGTATGTATGTCTATGTTTCTACTAAAAAAAATTGGTTTACAAAGATCAAATTTCACTTAATCATTTTCACTCAAAAAACGATGTTTAGTTCTCAATTTTCTCCTAGCATAATCCAAAAATCGGCAAGCATACATGAAATTTACGTAGATATATGTAATTTACTTGCAACTTTAAAAAGATGGGTGAAAATTTTAATGAAAATTTATTAGAAACTAACTTATTCTCTAACTTATATTTCACCTTTATAATATATATTAAATATTTAAAATTAGAGAATGGGCCGAGATGACATTGTGATTTTTTGCTTTAATTTTAAATATTATTATTTGCTGCCAAAAAAATAATTATAATGACTAATGAGTTTTGGCTTGTATTTTTTTTTCTTAGCAAGTTAGTAGAGTAAATAATTTACAATTTGGTACTATATATTAAAGTATAAATGAAAACATCTAATTGGGAGATTGTAAAGAATTTTGGGCATTGATTGGACATCTAATAATCGCACATCATCCCCCAACAGTATTGAAATTTGATATTTACACACTCCATCAGTCCATCTTAACCTAGGCTCATTTCGAATTAAAATAAGGGAATTTAATATTAAGAACTCGATATTATATAACATTCTAATAAATAATGTGTATTCTAATATAGTACACTTGATCACCATCTCATCGATAAATACACCCACACCCACATAATTTGTATGTATCATTGGATAATTTATTGAAAATCACAATTAAATGGTGATTGTAATAATTATATATATATATATATATATATTATATAACATTCTAAAATATCAATATAAAATAATATGTTATACATAATTAAATCGTAATTGAATATATGTATATACCATCGATAATATATACGCCATTTACGGAATGATAATTCACTCTATCAAAATTTATGGGATAATTATTGACATAATTAAATAGTGATTACCATAATTTTATGATTGCTAGCTATTATCTTATCTAATAAAAAGAAAACAATTAAGATTGATATACCCATAATTTATGCTAGGATATATGGTGTGAGCAAATTTTGAAGGTTTTTTTTTTGTACAACATTTATTTATAATTACTAATATTTCTTAATCATCAAAATTAAATATTAATTGTATTTCAGAATTAAATTCACAATAAAAGTAATGTAGATATAATTTTGGTATGATACATATACTTCCATAATATATTCGGTTATTAGGTATAGTAAATGAGTAATATAGATCCATATTGACATGGATTATATATAGTTTGTAAATGGAATCCTAAACGTTGAACAATATCAATTCTTCTCACAGTAATTAAAGATGATTAATTGACTTTTGTATGATAGTCAGTTAGTCACATATTGATTATTACTTTCTATTAGTAAATAATTAAAAATTTACAATAACTGTGATATTTTTCTTGTATAGACATTAAAAACATTTATAATTTCTAGTCGACTAATTACAATATGAAATCAAAAAATGTGATTACAAATCAATTAATCATTAAACACGTTTAGAAATCAATTAATCATTAAACACGTTTAGTTGTTCTAAGAGGGCCAAATAAAAAATCTTATTTCAATATAATATAAATTAAAGTAATATATTTGCAAAATTATAATTGAAAATTCACCAATTAGAGACTTGAAAGCTTCTGCGAGAATTCCATTGCCAATCCTTCTTTGCAGAACGCAGAATACTTCTTCAAAATCCTTGCAAAAATCTATTGGAAAAATAATGAAAAATTAACCCGAAGGTCATCAAGTTTCTTTTTTAGTTCAAATTGGAGATTCAACATAGGCTATGGAATGCTAACAACTTTGGAATGTGATGTGATATAATGAAAATAAAAATTATGCAACTATATATAGTAGGGCATGGAGTGGTAAAAGTGAAATAGTATAATTAATTGTTAATTATACAAATTTGAATGTGTGGATTGATTGACACCTCGTAAATATGATTGGTTTATAATTCTTTAATTAATATTTAATTATTAATTATATAACAATTATCATTGATTGATAATTGAAAACGTTTGTGTACATACATTGATTAATTAATTTTGTTGAAGGAAATAATGAAAGATTTGACCAATTGAAAATTATATGTCTATATGCGACATATATGTGTGTTACCAAAATAAATTATTTATATAAGGTGATTTGCCTGTATTTTTTTCCAAGAAAGATCTATCCAAAAATAAAACTTAGATGTACATATGTATATGTTATCAATTTATTATACATTATATATGTGCTACAAATTCGCAATCAAAGAAAATTATATTATCTAATTGCATTTTATTAGAATAAAGTGCATCTTATACACACTTTTTCATATTGATACTTGTTTCCAGCGCATCATTGCAAATTTACTGCATATATATTATAAGTACATTATATTAGGTATATTTTATTTTTTCGTTCAAACAAAGATTTATACAATAATTAAATATTAGATATTTACATGTGTGTATATATATATATATATATATATTATACATTATATATGTGGGATGTAAAAGTTATGCGTTTCTATAAAAAAAATTTAGCAAAGTGAATTTCCATAATTAATATCACATGATTTGAGGATATAATGCTAATTGCCTAATTTGGCTCGGCCAATTAAGCTAATTGATGTTAAATATAAATACCTATTATTTTCAATAATATAGACAATACAATAAATATTTTAATTATTTGTTAATTTGTGATGTTTCCGTTTTTGGTAGGTGCATTTAGGCGGGAAAATGTTATGTTATTATTTAAGGCATAACTTCTTACTTTTATATATATACTAGTATATCACCTGTGCGATGCACAGTGAATATTATTAAAAAATATTTATGTATAATAATAAAAATATGAATTATATCGACTGAATTATAAATTATTTGTGTATTTTTAGATAGAAAATGCATCAATAACCTCTTCAAACTTTATAAAAGAAAATACAATCGACTCATATAAGATGGATTGTAATGATATCTGTAACACAGAATTTTATATTTAATTTGGTAAAAGATAAAACAGTGTACAAATAAAATGATTTTGGATCAAAATATAAATATAAGGCCCAATTTCGATTTTTCCTCTGATTCTTCTCTTCAAAACTTGATTTTTAAACGGCCTTTGAAATATTCAGGGTAAATTTGTCTCTTTGATTTTATCAGACTTGTTGTTTGAACTTGGTCTTTGAAGTTTTCGGTGAAGATTTGTATACTCGGTCTTCTTTAGCTTGGTATTTAGACTTGATAACGTTAACCGGGGGCCAATGACCTTAATTCCGGATTGAACGTTGGATTTGAGGTGATTCTGATAAAGAACAACTTGAATCTTGCTAGAACACCTTGGATATTAAGACTTTATAACGTCTCCTAGAGGGTTTCAGAACCTTGATTACTGATCGGAAGCTGAATTTGAGATGACTCTGGTGAAGAACGGCTTAAATGTTGGAGAGAACTTCGTAGAACATTTTTCTCCAACTTCTTGAGCTCTTCAATTTTGACTTCCGGTGTCATTTTCCACTGATATGGAGGTCCCTATTTATCTAGGGCTGACGTGGCACTATCTTATTGGTTGTTGAAAATTGATATATATCTTTTGAAATATATTTATTTATTGCCAAAGACTCTTAATGTTTATCATATAATAATATATTTATTATTTAAATATTTTATATAATTTTGGATTTTATAAAATTCCAAAACAAAATAAATATTTAAAAATCAATAAAAATATTATATATATTTTATAATTTTTTGCCACCTACAATATCTCCATCCCGCAGCGGTGCTGGCGGATCCAGACGAAAATATTTGGGAGAGTCTCGTTAAACTGTATGTATATATAAAAAAATCACCATTGTCGATGAGAGGGCCGGAACTTACCGACGGCAAAAATATATATAGAAAAAATTGGGAGAGGCCCCCGCCAGCCCCCCGGATCCGCCCCTAGGTGCACCCACTGTCTCTCCCCTCTCCCTCTAATTTTGCACGTCCACAACTATGAATCCAACATAAACTTGAAAAAAGTTAAACAGGATCATCAACCATTCACAAAAGCAAAAAAAAAAAATAAAAAAAAAAATGACCGATTTGCATACTACAATGACTTAGCTAAGCTCCCATCCCCTCAAAAATTCTGAAGATTTCGACCCTCGTTATAATTTTACAATTCGAATCGCTTTCTTCATTTGAAAAACAATTTTCGAACCCCAATCTTCAATTAACTTAATATATTTATTTTATTTTATTCCAAATTTTTAATATATTTAATACAGTATTTTAATTTTAAATTAATAAAATTAAATATCAAATTATTACAATTGATCTCAACTGAAAGATCAACAAAGGTGGAAAGACCATTGTTGGGTCTCATAATTTATTATTTGTTCATGTACAATAATATTATATTTTATTTTAAAAATTAAAATATATAAGTTTTAACTATTTAAAATATATTTAAAAATGATAACTTGAATATTTTAGCTTCAAAATTTTAAAACTATTTAATAATAAATTTATAAAATCAATTGATACATTTATTTAGAAAATTTAAATATATTTAATTAAAAATTTTAATTTTATGTGTGTCTTGATTTTTAAATACATTTAATTAACTTAATTACATTTTTAAATTAATAATTTAATGTATTTAAAATATTTTATTTGAACTTTTTAATAATGTCAGTTTTCAAACTTTTAATTTTTAAATATTTAAATTCTATTGATTCAAATATTACAATTGATCTTAATTGAAAGATTGAGAAAGGTGGAAAGACCATTATTAGACTTCACAATTTATAGTTTGTCATGCACACCAATATTTGTAAGTTATTCGATGTGGGATGAATTTTGTATGAAAAAATAAAATATATAAGATTTAACTTTTAAAAATATTTAAGGGTTAATTTCTAAAAAAATATTTACATTTGAACAAATTTGTAAATTAGATATACCTTTTTAAAAAGTTGCAATAATAACTATATCTTTTAATTTGTTGCTGGATCAACAATATTGATTTTGTTCAATGATTAGAATTATGACATGGTAGTTTTTTCCATGCGTAGAGATTAATTCAATTTTGGGGTGTCGAATATGATTTTTTTATTATTATCCAACGCCAATTTTTTAGTTGTTGAATTTTTTTGTGGTGTCAATTTTGCTACAAATAAAAAAGTTGTGTTATTATTGCAACAATTTGAAAAGTGTGCTTAAATTACAAATCCATTCAAAGGGCTTGAATTTTTAGACAATTAACTCTATATTTAAAGTTAACTTCAAAATTTTAAATATTTTACACTAAATTAATAATATCAATTAATACAATTAATTCAAAATTTAAAATATATTTAATCTAAAATTTTGGATTAAATCAAATATCAAAATACTACAATTGATCTCAACCAAAAAACCGATAAATGTGGAAAGACCATTATTAGACAGCTTATAGTTTGTTTATGCACAACAATATATGTTAGTTATACCATGTTTGATTTGATAAATTTTTCTTCAACAATTATAATTCTTAAGATTAAATAATATATTTAAGTTGAAAGTTTAAATATACTTAATTTAAAATTTTGGATGTGAATCTTGAATTTTTAAATATATTTAATTAACCTAAACATTAAAAAATTTATTGAAACGTTACAATTTATTCGATTAAAAAATTAATTTTAAAATATTTAAATTTTATAAATTTAAAATATGTTTAATATTTAGTATCTAATGTTAAACTGAGAAAATCAAATATCTAAAGTTTGTACTTGATCTTAATTGAAATGGCAAGAAAGGTGGAAGCACTATTGTTGGGCCTAGTAATTTATAATTTGTTCATCCACAACAATATTTGTTAGTTCTTCGATGTGGGATGAATTTTATTTCAAAAATTAAAAGTCTTAACTATTTAAAATATATTTAAAGTTGATAACTTAAATATGTTAATTTCAAAATTTTAAAATATTTAACATTAAAATGATATTATCAATTAATACTTTTAATTTGATAATATTTAAATATATTTAACTTAAAAAATTTAAACATTTTTATAAATTAATAGTATAGATGAATTGATTAATTGATTTGTGCATGATCCAATATTAATTTGCATATTTAATTCAAAAACATCCAAAAAAATTATATGTAATTCAAAATTTTAATTTAAATATTTAAATATTAAACTGATTAATTCAAACACTATATATGTTCTCAAGTCTCCACTAAAAGATCAAGAAAAATGTGAGGTGTGAGAATTTTGTTGTTGACCGTTATAATTTATAGCATGTTAAAACGATACAATTATCTTTAAAATTCAATGTGGAATGATTGTCATTTACAAAATTTAGCTACTTACTACTTTTTCAACTCTAGGACCACTCCCCCCCCCCCCCCCAAAAAAAAAATAATGAAATTCAACTTCAATGCATACATATACACATCAATTTGAAGAGAGAGAGAGAGAGAGAGTGTGTGTGTGTATTCCAAATTTAAAGCTAGAATATGTATTAGATTTAATGCAATAATAATAAAGATGCAATACGTGAATTTGAATTTGCATCCAATTATAGAGCACATATATAAACATGGGTATAATTTTTATTTATATTAATTTGAAGTGTATATATAAAAAATTATAAACATATTTAGTTGATACATTCTTCTTATTAGGTGGATTTTATGTGTGTGTGTATGTATATATATAGTTATATTGAAATAAATAATTAAATATTTATAAAAATATATATAATTCTATTTCTAAATTCGGAAATGCCATTAGACGGGAAAATTACTCTTTTCTACTGTTTCAGATGAGGATTTATTATTATATATCAATATAGATTTTCGCAGGATCATAAAAATCACAGCTACCATGATTTTTGTTTTCATTTTGCAGCAATAATCCTAGAAATCACTCTGCTATTATATAATTTTTTATATGATTAATAGATTAGAAGATATTGAAAGATAAGATTATTTTTCATTATATTTATTATTATATTTTATTTTCAGGATATATATTTATAATTATATTTATTTTGTATGCAAATCTTATACCAAACAAATCATCTATTCGCCAACAACCTAAGGTCAGCCTCGATGTTGTTTGTAAATAAATATGCATGGTCTTTCAATGCCTAGGATCCATCACATTATATCATATGAAATTACACAATATAAATATTAATATACGCATAAAATCACATATTTATAAATTTAGTTAGGAATAAACTTCTTTGTACATGACCCTTTTAGTACAATTAACATATGCATACAAAAATTGTCAACCATAATGCTAATTCTATTATCCGTATGTAACACAAAAATGGCCATGATAAAAAATTTATAAAATAAATATCATACCCAAAATATTTAATTGAGTATAATTTGATACATTATCTATTACAATTTTTAGACACAATCCAAGATCGACATTCTTTCTAGATACTCCAGAACGGTGCAGACGCAATCCATCTCGTACTCATCATCCACTTCTCGATCAGTCTTCTATTGTTTGTGGCCTAAGAATTTTTTTTCTCTTTATGGAGAAACGTCCTTCCACTCCAAGTATATTCAACTCATTATAAATCGAAAAAATAAAATAAAAATTGAATATGCTATTAGACCATTTAGAATATATCAAAGTAGATTCTCACCGTGGATAAACATTGTTGGACGAGTCTGTATCGAAGATTATATTGCATACTTCACAACAATATCAAAAGGTCAAAATTCAATCCTGATTCCAACATGTAGGATATATTTTAGCCGTCCGATTTGCCATGAAATATTATGTAAAGATCAACATCTCCCGTAGAGATTTAATATGCTTCAACCTTTATATCCTCTCTGATTCTCATCATGCCGTATACATAATCTGTACAATCAGTCCAACTTATATACATATTATAAAATATAACAATGATTAATGCAATCAACCTAATTAACGCATGGTGAGATTAATTTAATGTTTAAATATTACTAATTAATGAATTGATAATTTATACATGGTGATAATCAGAATTTGCTCGGCTAATCATATTAATTAATTAAGGCAATGCAGTCAAAATATGAATTGAATAGCGAATACTATATGGACTAATTATACATGCAATCCATATAATATATAGATCTATATAATATTTTATAATATGTATAAGGTATTCTACATAATAAACAATTAATCGATTGGATATGCATATTATTGTAGATTTATGTATATATTGATTCTTAAAACAAATTGCTTGATTTACGGATTTGCATGATTGGATTCGGATTAGGTATAGATAATTATAAGACAAATTGTGGTTATTTATATATTTAATTAAATAAGAATATTTGATTTTAATATTTTTGTAGCCATAAAAGGATTTGACTTATTTTTAATAGCATATATATAATATGGAAAGATTTACGGCTTATACTAATGCATGATCAAATTGTAATGATTATTTATAGAAAATATTTTTCATGGACAGATTTATAGCTAATTAATAATAACATACATTAATTGTAAATTTGTAATGATTATTTATTGAAAAATATTAATTATTGATTTGCATTTTTTAAACCTATTTGCATTGTATTAAGTTACACAATTTTGACTAAAAATGATTATTAATTAATTAATATTATATTTCCATTTGTAGAAAGTAGTTTAGGCGGGAAATATAATTACTATTTTTAGTATAACTTCTTGCTTTTATATATATTAAGATTAAGATTTAATTTAGTTGGTTAAAAAACAACATTGAAATTTTACAAAATGAACGAACGAACATAACCAAAACTTATTTATATTTTAAATTCTGGAAAATATTTGTATTACTCCTGTAATAAATGTGATACTTATCTAACCAATTAATATTATTCAATAATTTCCTAAATGGGTAAATTCATCTCTTAATAATGGGTAAATTCATCTCTTAAAGCAAAAAAGTCTTCTCTCTTAACTCTAGGCTCTTGCTTCATCCTTCAAATAAATCTAAATATTGTCCGATTGTCGCACTTTATACATAAACGTTATGTGACATTTAAAATCTAACCATTACTACTTTCTGATTCCATTCATATAGACTTATTTTTCTTTTTTGAATGTTCCAATATATAGACTTATTTCTATATATATATTTAGTTCATTTATTAATGTATACTTCTATAATTCTATTTAATATATTTACATTAAGCATTAATTCATCATTAAATAAATAAATATGAACATAATATGAGTTTACTTATTTAATTATAAATTTTTAATAATTTTTATAATTATAGTGAAAAATTCAATTAGTCTATAACTATATATGTCATGTGGGATGGAGGGAATATATAACAGCGCATTCAACTTTGGACATTCTTCATTTACTCATCCTCGGTCATATATGATAATATGATATAACCGTAAATTCTCATAATTTTGTAACAAAATTTACCTATCTCACTATGAAATTTTGTAACAAAAATAGAAAAAGGCAAAGCTAATACTTTTCTTTCTTATGGGGTTAAAAATGTAAGATTACCGTAACACGTTGGGTATCACTTATCAGTCACACGAGTTAATAATACTGAAGGATTTTATTTATGACTCTGTTTTGAATAGTTCAATTTAAGAGACAATGCGAGAATTCGAACACCTACAAAATATTTGCTTCACTATAATCTTATGTTTTATTTTGTGAATAAACTATGCATAGGTATGCACCACGTTTTATGTTATTAAAACTAATCAATAATCAGTCATCATGATTGACAGCACGCATTTAACTATTTAATATATAGTAACAATTTAAGAGACATTCAATTACTAATACACTAATATCTATTATGCACTTTAAAGACTTTCAAAATGATTTTTAAATTTAAATGAATGATATAAATACATGGTTAATTGTCTTAAAAATAATGAACTTTGGATATAATTGTAAATTTAACATAAAATTTAAAAGTAAGCAATTAAAATATTAATTTTTAACTTGGATATTATTCAACATCTCTAAATTTTTGTAAAACAAATTGATCTCTAATTCAACCACCAATTTACTCGTCTCTTCAAACTCATCATGATTCAACAATCAATTTTCGAAGATACATGTCGGTGTGGTCGAATTTTACAATCCACATTTTTTTATTTTGATGAGAATGTGAAATTTAACCACTTTGGTGTCCTTTATCAAAAATTGATGGTTGAGTCACGATGGTCTCAAAGAGACGAGCAAATTGTCTATTGAATTGGAGATCAATTTGTTTTACAAAAATTTGAAAATATTGAATAACATTCATGTTAAAAAAATATTGTTTTAATTGCCTATTTTTAAACTTCATGTTAAATTTACAACTATATATATGTGTGTGTGTGTGTGTGTGTGAAATTTTCTGTCGGGATTCCTTTGTAAGATTGGTATAGAGGTATATTAAAATTTTAGGGAAAAATTCATAGACAACATAATCCGAACAACAAATTTTAACGCATTTTTTTGCCTAAATAAAATCAAATAAACACGCTTTTAATTTACTCAGTACCTAAAACGTCATTGTATTGTTTGGAAAGGAAAGGAAACCCTTTATTTGTTTCACTATTGTTGGTTAAACAACGGAATTGCGCAGGAAATTTTTTTAATAAAAAGAGCTTTGTGTGAGACTGTCATATAGGTCAGAATTAATAAAACGAGTCAAGTATGGATCTAAACACAATTAATATTAATAAAATTCTAAATGTGTCAATGAATATAAGGCCGGATTCAAATTTCTAACTCATTTTACACATTTTGACTGTAAAATGATTTCACACAAGTTTTTGTCAAAAAATTAACCAGCCAGTCATAACTGAAAAAAAATAATTTAATGCGTACCAATCCATAGTTTAACAGGCAAATACTATGTTTGTCTATATATTCGTAGCTATCTCATACAAGTTTATCAAAACGTTAAACGGTGAGGCATAACGGGAAAAAATTTAAATGCGTTTCAATCCATAGTTTAACGGGGCATATATTATTTTTGTCTATATACTCGTAGCTTTTCTTCAATGAGAGAAATTAAAACGTATATGCTTTTTATTTTATTTTTTATAAATAAAACTTTACGCGAATTAGCATTTAGACCCAATGATCTAATATTTGAAAATACATTTTAAAAGTATAAAATCACTAGAAAAAAAGGTTAAAAATCAAGCTGTTAGATTTCAATCTATTGTAAAATAAAGCCATCCAATTAATTTAATAAATCTGCAAATAATCGATTCGTTTAAATTCTTAAATTCCTAATTAAAAAACTGAGTCAATTTTTATTTCAAGATTTTAAAAACCTAACATTAGGTGCCAATTCTCAGATCTAACCTTTTGACCAAAATAAAATATGGCATGGCTAAATAAATCACATTTCACAAAGATCAAAGCTTGAGACTGAGTTAGGATGTATGTAAATCATTTTAACTTACGAGTGAAGTGAAATGTACTAAAAAAATGACCACGAATAACGAAAATGGATTTGTTCTCGTAAATAAACAGTGAGAGACAGAGTTGTTTGTGAATGTTAAGACAAAAAAACAGCAAATGTCAAATGTGATGTGGTTTGATAAGCTTTACTTATTCTTTATTACTGAATCTCTGCTTCATTAGCGAAGTCAGTTTTAAATACTTATTAAGACCACCTTTTACTTGCATTGCCTTCTCTCTCTCTCTCTCTCTCTCTCTCTCTCTCTCTCTCTCATTCCTTTAGTCACCTCATGCTCTTTCTCATTTATGACCATGGAAAGTACAACTCTAATAAGTATATAAAAAGGGGAAGAATGTTGAGCTTAACACTCCACATTTTCTTGAAATTCTCTGTTATTTTGGTTGTTTGCTGAGTTTGAGACAAAAAGGTAAAATGGGAGGAAGGAATTGTGTGGTTCTTCTTGTAATTCTCCTGCTATTTCTTGCTGGATGCTCATCAGTTTCTGCTTCACCTGCTGCAAGTGAGAATACTCTTATCCACTACTCAATTTTCTTGAAATGTTTGATTTTAATTTTGTTTCACTTCTTGAATTATTCCTTGTTTTTTGGTAAATTTTCAGAAATCGTTAGTGGGGTTGTCACGAAGGTTATCTCCACCATTTTCAAGCGGCTGTGGTCACTCAAATCAACCACTAAAACCGGTACAATTCACTCAATCCACCCACATTTTCATTTTCAAGAATTCCTCTCTCTCTCTCTCTCTCAAGATAAATGGTTGGTGGCTCGTGTGATTTGCAGCTATTTCTAGCCGTTCGATGATGAAATTCGAAGATGGATACACGGTTGAAACAGTGTTTGATGGGAGTAAGCATGGAATTGAGCCGTACACGGTGGAGATCTCTCCAGATGGAGAGGTTCTGATTCTAGACTCTCAAAACAGCAACATTTACAAGATCCCAACTCCTTTGTCTCGATGTGAGTTTACATTGATTTCATCAAATTATTTCATGATGGAAAAATCTTGTCTTGGAAATTACTGCTTCGATTTCAATTCATGTTGCATTTGTGATAAAGTTGACATCTTTGATTGCAATTTGTCTGAATTATGAACTCAAGAGGTTTTTTCAGTTGAATTCCTTTCGTGGAGATTACTCTTGATATATCGTATTGTTTATGATCACTTTATTCGCTTGCCTCTATATTTTGCTTTTGCACAGAGCAATCCTCTTCTTTTTTGAGGCGCTGCACATCTTTTTCTTTGGATTTGATTCTCTTTTCAAAAAATTGTTAGTTTCTGGTACTTTTCTTTTACGACTGAGCTATGTTATATTCGGCTACTCGACTGCTTTATTCCTGTCTGAGATTCATTTTGTAGTTTATGTTGAACTCTTATCATCCTAAACTACCTTTGCATCTATAGGGAATGATTCATTTTCACACTGCTTTGTTTTGTATAGTTTGCAACTTTCTAACTTTGGTCGACTTGTTTATTCGTGACATGTGTTTTAGATTGCACGCTTTTGTGTCTGATCAAGAATCCAAATGTATAGACCAATGTACTTCACCACCTGTCTTGCTCAGTTGATGAACTTGATTGAACAAAACGACGATGTTTAGAGGGACTTACACTTGCTTCTCGTTTCATTTTTTTTTTAAAATTTATATAGCCTTTTTCAATGTGGTAGTTTTGCACAAATATTTAGTTGTTTGGGGTGTTTTATGAAGGGGGCTGGTTGGTGCTGTGCAGTTTTTCTTACCAAAGTTTGTGTAATCCGTTGATTTATTGGGCCATTGCTCTTGTCTTGATGGTTGGCTCGTTACAGATAGTCGACCTAAGTTGCTGGCCGGATCTGCTGAAGGGTACACCGGGCATGTAGATGGGAAGCTAAGACAAGCTAGACTGAATCATCCTAGAGGACTTACTATGGATGACAACGGCAATGTATATGTTGCTGACACGATGAATATGGCGATCAGGAAGATCAGTGATTCTGGTAAAATATGATGAAACTTACCATCAGTTGAGCATGTTTGAAGGAATGCCCTGTGCTCTTGCAGAAATACAAACATTTTGTTCAATTTTGTGCAGGAGTTGTGACTATTGCAGGTGGAAAATTAGGCCGGGGAGGAGGACATTTAGATGGACCAAGTGAAGACGCGAAACTGTCTGATGATTTTGATGTCGTCTATGTTGGAAGCAGCTGCTCTCTTTTGGTCATAGACAGAGGGAATCAAGCAATACGAGAGATCCAACTCCCGGAAGATGATTGTTCGCAACAGGAAGACAACAATCTTCATTTAGGTTAAATCACAAAATCTATTTCCCCGCCTTCCTTTGCTTAAACTCCACGAACAATCATCGAATGTGGTAAAATAAATTTGAATGCATCATTTCAGGAATTGCAGTTCTTGCTGCAGCTTGTTTCTTTGGGTATATGCTGGCCTTGTTACAGCGTCGGGTTGCTTCTATGCTGTCCTACGACACTGTAAGTGCAAATTGTGTTATCTTTCATGCAACTCAACACGAGCAATTGTTGACTAGAGGATCTTATCTTGACATGTAGTGTTAAATATCGTAAATTGGGGAGTCTTGTGTCAAACAGTATCCCTATCCAGATTCAAAAACCAACAAAATTGCAAAAATGTCATGAGCTTGAATATGGATATGGATATGAGAATTGTCTGACGGATCTTCACCCGTGAGATGGTTTGACACAAGTGTGTGTAATCGTTTTTGTTGTCAACTAAATTGCACTCTATCTATAGGAACCAAAGCCTTATGCAAAGAGCATGCCGCCTGCTCCATATCAACGGCCACCTGCGAAATCCGTCTTGCCTCCCTTGATCCCTGCCGAAGATGAATATGACAAGCAAGAAGAAGGCATGTTCAGTTCACTAGGGAAGCTTTTCGTCTACACGGGTTCATCCATAGCCGAAATCTTTGGAGGTTTATTCTCAGGTTTCAAGAAGAAGCCCACCCACAATCATCACCTTCAGCAGCAGCAGCAACAGCAGCACTATTACCAGTCGAGGCACGGGAATGCATGGCCTGTGCAGGAGAGCTTCATAGTGCCACGTGAAGATGAGCCGCCTCCGTTGGAGACGAGAGAGCCTACACCACGAAAGAGCTACCCTTTGGGGGCCAAGGACATGGAAAAGACGAGGCAACTCAAGCAAAACCGATCCTACTATAACCAATGGAACAGAGACTATCAGTATCAGCAGCAACAGCAGCAGCAGCAGCAAGCGCAACGCCACATTCCACAGCTGCAGCACCACCAGCACCACCAGAAGCACCAGCCAGCCAGCCCTCAGACCTACTACGAGCCGCAGAACAGCGAATCGAATGAGGTGGTGTTCGGGGCCGTCCAAGAGCAGGACGGACGCCGGGAGGCAATGGTGATCAAGGCCGTCGACTACAGCGATCCCGTCTACAACAACAGCAATGTAAGGTCGAGATACAACTACATGAGTTACTCCTCGTATGGCTACTAATGTTGTTTGATCTCAACAACATTAAACCATTAAACAGTTGTTTCACAATGTATAGAAGTAGTAGCTGCATATGATATGATATGAAACAAATGCTTTATTTTTCATTGTCTCATTCTCACTTTGTTCTAGAAAAACATATTCTTAAATCTTGATGACTGCTTTCTTTTCCTTTTTTTTGGCTGCCAATTATTCTGATTGGTTGGATAAGATGTTTCCTGAAACTAATGATAAAAGTAGATAGGCGTGAGCTCATTGTTCTAAACTTTTCGATTAATGAATTTTCTGACAAATTCAGTCACACTCCTGTTTAATAGCACCTGAAAGTTGAACCTACTACATGCTAAACCAAGAACAGCTTTGGAGACTCTTTGGATGGCCAGTGGATGGAGAAGATGAGTTCCTTGTAAATAAAGTCATGAATTCGATTTCTATCAATACTTTTAGGTGGCCTAATCGATGGAATATATGAGGAATTCGATTTCTATCAATACTTTTAGATTGAGCTTGTACTCGCACAAAACTTTCTAGCTAGTAGTGCGGCCGTGATAGCTTTTGATTTTGCACCTATTTTCAGCGGCAATTTTTTATGTCTTAGTTTGATTTTACACTTATTATTATTTATGATTTATGCAGGTCAACTAAGGTATATTATATTTTTTTAGTATTTAATTTTCAATATTTAATTATTAATTAATTATTTAAAAAATTAAATACTGAATAAATATAATAAACTCTAGTTGGATAGAATTAACTTTAAATAACAAGTATAAAATTAAAATAAAACTCAAAAAATTGATATAAAAAAAAATAAAGAAATTAAGTATGCAATAAACGATTTCGCGTGGAATTTTGTGCAACAAGCTCGAGGCTCAATGTATTTACAATTTTCAAACTCATAAACTTTAAGTTATGAGGGAAATTCTATAACGTCTAAGCACAAACTACATACATCCTTTTATAATTTAACATGTGTCACATGGACCCTACCATTAAAATAGAAATAAGGAGAAAATGTGGGCTCCATATGATACATGTCAAATTATAAATGGATGAATATAGTGTGTGTTGTGTGGTCACGCGTTATAGAATTTTCCGATTATAGACGCCAACAGTCGACCAATGTATACAAACTCGGTCACTCTTATCTAATTACGTTGGAAGAATGCTCACTACATTAAATGCATCGTCTCGACTGTTGATATTTCATGGTTGATCTTCAAAACGTGTTAATGCCACAACAACCCACATTTTCTTGCCTCAAATACTTCTCAATTATCCTAAAAATAGTATAATCATTTTAATTTCAAAATATATTAAAAAAATCATATTAAATTGAATATTAATACTTCATCAATTTTTCAGACGTATTAAATTATTGTAATGATATATTTCACAATTTGCATTTTAACTATATCATATATATTGTCACTTTATTTTATAATACTTCATATCGCATATAAACATACATACATACATACATACATATTACTATATATATATTGAAGCAAAGCTGCAGAGGTCATAATATATCAAACCAGTAGATGTTGGACTAACTGGTTCGATTTTTATGAGAGAAATCTAAGCCCATTTATGCATATGGGACCATATAATATAATTTCTAATTTTATGACCCAATATGAAAAAATAATGGGCTACCACAAAATTTAGGCTTCGCATTACAACATGGGAATACGACAAATAAATAAAAATCAAAAGCTCCACGTGAAAGCGATTTGAATATTTTTAACCGTGATTGATTTGATTAAATCAAGTTCAAATTTAAATTGATAGAATACTAAATTAATTCAATATAATTTTATAATCGTCAATAGTCTACATAGATCGAACTCAAAAAAACCCTCGTGAAAACGATCTGATGATCTGATCGATGAAATGAAAAGGTGGAGCTTCTTACAAATTAAAATAAAATAAAATATATAAACACATATATGAATATGGTGCTTTTATTCCTTACAAGCATGGTCTATTGCTCTACAAGCTACTCAAATTCCCTACTCTCAATCAATTGACGACCTAGCTATAGAACAAACCCTAGTGCCAACCAATACATCAAATCATTCCCCCCAAAAAATTAAAAAATATATAAAAATTACATGCAATTATCAAAATATTTCCAAAGAAGGGAGGTAGTCGGAATTTCACGCCTTCCAAAAATAGGAAAAATATCAATAGGTTTATGAAACGATTACTTAGGGCTAAACTATCGTATAAAGGATGGATTCTATTCTCGAATGCATTTCTTTTTTAGCTTCGAGTTTGAGAATGTTGTATCTTCACACCAATTAAGTTATGCTTCCGAGGGCACACTAACATCCATACTGGCTAATTATGTGACCCTGCAACGTAAGAATGCCCTTCGCTTGGACTTGGACCGGAATTCTTGATATTAGCATTGACGGTCATGATTTGATCACCACGATGATGATGATGATGATGATGAACGGCTCCTAACGTCGGAGAAGGATGAGTTTCTTCGTGATGGATGTGGATAGGGCGTGATCGGACGATAGTGAAGATCAAGAACAGAATAAAGAGAGATGTGAGGCATGATCTACGGTTGTTGGCCATGGATATATTTTTGCAAATGGTGTGTTAGTAATAGTTTGTGAAGAATTGTATAGGTTAAAGCTTGGTAGTTATATATATAGAGAGAGTGAAGGATTGTGGTGTTTTGACTTGGAAAATTGGAACTAATAAGTGTTCAATGTGTTCAATTCAAACACGTTTGGGCAGTGTATGGAAAAGTGCTTTAATTAAATTTGGATCGGAAGAATAAGAGTTGGTGAATCAATTAGGTTACTGAGACAAACTATATATAATATGTTAAAAGTTTCTTCAAAAAATAATTGTTAAACGTAAAATCAAGGTTTGAATTAAAAAAAAAATACATATAGATGAGAATTGCACCAATCTAACATAAACAGAAATTGCTCATATATCAATATTTGTATTGCCTTAAATAATCCAAGTACATGTCCATGAAGACAAGGCACGTTGAATTTTAAAATATTAGAATAAAAATCATATACATGTGACGAGCTATATATGATGAAGGGATCCTTTCTTTTTGACCTTTTTTCTTAGTAGAAAATAACATTCTCTAGTTAAACCTTAATTGCATATGATTTCCAATCGATCATATCAAATTAAACGTGGATCAATGTCCGATCAGGGATAGTTAAATACATATACATAAATTGCGAAAGATATATGCAGTTTGTAAATATACATTATTAGTCCAATGCTGTCTTTAAAATATCAATATTAGGTACAGTATATATATGTGATCGTTTAATCCATTTATTCAACAAAATTATTATAATATATTGATTTGAATACCGGACCGAGTAAGAAATTATTTTCCTTTTTCAAAATTTACTAGAGGATCGGAAATAGACAAACTAAAGTTTGAGAATTTTATCCACTAAAAAGAGAGAGAGAAATTTATGCGTGGACTTGGTAATAACAGTTGACTATTATTTCTAGAATATATATATATATATAAATATATATATATATAAGAGAAATCCCAATTAAGACAACTTATTTAATATTTTTTCCAAAATATTATTTTGAATTCTAACTTTGATGAGCTATATTTGACATGAGATTCTCTAGTCCAATATTACGTGTGTCAACTCTGTTCCAAACATTAAAATTATTATTTTTTCTCCTATTTTTTCTTTAATTGTAATTTCTTTTAGTTTAGTATAATATATATATATATATATATATATTATTTATAATTAATTCCATCAATTAAGGTTTTTATAATTATTTTTTAGCATTTAATATTTTCATTTTTTAGTTAATATAATAGACTTTAATTTACGGCTAATTATTCCAAATTTAAGGTATATAATTTTAAAAAAGTTCAATTCTTAGCAATAAATATATATTGATTATATATGATTAGTTATAATATAATATAACAAATTTTATTTTTATGAAAAACCCTATTAAAACATAGTAATTTGATGTTGGTTCACAGATGAAACACACGGTTGAACTAGAGGATCTCATTCGGCTATATTCCCACACTTAATTAACTGTGACTGTCTAGTCTGACTATTCACGCTGCTCATAAGTCGTAACGGAATGGATTTTTTTTTTTGGGGGGGGGGGGGGGGAAGGAAGAATTAATGCAATAGATAATTAAAATAAGGGGTAATTGCAACAACAAAAATTGAAGATGTAATATATGATTTTAAATATCGATCCTTGGAATAAAGTTGTTGCGCCATTAATTTGAAAGTGAGTATTTCTCCTAATTATTTTAATTATAAAAAGCAGCTTGAATATGCGCATCTCATATTTAGACTGGGTTCCTAAAAAAAGAAGACTGGTTTGAAATACATCAAAAGTTTGGCATAGTTCGAATTATAAAACTAATCAATTATATTTTTGAAAAAAAAAAAAAGAGTTAAGACTTTGCCTCGTTTCTTTTTTTCTTACTTTTCAAAGTCTAAATTCTACATTGTTCAAGCCTTGATGATGTAATTTAAGACATGTTTGAAGTTTGAATACTTTTTTTGGGGAGATAAAACTAGGAGAATTTTGACTTTTGATGGAAAGGGAAAATTTGTTAGGGGAATATATATATATAAGGTTGGGTTTCAGAAGGAACTACACTCTAGGTGAAAACCGAGAACTAATCTGAGTCATAGATCTGCTATATTTGGACGGTCAAGATATGTTTCAGATTTTAAAAAATGCGGTGGCAATCTCGTAATAACGTCCAACTTCGCTGCCCCTGAATCTTAGTAAGGGTAAAATCGAAAATTTTGAAAATATATAAATACTCAGAATTTACGTATATATTTTTCAATTTAGGGTTTTAGCACTGTCATTCCCTATTTTAGCATTGTCATGACTTATTTTAGCATGACTCTTTTTTAGCATTAGCATAAAAAAATGTAATCGACATTGTAAAAAAATCACGAACAAACACTGTTACATGTTGAATTATCAATATATGAATACTCAGAATTTATGTGTATATATATTTTTCAATTTAGGGTTTTAGCATTGTCATTCCCTATTTTAGCATTGTCATGACTTATTTTAGCACTGTCATGACTTATTTTAGCACTAACATGACCCTTGTTTAGCATGCCAATTGTTTAGCATTACAATAAAAAATATCATCGACATTGTAAAAAAAAACAATGAACAAACACTGTTACATGTTGTTGAATTATGAACATAGTTCAAACATTATTACAATTGCAAACTCTCATTTTTAGCATTAACATAACCCTATATTAGCATTGTGATTAAAAACTTATCATGATCATTACAAACCCAACAAATGTGATTTGTGGTGATAACATCATTGTTAACTGTATTTGTATCATCATATCTCATTTTAGCATTATCATTAAATTATAAAACATAATCATGAACATAAATGTGATTACAGTTTTTACAATGTCATAAATCGAACCTTACCATTATTTCGTAATGATTTAGTAGTTTCATATTTTTTTTTTGGTAAACCTAACATTTTTGTCCATCTGTAATTTATCTGTGCATTTTCTTGATTTTAGCATTGTAGTTTAGAGTTTTAGTACTGTTATTTCATATTTTCGCATTTCGATTATGGTTTTTTAGCATTGTTATTTTCATTTACTTAACAGTATTATATAAAAAAATTATAAGTGCTAAAAGGACTGCAGAAGATGAAAGTAGCATAAACAAAAGAGCTAAAATTGCCCCAAATAATGAAGATAATAGAAGCAGTGATGTATATTACAAATATCCATTCTTAGAAGCAACAACATGCCCATCAACTCTCTTAGAGGCTGTAAGGAAAATGAATAAAGCACAATGGGAAGCAGCCCTAAAGGTCACAAGCTTCCCATGATTGTCCTTTCAAATGAATGGTGCAAAAATTATTGAATACCTGCAGCCATGTAAAAATTCACAAATCTCTGTTATTATTATGTCTTTCTCATCGTAAATAAAAGACTACAAATGCTAACACTATCACCTACCAAAAGATTTAAACATTAACTAACAGTGCTAAAAAAGGAAATGAAAATGCTAAAATATAAACTACCAGTGCTA
This sequence comes from Perilla frutescens, assembly GCA_026008535.1. Taxonomy (NCBI): domain Eukaryota; kingdom Viridiplantae; phylum Streptophyta; class Magnoliopsida; order Lamiales; family Lamiaceae; genus Perilla; species Perilla frutescens. Next base: position 68,041,311 of record BRKX01000005.1, read on the forward strand.
AAATATAAACCACTAGTGCTAAAATATTTAAATGGAGGAGTTCGGTAACGAAACGCGGGAGCCTCACAACTGCGTGGTCAATCTGGTTAGCTCAACTCTAACTTAATCAAATCACTACATAATTGGTGAAAAAGTAGATTATAATCAATAATTTTCTGTTCATATTAGTATTTTGATGATGGTTTGCTTTGTCTGTAGAGGTGGAACCCAGTAAGGCGTAAAGAGAAGGTAGTGATAGACTGCGGAGCTGGTTTCATCGGCGATCGGCCGGCTGCAGCACTGAAATTACTTTAGAGAGTGAAAAAATTGGACTATTTGGTACTCGAATTCTTAGCGGAACGCACGCTGGCGGAGCGATACAGAGATGCAAAGTCCTGCGGCAAGGGTTACGATCCTCACAGTATGTCTGGTTTGTAATTGAATGTAGCTAATTACAGAAATAACCCCAGTTCATTAAAAAGTTGATAATATTACGAGATTGCCACCATATTTTTTCAATCTGGGAACAGATCTTGACCGTTAAAATAAGCGAGATCTGTGGCTGAAATTGTTTCTCAGTTCTCACTGGGGGGTGTGGTTCTCACATGATCCCATATATATATATATATATATATATGTGTGTGTGGAAGGGTTCAAATGAGAACCTTTCCCCCAAGTGGGAAGTAGGAACCAATCATATCTCTTCATTGGTTCAATCTGGACAGCCCAGATTAAGTGAATGAAGCGGTGGCATAATTGTAATTTTTGGTAAGTTTGATGAAGGTGAGGGTAATATAGTAATTCAATCATTCTTCATTCAGATCTGTTTTTGTTTCCCTATTTATGCTTCTGCTTTTCTCGCGATCGTTTTCCATCTTCATCTTTCCTTAAATCTCCTCTTCAATCGTTTTCCATCTTCATCGTTCCGTCTTAATTTCCTTTGAGATTGCGGTTTTGACTTCTCAACCTCCTTTTATTTCTGTAATTATCTATTTTTCGTGAAGTTTCTACATCTGTGGTTTATGACGACTCCGGGAATGTTGTTTATTTTGCAATGTTTGATTCAGTTTGGAATTTTAATGTCGATTAATTTCACAATTTGTTGTATCTAGATTGAATTTACAGTTTGTTCTATTGGAGTTCAGTCTAATTCTGTATTTACGTTTTTATGTGTGATTGATTTGATCTGTTTATTTCAATTCTGTGTTATATCAGTTTATTTTAATTGTTAGGAATTTAGGGTTTAGTACGATAACATACAAAATATACATTGATCTGATATGTTTATTTGAGTATCATGTCATATAAGATGTTTTAGCATGTGAAAGTATTCGTTTTAGCATTGTGTGATAAATATTTTAGCAAGATAACATGCTGGTTTTATTTTATTTCTAATTCACTCTCTGAAACATGTGATACAAACATGCTTTGCTTTTTTGTGTGTTTTTGTGACTCGGCTACACAATGTTATACACACCATGTAAATATTAGAATAGTGTGGTGCTAAATTTCATTTACCAGTGTGCTTATCATTTTTGCCTTTAGCAGCATCTGCATTCTCATTACGAAATATGTGATAAAATGTGTTCTGCATGATGCTAGAATGGGACATATGTCATGCTAAAATGCAATGTACATGTTGATTTTCTATCTCAACATCTCTTGATGCATGTGATTATATTATCATTTTATCTTGTTCTGTTTATAATGTTTAGTTTGAACATCGATGTGATATTTTGTAATTTTAGTATTATATGTATAACATTTTAGCATGGGGTGAGCATTATGTTCAATTCATTTTAGCATGCTATGTATAACATTATTTTAGCATCATATGCAATTATGCATTACATTTTAGCATTATATGTATAACATTTTAGCATGATGTGCACTATATATTATCATTCATTCCATGATGTATTTTATCTCTTCCAGCTGTACTAGTGTGTTCTATTTTGTTTTAATGATAGGTATAATGTGATATTTGCTCATTTTACTAGGAAGAACAACCACAACAAATGTTTATGTTTGGTGCTAGTTTGTTGTCAGATGATGGTGGTAATGTTTTATTTTTATTTTTATTTTTTTAGTTTGCTGTCATATATAAATATGTAGGTAATGTTTTATTTTTATTTTTTTGAGAAAATATATATAGAATTAATAACTATTGTTAACCAATTTGTAGTTTTGTGCACAAAATCATTTTACTCGTGTAATGACAATATATAATCTGATTTTTTCAACCAATTTTATACTATTGTGTACAACATCATTTATTGAACATGTAATTTGCTATTAGAAATAGATAGAACCATCAGTTCTTATTGAAGGATTAAAGAAATAATAAACTGCTACAGTAGAAAATGATTAACATAACATCCATCACAATACTAAAAAAATATATGACAAGTAGGAACAGTAGAAACCACACGAGCTAAATGTTCCTATAAACCTATTCAACTAAACATGTTTAAATATAAACAAAATGATTCAAATGTAGAAATAGTATGTGTTAATGATAATTCTATAGTATCACATGTGAATTAGAAAAAAATAATATTTTTTCCTTCTCCTCACAATATAGTAAAGCATGCCAAGTTTAGATGTGGACTTTTAAAAATCACGAACTGAAGACATCATTTTGGTTTTAGCAGAATTAAGGAACATGTGCAGAAGGTAGTTATTAAACATGGAAAAACACATCTGGAGGAGGGGGTCTACAGTGCTTCTAGTATTAAAAGTTCCATCTCCCAACTCGTGCTTCTTTAGTGGACCGCATACCACGTACAAAATATCCTAGTTCTCCATTTGATTGTCCTCTTGCAGCAAAGGAAATCTTTTCACCCTTCTGCAGAGTCCCATCAACCACCGCTAAATGGAAGATTTAATCATTAAGATTCATCAGTAACAAAATTATTTCAATATGAATAAGTGAGGACCAAGAATAAAACATACAGATTAATTTCCCGCATAAAACTGAATGTTGTTACTCATCTGTTTTCGCCAAGTTACGTGGTTGAAAAATATAAATCAGCAGTCAATTATCCCATACAATGAACATAAAATTTAAATTTCAGGATTAATACAAAACATAACCCATCAATGTCACAAAAGGCAGCAATATTCCACTCTTAATTAGCATGTAACATAACCAACAACATCAGCCACACCATTCCAACTCCAAACTAAAAAGAAACCAGCGCAACAACATGAAGCAACAAAAAGGTACCAAATAAGATGGTAAATACTTGTCAATTATAAGTAAAAACACCTGGAATATATTGAAATAATGAGGTTTCCTATGGCACTTCATAATAGTTGATGTGCCAACATGCGTGATTATGGAAAAGTTGAGAATTATGTTGGAAGAGTACTCATTCAAGTCTCTGTTATTACTTATTAGGATCGCAACTAAACTGAGACAGTAAGTTTATACATCTGAGTTTGAGAAAGATATGAAATAGATTGAATTGCATCCTGTGTGATTTTAGAGATTTTGTATGTATGGTTCTTAAAGTAGAGGTTATATTGGTTTTCACATTTGGGTAAGAAACTTGAATCGCATTTTGAATGGGAAGAAAAAGCGTTGTATTTTAAGCATTAGCATCGAATACAGTACTACCAAAATAAACTTGGAATATTGAAACATATTTCAAAAACTAAACTTTCTCTGGGACATTGAGATATATTTCAAAATTGTTTCAGATGAAAAGAACATAAATGATATTTCAAAACTCAATATTTTTTCCTCATAAATTATAGGACTTCATATCTAATTAATTGTACTACAAGTGCATTAAACAACCACTAATGCTAGAAAATGGCAAATCAAGAAAAAAGTGAGCATCAACACGAAAACATAGTAAAAGATTCAGAGTACTGCAATTATTTATTAACAATTTGAAGTGATTCACAACTTCAAACATAGTAAAACATTCAGAGTACCCCCGATTATTTACACAGCTTCAAGTGATTCACAAGTTTAAGTGATAAGGAGAGCATACAACAGACAGAGTAACAATTATTTATTTACCAATTCATGGGAGAAGCAATGTTTCAATTAGACCTCAACTTAACGATTGAGCTTCTTCTATTTAAGCTTCAAAATCAAACTAGCGTTTACCTGTTTACGATTTTGTCCAGGAGGGCGTGAACAATCGTGACCGTTATTTCATTGTTTTTTGTTTATTTTTCTTGTTATTGATGTATTCGTAATGTTCGTCTTTTAGTTTATTTTTATTGGTTTATATAGTATGTTTGCGTGTTTTTGTGTTGTTGGTGTTCCAAAAAGCTTTGTAGGGTACATGGAGAAAATGGAACGTAAGTGGAGCAAAATTATGTAAAAATAGACCGGATTGAAGAACTAGAAGAATACAACCGTGGTTGTTGGGTAGTCGGGTCATCAGCCGGCAACCTTCTCACTGAGCCATGGTGTAATCCCAGTCATGGCTGCTTATGCATTTTTTTTATTTCAGAATTCCCGCCCAGCCACGGCTGACTTTCAGCCGTGGATGGACGGCGCGATTTTTGGCATTTATGATGATATTTTGTAGGGTTTTTAAGGGGAAAAATATACACACTTTTGGGAGGACTTTTGGATACACTTTTGGAGGGGACTTTAGAGATAGACTTTCAGAGGGAGATTAGGATGAAAATCTCATTCACTAAATTCTTGGGGATAATTACTTGGCAATATTTTCAATTCCAATTATCTTGGAGAATTGTAAACTTGAAGATTGGTTCTTGAATTTGTGAGATCTCTTCTACTTTCTCTTCTTTGTGTATTTAGTGAATGATGATTTCTTGTTTTATTTTTATGGATGAGTTATCTTTAATTATGAACTAAATTCATAATCTAGGGTGAGGGAATTCGAATCGGGTTATTATATGTGTAAATTGTGATTATGTGTGTTCTTGATTAATTGATTTATATGTGATTTGATAACTGGTCATTGTTAAATTGTGCTTGCAATGAAGGAGATCGAGAGAAGAATTTGTTGCATGTTTGTGGTTGATCAAGATTAAATCTTACCAGAGATGAGTACTGATTTAATAATTTAACAATCTAAACCAAACAAATCAATATAGGGATAATCATCAAATGCGAGAGCTAGAGTTTATCTATCTATATTAATTTGGTTGTTTGTGAATTGTTGATAGAGCATGAGCAATTTATTTACTAATTGATTTACCCGGGAGATGAACCTATACCCTAGACTCTCTAAAGTCTTGATTCATCATTGTTCTCAATCGTGGTTATTTCTTGTTACTTGTTATTTATTTCTTGTTTCGTCTAGTTTATTCATCAACTCAAACATTGGATTTAGAATGTTTAGGAATTTTATTTCTTGTGATTTGTAACACAAAAATTGTTGCCCTGTTAAGCCTTCCTTGAGAATATGACTTGGAAAAACTTATAACACTACAGGGATCTCGTTCTCTTGCGAGCAACCTAAGTGTACTTTTGGTTGAAACAACCGTCGTACTCATCCTCATCATTATAGTAATTACCACAATACTTACATTCAAACAGTGGTAATATAGAAAGTATATCCGGATGGTCAGTAGGATAGTGGGCCTTGTTAGCCTTTGGACTCACAAACTTCTTGTTGCAGTGGTCACAAGGGACACTTCCAGCCCTCGCCTTCTTCACTTGGGATTTAGGTTTAGATTTGTTTGGAGTTGATCTAGAAATATCGATTCTTTAATTGAAGATCTGGCAATAATCAGTAAACACATGGAAACACCTATCTACCTGATGATAGAACACAGGATGCGAAGATGTAATCAACAAATACATGGAAAAACCTAACTACCTGATGACAGCATGTGAAGAGGTAATCAACAAATACATGGAAAAATAAAACTGCATTACTGCATCTCTTTAATAGGTTAAATGTGATGACAGAACACAACATGACAGAACACAGCATGTAAGGAGGTAATCAGCAAATACATGGAAAAACAGATGTGTAATACAAAACCCACAAAATCCAAAAAAAAAAAAAAACCTTAACTACCTCAATCAAATGATGAACCTTAACTACTTCAATCAAAGGAACCTTAATTACTAGAATCAAATGGATGACAGAAACCTTAACTACTTCAATCAAAGGAACCTTAGCTACTTCAATCAAATGGTGATAGAGAAAAGCATGTGAATACCTGAATCAAAAGATGGTACAGAACAGCATGTGAAGTGGGGAGTGCACTGCCCCCAGCAGGGGCGGTGGGCAGTGCAATGCCGCCACGAGCAGGAACAGGGATAGTGGACAGTGCAGTGTCCCGAGCAAGGGTAGTGGCCGTTGATGTCGGGGACTGTAAAACATATTCAAATGTGTTTAGCATAAGTTTTAAAAAAAATCCATAAATTGATTAAAATTCATCTAATGATAGTTAGACAAATCCAAATATATAGTTCATTAAGAGCGCAGTTAAATTAAACAAAACATACACTCACCATTGGAATTATGGTGGTGAGAGTCGTGAGACAGATTCGCATAGCATCACAAATGGACAGGAATTTCGTCTGAAACAGCAACAGCAAAAACAATAAACTTATATCATATGAGATATAAAATCATCAAAAAAAGGTAATACTCGACAAATATTCAGAAATTAAACCATATCTCTGAAACAGCAACAACAAACACAATCAGAAAACGTTAATGCTCGAGAAATATTCATAAATTAAACAATATCTCCAAAATAGCAACAGCAAAAACAATCAGAAAATGATAATGCAAGAAAAATATGCAGAAATTAAACAATGTCACAATTTATTCATGATAACATCAATTGCTATTCTATATTAAGGTAAATAACAACACAAAATCAATTTAGATTATAAACTCGATCTAATAAAACCTAAACTTAAAGTTGCAACAATCAATAACCTAGTATGCACATAAGAGATAAACTAAAAATGATTACCTTCAAAGAAAATAAGAAAACGGAAGTGTATGAAAATGAGCAGAACTTTGAAACTGAATGCGTTTCTCGCCCAAAATCTGGAATGAAGAAAATAAGAAAACGGAAGAGCGTGAAAATGAGCTGCACTATCCATTTTATAGTTGAAACTGAAAGTTAAAAAAAAATTGAAAGTTTGTTACGATGTGGATGCGCTTTGCGCCACCCAATAAGTATTTGCAAGCCGAAGCTCATCCCGCCCAATATCAAATTAAAATAATTAATTATAAGGAACATCTCTCATCACACCTAGTCAGGCGGGCGCGTGGGGTTGACACGCGCCCACTTTTTTTTTCCTTCTTCTGGGCTGAAATTTTGATTTTTCGATTTTCTAATTTTTCCTTTTGTTTTTTCACAAAAAAATTAACTTAGAACATCTATAATATTGCATTGTCATTGATCTTGTTGATGCTATAGCAAATACTGTATTTTTTTATTTTTTTTTTACTCACACTCCCAACCTGTGATATTGAAGAAATTCGAACATGTAACTTTGGTCTCCAAACAACCTCACTCCACCATAGCAAATACTAGATTTCACCAACCATAATAGTTGTTATCTTTTTAAATACAATAATACAAGCTCATATTTTACGTGTCATCACTTATTAGTAACACATAAATTGCAAATTTACAATTGTATTGAGAATTTGTCATTTTTAAATACATAACATATAATATTTAGTGTGTGTGTGTGTGTGTGTGTGTGTGTGTGTGTGTGTGTGTGTAGGGAGGGGAATATAAGTAGTACACTATTTTAACAATATACATGTTATAGAATAATTAAATATATTTTATATCATATGTACTTTTTGAAGCCCCATTTTCAACTACACAATTTAAGCATTATTAATTTACAATTTTTCAAAGCATTTATTTAATACATTATTTTAGTTATAAATATGTAGGTAATGTTTTATTTTTATTTTTTTGAGAAAATATATGTGGAATTAATAACTATTGTTAACCAATTTGTAGTTTTGTGTACAAAATCATTTTACTCGTGTAATGACAATTGATAATCTGATTTTTTCAAGCAATTTTATACTATTGTGTGCAACATCATTTGTTGAAATATGATCATACATAATACATAATAGTACTTCCTATTTTTTATTTTATTGTGATTAGTAAGTAAATATAACTAATAAAAAAATAGATCAATTAACATATATGTTTTACTACACAAATTGAATACTAAAAATAAATTCATCACACATCCATTGCAACAAAAAAGGTAAAGTAAGTAAATCATAAATATACATAGCTAGCTATAAAAAAATAAAATTACACTTGAACTAAAATATAAATTATTTTCAATAGTTAGCATCCACAATCTCCCCCTGCATCTTCAATTCTTTGGCAATCATAATTGTGCACATCTTAATCCTTCGGCGTTATCTTACATCTAGAAATCAGAAAAATATATCGTTCATTACACCAAAACCTTTAAAGACAAAAAAAAATATTTGTTTTGTTGAGAGACTTGAAAAAAAAAATATCCTATGATAGAATAGAGAAAAGGTGAAAATCATCCCATGAGGCAAGCTTATATCAATTTTTTTATATAGTTATTTCCACGATTACTGAATGTTTCTAAAATATGATCGAATAAAAAGAATCCTAGTAAATGACATGATCAAATATAATAAGAGGTTTCATTCCATATGAATCAATATCATACGACCAACTATAAAAACATGAGTTCACACATTGGGATTTTTTTTTTCATTGAGACTATTAAAAAAAAAATCATGAGTTAAATTTCTATTAAGGAAGTGTCATTGAGAAATTCAAGCAATAATCTCGTTGAGATATTTGTTTGAATGGTGAACAAATAGCATACTCATGAGAATTTATCCACCATATTAACAAAAAAAAACTATAAAAAATTCTATATTAGTACTCAATAATCAACAAAATCTATATAGATTTATATCGCATCTTAACATTATATAATTAAATACACAACAGCACATCTTCACATACATTTTCATGTATGAAGTTGCAGTTGACCAACAAAGAAGAAATCAATTTCATATATTAATTAATTGTAAATAAATTAAAATAAACAATAATAAATATAAAATGATAAATTAAATCATACACACGACATACCTAGTTTATAGATAGTTTATGATCCACAATTATTAAATATAATATTATTCTATATCTAATTCATCAATTAAGTTTTCTTGGCCATTATGATCCACAATTATTAAATATAATGTTATTCTCTATCTAATTTATCAATTAAGTTTTCTTGACCAGACTACAAATGCAAACGATTCACATCCAGCCTCAACAGTCAACACCAAATGAAAAAGGAGGCATATTTTATGTCTATTGCAAATACTAACTCGTACCCGATGGTCCATATATGTTTATGGCAAGATAATTCGGTGAATATTTATGCGTGATATATATATATATATATATATATATATATATAAACTCTTGTATCCCAAATAGTCATAGTAACAATTAATTTATTTTAATTGTAAAAATATTATAATGGACGTTAATATAAATACTTTATTAAATTACACAATTATTAATTATCTAAAATGCCCTTGTAAATAATCGGGAAAAAAATTTATTTTAGGAGTGTGTTATAATATATATATATATATATATATATATATATATATATATAGATATAGATATTTATTAATAAAAAGAAGGTTGTGTAGCTGAGCTGGCTATGCTATACATTTCCCAGTTGTTGACAGTTATTATAAGCGCCAGTCATCGGTTTCTGCTGGTATCCGTTCCCTGCGACCGTACATTTTTACCGTTGCGAACAAAACAGCACATCAAAATCGAAAAACCTCCATTTATACACCAAGTGCGATCAAACATTTTCATGAGAGAGAAAGGGAGGGAGGGAGATATAATTAGGGTTTGCAGATCGCCAATATTCTCTCTCTCCGCAAACCCAAAATTTCCTGAAGAATTTGCAGATTCACATTCTTCTACTCCCCTCTTTCCTCTCAATTCACTGTCTATATAAAATTAATCTTATAACATTCCTAAACCCTTCGATCCGCAATTATATATATATATAAAATTTAGACAATTATTTGTTGAAAATAATTTTGGTACTGCCTTTTCTTCTACGGGAATTGAATCCCTACTCCTCATTTGCCATTTTGCTGTCTATTTTTCAATCTACTCTTTTGGAATTTTCTTAAGATTCTTTTTTTTTCTTCCCCTCGAAGAATAATCATCAAGATTCTTAAATTCTTTCTTTGCTTCAACCTACGAAGTGAATGAATTGCCTCATTCACTTTTTTCATTTTTAGTGAATACTAATTAATCATTTATTTTGCACATATACATATATCATGTATATGTATAATTAAAGTTGAAACATCAAATCCTATGATGTGATCAATATTCCAATAGGAACTGAAATTAGATGCAACACTAATTGTAAAAATAGCGTTCTCGATTACCTAATGATTGGGTTTACAAAAAAGTGCAATTGATATATACAAATTAACTTAGAACATCTAGAATATAATATTGTAATTGATCTTGTTGATGCTATAACAAATATATTTCACCAACCACAATATATACAAGCTCATATTTTACGTGTTATCACTTGTCAGTAACACATCAATTGTAAATCTACAATTTGTAATAGAAAAAATATATCGATATATAATCTACAATCTACAATACTTAAATTAAAGCTCATTATAATTTGTCACATGGTGAATGTGTGTCATGTGCCTATGGTAACAAGGTAAGGTATCTTGAAAAAAAATAAAATATATATATATATATATATATATATATTAATAAAAAGAAGGTTGTCTAGCTGAGCTGGCTATATATTTTCCAGTTGTTTACAGATATAATGAGCGCCAGTTACCGGTTTCTGCCGGTATCCATTCCCTGCGTCCGTCCATTTTTACCGTTACGCACAAAACAACACATCAAAATCGAAAAACCTCCGTTTATATACCAGGTGCGATCAAACATTTTGATGAGAGAGAAAGAGAGGGAGGGGGAGATAATTAGGGTTTGCAGATCGCCAATATTCTCTCTCTCCGCAAACCCAAAATTGCCTGAAGAATTTGCAAATTCACATTCTCTATTCCCCTCTTTCCTCTCAATTCACTGTTTTATTCAAATCCACTCCATTAATCATGGCGCAATCCGCCGCGGAATCTCGCGCCAAAGACGACGAGGATTCCTGCGAAGATCTACACGACGCCGCATTCTCCAGCCGTGGATGCTGTAGCTTCAATTTCCCGTGCTTCCGATCGCGACAATCCGAGAATTGGGAGCGGATTTCATCCTCAGCCGAAGAAAATGAAGCGATTTATAATCGGAGTTGGTGGGATAGGGGCGCAGACGCATTGAAGAAGGTGCGGGAGTGGTCGGAGCTCGTCGCCGGGCCGAAATGGAAGACGTTTATCCGCCGCTTCAACCGGACCGGCGGCCGTGCGAGGCCAGCGAAATTCCAGTACGATCCTCTGAGCTATTCACTCAACTTCGATCAAGGCCGGGGGCAAAACTGGGAATGTGAAGTCCGCGACTTCTCTTCGCGTTATGCACCGATTCCGGCGCAGAACGTCCAATTGTAGGGCGGCACGTGCGGAGAAGGTGACACGTGGAGATTGCTGGCGATCATCAGGCGGTTTGTCGATTGACGGTGGTCGTTTGGTTTTTTTTTTAAAAAAAAAGAATAGGTCAGATTAATTTATTCTGTTGATAAATAATTATATCAATAAATTCAATTTTATTTATAATTTTGGTTGTAGGGTAAAGTTAATTCTTTAAGTGTGTTAGGTTGCTAAATCTGATTTCAGATCCCCACACTCCTCTGTCTCAAAACTTATAATTTTTTCTTTTGATTTTTGTTTCAATTTATTATTAGGTTCATCATTTTCCAATTATCCAATTATGAAATATTAAAAAAATTAAAAAATATATTTAAAAAAAAAATTACCATAGGAGATCTAACATAAATAGACATAAAGGATCTGATCCGTCTAAATCTGCCACTATTTGGAGTGATAATTTTCTATATCATCGTGTTTAAATATCATATATCTCGATAAAGTAACGTAAATCGAAAATCACCTTCTACAACTTAAAAAAAAAAAAACAAAAAACAAAAAACCAAAATAAAGTAGCAGCGTAATTGAATAAAACTCGAATATTTTATCAATAATTGAAGAAAGAATATAATACTTAATAGACGGATCTGATCTAGACATAATACTCGTGTAATTTATCAAATATAATACTTCTTTCATTTCTGAATAAGTATCATTCTGGATGAATATATACATATTAATAAAAATATTAATTAGATAATCAAATTATATTAAACACATTTATGTGAATATATTAAATGAATTAAATATGATTGTTTTGATGCATTAAATGAGGACAAATATGAGAAAAATATGAAATGTTTACCTCGATTGTGCAGAATATTATTTTTTGTAAAATAAAATTAAAATACTAAAATGACAACAATTTTGAAATACCGAAACGGATGAAGTATTACATTTAAATAAACAAGTAAATCTGTCAAAGATATAATACGTGTGGTAGTCCCCCCCCCCCCCCCCCCCACTCCAAAAATAAAAATAAAAAAACATAAAAAAAAGTTCACACACGCTCTGCCATATGATACTACTATCTTAATATTTGCGATTTACTTTCGCTAATGTTTAATACGAATTACTTCTAAAATAATTAAAAACAAGTCCCTCATTATTTTAGAGACATTCTTAATCCCCTACACCAGGGCAAAAAAGGGAAACTTAGTGGTGTGAATGTGTGATTAACAAAATTCACCACAATCAGCAGCCACTCAAGTATTGAATAAATAATTATAAAACAAAAAAAATTAAATAAATAATTTTCATTTTTGAATAAAAGAACCAATACAATAATTATTTTCCTTGTGATTAAAAAAGACTCACTACACTATGTAAATCCCATTTACGTTCGATGGGAATTCGAATAAATAATCGTCGTCGCGTTCCACCAACTAGGAAAGCAGTAATACTTGCAGCAAAAACTACAAGAAGAATGTTTAATTAATCTACAAAAGTTGGATGATAAGGGTAATAACATCATTGTGGATCAACTAAAGACATTTTAATTATATGGGCAAAAATAAAAGTAGCAATCTTATTAAAGTTGAAAGCAAAGGGAACAACACTTGGGCACAACACCATGGCCTTATTGCAAAGTGACCACAAAAGAAGGTTTGAACAAGCCGAAAAAAAAAAGCTCTTATCACAAGAAATTTTCTTACACAACTCTTTCATGGAACCCACCAAACGGTCCCAATCAAAAGGAAAACAACCCCATATACAAAAAGAGTGTGCTCACATATCCCAAAAGGGCTAAACAATAGCATTATGTAATCTACAAAAGAAAGGCGAAAATCTAATAAACTACTAAACCAGGGTGGAGTGATGCTAATTGCTACCTGCTCTAGTAAGATATTCAATGACCGAGTCCAAGCAATCATGCATTCAAAATGATTTGATGAACTCCCAACAAACTTTCATGATCCAAGAATCAAGATCTTAAAGAATGCAGAGCAAAATATTATAATCCAAAAACTATGCTATGATGGATTGGAGACACTTGGAATGACTAGAAACCTTCGGACCCGAACAAAAAACAGATCCAGTGAATGCAGCTTTTTTCCAGATTAAGACAGCTTTCTAACTTTAAAGGAGGTAACAAGTGAAATGTGAACAAGGCACTGTGTTTCATGTCTAATCCTAAAAGTTGTTTTGAGTTAAGCAAAGCTAATGCAATCATATCAACAAGCAGAATTTTCTTAACGATAAGTGATGTGTCTTAAGGTATGTCCAAAGAGGAAAGAAACAAAATATGAACAGCAGTATCAGATTGAATCAACAACATCAATGGCCTATATGAAAGCACAAAATAAAACAGAAAAAACTGAAAATTGATGGGGAACTCATGCATTATATAGCGCTATACCATGGCACAAAATATCACCAAATTCTTTCCAATCATGCAATCTATTTCTCAACAAAAGGAAGCCAACACTACCATTAACTGATGGATGATGAATCAAAAAATAAAAATAGCAGAACACCTTTCAAACGCCTTCGGTTCTACGCATCCAGGATAAGTCAAGGTTTGGGGGAGACGAACTCTCCAAATGGGCACCTGAAGAGCTTGCAAACTTCCCCTTCTTTGACCACAACCAAATCTTGGAAACAGAGTAGCTATCAGTCTTTGTGCCAATACCAATCTTCTTTCCATCTGTATTCTCATCCGTCGGAGACTTAACAGAGTGCTCTGTTCCTTTGACGAGCTTTGCCCGATTTTGAGCTCGGTCTTGGCTCAAGGCCACCTTAAGGCTGGCATCACCAACTACATACTGATAAGAACCCATTGAGTAACACCTTCTAGCATCCAATTTACTGCTGCTGGTCTCTCCTCCTGATTCCACCACCCCTTCAGCTTCATTCAATTTCCGGAATTTCCCAAGCCTAACAGGAAAGACACCCTTTTCCGTCGCAACCTCCTCGATTTCCACCCTCTTCTGAGCAACTGAGAATCCATTATCACCATAATTGGGGCAACCATCTTCCTCCCTAAAATCATCATAGTCGAAAATTGGGTTTTCCATTGAAAACCCGGGATTGAAAAGTGTCCCCCTACAAAGAGGGCAGGTCGAATTCGACAGAAGCCAAGTGTCTATGCAATTCAAATGAAAAGCATGGCTACACATGGGGAGCAACCTTAACTGATCAGTCTCTGAGAACTCACACAAACAAACAGCACAATCAAACGGCTCCTTCGGACCTACAACTTCCTTGTAAGAAAAGACTGGCAACGCATCTATAAAAGCTTGATCTAAACCAGAGTCATGTAAATGGAAGAGCTGCTGCAGCTGTCTCTGAAGGGCATCAGAGGTAGAAGACTCGACATTTCGACTCGACTGAGATGAGGATGGGTTCTTGGTAAGGAATCTAACAAGCAAGTGGAGCAGACCAGAAATGAAAAAAAGAACTGCTAAAATCACTATAATGAACAGAACAGCAGGGCTGATTTTTGTCCCAGATGAAGAGGGAGAAGGGCCTGAATCTCTGTGAAAATTACTACTAACAACATAAGAAGAAGGTGGTGCAAGAACAAATGGAGGAGGGTTTGCAAAAACACCATCTTTCTGATTGATTTGATACTTAATCCAAGACATTTTCAAATGGGTATGGGCAATCTGCCCAGAAAGCCATCTTTGCCCTTGCATTTCTATTTTCGGACAAACCATCTCAACATCCCCACAAACAAATCCTACTCAATGTCTGAACAACAAACATCTATCTCCCAGCAGCAGAAACCTCAAAAGATGGTAACTTTTCTCAGCCCTCCAATTTGTGCAAGAAAATAAAAATCTGATGTATGATTTCAGAAAGATACAGCAGCGGGTGGGCTAGTGCTAATAAAGAAACAATGTCTATTCGTTTTCATAGGAAACCCCCAAACAACTGGTTGTTCAATAATACGAAAATATGACGAAACCAGTAACTTTATATATATCAAGTCTTTACCTACCTTGATACGAAGATGACAACCCGTTTTATGTATAATACAAATGGACCCGCTTCTTGCAGCTCCAGCAAAACCCTAAACACACAGCTTTTCCCTTGGAATCTTACACCCCTTTTATATTACTCTCTCTCTCTCCCTCTCCCTCTCTCTCTCTCTCTCTCTCTCTCTCTCAAACCAATACTTACTCATAAATACAGATATACAGCCAAGATTTAGTCTGAATATTTATATTGGCATTTCATCAAACAGGATATGTACCAACGAAAAATAGATTACAAACTGACAGAGACGACTTGTGTGTAAATTTCACACAGTACCTCCAACAGAGGGAGAAACGATTTTAGAAGCTAAAGGGTCGTCACAAGTTTCCAAAGTGAATGATTGTGCTTAAAAAAAGACACCATTTTTATTTTTTCTTTGTCAAAAGAAAAAAAAAAAAGAGAAAAAGATTCAACCTTTGGGTTTATTTGCACGCGCCGCTGGAGCGCGTGGGTTGGGGTAGTCAACATTTAGCCGACAAAACGCCTCATCGTATGGCCATAGAATGTGGGCGTGAGTCATATTTAAGCCTGATGGTGGTGGTGCCAGATCAAATTTGATTCTTCCAAATGCATATATATTGATTTTATAGTTTTACCCTCTCAGTATGCGGGATCATTCCATTGTTTCTCCGTTGGTCTTGATGGGTAAATAAGTAAATATGTACAGGCGGGAGATTATCTGCTCTCTGCCATTATCAATTTGCTAATTTTCGAGGCTTAATTAGTGTGCTGAATTTTCGGTTACTCGAAAATTTTGGAGCTGAGATTTTAAGAGCCTTAATTAGTGATTTGACCTCAAAATTTGAAACCTAACTTTTGAAAATTTTGTTTCCTTATATAAACTTCAATTTTTTAACCTTTAATACTCCATTAAAATATGTGTTGATGAGTCTCATTTAAAAAAG
Source organism: Perilla frutescens (assembly GCA_026008535.1). NCBI lineage: Eukaryota > Viridiplantae > Streptophyta > Magnoliopsida > Lamiales > Lamiaceae > Perilla > Perilla frutescens. The sequence continues at coordinate 68,057,782 of BRKX01000005.1, forward strand.
AGCAGTGATTTTCAACCGGCCAGAATCTTTTATTATTTTTAATAATTAATTAATTTAATTAATAAAACACTAATTATTCAATAAATTTACATTGATGCCCTCCATAATAATTAGGGCAACTCTATATGCACTTCAATTCAGAAGAAATCGAAGATGGAAAAAAAATAAAGAAGTGAAGAAAAGAAAGAAGATGAAGCTGCGCCCTTTCTTCCGATCTGCTTCTAGAGTGATTTTAATAATTAATTACAAATCACTAATTTCCTTACAGAAGGATAATATAGTAAAAATATAACATTTAATAATTAACATAATTAATTTATTAATAATACAGTTTTATTAATCATCAAAAAATTAGATTCTGACTAGCTAGAATCTGACTGGCTAGCATTATTCTTTAAGAAATTGAGATTGTGGAGAATAATATTATTTTTACATTTAATGAAATATTTTGAACGCAATTACTCATGTTCGTGTAATTGGATTACTTTGTACCAATGTCTTGCAAGTGTAAATTTTTATATAAATCGAAGAACGCATGATCTTTCATTTAGCACAATCATGATACCATATTGAATAATCAAATCATCTAAAACTTTTTAGAAAGTTTGAACATAAATATTTTCATTTAGTCTCGTTGAAGCTCAATCCAATTCTTAGAAAGGGTTTGTTCGCACTCCATTCAAGCTCGACTACATTAATAATCCTAAGCTCAATTAAAATTTGGCAAAACATATTCGTAGGTCTTGTACTTTCATATTTTATTTTAATAGGTCCTTGTACATTTTTTTTTTTTATTTAGCCTCCTATTTTGGTAATACATTTTCTCAAGTCCCTATACTTTTTTGTCTTGTTTCGAAAGATCCCTGTACAAATTTATCATTTTACTAAGTCCTTCTATTTCTATATTTGATCTCATGAAGTCCTTATTTAATTGAACTAACAAATTTATTAACTTTTTTTTTGTTATTTAACCCAACCAATTTATTAAAAATTATTAGTGAAACTTTGATCAAATAAAAAATTAAAACTTAAAATAGAACAAATGATCATCTAAAAAATGATAAAATATATTATGATAGAAAAAAGGAGGTTGACCATCTAAAAATCATTGATAAAATATATTTAGTTTTCGCTCTTTTTTTCCATCATAAAATATATTTTAATCACGTTTTTTTTTTCTTTTGAGATGATTATGTGTAATTCTCTTTTAAATTTTAAATTTTAAAAATTATTTGATCAAAGTTTCAATAGTAAACATTAATTAGGTAGATTAAATGAAGGGGATTTAATAAATATTAATTAGTTCAAATAAACAAGGATTTAATAAAATTAAATATGAGAGCAGAAGGGTATTTAAAAAAAATTGTACAAAGACTTTTCAAAACAAAACAAAAAAGTATAGTGATTTGAGGGAATGCATTATCAAAGTAGAAGGATTTATTAAATCAAAAAAATTGTACAAGGACTTATTGAAATGAGACATAAAAGTACAGAGACCTAATAATGTGTTTTGTCTTAAATTTTTAAGCAATAATCGCTTCAATTAGCTAGATTCCTACACTACATATACATGATTAAATTAATCAAAATCTTGATTTTCTTCATATTTTTTTTAATGTATGTTGTTGGTAATGCTTATGTAACATTTGTTGAATGCTTGTGGATAAACACATTGCTTGTGTTGTGGGTCATTTGAATGTGATTGGAATTGAATGATTTAAGGTAAGGCAAATTCCCCCTCTCAATCTTTAATTTAAAGGCAATTAGGTGTAACTATTGCGTCCAAAGAAATGAAGAATGACAACACAATCGATACAAAGGAATTAGGTCATAAGAAACAAATGACTTCACATGGACAAAGTTTACAAACCACTCGATCTTTTTGTTGGTGTTTTTATTTATTTTAATTTTGTTTCACATATATATATATATATATACATGTTAAATGATGATTTTGTCTAAATTAAAGTGTAGTTAGTCAACCATGCATTAATATGTTCACAAAGGCAACCAAATAACATTGCTATAGTCAAATATCATAAATGAGTTTAGTTATATATGTGGGTATAATGAATACTATATATATCAATGGTATGTGAATTATATAATTTTTTTTTCATGAGATATATATCGATAATTTATACACGTATTACTATATTTTACAAAGTGTTGGTATGAAAGTTGAACCCGTAGCTTAGTGATAAAATATTGTCACTCCACCAAGTCATCTCATAGAAGTCCCCGCATGTTAATATATTATATGAATGCTTAAAGAAAATCTTTAGTAAAAAATTAAGAAACTTAATGATTATTTTATAATTTATACAGCACAACCTAGCATATTGATTTCATTTCATCCATTTATGATTATTTATTGATTTCCTCCAAAAACTCTCTCTCTCCCTCGCTCTCTCACAACACATGCAGTGATACACACATCACTCTTTAATATTGCAACAACTAACCACTTTAATTGTGCCATACAATTGTCAAAATCCAATAACATATTTGAATAATTTGATAGAATAATTTGACATAGCTGAAGTATAAGAACCCTCAAATAATGATTATCGGTATTTATTACTCGTTACGTGTGATGTTGCAATAAAGAATTTGATTTTTTTTTTATTATCTGCTATTAAATATACTCCATCCATCTCTGAATAAGTGTAATTCTGGATGAATGCACGCATATTAATAAGATATTAATTAGATAATTAAATTACCTTATACACCTTTGTGTGAATACATTAAATGAATTAAATATGATTGTTTGAATGCATTAAATAAGGGTAAATATGAGAAAATTGTGAAATTTTTACCTCGATTGTATAGAATGACAGTTTTTATGAAACAAAATTAAAGTGTTATAATGACAGTTATTGTAAAACGGAGGGAGTAGTTATCTTAGACCTAGAGTTGAGTACGAATGATTTGGAAAAAACCAAATTATATACTGTAAATAAAACCTTCCTACGTACAATTACATATATATATTTTCATTTAATGAATATAAGATATCACAATATTACATGCATAAAAATTATTAAACGTAAAGTGTTTAGTTCCAAAATCGGTAAATTAATTAATAAATTAATGTAAAAGATAATATAAATAAAAATGAAACAGCTAAAAATTTGAAGGGATACTAACAAATAATTCTTTAATTAACCTCATTCTTGTTGGGCTTCATAATTTTATTGTTTGACTAATCTTTATGTTGCGATGATGAAACCTTTTGAAACCACACAATTTGCAAGAAAATGCGCATTATATTGTGCTTTAAGAAAAGCTGCCAACAGAACGTAGTAGTAGGTACTAAATAGAGACATTTCACAAATAATTTTGAATATTATGGAATAAGCTAGATTTTACTGAAAAATAAAAAAAGAATAAGCGTATTAGAAAAAAAAATACGTTTAAAGAATAAGTATATTTAACTCTATTTTTGAGGGAAGCATGAATCATCTAAAAATTAAGAAAGTCAGTATTTCCGTCATGAGAGAGAGAGAGAGAGAGAGAGAGAGAGAGAGAGAGAGAGAGAGAGAGAGAGAGTAGTCCATTTTTCAAGTCAATCAAGAGATAATTTCTTATATATTAATAAGGAAATATTTGCGTTAGGTAATAGGTACATTTATTTTTGTCTTTTGTAGTTTGTTTTATGGGGAAACCGCACATGTATCTTAGGCTTTCAACATTTGTACACCAATTCAAAATCTTTTTTTTTTTATTATTATTATTATTTTTTTTACTCACACACCCGACCTATGGTATTGAGGAGATTTGAACCCGTGACTTTTGGTCTCCAAGCAATCTCACTCTACCATTAGACCATCCCCATCGGGACTTCAAAATCTTTACCGTGAATATTTAATATATCGATAAAGTTTGAATCCCGCTAATATTTCTTATGTCCACTTATTTGAAGTATATAATCATACAGGATATAGATGGTAAATCCATTATATTCTACTTAAATGTTCAGGGACTTGGGATCTCACAAGTTGGACTAATTACATATCTACAGATAATTCTATTTTAAAGTTTAAAACACACACACACACACACACATATATATATATATATGCAGTATAAATATCATGCACTTTTATTTATAAACTAATTATAAATTCTAACTATGTCATGACATGAGCAATATACACAATTTGTATCGAAATCATAAAAACATACTTTGCAAGTTTTGAATTTCACAGTTTTATTCATCACAATAATAATAACAAAACTTCCAAATCATCCAGAGCCTGGATCTTCTTCCATAACAACTCAATTTCTGCATCATCTTGTGTTACATTTATGATTTAACACCTAAATACAATCCAAATAAAACCCAAATTTGCTATAATTAATGTTGATCCAAATCGCACAAATATATCCAATCACTTATTACATTAAACCATGATACTAAGTTCATGTCTGATCACAGAAAAGAAAGGACAGAAGCAGAAGAGCATTCTACATTTCAATTAGCTAGGCAGAAATAGTGTTTGCCTGCACCACCACATCCATACCATACCATAATTTCCTCTACTGAATGATGAGCAATAAATTAATTAATTCAAATGATGATCTGATGATATGTGATATTCTGCTATAGAGCAACAAATGATCTAGTGATGGAGAGTTCAGACACATCCAAAGACCTCTCATCATCCTCCCTTATCGCGCTAACTGCCAGCGCGACCTGCCTCATGCTAGGCCGCGCCTGCAGAGACTTGGCCACACACTTGATCGCGATCTGCAGCACATTCACCATTCTTTCCTCACTGACACCTTCACGTATCAAGCTCTTGTCGAACACTTCCACTGTCCATTCCTCCCTCACCACGGCCACAACCCAACTCGCGAGGTCTAGCCCCTCCGTCAGAACCATCCTCCCAGTCAGGAGCTCGAGCAGCACTACTCCAAATGCATAAGTATCTACCTTGAATATGGACTTGTAGTCCTCCTGAGCTGCTTCTAGGGCTCTGTTAGCTACAATTCCTCCCTTCTGTTCTTCACCTTCGACCAGCATTAGCCCGTATTCGCTTATGCAGGCCTCCATATTCCTGTTCAGCAGAATGTTGGAAGATTTAAGGTTTCCATGAGGGATTCTGTCATATTGCAGCTCCTCATGCATGTAGGCTATTGCATCAGCTATTGTAGCAGCAACTGTCAGCCTGCTGCTCCAATCTAATGGACTTTCATTTCCTGAAATTCCTTTTTCAAATATATGTCACAAGTCACAACATTAATAAATATGTGGGAAAAAGAAAATTGAAAATGTAGGAGGATGCATTACCATGTATCTGTCTGAAAAGGCTACCATTCTGTTGAAATTCATAGACAATGAGCTTCTCCTGTCCAGAGCTGTAATGAGCAATGGCTGGCATAACATTGGGGTGTTTCACTTGACTCAGACGCCTCATCCGCTGTCGGAACTCACCACTCGAAATCGGCCAATCTTTAATCCTCTTCACGGCAAGATTCATGCCCTGAGCCTCACAGGCAACCTTGTACACACTGCCATGACTCCCTCTCCCTAGTAACTCGGCAGGGGCCTTCAGCAAGTCCTCGAACCTCAGCCCGTTCGCCTCCGGGCTCGACAGCACAATCAGCGAAGTCGAGACCTGTCCACTCTCAGCAGAGGCAGTGGAGTACTCAGATTTGCTCACCCCACCACCTGCCTTCAGCTCAACCGTGGAGAAACTAGGCTTCATCATGCTGTCATCAAAGGCTGCCACCTTGTTATCGGCGTCCACGGCTTCTCGCCTCTTCTTCCCCCTTTTCCTCAGACAGAGAAGGATGAGGAATAACGCAACGAAACCTATCAGAACATATCCAATATACATCAAAATTTGATTATTTGTTAGGCCACTTTTCCCATGCTTGGCTGATGGAGAAACTGGAGGAGGAGAAGGCGGCGCCTCCGGTGCTGAATCCTCGGCCGCCACCAATGAGCATTGGTTAGGCAGTGGAGGGCCACAGAGCTCCAGATTGTCGAGGAAACTACTCAGTGGGAAACCATGCAGCCCGCCTGGAATACGCCCGGATAAGAAGTTGTGCGAGACATTAAACTCCTTAAACCTTGAAAAATCGAGCTCCGGTATAGCACCGGAGAAGTCGTTCTCTTGAGCTAGAAACACAGCCAAGCCATGCATCTGCGACAGATCAGGCAAAGAACCAGAAATCTTATTGCCTGATACATCAAGAGTCTGCAAATTCCTCAGCTCAGAAATCGAATTCGGGAGCTGCCCCGAAAACTGATTCCCGCTGATGTCTAAATGAGTAAGCTCGGAGCAGTTCTTGATATAGTCCAAGTTTTCTCCATGAATGCTATTTTTGGAAACATTGATGATCAGAAGAGATTGAGACAGGGACTGCACATTGCAAAGAGTTTTCGGATCAAAAAGGCCTTGTAAATCGAAGCTGCCAAGATCGATGTTCTTCACATGAAAGTGTTGAAGATCACAAGTGATCCCTCTCCATCTATCGCTACAAGGGTCCGAGGAAGTATTCCAGCCGAAGCCAGGAATAGAAATGCTCTTGTTGTTGGAGAGTTTGGACAAGAACTCGAGCAACGAATCTCTAACCAGTTTTTCCTCGGATTTTGCCAAGTGTAGGAGAAGAAACAGCGAAACTACGCTGGCCAAGATTGGGATTTGCTTCATGCTGTAACAAGGAAAATAAAGAAATTTTTGGAACACAACTACAAAAATGTAGAGAGAGAGAGAGAGAGAGAGAGAGAGAGAGAGAGATGATATTAGCAAAGGAGTAAATCTTCAAAGCCTACGCTGATCGACGGAGTTTGCAAAGATTGTCTGTTTCATTGTCTGCACATTGACAAAGTCCGAGATATAGTCCATTCATATCATGTTCAAACCAGACAACAAATAATGTGCCGGCAAAATATGCTACATTTATACCGTCATTTTCAGTTGAATGGTTCTTGAAATCTCAACTGAAGTTCGATAACGATGTTTTATCATCATTTCTGTGGCCTAACTGGCAAACTTGTAGTAATCACCGTAGCTTTTCAAGAATTATTATAAGCTGCACAAGTTGTAATAACTCTCCCTCCCTCCCTCCCTCTCTCTCTCTCTCTCTCTCTCTCATCACTGTCTTCGTGTAAGAGCTGCAGTTTCACTAAAAAACACAGAACACGGGACAAATTCATGAAACAAACATAAGCCGAAACGAGCATATATTTCCACCTGCAGATGTCAAAAATATAATCTCTTCCATCATTTATGGACTATTTTTCTGGGGACGAACACATGCATAGGAAACAATTTACGTTGTAGATTCAAAGAGATGGAGATGACATAACATCATCAGACAGTAATATATGTATTACATTTTGCAGATGTTTGAACTTGAGCAGTAACTAGAAATGGGAACTGAATTTACTACATGGATTTCATAGTACCTAGTCACTAAAGCTGATGCCTTCTAAAGTCCTATTGTACATGATAGTAACCATTCATGATACAAATTAATTTAACAAAATAATGGATGATGAGCAGTTCGTTGCCTACGGATCGGCTCGCCCTGCAACTTCATCATCACTGTCAGTACGTCCGTCGCTGAAAGCCTCGTTATCGCTTACTTCATCATCACTTTCATCGCTTATATTATCATCAGCGTTCTGCTTCTTCGCGTAGCGCTCACAATACTCTGAATCGCACGAGAAAAGGTGTAAGAAATATATTTACCACACAATTTACTTACCATATCCTGATCCCACATTCACTAAGCTTTCGCCTTTTTCGTTTACTACTAAATATTTCCCCTGCCTTGCGATTTTCTTTTCTTACTTCCTTTTTCCTCGTGTTTTCCTGTCTATGCAAGTTTCATTTATCAGATTCAAAGAGAGAGAAGAAAACAACATACCCTTGACTTTTATCTCGTATTGCGCTTTATCTTTCATCATCAGAGACGCAGCATCACCATTCAGTGGGTCTGATGGGTTTGGATAAAGTAGAAGCTGGGGGAGGAAAACCTCAAACACATTCAACAGGTCTGCATATGGATACACATTTGTCAATCTCTTCACATAATTCGATAAAAATACTCATGAAGTCATATTCATAGTCATGGAACAAGTTGTATATCTTTCCTTTCCTACTTCTAGTGTAGGCTCCACATCGATTTGAGAAAATCAGGATACGAAAAAGGTTAGAGCTAGTGTTGTTACCCATCCACAATACAATTAGTTCAAATTTCAGTTTGTGTTAATCATGAAAAACAAGTTCCTCCAAGTTCTTCAGTTCTTGATAGCATTTTACTCCCATCTAAATGAGATCTTGAAAACCACAAGCTTCTCCAATCAACAGATAAACTTACCAAACATTGGACTCCATGACTGGTTGATGACATCCAAGCATACAGAGCCCGACCTGTCATTCAAAAATCAAATAATCAACACTAAGAAGTATTATGGATACGATATATTAATCAAATTTCGATAATTTTTTCTCTTAAAGTGAAAAGGGCAGTATAATTATTACCAGAACTGCTAAGCAACTTATTGCGTATCCAAATTCCAATTATTTACATGCAGCAAAACATGATTTCGTAGTTGAGAGTTCACAGACAACATGCTTATATTCTTGTGAAACAGACGCAACAAAAAGCGTTTGGAACTTACAGCTCATCAACATTGGGGTGGAAGATTTTGTTGACAAACCCAATAGAAGGAGACTTGTATGGATAAGCATCCGGAAGCTCCACACGAACTTTCCAAACTCCACCTTCATAAGGGCCTACAGTTAATGTCAATGTCAAAACCACCCTCCTCAAACTTGATATAGTAAGTGGCTAAAACTTGAGAGAAAATCTTTAAGCACGTCAAAACATTCCATCACCAGTCAATTCCATGACATATGCACTGGATCATCTATCTGAACTAATCACTTTTGGCCTTGGGAGCACCAACCAGAGAGTAAAATGTATGCAACACTAAGAAGCATTTAATCGAGGACTAAATTCTATGAAAGCCGTAGTTTCCTTTATTGAATATTGCAGGGCAATGCCTAAGTTGGAGCAAAGCAGTGTGATCTTCTTACACTAAAGTTCCCTTAACCACGTATCCTTCCACTAAAAAAAACACATCCTAATACATTGGTCTAATGGTCAGAAATTGAAAAAAGCCACCACTTCGAGACCTAACAACACAGCAAAATTAAACCTAAAGTGAGAGAGTGGTCAGATAGAATACCAAGGTAGAGTCACAATCGCCAAGAACACTACTGCAACATAACTGACAAAAAACAATTCATCTTCCGCCACTCAAATCAATTCGGGAAAAAATGAAAAATTATAACAAGGCCCAGGAAATTCGATGAAGAAAGTGAAAAAGCTTCACCAACATAAATAATTATATAGCAAGTGCAGAAAATTTAGTCATGTAAAATAGAGGCAATCGCATGCTAAAGTAGGCTGACATTACTTTCTTTTGGCCCATGAAATTCCACATTGAACTCATTGATACCATCATTTATAGGCTCCACAGTGTAGTCACTCATCATTCTACAAAAAAAGAAAGCAAGAAGGTTAAGTAGAAGAATCCAGATACTCATATTAATAGCTATGATACCCTAACAATATCAGAAAACTGTGCTCCGGTGAGTGCAATGTGATTAGGAGCAATCAATATATTGTTGGTTGGTCATATTGGTGAAGACGAACTGGATATCCCTTGAGTTAGAGTTGGAAGAATATGGAGAATGTTAACCAAGAAACACTTACAATTTCATGACATCCATATCACGCCTCTTGCTGGGAGAAGACATTTCGTCTAAGAGCTACCCTTGTATGGCCTAACAAGAAAGAAAGTGAAAACAGTTACAAAAGTTGTTCATCACAACTTAGAGAAAGAATTGTAAAGAGTAACAAAAACATAGAAAATATCACAAGGTGTACTAATAAACTGCAGAACTTTCAATCACTGAAACGAACTTTAAAATATAGATCCAAGAAAACTGGCTGTAATGATTAAGCAACTATTACTACTTAGAAATATTAAAGTTCAGCTTATCAAGGAGATTATTTGGCATGAGAAATTGATTAAACATAAGAATACTACTTGTCATATGAAAGAGCTGGAGACATATGCAGTTTAGTGAAATCCACCGCCTTGAAATTGCAATAAGGAATAGTGAAAGTTTACACGGTAGTTCAATATCACACGAACCATGATTTTTTTTAAAAACACAAGCCATTTTGAGAGAATTCCTAGCCTTTGGGTATAAGGAAGCAAATATTAAACGAAGCATAATAGCAGGTCTGAACGATAGACAGATAACCCTGTGATGAGAAGTTTGTTTTGAAAATATTAACAACCTTCTATAGCATACAATAAAGAGTGGAGTGCCAACAATTTTCAACCATGGGAATGCACAAAGGCAAAACCTTGTGCAATATGTTGCATTTGAAGTCCAATGATTTATGACTTTCCGACTCGAAGGTTTTGGTTTCAACTAAGTTCCTGGCTTTCGACAGCATTGATTTTCAAGAAACCTTGTTCACTTATATAATGATTTCAATGAGGCAATTTAGTTTGTACTAACACCAGATGTTGACCTATAACATTCTTTAACTTTTGTACTGTTGCAATCTTCCACTTATAAATTCAATAAATGGACAAGTGCAAATAAGCAACAATTTTAGTTTTTTGCTTCTCTGTTTTAAGATTAATCTCAAATGAGTAATTAAGTGACATCTGCATTCTCTAACTAGCAAATTCTCCAATCACCATCCAAAAAAATTAAGGTCATTTACATGCTCCAAAACTGAAAAAAAAAGGAGAAAAAACTCGATCCAACACAAAATCCCTCCAACCAATAATCAAGAAACGGGAAAAAGGCAAAATCATAAGAACCCACATCGCCATTGAATCTAAACAACAGCAAAAGCATTCCAATCACACTTCACGGTCCAAAAATCAAGAACCCCACAACCCTAAATCATCTCCTTTCCAAAGATTGGGAAGAAAAGAAAATCAAACAGAAATACACTTAAAAACTAACCCCAGAGATGAGAGAGAAAACAATAAGATCAGTAGATCAAGAACGCTTGTCAAATATATATATATATATATATATATATACGGATTTAAAGTCTGCGTTTTTATGTGTGTGTTCAAGATTAGGAAAAAAGTAGGATAACGCAAGAGAAAACAACAAGAAAATAGAAAAATAATGGGAAATGAATCGAACATGTCGACATGTACTATATCATTTATTTCGCTGCTTCAAAAGATTTTGGTTTTCAGGCGCACGTGCTCAGTCGGTGATAGAGAGAGATAACGCGGTAAATGGTAATCCAATGTTCGTATAGTTTTTTTTTACTCTACATACGAAAAATTACAGTTTTTGTGGTAAATTGCTGGCGGCCGGATTTGCCTCTTCTCCACCAAATTCTACACGTAAAATTTGTGTGATACTATTTTCACTCTGGAGATGTTACGGGATTTCGTGAAAATCATTGTTGGGAGATTTTTTTAGAAACTTTCCAATTCTTGAAAATTGATGTCATATATAGTTGGAGAAATCCATTTGAGGTGAATATAATTGAATTCATCACCAATCGCATATCATATTTTGATTGGATTTTATAATTAAGAGAATATAACAACGTCATTTATAAAGCACATCAACTCGTGTATCTTAAATATTGTTGTATTTATGGATTGACGAATCCACAATCAAAATTCGATAAAATTACATGGAAACACGACAATATAAATTATTTATTCTCCCTTCGTCCCAAAAAATAAACTGGTTGAGAATTTTACAAGAATTAAGATAAATTTGGGAAATGCAATTAATCCAATGTCCCAATTATTTATTTGACAATGAATTAATTATTAATGTAAATATATTAAATAGGATACATATTAGTAAATTAACTAAATATAAATAGAAACCAACGTATTTATTAGGACATCCATAAAAGAAAAATAAATATATCCTATTGGGCCTAAGGGAGTACATTTTTATGGGCGAGGGTCCTTTGTAGCTTTCTAGTTTTAAGTAAGTCAATCAAGCACGTATGAATAATCCATTAAGTCAGAGCTCTAAACCAACTAACGTTATAAACTACACTACGGAGTTAGAATTATGGGTGTTAAAAATGTAATTTAAAAAGAATGACCCTTCTTTTATAACAATAATTTTTATTACATACACGATTGACGAATATATGAATGTGTGGAAAAAAGTTATAAAATGAAATAATTGAGTGAATGTTACAGTTGATAGATTTGCATATCTTTTTTGTTTAATGAAAATAAACCTCCTGAGAAAAGTACCCCTTATAAGGCCGGTCGCAACGATAATGCACATAGAAACATTATTTATCAAAACATTTAAGTAACAATACATAGAAATATATTATCCATCTATATATATTAAAGTAAAACCGCATGGGTACAAATGTACAATTATTAAAAAATCGTCAGTGAAAAACTAATCTAATAATAAATGTTTGCCAAAATATTTGCAATGCAGCGGTTGTTTATCTAATACCTTTTATGGCACATAGGTTCAAATCTCCTCGACCATGCATTCTTCTTTTATTTTCTCCTTTTGGAATTAGTTATATATTTCTATTTTTTTTAATTAATGTCATTGATGGAGTAAGTTGGATCTCCATTGTTATATTAATTTCCGACCTTCGAACTTGTAAAATAATTTGGGAGTCAACATAATTAATTATTTGGGAAAAAGAAAGAGGGAAATAATTTCCTTTTAATTGCGAATATAAATCGACATGGTGAATCGATGACACCAGGACTAGGGCCTTTGAAACTCTATATATATATATATATATATGATGTTGTGGATGTCGTTGTCATATTTATAGTGTGGTTGAAAAATGAAGAGTAATTCTTTCAGTGGACTGGAGGGTGTTGAAATTAACGAACAAGAGTAATTTTTTTAATTATCAAACGCAGTACACGAGCCTGCGTGTTAGTTTTGGAAAATTGCACTGTGTGAGATGTCAGATCAAAAAATTAAATTAATTCAATTCAATTTTAGGATTCACTAATTCTATTTTAGAGTATATATTTATTTTAATAAAAAATAATTATCGAGTACAGTGCATGAGTCCACACGTTAACATTTATCGAGTGCACTGTGAGAGACGCCGAATAAAAAAAAAATCAAATTATTTGAGTTTAATTTTAGATTTCACTAATTCCATTTTATAGTATATATTTATATTTATTTCAAATAAATTAATTATCGAGGATAGTCCACGAGCTCACGCATTAGCGTTGGACGAGTGAGCTGCACGAGATGACGAATAAATAAATTAAATTAATTTAAAATTTTAATTAATTCAATTATATAATTTTAGAGTTCACTTATTCAATTTTATGCTATATGTTTATTTCAAAAAAAATTATTGAACGTAGTACATGAGCTCACTTGTGAGCGTCAGAAGAATGCATTGCGCAAGACGCATAATAAAAAATTAATTAAAAAATACATATATTTTTGTAAGCAAACAATAAGAAATTAAAAATTGAGAAAAACTGAAAAAAAAAGGGGAATGGGTGGTGACCATTGGAAAAAAAATCATAAAGAGAAAGGAAGGGACCATCTTCCTGAGTTCAATAACATTCGTCAGATAGTCTCATAGGAAACCTCCTCATTTGTATGAATAGCTGATTTGTTGATGCTATTTTCTGTAGCTCCTCTTGGTCTTTAGATGTTGTTTTTGTGGTGGTTGGGGATATTTGATTTTCATTGAGGTTAAATACAACTTATTTTTGCAGTTCCACTCGAAATTCCACTTAAGAGAAGTTTATTAATCTGTAGTAATGGAACAAACAATCAGTTCATACGGTTTAAACAAATTATTAAGAGAATTTGGTATCCAACCATCTATTTTACAAATCGAAGATAATATATCTCCCCTCATAATTTAAGCTTCACAAAATAAGCTCACAATCTTTTTTGGAAATGATGCTACATATCGTACTAAATTTGACAACTATGCATATACACAATATAAGAGATTAAGAGGATCCAATCCCTATTTCATTTATGTTTGAAGGAAACAAGAAACGATGCATATGCATAGAAAAATGGAAGAATGATAAGAAGAGAGGAAGAGTAAGACCCCGTTTCGTTTGGTAGATGAGACATAAGATTGATAGGATAAATTTAGATTATACTGTTCATATAAAAATAATCATATGTTTGAATTGATTGATTATAATTTTGATAGTTCATGATATATTGCTAATATTTTGTTTGGAATGAATGATTATGATTAAAATGCAGTTGAATACCAAAATTGCCCTCCATATAAATATTTATTGTTAATTTTAAGGTTGCAATTATTTTTACTCAAAAACTTGACAATCTAATTATGGATGACTAATTAAATTACAATTATGGATTTATAGCAGAATTTATGGTAGATTATTATTCTTATTTCTAGTGTCTTTAGTATTTTATTTAAAAGTAATTTCAATGAAAACTAATTTATACATAATATGCACTTGTGTAAATATTCCCCAAAATTGAGGGTAAAGAGATTCAAATATTATTTAATTGAGGATAATTTTCAGTGAGATATTATTATTATTATTATTATTATTATTATTATTATTATTATTATTATTATTATCATCAATCAAACCTAAACTACCCTAATCCTTCAAGATTATGCTACGGATTATGAAAGGTGACGGGAGAGAGTGGTGGACTGACGGCGGTGCATATCTTTGTTGATAAGAGAGAAACATCTACATTAGTTGGTTAGGACAATTAATTAAATGTTTTCTGCTCAAGGATTGTTTAGAGTTTTTATCCAATTATTTTATTCTCTTTCAAAATTGTACTGTACTATATATTTATTTTTATTTTTATGATAAGGAAATCGTATAATATTTTACAATAAGATCGTCAAATCAAAATTGCATCGCTAAACTCATATGATATTACAAAATATCATTCAGGTTAAAAACATAAAAAAATATTCTAAACCTGTTTATGAATATATTTAAAAAATTATAAATACAATATTACATACGTAAACTATCTTTTGATAAAGTTTTAATAATTTCTTATTATATACTACAGTATTACTATTACAACTAATATTTTAACTATCATTAAATATTCAAACTTTAAATTTAAAATATATGAACCGATTTATGCACATCGTACAGAAAAATACTAGTATATAAATGGACAAAGTGTGTAAGAAAAATAAATATTTTCTTGATTTAATATTTCGTTTCTATTAGCTAGTTAGCTAGCACTAAAACAATTACGGAAATTCAAAGAGAGAATAAAATTATTTTCACAAGTTCCTCAAAAAGAAATAATTTCATAACAAGACAACCCAGTTAACGGTCAACTGTTTAACGCCGTCGTTTCGACCGTGCAAAAAACCGACATCCTACGAGACCAGGGTTTCGTATAAATAATAGCGAAGAAATAAAATTACAACAATGGCGGCAACATTCACAACTGACAACGGATGTTCAAATCCTCTTTTGTAAGTTAGCAGAGAAAATCCAACAAATAATTATCACATGGGAGTTCACGGCCTCTGGGAACTCCTCGCCCCCGTCGGCCGCCGCGTCTCCGTCGAAACCCTCGCCGGAAGGAAGCTCGCTATCGGTAACTCCCAACCGTAGCCCTAATTTCCTGATCGCACTATTTGTGTCGCTTATTAACCTCTCTCTCTCTCTCTCTCTCTCTCTCTCTCTCTCTCTCTCTAGACGCGAGCATATGGATGATACAGTTTATGAAGGCAATGCGGGACGAGAAGGGGGAAATGGTGAGGAATGCCCACATATTGGGGTTCTTCCGTCGAATTTGCAAGCTTCTCTACCTCCGGACTAAGCCGGTTTTTGTGTTTGACGGCGGCACGCCCGCTCTTAAGCGGCGGACAGTCATTGCGCGCCGCCGCCAGCGTGAGAATGCACAGGCTAAGATCAGGAAGACTGCAGAGAAGTTGCTACTCAATCATGTGAGTTGTGTTGTTAGTCTCTTGAAATTTAGAATTGTTATGCTGAATTTTGTGGTCTTGATTAATGTTTATAAAGTTGGAATCCTTCGTGTGATTAATAGTAATTGTTAATTGTTTAATTTATTGTTGATAGCTTAAGACAATGAGGTTGAAAGAATTGGCGGCAGATCTTCAGAAACAGAGGCAGGAGAATGATATGAAAGGGAAAAGGCCCGTCATACCAGAACCTGGTAATGAGTTGGGAAAGCAGAAACAAGGTGATGATGTGGCCGGAAGTTTTAATCAGGAAGAGTTGGACGCCATGTGAGTTTATGTTGGATTCTCTTTTGCGTATAGTTTTAATTTGATGTAAATACAGTTTGACTTCTGTTAACTAGTTGATTTAGGTTGGCAGCTTCTATTGCTGCAGAGGAGAGTGAGGGTTTTAGTATTGGTGCGTCAACATCAGGTACTCCAGATGATGAAGTCTTCTACGAGGATGATGATGAAGACGATGAGGAAATGATACTAGTAAGTATGGTTCGTGATTGAACTAGAGGCGTAATAATCTATCTATTCGTATGGCTTCTCTCCCTCAAAATATTTTTTTGATGGTACTTCCTTCTGTCATATTTTCTTACAGCCAGAGATGCATGGTAAAGTTGATCCAGCTGTTTTGGCTGCATTACCTCCATCAATGCAACTTGATCTTCTTGTTCAGGTGGCTTACGCCTTCTTCTTGTTATTTATTTCTAATATTTTATGAATCACAAATATTTAACCTTACATGTTAATCTCATGCTTACAGATGAGAGAGAGACTCATGGCTGAGAACAGGCAGAAGTATCAGAAGGTCAAAAAGGTATAAACAGCTTTACCAGGTTCCATAAAGTCCTCTGAATGGACCCTTGTTTACATTATATATTTTATGTATGGAGAAATTTTATGTGTGCTTTTGCTTCATGAAGAACCTAAGTTTCTCAATGATATATTTGTTTTACATTACTGCTATTAATTTAGCAGTACGGTATGCTAAGATACTCATTCCTAAGTGGAGCCTTGAAGGGTTTTTTTTTTTAAATGCTCCCATTCATGCCGTATTTGCATTTATGTATGTGTTTTTGGCTGGTTTAGGCTCCAGCAAGGTTTTCGGAGCTACAAATAGAGTCCTATCTCAAAACAGTTGCTTTCCGCCGTGAGATAGATGGAGTCCAGAAATCTGCTGCAGGGAGGGGAATAGGTGGTGTGCAGACATCACGAATAGCATCTGAAGCCAATAGGGAATTTATTTTCTCCTCATCCTTTACCGGGGATAAAGAGTACGCTTTGTTTTTTAAATATGCAGACTTTGTGCTTTTGTAAAGCAATTTATTTGATGTATTTTAATGCTTTTAAAATAAAACCGTATTGCTTTAGTTATTTGATTATAAAAAAAATATCTTGATTTTACTAGAGCCCTTGCATCTGTTGGACAAGAGAGAAATGAAGCCGATCAAAGTCGGGCCCCGCCAGTAGAATCTTCTTCTAATGCTGTCAATAAAGATCAGCAGACCAAAAACAATCTTGATTTTGCCAGAACCCTTTCATCTGTTGGACAAGAGAGAAATGGATCCGATCAAAGTCAGCACCCGCCAGTAGAGTCTTCTTCTATTGCTGTCAATAAAGATCAATGGACCGAAAATATTGATGCGGCAGCTGGTTCAACTGTGGCTGAATCTGAAAAGACATTTAATGATGAAGTTGAGACATATTTGGATGAGAGGGGTCGTCTCCGGGTCAGTAGGGTAAGAGCACTTGGGATTCGTATGACACGAGATCTGCAGAGGAATCTAGATTTGATGAAAGAGATGGATCAGGAGAAAACTGAAAACAATAATGAATCTGTCACTACTAGGAATCTGTCGGGTGTTCTAGATGATTCATATAGCAGAATCCAGCATTTAGAAGCTACTGTTATGAATAATGGAACGAATAATGAAGTTGACAAAATCAGGGAGCCTGTAGTAGTAAATGGAGCTTCTATTGAAATTTCCTTTGAAGCTACATTGGAGCCTGATAAACATGTTGGCGACGATGATGGTTTGTTTGCTCGTCTGGTGGCTGGAGACCCAATAACAGACTTCTCTGTTCATGATTCCATGATATCGAAGCAATCTTCGCATACTGCTTCAGATAATGAGTGGGAGGAAGGAGTCATTGAAGGCAAGAGTACTGAATATCAGAATGAAGAGGGCATGAATGATGAGGAAGAAGTTGAGTGGGAGGAAGGAAATGTAAGCCAGAATCTTTTTCCAAAGGGAGCTCTGGAAGAAGAATCTGCTTTTCAGGAGGCAAATAGAAGAATAAAAGAGGATACAAGGGGTCAAAGATCAATGGATGACATCCATGAAAATCTTGCATCAGAAGGCAAGAGTACAAAGTATCCGAATGTAGAGGAAATGAGTGATGAGGGAGAAGTTGAATGGGAGGAAGGATTTGAAGACATTCAATTGAAATCTTCGTCCTGTCCAGGTGAAAGCAATAAAACTGTTACAAAGGGAGCTCTGGAAGAAGAAGCTTCTTTGCAGGAGGCAATTAGAAGAAGTTTAGAGGATGTATCAGGTTCCAGATCAATGGTTGACTTTCGGGAAAATCACACATCAGAAAGAGCTAGAGGAATGGCTGGAATGGCTGGTGAGACAACTGGTCATGTATTCGTCCGTGAAGGGAAAGAGGGGTCTGATGTTGCAACCTCATCAGATGATGTACACCGACCATTTGGTTCAATGAATGACCTTGATAACCTATATTCAGAAGCAAAAACTTCTGCATTCATAGAATTCGGTTCTGAAAGGGTTAATTTAGATCCTAAGCCTTTGAATCAAGATGCTGGTGAAAAAATAGCTTTGGCTACAGACACTCTGCTGGGAGGGGAGGCTAAAGAACATCCATCAGACACTTATAGTGTAGATAGTGGTGGGCTTGGAATGAGGAAGCTGGTGGATGCTTGTAGCAAAAAAGTTGGACATGATAGGAGAAGCTCTGCCTTCACCGATTCACCACCTGACCGAGTGCTTGATTCTGGTTCTGCTGATGCGAAAAACTTGTTCCAGGCAGAGTCTGATGAGCATTTCAACAATACTGGGAAACCTTCTGTAGACGATTCAGTTATTGATGTAGATGAATTAGCCAGTGATGAAATAGATGGTAACTTTTTGATGGAAAAAGAAGCTAATGAGAATTATTATCAGGATCACAAGATTGTGGAGGATCGTCTGGAGGAAGAAATCTTGTTTCTAGGTAAAGAACGTGAAGAGCTAGGAAGTGAGCAGCGGAGGCTTGAGAGAAATGCAGAATCAGTGAGCAATGACATGTTTGCTGAATGCCAGGTTTGTTTGTTGGGGCTAGCCAATGGTTTCTTATAGCTATTGAACATGCACAATGATAAGAAACTTACGTCTCTGATTCCAGTTCTTAATTACTTATGATCCTTAAACATTTAACTTGGAAATGTAAAATGTAATTTGAGGTGGAGATTGATTCTTGTATCGTGTTCGATAAGAATCCTTTCCTTCAATGTCTATTTGACGCACTGACGTTAGTCATGCTTGGAACTTTTGGCCACTTTCTCTTCATTATCCTTGATATTGTTATCAGTTTTTCTTGGTACTTTCTTGTTTAACCTGCGGACATTTCTTTTTAATATAGGAGTTGCTTCAAATGTTTGGCTTACCATACATTATTGCTCCAATGGAAGCTGAAGCTCAATGTGCGTTCATGGAGTTGTCCAATCTTGTTGATGGTGTGGTAACTGATGACTCTGATGCATTCTTGTTTGGGGCACAATGTGTGTACAAAAACATCTTTGATGATCGCAAATACGTGGAAACATATTTGATGAAGGTGATCTTGTAACTTAGCCTACTATAACTATCTACTTTATAGGTATTAATGTCATCCATAATAATCTCAGTTGAGCTTACGATTAACTCATCATCAATCAGTTATGATTTCCCATTCCATTCTAGTTTGCTTCAATTTTTCTGTAGTATGGTTAAATTAAATTTGGTTAAATATGAGTTAAGGTTGGACCACATTGACCATTTTGTTTAGCAAATATATCTGTTTTAGTTTTAGTATTGGTTTTGATATTTGGACGGTTTTCTAGGATATTGAGAATGAGCTTGGGTTAGATAGAGAGAAGCTAATCCATATGGCATTGCTTCTTGGGAGTGATTACACTGAAGGCATTAGGTAACAGTTAAAAATTTTGTCATTAATATTTTCAGTACTTCATTTTGTCAATAGATCAGCTCTAAAGATGCTTAACCAGTGTCTTTTTTCAAGAACTCTGGTAGTTCACCTTGTAATTTTCATTGAATGATGTAATATTGTACATGGTCTTATGTCAGTCTCTTGTAAATGTTTCAGTGGTGTCGGCATTGTTAATTCCATTGAGGTTGTTAATGCTTTTCACGGGAAAGAAGGCCTCCGTGAATTTCGAGAGTGGATTGAATCGCCAGATCCTAGTATCCTTGGAAAATTAGATGTAGAAGCAGGAGGTAACTCGAGGAAGAATGGATCGGAAGACACTGACGATGCTGAAAGGAAAAAGCAGATTTTCAAGGATAAGCATGTGAAGTCACCTGCTTCACTTTTTCATCTAAATTTTGTTGGATCATGCTAATGATTCTCATTTTCTTGGCATATCGGATTTGAATTGTCTTTATTTGTTATCTTTGTAGAGAAATGTAAGCAAAAATTGGCATGTTAGTTCTTCTTTTCCAAGTGATACCGTGATTGCAGCATATGCTTCTCCACAAGTGGATAAGTCTACAGAATCATTTGCATGGGGAAAACCAGATCTGTTTGTTCTTCGCAAGTGAGTCAAATGCTTGTTTTACTTGTGTGCTTGAAAATTTGGATAGCATTCAATTGCTGTCTTGATCTATAACTTTTGTATTGAAGTGCTGATTATGTAGTGAAATGAGAAATTTAGGCAAATGAAATAACATGTTAATTAATTATTCTTATTATCGAATATGTTTTTGCATACTTGTGCAAGTATACCACCCTGAAAGGAAAATTATACTACTTTCCAACTTGCTATATATTCTTTTACTGTTAAAGTGTTGCAATTTGACAAGGAGAATTGGCTTGCAGATTGTGTTGGGAGAAATTTGGCTGGGGTTCCTCTAAAGCAGATGAGTTGCTGCTACCAGTGCTTAAGGAGTACAACAAGCATGAGGTGATGACTTTTCGTTTTTACTCACAGCCGTGTTCCACACACACACTGTAGTGCAAACTCTATGAAGGCACCCATGGTAATTGGTATTGATCTTATTTTAGTTCGGTTGTTTGTTCATCTTCAAAGGTATTGTGTGTGAGGGAAGATGGGAGTAAAAAAACGACTTTGAATTTAGGCCTCAACATATTAAAAGCCTCTTCTTTTGCGATAGTAATATTACTGTGATAGTAGTACTAAGATTTTAAAGGATTCTTGAACACCCAAATTATCTGGCATTCAGGGGGCCCAAAAGAAAATCATCGTTGTTAGTCACGAATGTTGGGAGGCCAGTTCCTATGTTATTCTAACATTGCCTATTTATTCCAGTTAATTCTTGTATCTTTGTTCCCCAAAATTGTTTTGATGTTATGGGCTTTTTTATGCTCAAGTATCTAACGTAGTTGGAGAAGACGAGCATTCATTTGACATCTTTCTTTTTTCTTGCCTATCTGGTTTGGTTGATAAAGACGCAACTGAGACTGGAAGCATTTTACACATTCAACGAAAGATTTGCCAAAATTCGGAGTAAGAGAATAGAGAAGGCTGTCAAAGGAATAACAGGGTCTAAATCTTCTGCATTGATGGATGAGACACCCCCAAAATCATCTGGGAGGGGCAAGAAAAGGAAAGTGAAGCCCCATGAAGATGAACTAAATCAATTAGAAATAGATTCAACAGGAGTAGATGGTGCTGCTACCAGTATTAAAGATAACACCACAGTGAAACCAACCACTGATCCGCCAAAAAAAGGACAGACTAAAAAGAAGAATTCCCGGAGAATCTTAGAAGAATCTATTGATATAGACGAGCATGGTATATCCAGGAATGAACCACGTGTGGGAGGAAGAAAAAGAGGACGAGGCAGAGGACAAAGAAGCGGGAGAGGGAGGAAGAAAGCTGATACTGGAACCAGCTATGATGATGCCAGCAGTAGTGAAAATGACGAAGAAATGAAATCCCACACATCAGAAGAAGCTCATCAACTACGAAGGGTAAGTCATTTGTGTGTGTATGTTTACTAACAATTTTCTTGGTTGTACTAAAGGATATTCATCTATTTTTTGCATTTTTTTGAAATTTTATTGCCTAATTTCCAGTCAGGGCGACCTCGGAAGAATGTGAAGTACAATGTTTCTGAAGAGTTTGACAGCTCTGACAAGGAGGGTTTAACTTCCCTCGACGAAGGTATAATGCCTAAGGAGTCGCTTACATATCAAGAAATTGGTGGTGTCGACAACAGCCTCCATGACCAACTAAATGAAGGCGGTGACTTTAGGATGGGCGACAGACTCCTGTCAGAGGAGGTGGAACTGGCACACGGGCTGTATACGACAGATAGGAGTCTGATTGATGATGGTGAAACAAAAGATCCTTCTGACCATGGCCAAGAATCGAAGGATTATCTTCAGTTTGGAGGTGGATTTTGCATGGATGAAGATGAGGAGGATGGTTCAAATGGCCATGCATCAAGTCCCACAAGAGAAACAATGCTCGAGAACTCAGACATTCTTACTGGTGCTGATCCTCGTGATAGCAATCTGCCTGATACAGGTACACCTGATATCGTGATTAACACGAACGATCACACATCAAGAAGTGATCATTATTCATTGGAGAATGCCGAGGATGATCCTGAGAATTGCAACGTGATATCCCTTCGTGCAATGCCTAACTTGAGAAGGAAAAGGAGGAAGAATTGAGGCTGTTTCCCGAAACTGCTGTTTTTCGTGCTTTGGTAGATGAAGAATCGAACTCCCTGCTTCGATATATTGATGTGCGGATGGTATGTAGTAGGGAGGGAAAATAAAAAGGACGAACCCTGCTTCCCCGTCCCGTCCGTGCTCAATCTGAATCCATGGATTCAAACATTACGAATTGGATTAAGTTCTTTTCCCCCTTTCCTTTCCAGCTATGGTGAATGTGATTTTTTTAATCACCGGTCTTATTACATAACTTACTAAGAAAATTTTGTGAACGAATGATCTCATAATTAAAATGTCAAAATTTTGAACTTTACAAACTTTTCCTGAGTCGAGATATTGAAAATAATGAGTGTAAATATTTCAAAAATAAAATAATTAATGTGGAAAATAGACTTCAATTTTCTCTGGTCCCTCCTAAATATGTCGTATACGTTGTTGTGTTAAAAGAAACACGAGATGATTAACAACATCGAGGTAGTAGTAGTGACACGAAAGAAAGAAAAAAATATTAGATGGCTGTCAATCCTCACCGGCCAATATGGCATTGTCACCAACCATTAACCACAGTATATATCATCAAATTTAATTCTGCTATTAGATATTTTAAAAAAATGATGTTTAAAACTAAAATCTACTATTAAATATGGTGATTTAAGACAAGAGAGAGAACAAAGCGCTGCATCATTTCCAAGTCCCTGATGTGGGGCCCTCCAACTCACATAGTACACTCCACACTCCACTTCCAGTCCCTCTATTATTACAACATTAACTAATCCAAAATATTCATTTCTTTAACATTGCGTGTGCCCGCAACACGCTCAAAATGGCGAGAGCCGCCGCTCACCGGAATTACTGCTACCGAGAAGTGCTGCCGTTCGCCGCCATGGTCTCGATGGAGTGCCTCAACGTCGGCCTCAACACGCTCTTCAAACTCGCCGCCACCCACGGCATGAGCCGCCACGTCTTCCTCGTCTACGCCTACGGCGTCGCCGCCCTCATCCTCCTCCCCTCGCAGTTCTTATCCCTCCGGTTCGACCGCACTGATGTTATAATTTGTTTCTTTTTATGCCTGAAGTCTGAGCTCATACAAAAAATTGTCTGAATTTGTCGCAGATCGCGACTTCTCCCGTCCTTGAATTTCTCGGTACTGCTGAAGATTTTCCTGCTCGGAGCCGTCGGGTGAGAAACCGGTGCTTCGACGCTATCGATTGTTGTTTCATTTCGAGAGTTGACTTTTTTTTTTTTTTTTAATTTTTATAAATAGATGAATCGTAATAATTAATTGAGTTTTTGATTGTGCGATGAAGGTATGCATCGCAGATAATGGGATATACAGGGATAAATTACGGCTCTCCGACGCTTGCTTCCGCCATGAGCAACCTCGCTCCGGCCTTCACTTTCGTGCTGGCCATCATTTTCAGGTCTTTTCATTACTTTAGCCCCACTCTCTCTCTCTCTCTCTCTCTCTCTCTCTCTCTCTAACTTTGTGCCTTGGTTAATTGCATTTATTATTGGCATCCTTTTTTGTATTTTTCTCCATATCTTTCGTGTTGCACTATCTAGGGTGATGAATATTATATGGTTTTTATATTATTTTTAAATTGGATTATCAAATACAATATTGGTTAAATAATAAAATGAAAATGATGGTTTTTGAGCTAAAATTTATTATGTTGTTCATGCCGCTATCAATTAAATACGAACAAAACATTCTAATTAAGCTCATATTATTAAAATTCGAACTCGTAATATTTCAATAATGTGATGGTTATTCGAGCAGCTAGACCGGCGGAAATTTAGTCCCCAAAATTGAAATAGAGAATCTTAATCCAAAGGGGAGGTAGTAGAATATGTAATCCTATATTTGTGTGGTCCTTTTAAAATTGGGTCATGGATAGGGTGTTGTAGGGCATAACTCTCTAATTCAATAAAAAGTAGGATATTAATGGACAAGCCAACAAAGTCCAATCAAATTACATCATGGATCTAAATTCTAATAAGTCCGACTACAATTTGACCTTCATTTTATCCCTCGTGAGATGCTATCAAACCAATTGAGTGGTAGGCAACTTTGTCCATATGCTAATTCTTCCATTATATCTTATACTATTAATTCACCTGTATAATAGATACCATATCATCTTATAAACATTATAGTTTAAAAAATTAATTGTATGTTGAAAAGTATATATGTTAATTAAAATTTGCAAAATATATTTTTTCTTTGCTTTTTTTTTTTGTCTCATGAAAATATTTTTTGAAATCATAATTTTTTTCTTTAATGGGCTGTGTATTGGGCTTGGGCCTTTTATCATAGAAGTTCTATGTTATGGACTTTGTGGTTCATGACTATATTTTCAAACAGAATAACATTTTATCTATTTTTTTTTTGTAAGAAGCAAAATAACAATTAATTATACGTTGCTTTGGTAAGTTATTATTTATTTCCTTTTATTATTGTAAGTTATCAGTTAGTTAACTGACTGTAGAATAGTTAATTTGCTTTCAAGTATGATATAGTTAGTAAAGAAACCAATGTGTTTGGTAATGCTAATAATTAATAGTTTAAACTGTTTAATACACGTGCACTACAAAAAGTAAAAACTGAAAAATTAATAGTTCAAGATATTATCTCAATATTGTCATGGTGAACATTTAATAATTAATGGTATATTGGTATTGTATCTTGAAATTTATTGGTATATTTTTGCAGGATGGAAAAGCTAGCGTTATCGAGCACGAGCACCCGGGCTAAACTTGTTGGCACCATTGTCTCTATATCAGGTGCATTTGTAGTTACATTTTACAAAGGTCCAAGCATCAATGCTGCCTCCTCCTCTGCTCCTTCACTGCATCAACTACTTGACTCGTCTCAATCCAACTGGATCATAGGCAGTCTGTTCCTCACTGTTGAATATATTCTCGTGCCCGTGTGGTACATTCTTGTGGTAAGGTATCCTGTCACACAGTCCACCAACATATATATGGATTTTATGTTTGTCCTAAAACTAAATATAACTTATGTAATTTCATGCAGACCCATATTATGAAAGAATACCCTTCAGAGTTCACCATCGTCTTCTTCTACACATTCAGCGTGAGCATTCTGGCTGCAGTGGTCGGATTTTTCGCAGAACCAGACTCTAGTAAATGGATGATCGGACCTAATATTGCTTTGGTCTCTATGTTATGTTCGGTAAGTGGTGAAATTGTCTGCTAGCTCGTTGATCAATCTATTACATATTTACATTACATGCTTCCTTAATGTATTGTCCTCATTCATGGTCTAATTAACTTGATCATCGATCATGTGCTGCAGGGAGTTTTCAATTGTTGCATAAACAACTCTGTTCATTCATGGGCCCTGCACTTGAGGGGTCCCGTCTATGTCGCCATGTTTAAACCCCTCTCCATCGCCATAGCTGCAGCCATGGGAGTTATCATCCTCGGTGATACTCTTTATCTTGGAAGGTACGCATATTTCATTTCTCGGACAAATTACAACCTGGGAGATCTAATGAAACATTCTATAAACATGTTGTGTTTTACTAGGTTATTTGTTTCTGTCGTTTTAATAGCATAACATCCCGATTTTTTCCTATATATATATATATATATATCTCATTTTTTATTTTTTTGTGTGATGTTTAGTATCATTGGAGCCACAATTATAGTGATTGGGTTCTATACTGTGATGTGGGGCAAAGCAAAAGAAGAGTTGAGTGAATTTGTGACCGAAACGACAGACTTGGAGTCGTTTACAGATCAAAATCACCCCTTGCTACAAAGTTACAAGATTCAAGACTCGCAAAAGAGGTGATTATATGCACAGGGAAACAACCACATGTATATATTAAATTCTAGCCGGCCGATTTTTAGAATTATGATTTATGAAGAAGAATAGTTGTATATTGTATGTATATTCAAGAAGGTTGGTAACGCTGCAATATTTCGATCAAATATAAATTATTGTGCCCTTTCGTTGCTCTAGCTTGTTAGTGGAATGAGAAATTGGTGGTCGAAAAATCATATGGATTTGAATCTTTGCCAATGCGTTTGAGGTGAAGGCCCGTTGTATAAGATTTGCCCACTAAATTTTTACTCTTTCATATGGTTTACGCACTGGTGTGCAAACATACGCATATATTATTTTCTGCGAGTTTTTATTATGTTTGATGAAATTATTCATGAAAATGATTACGACTTTGGTCACAGACTAATGCTACCCCCTCAATCCTATTGAGATAAATTTAATTTTTATGTTTAGTTGCTTGAAATAAAAATATTACGAACCGCATTAGTCATGACTTATGTCTTAATTAAATATATCCCTACTAAAAAATATTAATAGGCAACCCTAAATGCCATCGTCACCAACCATTAACCACAGTATCCTTACGTTCTATTACTTAATAGAAGTTGTTAAAAGGAGCACCAATAGTGTTATTTAATTACTACGTGATGACGTTTAATTCTCCATTATTATTATTATTGAGGATTATCTATTATTGGCGTGGAGTTGTATCCAATGTGGCAATGTGTGTGTGTGTATTCTTATATTGAATTAGATTTTGAGAGCATTCTAAAATATATATTCCAAGAATATTTAAAACATTCATATGAGCTTCTAATATTATATTTTGTTTTTTATAATGATATATTAAACATATCCAAATAAGAGAATTCCAACCACATATCAAATTAAGTTGGTTATTTTGAGTAAATGTAATTATAATATCTTCGTGGCAATAACACTTTATAAAACTGATTTTAATATTGATATAAGTTAAGCTTAGTTTTCATACATTTACATTAATTTATTTCAGAAGACATATATATTTTTTAAGTTGACCCATCACACACAGTGATTAGTGTGGCATTCCGACTTTAATATTAACTAAACCAAAATCATCTTAATTAAACATTGCGTTTGCCGGCGATGGCGAGAGGCGGAGGCGACTACTGCTACAGAGAAGTGGCGCCGTTCGCCGCCATGGTGTGTCTGCAATTCATCTCCGTCGGCCTCAACACGCTCTTCAAAGTCGCGGCCAACTACGGCATGAGCCTCCACGTCTTCCTCGTTTACTCGTACGCCGTCGCCGCCGTCATCCTCCTCCCCTCGCCGTTCTTCTCCCGCCGGTAGGAAGTAGGAACCGAGGTTCATTGTTGTATTTTGTCCGAACGAAATCCGTTTGCTGAAAATGTATTTGTCTGAATTGGCGCAGATCACGAGTTCTTCCGTCGTTGAATTTGTGGATACTGCTGAAGATTTTCCTGCTCGGAGCTGTGGGGTGAGTGAGTAGTGGTGCTTTCGATTTTAGATTGTTCGAAATTGTTGAATTGATATGAATTCTGTATATATATATTTTTTTGTTTAAGGTATGCGTCGGTGATGATGGGGTTCATAGGGATAGATTACGGCTCTCCGACGCTGGCTTCCGCCATGGGCAACCTCGCTCCGGCCTTCACTTTCGTGCTCGCCATTATTTTTAGGTCTCTCTCTCTCTCTCTCATTAGTTGGCATACTTTTTTTTTTTGTCTTTTTCACCATGTATTTCTCGTTGCAGGGCCTAGGGTGATGAAAATTATACATTTATATAATATTTTTCAATTTGATTATTCAATGAGATGTAGTCGATAAATTGAAAATGATGATTTTTTTTGGAGCTAAAATTTCATAACGTGTACGTGATGCAATTTCTCTGTTTTAAAGGTTTCATATTTATTTATTTTGAAAATCAGTTTTTGCCGATTTTTGTATGGTCCGACTATTAACACCAATTGAATAATTCGTAGATTTTTAATGCAGATCGATGGGCAACCCAACCAAGTCCCAACAAATTCCTATGTATCCATCTATACATATAGTCATATAGATAGTAGTAAAATGTAGCCCAAATGAAAGAAAATAAAAAAGTAAATCATGTGTGAAAGTGATATATTTATTTGTTGAAATTAGTTTTGACTACTAATTAATTTGTGTAGAATGGAAAAGGTAGAGTTATCAAGCAGGAGCAGTTGGGCTAAAGTGGTTGGCACCATGGTCTCCATAGCAGGAGCATTTGTAGTAACATTTTATAAAGGTCCGAGCATGAATGCCGCTCCCTCCTCTGCTCCTTCACTGCACCAACTACTCGACGACTCGTCTCGATCCGACTGGATCATAGGCAGTCTGTTTCTCACTATCGAGTATATTCTCGTGCCCGTGTGGTACATTCTTGTGGTAACTACAGGAACATATATATACATACACATACATGATTTTTTTTATGAATTTGCCATAAATTAATTACATGCAGACACATATTATGAAAGAATACCCTTCGGAGTTGACGGTGATGTTTTTCTACACATCTAGCGTGAGCATTCTAGCTGCAGTTGTGGGATTTTTCGCAGAACCAGATTCTAGTAAATGGATAGTCGGACCTAATATTGCTTTGGTATCTATCTTGTGTTCGGTAAGTAATTTATCATTCCATTCATGTGCTAGCTACCTCGATTAGATATATATGATCAACAATTAATGTTTCCTTAATTAGTAGGCATGTTATATATATATATATATATATATGAATTGAAGATGATTAGGTGATGGTGTAATTAATTCAGTTAATGCATGGTTAGGGGGTTTTGAACTGTTGCATAAGCAACTCTGTTGATTCATGGATCTTGCACTTGAGGGGTCCCGTCTACGTGGCCATGTTTAAGCCCCTCTCCATCGCCATAGCTGCAGCTATGGGAGTTATTATCCTCGCTGATACTCTTTATCTTGGAAGGTACTAACGTTATTTACCATTACAAATGATGAGTTGCATGTGTTAGGTGTGTATTAGCATGACATTCTCTCTCTCTGATCATATATTTTGTTTATTTTTTTTGGTGATGATTTAATTAGTATCATTGGAGCAACAATAATAGTGATTGGATTCTATAGTGTGATGTGGGGCAAAGCAAAAGAAGAGTTGAATCATGAATTTGTGATTGAAACGACGGACTTGGAGTCGTTTACAGATGAAAATCATCCCTTGCTACAAAGTTGCAAAATCCAGGACTCGCACAAGAGCTGATTATATGCTGAAGAAATTAAAACAATCTTGTGCAGATAATTAAATCTGCGCATGTTTGATTATTACAATTCTGATATGTGTATGAAAGATTAGATGCATGTATCATGTATGTAATATCTATCCTTCATCTTCAAGGGAGTAGAAGGCGTGCTCCTTGTTTAGATTATGTAAATGAGATTGGCCAATCTACGACATTTCATTAAATTACCTAAATAAATATATATTGATGATATACTTTCACATTTCTTGTTACACTTCTATGTGTTTCACTCCGTATTTTATTATAAAATTTATGATTTTAATAATAATTATTATAAAATAAAAATCAATTCTAACATAAATAATAATAGTCAACATTTATCAAAAAAAAAAATGAATTAAAAAAATTATAAAAATTAATTTTGAATTAATCAACCATAATAATGAATTATTAATTGAACATTGAAAATTAAATACTAAAAAAGAATTATAAACCCTAATTGGGTGGGATGAACCCTAAAAAATAATCTTAAAATTAAACTAAATCATAAAAAAATATAATTAAAGAAAAAATATATAAAAACGCACATAATTTAAAAATGTAACACGGAGTATAACATGAAGAATGTAATAGGTAATAGGAAATCTCTTCGGCTTGGGTGAGTGGGTTAGTGAATAATAATAATAATAATAATAATAATAATAATAATAATAATAATAATAATAATAATAATAATAATGCATTTGACTATTTATCCAGTGCTTCATGACTTTGATAGGAACATGCAAAGTGCAAACAGGGTCGTCATAATGGGGTTCATCCCTTAAAATTAGATTAAATTAGTGTCATATTTAATTATGAGATTGAAACACATTATGTAAATAAATTAAATAACTAACTAAAAATTAAACATCTATATATAGGGGTGGGTTAAAATGAGAACCATACCCCTGTGTAGGAACTAGGAACCATTCACAACCACAGATCTTGAAATTTGAATGGACAAGATTGATTTGGAATTTTAGGGGCTAAATTGCAAAATGATAATTTTGTACCTAAATTTGAAACATAATAAGGGTATTATGGAGAAATTAAATCAACGTGTATCTAGGAAGTGGGAACGATTTCATCAAAAACAGTTTTCATTCATTAATATCAAATCTAAAACCCTAGAGAAGATATCCGAAAAATTCCACCCCACCGCGTCTTCAACCTTGCCGCCGCCGACTTCACTATCTCACCGCCGTTCGTCGCCTGCACAGACGCTGCCCGAACGTCGTACGCCGCCACGCCCAGACGCCCCTGTCGACTGCATAGACGTTGGCCGCAGCGTCACCTTCGACAATCGATTCGAAGACCCCAGTCTAGACGCCGCACCCACGCCACCTGACGCCGCTCGGATGCCGTACGCCGCCACGCCCAGACCCCAGACACCGCCGGTCGACTGCACAAACGCCGACCGCATCATCACCTTCGCCTGTCGATTCGAAGACCCTAGCCCAGATGCCGCCCCACGCCGCCGGACGCCGCCCGGACGTCGTACGCCGCCACACCCCTACCTCAGACGCCACCGATCGACTGCACATACACTTCGCCGCCGGAAAAATGATGAAGATCGCGAAGGCCGTACGAACAGGTAATTATCCCGTCATTTTTCAAATTTTGTTGATGTAATTAGATTTGATGTATTTAGCAAATTATTTGTATATTATTAGCAATATTTAATGTTTTTGGATGTTGTTAAATCTGATTTGGTTTGCCAATTAGTAAATTAAATTGATATAATTAGCAAATTACATGGATATACTTAGCAAATTTCATCGCAATTTAGAATTGTCTCTTCCATTTGTTAGTGGGGAATACCGTATTTATGATTGTGTCATATGGTTAGAATGATTGATTTACGACTTTACGTGTCCACTGTTGGGTTTTATTGAATAAATCTGGTGCTGTTCATTTGTATATTATTTAGCAATTTGTTTGTATATTGTTTAGCAAATAATTAAAGTTTGATTAACAAGTTAGTAATGTATATTTAGCAGATTAACTTGGTAGGTTGTGGTTTTTTGAATATTAGTTAGTTATCTCAAATTGGGGTTGTTTATATCATATTTATATTTAATTTATAGCAAATGTTGAGTATATGATTAGCAAATTGAGAGAGTGGATGATTATATAGGTGAAAGAGAAATTGTTTTAGCAGATTAGTTTAGTAATTTATAATTAGAAAAAATTAAGGATTTTGGTTATTGTGTAATCGTTTTATACGTTGGTCTTTGTTTGATTGAATTTGACATTTTTAGCAAATTAGTAAGGTTTGATTAGCAAATTATTAATATATATTTAGCAAATGTTGCAACCGTTAAAATTTGCTACTAGGATTCGTGTTTTATTAAATTGATCATTTTTTTATATCAAGTTGGTGATACAAGATTAGCAACTTAGTTATATATTTTTGTATTGTATAATGGTTTTGTTAATAGCAAATAAACCTTAAATATATAGCAAAATTACATTGATTTATATCAAATTAGTAAGATATAATTATCATTTATGAGTATCATGTATTGTATCATTATGATCAACCTTTGATTGTCATTTATAGGTAACAACGAGAAAGAGGGTCGTGCTAAGAAGGCAAGGTCGGACGGTGGGGCAAAAGGTGTTTAAATGATAGTATGGACTGTTATAAATTTCTTATTTATAGCATATTTATATTTAATTTATAGCAAATGTTGAGTATATGATTAGCAAATTGGGGTTGTTTATATCATATTTATATTTAATTTCTAGCAAATGTTGAGTATATGATTAGCAAATTGGGGTTGTTTATATCATATTTATATTTAATTTATAGCAAATGTTGAGTAAATGATTAGCAAATTGAGAGGGTGGATGATTATAGAGGTGAAGAGAAATCGTTTTAGCAGATTAGTTAAGTAATACATAATTAGAAAAAATTAAGGATTTTGTTTATTGTGTAATCGTTTTATTCGTTGGTTTGGTTTGATTGGATTTGACATTTTTAGCCAATTAGTAAGGTTTGATTAGCAAATTATTAATATATGTTTAGCAAATGTTGCTACCATTAAAATTTGCTACAATGATTCGTGTTTTATTAAATTGATCATTTGTTTATAGCAAGTTAGTGATACAAGATTAACAAATTTGTAATATGTTTTTGTATTGTATAATGGGTTTTTTTTAAAAAAAATGTTATTTCATAAAAAAAACAAATCATATTTTTCACATAAAAAATATTACCGATTTGCTATTAACAAATATATAATGTGCTAATTACAATTAAAAAAGTTGCTAAACGTCGTACACACGCGTTACTAACAGATTCTGCCCATATTCCCTACACCTACAAAGATACATTAATGGATAACGCAATACTTGTATCTTGCATAATCAGACGATAACCGGTGTGATAATAATATAAGATGGAGTAAGAACTTGTGAAAAAAAAAATAAGTTCTTATTTTACACACAACAATTCATGCCATTTTTTTTTCTTAATAACTTGAAAATTTCGACAACCAAATACGAAAAGCATATATCGTCTATCATAAATATGAAATGCCCATTCTCTAAAAACATCTCACTATCATGCAAAGCAAATTGAAACCATTTAAAAAAAAAAGACCATCCTATCATAAAAAAAGAAATCATATTTTCATATAAAATATTACCGATATGCTATTAACAAATCTATAATTTGCTAATTACGCATAAAAAATTTGCTAAACGTCAGACATAGGCGACCCTACCAGATTCCACCCATATCCCTACGCATACAAAGATACATTAACGGATAACACAATACATGTATCTTGCATAATCAGACGATAACCGGCGTGATTATAATATACAATTGAGTAAGAACTTGTGAAAAAAAATGCATTCTTATTTTGCACATAACAATTCGTGCCATTTTAACTATTTTTTTTAATAACTTGAAAACTTCCACAACCAAATACGAAAAAAGCATCTATCATCTATAATAAATATGAAATGTCGATTCTCTGCAAACATCTCACTATCATGCAAAGCACATTGAAACCATTTATAAAAAAAATGAATTTTCACATAAAAATATTACCGATTTGCTATTAACAAATTTATAATTTGCTAATTCCGCATACAAAATTTGCTATATGTCAGACATACGCGTCCCTACCAGATTCCACCCATATCCCTACGGATAACACAATACCTGTATCTTGCATAATCAGATGATAACCGGTGTGATTATAATATACAATGGAGTAAGAACTTGTGAAAAAAATACATTCTTATTTTACACACAACAATTCATGCCATTTTAACTATTTTTTTTAAATAACTTGAAAACTTCCACAACCAATACGAGAAAGCATCTATCATCTATAATAAATATAAAATGTCCATTCTCTACAAACATTTCACTATCATGTCACATTGAAACCATTTAAAAAAATTGAATTTTCACATAAAAATATTACCGATTTGCTATTAACAAATCTATAATTTGCTAATTCAGTATAAAAAATTTGCTAAACGTCAAACATACGTGTCTCTACCAGATTCCACCAATATCTCTACATCATTAATGGAGAACATAATACCCGTATCTTCCATAATCAGACGAAAACTGAAGTGAGACCGATGAAATCCGACAAATATAACTTGTTTATAATCTACAACGACTCCTTCAACCGTGTGTGATGAATTAAAATATGAAATACCGATAGATACAACTCTGTAAAAAAAAGATTTGTAAAAATCGTCTAAAATTAAAAAAAAAACCGTCCAAAATTAAAAAAAAAATCGTTCTCATATAATCCCACTATATATGGAATAGATATATTTACTGCAGATAATTGATATGCAATACAATGACATATATACCATTAACTTAATATAATTCTTAAGATATTGCATTTTTGACCCCATTTTTTTGAGATTGATCTGAGTCTTAAAAAATCATTGATCCAACGCTCCATATTAGTTCCTAGTTCCCACACAGGGCATTGGTTCTCATTTGATCTCTATACTCTATATATATATATATATATATAAACAAAAGAAAAAGATCCCACCAAAAAATAATCATCGTTAAAAAAAATTAATAAAATACGATTAAAGAAGCATTTTTAGGTAGGAAAACTTTTGCACCATTTTAGGTCGACACGAGGCAAATTGAAATTTATAAATATAAATCCAGAACTGTTATGCCCCGAGCCCAAATAGAAATATAGTAATAGACATAACCCAATTATTTTAATTCATCCCGGCCCAACCACTAAATGAAAAAAAGAAAAGAAAAGAAAAAGGAATCCAATGAATATATTTATTTCTCCACCTACTAGGCTACTACTGACTACACATTGATTCACCTGCCGCTACATTCATTTCTCCCAAATCCCACCATATCTCCACCCTCTTCTCTCTCTCTCTCTCTCTCTCTCTCAGTTGGCCGCCAGAAATGGTCTTCGCTTCTTGAGAAGATCTGTTTTTTCAATATGTTTGAAGACCGTTTCGGGCGACCAATCTATTCATCATTACCGTTGGAGTTGGAGCCGGTTCTCTACGAGTTCGTTCTGATACTGGACTAGCTGCGAAAAAGCTACGTACCGTCGCCGTTTTTTTTTTAGGTCCGAAGCATTTTCCTTTTGTTTCTAGTTGTGCATTACACTGAGCTTAGTGTGTGTGATTTAGTGACTAATTTTTTCTTTGAAATTGATATTGGGTGCCGATTAATTCTCTATTTTTATTTGGATTGTTCAGTTTTTGTTCTCGATTTTTTTATTATACAATTCACTTTACAGAAATATATGCATATACTGTCATATGATCCATACCTTGTGTTTGGCCTGGATCTATTTCAAGGTTTTTTGTTTTTAAAAAAAAAGTTCAAATTTTCATTTATGGGTATACTATTTTAAGTTAATTGGTTTCTGGTGAAATCCAAACTATTGAAGCTTTTCTGTGTTTTCATCAAAAGATTTTAAGTCCAAGAATATCGATTTTCCTATGTTGGCGAGAATGCAGCTTGACAACATGTTCCTTGTCTGCTTTGTAAAACAATATTATGTGTTGTTTGCCTCTATGAAGTGGCTTAAATTTATAATATATTTTTTTTAATCCGTTAATTGCAATGATAGCTAGTAAATTCAAAATTTGCATAGTTGTTTGGTTGTTTTTTTTTATTTTACTGAAATTGGTTTTCTATGTTACATTCGACATATTTCCTAATCACATCTCATTTTACACTTTATTATTTTCAGGCGATTTTGGACACCACTCATGTGATAATTATCATCTCTTTAATTGTCTTTTGAATAACTATGTAACGCAAACAGTTCATGTTTTTAATTACTAATCTGAAGTTCAAAGTTTCTAAGTCACTGCTGATAATAATGAGAAATTATTGTGAAAAAATTACTATCAGCATTAGACACAAATTCAATCTAATTTTTTAATTCCTAATTTCAAATTCACAACATACACGTGAATTCAAATTTAGTGATGACAAAAATCAATAGCTACATAAGTACTTCGTTGTGTCTTTCTTTGCTTTCTTCCATGTATTGATTTGATTTTTCAATTTCGTCGGACGAATACGCATTTAATCTTTAATTCTTCTATAGGGTTCTCGATGCATCTGGCTAATTTATGAGCAACTTTGTTTTTGTCTCCCCCAATAAATGCGATTTTGGCCTGAACTCTTATATTGTGTTACTTGTCGCTCATCGATAACAATAATCGTTTGTATTGGTGGTTATTATGATAAAACTTTCATGTTGATACTTGTGACATAGTTGTACAAGTTCATTCATGCGTCTGGTACTTATCTTCATCCATATCTTGTTGTATTTTCATCTAAGCTGAGTCTGGGTTCAATTCCTTTATTGGCCGCACATAATCTTGTTTCAAAATTGTCTTATCTAAATGTTTTTTTTTCACGACCTTTCCTATAATTATTTTCTCTTGTGAATTTCTTACTACCATAGATAAAAATCACACTTTTTTCATGAAGATATTACTAGGCATTGGTATTAACCTTCATTGTGCATATTGGTGATTTAACCTTTAGGCACCCTGGATGTTTTTATTAGTATCTCGTGGCTTCTCATGAAAAAAGTGTAGTTTTTGTATATGACGATAAGAAACTCATAAGGAGAAAGCAATTATAAAAAGTTGTAAAAAACACATTTGAATGAGATTAGTTTTGAAGCAAAATTGTTTGCAGTTGATGAACGAATTAAATTCATAAACAGTTTAGATAAAAGTATGAAGATATAGTTGGAGATGAATATCATACACATGAGTGGACCTTTCCAACTTTGTTTTGAATATCGACATAGTTATCATGATAACTACCATTACAATCAACTATTGTTTTTTATGACACAAGTTACATTGTTGAGGAATTCCAACCAAGATCACATTTATTGGGGGAAAGAGAAAAAAAAGTTTATTATGAATTAGTTATTTACATCAAGACCTAAGAGAACAATTAGGGAAGAAGTTGTGCAAACTTCGGACGAAGTTGTAAAAATTAAATTAAGAAAGAGAGAGTTGAAGAACAGCATGACAAAGTAGATGTGTAGTTGTTGGTTTTGGTTGCAATTGAATTAGAATTCATGTGCATGTTGTTTATATGAGATTAGTGATTAAAAGGTTAAATTGAACTTATGTTTGTGTTTGCTAGTTGTTTTTTAAATGACAATTCCTCACTATTATCCGGTCAAAGATGATTATCAATTGTGATGTGGAAACATATAAATTTGAGATTAGTAGTTAGAAATTTATATTGAACCCATGTTTGTGCTACATAGTTGTTCCAATGACGATTAGTCTTTCAACATTATTGGGCTGCATCAGGAAGCTAGTATCATTGCAAGCTATTGGATGTTGGGTATGTATAATCTATCCATAGATTAGTTTGTTTATTTTGATGTTAATATGTAAAAAAAATGGGGAAATTGTGATCAAAATCAATATGCACGACGTGGAAAACTTTAATCAAATTTGGGGATTATTAATAAATTAATTTTATTACGGCCTAGAGAAAACATCACTGATTTAAAATACAGACTCATCTGATTAATTAAATTGAAATTTTTCTGACAAATTGGGAACTAATAGTGGATTAGAAGATCTCATTTTGTTGGGCGTAATCACCATTTTATGATCACATCATCTACCACGGGGTTAAAACTCTTGAAATCACTAAAACTTTATGTATATAATTTTAAAATTGTGAACCATTGGTGAAAGGCCAAGAATCCATATTTTTTTTTAATTGTGAACAATGTTTCATCATTTTATATTTTCAATCTTAGTTTTATGATCAATGTATTAAATATATATAGATTTTTTGTTTTTAGGTTCGGTTGGTGTTAAACAATTACTCCAATTGTAGTACTAAATTATTATCAAATTCATTCTCTAAATTGGCGTATTTTGATTGACCGATTCTTGCAATAATATAATTAAGACTATCCAGATCAATGACATTTATCCAATTCAATTTTCAAATAAAATATTAATTTCTCCTCCATATCCACAACCTCTAACATTTTAAAATTTGCACTCCATCAATAACACACATCCAACTAGATATTCAATTAAAATATTAATTTCTCTTTCTTCCAATCTAAATAAAATATTTATCATTTTATTTTTTAAATAAAATATTATTAATAATAATTTTTACTACATTTAAAAAATTATAATTAATTTATTAGATATATTTTTAAATTCATAATTAAAAAAAAATACTCATACAATTATAAATTCATAATTTACTTGACAACAAAATGAAAATTACAAGAGTTAAAACAAAATAAAACATAATTAAATAAACTATGAATATTGATATTTTTTTATAATTATATAAATTATTTAAATTTTAAATATATATATATATATATAAAATTAAGTGGCACTCAATCAGAGAATGCCATGTATGCAAGCGATTGATGGCAACCTAAGGTCGGTCAACCGATCAGGTCGGCAATTTGCATGACTTTTTACTTTTTTTTTTAAAAAAAATGCTTTTGTCTTTTGCGTTGACACCCACTGGGAATGGTCTAAACAAAATTCGGGCTTGAATTGCACGGTACTATAATACTACCTTCCGTCCCAATAGTAAGGTCCCCCTCCTATTAAAATAGAGAGAGTAAATAATAAGAAGAAAGATCTTGCTATTGGGACGAAGGGAGTATATATTTGCGGCAATAATTAATATCTCATATACGTACATTAAAGGTGCCTTGTCTGACTCAATTTAAGATTGCATTACTTGATTTTTTAGGTAGAGATGGTAACCGATGTGGAGCCCCCCAGTCGTTGGTGAATTTTTTATTTTATTTTTTTGAATATTTAAAAGAAGTTATAAAGAAAATGTATATGGTTTAACAGATATATGCATACCTTTTTTCTTTTTGAATTTATAAAAGCAGTTACATGCGCTATGTTTATTTATTGTATTCTTATTTACTATCCCATTGTATTTTAGTGGGAATTATTTTTTTAAATTTTTATTTCTTATCTTATTGTATTTTAGTACTCATTTTTATTGTTTATTTTATTGTGTTATAATTAATAAGCACAATCAACTCAAACAATCTAAAACCACAATCTTTCAACTTTATCAACAATCCTCTCCAATCCAAACATAAATATTTTATTTGATTATTTATTAATATCTATTAGTAATAATTATTATTTTTATCATATTTTAAAGTTATTAAATTATTTATATTTTAAATAATTAATTACAATAATAATAATATATAATTTTATTCAATAAAAATATAATTGACTAATCATATTTTGACATGTGGCAATAAAATTTCAAAAGGATTGGTTGATCGATTGACCAACCAAATTTGCAATCGATCGATAGAAGGTGAGCAACTTTTGAGCTTTTTATTATTATTTTTTTTTGTCTTATTCTATGACCGATTGTGCAGATTGTTGCTGTGGGTAGCCTTTGGCCGCAAAAGAGTGTGAGGAGTATCATGAATTTTTAACATAAGCGTTGGTTGGATTTTTTTATGTTTTTTTTTTCTTTTAAGTAATTTATTTCATTATTTCTTAATGATTTAATTGAGAGGTTTTAAGTAAGTATATATATATATATATATATATATATATATATATATATAATCATTTAGATAATAACTGATAACAAGTTATTTTTTTTAGTTGGAAAAAATTAATCAAATCAGTAGATCATTAAATGAGGACATGATGAAATCATATATAGTGAAAGAACTTATTAAAATGAAACAATTGTATATGGACCTAATGAAACAAAAAAGTAAAAATATTGGGAACTAATGATGTGTTTTGCTATATTAAAATGAGTAAAGTATTTCTCGTGCGATCCACAAATGAGATATATGTATAATTTTATATATATGTTAGAATTTATAATAAAAAAATTAAGAAAATTATCATAACAAAACAAAATTAATTTATAAATATTGTGAATTATATAAATTTTTACATTTGTTATTAATGGTCATTGAGATTAAGCTCAAAAAAATGATTATTTAAACATAATTTTTAAATTCAAATTAGGTTCGAATTACGAAGAAAATTTGATGAAATGCTACACTATGAAACATTATTCATGAATTGCTACACTATGCAAAATTATTTTTTCTTTCTCAAGTAT
This sequence comes from Perilla frutescens, assembly GCA_026008535.1. Lineage (NCBI taxonomy): Eukaryota > Viridiplantae > Streptophyta > Magnoliopsida > Lamiales > Lamiaceae > Perilla > Perilla frutescens. The sequence goes on from BRKX01000005.1 coordinate 68,098,451, forward strand.
ACATGTGAATTTTTTACTAAAGTGATTTATAATTAATAATAAAATATTATTTAGTGGATTGATATTCGTAATAAAAAAAATAGTTTCTGAAATTAGAAATGACTTTTGGCGGGAAAATTATTTTTAGCAACAATTTTGTTATTAAATAGATAAAGATAAAGATAAGTCGTGTGACATGCACGTATATAATAGCAAATACTCACAAATATACATGCACACTATATCCCATATGTTCACATGAAAGATGGTCAAGACCATTTATTCTTTCTATAAAACATCGAGAAGTTGTTGATTAATTAGTCAAAATGTGTATTTGTAAAATCAGTTAATAAAATTTTAAATATATATATATATATATAATTAGTAATTACGCATCACCTATATTTTTTTTTTGTTCTTATTAGTGGACCACATCACGTACATGTTGATTCCTATGTCATTTGGAAATTTGAACTGATTATTTGTTGTTATCATGTTTTCTCAATCTGTGAAAACTGACTCTTCTAAGATGTCAAACTTAATTTGATATCTCCAATTGATTTTTCCCCATGAATTTCTCACGTTTTTTAACGAATTTTATGTCAAAATAATAGTCACGTGTATCTATAGGTTTGAATTCTCCTCACTCACAATTTTTTATATCCAAATTCTATCCTTCATCTTCTATTAAAAGTTGTCCCTTGTACTTCTCCTATATATAATATACTCTTACGTAGAAATAATTTGTTCTATTTATTTAATAGAAGAAAATAGTATATCTTTACAAAAATATGCTATTTATATGATTTTTTCTTTGCCTTCATTTTTTTAATGAGGTTATCATTTGTGTCTTTTGTTTTTTAAGCTGAAGTGCACAAGCCCATTTATTCACGTCCCATTAAATTTTACTTTAAACGAGATAAAAAAAATTATGAAATCGTTACCCCAGTAAATAATAAAATCAATCTATAAAAAATAAAAGAAAATTAATTTCAAAAATGGTGACTCGGGCATGGAATAGTTCCAATTTGTTATTATTTAAATTTAGACTACGACACTTCAAAATGTGGTCCAACGAAAAATTAAACGGTATTAACGTTTGTACTTCATAAGGACATCGACATTTACACAAATATATAACCTTTATTTAAAATTATTTTATCTCTATTAATTTAACAAACAACAAATTATTCAATTAAAATTCATAAGTTTGCTATGGGGTAGGGTAATCTTCTCTACAAATTAAATTTCGTTAGACAGTTCACACGCTTGAATTTGAATATTACTCGATTTATAAATTTGAACAATTGTTCAAAATCATGCATTTATATATTTGTACGCAATTATAAAACTTGATACTTAACGTAACATTAATGAGATTGTACAACTAAGACACATCAAAATAGAATATAATGTTAAGACAAAATATTTAGAGTAGATTTCATTTTTGGTTCCATTGGAATATGGTCAAAACATTTTTAGTTTCAAAAGTTATTTTTTTGGTCTCAAATGATAATTTTTCGACAATTTTGGACCCATAAAATATTTTTTCGACAATTTTAGTCCCATAAGATATTTTTTTGACAATTTTAGTCCCAAACTAACTGAGAGCTTTGGTACGTTAGATAACACAGATTGATTTCAGATAGAATGTCTTGGATTTTGAAACGCATGTTGTTTGTTTTCATATGCATGAGAGTTGAGACACATCTCAGATTCACCAAAATTGATAGTTTGTGACTAAAATTATTGGAAAAATATCTTATGAGACTAATTAAAATTATAGGAAAAATATCTTATGGGACCAAATTGCAGAAAAAATATCATTTGAGACAAAAAAAGTAGCTTTTGGGACTAAAAGTGTATGATCATATTCTAACGAGACCAAAAGTGAAATTTACCCAAATATTTAGGATTCACCTTGACACAAATTTCACCTACACGCAGAAATACAAAATTCTTCCTTTGTGCAAATGAATATTGCTAGGGATGAAAAGAATGATCATGATTTACGTTGGAGAGAAGTTAATTTTCTTGAAAACATAATTTGAGATGTTGTGCAATTCTTGTGAGCCTCAATTTTTAATTTGTTTTTTTGCTCTTACCAAATCACCCTCTTTCCATGCTAAAAAATATCCCTTCATTTAGCACATATCAATATTCACGAAATGCGCAGCTCTATTTTTCTTTATTTTTCAATGTTTCTTCTCCTCGAGTGGAATTCTTTTTTTGAAGAAGTTAATTTTTCTGAATTCTTTTTTATAAGAGAAAAAACGAAGAAATACTGATTTGTGTTGGAGATGAGATTTTTTATTGCAAAAACGAAATCATGAACAAAGTTGGGCGATCTGTGGAGATGGATTGATATGTGTTGAATGAAGTGATGATTTGTTGTAGAAAAATAATAAACGACGATGAAGAAGGGGCACATTTGGCAAAAATCAAAATGGTGCTCACAAAAATGCCCAGCGTAACAAAACAATATATCAATTTAATCTTGAATTTGAAAAATTCTACCTTACACATATATGTATATATAATCTACAAACCATTCAAAAATCTTGTCTATCGAGATTCACTGTCGAATAAAAAGCAATCACATAGCCATTAATAATGAATAATGATCGACCCAAACTGACATATTTTGATTGACCTTTCCTCATAAATAAATAATATAAACAATATATGGATATGATTTGCATGGTCAGTATTATATCTCATATACTATATATTGTACCTTGTTTGACTCTCTTTGTCATTTTTTTTTTTGAGGAAATTGTCTGACTCAATTTGAGATTGCATTACTTGAATTTTTTTAGGTAGGGATGGTAATAAGGTTAGATCCCCCGCAGCGTGGGTCAACTTTTTTTTCATTTTTTTGAATATTAAAATGAATTATAAGAGAAATATATGTGATATAATATCAATTTAAAATTTAATAAAAAATAAAATAAAAATAAGATAAAAAAAACTGAAACATGTATATCCGCAAGTACCGCATGCAACACTTTTGAGACATTTAAATTTGATTTTATTTGTTCTATTATCATTGTTAGTATATTCATAAAACTTCCATGATTAATATTTACATACACACACAGATAAATAAGTAAATAACTGGTAAAGAATGATTGAAATATCAAGAGTAGAGGTTCACTACTTGCGATACTAGCTATTGCTAAGTACATAGTGTAGATAGTGATACTACATGAACCATCATTTCAATGTAAACAAATAACTTCCTATATCTTCAAATCTAACGCATGTTTTCAAGGGGAATAGTAAAATAATATCACACGTGACATGTATATTTGATAACGACAAAGTGCTCATCAACTCTATATATTTCATATATTCACACACAAGATGGTCGGGACCATTCATTCGATTTGCAAACCATTCAAAATGTACGTGTTGAATTAGTCAAAATGTGTATTTGTAACAATGGGGAAATTCTAATGTGATTAATACCCACAATCACAAAGATTGTAGCAAGTGAGTGTGAATATTGTTTTTCAAATAAAATTAGATTTAATTAAAGTAATATCACAATTCTCACGTGTCGTAATTCATGTGGTTGTGGGCTCCATGACGTAGTATATACTTTCTTGTAAAATCTTAAAATAATATTTTCAATTTCATGTTATTTTAGGGAATCTTTAATTTCATGTTAATTTCGTTGTCATTTGAAAATTTGAAGCTACTATTAATTGTTGCCATGTTTCTAACAGGCTAAACTTTTTTTTTTTTTTTTTTAATAGCAAACTAACATGCTAAACTTAATTTGATAACTCCAATTGATTTTTCTCTATGGCTAAATCAGCTAGCTTATGCGCGAATTGATTCGCGGTGTGTCTGGTCCATTTCAATTTATGTCTAGGTTTGCTTTCTCATTACTCAAAATTTATTACAGTAGTACGTATATAGAAATACTAATTTAGATTTATTTAATAGAATAAAATAGTTGATTTTTGTAAATATACTATTCATATGACATTTGTTTTAATAAAATGATGACTATTTAAATTTATATATAATACATATTCATAAAATTTGTTTTGAAAACTTGAATTATACTTTTTAATTAAAGTAAATTCGGTAAATTGAACTTAAAACTATACTCAATATAAACGAATCAATTAAATTCAAACTTCGAGGTATCTTTAGATTCCTAGGTCAAATATCAAAATATCATATATGGTTAATATATACTCCTTCCGTCTCATTCATGCAGCTGGTTGATTGAATTTTTCACTAAAATTAAAAAAATTATTGAAAAAGACAATTAAATAAATAAACTTCCTAATTAATATGTCCCTATTTATTTCTTTGACAATGAATTAAGGTTTAATGTAAACATATCAAATATGGATATATATTAGAAATCAAACATATATATTAAGACATCTAAAAAAGAAAAATAAGCCTATATGAATGGGATGAGGGAGTAATATATAGTTTATGGCAAATTCTTCCATGCATGTACAACAGTTGTACAAAAGCGTTATATCATACAAATGTTTTTCAGTGTTAAGTGATAATTTTTAATATTAAAAGTGATATAGTTTTCAATTCAAAAAGTGTAGTGATAATTAAAAAATGTCACCAATTTTTTTTTAATTTCTTTTAATAAATAATAATTTCTAGTATAATAAACATGACATTTTTCAATAGTAGAAGTGACACTTTTCCCTTCTGATATAATTATATACAACTAATGTATATGAAAGACCATTCTTTAATTTATAGCTATTGCATTTTTGCACAATATGAAAACAAATGAAGGGCCACACATGAACGGACTATTTGTTGGTCGAACTTAATTTACCAGTTTTTTTCTTTTTCTTTTTCTTTTTCTTTTTCTTTGTGCATTCAAAAGATATACTCCCTCCGTCCCATTTATATAGTCTACTTTATCCTCGCATGTAAAGTATTTATGAAAACAAGATATTAATGCTTAACTTCCACTATTATATATCCTTATTTAAAATTAATGACTTTAAAAAAATTTAATTGATTGAGTTTTAATTTCCAATACATACCAAGGGTATATTTGTATATTACTATGAAAATTAATACTATTTATAGTTATGAGACACACCTCAAAATAGTAATAGGGACTATATAAATGGGATTGAGAGAGTTTATTTTTAATGAGATTTCTGATAATTATCATGCATTTTTGAAAGAGGACATCGTCTTTTGTTTTGCAAGTTGAAGTACACTAGCCCAGTAATTCACTCGCCACAAAATTTTCACTTAAAATGTTGGTAAAAATAAATAAGTAAAAGTTCTTGACATTTATTTTTAATTCAATCTTATAATTTTTCAATTATGAAATCATTATTACACCAACTAAAACACTCAATAAATGCCCAATCCTATAAACTCATTTTACCGACGTTGCATTTCATTAAAAACATTATCTTAAAATATATAGAAATATTATCTACGCACATCTATACATATACGCGCACGTAACAAAATATATTAAAACTATAAGATGTACTTATTAATTGTAGAGAGATACGAAGATATAACCCAACGATTAATTCGTCGGCACTTTTTTTTTTTTTTTTAATTTATTACATTATAGAAAGAATCACGATTGTCGGCTAAATAAAAAAATAACAATTAAGAAAATATATAAATAAATAGAGATAAATTAATAATTTAATATATATATATATATATAAATTACAAATGTACACAAATCATTGATTATAAAAAAATTGCATTATTTTACAAAAGTAATTATATATATATATATATATATATATATTTGGTTGGCATCATTTGAACACAAATTATCACTTATGTCAAATTTTGTTGTTGATTCTGCCACCAATTGCCAAGAAAAAATATGATAATTGAATTTTAGTAGTTTTTTTCTTCATTTTTTGTTGAAAATAAAAACTCTATAATAAAAATTTAACAATAATCCACGAAAAAATTAAGATAATTTGTTTTTGAAATTTTTAAAGTTTTATTCAAAAATAAAAAATAAAATTTTAGTAATAATTTATGAAACTAATGAATGAAAATATTGAATAATGAAATCGTCTAACACAAGATTACTAGAGGCAAGTAAAAATAATACATATTCCAAGTAAGTATTTATAATCCAGAAAAATTGTATTAGTTTCCTTGTTTCGAGGATTCTGATTATTTTCCAAAATTTCAAACAATATAACCAAACATAAAAATTTAAAAATAAGTAATCAGATTACTTTACAGGGCACATATATTCCTTGTCGACCAAATGAAGCCTAAATGAATATGTGTATATATATATATATATATTATGTATCTTATACAATAGACAACTAAAACAATATATTAAAATTCGTTCCGGTGGGGATGACTTAGTAGTAGAGTAAGGTTGTTTGGAGACTAAAGGTCACGAATTCGAATCTCTTCAATACCACAGGTCGAGTGTGTGAGTAAAATCTATATATATACATATATATATATATTAAAGTTCAATCACTATAACAAAAATTGCCTTTGAGACAATATTATTATAAATGACAAATGCCGTTACTTATAATAGACTTAAGTAACGACATATCATTTAATTTCTAATGATATTTTTGCAATGACATTGTTGTAATTTAAAAATATTTATTGCAATGACATCATGTCGTCTCAAATAGAACATTTCTAAAAGTTCGTCATAAATAAATTTAACATCATTTTAATTAAATGACAATAATATTGTCACAAAAATGTCATTAGAGATGACATGCGGTATTAATTAGAGACGACATGTTGTTACTTATGTCTATTATAAGTGATGACATTTGTTGTCTCTAATAATATTATTGTCTTTGTTAGTGCCATCATTATGCACTAATTAAGTTTATTTTGGCGTGATATGTTCGATAATGTGTTCGAGGGTATGTTCCTGAAGAAAAGTGCTCATTTCGTTGTGCAAATATGAAGAACAGTTGGCGAACTGTTCCCTCTGATGTTCCTGACATACCCCAGAACCGATTTATTATGACAGTTTCCATGTTTAGAAGATCTTGCGCCGATCATGTTTGGGAGGTCATGATCCGTTCGTTTGACTACCTTGTAGAGTAGATGACGTGCCGAAAATAACCCTCATACACAAGGAAAACATCTACACCCGTTTGGAAAGATCACAAATCCTAATTTACTTACCATGTTGCCGAAGATTGAAGATCAACGTCAACTAAGGAGTGAGCTATAAGAAGACCGATTCTTTGCAGCAATCGATGGGCACTTAATTAGATTCTCTTAGCATATTATTTGAGAGTCATTTGGTTTGTGATTTATGTAATAGTTAGAAGTTGTTCCCTAATATGTTCAATGTAATAGTCTAACATTTAGTGTTTTAGAGTGAAACACGTGAGACGTTTGTTTAATATTACCTCCGTTTCATAATGTTTGTTGTTTTGTTTTTTTTATCTGGAATTAAGAATTAATTTTGTGGACAAATATACCCATCCCTTATATATGCCATAAAATCTAATTCATCTATATTTTCCTAAAAAATAACAATATTTTCTCTCTTCATATATTATAGGTAAGTTAGAATCAAAAAATCTTGTAGGATTTGAGAGGGTTAAAATTGGGAGAGAGGATGTCAAATTATATAAAACAACAAACATTTTGAAACTAAAAAAAAAACCTTAAACAACAAACATTATGAAACGGAGGTAGTATTTTTTGTACGCAATCTCGGGAGAGATTGTAAGTTGAAATCGTGGGTAGCTAGAGGGAGTCTAGTGTCACGGTTGTGAGGGGATCTCACAGCTTTCACCCGAGATTGCAAGTTGAAATCGTGGGTAGCTAGAGTGAGTCTAGTGTCACGGTTGTGAGGGGATCTCACAACTTTCGTTCAATGAAAGAGTTTGTGAAGAAGAACGGGCTACATAAGGAGGGGGTCATGTATGTGTAAGTTCCTCAATACACTTCATGAAGGAGTAGTAAACGAATCTTCAAGTTTGGGCGAAATCCTCCTAGAGTAGGTTGATTAACCAAACTAGGTTACTAATCTTGTGCGTACTTTTACTGCTTTTTATTTATTATTCTTGCGTCTGTTCCCAACATATCCAAGAATACTTACATGCAGTATATTTAAAACATACTTAGCACGGATTAAAGTTTTTCTGTTTTTTATTTATTTATTTTTATGCACACACCCGACCTGTAGTATTGAGGAGATTCGAACCCGTGAACTTTGGTCTACAAACAACATCACTCCACCACTGGACATCCCTACCGGGACATAATATTATTGTCATTTTAAAGATTAATTATTTTTGTAGTAAATTTTCATAAGGGGTTGAATTGTATTCATGATTGATCGGCTCAACTTAATGAGCCGCCAATTATTGATAGCAAGATTATTATACATGTACAATTTCACTCACTTGCTATATTACGTATTTATGTGTATATATACTTGCTATATATATAGTCTCGATCAGTTTTCTAATTTCTTTGTACTTTTCCAGCACATGACTTTAATTTGGTCGTTTAAATACAAACCGATTCGTCTATATAAGGGTCCGCTTTCATCAATTTGATATATCAGATTATCAGTTATCACATACATTTCTTCTTCGTCTTCTTTCTTCGTCTTCTTCTTCGATTCATCATGGCATCATTAAACTTCATTTTTCAAAAACTTGTCCACAAAGATTTCCACGAAACATTTCAAAAGATGACCCTCATCGACAAACTTATCTTCCTCGTACTTCTCGATTCCAGTACTCTGATTCTTCTATTGCAAACACTATTTTATTTATCGTATAAACTCGTCGCGTCGTTTCTTTTAATTTATATGGATGTCACGTGTCAGAAATATGAATCTGGGATTAATAGGCGGAAATCTGTCTGAAAAATAGGAGATGTGACTGTATATATATATATTGTTTTGAATAGAAGATCTCGTCTGAATCATTCTTGGTTTTTTCTTCATTGAAATTTGCAGGTCGTTCATTTTCTGGACAAGTCTGGAATTGCATGGCACAGGCTTCCAGTTATTTTAGGGTTGATATACCTAGTTCTCCGCCGTCATCTTCACGAGCAATACAACTTGTTTAACGTCGGCCAAAAACCTGCAGTTGGGCCGACGTTTGACCCGGCCGCTGTTCCATTCAGAACAGCGGACGGGGAATTCAATGATCCCGACGACATAGCTACCGGGAGTTCGGGATCGTTCTTTGGCAGGAACGTTCTTCCCCATAAACAAAACAATAAGGTACTATTTATATAGGGCAAATTGAAATTTTTATATATATAAGTCCCGTATTATGAAGGGTTTTAGTGTTTTTAATTAGTTTCATAATAGGAGAGGTAAAGTAGGTCTTTTTTTTTAGTTGCGATCATTTTTGCTCTGGAAAACGTCCTTGAATCTTTTACTTTGTGCTAACAACAATTTTTACAAATAACTCAAAAATTATAAAGATTGATTTATCAATTTTTAATGGAGATGAGTTCCTTTAATCCATCTATTCCACTTTTGTGTCCCATTATCAAATTTATTATTTTAAAAATATTTATTACAAAAATAAAATTTATATTTTCATAATAAATATTTATTGCTAAAAATTGAAATTTTTCAAAATATCCTAATCACGGAACAATCAACTCTATGAATCAGTTATATTAACTAAAAAATAAATATAAACCCTAATAGTGGTGTGGAATAAACCCTAAATAATACTCACATAATTAAACTAAACCAAAATAATTAAATTGAAATTGAAGAAAAAAAATGGATGAAATGTAATAACAATCAAAATGAAAAAGTGGACTAGATCAATGATTTCTTTATTTGTCTTTAATGCTTATGGGTTTATTTCATGAAATTTTAAAAGTTTTTTTGGAAATTTCAAAAAAGGTGGTCAGGAGCGATCCCTTTCATCAAGAATATTATTTAATCGACCGTAATTATTATTTATCTATATATAATTGAGAAATGAAATATAATTAAATCCAAATTATAAGATAATTAATTAATCAACATTAATAACCAATTATTAATTAAAAATAAAATAATTAAATTAAGAAAAAAACCCTATGACACAAAAAACTTTTGGGTATGATCATCAATTACTCATGATTAATAATTGTAAGATTAAACTTATAAAAAAATGAAATCGAAAAAAATAGAAAAAGAAATTGTTGTGGTATATATATATATATATATATATATATATATATATATATATATATATAAGTAGCTAGGACACAAAAGCTATAGCCTATATATAGGTAGGATATCCTAAATTTATTAGTTATTATTACTGTACTAAGAATATGCTACCATTTATAATTAGGAGACAAAAGATTTTTACTCTTAAAACATATATATCTTATATTTTATGAAACACGGAACTACTATAAACTATTTAATTCTCTAAAGATCTTATTGAAGGCGATATATATGCACCAACTACATACCTGTATTTTTCAGTTGCTATATAAGCCAGTTTTTGTATTATATATATACATATGAAAAGTCAGTGAGTTTTTGTCTTTAAATTAATTTGTTGATATGACTTATACATAAGTCCATAATCTGACCACTATAATAATGTGCATGCAGCTAACAAGGCCTGATCCAATGGTGGTGGCAACAAAGCTCTTGGCACGAACTAAATTAGTCGACACTGGCAAACAATTCAATATGATAGCTGCATCTTGGATACAATTTATGATACACGATTGGGTTGATCATATTGAAAATCTTGACCAAGAGGTATATGATATATATATATATATATATATATATATATAATGTGGGATTTTGGTAGAAATTAAAAACAATATTCATTTATTGGTTTTCATGAGTTGTGTGTGTGTGTGTATACTTAGATTGAATTGAGAGCGGCTGAAGAAGTTGCAAGCCAATGCCCTCTGAAGTCCTTTAGGTTCTACAAGTCTAAAGAGATCCAAATTGATAATGGTGATAATGGAATCAAGACTGGCTTCTTGAATCGACGAACACCCTGGTGGTAAGAAAAATAAACCTCAATTAATTGTTTTTTTATTAATTAAGGTTTTAACAAATTAAAGCTAGCTAGTTGTTTCTAAGTCAAATATATCCTAACAATTTTGGGTGCTGATGAAATTGTAAAATGTCTAAAATACCCTTGAGCTATGAGATTGATCTTCACAATGCATGAGGCATAAAGAACGTGTAATTAATATCCGAATGAAATCATCTCTGGTCCTATATTTTGTGCAACACTTAATGTCACACAATTAAATTTATTGATTATTCTTTGATTTTTTAATTCAATTTCAATTTATTATGCTTTTTTTTAAAAAAAAAATTACACTTATTATCTGGGGTTCATTCTATCCAATTAGGGTATGCATATAATTAATTTTTCAATAATAAATTTCATGTAATTAATAATTGATAATTTCTTTAAAAATTAATAATTATATTCCCTAATTGGATAGGATGAATCATAATTAATTAATAAGTGTAAAATTAAACTCATTAAAACACAATTGAATTGAAATTGAAGAAAAATTAGTTATGTACCATCAAATGTTACACAAAATGTAGTAGTAATATCTTGAACGACGCAATCAATTTCTTAAAATTCTTTGATAGAATTTTTTTATGATGGAAGGGATGGAAGCGCCATATATGGCAGCAATAGAGAAACGTCGCAGAGAGTGAGGACTTTCAAAGATGGAAAGCTCAAGATTTCAGAAGACGGCCTCCTTCCTCTTAATCCAGACGGCACCATTTTATCCGGCGACATTCGAAACATCTGGGCTGGTCTCAGTGCACTTCAAGCTCTCTTCGTCAAAGAACACAACGCAGTATGCCATGCACTCATGGTATACCTACATATGCACGCACAAATTGCTATTTAATTATATATATATATCAATTTTATTTAATTTAATTATTCATTCGTTTATATATATATGTTACTGTTACAGAAGGAATACCCTAATCTGGGGGACGAGGAACTTTACCGACACGCGAGGCTGGTGACTTCAGCTGTAATCGCCAAAATCCACACCATTGATTGGACTGTTGAGCTTCTCAAAACTGATATGTTGCGTGCAGGAATGAGAGGGAACTGGTAATTATATTAAACATATATGCAGTCTTTTTCAAAATTAACTTCAAAAATGGTGTAACTATATATATATATATATATATATATATATATATATATATAACTAAAATAACTAGTACGTACTCGACTCGACTCATTTACACTCCCTGAGTGTCGTAGGTACGGTTTGTTGGGCAAGAATTTCAAAGATAGATTTGGACATCTTGGGATAACATTGTTAAGCGGTATAGTTGGATCGAAGAATGCTGTGGATCACGGCGTACCCTATTCCTTAACGGAGGAATTCGTTAGCGTTTATCGAATGCATCCACTCCTACCAGACAAACTCCGAATTAGAAACATTGATGCTGCTCCTGGACCTAACAAATCTCCTCCTCTAGAGAGAGAGTATATATATCTATAACTTTCTCTCTCTTAATTAATTTATGTAATTTTCACGGATTTTTTAATTTGAATATATATATAGTATTAATATTAATTAATAAAAATTGCAGAATTGATATGGCGGAGCTGATTGGTAAGCAAGGAACAGAGAATCTATCAAGAATTGGATTGAGGAAGCAAATAGTGTCAATGGGGCACCAAGCATGCGGTGCACTTGAGCTGTGGAATTATCCAATTTGGCTGAGGAATCTTGTTAGCCAGAATGTTGATGGAACCGATCGCCCTGATCACCCCGTGGACCTACCAGCTCTGGAAAGTAATTAATTACTAATTAAGCTACCCTCTCAAAAATCAAAACTAGGTAGCTATCCAATGCAAAGTAATTAATTAAATGATAGATGTGTTACAGTTTATAGGGACAGAGAGAGGAGTGTTGCGAGATACAATGATTTCCGACGAGGCCTTCTGCTGATCCCCATCTCGAAATGGGAAGATTTGACGGATGACGAAGAAGCTATTGAAACTCTACGTGATGTGTACAATGATGATGTTGAAGAGGTGGACCTCATGGTTGGGCTCTTAGCTGAAAAGAAGATAGCGGGCTTCGCCATAAGCGAGACTGCTTTCATCATTTTCCTTCTCATGGCAACAAGGAGGCTGGAAGCAGATAGATTTTTCACTGGTGATTACAATGAAGAAAGGTACACGAAGACAGGATTGGAATGGGTGAACACAACAGAGAGTTTGAAAGACGTGTTGGATAGGCACGAGGCAGAGATGAGCAGCAAGTGGATGAATTCAAGCAGCGCTTTCACAGTGTGGGATGCAGCTCCTCAACCACACAATCCCATCCCTCTCTATCTTCGACTTCCCTCCACCTGACCATCCATGCATACGTCAAATTCTCTCAATATTCTCATTTCATTTTACACACATCCATGAAATTCATTTCTACTTGATATTTCAAAATTTATATATATGATTATTAATTATTATGTAATTTTAATTTCATTTATTTATCATATAGAGATAGCCGTTTATTTCTCTTAATAAACTGATAATTAAATGTTACTTCATTAAGATATTTTATATTTTACTTTCCGTTATATATACACATACCAGCTACCTTGTATAACAAATGACTCCTTAATTTACTCATCATGAAATTCATGCTTTAATTGCTATCAAGATACATGTTTTTTTTTTTCTGTTTTTTTAAGACCATACCAAGACACATTAAGTACGTAGGGTCATATGAGAATGTGAATTAGAATGGGAAAATAGTATAGATCGAACGGGAAACAAGGCATTTGTCTAGTTAATATATGCATAATTCATTAATTGAAGAACGTATTTGTAATTTGAATACTGATTCTTTTTTTCTTTTACCGAAATCATGAAACAAAAGACAAAAGACCTCCTCTCAAACTTTGACGTTCATGAATATTTATTAAATATTTTTTTTCATAGTGTGCTTAATTCTCTATTCATGAGTCGCTCGACCTGTGGGCTGTGGCTACCTTCAACTTTCCCTATAAATTATATTGTTGTACTTTAACCGTTTCTTTTTTCTTTAATTTTGTTTATTTATTAAAAAACATTACATATAATGATAATAATCTAATGTTATATTAATAATACTATAAATTATCAACAAAATGGAACAAAAACTTAAAACAATATATATATATATATATATAATAAAGAAAGAATGCGATGAGTTACAAAGTTAATCTACCTAGCATGCTAATTTGAAGAAGTATTGATAATCTTTTATTCATATATTAAAAGGCCACAAAAATTTGAATTCGTTTCCGACCCCTTATAATTAAATAATGAATCAACATATTCACACCACTACTTTCTTAGAAGGCTTAACAATTAAATCACTAATATTGCATGATTAAACATTTGAACTAAGTTGATATTACGCTTAATTGAATGACACAACTTGCATCGAAAAAATGTAATAAATAAATAGTGGTAATAAGTAAATTGTTCTGCACCACAATTTATTTGGGCAAGTTGTATAAGAGGGTCCCCAAGCAAATGATAAGTTTTGTCTATCTATTTTAAATTAAATGGACTAGACTTGCCATTATTGAATGCCATAGGTGACTAGGTGAGGCTTTTTTGGGATCACCTTTTTGTTCTCCACTTCAACATTGATACAAGTTTATGAGAAGCCCCTTTTTCCTTTTCCTTGCTCTTAAATATTTGATTGATACACTGCATCATTAATTAATTGAACCAACTACAATTTATCAAAAAAAAATTAAAAAAAAAACTCATTTTATTGTATTTCACACTACAGTTTACAAATATACCTAGAATGTATAGTTTTATAATCTTAAATAAATTGAAAAGATTTATGTCATACAACTGTCAAATCAAAATTCATTAGACAAGATAAAATCTGGATTGAACACTATCAAAACACTTCTAAATTCCCCCCAAAATTACAAATACGTCTTGGGATACGGATTTTAACCCGTCTAATGAATTTTAACTATAATGCACACTTGTAGTATGCTAAAACTATTTAGAAGAGTTTTATTATTATGAACAGACCGAATTAGTAGTATTAGAATCGTATTGTCAATATTAAAAGAATACTATGCTCATCAATAGAATTGATATAATACAATTGGACAAGATCCACATCAATAATAAAACTACTATGCTCTCTTTAGATGTTAGTATATAAATTACAATTATAGATTAAACTGCAACGAATTTAGATCGTACATTCAATGAGAATTGAGATTGGAAGATCGATGACTATTAATCGAAGTTTGAAAAAATTAACACAACAACAATGATTGATTCCTATCCTTTTCAAGAAAAGGGTCAAGAATTAAAGATTTTAGATATTTGATAAGTGCTTTTTTTCCTTTCTTTTTTTCCACTTATCTAAGTAATCAAATAATCTAAACAAGCTCCGATTTTTTTAAATCGAAATCGTGTCGTTCTCGATGAATATTTTGCAGTCAAACCAAACTCTAATGACTTATATCAGTTGAATTTATGATTAACCCCTTTAAAGAAATTACTTTTCGTGTGAAGAACCCTCTTTATTGAACTCTTTATTCCCTCGGCAAGTCGGCATCTTCACGCTCGTATCAAATTTACGATCTTTTCCTTTAGTACTCCTCTTTTTCAGACAGGAATTTCTTGAATTAGCAGTCTTTTCCGAGCTGTTCTGCTTCAGTTATTCCTAATTTCAGTTGGGTATGTTTCAATTTTGATGCTTTTAGTAGTTTAGTCATTGATTCAGCTCAGTTTATTTTCATGTATTTAGTTTGCGATTCCTGGGTTAATTTAATTTTTTTGAAGTTTATGGGTTTGGTTTAGTTGATGTTTTAATCTCTAGATCTTAATTCTTGATTTTACTGATTATATTTGATATGCATTTCTTGAATTCTGTGGTTGGGTTATTATGAAAATTTGTTGATTCACCATGTGTTTGCTTTTTTGCCTGAATGATAGTATAGAGTCAATGTCGCAAGGCTATGCGATTGAACTTTACTTTGATCCTGCGCTCGAGAATCAGGTCTTGAAAGCTTGGAATGTATTAGCTCGACGGCAAATCAGTACTCAGTTGATTGAGATCGAATCTAGGCCCCACCTTACATTGTTTACGAGCCCCTTTGTTGATATTGCTAAACTAGAGAATGTTCTAAGAAATTTTGCTGCAAAGCAAGAACCTTTGGCTGTGTCCTTCTCTTCGATAGGGAGCTTCCCTAGTGATAGCAATGTTTTGTTTCTGGGCCCGACCCCATCTCTGTCTCTCCTCCAGTTTCATTCGCAGTTGTGTGACGCGATGAAGAAAGAAGGCGTTGAAGTTGGGGATGAGCAGCGCCCAGATACATGGATTCCTTATTGTTCCGTGGCTGAGGAAGTCCCAAAGACTCGTATGGCTGAGGCATTTACTGTTTTGCGTGATTTGAAGATGCCAGTCAGTGGATATGCAATGGAGATGTCATTGGTTGAGTACTCACCTGTCCGTGAGCTCTTCTCTTTTACGCTGGGTATGCATCATATCAGTGAGATTTGATGATGTCTTCTGTTGATGTTGGATTAGGTTCTCCATTTATATGGTTGTAAAAACTGGCTGTAGAAGGATGGCCCTTATAAGTCAAATTGTCGTTGCTGCTACTGCAGTCACATGAACTTCATTTTGTTGTAACATATTGTCTCATTGAGTAAGAACTATCTTATTATTATGGTATCTTTTATGAGTTACGTTTACATGAGATGGATGTCTTTTCCAAGCTTCATAATATGTAAATCCATTCGTGGCTTATTTACTATATCGTGTCTCTATAACTGGTTTTGCTTAGCCTTAATTCAGAAATGCATACATTTGTTTCTTGATACAACTTCTTCACCTTTGTCTCTGTTGTTGATGAGGGGAATGTAGCTGTTATTTTACACTCTTGCAAAGTTCTGGTGAAAGCATGCAGAGTGATGCTGCTAATGCATTTTGCATTTAGAATGGACAGAAACATCAGAGTGAGAGCCATATGTTGAGTTTCAAGATTGAAAGTTCCTATCTTTCTAGTGACTACTCGGTGGAGTTCTTGATACCTCTTCTTCGCATTTACCTTTGCTACTGAGGAGTGAATGAGGGTGTTATTTTACACTCAAGTAATCGTGAGATGATTGAGACTTGCATTTCTAAAAATTGTTTTACATCAATTTTGAATTGTTTCTTCATGTAACCTTTGTTGCGCACGTTCTTTGTCTGTTCTGCTAAATTGGTTTTCTCCTTGCTCTTTGCAAAGGAACCATCATACCTGTGTCGGAATTTTCAACATTTGCAGGGCATATTATCATCATCACGAATATTTAGTACCTTTTATGGTGACAGTTCCCTAAGGTTATTGTTAGATTATTTTTTTCTCTTGCTCTATTATGCAACTGCATGGTCGTACAGAATTGTAATTTGCTAGAGTTCTGGAAATTCTGTCAGCTAAGATTCTGATTTTGATCCATACCTGGTTTCTTCATACTCTGTTTTATCTACTTCATCGAGTTCTGGAAATTCTGTCAGCTAAGATTCTGATTTTGATCCATACCTGGTTTCTTCATACTCTGTTTTATCTACTTCATCGAGTTCTGGAAATTCTGTCAGCTAAGATTCTGATTTTGATCCACACCAGGTTTCTTCGTACTCTGTTTTATCTACTTCATCATTATCTGTTTCTCCATTTTATGATATTAAATGCTAATAGTCTAGTAATATTTCGTCTTGTGTTTTTTCATCTTTTGCTCTATTTTCCGTGTTTTAGTCATTGGATTTTGCAAGAGGTGGAGTCTCATGGTATTCTCCGACTGCTTGAATGCTGTACAAATTTTCTGCTATAGCCTGTAACACACTTATCTATTGTTTTCTGTTTGAATCTGAATGCTTGTAAGCAGAATTCAGGTGTGGGATCGGATAAAACAGCAGAACTGTTCTCTCTTCGTACAGACAACCGAGCAGGGGAAAATATGGGGTGTAAAGAATTCAACTGCCCGAATACTGAACAGATATGGAGACTATCAAGTCCCCTGCATAAGGTAAGTTTTAACCCCTGCAAACTCATTAACCCCCCTACTTTTGTGATGATATTGCATTCCGTCTCTTAATGCTCTCGAGCAGAAGCTCGTTCCATGTATCGACTGGGCCGGGCATGCACCAGTGGATGCAATCGCTGTAACCCTTCATCCATTGGTTTCCCCAGTGCACGCCTGGATGCCCGTCAACCCTCATTGACATCATTTCTGTAACATCAAGAACTTCAAACTCATTGCCTCTCCCCTCCCCTGCTTTCCTCGCCGCATCCACTTCTTTCTTTTGTACCTTCCTGTACTCCCAGTCCGGCCCGGCCTTGTTAACGTCGTCCCTCTGTATAGGCTGAGTCCTGTTGCACCCACCTCCGGCGTTCCAAGCCCCATTCTCAAAATGCGCAGGAGAAAACGTCCGCAAGAAAATGATAATCTTCTTGCACTTCTTGCAGTTGTTGACGGCCTTGAATGCAGACCGGAATGCTCTCCCGATCGCCAGGCCCGGCCCGAGGTCAGTCACGTTTGGCTCCTGGCAGTAGATACAGCCGATGAGATTGCCACTCTCGTATAAGTAGTTCTGCCGGAAAAACCATTGGGCATCGGAGAAAACTGCGTAGTCGATTGACGGAAGCTTTTCCGACCACTTGGTATCGACTCTGTCGAGATGCAGGTGGAAGCCGCCGGTGTCGGTGCCATTGACTCTACGCTCAGTGGCAGTGACAAGGAACTGCGACCAGAATGCTGTTAGTGTGAAATTATGTTTCGGAAACTCCCATGTTGTGAATCTGTCTTCTGCATCTTTTTCAATTGATTTTGGAGCTTCCACCTGCAAGATCAACCAATTTCGGATTATTGATGTTGCGCCATACAAAAAAAAAGGAACCAAATCTTCTCCGAAACTTATCAAGAATTCTACCAACACCTTCCAGATCGAGCCCGTTGCACAAGGCTTGCCTAGTGTCATTTGTTTCTAATATATGGTTTGCGAGTTATTAAACAAGGAGGTTTACTCATGCTGACTAAGAAATTTGCCTTGCAAAAAAATTTAAAAAATAGAATCGTCGTATACGTACATTTGTTGCAATAATTTGATTTTAAGTTGGCCAAGTCCATCATGTTACTAGCCTTTGTGGATTGGTGCCTTGATCCTAAGTTGTGTGTTTTTACTAAATTAATTAAAGACACATCCACAGTCTGCATTTGATATCGTGTTTCTATGTCAAAATTGTCTCATCAGTGCATATCACATTTAATAAACTATTAAACTGTCATTTGAATTCTGACTAAGATATAAAATAAAAGATTATCTCTCCAAGGTAAGATGGTTATTCTCCAAATTCACGAATAGACAAGCTAAGTGTATATTCTTCTACAGAAAAGCCCATTGGGTGGATCAATACCATCCAATAAAGGTCCATATTATATAGATTGGAATATGTAACATCTAATTTTGGCATCATGGAATTTTAGGTTACAAACAAAAGAAGTCAACAAAGAGGTCACAAATGGGAGAGCAATAATTATAAGGAAATGACAAAATCACAAAGATTAAGACACTTGACCTACACAGTTACACATAATAATTTCCACAATTAGGTGACTAGGAAAAAGTTGCGATTCTTTAACTCTGAGTGCACCCTTTTTGCTGTTCAATTACGTTTTAAATTATTGCATTAGATTCCTAACAATGTTGCTTAAATCATTAATACAATGACATTTGGAAAATAGCCATGACAAGTTTTACTTTAAAAAATAAAAAAATAAACACCAAAGCCAATGTATCTTGAACATTTCAAAGAATTGTGTTAGACCCATTCATTCGAGAGCAAGAGTTTCAATCTCAATGCAATTACCCTTAACATTCATGAAGATTAATCAAGACTGAGACGATGTTCTACTTCAAATCGTATATCATCTCACGCACGTACGTTTATTATTAATTATAAGTAGGGTTAGAATAGAAGATGAAATATATACAATCTGCGAGAATGGGAGGGAGGGACTAACCGTTGACAACAGACATAGAAGCGATTCCATCTGATTGCGGGCTAATGAATCGCCGATGAAAGCCATTTTCTTGCCTCCAAGAATACTAAAAAAGGTGTTCGGATCGAAACGAGGTAGTTCACATTTGTCGGGCTTCCATCTCCAATGAAGAAAATCCGTATCTTTTCTGCCGTGCAAAAAACAATTTTTCAAGAATGGAATTGTTTTGCAGCTGTAGTTTGTGTACAAGGAGCCTCTCGCGTCTCGAATCCATTGCCCTTCGAATAAGTCGCAGGTTTCGATTTCTGCACAAAATGATCGATTAGGTTGAAGGAGAAATTGATTAAGTAATATATATATATATATATATATATATGATGATGATGAGAAGAGTTTATATTAATTGATGGAGTTTATATATTTGTACCTTTGTTGGGTTGAATGAGTGCGTGAGTTTGATTGAAATCATGAATGTTGTTTGTGTATTTGATGTTTGTGTGGTAGAAAATGAAGTGAAAACAAGAGATGGTGGTAATAGCAATACATGTTGAGTAGAAGAAGAGAGAAGCTGTATTGGCCAAGCAGTGGCATCTGTCTTTCTTCGTCAGGAGACGTTTCTCTCTGCAGTCTGTTGCTGATGATTTCATGTACACAAACGGGGGGAGAGAGAGAGAGAGAGAGAGAGAGAGCAAATAAAGAGCAACATATGTTCATATTATATAAATATATGAGAAGTCAAGTGCTCAGCATGTTTTCAGGCAGGAATAAGGAGAGGCTAAATGTTCCACAGATTTGTCAAGTTCTAGACACTAATAAAACTAAGATATGTTCCTTTTGGACAATTAAGTCAGTGGGGCGTCTAATGAGTTTAAATTTTACTAACATTGTTTAAATAAATTCGTCATGACTAGTGAAATACAATTTGTCACTTATTTGCAGTTTGTAAGTTATTCCACAATAGCTGAATTTACATAAATGGCACCCACACCAGAAACGTTTGCATATCTCCCCCACACATGAAATATCGAGTAATGATTTTTATTTTTATTTTGCTAAATGAATTTTGTGGATCTTGATTAACAAAACTAGATCTCATAGTGACTATTTTCTTATTTCTCGTAGTTTGTTGTACGGATCTTCAATTGCATTATTTATTATCTTCATTTCGTCACCAACATATATAATGTTATCACTTATTTGTAAAATAAAGTATGATATTATATTAACAATTTTATATTGATAGGTCGACACTTGAGCAATTTCTTGTTCGTGCCAGTTCATGGATTAGGTGGATCTAACAAGATTACTCAAATACCAAGAATTTAATTAATTTAATTAATGTGTGTGTGTGTGTGTGTGTCGATATTAGTTACTAAGCATGTGCACCTCATTCATAACAAGATTATTGAATATTTAAAGAGTGATAATGGGCAATATGGTTTCACCTCCAATATCGAGACAGGTTTAGCCAATCATCGTTTTACACACATGGTTCCATTTTACAAAGGATAAAATTATTTTAAAAAAGGGAGACAGGGAGGTTATTTATAATTTATTTTTCTTAAACAAGTAATTTAATCAGTCCTGGTGGAGATGGCCTAGTGGTGGAGTGAAGTTGCTCCGAGGTCAAAGATTATGGATTCGAACCTCCTCAATACCACAGGTCGGATGTGTGAGTAAAAAAAAATGAAAAAAAAAACAAGTAATTTGATCAAGAGTATAGAAATATGGCCCAAATAGAAATATAAAAATATCTAGAACTAATTGAACTAATATTTACCAAAATTGTTATGTCGATAAGACCTAAACACCGAAAACATCTATATAAAACTGGGACGTATAAAAATCTTCCAATAAAAAAATCTTAAAATACAATTAATTACGTATAATTCTCACACAAATAACTAGTACCTATTATAACCAAATTATATATATATATATATATATATTGATTTAATTATACATCATATCTTTAATCTTTAATATAACATTACTCCCTTTGTTTCATAATGTTTGTTGTTTTAGGATTTTAATCTAGAATTAATAATTACTTTTTTGGACTAATATATCCATTCTCTCTATATCAAATAAAATCTTATTCCCTTATATTTTCATGAAAAGTTGGCAAAAAATTTTCTCTCCATATATTTGTGGGGTTAAAATTGGGAGAAATGATGTGAAAATGTTTAAAATAACAAGCATTTTGACACAAAATAAAACTCCTAAAACAACAATTAAAACAAAATGAATGGAGTATAATATAATAGTGTGTGTGTGTGTGTGTTGATATTTAATTTAATAATATATATATATATATATAAATTTCAATATATATATATATATATATCTAATCTCATACACAAACAATAAAATAATATTACCTCCGTTTCATAATGTTTGTTGTTTAAGGTTTTTTTTTTAGTTTCAAAATGTTTGTTGTTTTATATAATTTGACATCCTCTCTCCCAATTTTAACCCTTTCAAATCCTACAAGATTTTTTGATTCTAACTTACCTATAATATATGAAGAGAGAAAAATATATGGAGAGAGAAAATATTGTTATTTTTTAGGAAAATATAGATGAATTAGATTTTATGGCATATATAAGGGATGGGTATATTTGTCCACAAAATTAATTCTTAATTCCAGATAAAAAAAACAAAACAACAAACATTATGAAACGGAGGTAGTATAATACAATGTAATATACGTATATAATATAATATGAAATGATCAATATATTATCATAAGTACATTATTAATCAATACACGTACAACACACTAGCTAGTTGATTTTTCCATAATTTGTGTCTAATAGATATCGCTCCAAAAAATATACTATAAATACGAAAATCAATTTAGATTTGCGGACTTCATGTTTGGATAGAATAATTTAGATTTATGTTTCCATACGAGCTAATTGATTGTATATTCTTTATACTAATAGTATGCAAATAAATATATAAATAGATACTATAAATACTTACAATTTATATTTAAGGTATCAATAGATTCATTTTCTTAACATATATATAAATTAAATTAGTGATTACCATAGTTGGTTTGGTTAAATCGAATTGCAATTATTGCAATTGATTACCATAAAATTATTAATTAACAAATTTTGTGCAAATTAACTCATTACCATATTTTTGTGAAGATTCCAATGCAATTTGAAATTTGAAATTTCAAAATGCATGCCTTGAGATGGATCTGCTATTTTTATTTGCTCCAACTTTCTCATTTTGTAAATTGAATTTTCATTTTTTTTTAATTACAACTATGTTGAAGAGAGTTAACACTATTACTTCATATTCTTGAGATTGAGAAGATGTGATTATTCATTCTTGATTGAGAACTTGAAGTTGAGTCAATTTGCACATCAATACGGAGGGAGTCAATTTTATTTTGAGTTATTGTAAAAATAAAATAACATTGTATTTATCTAAACATTTTGTAGCTAGAATGAGTGTATCGTAATTATCTGAACATATTTTATAGCTATTTTTAGTAGTGTATTATATTTAATAATTTATTATTTGTAGTTTCAATAATTTTCTTGCTTTACCAACCTACATTTTCAAATTTTGTTAGTCTATTATTGCTATTTTTAGTTAATTCACTATATTTTCTTTTGAATTTGAAATATATCGTCCGAATACAACGGGAGTGCTATTACGGTGTACGTTCTCAACGAGATTTCAAGTATCTCATAATCTCTAGTTGTGTTGGGTAGGAATTGACTGTTTTTGGGGGAAGAGGGAAAAAAAAACAAAAACAAAAAAAACATATCAGCTCCAAGGTTGATCTATTGGTGTTAGTTGAAAGGATAATAGTGTTCAAAATTATGGTCTGAGGTCATCTCCAACAGTGTGCACTATATTACAAGTATACACTATATTTATCACTAAAATACAGCTGAATTTGTATTCTAGCTCCGGCAGTTTGCGCGCATTAAATCATACACCAAAAGAGAATATAATTTCATAATATTCTCTTTATTCCCTTTATAATTATTGTTTTGTAATAATATATGCATTTTCATTTAATCGGATATCTATTGTAGTGATTTGTACTACAAATAGTGTAAAATTTGGTAGAAGTTTTCTGAGGATTTGAGTAGAGAATAGTAGAAATAGGAAATGAGAGAAATAGAGGAAGAAGAGAGATATTTGGATAATTTCATTCTATTTCCTACGCATAACTCCATATGAGCTTATATATAACTCAATACGGTCCCCACACTTACAAAACCCTAAAAGCATCTTATGGAATAATTAAAAACATAGCATAATATGCAACATAATATAACTGGGCCTAATTCTTCTTCAGCCACTATTCACGGCCCATTCATCGACAAGACCCGCTGAGAACGGCCCGCTTGCTATCTCGTGACCCGAACCCGCTTCCTCTTTTGTAATAATCCCCAATTCTCCCGATATTCCTTCTTCATGAGTGAACCCTAATTTTCTAAAGACTCCATCTTTCGCCTCTTCCACCTTCACCCCTTCAATTCCATCAAGGCTCATGACAATTCCCCCCGGATTACTCAATTCTCGTCCTCGAGAATCGAAAGATGGAAACTTATGACGGAGGAATGAATCGTCTTCCCAAGAGCAGAGGTTGGAATCGTCGACGTGCCACATGACAAGAGTTTGGGGAACTGAGTGACCATGCCGGAGCAAAATGCGGTGCGATATAGATTGCTGAGGAGTAACTATGGGCTCACCTTCATCATTGGTGTTGGGCAAATCTGGCAAAGGTACGACCTTTTTCCCAATGCATTTCTTCAGTAATGAAACGTGAAATACCGGGTGGATCTTCGAATTGGGTGGGAGATCCAGTCGGTAAGCCACCATTCCAACTTTCTCCAGTATGGTGAAAGGACCATAGAACTTGGAAGAGAGTTTTAAATTGCGTCTGAGGGCGACAGTATTTTGTCAAAAGGGCTGCAGTTTGAGAAAAATGCGCTCCCCCACCTCAAAGTGTCTATCCTGCCTCTTGCGATCGGAGAACCATTTCATTCTAGTTTGAGTTTGAATGAGATGTTCTCTGAGATTGTGCATCATTTGTTGTCGCTGATTTAGGAAGTCTGTCACAGCCTCATTAGGAGAGTCAAAGTAGTTAGACACTGATAGTGTAGGAGGAGGAACCCCGTAGAGAGCTTGGTAGGGAGTGCACTTCAAACTAGTGTGGTAATTAGTGTTGTACCAATACTCTGCAAGGGACAACCACTGCAGCCATTGCCTAGGGTTAGAACTCACCATACAACGAAGGTAGTTTTCTAGGCATTGGTTCAGCCTCTCAGTCTGTCCATCAGACTCTGGATGATAAGCTGAAGACATATCCATTTTGACTCCCATAAGTTTGAACAATTCCTTCCAGAAGGAGCTGGTGAAGACAGTGTCCCTGTCTGTCACTATGCTTATAGGTTGGCCATGTAACTTATAGATGTTATCCAAGAAAACCTTGGCTACAGACTCAGCAGTATAAGGGTGAGAGAGTGGAATGAAATGTCCAAATTTAGTAAACCTATCCACAACCACCAAGATAACATCCTTCCCTCCTAATTTGGGTAGCCCCTCAATAAAATCCATGGATATATGAGTCCAGGATTGGTGTGGTACAGGGAGGGGTTGTAACTTACCAGGATAGAGTCCATGGTCAGATTTGTTTTTCTGACAGACCTCACATTCTTGTACCCACTTGATAACTTCTGCCTTCATGTTAGGCCAATAAAATATGCTTTTAAGCCTCATGTAAGTGCCATTTATACCAGAGTGGCCCCCATAGGCAGAGTCATGCAAGGCTATGAGAATTTGTTTCCTGAGCTCAGAGAGATTTCCCACTCCCAACCTGCCCTTATACCTGACCAACCCATCAGAAACTAGGAACTCAGGATAAGAGTCTGCATCCACTAACTTTGCACTGAGAATTTTTGAGAAATAAGGGTCCTGTTTATAGCTCATAAGCACCTTTTGAACCCAACTTGGAACTGTAGTGGTAATGGATACACATTCTGCTTCTGAATCTTTTCTTCTAGACAAGGCATCTGCTACTCTGTTCTCACACCCTTTCTTGTATTGGATTTCATAGTTAAGTCCCAAAAGCTTTGTTAATCCCTTCTGTTGCAGTGGGTTTATAACCTTCTGGTCTAACAAATATTTAAAGGCTTGCTGATCTATCTTGATAATAAATTTGTGCCCCTGTAGGTAGATTCTCCACTTCTGTACAGCCATGAGAACTGCCAGGAATTCCCTCTCATAGATAGAGAGGCCTTGGTTCTTAAGGGAGAGGGACTTGCTTAGATAAGAGAGATGCCTACCCTCTTGCATTAAAACAGCCCCAATTCCAGCACCACTAGCATCAGTTTCCAGAATGAAGGATTTAGTAAAATCAGGTAAGGCTAGAACTGGTATAGTTGCCATAGCCACCTTGAGTTTATGGAAGGCCCTCTCTGCATCTGGGTTCCAATGAAAATTATCCTTCCTAAGGAGATCAGTAAGAGGTTTACTGATGAGTCCATATGTTGTGTTGTTTCCACCAAAAATAAAAGATCCGACAGCAGTCGGTTTGCCCAAGCTGCACAGTACAGCGGCGAGCGAGATCGTCTCCCAAAGGACCGGCGAGAATTATTCTATACTTCCAATCTGCAGAAACCAACTTTACAAGGGGGGAAATTCATGGGTATAAACTGTAGTGCACGAAAATAATTAAATAACAAGGAATTAAAATACACACACGAGCAACGAGTTTAAACAAATAATTAGAAATATTCCGGATATCAACTACTCCACTCTGGCACAATTATACTGATCCTCGATTCAAGAATACAATTAATTATCACATGTAAATCAGTTGCGGATGCCGAAGACACTTACTGACACATCCCTATTTCTCCGTATTTTCTCGAATGGAAGGAAGACACTTCACCACACATTTTCTCTAATCAACTAACAACCCAAAAGAGACACTCTTATAGATTTAATTAGCCGATTGCTTTATGCTCGAGAGAAACCCGATTCTAATCTAGCGAACTCTGACACAGGATCACCGAACCAGATTATTATCCCCACGGTATTAGCTACTGATTTTACCACTAATTAATCCTAAACTACGATTACGTATGGCCGAATTAATTGGCTAGTGATTAATTCCTATACTCTGAATATTCGCGACTACTCGGTTTAATCGAAACAATCACGACTCGACTTACAGAGGATAATAAATACACATGCATGAATTAATCGAGAAAAAACGTTTAGATCTCACAGATTTAATTGGCCAGAGCTTCGTGAGTTGATCCCGGAATGAAGCGAGTCTAGCTTAAATTCATAATCAGAACTGAACTTCAAATTATTGTTTGAGTAGCAACAATGAAAGGAATGAAAATAGAAGAATAAAAATCTATTCTCCGCGTCTCTCTCTGCTCTGCTACGTTTTCTTCCTGTTGTCTTGCGTTGATATGGATGGATAAATCCTAATCTATGTTAATATCCTTAAATAAAATAGTATCCAACATGGAAATAAATCTTCTATATCTAGACTAGGAAGTTTCCAAGCATAGGACTCCTTTTAGGCTATGAAGATCATAAATCCGCGTCTAGAACTTGGGCTGGATTAGATTTTCGCACAAAACAGGCCCAAGTCGCGCACAGCTTCAGTTCTGGAATTTTCTCGGCCCATGCCTCTGGCGGCTTGCCCACACGGCCTGTATTACGAGCTGCTTGCTTGCATTCTTCAAAAGATGGAGCATTTCTTCACTTCATTTCTTCCACCTGCACATCTCCTAAAAACACATCAAATCTTTCCAAAACATGCAATGAACGAGTGGTTAAGACATGAAATAGCATAGATGAGAACAATTAGAATAAGCCCGATCACCATAACCCTTAACAAATTTTCTGTAGTATCCTGTTAGGCTAAGGAATCCCCTCAGCTGCTTAGGTATCTTTGGTACAGGCCACTTGAGCATACACTCAACCTTGCTAGGATCAGTGGAAACTCCTTCCTTAGATATAATATGGCCAAGGTACTCTACCTTGGTGCTCCCAAAACTACATTTACTTCTTTTGGCATAAAGCTGGTTAGCTCTGAGCAGTTGTAAGACCACCCTTAAGTGTTTTAGGTGATCCTCCCAGCTAGTACTGTAAACCAAAATGTCATAAAAAAAACTAACACAAACTTCCTTAGTTGTTCCTTAAAGGTGTGATTCGTTAGAGACTGAAAGGTAGCTGGGGCATTGCATAGCCCAAATGGCATGACCACAAACTCAAAGTGGCCATGGTATGTGCTGAAAGCAGTCATGTACCTGTCCTGAGGTCTCACCAAGATCTGGAAATACCCAGATCTGAGGTCAATTTTAGAGAAATAAGAGGCTCCATGCAATTCATCCAGTAACTCATCAATAACTGGTATAGGATACTCATGTTTGACAGTGAGTGAATTTAGATACCTGTAGTCAACACACATTCTCCAGGATTGGTCCTTCTTTTTAACCAAAATGACTGGAGATGCAAATAAGCTTCTGCTGTATTGAATCATCCTAGTTTTTAGGAGGTCCTCTATAATTTTCTCTATTTCATTCTTGTGGCTATGAGAGGTCCTATAGGGGTGTTGGTGCCTGGGAATGATGTGGGGTTTGAGTGTTATGTGATGCTCTATCCCCCTGCTAGGAGGCAACCCCTTTGGCTCCTCAAAAACATCTTTAAATTCATCCAAAATGTCTGCCATATCAGAGTCAGTAGTAGAATCCATGGTAACTGGTCTGAGTATGAATATCTCTTCAATCTCATCCTTGAAACTGGAGTGACACATCTTGTATAGGGATGCCCCTGAAATGAGATGGCACTCCACCTGTGAGTTGGATGCTTGCAGCCTAACTCTCTTCCCCTTTTGTGTGACAGTGAATGTTATATTATTGTAATCAAGTTCAATGGGGGTGCAAGACCTTAACCAATCCCCTCCAAGAATAAGGATATAGCCCTCAGTCTGCAAGACCCTTAAGGAATATGTGAAATGGTGCCCTTGAACATTCCAGTTAAACCCTTTTACTTGGGAGCAACTAATCATTCTCTGCCCATTAGCTACCCTTACCAGAAGTGGATTAGCATGCTCCAGTGTACACCCTAGTTTATTTGCTGTAGCTTCTTGTATAAAGCTAAGTGTACTACCAGTATCAATGAGTATGTGTAGATCCTGCTCTCCAATTTTTCCCACCACCCTCATAGTAGAGATTCCATTAGACCTAAAAATAGCATTAATGCTCATCTGAACTTCTTCTAGTTGTAACTCCCCTGGATCAGGTGGGTCACAATCCTCCAGATTGCTAGGAAGAGTCTTTAGGAGTGCTAGTTCATCTTTTTCACTCATAATCATGTAGTTTATTCTGTTTTTGCACCTATGTCCAAAGACATAGGGCTTATCACAATTGTAGCACAGTCATTTTTCCCTTCTAGCTGCCATCTCTGCAGATGTGATAAGCTTAGTTGGTGGCTTGAGAGGTGTTTGGGAAGATCTGTTGTTTGAAAGGTTAACAGTAGAATCAGGTTTCTTATAAACACCAGTTGTGTGTGAGTTAATTCTGCTAGGCCCTTTTAGTTTCCTAGCGATAGCATCAACAGTCTGAATCTGGCTCCTCCCTAAGTCAATCACTTGTTGTAGGGATCTGGGATTAAACATGTGGATAGCAGACTGAAGATCTTCACTCAGCCCACTCATAAAGCTAGCCATAAAATAACCCTCTGAGTATTCTCCCTGATTAAACAGTAGCATACAGGCCCTCAACTCTTCAAACCTCTCAACATAGTCATCATATGAACCTTGTTGTTTTAATTTATTAAATTCCATGATGATCTTGGTCTCTCTTAACTCTTCAAACCTAGCAGACACCACTTCCAAAAATTGATTCCAAGTCAAATCTCCAAATTTGGTATTGTAATTTTGGAACCATTGCTCAGCCTTTCCCTCAAAATGCAAAGAGGCTAATATCATTTTTTGGGAATCAGGCACATTGGGCACTAATTGAAAGTATTGATTACATTTCAGGATCCAAGAGCGGGGCTGTGTCCCATCAAACTTAGGAAAATCAACTTTGGGAGTTGGGTGTTTTACCTGCCCAGAAACTTGATCCTGCTGAGATCTATACCCTGATTGAGACTGAGATTGAAGGGGGGTTCCGCTATCTGCCATCACTGGAGTAGGTGGTGCCCCAAGGATTAATTGCTCCTCCATACTGCTCTTTCCTTTGGTGAGGTTTGATAGTTGTGTTTGAATAATGGAAAGTGTATGGTTGAGATTATCATATTTACTATTTACTCCTTTGAGCTGATCTTGAACCTCTGAAGTAATAACCCCTAATTTTTCTTGCATTTTGATTTCAGCTGCTTCTCATTTCATGGACTCCGCTGCCAGGACCTGATCCAGTCGCTTATGCGCCTCTTGGAGCTCTTTCAAACGTGTTCCTTCAGCCATATTCAAGAGTCTGGCTTTAGATACCACTTGTAGTGATTTGTACTACAAATAGTGTAAAATTTGGTAGAAGTTTTCTGAGGATTTGAGTAGAGAATAGTAGAAATAGGAAATGAGAGAAATAGAGGAAGAAGAGAGATATTTGGATAATTTCATTCTATTTCCTGCGCATAACTCCATATGAGCTTATATATAACTCAATACGGTCCCCACACTTACAAAACCCTAAAAGCATCTTATGGAATAATTAAAAACATAGCATAATATGCAACATAATATAACTGGGCCTAATTCTTCTTCAGCCACTATTCACGGCCCATTCATCGACAAGACCCGCTGAGAACGGCCCGCTTGCTATCTCGTGACCCGAACCCGCTTCCTCTTTTGTAATAATCCCCAATTCTCCCGATATTCCTTCTTCATGAGTGAACCCTAATTTTCTAAAGACTCCATCTTTCGCCTCTTCCACCTTCACCCCTTCAATTCCATCAAGGCTCATGATATCTATTAATCTAAAATTAAATTCAACATTTCATGCTAATTAAATTCAATGTTTCATAATAATTAAATTATCGGTGTAATTCTATCTAATTTTATTTTGAGTTACAATATTTGTACTTAATTAAATTTATCACACATAATAAACTTTAATATTAATTACAACACATTATTTAAAATGCAAAATAAATTACAAACAACATAAACAAAATGATAAAATTAACAAAATACTAATATAAAAACAAAATAAATTATACCGTTGTGGAGAGAGGGACGTCAAATCCAGCCAAATTCACGGCAAATGCACTACTGAAGTTGCTCTAACATAATCCCTTGAGCCGTCAGATGAGATCATCTATTCTAAATTTGGTGTTCCACAATCAAATTTATAAATTTTTCTTCCATTTTTCATCAATTTTAATTTATTATGTTTTAGTTTAATTTTATGGTTTTTTTAGGGTTCGCCCCACCCGATTACGGTTTATAATTATTTTTTAATATTTTATTTTCAAAGAAATTATTATTATGGTTGATTATTTTAAAAATACGATTTATAATTTTATAAATTTCAATTTTTTGTTGATAAATGTGACTACGTTGATTGTGTTATAATTATTTTTTAATTTTTGTAATATCTATTATAAAATTTGTAAATTCAATTGTGGAATATTGGGTTGGAACATCAAATTTGAACGGAGTCGTTTGTTATAAATGGGACCACTAACACAATTTTAGAAGAACTAGTAACTAAAACATTGCACATAAAATATTAAATTAACTAGATAATAAAATGATGTGGTTTGGTCTTGTAATCCAAATGCCCATTTGATTTAGGCATTTTTGTTTGTTCTGGATTTGAAGCTTCTAAGTTTATGACAATTGTGTTTGGGTCCGTCTCTTAATGGTCTCGAGCAGAAGCTGGTTCCATGTATCGATTGGGCCTGGCATGCACCAATGGACGCAATCTTTGTAACCGTTGGTCCATTGGTTTAACCAGTGCACACCTGGATGCCCATCAACCCTCATCGACATCATTTCTGTAACATTAAGAACTTCAAACTCATTGCCTCTCACCTCCCCTGCTTTACTCGCCACCTCCACTTCTTCTCTTTTGAACCTTTCTGTACTCCCAGTCAGGTCGGGCCCTACTAACCTCGTCTTTCCTTATAGGTCGAGTCCTGCTGCAACTTCCTCCGGTGTTCCACTCCCCGTTCTCGAAATGTGGTGGGGAAAACGTCCTCAAGAAACTGACAATCTTCTTGCAGTTCTTGCAGTCATTGACGGCCTTGAATGCAGCCCGAAATGTTCTCCCCATTGCCTGGTCCACCCCGAGGTCAGTCACATTTGGCTTCTCGCAGTAGATACATCCGATGAGATTTCCACCCTCGTATAAGTAGTGTGGTCGGATAAACCAGTGGCCATCGGAGAAAACTGCATAGTCGATTGATGGTAACTTTTCCGACCATTTCGTATCGACTCTATCAAGATGCATGTGGAAGCTGCCGGTGGGGGTGCCATTGACTATATGATCGGTGGCAGTGATGAGGAACTGTGACCAGAATATTGTTAGTGTGAAATTATGTTTCGGAAACTCCCATGTTGTGAATTTGTCTTCTATATCTTTTTCTATTGATTTTGGAGTGTCCACCTGCGAGATCAACCAATTATAAAGAAATTTCATACGCGTGCGCACGTAGTGTAGTGTGCCTTTCACACACAAAATAATAATTTTTAAATAATGCGCCAAAATATTTTTTTTTTATTATGTGTGAGGGGACACACTGCATGCGCACGCGTCATAGAATTTTCCCTAATTATAATTTCAGGCAATTGATGTTATATCGTATAAAAAATTTAACCAAGTATTCTTGAAAACTTATTATCAAGAATTCCACAGACAACTTTCAGATTGGGCCCTTTTGTACCGGACTTGTCTAGTACAATGTGGTTTGCAAGTTATTAAATGAGGAGGTTTAGTCATGACAACTAAGAAATTTACCTTGTAAAAAAATTTAGAAAAATAATTTGATTTTAAGTTGCAATTCTTGATCTTTATCTATAAGAAAATTTACCTACAAGATTTTCAAGGAATGGTGGATAGGATAAATGGAGCTTTGTATAAACTCTTCAGTGAACATTGACTCATCCAATGACAAGTGGAACAAGTCCATCATCTATTTCAGATCCAAAGGCACTCATGTATAATATAAGTCATTGATGCTACATATATAAGTTGATAACAAAATATATATAAATATATTTTGGTATGTTTACATTTTGTTCATTTAATTGTAGGAGTTTGTTGAAGAGTTGCGTCAAATGACTTCAAATGAAGGTAAATCTAAACTTGATATATACTTGGATGAAAAGTTGCTGAAGTAAATGTACATGTACTAGAATTTTAAAAATTTAAAAATATACATCGATTCTCTAGACTTACAATTATGGTTTGTGATATTTTAAGCCTTACAATCACAATAGTAGCTTCGGAATCTACATTTAGTATTGGTGCTCGTATATTGAGTAAGTATTGAAGTTGTTTGCTTCCTAAAACCGTACACGCTCTAATTTGTACTCGTATTTGGTTACATGATTTTTCTGAAACTGAAGCTACTACATCTACATGTATTATTTTATTAATATATTATATTTTTCATTTATAACTGTTTTATTGAACTATAGGCCTACTAACTTCTCTTCAACTTACCGAATTTTTAAATTAAAATGTGCAAGATGTGGAGGAGACACGGGTTTTTGAGGACGGTTCCAACATGCTTGATGATAATTAATAAGTGACGGCATATTGACATCATTTTTCACTTGTGTTTACTTGCATTTAAATTTTTAATTTACTATTTATGTAGTTGAGACTGTAATTATGAATTTATGTATTTGAGACTTTTATTGTTATGCATTTGAGATTGTAATTATGAATTTATGTATTTGAGACTTTCATTGTTATGTATTTGAGACTCTAGTTATGTGTATCTGGTCTTTTTTAGACTTATTATTGATATGTATAATTTTATGTTTTTTATGTTTATTGGTCACATAAATAAAATTTGATATAGTGATTTGAATTACTGTTAAAATGGCAAAGTGAAAATTAATTGAAAGAGAACATTTTATTTTGAAAATCATGTGAAAATTTGTCGCATTATAAGTAGCAAAGTAGCAGCCGTGACTTCACAGACTAGGAGAACAAACTAGGAAAAATATGAAGATTTTTTTAAAAAAAAATAACTTGGATTGGGCCTCTATTTGGCCCAATATCCCTGATGGCCTGAATATTACAGCCCATCAAATTTTTAGGCCAGTCCAGCCCGGCCCAGTTATGGAAGATGACCTGATGGGGTTGGGTTGGGCCAGGCTATGCAGTTCGAATTTTGAGTATGACATGAAATAGAAGATCTCTCCAATGTAAGATGGTTGTTCTCCAAATTCACTAATAGACAAGCTAAATGAGTATTCCTCTACAGGGTGAAAATATCCTAATATTTTTGCTTAATTAAACATTTCGATCAATAGCATCCCATCTGACACGCACGTTTATTATTAAGATGGGAGGGAGGGACTAACCGTTGACAACAGACATAGAAGCGATTCCATCTGATTACGGGCTAATGAATCACCGATGAAAGCCATTTTCTTGCCTCCAAGAATACTAAGAAAGGTGTTCGGATCGAAACGAGGTAGTTCGCATTTGTCGGGCTTCCATCTCCAATGAAGAAAGTCTGTATCTTCTCTGCCATGCAACAAACAATTTTTCGTGGATGGAATTGTTTTGCAGCTGTAGTTTGTGTACAAGGGGCCTCTCGCGTCTCGAATCCATTTCCCTTCGAATAAGTCGCAGGTTTTGATTTCTGCACATGGCCGAATTAAGCAGAAAGTGATCGATTTGGTTGAAGGAGAAATTGATTAATTAATATATGATGATGAGAAGAGTATAATTGATGGAGTTTATTTGCGCGTACCTTTGTTGGGTTGAATATTGAGTGTGTGAGTTTGATTGAAATCATGAATGTTGTTTGTGTATTTGATGTTTGTGTGGTAGAAAATGAAGTGAAAGCAGGAGATGGTGGCTATAGCTATACATGTTGAGTAGAAGAAGAGATAAACTGTATTGGCCAAGCACCGGGATCTGTCTTTCTTCATCAGAAAATTTCTCTCTGCAGTTTGATGGTGATGATTTCGAGAGAGAGAGAGAGAGAGAGAGAGTGTTAAAGAGCAACGTGTTCATCTTATAAATATAAGAAGCCAATTGCTCAGCATGTTTTAAGGCGGGATTACGTAGTGGTTGTTTGTTTTCATTTTTAATTGAAATTTTTTAACTTTTTACTGTTCAAAACACCGTTGTTTTATTTAATTTTTATTTTTTTTAAATATATATATATATATATTATAATGTGACTCATTAATCATTATTTACATATTCATTAATTTATTCTAACTACACAAATATTTATCTTTTGATTTCAATCATAAATTCAAATTGGGAAAATAATCAAACAAAAATATTTTAATTTTGCAAACCTATAACATTAAATATTAAATCATTATTATTATTTTTTTTCAAAACTCAATACACCTCTAAATTGTACTGAAAATACAGAAAACTAGAAATTGATGTTAGAAATAAAATTAAACATGGCCTTAGTGTTCCACAGATTTGTCAGGTTAATTCTAGACACTATAAAACTAAGATATTGTCCTTCTGGACGATTAAGCAAGTGGAGTTTCTAAATTTGTGACTAACACTGTTTAGATAAATTCTTCGAAACTTGTCAAATACGATTTATCACTTATTCACAATTTGAAAGTTCTTGTTCATGGATTAGGTCGATCTAAGACGATTACTCAAATACCAAAAAATTGATTAATTTAATTCATATATTTAGGTCCTCGACATTTTCACTAAGCATGTGCACCTCAATTATAACAAGATTCTTGAATATTCAAAGAGTGATAATGGGCAATATAGTGCCACCTCAAAGTCATAATACCTTTTATTAATGGCCCCATAAAATATTCCAAAATTGAGACAGGTTACAGGTTTAAATAATCATCGTTTTACACACATGGTTTTTTACAAAGGAGAAAATTATTTAATTAAAAAAGGGAGAGAGCCAGAGAGGGAGATTATTTATAATTTATTTTTCTTAAATAAGTAGTTTCAAGAGTATCGAATTATGGCCCAAATGGAAATTTAAAAATATCTAGAACTACTCGAACTAGTATCAATCAAATTGTTACATCCATAATACCTAAACAGTAGAAACATCTATGTACAACGGATACATTTTGGGTACAAGATTCACCGTTTATCTTTGTCCAAATTAAATATGTGTGTGTGTGTGTTTATTATTGAGCTAACTGTTGGTAAGATACTACTTGAACTAGTACTAGTATCTACCAATTTGCCAAGAAAAAAATCTAGCATCTACTAAAGTCCAAAATCAGTGGAAATTAACTTTTGGACTGCATTGTTCCTTCCATCCATTGGTATACAATCCAATAGACATTTAATTAGAGCCCAATTTAATGAATCCCTGATAGCGCCCCACTTAATATAATTTATGAAATATTTTTATAATTATTTTATTTTTTAAATATATTTTTATTGTTTTTTAATGTCATGGAAGCGTGGACTTACTCTAGATTTATACATAGTTACATGGATTTATAACATTTATAGTCTCCGTACACACTCACATAATACAAATTTATCATTTACAAGTAAATTGTTTGATGCACATAAAAGGATAGCGACTTCATTTTAAACGGGAATAGTTGTTTGTACTGCCAATATTACTCTTTGTACTTTATCTTCTTTATGCACTTTATTTTTTACTCATTGCACCACATTATATTACATATTTACCCTTTATTAAAAAATTATTTTATTTTTTTTTTTAAAAAACTCTTCTTCCCCAAATTATCGCCGTTGCCGCCCTCCTCCTTACCACCGTTGTCAACCACCAATCTCCTCTCTTCCTCCGTCTCCCACCTTCCCCTCTATTGCCCAACAACCACTGATATCTTCTCTCCCTCTATCGGCATACAACCGAGTGTTGTTTCACTCCCACTGCCCACTGCCAGCCACTACCACAACCCACCACCCCCTTTGCAAGTCTGTTCCGAAAACTTAGCAAAAATATGTTCGAACATTTATTTTTGAAAACTTTGCAAGGATTTTGAAATTAATTTTCGAACAAGTTAAGGACGTTCGAAACTTTATTTGCCAATCTATTGTTCGAATATCGTTGTAGACGTTCGAAAGTTATTTTTCGATTGTACAAAGATAGTTCGAAAAATTATTTTCAAATCAGTGCTCACCCTTCAAAATATTCAGTTCGAACCACCCCTCAAGGTCTGGACTTGAAGGAAGAGAGGGGTGTTCATCTCGTCCCTAGCGACGTTGTTATTGTTACACACTACAAAAAAATGGGTTTTAACGACGGAATATTTCGTTGATGTACAGTGAATTTCCGTCGCTAGAAAGTATTAGTGACGGATTAACGACAGACCCATTTCGATGGGCATTCAAATATTTTCGATGGGCATTTTCTTTTGTTTTGGTGGTTTTTTAAGAAAATCTAAAAAATTAAATATGTGAATGGTTGTTGATTGTTATTTATTCATGTTTTGGTGATCGATGTTTTTTGTTTAACAAAATCTAAAAAGTTAAAAATATGAATGTTTACACCATAAGTGGTATTAGAATTTAAAAAATAAAAATTTAAATATTTTTCATGGACATATTTTGTTATATTTTGGTGATATTTTATATTTAGTAAATCTAAAAAGTTAAAAATGTAAATGGTTGTTAATGGTTATCAATGCATGGTTTGGAGTTTTTTTTTTATTTAAAAATTTCTAAAAAGTTAAAAATATGATTGTTTACAACATAAGTAATAATATAATTAAAAAAATTAAAAATATAAATATTTTCGATGGACATTTTATTAAATTTTAATGATTTTTTATTTAGATAATATAAAAAATAAAAAATGTGAATGGTTGTTAATTATTATTCATGAATATTTTGGTGATATTTTTTTATTTTAAAAATCTAAAAAGTTAAAAATTGAATGAGACATGCGGCTGGGAGGAATTAAATTGAAAAATATAAAAATGCGCACGTGATCGCTACTTGCTGTGAAATGAGGAATCAAACCCGCATGCTTGCAGTTGTATCAACACACCCCAACCAACTCGGCCAAGAACCTGCTTGTTTTAATTTTTTGCAAATAATTTTATTTAAAGTATGTTTTGACTGATTTATTTTTATGACAAATTTACCCCTATGATTTTGCTTTAAATATGTATAAATAATTCCCTCACACCTTTTCATATTTTTTCCATTAAGAGCATCCACTATGGGGGTGCTTATATCTATGTGGCAAAATAAGCACCAGGTTCCACCATAGTGGAACACAAGTCAAGGTAGCAAAATAAGAAATGAGTCCCTTGTGCAAGTACCTGGTTCTTGAATTAAATAGAGGGCCCAAAAATTTTATCTCTCCTCCCCTTTTGCATTTTTGGTGCTTTCTCTCTCCTCCCCTTTTGTATTTTTTGTTCTTGAATTAAATAGTGGGGTCCATGAAGAATTAAAAGTGAGATAGCACCATAGTGGAGAAAATATTGAGTAATTAAAAAAAGGAGTGATTGATGATGTGGCACACATGTGGCATTACTATGGGGTAGCACTATAGTGGATGTTCTAAGTGGTTATCCAAAGGGGTCTGATATTGGGAAAAATGAATTTTAATTTTCGTCGCCAACTTTTTGATGTGTGTACCAAGAGAGAATTTGTGTCTGAATTGTTTTTTTTTTTTTTTTTTTTGGCTAATAGTGTTAAGAAAACAAGAATAGGAACTACGTATATATTGATGATCAACTTTGATTTGTGAGGTAGCATACAGCCATACATGTTTAGCTATTGCTATTGATTAAAAATATTCGATTTTTTGGGCTCAATTTTTGTGATTTTTTACACCTTTTTTCCCGTATATTAAAAATTAATAAAATATGGTAGAGGTCATTTTCAACATTGATAAGAGATTGAGAGGTTTGAGGTTGAGCATGTCACGAGGTCGAAAGGGTAGAAACCGCTGCGAGGAAAGAGGGATGAAACCTTACACGGTCTGCATGGACCTGGTCAAAATCCTGTTAAAGATAGCAAGAGACTTGCTCAAAATCATACAAGGGATAGGAGAATCCCGAAAATAAAGTTGAGCAGATAAAGAAGCAATATAAATAAGAGAGTAGGGAATGGGGAGAAAAGGGGGAACGAGTAGAAAACATCAGAACTGTTAACATTGAAAGCTGGACAATATCACCTCCGATTTATTGCTCATCGTTTCAGCAGTCATTTTATCATCTTTAATTTACGCTATCGTTTTCGTAATTATTTTATACTCGATTTTGATTTGAGTTTTCAGAATCCGTTAAATCGTCAACTTTCCGACAGTCATTCGGCTTCATGTTTTTATTTTTATTTTGTAGATCACCGAAACCCGAATCTAAATACATTTAGGGGTGTATTGGATTGAGATTTTGATGGATTTTGTTGGACTTTAAAATGTCCATGGATTTCTATGGATTTTATAAATCCATAGACTCCACATGGAGTCTCCCAACTCCACGCAGAGTCTGGCGGATTTCATATGGATTTAGGACCGATTTTGAACGATTTCAATGGATTTCAAATCCATCTCGCCAGCGCTCGTTGGAACACAACGATCGGTGTACTCAGCAAGAAAAATTGAACCTAGCGGTCGCTGGAATCGAACGGCCTTGATCCCAGCGGCAGCTAGAGTGCCTTCATCGGTAAGGCCAGCGGCCGCTGGGGTCGGGTGACGACTGGGGTGCCCGATTTCAACTCCTCACCGGCCGCTGGGACACCGCACTCGTCGGGTTTTCCAAATCCATCGAAATCTCGTGTCTGGAGGTCGGATTTCATCCTTCGTAATTTTCACGTGAAATCCAGCCGAAATCCAACGAAGTCAATGACTTTTTAAAGTTCGTGGATTGTTGAATACCTCAGAATTTTAAAGGACTTTTAAAAGTCTAGATTGAATACACCAGGATTTCATTGGACTTTTAAAAGTCTGGATTGAATACACCAGAATTTCATTGGACTTTTAAAAGTCTAGATTGAATACACCCGTATTTTAAAAGTGCAATGAAATCCATCAAAATCCACAACCAATACACCCCCTTAATTGCAGAATTCTGATTCTACAAATATAATATTTTATTTCTAAATATTGGATTTACCGTATTAATTATAAATTATGTATATTTACTATACATATATATCACACGTATTGTATAAGACTAACGAAAGAATCATTCCAAGAATATTATTACGCAATGGGCCCAAAATTGAACTTGTATTATTGGATTTAAGATATAAAATTAAATTTCCCTAAAGTATCTTTACACCCAAATTTGAAAAATGGGTTGTATTTTGCCTTTTGTTCTCCAACCCATTTTAAAGCACATCCATCGTCGTGTTGTTTGATGTTGCAATCAAGCTGCATAATATCTGCTTAACATGCTTTGGATCATGTTTCCGCGCTGCAAAATACGATGCACGGTGGCTGGTCCAACTGCGTTATAGGGCCGGGCCTAGCCGAGGGCTAAACGATCCGGTTTAAACAAGGAAAATTATCACTTCAAGACCCGAAAGATGATTTATCTAGCAATATAATTCAAGAGATGGATTCTATCGATTCAAAACCTGAAAGATCTTAAACTATTAATTTAAGGCTTGTAGATTTAACGGTGTTAAAACTCCATCCAATAAAAAGTGATGATGTGACCGTTAAATATCCACATCATATCATATATTAAATTTTAAAAAAATACAAATTTACATTAATTATTTGAATTAAATTAAACCTGGGGTTTCATTAAATTTCATCAAATAAAAACCACCACCTTTTGTCGTTCGAGTCTCATTATTTTTTAGTTTGAAATTCATCTTTGTTTGTTTGATTAATTAAGTTTTATTATATTTATAATTAATTATTATGATTTTAATTCCATCTATCAAATGGTATTGAAATATTTAATAAATTAATTAATGTTAATTTTATTCTCTCTCCAAATATCTTTTTAAAATAATCATTTCCCCATTAAAACTCAAAATAAAAATAAAAAAGTATTACAATTACATACCGAATTTAGTTGAATGTTGAATTTAATTTAAACTTCTAAGAATCTTTGATTGAATTAAATAGAGATTGAATTTACATAATATAATAAAGCCCTTTATTTAATTTAATTAATGTAAATTTATGTCTGTTTTATTTAATTTAATTTAGGATAAAAATGACGTGTCAAAATTATGTGGATATTTAACGGCCACCTCACCTTCTGTTGGATGGAATTTTAACACCGCTAAATCTCCAAGCCTTAAATCGATAGTTTAAGAACTTTCAAGTCTTGGATTGATATAATTTATCTTTTAAGCTCTATATCGATAGATAAATCACCTTTTGTGTTTTGGATTGATAATTCTCATTTAAACAATTATTAGGGTAATTCTATTTACAACTTTCATTTTACTTTTTACAACCCTTATATTAATTAAAAAATAACCTTGAGGTCTTGATGTTGGTCGCCGCTTAAGTAGGTGACGCCACCGCCGCGCTAGTGGTGGTTGTAGAT
This sequence comes from Perilla frutescens, assembly GCA_026008535.1. Classification (NCBI taxonomy): domain Eukaryota; kingdom Viridiplantae; phylum Streptophyta; class Magnoliopsida; order Lamiales; family Lamiaceae; genus Perilla; species Perilla frutescens. The sequence continues at coordinate 68,140,088 of BRKX01000005.1, forward strand.
GTGAGTCAAGGACGACTCTTGAGTCTCCGTCGAGTTTCCATCAGCGAAAAAATTCTCAAGTTTAGGTGGTTCCATGTAGGTCATGAACACGGTGCAGTTGAGGGTTGCAAAGAGGAGGAAAATCTTTCGTTAATGAAGGAACGTGTTGCTGCTGATTCAAAAATAAAAATTCTCTCTAAATTAAGATAAGAAGTGAAGAAACAGTTGCAGAGCATTATGACTAATAAATTGAAGATCTCGTATGAGAAAGAAAGGCTGAATAAACTTTTTCATTCTATTTTTTTTCTTTTCATTTTATATTCTTTCTTATCTGTTTTTTATTTTTCTTTTTTTGTCTCCGGTTTGATTTTCTTTCTCGTTTTTATTGTAACACTCTCTCTCTCTCTCTCTTAGGATTGTGTTTACATTTTTTTTTTCTGGTTTTGTATGTGGTGTTCTTTTTATTCACGTCTAGGAATTGTTTTAGAGTTGTTGTCTTTTTGTTTCCTTTTGTATTTTTAAAGTGAGACTATATATTTGAGGATTATATTTTAATTTATTATGGTTTTAAGATAGTGGGGTTATGAGGATAAAAAAAGTCTAAAAAATTATTTTTATATATTAATTAATTTAGGGGGTTGTGAATGAAAATTGAGAGTTGTGAATAGAATCACCTCAATTATTATTTGAATGATTCTGTACAGAGTCATCTTCTTTCTCAATAAAACCCCCTGTTAAAAATAATAAGAAAAATAATTAATTAAGTACCACTTTACCCCTATAGCCTCAACTTAAAATCTTACTAAAAAAACCTCATCGTCTAAGAAAATCTTAATCTTAAGAAAAGAAAAAGTTTTACCCACAAATTATCTCAACTGTCAATTATATCCAAAATTAATTATCTAAAAAATCTAACTGGTTGTCCCCAATAAATCTTAAGAAAAAAAGAGAAGCATTGTTTCACAAATTATTTCCAGAACTAATTATCTCCAAAATTGAATTGATTTTCTCCAAGAAATCTTATGAAAAATAAAAAGTCTCCGACCTCATATAATATGGAGAATTGTAGATTATGCCAAAAATTAATTATCATCATATCATCTCCACAATTACAGATTATCTCCAGACTTCACCTCAAAATAAAAAATTTGGAATACTTCTTGAAAGTAATGAACTATTTTTTGGAAACTTATTAATTTCTTTTTCATAACTTACATACGGATTAAAAACATACATCTGCAAACAATCATAAATATGCAAAATACAATAAAAATAAGAATATGATGAATGTCCACTTGCCACCATAGGAGTCCAAATCTTTGCGATCGAATAATGATGGAATTTGAAATGAATTGACTGACAGTTAAATTTTGTTTAAGTTAGTCATGTCGTACGATCAATCTCTTTTCCTCGGAAGGGATTAATAATCCTTTACAATTCCCTGAGTTGGACTTGATAATGTGTTGTTGAAGATAAAAAGATGACCAAATTCTTCTACAATTGTGAAGAGATTGTCTTCTTTTGCGGATTGACTTCTTCAATTTTTTTTCTTCAATTTTGTAGATGACTCTGGGGGGCTACGAATATAATTGATGAGAGGCTTTTTTTTAGGTTTTTAAGATAGAGGCTATATGGATAAAGTAGTATATTAATAAATACTCCCCCTGTTTCTTTTTATTTGTTATTTTAGGTTTTTTTGTTTTGTTTCAAAATATTTGTTGTTTTATATATTTTCACACACTTAATTTCTCTCTAATTTAACCCTATCACAAACCCTATTTTAGGAAAATATAATTGAATAAAATTTTGTGACATATATGAGGGATGAGTATATTTGTCCACAAAATTAATTGTTAATTCTAGATGAAAAACCTAAAATAACAAATAAAATGAAACGGGAAGAATATTTTTTTTTTTAAAAATAGGAGGTTATAGTGAGAAAAATTGGGGTTGTATATAGAATCACCTTATTTTGTTAGACACTATATCAGTTCAAGATAAAATTAGTTTTTTTTTTTTCAAAAGAAAGAGAAAATTAATTTTGTTATTATATGTTTAAAGCATGTGTATAAGTAGATCTACAACACTTTTTTTTAATGCTAAAACTCAATTGGATTTTATTAATATGATATTATGTCATAATTATTAATATTTGATTTGATATGATATACACTATATATCCTTTTGATCGAAGCCGTTGCATATGATAACTATATATATATATATATATTAAGTACAAATAATAACATTATTAATAATATCTGCTAGATATAATGTGTTAGTGTTAGAGACAATGTAGTTCCGTACTAATACGTAGTTGAGAATGTATCAATACTTAGAGGGAAATATATATATATGGGAAGGATCAAATAGGAACCAATTCCCTCTGAAGGAACTTAGGAACCAATCCTAGCCTTAGATTTGATTAGATCTAATGACCATAATTTAGTCAAAGTTTTAGTCAAAGTAAGGTGGCAAACTTGTAATATTTGAGAACTTAATGAAAGCGGGGTTATTTTCGTAATTTAGAAATTCTGTTATGTTTTTTCGGATTTTGGGCCTAATTCCCGGAATTAAATAGACAACACTTTAAAACCGTTGTCTTTTCTGGCGTTGTATTAACATGCTAACATGAAAGATGTATATTGCTAACATCAACAGATTTTGTTGCTATCATGAGATAGACTCATATTGTTAACTTGACGAGATCATAATATTAAATTGACACGTATTAAACACCACACATATAACATTGGACCACATTTAAAATAATATTATGTAGCATCATTCATACATACAACATATTGCTAATATGTTAGAGAATATACACACTGCTAATATGTGACTATTAATTTGCTAATATGTTAGTAACACATTGCTAATATGTGAATAATGATATGCTAGCATGACTTAAATTCTCAAATATTACAAGTTTTCAAAATAATATTAAGCATTGATAAAGTTATAATTGTTTATGAACTTAACTATATATAGCTCATACTTTAACTATTTTCTCATGAAAGCAACTTAAAATTCAAAGTCGTGCATAAAAAATTTCATGTTAGCAACATAAACACAAGATATGAGCAATATTGTGATATCATATTAGCAAATATCTGACAGTTACGAGTTGAATATACGTGAAAAATAATTTTTTGTATTTTTCATCAATTTTTACTCAAATAAACATATGCATTATGGATCTTAAATGAAAGAGCATGAAAAAATCTTTAATTTGATATATTTTTTGCGTAAATTGGATAAAAAATGAATAAGTTATGATTATTTAAAGTTTTTAGGAATTTTTTTAAAAGATGATGTCATCACTTTATTAAAAAAATCTGGAATTACCCCTTATAATTCGAATTTTACATATTTACAACTATGCCACCGCTTTTTTATCCGCCACGTCATCAAAATCCTTGAATTTGATTGGTTCATCAAAATCCTTGAATTTGATTGGTTCCTAGGTTCCTTCAGGGGGGTTGGTTCCTATTTGAACCCACCCCTATATAACAAGCATCTAAAAATCGATATAATGGAATGTTTATATATGTTTAGTAATGAATTACAATGAGTTTTTCCAAAATGATACGAAGTAGGATATGTGAAGCTAAAAATGACTGCAAAATAAGCAATAAATTTATTCATAACAAGGCATCTAAAACTACGTAATATTCATATGAATTATTGCGAAGTAGAAGTCTTGTATCAACAGTTTTTCGATAAAATTGTCGTCATAATTGATTGTAAGAAGACCTTCCGGGGTTGGATCGATCAATAAACAAGATGAAATCAAATACTTTTGGATGATTTTTTTTTCTAATTATAGGATAAATCGATGGGTAAAGAGTTGAATACGAATTTAGATGAGAGAGAGAGAGAGAGAGAGAGAGAGAGAGAGAGAGAGAGAGAGAGAGAATATTTGAGATAAGAGTCGATGGAAGAAGAAGATTGCAGAAACCATGAGAAAATAATTGAAAAGATGATTTGGAGAATAAAAAAGGGATGGAAGAATTATGATTAATGGATCGAATTACGTGAATATATCATTAATTGCAAAAAAAAAAATCACAATATATGGAAGATACAATCGATTATGATATGGAAATACACGAATATAGGGATTTATTTTGTAAAATGTCATCAATAACCCTACTCACATGGAACACAGTCAACCCTCCAAAATAAAGTTGACCGAAAATTTGGATTACTTTCCAATCAAAACCGTTAATCTATATACATCTAAGGGTTATGATTTGTTCCTATTTCTCACACCAAGACTTAGTCCCTATTTGAACCATATCATATATATATATATATATATAATGATATATTATATTGAGTAGAGAGATGAGATTTGACGTATAGAGAAGCTATAGATTTGGGCAAAAAAGATTTCGCTTTCTATTGTCTTCCACTACTTTATTATTATACAGTGTGTGTGTGTGTTATGTATTTGATTGCAAGTTGGGACCTTGGTTTCCGATGTACCATCTTATCAAAATTAATAATACAAGGGGATAAATAGATAAATAAAAAAAAATGCAATAATAGCTATCATTTAATTTAGAAAAAAGTGCTTCGTGTAATAGGCATAAAAATGTAACTTTTAATGTATACATTATGAAATAATTAAAAATCGTAGAATTGATTGTATATCTGTCCCACACACACACACACACATGAAAATTGGCAAGGACTGCACTGGAGGATATAATGTTAGATATTTGGAAATCACTTTAATTAGTGGTACGTAATGAGTAATGATTAAGGAGGATTTCACTTAATTACTTTTTAGTTTTTGAAGCTAGAAACTTATTTATATAATATAATATTCCACTACATCAATCACAAGATTTTAATTAATTAAGTCTTAACACTCCGAAATTATCTTCTAGGGATGATGAATATTTATTCTATAGGGTTTATGGATAAATATATATGTACATATAGAAGTATTTAAAAAGAAATGAATTAATAAAAATCGACAAAATAATTGATAGATGAGTTGATTTTCATGTTTGGATGTTGGTTAGCCTGTTTTGAGGGAACTTGTCATGTTCTTAGTTGCATGAGTTGGTCCATTTCTGTGTTCAAATTTTGACAGTTACGTACGCCACCTTAATGTCCCAAATCTATCCATACCTAACTTCATATCGATTGCTATACATATCCAAGGCCCAACATGTTCCGTATGTACATTCAGAACCATTACCTCTTTATGTAATTTTTTTTTTAAAATACGCATCATATACATTAATATCTATCTATATATAGGGGTTAAATATAATGGATATTGTACGTGTTTCGTGTGAGAACTAGGCACTATGCATAATTAATATAATTTATCATTCATCTTAGTGCTAATTAACACTAAATACAATTATCACTAAAACACAACAAAATAAGCAATGTGTGTGTGTGAGATTTGGTTCAAATGAGCACTCTTCATAGTGTGATCCAGCACTATACTTATTTAATGTAATTTTATTGCTTATACTATTGTGGTTTAGTGCTAATTAATTAACACTAAAATACACTAAGATAAGTAATAAAATTGTAGTAAATAAGCATAGTGCGTAGTTCTCACACCAAACACAATGTCCATTATAGTCACCCCCCCACACATATATAATTTGATTCAAATGTTACTATAAAAAAATGGTCATTTAGGGACACGATTATTAGTGACGACATTTGTCGCCACTAATACTAGACTTTTAGTACCGACATGTAGTTTCTAATTATCACATGTCATCTCTAATAAATTTTTTGTGATGACATTATTGTCACTTAAAAATATTTTTTGCGACAACATCATGTGGTGGCAAATAGAGCGTCCATAAAATTAAGTTCGTCCCAAATAACTTAAAAATTATTTTAAGTGACAACATTGTCGTCACAAAAAATATCATTAGAAATGACATGTAATTATTAGAGATGACATGTCGTTACTTAAGTCTATTATTAATGACGACATTTGTCTTCATTAATAATATTGTCACTAAAGACCGTTTTTTTGGTAGTGGATGTGTACTAGTGATTCGTTTCAAAATTAAGAACGATGCTTATTTAATATGATTTTAATTATAGCTTACTGTGTATTTTAGTGCTATTTTTTTTAAAAAAAATCTAGCCATATATATGTGTGTGTGTGTGTGAGAAATAAAAACATTTCTTATCTTATTGTATTTTACAGTTTAATTGTTATAATTTTATTGATTAATTACGAGCAATGAAATTATAGCAATTAAACAATAAAATATAATAAGATAATCTATGTTCTCCTCATATCAAAGTTTTTTTTCTTATCTGGACCCAACTCTCTCTATATATATGTGTGTGTGTATATGTATATGTATGTATAAGTTAAGGGATACTAATTGATCATTGGTTATATGATTTTCATGCAGATGAGCTGAGTTTATGATTACGACGTAGGTGCAAAGTGTTTGATGACAAACTTTGTAGCTATCTATTTTTTCTTAGAACGAAAAAAAAAGTTATGAATATGAATATTCATTAACACCTCACACAAAGGAAGGACCCCTAAATCGCCAAACTCTCTAGTCTATACTATATATGTGTGGGTGTTACATAGTGTGGCCCATATGGTTTAATGACATTATAACATTAATCTAATTATGGAAAATAAAGAGAAAAAAAGTAAATTAAATAAAACAGTTACATGTGGAGCAGATGCTGCTCCCACTAATCAACCAAGCAACGTGCCTATATTAATGCATTGTACTTTCTGCATGCATATACTGTTGTCTGATTACTCATTACGCCTTAATTAATTATTTGTAATTCTTCTAGCTAGATTTTAATTTACAGATATAAATATTTCATTTAAATTCAATCGCATTATTTTATTATTAATATTATTTTCGTATATGTGTCAATGTGTGTATAAATTATTGGCGCATCGAGACACAAGTTGCTCATCACATGGGCGTTTGTGATCAGTATAGGATGGTCACATGTGGGATACTAAATTCTTTGCTACTTTCAAATATTTTTCAGTCCTAACTTTTATATATATATATATATGCATATATATATATATGAATAGCTTTCTCATTTTGCTATTTTTACTTGTAAATTAAGTTAAAGAACACTCTTCTATTCAAACTTATTCAAGAGGGTTCTTGTATAAATTCGATTTTGAGATTCATTACATTTAATTCACATATTTGATCGGCGTACGTGTTATTCGAGATTATTTAATAATTAATTAGAATAAAGAGACATTTATATATATATATATGTAGGATAATAATAACTAAGTACGTAATAGGTAAATTATATTCGAAGATTCCCCATTATGAAATCTTTACGCAAACATGAAATACATAACGGCATGATTCGGCTCATCAAAGCAATATTAATTATTCTAATATAAATATGCCTTGCAATTAGAATTTTACATTTAAAAAGGTTCCATCTGAGACAGTGTTGTCGTAAGCATTTTTTTATGGCTTGAGCATATAGAGATGCGTATCAATTGAACACAACACACACACACACACATATCTTTTTGTACGTATGTACCATCAATACTTGATATTATATTGATTTATATTTTATTTTTTGGTGAATTATATTTCTACACACTCAATGCATCATATATGTACTCGATGTGTAGAATAATATTCTTGAATATATTTAAATATGTGAGATGTAATTACACTGGAATTGAAATAGAAATGAGTGAGGAGAGTTGTAGAGCTAAGGTGGTGGTGGGCTCAATCGAGTGAGGGTGCTGTTGCATTGCATGGTGGATAGGGTGCATAACGATCTACCCTCCATAACTACACCACCCATATTTTCTATTTTTCATCTTCCATATTTTTTTTTCTTTTTCTAAACCAGAATTTTAAAAATATTTGTGTTATATGTTCAAGTTCAAAGCTTTTCTTCAAAAAGTTCGCAGCTAATAGTTTAATTAGTGATATTTAATATGTTATTTTCAATTTTTATCTATCCATCCGAATAAAATTTGTATAAGTCAACATATGAGTGGAAATTAAAAAAAAAAAACTTTATTTTTCCTGTTTCAAATATTCAATTAGATCGGTTCTATCAAGTCTAATATTTTTATAGTCTGTCAAAATTATTTGCAATATTATATCAAGCCGATAAAAAGATGAATACTAGCTAGTCTTTTTTTTGTAACAATATACTACACATTAATATTGGGGTAAATATGTCTGATTAAATTATTTGTGTGAAATTAAATCATCATTCTTTCTGTAGGTCACATAATTTCTTATACAGTAGTAAAAATATTAAAGAAAAAATGTTGTACATTTAATTGAATGTCAATTATGAATTGAGTCAATAAAAAAAAAGCTGATATTGTAAACCATGGTTACGACGATTTTTTATAGTCATAATGTGAAAAATATTTATTTATGTCTTTATTTCTGTATGGTCAACTTAAATGTTGAAATAAATCTAGGCGATGGCTTATTAATTTGAAATTTGACTAATTATAGATCCAAATCTGATATTTGCGACACGTTGATTTGATCTAAGGGGAGAAATTTGTGCTGCTCGTGCAGTCAGTGGACTCAATCATGGCGTAAATTAACGGTGCTTAAAATATTCATTTAAAGGTCAAACATAGCCATCTTAAATATGTATCGTGTTCAATTTTATTCACATTATTATTCATTAAACTGCATACATTCACCCTTTAATTCTTTTTGTTATGTATTCAAAGAATAAATAAACCGATTATTTTATTTTTTTTATTCTGAGGAAAAAATAAAGTAACGATTTATTTATATGTGTATTCTCTTGTAAAATCACTATAATCGACCTTATTGAATAATTTCACGGAGAATTTCATCATCTAGTCCAAGTTGCATGTCCAATTTGTGTGCCAACATTAAAATTGCGCAATTTTAATAGTATTTTTTATAAAAAGAAAATTTATTATATTATAAATAATCATAACTAATATTATTGCTAAGAATTGAAATTTAAAAAAATTATACACCATAAGTTTAGAATAATCAACCCTAAAAATCAATTATATTAACTAAAAATTAAAATCAAAGCTAAAAAATAACTATAAAGCTTAATTGGGTGGAATTGACCCTAAATAATAATATAAAATTATACTAAACTAAAATAAATCAAAATTGAAGAAAAATTAATAATTTTGATATTTGGGACATGGTTAATTAACACACACAACTTACTAAACCAAAAGAAATTAAAATTGAATAAAAAAATGGAAGAAAAATTAATAATTTTGATGTTTGGGACACGGTTGACATACACAAGTTTGGACTAGAGGATCTCAAGTGTTAATTTCAAAAGTGATTTTAAAAAAATAAAATTAGATTATAAACCCTAATCTTGAAAGAACCGATCGATCATAATTAATAATTAAAAACTTCAACACTTATAAATAATTAATAGTGATAACCCTAGTCACGAAATAATCAATCCTATTTTATAGTTGTTAGCACAAACCTAAAAACTAATTACTAAAATAATTATACGGTATATAAACTCTGATTATTTGATAAATAATTATAAATATTAACATAATTAAAAAAACACCGAAACAATCCTACTTTAATTATTCTACAAGTTCGATATAAAACTTCTTAATTGGTTTATATTTCTATATATAATTGATATTAATTAGTACTCGATTGCAAGGGTAAATTGATTTTTAAGAAAATATAGCCCTAATTATATGAAATATTATGATCATGAAACAGAAAGTTGTATTTATACAGTTAAATTAGTGAAAAATGAATGCATTTCCATTGGTATTGCATGGGTTAAATTAGTGCAAGACAAACATTTATTAGTAGGCTCTAAGTTACGTTGCTCGATTTAGGAAGTTGTAAGAGTTCGAAATGAGTAATACAATTTGATTTTGCGTGTAGTAGAGTCTGACAAAGAAGACTCTCTCTTAGGGGTTGGCAACTACGCAACTATGCACATGTAGAGAGAGAGAGAGAACAGACTAAAAATTGGTCTTACAACAGAAGGTCATATCTAAAATTAAAATAAATTGAAAAAAAAATGTCATATCTCAATTTCATGGCTGCTTCCAGATCATTACGCAATCTCTTTTCTTTTTTTCGTTTGGTTATTAAATACATCCCATAATTAATTTTTCTTTACAACTTTCATTTCTGCTTCCCAATTTTAATTAATATATATAGTTTTATTTTAGTCTATTCCAAGGGTAATGATCAAGTTTGAAATTTACGGCGTGTGTAGATGTAGTGGGCATGATTTGACTAATAAATTTGTCATCCCCCCCTCCTTCATTTTTTAAAATAACCAAAAATGAAATATTAGATTAAAATGAATTATCCAGTAAGTCATCCACAAATAACTCAAACCCAATAATGAGGATTCGAAAATCATATCTCATTCGACTTATTAGCATACCAGATAATTGGAAAATCATGTTACTGAGAAGAGGGATCTGAAGTCTGAATATAACAATAAAGTTAAATAATGTCCAAAATTCAAAATTGATGCCTTTCACTGTTTATACATTTATACGCATGCGCAGTGTCAAATTGAATTAACGACAAGATCCAACAATGATCAATCCTTTTTCCGGAAATTAACCTTTGTAAACTAAAATAACCAACTAGATGACGTCTCCAAAAAAAAAAGTATATATGATCTTCTTTCTTTGTATTTTAAAACTAGAAAATTCTTTATTCTTTTTTCTTGTCAGATAAATTCATATATTTATTCAATTAGTTTGCATTATTAGACATTATATATCACATCAAGAACTTATCAAAAACATTACGAGACAACCCATGTACTTATTCGATTAAAAGATAAAATTTTCTGATTTATGAATCTTTTTTTTTTTTTTTAAATAAAATCTTATGAATCTATTTATTTAACAATCATCGATAACTCTGTCTGACAGCGAATAGCCAATGGCTCCACAAGAAAAATTGATTTGGACATCAATTTTTTCATATTTCGTTCAGAATTATTTCCATTTTATTACCTCTAGTTAATTAAGACATGACCAGAATTTTACCACTCCAATTATTCAACTTTTATTAAAAGTCACGTAATTTTTTAATTCGGTCGTGACTGCTTGAAAAATCAAGTATAATCGGAGGTCAAAAGGTCAGAGGAAGTCTGAATGAACGCTGTAAATTTTTATACTATATTCGGTGCATGATGGTGTAAATAAATAATTCTTATTAAATGTAATACTCCGTATATAATATTCTCGAATTGTATTTGGTAACATTATATAATATATGTCGTCGATATATACCTAGAATATATAGTGTGTGGATATATAACATAATACAACTTGATGGATCACACGTCAAATAATTAAATATATATATCCTTAGGTATTTATATATATACTATGTAGAGAAGTGAGTATAGTAAGGGCTGAATTAGTAAGTATGAGTTTGATAAAAACATATCGAGATTCTACTAGATTAGTTAGAAAAATAAAATTACTTCAACACGATAATTCTCAAATTGCACATAATGAACTTGTTAAATATTGAGTCATATTTTAATATTTACTATATACATATAACATTTATTAAAAAAAAGCTTCTAATAATAATAATAATAATAATAATAATAATAATAATAATAATAATAATAATTCCAAAAGGTTAAAAATTTAAAATGCAACACGACATCCAATAGTCCATAGTATCCAACAATAACTAGGCTCTCGCTGCGAGATTATAAAAGAATTTAAAATTCCAAATTGTTTTATTTATTTATTATTTATAGAAAAAGAATATAAGGTAGGTGGATAGTCTACTTTACCATTGATAAACTCCTAAAAAACATCATCTCGTAAAAAAACAAGAGAAACAAATAATCAAGAAAATAGAAAGAGAGAGAGAGAGAGAGAGGAGAGAGACAGAGAGAGAATAAATTACAGGTCAGCAGACAAGACACGAAGCTTCTCAACATGGTTAAGGATGAATACATCTGCAAAATTTTGGCTGTAATTAGTTGTCATTAACCGCTTCTTAATCGACACCGACACTCGGTAGTGGTGAATCTTGTGACTTTTTTAATTTTGTTTTGCTACTTTTTTAATTATTTTGATGCAGCCATCATATGAAATTGAAAAGATTGGTTGTAAAAGAATGCAACAAACACACACACGCTTTTCACTTTGACTGGGGGCCTCAATTTAATCTCTCATGTTCATCAAAGATTGATTACAAAATCAATTTTTTTGGATTATTTATATGGGTTCATGTTGTCCATATATATATTTCTTCAAATTATGCAGTGAACCTTCCATCTGCCTCACCACTGACACTGGAACCTGTAATCTGCTTTCTCCCACCTTCTTTATTAGCTCACACTAGCATATTCCTCTCTCTCTCTCTCTCTCTTGTTTGACTTGATGATTGATGATACCTCAGTTCCAACTGAATTTCTGGAGTCTGTGCCATTATCTTTCTGTTTGAGATCCAGATTTTGGTGAAACTATATATATACACATATATTTATGTGTAGCTATTATGTGTGATATTACTGTCGTTTCTATTTCTGTTTCAACACATAGAAAATGATGGCCTGACAGTGTATAAAGCTTTAATCTTTAAAATTTTGAGGTCAACCCATTGCTTTTTTTTTCCTCCAAGATTTTCATCTGGTTTGCATTTGATCATACCTTCTTTATCAAAATTTCAAATTTTCCAATGGCACCAAATTCTGTGGTGGTCACATTAGAGAAGGCTGAGAACATCTCATTGATAGAGGTGAATGATCAGCCAAGTGCTCGATCGAAGTTCCAAGAGAAGCAAAAATCTGCAAGCCCCAAGCAGTTCACGTGGCTACTTCTCTTGAAAGCAAACAGGATTGCAGCCTGCATTCCATGGCTAGCAATGAGTCTATTGACGATTTTCGGGTCCATCAAGAAGCGCATTGCTTCATCTAATCCGAATGAAGATGATCCTAGATATAAGGGGAGGTTGTATGTGTTCATCAAGGTGTTTCTTGCTGTTTCGGTTGTTGCATTGCTGATTGAGATGTTTGCTTACTACAATAAGTGGGATTTGAGCTTGGTGAATCCTTGGGAGGTCCCGAATCTCGTGCAGTGGTGCTACATGGCTTGGTTGAGTTTTAGAGTAGAATATGTTGCTCCTCTGATTGTTACATTGTCCAAGTTTTGTATTGTGTTGTTCATGATTCAGTCGTTGGATCGCCTCGTACAGTGTTTGGGGTGTTTCTGGGTTAAGTTGAGGAGGTTGAAGCCTGTTATGGAGCCTTATGACATTGAAGATGGTTCGAGTTATCCCATGGTTCTTATTCAGATTCCTATGTGCAATGAGAAAGAGGTAATGAAAAGAAAGCTGAAATAGAGTTGTTGTGTTCTGTTTTTTTTTTTAATTGTCTGTAGATTCTTTGTTTGCATCTGAAAATCATGATCTTGAATTATTTTTATGAAATTTAAGTCAGATGATCGATCTTTTGTTTGTTCATTTCTAGTTTGCCTACATTTTCCCTGTGATGCCATCATGAGTTGTACTGATCAGATTGAGCATTTTGTATGAAACTGAAGGTATTTGAGCAGTCGATTGGTGCTGTTTGTCAACTAGATTGGCCAAAGGACCGGTTTCTGGTTCAGGTATTGGATGATTCAGACGACGAGCTTCTGCAGCATTTGATACGCGATGAAGTCATGTCATGGAAGGAGAAAGGGGTTAACATAGTCTATAGGCATCGGTTTATCAGAACTGGCTACAAAGCAGGCAACCTTAAATCAGCAATGACATGTGAATATGTCAAAGACTATGAATTTGTCACAATATTTGATGCAGACTTCCAACCAAATCCTGATTTTCTCAAACTGACTGTACCTCATTTCAAGGTACTGATTAATCCATACATCTCCAGTTGAACTAAGCTAAGTGTGTTCATTCGTATAGTGTCATTGTACTGAGTTGTTCTCACAAGAATCATGTCTCCTCGTTTCAGGGAAAGCCCGACTTAGGACTTGTTCAGGCACGCTGGTCATTCGTGAACAAGGATGAGAATTTACTTACCAGACTCCAAAACATCAACCTGTGCTTCCATTTTGAGGTAGAACAGCAAGTAAACGGCCTTTTCCTCAATTTCTTTGGTTTCAATGGGACTGCTGGTGTGTGGAGGATCAAGGCCTTAGAGGAATCTGGTGGCTGGCTTGAAAGGACAACAGTCGAGGACATGGACATTGCTGTCCGAGCTCACTTAAACGGATGGAAGTTCATTTTCTTGAACGATGTTAAGGTTCTTTGTGAGTTGCCAGAGTCGTACGAAGCATACAAGAAGCAGCAGCATCGCTGGCATTCAGGCCCAATGCAGCTCTTCAGGTTATGCCTGCCTGCAATCTTATCTTCCAAGGTATATCACAAATCTGTTGCCCTTTTCATTCAAACTGTGAAGCTTCAGAGTTTTTTACTGAATCTTTTTTCTTGCTGTTGGTGTTGTGTATTTGCAGATATCAGCTAGTAAGAAGGCAAATTTGATATTCTTGTTTTTTCTGCTGAGGAAACTTGTACTTCCCTTTTACTCATTCACACTCTTCTGCATCATACTCCCATTGACAATGTTTGTACCAGAAGCTGAATTACCAGCTTGGGTGATCTGTTACGTTCCCATTGTTATGTCGATTCTCAACATCCTACCTGCACCGAAATCCTTCCCCTTCCTAATGCCATACCTACTCTTCGAAAACACCATGTCTGTCACAAAGTTCAACGCGATGATCTCAGGGCTATTCCAGCTGGGAAGTGCATATGAATGGGTGGTGACAAAGAAAACAGGCAGGGCATCAGAATCAGACCTTGTGAGCCTGGCTGAGAGGGAGACAAAAAATCTAAACGAAGAGAAGATCCAGAGACGGCTCTCTGAATCAGGTCTTGAAATGCTTGGAAAGCTAAGCGAGCAGAAGGAGCAGAAGGCGCCTGTTGTGAAGAAGAAAAACAAGATTTACAGGAAGGAGCTCGCGCTCGCCTTCCTTCTGCTGACTGCAGCTACAAGAAGCCTGCTGTCTGCACAAGGGATCCATTTCTACTACTTGCTGTTTCAGGGATTGACATTTTTGGTGGTGGGATTGGATTTGATTGGAGAGCAGGTGAGCTGAGATGGAAATGGTGGTGGTATTTATTCCAAATTTATATGTGTTTGAACATGTATTTTTCCATAGCAGTTAAAGAAGAAGTAATATCCAGTTCAACAGCAATACATTACAGGCTTTTCTGTTATGGACTGGATTTCCTTTCACCACACATATATCACACACATAAGACCTGAGAGTTGAAGAGGTAGCAAAAAGAAAATAGATTTGATTCTTTAATTGTATAATTACATGGATTATCAGTGTTTTTTTAAGTTATTTATATACTATTGAATATAAATAACCCTTCTTTTTATTCAACGCGTGTATAAAATGACGAACATCAATATATACTCGACTTGTATTTGTAATTATAATTCATGAATTGGAGATTAAATATATCTTCATAATAGAGAAGTTCAAATTTTGCTATGTTTTTGGTCTAGTTTTTCTACTAATTAAGGAGTATTTCTAATTGAATGTACACCTTCATTGGTTTTCATGTGATAATTTTTTCATAGGGTTGAAAAACTTTTTAGTAGCCCAACCTCAACGAAAATTTATAGTTGAACCAAAATAAAAGCAAACAAGATTTTAATATTTTTTTCACAATAGAAATCCTTTGAAAATATAAACAAATATGCTGTCAAAATCTCAATCTAATGATAAGTTGTTACTATTACTATTATACCTGGGATCTCTCATCACCATCTTTGTACAACTTGTAAGCATAATCAGACAAGCTTACGTCTCCCGACTCAAAAAAAAATAAAAATAAAATATATATATATATATATATATATAAATATTTCATTATCAGACCATCACAATTCACAAGAAGATAATATTATAAATAGTACTCAAAGTCGAACAAATATAAATTTCCTAATTTATTAGTGATTTTTTCAGTAGAAACATGCACACATCGTTTTTGACGTACAAGATCCTCTGAGTAATTTTGATTTATGAATCATTTAAAAATACATGGAAATAGAATCAAATCAAAATCAAAATCAAAATGAGATCGACTGTTATAATACTGTTGGGGCACAGACGTTGTGGGCCGTCTTCATTTAATGGGCCGATCTTGATTGATGGCCCAATTTCGCTTCCGCTTTCCCGCCAAGAGGCCCACACACGCGCGGCAAAAAACTGCACACATCACTTTCACTCTTTGACGCTGCGCTGAATCCCACCCTACTATCAATTCAATTCAATTCAATTATCAAAAGGTGAAACCTTTTTCTACTTTTCATCTGTTTTCTGTCGTTTCCTTCTCTCAATTTTGTTTCCAATTTCAGTTTTTCTGGGTCGCGATTGTAACCGTGTCCAGTTAAAAATTCTCTGTTCAAAGAAAGAAATTTTGGGGGCGTTGATATTTCCTGTTAGTGAATCCCAATTTTGTTTGTGTGCTTCGTTTATGGTTTCTATGGCAGTTAGGGTTTGGGATTACTTTTTCTTTCATGCATGTTTATGGGATGATTCAGCTACGCAATTTCATTCTCAGTGTTGGTATTTCGATTAGTCTTGCTTTTTTTTTTTTAATTTTTTTTTTGGTTGAAATTTTGCAGCGATTGGAATTTGGAAGCATCTAGGAAAATGGGGGATGAAAAGGATGCTTTTTATGTTGTGCGGAAGGGAGATGTTTATGGAGTGTATAAAAGCATTAGTGATCTTCAATCAGTTCTTCGTACTTCTGTAAATTTCATTCTTTTTTTAGCCCCCCCTTTTTTTGTTCAACTACTATATGCATTTTATTTTGGTATCAAGTTTTTTATTTGGCTTGCATTCGGATTGTGACTCTGTAAAATGCTCTATTATGTGGTCCAAGCATGACTCATTTCTGCAACTGAAAAATGATAGTATTGTAGATGTTGGTCATAGGATTTAGCGAATGATGTTTCAGAAATGTTAAACACACTGGGAGTGCTTTGTTGAAGCGCGTCTTTCGCATTTTGAACCAATGCAGCACTAGGTGCGTGTAAAGTTTCTCGGTTTTCTGTTGAAAGATTTTAGTAACTTCTTACTTCTCTTTCTAGTTAAATTTTGGCAAAGTTTACTTTTTTATGATTGGTGATGACCATATATGAGTGGTCAACTGATCAATTTTATATTCTCTGCTTTAGTAGTTTGCTAGATGAAGCATTTCCTTCCAATATGAACATGGGGCATTGTATATTTCTGAACTAGACTATTTTGGTTCATGGGTGACAGGTGTAAGTTTGTATGTGAACTGAAAGCTAGTTTCTAGTATATTGGATTTTGCAACATTATGAATGAAAGTTATAGAAGTATGTCAACTAGTTAATTGTTAAATTTTTATATGAATGTTTCTCTTGTAGGTAAATGATACTTCTTTAAGTGTTTTTAAAGGGTATGGATTGTCGAAAGGTGCTGAGGACATTCTCTCAACTCATGGACTTAAGAATGCTATTTATTGTATTCATGCTAGTGATATGCGAGGTGATCTTTTTGGCCAACTTAGCACTTGCCCTTTTCGGGTAAGATTCTGGACTGTAAATGCTGAGTGGTTTCAGGCATTCCAAATCTATTTGTTTCACTTAGCTGCATGTACATTTTCAGTTACAAAAATAAAATTGTATGCACCTGATCTTTCACATAATATATGAATCATGGCCACTTTTATTCTATGCAGGAACCAAATTCTTCAAAAGATAAATCAGCTGGAAAAAATCATGTGGAGAAGAGGCCACAGGTGATATCTGAGTTCTTAGTAGCACTTTGCAGAATTAAAGCTATATATGCAATTATGAGTCTACTGGGCCATGTGTATCCATCTACTTCAGTCTCTTAATTCTTATCTATATTATTTTTTATATTTTTTTTCCTTTTTCCTCAGGAAGTTGTTGGATCAGCTTCATTTCCGGCAAATCCTCAGATAAAGCATGGAAAATTAGATAATTTCCTCCAAGTTCCTCCAATTTCTTCCTATTGCGTAAGTTGCTACCACAAGTGCATTACCCTAAAAGCAGGATTAGAATGCTCTGTTCTTTAGGGTATATAATGTGCTTGAGCTCCAGTTGAATATATATCGGATTATCTTCAACAACATATTTTTACTTATCAAATATGAGTTTCCACTTCCTAATTTTGTAATCATTTGGATAGCTATTAAAAAAGAATCGGGACATCCAGTGTAGAAGGCCTTGCAATATTTGTTTCTTTGAACCACTGCACTTACCTTCATGATTAGTAATGCCCTGACCACTGAATATACGCAGTCTCATTGTGCGGACTTCTTTTCCATCAGGCAAAAGCTCATATATGTTCAGGCTTTATCCTTTTTATGTATTCCTGTTTATTCATTTGCTGGTATCTAATTTGAGGTGGTTATGCATATTTCACAGCGTGATTTCCCATTTCATGTACAGTGTTCATGCATTCTCGAGTTTGACGGTGCATCTAAGGGCAACCCTGGACAAGCTGGTGCAGGGGCTGTACTTCGTGCAGCAGATGGTAGCATGGTACTTTTTTCCTGCCTGCCAACTCTAGATTTTTTATGTTTTTATTTTGTGCTGCATTGTTCTTATCTTACATATGCTAAGTTCATTTTTATCTGAGGTTGTTTTCTCCTCCTCCTCCTCCTCCTCCTCCTCCCTTTAAATATTTCTATCAAGTTGTTCTAGCTAGTGCTCTTCACTTACAACACTACATAACCTGACATTTTATTTCCTCATTTGATACTTCTAGGTGTTTCGATTGCGTGAAGGTGTGGGTATTGCAACTAATAATGTCGCTGAATATAGGGGTGCCATTTTGGGGTTAAAATATGCTCTGTCAAAAGGGTTCAAACATATATGTGTACGAGGGGACTCCAAACTTGTTTGCATGCAGGTATTAGCCTATTACACTCCCTTCATCTTCCCTCGTTTATTTCTGTATCTCCTTTATTTACTTTGAAATCTTAAATATAAAAGAAATTGAACACGAAAAAGACTTGATACTAAGCGAAGTGTATTTTTTTATCAGGGAGTTACCATCCCTCCATAGCAGTGCTCTCTCTTGAAATGGTCCTTTTATTGATTATTTAACTATTCTCAGTATGGTTATCATTTCTTTCATTACTTTCTGCTTTATATCATTGACAGGTTCAGGGTCAATGGAGAACGAAAACTCAGAATATGACTGAATTGTGTAAGATAGCTAAAGAGCTTAAAGATCAATTTTTGTCTTTCCAGATAATGCATATTGAAAGAGTAAGTTGAAATGACCAATTGCTTCAATTAGATCTTAACTTTTTTGATGCTAGAAAATGCACTTCTAATTGCTGCATTTGAGTATAGTTGTGTACATGAAATCTAATTCAATATTCGGCTTATACGAGTAAATAAGATTGTATGTTGCTGGATTCTACTCTCGTTCTCCTTAAATGTGGTCATATTTTGCAAAACTGGTAACAACCTTGCGATCACCACCTTTCAAGTTTGATCGCTATAAAACAATGCATCTCTGCTGACTTTTCTATGCTGGAATTGTGAAGCATTATACCAAATGCAAGAATCAATATTAGTAGATACAATCATTCTTGCATATATTTTTCTGATGTACATTTTCGTGTTTATAAGCTGTATATATGAAGCTCATGATTAGTCTGCACATTCTTTCGGTATCTCATCTGCAACACCATTATTCTCTAATGTTGTCAGGAGTGCAACACCGAAGCTGATGCCCAAGCAAACCTAGGAGTACATCTAAAGAGTAATCCCCTATCTATCTTTTCCATTTGTGATATTATTCCTCTTCACATGTGCTTTTAGTAAACCTCATGCAATTTGTTCAGCCGGCGAAATTCAAGTGGAATGTGACATGAAATAACGGCCTAAGCGCCCCCGAGGAACGGGGCGGTTCCCTTTTTTGCGAAGCTGAATGTAAGATGCATTTTGTGTGGTGAACACATGGAAATTGTAGATAAGTTATTAGGAATTTGTTTGTAGCTAAAATATGTGAAGTGGATTTAGATGCTGTTGCTTTGTGATTAATGTAATATCTATTTGCTTGCCTCAGAAGAGCTGCTTCCTTCTATTTAGGTGTATGGTTTGATAAAAATCTCCTCTTTTCCTCACTAATTGTCCCATAAGTGAGTTGGAAGCCGAAAATTAGTGAATCAATTTTCCTTAACAAGTGAAGGCGTTTGTGTTTTAGCAATATGGTTGCTGGATCATCTGTTTCTTGTTATCGTGTTCTGATCTCGTATTTTATGTTATAAGGTGTTCATTGTCAAGTTATTTCTTGTACGTGTGTGACGTATATAATTTTACGTATCTATGCTCTTCTCAAAATGAAAAGGAAAATAGTATCGAGCAGTAGCACGATGATCAAAATATCAAAAGTAAAAGTTCATTGCTCCTTTTTTGTTGAATAGATATGTTGGTCAATGTATATATATTAAGTTGAATATAAATAAAGAAAATATATACGACTTATCAAAATTGTTAATACACATGATGGGTCTACTTTTTTACTATATGTATTAAAAAAAAGTTGGGGAATAGTATAGCGGTGGATTTTTAAGAGATTAAAAATCGGTATTGATGTATATTTTTTAGGGTGGCAATGTGCCATGTAAAAGTTGAAGATGGTTTTTTAAGTGAAGGAATAACATAAATAGCAATTTTCCGTCTTTTATAAATAAAATAACGACGTTTGGAAAAGAAATCCTATTTAAATTAAAAAAAAAAGAAAAAAAAGTAGACTCTCTCCGTAGTGGATAGAGTAGAAGACATTGCTCCACAAAAAACACAGCTCACTGATAAACAACAATGGCTTCCGTCTCCGCATTCTCTCTCTCCAAACCGAGTTCTCCCTTTTCTCTCTCTACTTACCCGTCATCTGCTCTCAGCCCACTTCATTCTCTGTTCCCTTGCGTTAAATTCCAGACCCAATTCAAGAATTCCGCCATTTCCTGCATTTCATCACCGTTAAAATTCAGCAAGCAGCGAAATTCAAGGCGCACAATAGTACGAGCCGTGGCGGAGGAAGAGGAAACCCTTGTCACGGAAGAAGAAACCTCGGCGCCCGCTGCTGACGCCGTCTCCGACCAGACTGTATCTGTTGCGGTGTCGCCTTCCGACGTTCTCACCATGTTTTTTCAGGTATTTATTTGTCTGTGTCTTTTTTTGGTCTCTCCAAATTGTGCACTAGCTGTTTGATGAATTGTCTATATGAAATCTGATTTATAATGTGTAGGCTGAAGGGACGATGGCCGACTTAGCTGTTCCTGCGGTTACCAAGGCTTTAGAGGTACCTCATTAGTTCATTAATTTTCACTTTGTTTAATTTAATGTGCAGCATAGAATACATGTCACTTTTTGTTAAGCTTGAATCCAAATAAAATCATGAACTTGCAGAGAGAGAGAGAGAGAGAGAGAGAGAGAGAGAGAGATGGAAGCGTCTTTGCAAATTTAACATGACAAATAAAGACCCAAACTTTTCATCCCTTTGCAATTCGAATCATAGATCATATGTCTGAAATGGGTTAACTCTGTTTTTTTGTGTAAATCAGTCTTCATATATTCTATTCTCATTTATATCACTTTGTCCTCCAAACTCTTAACTTTATTATCCATTGGAATCCTTTAAAAAAGTTATATATATATATATATATATATATATAAGAGAACTAATTGCTTAGATTTTATATTTTAATATATTTTAAACTTATTGCCTTACTGATTCATGGTGTTGCTTTTGGTAATGGAACAGTAATCAAAATATTATTGGAAAGATAACCTTGAATTAACCATTGATTTTTTTCACATCATGGACTGTTTTCACACACTGACTTCTACACTACGTTATAAACTGCTGCTTTGTTCATGCTATTTGGTTCATTGTGAAAAATGTGAAACTATAGATATACGAAATTGAGTGCTCAATCGTTGCATGAACTAGCAGTCTCGATGTAGCTTCTTTGAATCTTGCTCATTCCTTCGGCTGTTACTGTATTCCTTGGGCATCTTTTACTCAAATAAGTGCAAAACATCATATCTTTAGATTTTCCAAATTGTAAATCATTTTCCCAATGCATATTGATGTATTCAAATCTTGATTGTTGTTTATAGGAAGTTGAAGGCATTGCAGATCTCAAAGTACAAGTACTCGAGGGCATTGCAAGTGTGGAGGTATTTTCTGTGCTCATTGCCTTAGCCATCATTTTCTTAGATCCTCATAAAAAAGCGAATCTTATGTTAAAAAAGGAAGTTGAGTTTTGCTGGCTTTTCCTTCTAATTAACATTAACCGGATGATGATTGAATGGCTGCAATAATATAACTACAAGTTGCTGATGTCTAGATCCTTTTGAGAATATGGTTCAGTAAATTCTTGTCCTCATACATTCTTATACAAACATAGCATCTCATACAAGATCATGGTGGTGAGGAAAGTTCGTGGGGCGAGGCTGAGAATATGCAAGTGATAGTTGATTAATTTCTTGGTTGTGGTCTTATATTATGTTCATGGTCTTTAAAACATAGCAAGTCGGGATCTTGCCTATTTTGTAGTTAAGGAAGCAAACAACCGTACAAGCTACTGGGGTTGCCTCAAGCTTGGTTGAGATAATACAAGGTTCAGGCTTCAAGCTGCAAACATTGAATTTGAGCTTCCAGGATGAAGAGGATTTGAGCTAGATCTTTTACTTCTCGTCCGAACGCCAAGTACGTTGCTTTCTCCCCGAAATTTTGAGGAATCTGGCTCATCACAGGATATATCTCACCCATCACTAGTAAATCGATCTGAGGCTCTCTTTTCTGTTGATTATTTGTACAATTTTTGTTATATGACAATCATAAACATTGTATTTCGTGTATTTATACTTAGGTGCTTATGATCATCCCTAAAAAATCAGAGTAAGGCCAAAAAAGATAATTTCTAGGCCCTGCATTGAATCGTATGATATGTTCAACTGGTCAACTACTAGGTTTATTTTCTGTTCGTTTGCTTTTGGATTATGATACGATTTCCTAAATTTTAATTAGTGTTACATTTCTTGAAATAGAGGATGGGACCGCTGTTTGAAAAATGCTGGAAATGTAGTGTTAGTATGGTGGTTCAAACATGAAAAAGATCAACCATTTCATGACAAACTGCATAATTTTAATAAAACAAAGTCAATTGTATATATAGTCAATACATGATTCGTTTATTTTTATGCTTCTATTACTTAAAAAAAAACTACCTGCTTTTTTGTGGGTATCTATTAACCGTAGTAGGCAAAATCGTTTGCAAGCAAACTAAATTAAAAGGTATTGGTGAGATTACAATTTATGATATTTAGTTGGGAATTCAACCATTTTACTACTTTTACTATTTTTGTCCTATATTAGAAAAGTAGGGGAAGAGAGTGACCAATGACTTGCTTCATCACCATGAAATTGAACATTTAAATCAAGTTATATCTACTGCTAAAAAAAAGTAAATCATCATAGCAAAATCAAGGTCAAATCAAATTGGAACTCCTCTAGTATGTATACATATATTTTCTTGATTCCACATACTATTACGCACAATCATAAGTAAATTTAAGTTCATAATTAAATCTTCTTGTAGGAAGTATTGATCTTCAGTTGCAAGAAAATCAAACTTATAGTTTGTTGTAGGAAATAACACGTTACAGGCCATAAAATATTGATTGTAAAACTTGCAACTTTTCATTGATAATATCACCTCTCCATGGCCAGCTACCTGCATTGACGTTGATTTCCTAATTAATTCTTGATTCTTAGTTCTTACCAATTATCATTTGACTTTTTCCCCAACATAGAAATCATCACATTGACATGCACACAATATTTTAAATTAATTAATTAATTAATTCACACTTCAACTAGTATATATACAGCTGACAAACATCATAGGTTAATTACAACACAGTCAACTCCAGTGTTAATTTCCAACAAAGCAACGCACATCAGTTCATCATCAACAACAAATTCAATTTTCATTATCAAGAAAAAAATGGCTGCCGGAAGAGTTGCTGTCTTGACCGTGATGTGGGTGGCATTGGCTGCTTTGGCAGCAGCAGCAGACGCCCGGGTAGCGGCGCCAGCCCCAGCCCCGGCCCCCACCAGTGCTGCAACGGGCGGGATGCCGTCTCTCCAGATAGTTTTCCTTGGTATTGTGGCAGCAGCAGTGTCTTTCTCCTCCATCAAAGAACTTATTTGAGCTTCATATATTTATATGTTGGTTGTATTTACGGTGTGTTTAATTCGGTATACGTACGTTTGTGTTCGTGCATGCATGTTTCTATGTAATAACGCAAGAGTAGCACTAAATGAGATCTCAGCTATTCTTGGATTATGCTATGTGTTAATTGTGTCTACTTGTAAGAATTGCAGTGTTCCAATCGAAAAAGATTAGGACGCCTTCTATTTTTCAACCACATTTTAACGCTACTCATGTAGGTGAATTGACTATTGAGTTGACAAAAAGTATAATAATTTGTGGTTTCATGCTAGTTATTTAATTTCATTTCATTTTTAACCCTATGGAAAAAGATATGCACTTTAATTTAATTTTTAACCCTATATATCTCACATCTAAAAATATTCAACAAAGATTAATTATCTATGTTCCATATATACCTCATGAATTAACTCTGAGCTGGTATCTTTCAATTCATTCACCAAATTACCATATGCACTTTAACTGCTTTAAAAAAATTTCACCGATTAAGCATAGTAATTATTATTGGACAGAATGAAGATCCAAAGACGCCCTACTTTTTAAGGGAAATGGTGTCATCATTCAAGCATGGGCTGATTGAATTTTATTTTCATTTCATTGTATTTGTGGGGATCTCCAAAAATTGCCATTTAAATCGATCATGCACCATACTCTATATTAATCAACTCCAACTCAATTTCATTATTTATAGAAACTTTTTACCGGACCAAATTGCATACCACAAAATTATGGGCATATCAAAATCAATTTTTCAAGATTCGTTTATTTTGACGTGGAGACATCTACATTATAATATAAGGTATATATATGTGGAATCCAAGATTAAAAACGTTGGGGGTTTACGTACATGATTTTTATTGTCGGTTGAATTAGTAGGAATTAATATTTTTATTTTGTTGCCTTTTATTCGTACGTGCCTCTTAGTTTTGGCATAATTGAGAGAAAGAATTAATTAACACGATTGGTTGAAAGGAAAATGTCAGAAGTATTGATTCTATATATTCTACCCCCTAAAAAAAATGATTAAAATATAATGATATTCTCATTGCAAGGAAAAACGGATATGTATTATTTCATGCAATGGGACAAAAAAAATACATATTACACGCTTTAAGGACAACGTAGTTTCGAGGTGGTCAATTTATGCATTAAATTAAGAACAGTGACTATTTCCTCATTGATTGATGGAATTATTCAATGACAGAGGAGATAGGTAATTTCCTTATTAAGCTATAGATCGAGGAGATTAATTACCAAGTTAGGTACGTGCCTGCTGTGGATATTTATTAGACTACATTAATATTTTTTAAAACCTTGATCGCGCCAGATTGAGGTTTGGCATATAATTAATGACGCATCTTCCACACAAAACTAATTAAGGATTAGCTACCAAATTAAATTAGGGATTCGTCAATATTAAGCAGCCTAACACATGAATTCAAAGTTGAAGCAATTTTATTTTTCAAAATTCTGACACACTTTCTTCTTTTATAGATGTGATTTTAAAATAGTAGTGCAAGAAGTAAATTCCACCTTTTATTTATGAAATAAAAAAAAAGTAAGAAAAATAGCTACATGCATCCTCATATATATAATGAAGTGTAAAATGCTAATCAATATTTACGGGCTATTTTTCTTGGCGGCGATTAAGCTGATGAATTTTCAGCTATATTAGTATAAATTAATTAATACGTACATATTGGTGATGTGTGTATGCAATTCTGCAAATAAATGAAATATATAGTATTATTGAATCCAAGATGAATTTAATTTGCCACTGCATGCATGAAAGTAAGAAAAATAAGAAAATTATAAAACACCAATTGGATGACGTCCTTGATGCAAATAATTCAAAGTTACTTGTTTTATAAAAAATAATGCATGTCTATAATAAGAAATACGTACTATCTCTGATGTAAAAGCAAATTTTCAAATCATGCATGCTCAGAAAATGGTAACTTTGGGTGAGATATATATTTAATTACGTACTTTGCCATCATGTATCTAATTCTTCACTCTCCAATAGATTTTAATTATTGTTTGGTTGTTTATAAATATGAGGGTACCATTTCAGTTTCCACACATCTATCTTTACCTGATCAGTTAATCTTATATTCTTATAACATCAGGTGTCAACGAATTTGTGAAGATTGAAGCATTTCTGCGTTTCTAGCCTTCCATCTCACTACTACAGGTACGAGGTCTCTAGTTTTTTGTTTTCTTAATTTCTGCGAATGTACGTGGTTTGTTCAGTAGTGAGCTTTATTTGCAAGTGAGAATTTGGTGCATTGTGGTTTGTATAATTTAAGAACTATTTGGCAGATATATAAATATAGGATTAAGTGAAACAATGTATAATATATAATATGCATGGTGTGAATGATTGGGGATCTTTTTTCACAATTTGGGCTATGCGTGCGTGATTCTTGGCTGATTTGGCTAGCCCAATATCTGGGTTGTTTGCCTCATTCCAAATTTTTAACGAGTGATTTAGATCATTTTATTGAATATCAAAGACTTTAATTTTAATTTCTCTTTTGAATTCAGACCTTAATTACACATTTCTAGATAAAGCTTTGAATTTGCCTTTCATCTTGTCGAATTGTGGTGCCTTTATAAATAGTGCAGTATATACACACCACAAATTAGTTGAATTACGGAGAATTATTTTGTTGAATTACTGTATGATTTTTTCGACCTTGGTATAGGCAAGGCAAAACAGATTTTAGTTAGTTTAAATTAAATTTGTTTCTCTTCAGCAAATATCTTCCTGCTTCTTTGTTTTCTGTTTCTACAATCATGACTGATGTTAGTTACAAGATTATTTTGTATGAACCATCTCTTTATATCGTGTGTGTGTGTGTGTGTGTGTCTGTTTGTTCATATATTTATTAATTATCATTCTCATTTATTTGTCTATATAAGTTACCATGAGCATCACCATGGCCCGTTGGTTCAGTTTGTGGTTTTCGTTAGCTCTGATGAGTATTGCTGTTCCAAAAGGAGCAGGTTAAGTTCGATTTCATCTATATATTACTATCTAATTACTCTATTTAATTTAAAGTAATTAAGCTAACAATTTAATTTATGTTAATTGCACACATATATCTAAGTGTTTTTGTTTTAATTTGTGGTATAGTTTGTTTAGATGGGAGTGCACCAGCATACTCATACGCTGAGGGATCTGGAAGTGGATCCAACAGTTGGATTATATATCTGCAGGTAATTAATTAAATGGTAATTAATTAATTATATATAAATTGGTATGTGTGCTAATATAATATTTTTGGTTTTGTTGATTTTAGGGTGGTGGATGGTGTAATACTGTACAAGATTGCGGCGGCAGATCAATGAACCGGAATGGGAGTAGTCTCCTCTTCCCTCCACAAACCACCTTCTCAGGCCTACTTGATTTAAATTACTCCTTTAATCCAAGTAATTAATTTAACTGCATGCACTCATATATATATATATATATGTTTTCAATTCCTAAACTAATTCATATAGGTTATTAATTCATTTTAGATTTCTACAACTGGCATAAAGTATTCATTTACTACTGTGATGGCGCCTCATTCATGGCGGACGTTGAACATCCTGTAAGTAAACAAGTCTTCAATCATCTATGTACTAATTAATTTTCTTCTTAATTTCTTATTTAAATTTTTAAACAATTAATAATCGTTATTGTTTCAGGTGAACAACCTTAGATTTCGGGGCGCTAGGATTTTTAAGGTTATGATGGAAGAGATGATTTCTAAAGGGATGAACAATGCCCATAACGTATGATATGATGACTTAATTAGCTCATGAAAATATTTAACTAATTACGTGCTGTATTAATTACCTAAAATAAGTTGGATGATTTGCAGGCTATCTTGGCGGGTAGCTCGGCAGGTGGATTGGCAACCACTTTGCATTGTGATAGGTTTCGGGAACTCTTTCCGAATACTACTACTGTAAACTGCATTTCCGACTCTGGCTATTTCATCCACGGGTAACACTTCATAACTTAATTATATATATATTCCGATCCTTTTATTATCATTCAAATAATACTAATTCACACATTCATTTCAGGACTATAGATGGTCTCCCTGCAGTCCAAGGGAAAGCAGATTATTTCGCTCAAGTCATTGCAACACATGTACTAATTAATAATTATAACTCCTCTCTACTCTGCTATACATTATAATTTCAATTCCTTTTAAGACTACCTTCCAACTTCATAAATATATATATATATATATATATATATATATATGTATGTGTGTGTTGATTATGCTTACTTAAATTGTAGAGGTTTTAATCTCTGTCTTAACATTAATTTCCTTGTTTGTTGTAGGATATAGCAAAGTCTCTGCCTACGTCATGCACCAACAAAATGGACCCAAGTTTGGTAAGAAGACTAACACACACACACATATAGAGTATTGAAAATTTTCATTTTTTAATTGAGCTAATATATAACATCTCTTATATATTAATTTTGGGGATAGTGTCTTTATCCGGAAAATTTTGTTGGAGATATTAAGACGCCGCTCTTTTTGATTGAATCTGCATTTGATAGCGTTCAGGTAAGATCGTATCATTAATAATTAATTCTCAAAAATTATATTATAAATTTATATATCTTTGAGAACCATGCAATGATTAGTTAATGAGAATTGCATCAGAATTGAAACAATTAATAACTATTTTTTAATAATTAAATTGATCAGATTGAATCCAGCTTAGTACCTGCTGTTGGAGGGCAGGCTGCATGGATTCAATGCCTCCGGAACTTGACACTTTGCAATTCTACGGAATTAGAAATCATGAGAGGTATGCTAAATTACTAATTAATTAAAGTAAATATATAAACAGGGAAGAAGAAATTAATTAATTAATTAATTAGGATTAATGTTTTATATATAATTTCAGGATTTCGAGCGTTATTTATAGAGAAGTTGGTGAAATTGGATCCCAACCCAAGTAGAGGAATGTTTGTGCATTCTTTCTTCCGTCATGGCCATCTCTTGCTAAGAGGCGGCTGGACGTGCTCCTCCGTTTACGGAAATAACATACTCGCAAATAAAGTAAGATTAATATATGTTAATTATTATTTCATTCCATCTTTCAATTAATTAATTAATTTCCAAATGGCATGTGAATTTGCAGACTATTGGACAAGCCGTTAGCGATTGGTATTTCGATGGAAGCCCTTTTCAGATGATCGATACTCAAAATAGTAATCCTCAGGGTAGTCCTACCCAAGACTACGATATACTCGACCAGAAATGCCTTGCAACTCTTAGCTTAAACTCAACTCCGACTTCTCACTCTCGCCCCCAGCTCATTTTAAGCACACTTTGCGTATCTTTGTTGCAAATTTTTACTCCTCTTTTATTTTATTAATTAAAAGCTAGCTAGCATTAGCTGTAACGGATATATATATTAGACTACCCACATCAGTGACCTCATCCAACCCAACCTTCAAATAAAATATTAATTTCTCTCTCCTCCACATTCACAACCTCCAACTTTATATAATTTATACTCCCATCAGTGACCTTCATCCAACCCAACCTTCAAATAAAATATTAATTTTTTCTTTTTCTTCCAACCTACATAAAATATTTATCATTTTATTTTTTTAATAGGAACATGTTATTAAAATAATATTTTTCTCTTGCATTTAAAAAAATATTAATTAATTTATTATAATTCTATTAATATATGAAAATAGTTTTAATTAATTTCGTTCTACGCTTTCCTGCCAGCAGGAAAGCGTGGAAATATAGTTTTCAGCCTATGAGGTTTAATTCTATTTTTTAATAAGAACATGTTATTAAAATAATATTTTTCTCTTGCATTTAAAAAAATATTAATTAATTTTTTTTAAAAAAATTAATTCATAATTATCAAAAAATTACCCATACAATTATAAATTCATAATTTACTTCACAACAAAATAAAAATTACAAGAGTGAAAACATAATTAAATAAACTACAATGAGACACATGAAATTATAAATTACGAGTGCATAAAACATAAATTACATATTCAATTAGTGCCTAATTTTTCCCATATGTGTAAATACATATCAATATTAGGCTCTATTTATAGATAATTTTTTTTTTATGATTTTTGATATAATTTTATTTTATTTTAATTTTTTATAATTATATAAAATATTTATAATTTACATTAGACTATATATACATGTGACACCCAATTAGAGGGTGCCAGATGTCAAGTCATGCAATGCATGACTCAAGGTTTGCCAGCCAACCTAAATCATCCAAATTGGTGACTTTTGATTTATTTTTATTTTTATAAAATTTGTCTTCTTGTGGTGACCTTTGGGCAAAGGTCACCACTGTGGGGTTATATAAAAATAACCTCTTGTGTGAGAAATTAGAACAAATCTCACACCACAAATCCATACAAAATAAACGGTCTAGATCAATCCAACGACCCGGTGGCAAAACTGTAAATAACACACATATGAAAAAAACCGCCAATTCATTAAGGGTATTTTCGGAACAAATTTAAAAAATTAACACACGATAGCTATAATCACGAAAAATAAAGTCACGTCCCTTCAAAACTGAAAACTTCATCACAGACGCAAAAGAAGAACAAAAACCGAGAAACCAAACATTCAAATCTAGGGTTTTCATTATTAACAACGAGAATCGACGAAGAAGACGACATTGCTGTGGAAGAAAATCAACTCTTATATATATATATATATATATATATATATATATATATATATATATGTCCACAGAAAAAAGGAGCGGCCCGGCCCCATTCTAATCAATTCACAATTACTATGCTTCACCCCAGAAAATTATGATTTCTTGATTGAAGTCTTTTTTTTTTTACTAAACTGGAGAAATAGAAATATTTAAATACAATTAATTACACACGTATAATTTTCGGGTAAGGAAAAATTTATCAAATGTTAGATTTATAATTTTTTTGAAAAAGTGATATTATTTTGTTAATTTTGAAAAGAAAAAATAGCCTTTTTGATACCTAATGTTTGAGCTATTTTTAATTTTGGTACCATATGTATCACATTGGCTAAAATAGTAGCATAAGTATACATTTTGTTTCATTTCAGTCCGTGTTCCCTGAATAATAGGTTTTCATTGGTCAACACAGAAGTCAAAGGTATTTGGGGTTATTATACAATTTCTTCAAATTTATGGGATCAAATTATATTTTCAAGATTTTAGTTGCCTCTCACTCGACTCCATTTCGATCAAATTGAAGCTTCCAAATGAATGATTTTCTTCTAGAAATCCATAATTTTCATACTTCACTAAAGGATTTGAATTAATGTCTGCATAATACAACCGCTTTCCACGTTGCTGTGGAAATTCACATCAAAATGGGGCATATATGCTACTCTGATTTTGAGACGACTGCAACCAGCTCTGAACATCTTGAGAGAGAAAATCGAAACCGCCGCGCCGGATTGAAGGGGCTGTAGTTTTGTTAGTTTCTCAAATTGATTGCGGCGAGGCGGTCGGCATTGCCCGGTGCTTCAGTTGGGGTCCTTGGGGAGATGGAGTTGCTGATGGGGACTGAGTTAAAAGATTACTTAACATTGGATGATTAAAATCTTGAAAATATAATTTGATCCTATAAATTTGAAGAAATTGTATAATAACCCAAAATACCTTTGACTTCTGAGTTGACTTATAAAAACCTATTATTCTAGGCAATATGGACCAAAATGAAATAAAATGTTCACTTAAACATGTCTACTTTGTAGGATAAAGGTGTATATCACCTAATTATGTAATTTTATCCAAAGTTTACTTTGCTTGATATTAGATTAAAAATTATATTGAACCCCGTGATTAAATCAATTCAAATCCTACTTCCCTACTTCTGATAACTTTTATCATTCACGGCAGACCTTAGATTTTCAAAATGCCCTCTTCTTTTTTTTTTTTTTCACTCCGGCTAAGGAAACATGTCGAATCAATGGCTATCTCAAATCTCAATTTCCTTCTCTGTCACGCGAAAAGCCCCAACATTTTCGATTGTGCTAAGAAATAATGTGATTGAAGCTCCTGACACAGTGAATTTGGGGCAGCTTGGATGAAGAAATGTTCAAAATAAGACCAAAATATTATGACTTTTTTAATGGTTTGTATTGAAAATAAGAGGTGGAATTTTAAAAATGGAGGAAGTTGATAGGAGAGAAGAGGAGAAATTGGTTCAGCCGTTGGAGGAGAGAGAGAGAGGGGGAGGGGGGCTTCCATTTTGAGCCCAAAATTAGATATGGGCCTCGTCTAAATTCCCAATTCAACTAAAAACTCTAAAAAAAATCTAATTATTTTAGTTTGATTTGTGTTCAAGAATTATATAATAATATTAATTTAATAATATAAATAGATAGGGGTGTTTTTGTCAATACATCTATCATTAATCAATATTTTTTATCCCATCAAGTAAACTTTGGATTAAATTTGAAGGATATCCATATCACACAAACTAATTATCCCCTACTTAATCTATCTACTTGTTAGTCTATACTTGAAGTAAACAAGCCTTTAGAGTATTATTTCGGCCAATGTGATGCATAAAGTACCAAAATTGAAAATAGTCCAAACATAGAGTACCAAAAAGACTATTTTACCATTTTAAAAAAATGAATTATTTTTAAAAAAAATCCCAAATTTTAAGTATCAAATTCCAATTTACTCATATTTTTACAACGTATTCAATGCAATATTCACTCGACTAGGTAGGTACTACAACCACAAGAAAATAAATAAATAAATAAGGTAAGCTAATTTTTTAATAATATTATTCAAGCTGAGATTGACCTTGAACAAAAACTTTACTCGTGTTTATAAAAGTGATGTCAATCTTTTTTGTGTATACCAAGAAAGATTATCCATTTATCCCTGAATATAAATACAATTTTTAGCGGTAACTTTTTGTGTGAGATATTTTTTCTTCGATCTTGACTTGTAACCAATTCTCTTAATCCACCATGCAGACCGCTCTTTACATGAGGTAAGTGAGTCGATCGCCTCACGTTCCGAAAAATACAAAAAAATTAAGGGTTCCTATTGATTTGATAATATTATATATATAATAATAGTTGTAAATAAGCATTAGAAATGAATTTGGTCTGGTGGTAACACTCTGCAACCAGCTCCGAACATCTTGAGAGAGAAAATCGAAACCGCCCAGTGGCGCTGTAAGCGCTTCATATATATGATCAAGTCCAATATTGTTCCCTTCATATAACATAAATTTACAATATTATTTTGTAATCATAAAGTTTAAAGGCAAAAAATTTCCATGCACCATGTGCAAATAAAGCTTATTAGAGACGAATAAGGTCAAAACGTGGGTCAACTTGCAAAAAAAAAAAAGATCCGACAAAATCAGTATCAACTGCAACACTAAAAAGTATCACTCAAAATTTGAAAAGTATCACCTGCATTATTAAAAAGTAAGGCGTCTGGTAATTATCTTATACAAGTTTATTTAGTTCAAATTGTGATTTTTCCATTCCAATTAATGTTTGGAGTTAAGGAATTCATAGTTTTTTTTTTTTTGGGGGGGGGGGGGGGGGGGTTCATGGTTTTTAAGGTTCAACGTTTTTTAGAGGTTTATTTTGTGTTTTTCAGAAGTTTATTTTATGTTTTTTAGGATTTTTTTTGGGGGGTAGGGGTTATTTTATGTTTTTTAGGGTTTATTTTGTATTTTTAGAGGGTTTTTTTAGGGGAAGGGGGTTAAGAGTTTATTTTGTGTTTTTTAGGGTTTATTAATTACATTTTAGTATATAAATCTATATTTATTTCAAATAAATTTAATCAATTTACTTTAATTTAAGGTTTAATAATTTTATTTTAGGGTATAAAATTTTGAGAAACAAAACAAAAGAAAAAAAAAATAGAAAATCAGATAAAAAAAATCAAATAAAGGCAAAAAAATCACTGCAAAAAAAAAAAATGACAGGTTGCATAACGCCCGCCACAAATAGTCGCAAATAAGGCTGGTGCACGGAAGTCATGCTCAAGTTTAAATTACTATAACGCAAATACGCAATAATGTGGAAATCTTTTGTATAAACTAAAAATTATGCAAGCATATATCTATATATGACGTAAAAATATTAAAATTGGGTCTAGCCAATTTAATGTAGGATAAAAAGAAAGTCAAACTCAATTTTTTTTTTACTCTAACCATTCATCTAGAACCTATGACCATAAATATTATACATAAAGTAAAAAAAAAAACATAAAAAAATGGGAAAAATAAAGAACAATATATTTTGTTGCACTATCATCTTCGTCGCCGAGAGTAATCATGCCTTCAGCCTTTTCTTTTTTGTCGTTCCTAAAATAATGTTGTACATCTGATTATGTGAGGCTGTCGAATTTTGTTCGATCAAGAGTGGGTTGATTGTGTATTTAGAGAGAGAGTGCAAATTAAAGAGAGAAACAATGGTCTTCTTTATTTTTATTTTCAACACACCCACCCACTCACCTTTTATATACTCTTCACACCCAATTTAAATTAATCAAACTTCCTAAATTTGGTGAATGGTACGTTAGTTACTCTATTTCTTGACGAAGTTTTTGAAATTGTATAAGTGATTTATTGCGTGAATCATGGGCTGATTTAAATTGTACCCATTAATTCATTTATTGATTTACATTTTGTTCTTTTTTGAGTTAATCATTGTGATGCACGGATGGATGATTTCTATATATGTAAAATGTATATACATAATAAATAGATAAAAAAAACATTATGCATAGTAAGTAGAAAATTAGTAATATCTAATTCTTTATGAGAAAATTAATACTTAATATTTTCTATAATCATTAAAAAATAAATTCCTTTATTAATATAGACTATCTTTTTATTCTAATACAAATATAATAATATTTATGTCAGAATAATTTTTGAATATGTTTATTGTCTTGAGTTGTGAAAATCAATATTATCTCTACGAAAATACGTGTATAGATATAAATGTAAATACAAAGAATATATTAATAAAAGAATGTCGAATATTTTCTTACTTTGAAGAATATTTTATCTCGAAAAAGAGAGTAGAAGAATCAATATGATCTCTATCAAAATGTGTATAAATATAAACGTAAATACAAAGAATACATAATAATAAAAGAAGTTAAGATATCTTTTACTTTCAGAAATCTCTCGAAAAAGAGAAGTAGAACTGAAGAACCGCTTTAAATGAACAAAACTACAATCTGTAAAATTGCTGAGAAAAATAAATATACTACATAACAACAACTTGTTGAATTTCAATAGAAACAAAAACAACTATAAAAATTGAAAATTTTCATTCAACCACATTTTAACGCTGCTCATGTAGGTGAATTGACTATTGAGTTGACAAAAAGTATAAGTTTAATTTGTGGTTTCATGCTAGTTATTTAATTTAATTTCATTTTTAACCCTATGGAAAAAGATATCATTATATATATTTTTTGTATTAATTAAAACTCAAAAAAAAAAAAAAAAAGAACTCTGACATCTAAAAATATTCAACAAAGATTAATTGTCTATGTTCCATACCTCATGAATTAACTCTGAGCTCGTATCTTTCAATTCATTCACCAAATTACCATATGCACTTTTACTGCTTTAAAAAAATTTCACCGATTAAGCATAGTAATTATTATTGGCCAGAATGAAGATCCAAAGACGCCCTACTTTTTAAGGGAAATGGTGTCATCATTCAAGCATGGGCTGATTGGATTTTATTTTCATTTCATTGTATTTGTGGGGATCTCCAAAAATTGCCATTTAAATCGATCATGCACCATACTATATATTAATCAACTCCAACTCAATTTCATTATTTATAGAAACTTTTTACCGGACCAAATTGCATACCACAAAATTATGGGCATATCAAAATCAATTTTTCAAGATTCGTTTATTTTGACGTGGAGACATCTACATTATAATATAAGGTATATATGGAATCCAAGATTAAAAACTTTGGGGGTTTACGTACATGATTTTTATTGTCGGTTGAATCAGTAGGAATATCTCTATTTAATTTTATTTTGTTGTCTTTTATTCGTACGAGCTTCATTTCTCATCCTCTAATAATAGTTAATAATCATTAGTTAATAATCATTATTGATAGAAGGTATTTATTAGGAAGTTTCTATTTACATCACTAAAATTACTTTTTGCACCATAAAAGGAAAAATGAAAAATGAAAATAATTTTGAAGTTACTTAAATGCCCTTTACTTTAAAAGAAAAAAAAATCAAGTGTGGTTCGAAAATGAAATTTCGAACTCACCATGTTTGTTCGACATTCCATTTTCGAACATGCATGTTTTTTAAAATAAGTTTCGTTCGAAAATGAATTTTCGAACACACCATGTTTGTTCGAAAATCCATTTTTGAAACGGACTCCGTGATTTTTTTTAAGTACCGTTCGGACATACGACTTCGAATATATTCATCATGTTCGAACACAAGACTTCGAACATATTCAAAATATTCGAACACACGGTTTCGAACGGAACGTGATTTTTTTTAATTAGTAAGGGTTTTTAGGTAAATTTATAACTGATAAAAGAAAATGAAAAATAATTTATGGTGCAAAGAGTAAAAATGGTGGTGCAAATGGAAACTCGCTATTTATTAATACGATTGGTTGAAAGGAAAATGTGTGTTTCGCCAGTTTATAATTTTCATAATAATATGATGATCAATGATTATAATTGACGTTGATCTAGACAGCTTAGAGTTTAAATTCATGAGCCATACAATGCTAATAACTATAAATTTGTTTAGGGGTATAGAATCGTTTGTGTTTCGATCAATATTTTTATTATGATACATTGATACGGGACGGTGGTCAATAATACTCAAAGGTATTAATGCTATATATTCTACCAAAAAATGATTAAAATATAATGATCTTCTCAATAAAAAAACAATGGACAAAAAAATATACTCCCTACGTCCCAATTATATAGTCCAGTTTCTCCTTGTACATAGATTAAAAATATTTATGAAAATAAGATATTAAAGCTTAACTTTCAATATTATTCTTATTTAAAATTAACGACTTTAAAAAATTTAAGTGGTTGATTTTTAATTTTATAAACTAACAAGGTATATACAAACATTATTATGAAAATTAATACAATTTATAGTTATGAGACTATATAATTGAGATACCTCAAAATAATAATATGGTCTACATAATTAGGACGGGAGGAGTATATATTACATGTCCTAAGGACAATGTTGTTTCAAGGTGGTTAATTTATGCATTAAATAAGGACAATGACTACTTACTTATTGCTTGATGAAATCATTAAGAGTCAATATGTGAATCTAACCACTTCAAATTTTTTAAAAAAAATATATATATTTTAGCCATAATTTTTTTAAACTATTTATTTCAACCACTCTTACGAAAATACCCTTGAATTACTAATTTTTAATGATTTTTAAATACGCGAGGTTTGAAATTGTGGATTCGCCGCCCTCATCTGAAGTTCTGAACCACACTGTCGCCCCTTTTTGAGATTTTTGAAGTAAATTGTTGCCTCTTTTCAAATTTCTGCAGCAGCACCGAAACTCCAACCGCTGCCGTGGAGAGATACGAAGATGGAACGGGAGGGAGAGGGGGCCGGGGTGACTCTCCAATAGATTCTTGTAATTTAATTCTTGACTCTCCAATAGATTAATTATAGCCGTGTTTTATTCTTAGCTTGCTTATAAATATGAGGGGTTACCATTTCATATTCCACACATCTCTATCTCTATCTCTATCTCATGATATTCTTATTACAACGAATTTTGTGAAGATCGAAGCACCATCTCAATATATCCGTGTGGTGCTGCATTTCTTGCCTTCCATTTGCACCAAAGAATTCAATCACTACTATGTACAGGTACGACGATGAAGCTTTGTCGACGTCTCTGCAGGTTTTTGTTTTATTAATTTCTGCAAATGTGGTTTATTCATGTCTTGCTGTGTTGTTGCAGTTTTAATTAGTAGTGAGCTTTAATTTGCAAATTGCAACTGAATTAATCGTATCTTGTTAATTAATTAGTAAGAAAATTTGGTGCATTGTGGTTGGTATAATTTAAGAAGCATTTGGCAGATATATAAATATAGGTTTAAATGAAACAATGTATAATATTTGCTGCAGCTGCTTTTTTTTTCTTCCATTTTTGTAGAAATTAATACGGTGTGCATGTGCATGAATTGGGTATTTTTTTTTTTCACAATTTGGGCTATGCGTGATTCTGTGCTGAGTTGGCTACACCCCA
The DNA here is from genome assembly GCA_026008535.1 of Perilla frutescens. NCBI lineage: Eukaryota > Viridiplantae > Streptophyta > Magnoliopsida > Lamiales > Lamiaceae > Perilla > Perilla frutescens. The sequence goes on from BRKX01000005.1 coordinate 68,178,688, forward strand.
ATATCAGCTGGGTTGTTCAGCTTCCAAATTTTTAACGAGAGATTTAGATCATCTTATTGAATATCAAAGACCTTTTCTCTTTTGAATTCAGAGATTAATTACATTATTTTTATCCCATTTTTAGATAAAGATTTGAAAATTAATTTATTAAATTTGCCTTTCTTCGATCTTAAAAGTTAAAACCAACTCACCTAACTATTCATATCCAACTTTTGAGATTAACCCAGCATCTTGTCCAATTGTGGTGCCTTTAATTATATGTTTTATATTAGTATAGAGTACTGTATATACTATATACACACCACAAATTAGATATATTATGTATAATTGTTTTATAAACTGCATGCAACTTTTTAAGGAGAATTATTTTCCTGTTAAAAAATAGAAAAGCAGTGATTGGGCTGTAAAAATTATAGTATGATTTTTCGAGCTTGGTATAGGCAAGGCAAAACATATTTCAGTTACTGCAATAGCTAGTTAAAAATTATTTCTCTTCTGCAATATCTTCCTGCATCTTTGTTTTCTGTTTCTACAAATCACCACTGATGTTAATTACAATTTTTTTTGTAGTTCACCTGAGACAGTAATGATTTTCTTAGGTATGAAACAATAACAATTATTAATTATTTAAAAATTGAAATAAGAAAAAATTAATTAGAAGATGATTGAAGACTTATTTACGGGATGTTCAAAGTCACCATGAATGACACACCATCCCAGTAATAAATGAATACTTTATGCCAATTGTAGAAATTTAAAATGAGTTAAAAGAAACGATATAAATTATTTATGAATAATCACATTAAAACATATAGTAGTACGTATGAATTAGTTTAGGAAGTTGAAAACATACATCTATGTACAATTAAGTTAATTATTTGGATTAAAGGAGTAATTTAAATCAAGTAACCCTTAGTAGTTGGTTTGTTGAGGGAAGTGGAGACTACTCCCATTATGGTTCATTGCTCTGCGGCCATAATATATATTGTATAGTTCTATACCATCCACCATCCTAAAATCAATAAAACCAAAATTATATTAACATATACCAATTTATATATAATTAATTAATTACCATTTAATTACATGTAGATAAACAATCCAACTATTGGATCCACTTCTAGATCCCTCATCGTACGAGTATGCTGGTGCACTCCCATCCAGACAAACTATACCACAAAGTAAAACAAAAACAGTTAGATATAAAATTAGCATAAATTAAATTGTTAGCTTAATTACTTTAAGTTAATTAGAACTAGTTAGTGATAGATAAAATGGAATTGAACCTGCTTCTTTTAGAACATCAGACTGGAGAAAAGTGAGCTCGATTTGGGTTTGGGCGTGGACACGAGCAGAACTCATCACAGATAATGAACAAAACCATCAAACAAAATGTGGTTCATTTTGTGATTTTGTTCGTTAGATCTGATGAAATCTGCTCGTGTTCATGCCCAAACCCAAATCGAGCTCACTTTTCTCGAGATTGTTGTTTCAAAAGGAGCAGGTTCAATTCTATTTTATTTATTACTATCTAACTCTAATTAATTTAACGTAATTAAGCTAACAATTTAATTTCTGTTAATTATATAACTGTTTTTGTTTTAATTTGTGGTATGATTTGTCTAGATGGGAGTGCACCAACATACTCGTATGATAATGGAACTGGAAGCGGATCTAATAATTGGATTGTTTATCTGCAGGTAATTAAATGGTAATCAAATAAATTATATATAAATTGGTATGTGTAAATATAATTTTGGTTTTGTTAATTTTAGGGTGGTGAATAGTGTAATACTATACAAGACTGTGGCAGTAGAGCAATGAACCGTAATGGGAGTAGTCTCCACCTCCCTCAACAAACCACCTTCTCGGGATTACTTGATTTAAATTACTCCTCTAATTCCAGTAATTAATTTAACTGTGCATGCATATGTTTTCAATTCCCTAATCTGGTCATACGTACTGCTATATATTTTAATGTGAATATTCAGTAATAATTATATGGTTTCTTTTAATTCATTTTAGATTTCTACCACTGGCATAAAGTATTCATTTATCATTGTGATGGTGCGTCATTCATTGCCGATGTTGAACATTCCGTAGATAAGTCTTCAACCATCTACTAGTTAATTTTCGCTTATTTAAATTTTTAAATAATTAACAATCGTTATTGTTTCAGGTGAACAACCTTAGATTTTGGGGGCGCCACGATTTTGAAGATTATGATGGAGGAGATGCTTTCTAAAGGGATGAACAATGCCCACAACGTATGACATCAGTACTTAATTAGCTAGCTTATGAAAACATTTAACTAATTTGTAGTATTAATTTTTTTAAATGAGTTTGATGATTTATATGCTATCTTGAGGGGTGGATTGGCAACCACATTGCATTGTGAATTTGTGATAGGTTTCGGGAACTATTTTTGAATACTACTACTGTAAAGTGCATCATAACTTGGCTATATTTGATTTTTATCATTAAATTAATACATTCTCTTCCAAAGAAATCCGACTCCACCAAATTATTAATTTCCAGAAGCGAATGCAGCCACGAACCCGAAATGAAAGAAGTGATACATTTTATATACACACACTAATTAACACATTCACTTTAGGAACATAGAGGGTCTCCCTATAGTCGAACTACGACTTCTCACTCTCACCACCAGATTCTAGCTAAGCACACTTGCTTATTGTTGCAAATTAATTATTAATTTAATCCTCTTTTATTTTATTAATTATATTGTAACGGCCGGACATGTATACGTATAATACGGGTATGAATGTTTTGATATATAGAGATCATTAATAATTAACTAAATGGAATTGTAACACTTATTATATACTATAAAAAGGTAGGTAATAGCTAGCAGGGCATATGAATATTAATTAATTAATTAATTAATTAATTAATTCAAAGATGACAAGTACTAGCTAGTTTAGTGATATTATTAATACTGTTGATGAATGGGAAATTGGAAACCCAAGTGTAGGAATGAGGCTCCATAAAGGCAGGGGAATTGTTTCTTAATTATTTGTATGTAATGGTGGATGAGCCGTCAAAACGATGCCGATTAGGGGTGAGAAAAAATACCGAAATATCGAAATACCGCATTTATCGTACCGAAAAAATATCGAAAATGTTAAATTTTCGGTATACCGTAATTTTCGGTACGGTATCGATATGAAATTTGAAAATTTTCGATATACCGCGGTATACCGAATTTTCGGTATACCGCGGTATTCGGTATATACCGATATTTTTGATATATACCGGTATTCGGTATACCAAATTTTTCAGTATATACCGGTATTTCTGTACAACGGTATATATCAATATTTCGGTATATATCGATATTTTGGTATATATCGGTATTTCAGTGTATCGGTACGGTATGTGAAATTCGGTACTTTCGGTATACGTTAAAATTTCGGTATTTTCGATATACTGTGAAAGTTCAGTATACTTTGAAGTTCGGTATGTTTGGTATACCGTGTAATATCGGTACGGTACGGTATACCGAAAATATCGGTACGATATCAATATCTATTACGGCGTATACCGAAACTTCGGTATACCGAAGTTCGATATACTAAAAGTTTCGGTACGAGAAGGGTATGAAATTTTCCGATATCAAAATTTCGGTACGATATACGGTACGACATGAAATTTTCGGTATGTCGTACCGACCCACCCCTAATGCCGATCGAGCTATATAGGGTCTCACTAACGTCATTTGGGATCATTGTAATAATTCTAATATAATTAATCCCAAACGTCTCCTTATTTTGCACTTTAAATTTAATAATATATATACATCCCATGTTGTCCCTCATCATTTTAATCTCGATCACTCTCTAATTCAAGATTTATTTCATTATAAGCTACCCATACAAATTAAATATAACCAACAAAATTAAATCACACCAACAATTTTATTTACGTACGTGGTTACTCACACACACACACACACACATAAATACTTCATCCGAGGAAATTAAGATACTTTAATGGAAAAATGACCATTTTAGTACTATATGGTTGACCTCTTGTAGCAACCCACTTCTACGTGATTTAAATTATGGCAAAACCCTATTTTGGGTCCCTGTACTTTTAAATTTTTTCGAATTGGGTCCCTCTACTTCATTTGGTTAAAATGAAGTCCTTATACTATCAATTTAGTTAAAATGAGGTCCCTGTACTATGAATTTAGATAAAATCAAGTCCTTGAGGGATTTGATTTCATCTAAATTAATAGTAGAGGGACTTGATTTTAACTAAAATTGATAGTATAGGGACACAATTTAAAAAAAAAAATAAAAATTGAAAAACTAAATAAACAACAATAAAAAAAATATATATATTGAATTTTTTAAATATAAAATATATTTAAAATTTAAAAAATAAATTTAATTATTTTTTTTATAACCACTATAATTTTATATTTTGATTTTGATTTATTATTTTTTGAAAAAAAAATCAAACAAAAGTTTTAAATTTTGTTTTTATTTAATTGATTGTTTTATTTAACTATTGTTTGATTATTTTTTTAATTTACTCTTTTGAAAAAAAATTAAAATTGCATAATTTTATAAAAATTAAATTATTTATTTTTTGCAATTTATTTTTAAAATTAAAAACATGAATAAAAAATTAAAGTATTTTTTATTTAAAAAAATAATAAATAAAACATAAAATTACATTGGTTTCAAAAAATTAATTAAATTTATATTTTATTTTTAAATAATTTTTTACTTAAAAAATTAATTTATATTTATTTTATTATTTTTTCAATTTTTATTAATTTATTTTTAAGAAAAATGAATTTTTATTTTTATTTTTAAATTGGATCCTTGTATTATCAATTTTCGTTAAAATCAAATCCCTCTACTATTAATTTAGATAAAATTAAGTCCTCCAAGGACTTGATTTTATCTAAATTCATAGTACAGGGACCTCATTTTAACTAAATTGATAGTACAGGGACTTCATTTTAACCAAATGAAGTAGAGGGACCCAATTCAGAAAAAATTAAAAGTACAGGGACCCAAAATAGGGTTTTGCCTTAAATTATTAAATTATTTAATTGCTTTAAGTTTGAGTTTTAATTTATATGATAATGCTCGATAGAATTAGAAGGACTTGAGGGAGTCCGATATTGCGCCCTAGTATAGAAAAGAAAATTTAGAACTTAAACTTGGCCTTATAATTATTATTTGAGTTTGTTTAAATATTTTCGAATTTATTTCGAAATAGAAAGAATTTATTTTACATTTGGATTTTGGGCTAGTATATTTATTTTATTTGGCTTTTCCTTAAGAGTCTAGAAATTAGAGTTTTGATATCAAAATATCATACCTTTGAAATTATATGGGGGAAAGCATTTAAAAAATAATAATAATAATTAATAAATATCATATCTATCTTTATCTAAATGGTAGAAGCTTCCCAATCCCTATCTCAAAGCAAATAAAATAAAAGGGGACATTCATTATTTCCTTCACTCACCCTCTCTCATGATCGATCCATCTCTCTCAATCGCTCCTCTCTCTATTCTCCTCAAGCCCTCTCCCACACACACACTTTCGTCCATCTCTCTCTTTCTCTTCCCAAAGTCTTGAAGTGAAAATTACACACACACAAGCTCCCTCACGTTGAGCTCTCTTCTCCAACAAGGTAATTTTCGTTGCTCTTTTCTTTTCTTGTTCCTTTGGTGTGGATTGATGTTGTTGGAGGTTTGAGAAGGTTGGGATGTTGTAGTGAGGGCTCCATAGAAGTAAAATTGGAGGTGTTGGTTCTCTTGACTAATTGTGAATTGTCTTGTTCTACCTTCTTCATTTCTTTAGAAATATGAGCATGGATTGATTATTGACATCATATCATTTTTTTTTAGGTTGAGTTTGATATATTATAGAACCCTAAATTATAGTTTAAGATCAAGTAGATTTAATGGTAGAAACCAAAGAGGAAATTCTCATTCCAAAAATCTGTTTTCGTGAACAGCACATGTGCCCCTGTTTTAATTGAAAATCTGATTTTGTGCAGTGATTTCTGGACACCCACACCTTTACATACTTGTAGGTGCTTGTCTTAGCTTTCATTTGGAACTTGAATCGGGTTAATACGAATTTTGTAGACGAAGTTACAACCCTTTTACCAAAACCTGTCAGTTTTCCGAACAGGTTGATTTTGTTAATTTAATTCGACTTTTTATACCTTTTAATGTCAGAATTTGGGAATGTGTATTTGAAGAACATATTTAGATATATGTCTTAGGATTCTGTGGAACTTCGAATTTCTTGATTTGGATTTTTAGTTGATGAGATATGGGCGTTTTACTAAAACTGCTACATGAGACGAAAAAAAAGGGGAGTTGAGTTCAAGTTAGGAATTAAGGATTGAAATTGGGGGGTTTTTATTTCTGGCCTGTTCTCATTGTGGTTGGCAAGAAGAGGAAATAAAAGTAGAAGAAGAAGAGGGAGAAAAGAAGATTGTCGCTAGGCATTTCAATTCGTTAAAATGGGGATTTGTTTTATTTCCAAGTCTAGACGTGTATATATAAAGAAGAATGAGTGGGTTTAGTTGCAATTTGAGTCATCTTATTTGAATTGTTTCCATAAATTATTTTTCAACCTAGTTCTAATTTTGGGAAATAATTTGATTAGTTCACAATTTATGTAAATTCGAAAATTATTCTAGAAGCCTTTAAGAATTTAAAATTTTTATCCCAAAATTTTTATGAACCGATAAGTTAACCTAATATTTTGTAAATTAATTATATAGGCATGTTCTTGATGATTTTCAGATTTATTAAGATTATTATTTTTTTTTATTAGGTGCGGCGCAATTAGGACCCTCGTCCAGTTTGTAATTCTCTGTTCAATCTTACGTGTTCTTTACTCAGGTGGGTAAATCTCTGATTTAAAGTTGTGTTTTGAAATGGATCACATTATTATTTACGAAAGTATATGATATATGTGCTTTTGAGAAAGAAAAATGTTTTAATCCTGCTTGAATTTGTCGTGGATGAAATATGGATAAGAATAACGTTTCGTACGCATCAGAAAGTGTAATGCACGCACTTAGAGCGTGGCTTACACAACTGAAGAGGTATGTCCTGTGCACAGTGTGATATATCCGAACAGAAGAAGTACCCTAAATCCATTGTTCCTGCGATTTAAATTCAGTTGGATAAATAGAAAGAAATGCCCATGATCCCCCACCACTGAGTACGTTTTTAGAGTACTCACCCCCATGTTTTTAATATTTTCAGGTCAGTGAGCTTGGAGCATCGTGAAAGAAATGGGGTGGCTACGCTTTTGATGTTTTGGATATGTAACTCAAATATTTGGGATTTGCTGTTTAAGTAATCTATTTTGAGCCTAAAACTTTGTGGTTAATGATGTTTGAACTAACTTAAATCAGTAGCTAAATATTATGATTTTGTTTATTATGAATTTTATGATCTAGAACTTATATGTTTTATTTTTCCAATCAGAAATTAAATTATGTTTATAATGAAAAATTAAATTATGAATTTCAACATAAGCAGATATTTTCTTTTAAATGATGCAACTCATTTTTCTTTCATATAGCATTTCTAGCATGAAAATAGAAAAAAAAATGTATACTAAAATTATTATTATTGTTAATCGTTTTCCGCTTTAAAGAATAGAAATAGTAACATTTTAAATTATAGAATTTAGGGTGTTACATTTAGTGGTATCAGAGCGGGTCTACCTTCCTGTAGACTCGATGTATTTGAAAAAGTTATATTGTTGGATTTTATGGTACGTCACCCATTTCAGTCACGTGTGCTTCTGCTCCAAGGTACTTTGTTTGCTTAGCACAAATTTATTTATTTTGTAAAAGTTATTTAAGTGGTGGGCATCAAGAAAGAATGAGATATGTTTAGAAAAGATTTATGCAAAGAAAGAATGCATGAGAAGTTATTTATGCAAAGAAAGCATAAGAGATGTTGAGAAATGATTTATGCAAATAAGTTCTCTTTTTTTTTTTGAAATGCATGATGAATGATAAAGAAATTATTTGTTGTCCTCGAAATTTAGAAGAACATAGAAGCTTTCTCCATAGATTCTTCCTTATTCATATCTAAGGCATTTAGAGGCTTATCGATTGACTCGAACTTAGTATTATATGTTTCCTTCAAATATCAATGCGTGTTACAGGAATCATGAGATGACGAGGACGACCACGCGTTAATCGAAGTCCACCCAGAAATCCCGAGCCCAATCAAGCTCCGAATGTAGAGGGAAATAACTTTATGCCTGATCTGATTAGAGCACTTCAAGGATTCGTCCAACAGCAAACTCAGGCTACAATGAATAACCAAAATGCGGTACCCAATGCACCTGCTCCACTAACTACTAATCAGGTGATCGAGCAATTTCGTCGCTACACTCCGCCTAGATTCAATGGTAGGAGTGGACCCCTCGTTCTCGAAGAATGGATCATGGAGCTCGAGCGAATCTTTGAGCACATAGAATGTGAAGATGCACACAAGGTCTCATGTGCAGTCTTCCAATTCACTGAGGATGCGGGCCACTGGTGGAAGTCGTACAAAACTGGCATGACCGAAGAGGAACGCCAAGGCTTAACTTGGGACAGGTTTAAAGAGATCGTTATGGATAAGTATTTTTCTCGAGCTTTTCGCATGCAGAAGCAAACCGAATTTCTAGAGCTGAAGCAAGGAAATCTGTCCGTGATAGAGTACGAGCGGAGGTTTAATCAGCTATCCCGCTACGCAGCACGTCTGCTAGATACTGAAGATCAAAAAGCAGATTGGTTCATGAAAGGCCTTCGACCAGAGATACGTGGAATTCTGGCTGCTTAAGGGATCACTGACTATAGTCAAGCTGTCAGACAAGCACATGAAGTAGCTACTGGATTGGAAGTGGATAAAGCTCCTCCAAGGAATACAGATCACCATGGGAAGAGAAAGTGGGACAATCGAAACAAAGGAAATGGGAATTTTCCAATCAAGAGAGATAAACCTGAAGCACGCCCCATAAATAGAGCACCCATAGGAATCCCTCCATGCCCGGAATGCAAGAAGCCACATTCAGGACCTTGTCTATGGCGTAAAGGTGTTTGCTACAACTGTCAAGAACCGGGACACATCGCAACCAACTGCCCCAAGAAGCGACGTGAAGAGCCAAAGAAGGGTGGAAATGCACGATTGTTCGCCTTCACACAACAAGAAGCTGGGCAAAAGAGTGGCACGATGTCAGGTATGATATCAGTTTCTGGAATGCCAGTTTTAGCCCTGTTCGATTCTGGTGCTTCACACTCTTTTATCTCTATTGAGCTTTGTACTAAGCTGGGACTGTGTTTAGAGATAGAGAACTTAGCTCTCGATGTTAGAATCCCTTCTGGAAAGACCTTGAGAACTGATAGAATTTCTAAAGATGTTAGATTGGACCTTGAAGGAAAGGAACTTGTGGCTGACTTATACGCCCTTGAAATGCGAGAATTTGATTTAATCTTAGGAATGAACTGGTTAAGCAAAAGTTTCGCGATGATACGTTGTCATGATCGAGAAGTAGTATTTCAGAAACCGAACGAGGAAGAGTTCGTATTCCATGGAGCTAAATTAGGTGGACGACCAAGAATCATATCAGCAATGAAAGCTTTGAAGATATTGAGGAATGGTGGATGTCAAGGCTTCTTGGTGAACGTGATCGGGACGATATCTACAGAGCGGACATTAGATAGTGTTCCAATAGTTATAGATTTCGCAGATGTGTTCCCTGAAGAGATACCCGGATTACCGCCGGATAGACAAGTCGAGTTTGCGATCGATTTGATTCCAGGAGCAGCACCAGTGTCCAAAGCACCATATCGTATGGCACCATTGGAATTACAAGAATTGAAGATCCAACTTCAAGAACTTCTAGACAAGGGATATATTCGACCGAGTGTTTCACCGTGGGGAGCACCGGTCTTGTTTGTGAAGAAGAAAGACGGTAGTATGAGAATGTGCATAGATTATCGAGATTTAAATCATCTCACCGTGAAGAATAAGTATCCCTTGCCGAGAATTGAGGATTTATTTGATCAACTTAGAGGAGCAAGCGTGTTCTCGAAAATAGACCTAAGGTCGGGGTATCATCAATTGAAGGTCAAAGAAGATGATATTCCTAAAACAGCTTTTAGGACGAGATATGGTCATTACGAGTTTATGGTGATGCCTTTCGGATTATCTAATGCACCTGGTGTATTTATGGATCTAATGAACCGAGTATTTCATCCCTACTTAGATCGATTCGTCATTGTGTTTATTGATGACATCTTGGTGTACTCAAAAGATAAGGAGCAACATGAGGCACATTTGAGGGTTGTGTTGGAGACTTTAAGGAAAGAAAAATTGTACGCCAAATTTAAGAAGTGTGAATTTTGGTTGGATCGTATAACATTCCTTGGACATGTAGTGACTGCTGAGGGTATTGAAGTTGATCCAACAAAGGTGGAAGCTGTTAGCAATTGGAATACGCCAACCAATGTGGGAGAAGTGAGGAGTTTTCTTGGATTGGTAGGATATTACAGAAGGTTCATTGAAGGTTTCTCCAAGATAGCTGGACCACTCACGCAACTAACGCGAAAGGAGATACCTTTTGAGTGGACAGAAAAATGCGAGAAGAGTTTCCAGGAATTGAAGCGAAGATTGGTGACGGCACCGGTATTGACCATCCCTGATGGGTCAAAGGGATTCGTGATATACAGTGATGCATCAAAACAAGGATTAGGATGCGTCTTGATGCAACAGGGAAAAGTGGTTGCTTATGCTTCTAGACAATTAAAACCTCACGAGTTAAATTATCCCACTCATGATTTGGAGTTGGCTGCTGTTGTGCATGCATTGAAAATTTGGAGACATTATCTCTATGGAGGCAAATGTGAGATTTATACGGACCATAAGAGTTTAAAATATTTCTTCACTCAGAAGGAGTTGAACATGAGACAAAGGAGGTGGTTGGAATTGGTCAAAGATTATGATTGCACAATCATGTATCATCCAGGAAAAGCCAATGTTGTCGCTGATGCACTCAGCAGAAAGAAGGCTAATCCCACAAAAGGAATCACGCAACAAGAGGAGTTAATCAAGGACTTTGAGAAGTTGAGTCTCGAGATTGTAACCACGCCCGAAGAAGCTAATGCTATAATTACAGCGTTAGTAGTTCAACCGACGCTACGAGATCGAATTAGAATCGCACAAAGGGACGATGGTTTTCTAGAAAAGATGCGAGCAAGAGAAGTGTCAGACGATTCTAAGGGATTCACGATATCATCAGATGGGACTCTACTCTTCAAAGGAAGAATTTGTGTGCCAAACAACGACATAATGAGAGAAATCCTGGACGAGGCACATCGAACGCCTTACACGGCACATCCTGGAAGTACTAAGATGTATCAAGACTTAAAAAGGAGTTTTTGGTGGTATGGTATGAAAAGAACTATTGCAAATTACGTTGCTCGATGTTTAGCTTGTCAGCAAGTAAAAGCAGAGCACCAAAGACCGTCAGGATTGTTGAACCCTTTGGAGATACCAGAATGGAAGTGGGAGCATATTACAATGGACTTTGTAGTTAGATTTCCCAAGACCGTGAAGAAAAATGATGCAATTTGGGTTATAGTGGATCGATTGACGAAATCGGCTCACTTTTTACCTGTAAGAATGACCTTCACGATGGATCAATTCGCTCAACTATACGTTCGAGAAGTTGTCCGATTGCATGGAGTCCCAGTCTCCATAATATCAGATCGAGATCCCCGTTTCACATCGAGATTTTGGAAAAGCTTACATGCAGCTTTGGGAACGAAGTTAAAGTTTTCAACGGCATATCATCCTCAGACAGATGGCCAATCAGAAAGGACTATACAAACATTGGAAGATATGTTAAGGACTTGCGTTATGGATTTAGGAGGCAGCTGGGAGGCCCATTTACCGTTAGTGGAATTTGCTTATAACAACAATTTTCACTCCAGCATTGGCATGGCTCCATATGAAGCGCTATACGGACGGAAATGTAGATCACCGGCATACTGGGATGAAGTTGGAGAGAGAAAGATTTTAGGTCCCGAAATAATCGAAAGAACGGTGGAAGTAGTGGAGAAGATTCGAGATAACATTAAAGTTGCTCAAGATCGACAAAGATCGTACGCCAACAAAAGAAGAAAAGACTTGCATTTTGAGGTGGGTGACAAAGTGTTTTTGAAAGTCGCTCCTATGAAGGGGGTGTTGAGGTTTGGGAAGAAAGGAAAATTGAGACCTCGTTTTATCGGACCTTTTGAAATCTTAGAACAAATTGGTGATGTGGCTTATCGTCTGGCTCTACCACCTGAATTGTCATTGGTGCACGATGTTTTTCATGTTTCTATGCTAAGGAAGTATTTACATGAGCCAAGTCACACCATCAACTATGAAGACATACAACTCAACAAAGACTTGACCTATGAAGAGGAGCATGTTGCTGTTCTTGATAGAAAGACTCACGAGTTGAGGAATAGACAAGTTTCGCTAATTAGAGTACAGTGGAGTAGGCACGGAAAAGAAGAAGCAACTTGGGAACGCGAAGAAGAAATCCTAGCTAAATATCCATCATTAGGATAACCTGGTAAGATAAATTTCGAGGACGAAATTTTTTTTTAAGTGGGTAGGATTGTAACAACCCACTTTTACGTGATTTAAAATAGTTAATTATTTAATTGCTTTAAATTTGAGATTTAATTTATGTGGTAATGCTCGATAAAAATTAGATGGATTTGATGAAGTCCGACATTGCGCCCCCAGTAAAGATTAATGTTCAATATACAAAATAAAATTTAAGATTTTGAATAAAGGAAGTATTGCATCTACAGTGAATACAATTGTATAATTTATAATTCTTAGTGGGCAAATTTAGATTAAACAAAGTTTAATGATGATTGATAAATAATAAAATAATAGAGTAAATAAATAAAAATTTTGCATATAAATGGATTGGATTTGATTTGTTCTCTTTCTTTTCTTTTTTTTTTCCATCTTATACGTGTCATAAGGAGAGCTTAAGAGGGTGATGTGTCACAAGAAGGGATTTGTAGAAGTGATGAGTAAGGTTTAAATGATAATTAAAAAATATATATAATAATTTTTTGTTATATTAATAGAGTTGGGATGAAAAACCACTTGCGTATATTCTCTTACATTGCATGTTTCCCTACTATAGCCTAATCTAAGAACTTGACTTTCCTAAAATTTTCATCAACTATTGTATCATTGAGGTAAGTTAATTATCTTTCTATTATAATCATTTAATTATATATCACGGTTATTACATACAAGAGCAATATGTTTATGAATTATATATGGTTATAATAACACGATTCATGATTCCTCTACATGGTAATTATCTAAAATATTAAATTCAATACTTTAATTAATTACTAATTAAATATAGTATTTAAAATAAATCAAATTTACAGATTTTGGGAAGATAGGGTTTCTATTACAATAGCATATATAGATGATTTTGTGATTACACTAAATTTTTAAAACATATTCTTTAACAAATATAAATGATTTATTAAATCGTGAGATTTTGCTCAAGTATAGAACTAAGATCTAATATATACTTGTGATAGGATTTCATATATAATATAATTGTTCTCGAGAAGTTTATAATAATGATAGTCATTTTCTTGTTAAATAATTACCATAGATATACGTTTGATAGCTTGAAATCCTATTGATCCAATTCCTTTTAATTGAATTCTTATATTTAAGGTGTTGGTAGAGAAGAAGTAAAGGTGGAAGAGAGAGTGAGAATTAAGGATTTGGTTTTATATTCACTTTTTAGGAATTTGTTTCTAATTTTAGTCGTATGTCTTGATAAGTAAGCGGAGGATTTAATTGAAAATAACTTATTTTGGAACCCATTTGCTTTCTTTTAAAATGTAAAATGATGTCAAAAGGTTGAAGAACTTTATAAATTAATTATTTAGTCTTATGATCTCTGATTTTTTTGATTTTATTTAAAAACTAGAATTAGACTAAATAATTTAATGATATTATTTTAATACTAGGTGCGGCGCAATTAGGACCATCATCCATTTTGCGATCGTCTGCTCAATTTTGCGTGCTCATTATTCTCAGGTGGGTAAAATTATTATTTTCGAAATAAAAATATATGTTATATGCTCTTTCAGTCAGAAATATTTTTAATCCAACTTGAATTATCGTGGATGGAATGTGGATAGCGTTTCGTACGCACAGAATAGCGTTTTATACGCATAGAGGCGTTTTATACGCACCAGAATATGTCCTATGCATAGTTCAAGATGTATTCTAGAATCAGAAGAAGAGTACCCTAAATCCATTATTCCTGCGATTTATTTCAGTTGGATAATTAGAAAGAAATGTGCATGATCCCCCACCACTGAGTACGTTTTAAGAGTGCTCACCCCACATTTTTAAATGTTTTCAGGTCAGTGAGTTGGGAGCAGCGCGATGGAAATGGGGGTGAACTTCCTCAAAATATTTCTGATGGTTGACCTTAACTTTTGCACTTGTTTCTAAAAGTAAACTATTTTGAATTTAGTATTTTTGAATTTGTTAGTAGTTTTTGGTCTAACCTAATGTAGTGGTTTGCTAATATGGTTTTATTAATATTAGGAGTGTGAATATTACATTTTAGAACTTGTGAGTTCCTTTTTGAAATGAACTAGGTGTTTACGTAATGCAGGTACTTTGTTCTGAGTACATATATTTTTGAAAAATATAAATTTTGTGTTCTATTTTTCTTCTTAAGATTTCTAGCATGATTATTTTAGAAAGGAAAAAAAAATTATTCGAACTGCTTTTTTTTTATTACTAATTTTCCGCTTTAAAGAATAGAAAGAGTAACATTTTAAATTATAGAATTTAGGGTGTTACAAAAAGATCCCTTCTTTAAATTTGTTTCAGTTAATAATATGCTTGGTAAGGTGGATGCCATGTTTGGCCTCAGTTGAATGTCGTTAGAACTCAGAAAATATTCATTAAATATATAAATAAATGGTGGCTTTAAATTTTAAAATATACACTTGTTAGGTAGGGCGGTAAACGAACCGAATCGAAGCGAATATCATCAAGTTCGAGTTCGAATTCGTTAAGGAATTTCAAGTTCGAATTCGAGTTCGAGTTCGACTCGAACTTCGAAATGGGATTCGAATTCGAGTTCGATAAAAAAAATTATGGTCGAATTCAATTCGAGTTCAAATCGAGTTTGGTTCGATAACAAATTCGACAAACTATTCGATTAATATTCGACAAAAAATTCGTGAACAAATTCGATAAATAATTCGATACGCCTTATATCGATAAAATTCGATAAATATTCGATAAGAAGTTCAAAAAATATTAGACAAAAGTTCAATAGTTTATAATAATCTCCATGTTCGAAAGTTTAATAGGCAAAAAACAACAAAACAATCAAGATTAATATAAGTTCTTGATTTCCATGCACCTACACAATTTAAAAATAATATACAAATTAGTGAAAATAAATTAGTTTAAATCAACGTAGCTAATATATAAAATTAGAGGAATATAAAATTTACCTCCTCATCTTGATAAAACTCTCAAGTCAAAGTAATATCCTTAATGCTATCTTTATCCTATAATACATAAATACATAAATATAATTAAACATAATAAACACAATTATTCAAAAAAATAAATGAAACAAAAATTATTATACTTACTCTAGCTTTTAGATATATTTTATTTTTAAAATAAGTTAATAAATTAAAAAAAATGTATATATATGTTCAACATTAGTAATTTACTTAATTACTTATAAGTTATATCAATGCACAATATGTATTATTTTTAGACTAATTATTTAATCATAACTTAGTATTATCATACTATGTAAAATAATAGTCTATAGATATTATAAATAAAAGATAATAAAAAGAAAGTACTTTATATATGATATTAATGTTAAATTGTCAAATTGATTATAAAGTCCTATTAAAATCTATTTTAATGCAATATTATAATAATATTGTTTTGTTTTTGTTTTTATAAGAAATTAGATATATGTTTTAGATATGTTTTGTTTTGAAACATGTTAATAAATTAAAAAAAATGTATATATATGTTCAACATTAGTAATTTACTTAATTACTTATAAGTTATATCAATGCACAATATGTATTATTTTTAGACTAATTATTTAATCATAACTTAGTATTATCATACTATTATCATAACTTAGTATTATCATACTATGTAAAATAGTATTATAAGTTATATATATCAATGGATAATATGTAATAATAATGTTAAATTGTCAAATTGATTATAAAGTCCTATTAACATTTTATTTCTATTGCAAATTTGCAATATTTGTAATAATCTTTAAATGTATGTTTTAGATACATTTTTTTAAACATGTTAATAAATTAAAAAATGTACACATATGATCAAAATTCGACATTTACTTAATTACTTATATGAGTATATCAATAGACAATATGTATCAATTTTAGATTAATCATTGACTTTAACTTATTATTAATTTATTATCATATTATGTAAAATAATAGTCTAGTATATATTATAAATAAAAGATAATGAAAAGAAAGTAATTTATATTATCGAATGTTAACGTTAAATTATCAAAATTGATTATAAAATCATATTAACTTTTATTCTAATGCAATATTTACAGTAATCTTGTTTTATTTTTAAGAAAAAAAATTGGAGTTATATATATATATATATATATATATATTAGATATTAAAATAACACTCTAGTATATATTATAATTTATAAATAAAAGATAATAAAAAGAAAGAGAATTTATATTATCAATATTGAATAGTCAAATTTAATTTTAGGGGAGTATACAATATTTTATTCTTGGTAGATCAATTATACTTGAGAGCCGTTTTAAATTTAATTTGATCGAGGTTAAATATTTCTTTGGGGCCAACATAAATTTATATATTTTGAAAATTTTAATGTAAGTTTGATTACAAGTTCGTTAACAAGTTCGTGAACAGATTCGTGATCGGATTCGTGAACAGATTCATGAAGGATTTATATACAGGTTCGTAACCAAGTTCGAGAACTAAATTCGTTTAAATTCGAATTTGAACTATTCACAAACTATTCGCGAACTATTCGAATTCGGTTTGTTAAGATATTCGAATTTAAAAAAATTGTCGAATTCGGTTACTTAGTTTCACGAATCGAATTTCGATCGAATATTTTTCGAATCGACATCCGAATAGATCACGAACTATTTGATTTGTTTACAACCCTATTGTTAGGTAGATCCGTGTCATTTTATGGAGTATATATATTTTCATCTGCGACACCTTGTTCGTGATGGGGTACTGATGAAACACAATACTGAAGGTAATGAAATTACCAAATCTTTACATTTATTTGAACTCTTATGCAGTATGGCTTTTCGATTATCATTTAATTTCTGATTTTGTGAAAATTTGCTAAGGACTCAATGAATTATTTTCTGAATTAATTGGTTAATTAACAAAGGAAATCCTAGAGCCTATTTAATTAAGTCAATGAAAATGCAGTATCTTTGGATCCTTATATTTATAAGGTTACAGTACACATGATCTGCATAAAAAAACACAAAAAATGTTTGTAAGAGAAAATTTCATACCCATATCCAATAAATTAAATTGAACGTTAGAGGCTTGTGGAAGACTAAATAATCAAAACAAAATTTCAAAATAGCATTTGATAGAATTATATTCTTATATATGAATCCAACTCTCTATAAAAAATTGTTTATTAACAATTACTTGAGAAACAAAACACACTGCCTTCATAATCAAATTAATAAAACTACTGAACACATTGTCAAGGCATAATAGAGAACTAATCAAATAGATTAATTAAGGTAAAAAATAACATACAATCAAATTTGCTCCAGCATGTTGTTCCAAGATTTTCTCTGACCTATTCCAAACAACTTCAAATTGTCCAAGAGTTGCGTCCCAACTCTTCAACACATGCATACATTAAATAATTTTATTTTATTTTTCCAGAAAATGCTATAACATGTGAATTATCAAATTTGCCCCTACTATTCTATTTTTATATAGTATATAGATATAGATTATGTTTTATAATTTTTAATTCATTTTTTTGTTGATAAATGTTGACTATTAATAATTATGTTATAATTAATTTTTATTTAATAATAAATATTATTAAAATCATATATTTGTTAGTGAAACATAGAGTGAAATACGAAAATGTGCAACGGGAAATTTTATCTGAATTTTTTTAGGCATGATGATCCATCATGAAATTCATTCAAACTTGTTTATAAAATGTAATGGCAATCATTATTGTCTATAACAAGAAATTGAGACTATCCATACAAGTTCATCATTTTTAGGTGGTAGCTTTTTGGGTCACATTTTGCATTTTGTTGCAAATTTTTATTCATCTTTTATTTTATTAAAAGCTAGGCCAACATTAGTTGTATAGATTTGTTAATTTTGAAAAAAGTTAATTATTTTTTAAAAAAATCCAAAATTTTAGGTATCAAAGGGCAATTTGTTCATATTTTTGCAACGCAGCATACCAATTTTGTAAATTAATTTAAGGTAGAAATTAGTATTCAATGCAATATTATTCACTCGACTAGCTAGATTCTACAAACACAAAAAAAATAAAATAAGATAAGCTTTATTTTTTAAGTCTTGCTCGAGTTAATTTGAAGTTTGGTAAAATGACACATCATCTAGTTTGATCTTGGACAAAAACTTTATCTATTTTATAAAAGTGATGTCAGTCATTTTTGTCTACAACAAGAAAGACCATCCCTCAATATAAATACAATTGTCGAGTGGTAACTTAATTTAATTTTGGGTGAGATATTTGTTTTAATTTGATTTTGACTTTTAACTAATTCTCGCAATCTAATAGATATTTATGATGTATTTTTTTTTTTGTATAATTTGAATCTAATGATAAGTCTACACATTTGCATTGAAACACACACACATATGTATAGTGTGGAGTTAATTGTAATCAATTCCACCCTTTATTTGAAGCTTTTTTTTATGAAGTCAAGAAATTAAGAAAAATAGTTACGTAGATATGAATGTTTTGATTCACAGCATTAATTAAATGGAATTGTAACATACTGTTGTGGTATCGCCTAGCTGGGGATTATACCTCTTGGTTCCCTACCTCTAGCAATTCCTAACACTAGCTACTCAAGTAGCTTGAACCAAGATTTACAAGAGTTTACAAGAAATGACAACAACAGAAACTAGTCTAGGGTTTCTTCAAGTAGCGGCTGCAGCAACGGCCTCAGAGGTGAAGGTCAAAGGACCTTCAAGGTTCTTCACAGGCACAGGTATCTCCAGATTAGGATCTGCAGTAGCCCTCTCCGGCGACCGAAGAAAGAGTCCAGGGAAGGGGAAGAGGAAGCGGGGTGGCTAGGGTTCAAGGGGGCAGGGGGTTTCAGCCTCTCTTTCTCACAATACACTCCTCCCAAACACTCAGCGGCCAAACAGGAGCCGATGGACAGAACTCCGGCCAGAGAAACCGTGGGAGCGAGGTGAGAAGATCCAAAAAGAGAGAGAGAGAGAGAATGTGAGATTAGATTCTGAAATCGAGCGTATCTAGAGTGAGAGAGATGAGTGATATTATAGATACTTCTATAGCATAGGGAAGTATCAACAACCTTAATGCTGTTTTAATTAGAAAGTTGGATCGACAATTAGGGTTAAGGGTTTGGGGCTGGGCCGGGTAGATAGATATTATAGTAATGGGCCAGAAAAGGGACAAATGGGCCAACCCCCAACATTTCCACATTTGGCCCTTTTGGACTTTTTCTGTCACCAAGGAAGAGGACCTGCCAAAATGAAACACACGAGATTATCATCATAGCCAATTATTTTTACTCATGAGTGTAACACAAAGTCACACTAAGAGAAGGAGGATGTAAACACTATGCGTGTTTAATCCAGTCTCTTCCACGCGAGACCAACCCAAATAACAAGTCTTTGGTCTCAAAAGATCATTGACCTTCATAAACTTGTTCAAAAAACCTAGCTAAAAGTACCAGGGTAATTCACCATCTTGAGGTTCCAAAGACCTCAGAAATTAGGATGGGTAATAGAATCACAAATCTATCTGTGAAAACCCATCTCAGGTTCCTTAAGATTTAACCAAAGTCCATGTTAAGAGACTTCATGCAGGATTCCAGCTTTGCAACTGGTAGGCACTTTGTGCCCATGTCCACAGGGTTAAACTCAGAGGGAATTTTATTCAACAACACTTCTCCTTTCTCAACAATGTCTCTTATGAAGTGGTATCTCACATCAATGTGTTTAGTTCGATCATGAAATACAGGGTTTTTACATAGTTGAATTGCAGACTGACTGTCAGAAAATAACATAGGTTTATCATCAATAAAACCAATTTCAGACAGAACACCATTTAACCAAATGGCTTCTTTGACAGCCTCAGTAGCAGCAATATACTCAGATTCAGTAGATGATAATGCAACAATACTTTGCAGCTGAGATTTCCAACTAATGCTAGACCCACATAAGGTAAACACATAGGATGTAGTTGACTTTCTGTGGTCCCTATCATTTGCATAATTGGAGTCCACATAGCCAACACATTTAACTCCATCTAGGGATTTTGAGAAAGTTAGACCACAAGAGGCAGTGGATTTTAAGTATCTTAACAACCACTTCAATGCTTCCCAATGGGGCATGCCAGGATTAGCCATATATCTACTTAGGCAAGATATGGCATATGCTATATCTTGCCTAGTACTTATCATCAGATATATGACAGATCCAATGGCATTAGCATAGGGTACATCTACCATTTCTTTTAATTCAAAATCACTCTTAGGGCATTGATCTTTACTTAACTGAAAATGGGATGCAAGAGGAACAGAAACAGGTTTGCATGCATGCATATCAAATTTTTTCAAGACTTGCTCAACATAAGGGGATTGATGCAGTAGCAAAGTATGTTTATTTCTATCCCTATCAATATTCATACCTAAAATCTTCCTTGCATTTCCCAGGTCTTTCATATTGAAGTTGGCACAGAGTTTAGATTGGACATTCTTCACAGTCATCAAGCAGGGGCTTATTAGTAGCATGTCATCAACATATAGGAGCAAGAAAAAAGGCACAGGGGATAACATATAGTACAGGCATTGATCAAATTTGCTTCTACAGAAGCCCATACTTTTCATACAATTATCAAATTTAATGTTCCACTGCCTAGGTGACTGTTTCAAGCCATACAAAGATTTTTTTAATAAGCATACATGATCAGGGTGGTTATTATCAATAAAGACTTCAGGCTGTTGCATATAAATATTGTTTTCAAGTTCTCCATGTAAAAAAGCAGTAGTCACATCCATTTGTTTGAGTTCCCAATCAAAGTGAGCAGTTAATGCAAGCATGATTCTTACAGTGGTGAACTTAACTACAGGAGCAAATATTTCATTATAGTCAACTCCTTCCTTTTGAGTGAATCCTTTTGCTACCAGCCTAGCTTTATATCTAACATTATTAATTTCTTGTTTTATCTTGAACAGCCACTTACATTCCACTACAGAACAATCATCAGGTTTCTTAACTAGGATCCAAGTTTCATTATCATGTAAAGATTTCATTTCACATTTCATGGCATCAACCCATTTTTCAGAATCAGGACATGTTACAGCAGCTTTGTAGGTTTTAGGTTCAGTAGAATCAAGGTTATTAAACACATTGAATGCATAAAATGATAAATTACATCCATTATACCTAGAAGGGGCTTTAATTTCCCTTCTGACTCTATCTCTTGAAAGCACATAATCATTTAAGTTTACTTGTTCAGAGTTATGCTCAGAATTATGATCAGGATTATGCTCATAATAGACTCAGAGGATTCAGAAACATTCACATGGTCAGATGCATTTGAAACAGAATCATCAGCATTAATATCATCTTGATTATTCATATTATCATGCAAATCATGCTCAATAAATGGGGGTTCCACCTTAGACAGATCAGGGATGAAGGAAACATCAGCAGGTTTCTCCACCTCACAAGGAGCAACAGAGGGTGAGGATTTCATTAAACATGGAAAGTCATTCTTATTAAATGTAACATCTCTGCTAATACAGGTTTTGAAGCCAGGCAGAGTTCTATCCCACAGTCTATAGCCTTTTACCCCTTCAGGATAGCCAAGAAAAATGCATTTTCTAGCCCTTGGTTCTATTTTACTTAACCTCTGATGTACATAGGCACAACAACCAAAAACTTTTAAGTTATCAATGCAAATAGGCTTATTATAAAACACAGACTCAGGTTGTCTACCTAGTAATGGGACAGAGGGGGATCTATTTATAAGATAACATGCAGTCATAAGAGCTTCCCCCCAGAATGGTTTATCAAGCCCAGAGCCTGCAAGTAGGCTTCTAACTCTCTCCAGGAGAGTTCTATTCATCATTTCTGCAACCTCATTCTGCTGGGGGTTGTAGGGAACAGATTTATGTCTTTTAACTCCCATTTCACTGCAAAAGCTATCCATAGCATGATTACAAAATTCCAAACCATTGTCAGTTCTTAAGCATTTAATTCTCATATTGGTTTGATTTTGTATTTCAGCAGCCCATTTTGAAAATTTCATGAAAACATCAGACTTATTTTTCATTAAGAGAACCCATGTTTTTCTTAAAAAGTCATCAATGATAGATAAGAAGAACATATTACCACCATGGGTTGGAACCTTTGAAGGTCCCCATACATCTGCATGCAAGTATTCTAGGATTTGAGAACTCATTTTCATTTTTGGATATGCAGCAGATAGAGGGAAAGGGGACTTGTGTTGTTTTCCCAACATACAGGGTTCACAAAAAGGCATGGCAGAAACTT
This sequence comes from Perilla frutescens, assembly GCA_026008535.1. Classification (NCBI taxonomy): domain Eukaryota; kingdom Viridiplantae; phylum Streptophyta; class Magnoliopsida; order Lamiales; family Lamiaceae; genus Perilla; species Perilla frutescens. The sequence continues at coordinate 68,201,624 of BRKX01000005.1, forward strand.
TATCATTTTTAAAAGCCCCAGCCTTATTCAAAATACCTAAACCCTTGTTACTCATGTGACCTAATCTTGCATGCCATAGATGAGTTTTATCAGATTGAACCAGGTTTGCAGACAAGATAGGCATAGGTTTAGCAAACATAGAGTATAAATCTCCCTTTCTGGGGGCATCAAAATAGTGCACAGAATTCATATCAAAACTGAAACATTTTTGGTTTACAGAGCCATAAAGCAGTTGATCAGCCAATTTTGAGACAGATAATAGATTAAACTTTAATTTTGGCACATATCTCACATTCTGCAGGTTGATCATGCTATTATTTTCAAATTTCAGGCATATGTCACCTTTTCCTTCAATATCACATTGTTGGCTATCTGCCAGTGCAACAGATCCACACTTAGACAGATTAAGATTTGAAAAAATGTGCTTGTGTGGAGTGACATGAAAGGTGCATCCAGAATCTATTAACCATTCAGATTCAAGCATAGTGTTTGACACAGCATTAGACAAATTTATGAATTGAAAATCAGAAGTAGTGTGAACCATATACATTTTTCCCCTTTCATAATCAAGATTATTATTGTCACACCCAAAACACTCAGGGCTATATTGCAAGGTGAGATTAGCTTGATTATTCCCAAAACCTCTACCTTTCTTAGGTTGCTTACACCTATTTGAGAAATGGTCAGGTTTCCCACAATTCCAACATGTTTTCTTAGACTTTTGGTCTTGGGGTTGGAAATTTTGGGGTGAAGGTCTGAAAGATTGGTTTCTGGAATGGTAATGATTTTTCCTTTGAGAATTTTGAGGGAAAAACCTGTTATCACAAGAGGGCTGAAAAAGGTTGTTGGATTTCTCTATTCTGCATTCCCTCTTATGTCTTTCCTCAAACTCAGATTCTCTTTTATGTTGTTCTGCATTTAATACACTAGGGTTTTCTGGGTTGAAATCAATATAGGGCCTGTTTTTGAAGTTTTTATTTACATACATGATTTCATTTTGCAGAGGTTTAGAATTTAATTTCTTGATTTCATTTTCTTTAGCCTTTAACCCAGACACAATCATATCACAAGTGAGTTTACACCCACCATACTTTAATGCAGATTTGACTTCAGCATACATTTCTGGAATAGCACCAAGCAAGATTTGAGGAGCATAAGCTTCAATTTTATCATCTCCAGCAAGTTTTACATCCTTTAAAAGTTTAATGAATTCATGCATATTTGTGTCTACATCTTTAGAAGGATCCATTTGAAAAGACATAATTTGACTTTGCAAGGAATACATATGCTCTTCAGATTTTGCAATAAACAGATTAGTTAAGGCATCCCATAAATCCTTAGCACATCTATGGTGAGACACTTGCCTCACAATGGCACTACTTAGATTTAACAGAATTGTAGCCCTAGCACCAGCATTTAATTTTGCAAGATTTTTATCAGTTTCATGCTCATCAATTCTATCAGAAATAGCATCCCACAAATTTTCTTTGGTCAAAATACATTCAACCCTAGTCTGCCAATCACCAAAATCACCACTCCTATTAAAAGGGATAGCACTAAGAGTATTCATGCTTAGCACAGGAATTTCACTTAAACACAGAAAATTTCACAGAATTACCCAAGAATCACAGGATAATCACCAGAACACAGACAAACACACAGGAATGTACTAATAACCAGGAAGCAGAAGCTTCTACAGGCCAGAAAAGGAACACCTGGGGAATCTAGAGTTGAGGCTATCCCAGCTCGCAACACAGATTTATCTGTGGCGCAGGGGGTCACTCAGGTCAATCCCTAACACCTTTTCAGCCTCAAAAAACACCACCACAGACTTATTACTAAGTCAATAGAAAACTCAACTCATAGTTTTCACAATAATAACAGGGTATCAACCAAGGAGAGAATACATGCAGCCGAAGATACAACAAACAAGCCCAAAACCCACTGAAAAGTCCTTACTTATCTTTGCTATCAGGGTAACCCGCTTTGAGGAGACCCACAGGGGAAATCAGACGGTCTCGACCGTAAGAAAAGGACAAGGATTAGGCTTGGAATGCCAAGGAACAGTTCAGAGACAAACAAAAGAAAGCGGAAGCAATTAAGGCACAGGATCGACAAAAAATACCACCAAGGAGTTTTAGGGTTTTGAGAGACAATACCAGAGCCGACTTTCCCAGGAAGGGAAAAGCCGGACTTACCCAAGAAAGGAGCCCGAGGGGGGCAAAGAATGCGCAGCCCTTACCGGCGGCGGGGTACTAGGAATGGAGGCAGGAGGGTGCCCCCGGCTAGGCCTAAACCAGGCTCTGATACCACTGTTGTGGTATCACCTAGCTGGGGATTACACCTCTTGGTTTCCTACCTCTAGCGGTTCCTAACACTAGCTACTCAAGTAGATTGAACCAAGATTTACAAGAGTTTACAAGAAATGACAACAACAGAAACTAGTCTAGGGTTTCTTTAAGTAGCGGCTGCAGCGACGGCCTCAGAGGTGAAGGTCAAAGGACCTTCAAGGTTCTTCACAGGCACATGTATCTCCAGATTGGGATCTACAGTAGCCCTCTCCGGCGACCGGAGAAAGAGTCCAGGGAAGGGGAAGAGGAAGCGGGGTGGCTAGGGTTCAAGGGGGCAGGGGGTTTCAGCCTCTCTTTCTCACAATACACTCCTCCCAAACACTCAGCGGCCAAACAGGAGCCGATGGACAGAACTCAGGCCAGAGAAACCGTGGGAGCGAGGTGAGAAGATCCAAAAAGAGAGAGAGAATGTGAGATTAGATTCTGAGATCGAGCGTATCTAGAGTGAGAGAGATAAGTGATATTATAGATGCTTCTAGAGCATAGGGAAGTATCAACAGCCTTAATGCTGTTTTAATTAGGAAGTTGGATCGACAATTAGGGTTAAGGGTTTGGGGCTGGGCCGGGTAGATAGATATTATAGTAATGGGCCAGAAAAGGGACAAATGGGCCAACCCCCAACACATACATTAATTCACCTTAAAATAATGTATTATATATAAAAGCAAGGTAGCTAGGTAATTAATAGCACGGCATGCATATTTGATCAAGCTAGCTAATTAATTAATCAATTCGAAGATGATAAAGATTATAACTTTCGTGATGCTATTCATCGCTGGAGCAATGTTCTTGAATGGATCGACGTCAGCAACAGCAACATCAATGAAAGACATGAAATTTATCCAACCACGACCAGACTGCGATAGGGTTTTGAAACCGAATTGTAGGGATGCGGCTCTACAAGCTTTATGCCGTAAAGGTACCGCGGCCGTGTCTGCAGATTGTTGCCAAGACCTTACTAGTAAAATTACTTGGGGTTGCTTTTTATTCGTAATGGTTAGAGGGGCGGCCGTGAAGACATGCAACGGAGATCGAGATCTTGCGGAGGCCATGTCTGTCCCCGTTTGGGATGATTGTGAATTGTGAATTGTGAATTCCCTAACTATTGCTTGAATTCAATGAGCCCGACATCACTACGTTGCAACCAAGATCTAAATTTGTTTCATTATTCTATATACTGTAAAACCAAATCAAAATATATTTATATAACAAAGAAAAATACATTATAGATTTTTTTTAAATAAGAACTTGATCCCTTATTTAAATGTATTTCATTTAAGGGTTAATTGCCTTAAAATACACAAACTTTGTGGTGTTTTTGGTTTTTCGTGCATTTTAAAAAAATGTTTTAATAACATAAACTTAACTCTTGTTTGGTTTTTCACATGATTTTGAAATTTCGACCACTTGAAAGAATAAAATCAATCCAAAATTTGTGTATTTTAAGATAATTTGGTATCCATGTAGATGTACATGTAGCAGTCTCCGACTGCCACGTCAAATTTAATTAGCCTGAATTCGAAAATATGTGAAAAAATAAACAAAGGCTAATTAAATTGATATTATTAAAACTACGTTTTTTAGAACAACGTGTGAAAAATTAAAAACACCACAAAATTTATGTATTTTAAGACAACTAGCATTTCTCCCGTGCGCTGCACGGATAAAGTATGTAGCATACTTAAAACTAAGAATTAATTCCCAAGGCAAATATATTGAAAACAATGTGAAATAAAAAATGATGTTTCCTAATATTATTAAATCCCATCAATCTAGCTATAAATTAAGAAAATTATTGTATATAAAAGAAAATCCCTCCGTAGCTAGCCATATAAGTGTCATTTTGATACTTTTTTTGTTTCAAAAAAAAATTATCAACATTCTACATAATCAAGGTAAAATTTTCACCCTTTTTCTCCAATCTGCCCTTATTTAGTGTAGTCAACAATCATTGAGAGAAAATTACATTTCCAAATCTCCATAGATTCATAATAGATGTATATGTACATGAATTGTCATTAAATGATTCAATGCAATTAATTTGATTTGATAAATTAAAATGGAGTATATTAGATAATTTGATTACTGTATTAATTAATTTGTGTGCATTCATCTAGAATGACACTTGTATAGAAACAGAGGGAATATTGAATAAAAGACTTATTTTCTTCACAAATTTTTTAAACCGGACAATGATAGATTTATCAATTAAATCGAATTTATTATATGTAATATTTTTTATAAATTATAATACACAAATTAGTATTATTTTGGAGTTTGATTTACAATAAAAACTAAAATTAAAAGGTAAAAGAAATGTCATAAATAATTAATTTAGGATTATTCATACTTGACATCGTGCGTATAAGAAATAACTTTTTAAAGAAACTTCTCAAATGACTTCTTTTTAGGTTCAAAATAAAATAAATATCTTGGATAATTAAATAATTGATAGACTCATTTAAAACACTTAAAATCCAATTAATGTTACAAAATAAAATAGATAAAAAATCATGTACAATTTCAAATAATTATTCAATGCAATAATATTATATAATAATTTTCATGCACATTAATAATATAATATAAGTTAAAGGCGTATAAGGACATAACAAAATATTTTAAATTAGCATTTACAAATAAATAATATTTTCAAACCACAATTTATATAAAAGGTAACGGTAAAAATTTGGGTTGTTGCAGTTAGTGATGGAAGTAGGCCAGGCCAGGCCGGGCTTTGGACTAGACGGTCTGGACCTGCCATATTTAACTTAGGCCCAAGCCTGGCCTGTTCATTCTCGAAGGCCTTTATATAGGCCTGGGCCTGACCTTTTTAACAAAACAAGCTAGGCCTCAAGCCTTTTAAAAGTCTATTAAGCCTGCATATAACAAAACTACATTTCAACTTGAACTCCACTTTTTAGCTTTTGAATCGAATCTGAGTTTCACCTAGAAAATTTTGAATCAAAGTGCTGAAATGAAAGTGAGAGAGAAAGGGGAGGATGGAGCGGTAGTAGATTTTGAAATTGTAATGTGTTTTTAGGGTTAGATGTTTTAGTTAGTACATATTTATTTTATTTTAAAATATTAAAATAATACTAAACTTAATTTTTTAGGGGGAAATAATATTTAACTTTAAAATACATACATATTATAATATATATTTGATAATTATAAATTTATTCCCTAAACAGGCCGACCTGTTGAACTTGACGGGCTTTCTTCAAGGCCCAAGCTTGGGCCTATTTATTACACTGGCCACTTATGAAGCCTTATACATGTCTCATTACTAAACAGGCCAGGCCAGGCCAGGCCAAGCTCGATGCAGGCCAGGCCGTAGGCCCCTGTCGGGTAGTCTGGTCTATTTTCATCCCTAGTTACAGTTAGAGATCCACACTGCTCTCATTCACATCAACTCAAAAATTAATAATAAACTTCGATAAAATATTAGCAAGTAGGCATAGATATATGGTATTATAGTAGATCACAAAAAATGAAATTATTCTATAGTTACTTGATTGATCAAATTTTCAATTTGCAATATTTTTGTTGATCTAATATTTTTGTTGATCTAACATTTGTGTTATCCTAATTTAGTATGTAAAAGCTATACTGCATTTGTTATAAAGTATTTAATTGGACATATAACCACCTATAAATACTTATTCAATTGAATTCTAAACATCTATTGTACTTTTTGGAAGATAAATATAAAACAAACCATATTCCCTAAAAAAACACTTCATAAATTGTTCATCATTTAATTGAAAAAATTATTGAGAATAATAAACATTATGATAAAAATAAAATAAAATGTAAAATACACTACTAAGATTTATTTGTTAAAAGCTCAACATTTTTTTACACTCAGTGATTATCATATTTCAATTGTTATAATTTAAAAAATAAAATACAATATCTGAAATCATCAAATCAAGATCATCGCCCAATCAATTTTCTTTTTTAAATTTAGACCAATTTAAGTGTTTTCCTTTTGTTGTGAAACATTCTCAAATATAATGAATTGGATTTGTATTTAGGAAGAAATATACACAATATTCAACATGAAATTTAATACAATAATTATAATATACGTTATAACTTTTAATTCTGTCTTTTAAAAAAATAATTTGGATATTATAGTCTTTTTTAATAAAATCATACAAATCACATGCAATGCACGTCATCTTTGTTAGTTAAATTTTAACTTTATCATCATAAATATGTGAATTTTTTCAGGATTAATAGACAGACTGCATTATGCTTGATCGATGTTACCATCTACGGGGCCATACTTTGTATCGAGATAGTGATGCCATTCGTCAAGAGTCACTAAACGAAGTTCATCCTTTCGTGCGGCACTCTGTTCATGACATTGTGTTTCCTATGCACGTGTATCTATAGGTTTGTTAGAGTGATCAGGATATGTAGAATCGCGTTTGATCTCGTAAGCTTTCTTTGGACTGTATTTTCCATTATCGTCAGTGCCATCGAGACTCATAAGAACATGATCGAGAAGAACCCAACCCACATGAAGGATGAGAAGCTCGGAGAAAAGAATTTCGCCACCATATTGACGATATCATTGGCCTTGGGTGCATTTATATATATTCGATGTGCTAGTAACTGTAATGAGCACCATGTTTGACTTTGACGATCTCTCGGCTAGGCGTCAGCCTGGCGACGAGAGAAGTATCATCCCTCATCCACAGCCCACAACTGTTGATGCTCAGATTCCTCCGATGGACTCCACCGCCGATGATTCTCATAGTGATCTGGCCACTCCTGTTGATCCGATCGGCTCCACACTTGGTGACGAGAGTGGTATCATCCCTCATCCACAGTCCACAGCTGCTGATGCTCAGATTCCTCTGATGGACTCCACCGTCGACGATTTTCACAGTGATCTGGCCACTCTTGTTGATCTAATCGGCTCCACACTTGGCGAGGAGAGTGGTATCATCCCTTATCCACAGTCCACAGCTGCTGATGCTCAGATTCCTTCGATCGACTCCACCGCCAACGATTCTCACAGTGATCCGGCCACTCATGTTGATCCGATCGGCTCCACATCTGGCGACGAGAGTGGATACATCCCTCATCCACAGTCCACACTTGCTGATGCTCAGAAATGCCTTTCGCATTAATGAATTGTTATAATAATTTCTATTATTAAATAAATACAATATTTTTTTTATTTTCTAATACATTTTTAGAATTAATGAATTGTTATATGTTAGCATATCAAAACAACAATTTCATTTATTCTATACATGGTTAATACTAAACATTACACACCCTTAACATACAAGCATCCCAAAATCTAAAAATAACTTAACAATTAGTAGCACAAAAATTGCATAAATATATTATGACATGCACTAATAAATACTTTTTTAAAATGATTATAACACCATCAATTAACTATTATTTATACTCTCCATACATTATTAATCATGATAATAATTAATATTTCATATTAACAAATAAATACAACAACTTTGATTTTGTAATTCATTTTTAATGCTAAGGAATTATTATAATTTGACAACATTAAAACAATAATTTCACATGTTCCATGCACGGTTAGTATAAAATATTAGACTATTAAATTGCAATCATCTTGGATAATAAAAGAAGCACCATATCATATAACATAATATGACACTAATCGTACATTAAAGCATTATAAACTAACAAAATAAGCATCCTGAAATCTAAAAATAACATAATAATTTATATTGACATCAAGCGACCTAAACTTATACAATAAAATAAAAGGCAATAAAAATAGTATAAAAACAATCAACTAACCAGTTGGTAAAGTATTAAAAACTACAATGATATTATTTAAATTCCTAAATAAAAAAACTTTGAAACGAAAAAAGAGAACCTACTATTAATACAATAATGCATCATAAAAATACAAAATCGGCATTCTACCGACTAAAAATAGCATGCCGATTTAAATAGTTATACACCAACATCACTGAACAAACCAATATTTGACTTCAGTATCTGACATCGAGTAAGACACTAATCATATATTAAAGCATTATTAAATCTTAAAATAAGGATTATAAATACAAAAAAAATCGATTAATACAAATAACTTGCTGATATGATTTTGTGAAAAAAATCACCTAACATAAAAAAATATATTAGCCGAGGTACTAGTTGTTCGACATATGGTAAGTACAACCAATTTAAAACAACACAGTGGACTACTAGATTACAAGCATCTTGTATAACATAAAAAAGCATCATCAAATAGCCTACCAGAATACTGATCATTAAAAAAGCATTATAAAAATAAAAAATAAGCATTATAAATTATAAAAAACATGACACTCTATATAGATAAACCACTCTATTACAAGCACCTAGCATAACAAAAAAAATGTATATGTCACCATATAAGCTACTAAAACACATATAATAAATTGCAGCACTATAAATTCACCCAAAAAAAAATCCAATTTCTAAAAGAAAATGCATTACAATTTGAACTGATCACTTGTTTATATTTTTTTTTTTGGATACTCATATGAAAAAATCACTTTCATAGAAAATAAAAATTATTTAATGATTGCATTATTCATACCATAAAATAACTATTTACTAAAGAATTAAAAACAACAATAAAATTATTTAAACTCCCATAGAAAAAACTTTGAAAATGGGAAAAAAAATCTATTAATTATACACTAAAGCATAATGAAAATACAAAATAAGCATTCTACCGACTACAAATAGCAAGCCAATTAAAATAGTTATACACCACATCACTAAAAGAATTAAATTTGACTTCAGTATCTGACACCGAGTAATACATTAATTATACATTAAAACAGCTGAAAGGTGTTGAAGAGCATTCATCGCATTGTAGAATTGGAAGGGTATCGGTAGCTTTAGGATGTATTAGAGGAACAACAACACCAACTTCACAATGTGGAAGAGTGAGGGCATCTTCAGTTCAACTTCAACTTGTGGAATAGGAAGGACATCAACAACTCATCTTGTAGAATATGAAGGGCATCTGAAGCTTCGTCTTGTGGAATACGAAGATCATTAGCGGGGAGGTTTAGTAATGGTACATTAAATTCATCTCCAACAAACAATGGTAAATCACCCAATCCAAAATCTTCAAAGGGGTCGAAACCATCAACAAGAGCTTCTAGAACATCTTCCAAGTGATCTATCCCATTGACAAACGGTTTTTTCGCCCGTATTTCCGAGCATAACATATTCGTTTTAGTGATCTTTTCATTTATTTTGTTGTTCTAATGCGTCTTTTCCGTTTTATTTTCGTAATAAGTGTTTTTAAATACTATTGTTCGATTTCAAGGCAAAATCGATCGGGTCGGGACTCAAAGGAAGGAAGCCGGCACAACCCGGGGACAGAAGCTGCGTGAGTGCGCATCGATGCAGAGGCCTCGAAAACACGTTGCCAGACGCGACCCGACCCAGGTCGAGGAGGCGTGACCACCTCGGTCGCGCCACCCGGCGCGACCCGAGCCAGGTGCGACGCGGGCACAGACCAGGCGCGACCGAGCTTCCAATCAGAGGCCCGAAAACACGGTAAACGGCGCGGCCCGACCAGGGCGCGACCAAGCCCGTGTCGCGCCCCCCTGTTCCGACGTGATTTTTGCACCTTTTATTTTCTTTTTCATTTTCTTTTAATGAACGAAAAATGTGGATATATAAATACCCACCTATGTTCAAAACTAGGGTAACATTCAATTCCTAGCCCCCAAATAGAATAGAGATTTAGAGAGAGAGCAATCTTGTGTTGGAAGCTTGAAGGTTGTGAAGAATTTGGAAGAAAAAATGAAGTTTGAAGATTGTCTATTTCCTTTTCGGGTTTACTCTTATCCATGATTATGATTTTCTTCTTCTTGGTCTATTTTTGTTTTTCTTTATTCTTAAGCATGTCTAGCTAAATTTTGTAATCCTATGGTGATATGATTTGACATTAAATGATTGGATGGATGGATGAGAAAGCATGTTAATCTCCTCTCTTTGTATTTTTCATGAATCAATGGTTTGATTGTATCTAACTAGGGTTGGCCTCCTTAAGTTGGATTTTATGTTGATTAAGTTTTGAGAGAAACTAATTAGCTTTGGAAGTTGATTTATGAGACCTCTTAGGTATTAAATGAGAATTTATGCCTTGTTGGATTTTTAGTTGATTGATTGTGCTTGAATTTGAAGAGATTGGAGTTTAGTCCTAGAGATAGGAGAATTCCCTTTTGTTCAATTAAATCTTAGAAACTTGAGAGAGTCTAGGATTATTTTTAGAATTAATCTTGAGCGGAATTAATTTGCTTTCTAATCTTGAAACCCATCGTTTGTGTTGATGATTATTACCCTAGGATCTCTCCTTTTCATTTGTTACCTCTTTTTAGTGCGTTTGTGATTGTTTGAGTTTATTCTAGTTTATTTCAACAACTTGTTAATTTCCACACTTAGAGTAAAAGAAAAACCAAATTCAACCCATGATTTTGTGATGCTTGACTTGTAAAATGACATGAATATAGTGCTTGCATGTCTTGGATTATCTAAATTCCCTGTGGACTCGACCCCGATTTTCCTTGTACTACAATCTGCTTGTATACTTGCAAGTTAAAATTGGGTATTAAAACTCTAAGTAGGAAAAATCTTCCATCACCCATCAATAAGTTCTTGTTGTATGCCTTCCAAGGGATCCATATTACTTTGAACAGAAACAAGAAAAAACAGATGAAAAACATAAGCATAAAATGTATTCAGATGATGTACGAAAAAAATAAAAAGGCTTCACCAAACTATTCAACATATGAAACAAACAACTATCAATAAAACAGTTAGTTGTTGGAATCCAAATTTTTCCTTGAGAGAGAATTGTGCCCAAATTTTTCACACTTACCTTGTAATAAAATTGAAATGGGGGAATAGACTGGCGAAATGAGGAATAGACTAGCGCAAGATCCTTTTATATGGATGTGGACGTGTCCTAGATTATAAATTATGTAAATTGAACCACCGACTTCACACTCGTCTTATTGTATCCATGCAATAAGATTGGGTACGACATTATGGTAAGAAAAAATATAGATGAAAAAATTGATATTTGTGCCTAAGTGATGAAAGTTGATGCATATTCTAGAATATTTTAGAATAAGCTAAATTATTCTTATGCATAGATGATATATATAGAATACTCCATGTATAGAATATTCTAGAATTCATTAGCTACACAATCTATAAAGAAGATTTCTCAAATATTATTGTATAAGTATAATAGACAAGTCTAGAGAATTCTCTAACCTTCAAATCGTAAGTAGTATATATATGACTTGGTACCATTTGTAAAGAAGTTGAAGCAATAAGTAATAAACACTTAAATCAGCCAAAGGATCCAATCCATCAAGTTCTTGCAATATGTCTTCCAAGGGATCCATATTACTTTGTGAACAGAAATAAGAAAAAAACAGATAAATTTTATACATTTGTTCATATGCAGGGACTGAATCTTTTGATGACAGGATACATATGTTCAGCCCAGATAACATGGAAATATGACAAGAGACTTGTTGGAAGATGGGCGTAATTTTAAGTTTATGTTATGTTTGTGGAGTAATTAGTTTAAATCATCTTCTTCCCTTGTCTGCAAACTACTCATGTTTTATTCTAGTTAAAATGTTTAATTTAGTTTCTTTCAAACTATCAAATTGTTAGTTTCCTACTAACGTCAAATACATATTCATGGCATCTATAAACATCACAAAGAATAGGTGTCATGCGTTGTCTTATTTAAAAGCTAAACCAGAAGCGAGTTATAATTTAAATCGAATGAGGCAAAATTTTATATATACGTATTTTGACACTGAAAAAAAATTCTAGGTACTAACTTAAAAATATTTGTTTCTAATCACTTGGATAAAATATTTCTCTGTCGGGCACTTTGCACCTTAGTCGTACAATAATGTAAAATTGTACTATTGCATTTATTCATGTGATCACAGTCGTTAAGTAGTGTAAATTTTGTACTCTTGCACGACTATGTATAATCATACACCCTTAATTCATGCAACATTATAAATTTATATGTTGCGTGAATACACTCAATAATGCACGCCTACTCGTGTAGCATTGTCAATTTGTGTTGCTATATGATAACAGCTCATTCGTGCATATTAGTCATGCATCACCCAAAACTTCTATTTTTTTTAATGAAGGGTAATTACGTATATTTTTTTTAATGAACAGTATTAACTATTAAATATATTTATCGAAAAATGATTAAAAATAATAATTTTAAAGTTTGTGGCTAAAAATATAGTTTACTTAATAAAAATAGCTATTTTTCTATATTACCACAAATAAATTTTTTATATATTTGAATCCCGTTTTAAAATCGACTTCTCAAACTTGTTATAATGAACGTAACCAACTATGATCAGGTTTGACAAGGTTCTTTCTATGTTATTTTCACCTTAATGACATTTCTTTCTTTGCCACATTTTTTACCAGTACAACAATAATTATATGTTCTTGTTCTTGATAAGTTTGTCCGTCCTTTTATTTACTCCTACGTAAAAGTAAATCCATTAATACTAAATGAACTCAAGAAAGTTTACTCATTCGATACTTGTTCATCACAAATTAAATAAATACACATTTGAATAGAAAATGGAGCACGTTTCATAATTTTCATTAATACCTACGATCTTGAAACATATTACATTCATTTACACACCTCTTCCTTACTTATGGCGAAGATCTCCACTGTTTTGGTATCCCGATTGGACTTATAACAATTAACAAATAACATCTCATTTTTAGGATAAATTACACTTTAATACCTACATTTTGAGCTATTTTTCAAAAATAGCTCACTTTTTCAAAGTTAACAAAATATTAACCATTTTTTTAAAAAATTTACAAATCTAACATGTGATCAATTTTACGTCGCAAAAATCGTATGTAATTACTTGTACTTTAATATTTCTATTTTTCAAACTGCGTAAAAAAACCTCCAATCAATAAATCTTAAACCGAATGTGTAATTGCATGAATATGTTTCTAGTCTTTCGAGGATTGAAAAAATACAGGTTTAAGAAATTGTAAATTAAATTAAGAATCTTCTGAAAATAAAAGATATTATAAATTCTAAAGTTCACTTTACGGAAAATAACTAAATTCAAATCCTTGATTTATGTGTAACAAGATGTGTAAACTAACCCGAATGGATTTGATGTGGAAATAAAGGCTAAAATATTTTAAAATCTCTTTCAAGCCCAACCAGAAATTTCGAAACCCAAAAAAAATCCTAGGCCCAATCACAAATTGCAGTACAATTCAAACAATTCTATTGAATAACAATACCTATAACTATATTAAATTTAAATTTAATTAACTATATTAATTAAATAGGAGATTGATCGTACTCATTGCAGTCAGCCCTCTCTTCTTGAAGATTAGATATATATTTTATGATCAGAAGCGGATGCTCTCGATATGGCCTTAAAAAGGCTCAAAACACAAATCAAATAAGAATTATCACTTCGCCGCAAAAAAGCTCCCGATGTTTCCTTACAGCTTGAGAATTGATTATCCTCATTCTAGTATCGTTTCAATTTATTTTGGAGTATAGGTGGGAGATAGAAATCGAGATTCGATACCATTTTCAAGAATCAAAGCACATAGAACAAAGCTGATTACGGAAGATTCAGTACTGAAAATTCCATTCTTGAAAAAAGAATGAGGGGAGGAGATGGAATCCTCGGAGTCAGGAACAACGTCGGATCATCAGAAGCAAACAGTCCGAGCATCCGAACTCAGTGTCTGAGAAGCCGAGAAAAATGGCTAGTAATTCTCGGAGTATTACTCCACGCAGTCTACATGCTCAGCATTTTTTACATTTATTTCAAGACCCCGATCGTTCACGGCATGGAGCCCGTGAAGCCGCGATTCTCTGCCCCTGCCAAACGCCTGCTTCTGCTTGTTGGTACTTGCTTGTTTGATTTTTTGTTTTTGTGAATGCGCGTTGCACACAAGGTGTTTGAGTGTTTGACTGAACGACTGTGTGGTGTTTTGATTACAGCGGATGGTTTGAGGGCTGACAAGTTTTTCGAGCCCGATTGGAATGGGAGTTACAGGGCGCCGTTCTTGAGGAGTGTGATTAAGGAGCGTGGTCGTTGGGGAGTCTCACACACACGGCCCCCGACGGACTCTAGGCCTGGACATGTTGCTATCATTGCTGGTTTTTATGAAGATCCTAGTGCTGTTACTAAAGGTAGATAATAATTCGAGTGTTTGAATCTACGTTGGTTTGTTCCCGGGTGAAATTTCTTTTTGTTGAACTTAATCTTGGTATCTGAAGTTGTATTAATGGTAGAGATGGATCGAGACTAACTTATATTCCTTCATGTATGATTGTTTGTATCTTGAGATGTGGACATTACTTGTTTCTTTGCATATTTGATCACTGGCTACTCTTTCATTTTAGGGTGGAAAGCAAATCCAGTTGAGTTTGATTCTGTGTTTAATAGGATCCGGCATACATTTGCATTTGGCAGCCCAGATATTATTCCTATATTTTGTGGGGCCTTGCAGCATAGCACATGGAGTTCTTATCCGCATGAATACGAAGATTTTGCGACTGGTTTGTTACTTTTCTTTTTTCTGAATCTTAGGTCAACTCTTTGTAAATTAGCCATGTGATTTTTCTTATCTTATAGCTTGTTTTGGTGCAGATGCATCGTTTTTGGATGAATGGTCACTGGATCAATTTGAGGGTCTCCTGAACAGGTCTAATGAAGATGTGAAATTGAAGCAGCTTCTTCAACAAGATAATCTTGTTATATTCTTGCACCTGCTTGGTTGTGATTCAAATGGTCATGCTCATCGGCCTTATTCACCCATATATCTCAATAACGTTAGGGTTGTTGACCATATTGCTGAAAGAGTTTAGAATCTTGTTCAGAATTACTTCAAGGACAATTTGACAGCTTATGTTTTTACTGCTGATCATGGGATGAGTGATAAAGGTTGTGCACTGTTCCATCATATTTTCACTTAAAAGCTACATGAATATTCTGCTGAAAATTCATTAAATACTTTGTCTATGGAATCGGGGCATCAACATGCTGATAGCAATCGTTTTTCTTGAAAGGGAGCCATGGAGATGGGCATCCGTCAAACACTGATACTCCCCTCGTTGCTTGGGGAGCAGGTGTTCGACCACCCATGCGAGTTTCTGAAAACCATCACCATGAACATACTGTTCGCTTTGTTGATGACCATGTCCATGACATGCCTACACCAGCCGACTGGGATCTTGATGGCATTGAGAGACTGGATGTGAATCAAGCTGATATTGCACCTTTGATGGTTGTACAATTTATCAAATAGTGAAATTTTTGTTTTTCACCTAACTTTTATTTAAAATGCCTACCTCTATTTACTTTGAACAATTTTCTTTGGAACTTTTGATAGTCAACACTTGTAGGTTTTCCATGTCCTGTTAACTCAGTTGGAAATTTGCCTCTTGGATTTGTTAATCTTACTGAGGTGAGCTGGCAATGTAAAGTTACCCCGGTGATTTCATGAAAAAGCTTGAACCATGGAATTTGTCTTTACCAATGAAAACTTAAGCTATGTAATTTCACATAATCTTCATTTCCTTTTCTGAATCTTCATTTTTTGTAATTTTTTTCATTACATCCAAGATTTGTTAACGGAGACATGAAAAATATGTAACAGGTCGATGAAGTTGAGGCTCTTTTGGCTAATACAAAGCAAATTCTCAGTCAATATCTTCGGAAATCACGTATCCTTTATACAGACACCATTGTGGTTATTTTCTAATTCTTGCTTGGAATGTTTTGAATTTGTTGAACTAATTCCACCCTGAAGCTCTAATATGATTCATTTTCGTCTCCAATTCATTCATTAAATTATGGGTTGTTTGAAGGTCAATGTCTGCTTAGCTCTAGTGCAGTTTCATGCCTTTTGGAGTTTTGGGGGTCTCAACTGTGAGTCTGGAGCAGTGGGAACTGGGAAATGCTATGATGATTAAATAATATCTGTCAGTTAGGTTATCTATTTAAGTAGATTTTTGGATCTAGCTTCCCTTTTAAACAAATCTAGGGAGGATGCTTGGGAATGAAACTTATTTATTTATTTCTGAAACTGTTTCCTTGATTATATGATAAGAATTAAAGCAGTCAAACTCGATGCATTTCAAGCCTTTCAAAGCCTTGGCCAATTATATGTTGGTCTTGGATCAAATTGAACACCTAATATTCATTAGCAATTATGAAGCTGCAAAAATGCTATCTGAAAATCTCCGAAGTTTGGCACTGGAAGGGCTTCACTATTTTCAAACTTATGATTGGTTTAGGCTGATGACTGTAATTTCTCTTGGCTACCTTGGATGGATGATTTATCAGACAGTCCATGTGTTGCAATCTTATACCTCATTGCCTAGAAAGTTTTTCCGTAAGGACCAATTGGTTTACCTGAAGACGAACACCCGGAAGGTAGTAAAGCAAACTATGTCCATATGTTAGTTTCTTCTGCAACTTTTTTCTGCTTCTTAACAATAAGTATGTTTTCCCTTCACAGATATACTTCTCTGGATGTCTTCTGATGGGATCAGTGTGTGTTATACTGCTAGTGGAACATGCTCCTCCTCTCTATCATGCATACTTTGCAATGACAATATTTCTTTGGGTCCAAATCTGCTGTGAATATCAGTTTTTGAGAGAACTTTGGAGATACATGCTTGGGAAAGAAATTAGTTATTTTGCAAAATTCTTGGCCAGCTTTATTGTATCAGTGTTCCTTCTTGAAATCCTGGTAATGTAGCATCATTCTGATATTAATCTGTAAGTCTCCAGTATATCTCTGAGTACTCTAATTCTCATTCTTGGTCTCTTTTACCCTAATTTATGCAGGTCAAAAGTTTCATGGACAGGAAAATTTATACTTGGAGTTTCTTGATTATTGGGGTTATTGCTTCTGTTTATCTTCTATACTCCATGCCATGGGGCTCAGGATTACCAGTTTTTGTATGGCTAGCATGTTGGTCCTTGTCGATTTTTACTTTGATGCCTGCTGAAATCCCAGATAATACTAAACTAGTGTAAGCTATGGTTTTATTTTATTTTCATTTAAAATCCTTGTTTTGTTATACTGAAGTACCAGTGTTCAGTTATACTGGTGGATCTTTTAAAACACCTTTAAATATTTATCTTCGTCTTATAGACTTTTTTATGGTCAGCGGGAGTTAACATTTTTTTCTAGTTTGGTGAAGTATTTCAGCATCGCTAATTCATTATGCTTACGAGTATGTGGGCAACTGTAAACCAAAGGCCAACTACATGCTTTTCATGGTTACTGATGCTAGTGAGAATTTCAGATTTCCACTTATAGACCAATTAATAGGTTTGTTCCTAGCTAGAAGGTCCAGCATTTCCATGAAAAGCTAATTTGTATGAATGTCGTGCTGTTCATTCTATAACCTTGCGAACATATCGCAAGAATGTGAACTTTGTCTTGCAAAATCTCACTGTTACATCTATAGGTTAATTTTGAAACTTACATGTTCTCATGTTCTCTGGATAGAGTGATGAATAACATAGGATTTCTTTTCTAAGTTATTGTTAAATCTCATTTTGCAGAGTTGCCAGTGGATTTATGATTGTAATAATTGGAGTAGCTTCAAGATATCTGGATATGTATTCCAGGGAGAGTAAATTTTGGCTTTCTCTCACTCATGAAGTGAAGAAATCTAAATCTAATATCCTTTTCCTCTTTCAGGTATCTACATGTTGCCTCATGTCAATTTGCCTAATGTGACTGCTTCCACTGGATATCTAAAGTGATTTTTTTTTCTGCAATATAATAGGTCTTGCTGGTTGCTTTTTCATCACTTATGGTTCCCTTGTCAACATCTCGTAGAACAGAAAAGCAAGAATTGCTTGCATTACACCGAGTGATAAATTGGTCAATTGCTGGTACTTTTGGCCCTTTCTTTACTGTGCTAGTTCATTTAGCCATCTTTTTCTTCATCTTGCTATTGATGGTTCTATTGGTATTGAAGTTGAAATACCCCACAACTAACTTGGGTTTGATTTGTACTCTTTGTTCACGACTCTGGAATAAAATTTTCTGGAATTTGTTATTTGTTCTTTTTTCAATGACCCTTCAACATACTTGGACAATAAATATATAGATAAAAAGAGGAACCAGCAAATCTAAATAAGTTCTTATTAATTTAGTGATCTCTCTCTCTCTCTCTCCAATTTTTGTAGTGTCTCTATTGCATATATCAGCACCTTTTTTTACTCTTCCTTGAGGATTAAAAGGGCATCAAAAGGGAACTAAGATCATGTAAATTTTCCTTACTAAAAAGTAAGGAAGAAGTTGTAATAGAGATTATGTATGTACGTTATGAGCTTACAATAGTAAGGTTCTCATTTGTGGTTTAGAATGCAGCAAATTCATTGATGGATTGTTTTCTTTTTGTTCCTTATAGGTGTATCAATGGTTCTGCCACTTTTTTCACCAAATGGTCTCTTGTCGAGGCTTACTTCCATATATCTTGGTTTTGCACCTGCATTTCTCCTGCTTTCTATAGGGTACTTTTCATGCTTTAACAAACTACCCGAGACATGATCAAATTTATGGATAACAAGACCTGTTTGGGGTTTCATGTGGTATTACTTTTTTTGTGAAACCGATGCAGATACGAAGCTGTATTCTATGGTGCCCGCCCTCGCTCTTGCGCTTATGGCATGGATACTTTTTGAAAATGCTTGTCTCTACATTAGTCAGACGAGCAAATCTTCAAGTTCTACCGTGGCTATGGAGGATGACCTTGTTTTGGAATCTAATGATAGATGCTTGCAGTTATCTGATATGCGCATCCCATTAGCATTTGTAAGTGATAAGCTTGCCTATATACGACCTTAGTTAAATTTCCTTTTCATGTTATGAACCCAGATCATGATGTTTCTCTTGACATTCATTAATAAGTCTTGTGTATGGGATAATTGCTAGTTGATTTCATGCACTATATTTTATCACATTCGAGCTCTGTTCATGAATCTATTTAGTTTCTGGTTGTAGATGGTCTTCTTCAACATTTCATTCTTTGGAACCGGTAACTTCGCAGGTATTGCAAGTTTCGAGATCTCTTCTGTTTATCGATTCATCACAATCTTCAGCGTGAGTACTAACAACTAAACCTAAGATTGAT
This sequence comes from Perilla frutescens, assembly GCA_026008535.1. Lineage (NCBI taxonomy): Eukaryota > Viridiplantae > Streptophyta > Magnoliopsida > Lamiales > Lamiaceae > Perilla > Perilla frutescens. The sequence goes on from BRKX01000005.1 coordinate 68,221,226, forward strand.
CATTGATGCATTTCTGAGTTTAATCCTAGGGACTAACTTCACACTATTTGTTGCAGCCATTTCTGATGGCAGCACTTCTCATTTTCAAATTGCTGGTATCATTTGTGCTCGTCATGTAAGTATAATTATTGGTCTGTTGAATATCTAGAGCTCTTTTTTTCGGCAACAGCTCCTGCATTAGTGGTTTCCTCTAAATCTCAAATTGACTTCAAATATCATATGTAGATGCACGTTTACTGCAATCACCAGATTGCTCCGAGTTCCACTGTTGGGATGCTATTTTCTTGTCATAATTTGTTCAGATGTGATGACAGTTCATTTCTTCTTCCTGGTATGGCTTCCGAGAATATCGTTTTCATTTCGATTCTGATTCTCGTTACTCGTCTAAAGAAAGCTGGAATGGATTGTTATGGTGACATGCAGGTCCGAAATACAGGAAGCTGGATGGAGATTGGGAACACCATTAGCCATTTTGGAATCATGAGCGCTCAAGTGGTGTTTGTTCTTCTGTTTTTTGCAGTCACGAGTGTGTACACCAGAGACATTCAAATTCGATCATCCAAGACCAAGACCCTCTCTCAAAAACAAATGTAATTTCATTTTCTGTGAAGCCCTATTTTTGCTGAAAACATTTCACTTGATAGAGAGCTAGTTTTGAGGTTTACCTTTTTTGCCATACAATTTTGGGCTGGTCTCTTGTGCGTCGTATGCACCTCATTTAGCATCGGGCGGGTGAGTGGGGGATTTATTTATTCTTTTTCATTTTTTGATTTGTATAGTTTTTCCCAAATATATATATATATATATATATATATATATATATATATATACACTAATTTAATTTTTTTGATCTGACGACAAAGGCATGAGAGGGTTTGTATTCGATAATTATTTTTTAAAAATAAAATATAAATTCTAATTTGGATTAATAAACTTAAAAAAAACTCTGAAAAATCATTAAAAACATTGAACCAGAAAAGAGTTTAATAAATTTATATAAGTCAAGTAGCAAATTTGATATTTTTCTAGGTATGGGTGATATTTTTTTTATCGATTATTTTGTCAAGCGGGGTGAACTGATTCGTGGTCCGTTCGACTAACGGTCTGATTCTATTTAACAAAGTCTGACACGAGAGTTTGAGTACAACATGTATGCATTTTTTAAAAACTATTGAAATTAAAGAATGATATCTTTATTATATACAAGTAAAAGTTAAAGAAGATTAAGTAACTCATTATCCATCCAAAAAAGAGTCGTGGGACCACGTGCACATGCCATGGAGACAGCCAAACCCAAACACTAATTTCTACTCTTCTTCCCACAAACTTACTATGCTAGTTTTCCACCGACATCTCTGTTTTCCAAACAAATTAAATTAAACTATATGTCAAAATTCATTCATTTCTCACCTGGAAATCATTGGTTCTGCCAAAATATATCTTGCCACAAGATATAATTTATGGAATAGCAGCAGCGAGTATATATCTAATAAAAGGGTACAATCTATGCTGCACACAATATCAATATGTAAGTGTGAATGCACTTATACATGCAAAATAGTATGATGAAATATCATGTGTATGCTCCTATAAAGTATCTTAATATTTTGAATATCCCATAATCATTTTTTCATGATACATTATTACAATTGAGATTAAAAGGAGAGAGAGAGAGAGAGAGAGAGAGAGAGAGAGAGAGAGAGAGAGAGAGAGAGAGAGGAGGGGACATCCAAAAATCTTAAAAAATAAAATAAAAAGATAAATAGAATAAGAATAAACAAGGATTGGGTTGAGAAATCATGTCATGTGACTAAGACAGAACATGCGGCGGAGACATGGTTCCTCCGTCTCTTTAATTTTAATTTTAAATATTCACATATCCCTAACCTCCCCCATTTTTCTGAATCCCAATTCAACACTAAAATCTAAATTACTTCAATATTCATTGATTATGTCTACAACAACCGAAACAATGCTAAAATATTTGATCGTATCGTGTTATAGTTATTTGTAATTTCATGATTTCAAGGACATATAAATTTGATTTTTTTATCAAACACACTTTATATCAAGAAAATCAAAAGAAAGTGAGCAACGACTAAAATGAAAATAAGTAGAGTGGTAGGTTATTCTTTAAGAAAATGATAGCTAACTACTAAAAAAATTAAATGACAAAAAGAAAAGAAGAAGATAGTTGTCCAAAATAAAACAAGTAAAAGAAGAAGATAGTTGTCTAAAATAAAACAAGTAAAAGCAGTGTTTTTAAAACCGGGCCGGCCCGGCCGGTTCGACCGGTTTAACCGCGAACCGGCTAATGGGCTGGTCCGGTTATATGCATTTACGGGTCGCAGTCAAATCCGAAGCGAACCGGTCAAATTCGGATCGAACCGGTTGAATCGGCCGGTTTTTTTTTTTGAAATTCTGAAAAATTTTAATTTAATTCCCTCAAATGTGATTTGAAGGATTCGAACCCAGGATCTCCAAAAATTTTAATTTAATTCCCTCAAATGTATTTATGTCATGTGCTCAACCAACTAGGCCAATACATTTTTATGTTATTATTTGAATATTAATAACATATATATATATACACACACATTGAATTAAAATAAAAATCTAATTTAATATTTTGTATCAATGTTTAGCATGTAATTAAAAAATCAATATTTAGCATGCAATTAAAATAAATATTTAACAATATCTAATTTAACATTTTTTGAATTAATATAAATGGAAAGAAGAACTAATTAAAATCTAAAATAGTAGCTTGTGAAATAATGATTAACAATGTTTTTAATTGTTATTGTGTAGTATTCTTTGTAATTAAAATTAATATTTAATTATTTGACATGTAATTATATATTTTCTTAAATTTTAGTATTTCTGTATTTGATGTTCAATATTTATTTTTATAAATATTATAATTTTAACTACTTAACTTATTGAATAATTATTGATAAATTAAACAATTTATTTCTTTGCATTGATATAAATTTGGTGCATTCTTTAAACCTATTTAATATATTAATCATGATATTAGTTTGTATAATTTTATTATGTTTTATTGTGTATAAATACATATAAATATCATATAACGGTTTATCCGGTTTTTTTAAAACGGTTCAACCGGTTGAACCAGTGACCCAGTAATTTGACCGGTTCAATGTTCGGTCCGATTTTAAAAACATTGAGTAAAAGAAGAAGATAGTTGTCCAAAATAAAACAAGTACTCATCATCATTCCACATTCGTGCCAATACATATCCCCTTCATCTGATGACCTTTTTAAATGTTAGTACATTATAAATATAAGTATCATTTCGTTAAATACTAAAAAAGTACAAATTTAAAAGGTTGAAATTGTTGAATAATATAAAAATAAAATGAATGTGTGAAAGCTTAATATGATCAAATGTGTAAATATAAATTAAAATGGGATATGTTGTGCACTAATATAATGAACATGTGTGAATATTATATTCTCTTATTAAAATAGATTCTACCATTTACTTTATCTACTAATTAAGTTCTAATATGAAATATTAGTAGTAGAACCCTCACAAATTGAATTCATATATACATTTGTAATTCTTTTGAGTTGAGAGAAGACGTAGTGGTGATGATTAAGTTCGACTTTGTTTACAAAGTGAAAATTCACCGTTTTTATTTTTTATTATTTATTATTTATATAATGAAAAGCATACAGCAATAGATGTCACGGTAGGGTTTGTTCATATTTCATAACATGCATGACATAACATAGATAAACACCGACTTGCCACGTAGGCTGAACCAGCATGAAGTGGACCCCACTTCCAGCCCACGCCACCCGTGAATGGTGCTGGAGAGAGTGGCGCGTCGTCCCCACGCCCACCAAGTTCTAACTTCTAATCCAGCTAGCTGCATTCAGCTTCACAGTTCACTCCACTAAACCCCCACTTAAATCCTCCCTCCCTTTCCCTTTCTCTCTCTAATCTAAATCTTTCCCTAAATCCACTTTAGAGAGAGTGAGAAAAAGGCGAGAGAGAGAGAAAGGCATTACTCTTTAATGGCGTCGCCGCTGCTTCTCCTCCTCCCGCTCTCCGTCCTCCTCCTCCTCCTCCTCAGCCCCGCCGCTGCCGCTGCGGGGAAGAGGCGGCCGCGCCAGCCACTCCTCACCACCACCTACTACAGCAAGTCCTGCCCCAAATTCGAGCAGATCGTACAGGACACCACCACCAACAAGCAGATCTCCTCCCCCACCACCGCCGCCGCCGCGCTCCGCCTCTTCTTCCACGACTGCTTCGTCGGCGGCTGCGACGCCTCCGTTCTCGTCTCCTCCACCCGCTTCAGCAAGGCCGAGCGCGACGCCGACATCAACCTCTCCCTCCCCGGCGACGGATTCGATGTAGTCGTCCGCGCGAAGACTGCCATTGAGCTCACCTGCCCCGGCGTCGTCTCCTGCGCAGATATCCTCGCCGTCGCCACTCGCAACCTCGTCGTAATGATGGGCGGACCCTACTACGCCGTCAAACTAGGGCGGAAAGACGCCCTAACCTCACGCGCTTCCGACGTCGAGGGCAATCTCCCCCGGCCTACAATGCCGATGTCTCAAATCTTCCAGATTTTCCAATCGAAAGGATTCTCCGTTCAGGAAATGGTCGCATTATCCGGCGCTCACACAATCGGATTCTCGCACTGCAAGGAATTCAGCTCGATTCTATACAACTACAGCAAAACATCCGAATCCGATCCGGCATACTACCCCGAATTCGCGAAGTCACTACGAAATGCCTGCGCAGATTTCCAGAGGAATCCGACATTATCGGTGTTCAACGACGTCATTACGCCGAACAAATTCGACAATGTATATTACAACAACGTGAAAAAGGGATTGGGGCTGCTGTCGTCGGATCACGGGCTGAGTTCGGATCCGAAAACCCGAGGTTTCGTGGAGCTGTATTCAAGAGATCAGAATGCATTTTTCCGAGCATTCGCGAGCGCGATGGAGAAGCTCAGCGTCTATGGCGTCAAGACTGGAAGGAGAGGAGAGATTAGGCGCAGGTGCGATGCTTTTAACTATTGAGAAGAGAATTGAAACATAAATTAAATTAATTTGAGTTACTATTTGTGTTGTTTCCATTATTTTTTAATTTTGTTATAATTTGCTAATATCGTAATCAAATGTGTGTATTTATACGGAATTCTTGAAGATTAATACAGTTATTCCATCATTTGAGGGTTCCCTCAACTCTGCAAAATGAGGTTGAAATGTTGGGCATAATCTCTATGAATTGGAGATTTTATATAAACAAGGAAAAAAAGAGAGAGAGAGAGAGAGAAATACTCGTATGATACTTTTTTTGAACCCATAGTCGTAGACGCTACTTTCTGTGTAATAGTTCTGCGATAACTGCGTCGAGGTGTAATATCAAATAAACCTTTTGCATTAATGATAACTCTTATGCATTGTGTTTTGATGAAAAAAACAGAGCAAAGTAATTTAGTTATTCATTAGTTAGCTTTTTTGCTTCCTTTGGGCTTGTGTATTTGTGCTATGAAAAAGTACATGAAGAGAGAGAGCTGAGAGTGTAGGTGAAATTGAAAAAGAAGAAAATTCAAGTGATAAAATAAAAAATACAAAATAAAATTGAGATGGCAAAATGAAAAAAAAGGGGGAAATCAATGCATTATGATTTTGTACAATCATATAGGTTGGATTATATCCACTATTTAATTATTTGCATGGTTAGAATTTTGTTTGTAGCTTTCTGCATTATTCTCCGTAATTAATGTAACTCATGTATTGCCAACACATTTCTGAATGAGCGGCACCTTTTACGCGTTATGCAATTATTTCGCCCATTATACGAATTAGGTATTATATAACTCTTATTAAATATGTCATATTTTAGTGAGATTGACAAAATGATCTTGGTCAGCACTCGGCATTACTTAAATTAAATATAATGTGGATTTCCCGATGTATTTTAGAAAATACAATATACCATCGCCATTACACTCTATAATGTGAAATTGGACACAATTAAACAATTGCACATTCTACACGTAATCGAAGGCAAAATTGGAATGAATTTATTGCATTATCGTCTTTTTTTTAGCAATATTGCATTATCGTTGTTAATATGGCGTAAACTGATCAAATGTAAACATACATACACAATTTAACGTATTAGTTGTTTCTCTAAATAGAAAGATAGCAGCAGCTAGGGCCTTATATTTATAAAAGAATAAACGTAATTATTTAAGATTGTATTTTGGGCTACACTAGCATGTGCTCTGGGCCTAAAGGCAGACCTACCTTTTCCAGTCTTCTGCCCCGGAGGCCCACCAAATTGTAAATAATTTGATTTTCATCAAAATTCAATATTGACTGAATTTGGTTCAATTTTAACAAAAGATTGAAATTTTAAAACAATCATAAAAATTATAAATTATATTTTTAAAATAATCAATTATAATAATTATTTCTTTGAAAATTAAATACTAAACTATAATTATAAATCCTAATTGGGTGGGGTGAACCCTAAAAACAATCATAAAATTAAACTAAAACATAATAAATTAAAATTGACAAAAAAAATGGAAGAAAACTTCATAAATTTGATTGTGAAATACGGATTGAAACACTAAATCTAAAATAGAGGATCTCATCCTCCGTTTTAGGGCGATGTTGGTCTCCAAAATTAGAGGCTCACCCAAAAATTGTTGTCGAACAACCATAAGTAAATAGGGTGATTCTATATACAACTCCCGCGTTTGACCTTTCATAGCCCTCAATTTTAACAAAATAAAAAAAATGTAAAAATACCATTTTATCCTCATAAACTCCATAACAATTTTCAAGTCATAACCTCCACCTCCCCAACTCCACCCCCAACCAAATCAGAATACATAATAGATTCACAACCTCAAAATCAAAAAATATCATAGCCTCTTGGAATTTTGTCAATGACACCACTATTACCGCGGGGCCCTAGACTTGTTGGCGACGATGTAGAAGTGAGCATTGACGACGTAGATAGGGGTGGTGACGTGGTGTTGGTCGGAGATGGAGAAGCTTTGGTCGATTCTTCGTCGGCATTGTTGTTTCTGCCGTCGGCGATGGTAATGGAGAGAGAAGTTGAATTAGAGTTGCAATTGTGGGAGATGTGTACTTTAAAAAAAAAAAAGTTCTTCAAATTAACTATTTTGATTGTATATCCAAAAGATTGTAGGTATAAGGTATGGAATTGCAGATAAAAATAAAAAATTATAACTTTTGGAAGGGTTTGAGACAGTAAGCTAAGGAACTCCAGCAAAGGCGGAGGGGGGGTGTGATAATATAAATAAATATTGGGACTTTAAAGAATAGAATGCCAACAATCAAAAGATCTCTTGGCCGCCATATGTCAGCAGCAGCTTAAATACACTTGAACGAGTCCAATAAATTAAATTTAATTAACTTCTTGAAATATAATGAACTCTTGCAACTTTCAATCCTCTATTTCTTCAAATTAGAATTTCCATAACATCGACATCTATCATATTGACTATTTTCTTTTTCTTTTCTTTTTTCAGAGACAAAGTGACTAAATATACACAACACACGAAAACCATACGAGAAATGAACACGATTCAAGTCAACCTTGCAAATCCACGCTTAGAAAGAAAATAAATCTATCTACAACTTCCATTTTTTTCATTTTCATCATTCAATTGAGAATTGACACGAGCAATGTAGATGCTAAAATCTTAGGCAATCGCCATTCACAATCACTCAAGAGATTAAAAAAAAAAACAAAGCTAACCAGTTCAAGAATTCGCATTCAGAAATTATCAACAAGAAGAGGCATTTAACCCGTTGTCCCGACTCAGAGTTCTAGTTAGATCATCATTTAGATCAAGCAATTCCGCCCAATTAATATCTTCATCCTCCTCGTGTTTCTCTCTCATCACCTCCAAAATCCTCCTGCAGTTCTCCTTCGCATGATCGCTTCCAGTTTTCTCCAACTTCTCCAACACCTCCTCCGCGCCACCCTCCTTCGCCAGCCCCTTAAACCTCAACCCGCCGTAGCTCAGTCCATACAACGCCGCCACACAGCTCTCCTGAGTCGCCGCCGACTCAAACTCCTCCCGACTCAACAAGCTCAGGAAACACTCCACCGCACCGCCGTCCAACATCGCCGCCCTTCCCTCCACGCTGGCTGCCAAATTACACAAAACCAACATCACCCGGCCCAACATATGCCCCGACTTCACCATGCCCAACAAAATCTGGACCGCCCCGAGTTTGATCATCTTGACCCGGTTACTCTGCACCAGCGAAAGATGGTATAAAGCCAGAGCGGAATCGTGCCGAGTCCGCTCCGAGTCGGAACGCAGCGCGTGCAGAAGCGGCGGCAACCCGCCTAAAACTCCGATGGCAGTCTTGTTCTGATCATCTAGCGATAAACTGAATAGCGCGCCGGCTGCATGGTCTTGCGCCTCACTGAATCCCCCCCTCAGAACGTCGATCAACGGCGGAACGATCCCTGACCGCACGATCTTCACCTTGCTTTGCTTCTCTAACGACAGGTTCACCAACACAGCGGCGGCGTTCACCTGCAAACTCGAATATCTGGACCCAATTAGCGATTTGAGAGCTGATAGGATCCGAGGAGTGCAGAAGGAGGCGCGGGTATCTTCCCGGGTTCGGGTCAATTTCCGGAGCGATACCAGCGCCTCCTCCTGCTCGTGGATTTGTGAGCTCTTCAGCTTCGTATAAAAATCATCATCTTCCAACAAAATCGAACTCGACATAATTTCAATGTCGCACGATGAAGAAGAGGAGTAGCACGATGGCCGAGTTGTAAAGGGGAGAGGAGTCCGTGACGCTGTGTTGCGCGGCGTCACGGACTCGTCTGAGCTGACAACGGAGAGTTCACTCGGTGTGCGAGTTAACTCGGCTGCGGGCAGCTGAGGCGACAATTGACGGACGATTTTCTCGGCGGAGTAGAAGTCGAGGGGTTTCGGGGGGTCGATGTGGTGGTGGCGGCACCAGCTGAGGATGGTGGACCTGAGGGCGAGGTTGGGGATGACGGCGGAGAAGTCCGCGGCGGCGCCGCCGTGGAGAGTGGGGATGAATGAGAGAGAAACGCAGGCGTGGACGCAGTTGCGCTCGAATGTGTGGCCGGAGGAGACGATGACGGGATCCGCCATGATCGAAGCGGACAACGGGCACAGAAACTCGACCGGAATTTGGACTGGGCGTTGAATTTGGATCGGATTTGATGGCGATTTGTGGAAGGAAATGATCTTCCACCTCTGCTTCCCGCTGCCCATTGATGATATATGATGCAAAATGAATGGTGAAAATGGCGCGAATATTGGATTGAGATTTTAGTGAGAATATTGGAGAGAGGAGGAGTTACGATCAGAAAATGGTGGTAGATTGAGCGGGGATGATCGATGAGAGAGATTAGTGTGAGAAATGAAGGAAAGTGGGTGAATTATTGGTTGAGATGACATTTTGTTATGAGGTTTTAGCAAATTCTTGATTTGGCTTTTAAGGAGAATATATATGTGTTTATATTATTCAAGAATTCTTTTAGAAAAAGGAAACAGGTGAAAGGGTTAAACACATGGCTATTTGTTTGACCAATGATAGAGTCTTTATTTACAAGCTTTGTTCTTCTTTCAATGCAAATATTATGTATATTGAAATGTTGGGGATTAATTATTATTATGTTTCGTGGCGTGGTAATTGGTAAATAGTACTGGGAGCTAGCACTAAATAAATTTCTTTATCTTAATTTAGGAGCTGCCGGAGGGCTTCAAAATTGTAGCATTTGGCCACGGCTTCATTCATTCATTCCATCATTATCTTAAAATACTCTCCTGCAGATGTGATCTATTACTTTTAAGACTTAATTATCGCAAATATAACAATATTTACTTTAATTTACAATTTTCACATAATTTTTAAAATATTACAATTATAAATTTTCAAAAAAGAAAGAAAGAAGAAGACAAGTTTAGGGTTTAGGGTTTACTAAAGCAACGTTATTGTACTAATGAAACGACATGAATTTGCGGTTGAAAAATTTAAGAATGTTACAAATGCAAAAAGTCTTGCTTTTATCATTGTTAATTAATCCTATATCATCAAATGAAATAAGATCTACCAACCCATTTCAACAAACAGGGTAGTAGGTTTTGAATCTTTTTGTTTTCTTGTATTTTGACTTTAGTAGACAAATTAGTGGTTTTGAAATATATATAATTATATATATATAGGAAAAGCAATAAAATGAAGATAATAAATATTTTAGAGAGAGATGCATATTAGGCGAAAAGGTTAATAGCAAAAAGAAAAGGGAATTCCATTGCATAACTTGCATGAAAACATGCAAAAGAATGCCACTCGTGCAACGTGCTGCATCTTTAATTATTTTATTTTTATATAATAATATTGCCTTTCAACTTAATTGCTAAGTTTCTAATTTGCTACACTTTTTTAAATCTTGCCCTATCTCCATTGTGTTGTTCTAGGCTGGACACCACTGCCTTCTTAAGTTTCATTTGCTTTTGCCATATTTATCCATTATTATTTTATTGGCTAGCTACAAAGTGTTTTTATTTGATTTTATGTGTCTTTTCTCATGATCTAATTAAGGTAATTAACTCATATATTTCGCGTGTATTTATTTTTTTTTTACTCACACACCCGAGTTGGCGAGCTGTGGTATTCAGGAGATTCGAATTTGTAACATTCGATCTCCAAACAACCTCACTCCATCACTAGATCATCCCCACCGGAACTATTTCACCTGTATTTGTTGATAGTATTAGCTTTCGTATAGGAAATAAATATATATGACACGCAACTTGAATCGTATATTTCACATTATGTTTTATTGCCTGAAATGTATAACAAAACAATAAATCATGTAGGTGTGGTGAAGTCGTAGTTGTAAAATCAAAAATAAATTTGAATGTCACCAATACTTTCTTAAAAGGACTTGCGTGCTCATGTGGTGTGGCATATATGATAGAAGTGGAATGTGAAGACGCAATAAAAAAAATGAGCTAACTGTATCGATATTTTTTTGTATTTTATTCATTTTTTTCAAGTTTTATTTATTTTTTATTTTTTTGTGACACGAAGGATCTCGCATCCAGTACTCGTAAATTTGTTTTGTGTTTCATAATAGTTATAGAATGAGATATCAGATTAGAACACGATAAAAATAAAATAAAATAGATCAAACAATCTCGTGTGTTTATTTTTGTAGATGTCTTTATTCGTTTAATCAATAATCTACGAAGATTTTTCTTTGGCTCAAAAATCATGCATGATTGAAAAGAGACGTCGATTTTGTCCCTTTTTGTTGTTGTGTATTGATTAGGGAAAAGCATATTTATTATTGAAAAAGTTGCAAGAGTAGTAGAAAGTTTAGAGAGGTTAATTAGTCAAAATAGTTGGTGTTAATTATAATATATTACTGGCTCGCACCAAGCAGGAATATTCGATCATTCACGAAGGTGTCCAATAAGATTATTAATATACATAACATGCGCAGGGCCGGCCCAAAGGGATGTTTGGGTGGGCCGTCGCCCATGGGCCCCCAAATTTGAGGGGCCCCAAAAAAATAAAAAAACCATTATACCTAGGTTTAAAAAAAATATTCCTCTACGCCGACTCAAATCACTCCAGCTTTCCTGTACGCCTCCCTCCCTCTTCTCTGCACCTCTTCCTCCCTCCTTCTCAATTATCTATCGTTTGGTTTTTGGTGTATTGAAGATTTGAAGTGCCGAAAATAAACAAAAAATAGGAAAACAATGCAGAAAAAGAAAATAAAAAAAAAGTTGGGTTATGGGGTTGCGGCTGTTGCCATGTTGAATTGATGCAGAGGTGGGGCTAAAAGCCTAAAAGCTAGAATTTCAGACATGAGAATCAAAGAATGGAGATGGTATTGTCGTAACTGCCACAACCAGGTTGAATTTTTATTTTTTTATTTTCCTTCTAATTCAGAATTTGATATCAATTAATTGATATGTAATTTTTTATTCTTGCTATTAAAATATTAATCGCCTTTTTAATTGCAGTTCGGAGTTTAGCTCTAGCAATAGCATATTGGAGTTTACAGTTAAGCTCCGAGCGGTGGCATGATGATTGGATTTGGAATTTGGACGAATCAACAATGAGTTTTATTGCTCTAAATTTTAATATTTAAATTTTGTTGCTTGTGTTTGTTTGATTTAATTCCAAACTTGAATTTGTAGTGAAAATATTGAAACATGAAAAGAAAAAGAAGTGAATGGATGATTAAATATCAAAGAGGAGCTTGATGAGTTTTTTAAATCTAGTTCTTGGGTCCAAGAAATTATTATAGTAGAGAATGAAAATGATGATTTGAATGGAAGTGTTGTTTTGAATGAAAATGATGATTTGAACTAGCTTGATGGGGACTCGTTTGAAGTATTAGAATGATGACCGATGGTAGAAAAATGAAAAAATTTTAAGATGCTTGTGACAAAAAAAAAATTAGGGCCCTCTTTTACGTTTCGTCATGGGCCTCCGAAATGTCAGGGCCGGTCCTGAACATGCGTTATATATAGTTGAAATAAAATACAGTAATATTGAATGGAAAAATAAAAACTAATATATTTGTTTTTCTATTACTATAATAAACCACCTGATTTTACACTCGCTAGCATAAGTCGTAGCCATGATTAAATTTGAACAAACCTTCACCAATAGGCCATATTACCAAGGGTGCATGTCTAGCTAGTATCTTTAATTATATGTCTCTATTGGATGTGGCAATTCACGTGACATTAATATATCATTGACAAGTACAAAAGATTATTTTCGAAATCTTGATTGAATAAACCAAAATTACCTAATTTTGCTATGGAACACAAATAATAAATAAGAGGATTTGTTTTCCAAAGTTATATGGCAATCCTTATGTGCATTATTAACAAAAGAAACTCGAAATCAAAACACAATTTAAAAGAATTAATATTAAAATTTGAAGATCCGAATGTACCATGAATTGTGATATGTTGCATAAAGAGAAAAGGGGAAAAAATGTGAAATAAGTGGGCATAACAATTATGCAAATGGCGATTTTGGTTGTGGGGGTGGGCCATTCTTGACAATAAAGTTAAAATCATACATAAATAGGGATTTATGCTTTTGAAACTTTATAATAAAAGAAGAGATTATTCTTCATCTTTACAAATTGGCACTCCCCCTTTTTCGCTTTGATGTTGATAAATAGATTTGTGACACCAATTATTTGCGGTCATCATACATAGTTGTGTTTGTGTTTGTGTTTGTGTGGGTCTAATTTTTATAAACCAGCTTTAAGCATATCTCTAATTCGTGATTAGCTGTTTTAATCACTTCAATTTCACGTCACATTATGTGCATCATTGCTCGTGAATTTTTACTGTTGATTGATGTTTCGACAGGATTAATGGTTTTAAACACGCATAAATAATGATTTCTACATTTTTATTTTTATTTTGTGTGGGTGTCTTAACTTAGAATACAAATGCAATTAATTAAGGTTCATATTTGAGAACATGGAAATAAGCTTAATGGTCTAAACAATATTTAGTTTTCGATACTCGTATATTAACTTTTTTGGGTTTTGGGAGGGGAAGTAAGCCCATGCAACCCCCTTTTCACATTACGCGTCGTTTCATATTGCAACGTCAAATTATGAGTTTTTCTATTTTATTTTATTTTATTTTTGAATTTCAATATTTTATACTTTAGGGTTATTTTATAATAATTATTTAGGGTTCGTCCTATCCATTTAGGGTATATAATTATGTTTTAGTATTTAATTTTTATTTTTTAATTAATAATTGATTAATATATTTCATAACTATAATTTATAACATTTTCAATTTAGTTTTGTTATAAATGTTGACTAGGTTAATTATATTATAGCATCCACTATGGTGAATATTTTAGGTACAAATTTTTTCGTACGTACCAAAAAATAAGGTACACTATAGTGACAAGTTTAAAAAAAATGGTACAAATTGGGTAAATGGTACATGCAGTTGTACCAAATATATGAGGAATAAAAAAAGTGTGATGTGGGGTTCACTCTTCTTTTTTTATTCTTTCTCCTCTTTCTCTCTCCACTGTTTCCCTTCTCTTTCTTCTCATTTCTCTGGAAAATTTTCATTTCTCTAAATTCTACGCCAAGGTAGTGCCTTTTCAATATAATAAATTTAATATTATGTATAGGCAACATTTTTATTTTTGCGAAAATCAATTTTAGTGAGAGAAATATATCGACAACTAAAATTTTATTTTTACAATATAATTATATTATATTTTCAAACTAAAATATTTCACCAATGTCAATTTCACCCATATAATAAATTTACAACAACAACAATAAAAAATATGTCGATAAAGAATATTTCATAAAATAACTCAAAAAAACATTGTCGACATATGTGCCGATATGGAAAAAAAAAATTCAAACGTCTTATTTTTGCACATTTTAACTCATTTGGTATGAACGCGATTCATTTTTTATTTTAAAAAAATTTGAAAAAAAATTTAATGATAGCATTGATATTTTTATATCAAAAAATTTTATTTAAATAAAAATTAGTTAAATTATACATAAAAATAATATATATATATATGTATTTTATTAAAAGGGTGATAAATATAGTGGGACCCCAAAAAGTTATGTATGTACCATATGTATAGTGGGTGATTTAAAGAAAATGAATATTTAAAAAAGCAGGTATATAACTTTTGATGTGGCGGTGACATGGCAAAATTATGTATCAAATTTTAGGTACAGTATAGGTAGGGCTGGAAAAAAATACCGTCATACCGTCATACCGTACTTACCGTACCGAAAAAAATACCGGAATACCGAACTTTAAGGTATACCGATATTTTCGGTAAGGTATGATACCGTACCGAGATTTTTCGGTAAGGTAACGGTATAGAATTTTAAAAACCGAGGTATACCGGCGTATACCGATACCGACGGTATACCGAATTTTTAAGGTATATACCGTTAATTCGGCATATACCGTTGTACCGGTATATACCGTTAGTTCGGCATATACCGTTGTAACGGTATATACCAGTATATTTGTGATATTATATAAATATATGTATATGTGAATTATAGATACTTGATATATGATACTTAGTAAATATGATATATTATATATATGTAAATATCTAACACTTATAATTAATCTTATGTTATACTTATGCATAGTAATGATAATTAAATGTGTTCTTAATTAATACTTAGTAAATAATTCTTACAATTTCTAAGTAAAAGATTTCAAATTTGTAATATTTAGTAAGTTTATAATATTTGTATACAATTTATATTAATTATAAAAATATGATTGATATATAATACTAGTAAATATGTTATACATTTATAAATCTCTAGTAAATTTACATTATTAACACTTAGAATTAATCTTATGCTATACTTAATGCATTGTAATGATAAGTGTGTTCTTTGTTAGTATATACTTAGTAAATAATTCTTACGATTTCTAAGTAAAAGATTTCAAATTTGTAATATTTAGTAAGTTTATAATATTTGTATACAATTTATATTAATTATAAAAACATGATTGATATATAATACTAGTAAATATGTTATACATTTATAAATATCTAGTAATTTACAATATTAACACTTATAATTAATCTTATGTTATACTTAATGCATTGTAATGCTAAGTGTGTTCTTTGTTAGTATATACTTAGTAAATAATTCTTACAATTTCTTAGTAAATAATTTACAATATTTATTTTATTTTGTTGAATTTTGATAGTTATTAGGAATGTTTCATATATTTTGAGTAAATATATGAGATATATGATATATCATAGGATAATAATGGTATGATAAGGTATACCGATATAGTAAGGTATACCGATGTCGGTAAGGTATACTGAACTAAAGGTACGGCAAAGGTATGCCATTTGTTTCATACCGAACTTAAGGTATACCGTTGGAAGGTATACCGAACCTTAAGGTAAGGTAACGGTATGGATTTTCTCCATACCGTACAAGTAAGGTAAGGTAAAGGTATGAGGAAAAAAGTAAGGTATACCTTACCGTGCCACCCTTAAGTATAGGAGATGCTCTTATAACCAATTTTTCATTTCACCAATAATTATTATTAAACTTATAATTTAATAGTGTAACAGAGTATTGCATCCCGGAAGTAATTATTTCGTTTTATATTCTCTTGATGTTTGACTGGTTAAAAGGGAACCTTTTCAATGTAATCCTCTATTTAGAATCCGTATCAAATTGTAATGAAATATACTATTAAGTGTTAGAATATATTATATGCATCTTGTTATTAGTTGGATTGAGTATACAAACGTTCCAAATGATCCCAAACTTCCTTTGCAGTGTCATACTTAGCCAATTGCATACCAATCCAATTCTCCACTGAGTTGTTAATCTAGGTGATGATCTTTGAATTATTAACCTCCCAGGTATCAAGCTGCTCAACATATTTCTCATTGTTCATTTCAATCGGCTTGAAGTGAGTTCCACTTACATATCCCCACATCTTCTTTCCCCTCAAAATTTTTTTCATCACATAATTCCAATACAAATAATTTTTTCCATTCAAACGCACACTAATGGATTGCAGTGAATCATCCGTTTCGGTGGGTAAGTGAAAACCCAACAAGAACTAACACTAACAAAAAACACAGCGCCAAAACAAAACAGAACCACCAACAATTTGGACCAAGAAAGAGATTATATTAATCAAAATAGGGCTTGAGAAGATTAGAGGACATTACCAACAAATCTAGTCCATTAAGACCATCGTGAACCCTAACCCCAACAAATCTAGTTGGATCCGCGATATTGGGTAACAAGCAAGAGATTAAACCTGCTCCGATACCATGTTAGACTAAGAAGTAATTCATGGTAGAATCCATTGAAGAGAAGGAAGAAGAACTTGAAATATTGCAAAGTGTCCAAGAAGGCTTACAAAAATTGAAAAATACAAAAGTGTGCCCCTCCAAGGCAAAGATACAACTAAAAAAAAAGGGGGAGAACTAGGGTTGATGAGAAATGACAACTAATAACAAGATACATATAATATATTCTAACATTAAAATTAAGTGTTTTTGAGCAAAAAAAGAATTTAATTAATTAAGATGAAGGTTTTTGGTTCACAGTCCATATTTTATTTTCGTATCCTACTATGAAAATGAAAATTTAAAGTTACAATCACGCACCACAAAACATTTTATTTTTTATTTTTTATTTTAGTTAAAGATTCCATATTAGTAATGTGACAAGGTGAACAAAAACACAAATTGTCGACTAAAAAGATTTGGTCCATTGTTGTCAATTATTGCTGCAGACTAGAATCGACAAATTGAGTTGATATTGGAGAACAGCCCAAATGAGAATAATTTACAAATTGCGATTTTGGTTGAGAAAAAATACAAAATAAATTTGCCAAGATCAAGGATTCGAATGTAAAGTTAAAGGGATAGTCTTGACCTTTTCTTACCTTTTGGCTTTTTCTAAAAGTAGAGTTACGCGGCATTTTACTGCGCAAATTGGCACAAAACTTTAAGAATATCTGCAGCTTCATCTAATTTTTATATTAACCATGATCTCGAACTTATCTTTTTAGGTAAAGAACTATCTGTTTCAAATGCAAAAACAATAGCTAATTGTTTTATGACATTGATTGATTCTTCTAGTCTACTACTGTGTCCTACTTCGTTTCCACAAAATTACTAGTAATGGCACATTATTGTCCATATCCAACGATCCGGTCATAAATAATCACGTGATAAGGGTTCATTTTTGACACACGAGTATAACACGTTACAATCTTTACAACCACGTCTGCATTTTCGAAATCTAATCAAATAATATTTCTGAAAAAGCCCACGAATTAGACTGGCCCAAATAGATAATTTTCAGGCTTGAACCCATAATGGAGCAACATGGTGCTTCTGGATCTTTCTAGCCCAAACCCGACCCATCTCCACGTCAACGGCTGTCAATTTCGACCCGCCAGCTTTAATAGATAATAGATCATAAATTATTAACAAATAAAAAACTGGTTTCTTACAGCGGTTTCCTCCCGCGTAAGAAATCATAATACGAAAAATTGCGTTCAAATTTGACTTCCTCCCCAAGCCATTGCTTTGCTCTATTTAAAAGCAAAGCTCTCGGATTTCTCCGACCAAAAGAAACCAAACTTGGGAAATTTCTTTAGATTTGATTCGATTTTTCCGGCGAGAAGTTGCGAGTTTGAGAGCAAGCGATCTAATACGATTTCTCCGAGTTTGAAAGGAATTTTCCGGCGGAAGAGATGGGAGGAGGAACGGAAGCTTTTCCAGATTTAGGACGCCATTGCCAGAAATCCGATTGCAATCAACTCGATTTCCTCCCCTTTACCTGCAACGCCTGTCAAAAGGTACTATTTCCCTATTTTGTTTTTCTTCTAAAACAAATGCTTCTTGTTTCATCAATTTCAATTTCAATTTCTTTTCGAATTTGCATCGTTTATGAATTTGACCTTATGTTGCGTTTTTGCAGGTGTTCTGTGTAGAACACCGATCGTGCAAGTCGCACGAATGTCCTAAACCTGACGCCGGCAGCCGTAAAGTGGTGGTTTGCGAAACCTGCTCGACCGCAGTCGAGACAACAGGATGTGATGAAGAGGGTGAGAAGAAAATTCTGGCGAGGCACGAGAAGTCGGGGGAGTGCGATCCGAGGAAGAAGAAGAAGCCGACATGCCCCGTGCGTCGCTGCAAGGAGGTTCTGACGTTCTCCAACACGGCTGCGTGCAAGACTTGCCGAGTTAAGACATGCTTGAAGCATAGGTTTCCGGCGGATCACGCCTGCCAGCAGCTGAGATTGCCGGCTTCGGCTTCGAACAAGTTTTTGGTTGCTTTGGCTGCGAGGAATGGGAAAGATTGTGGAAACAAGATTATTGCCTCCAGTTCTCAGCCAAGTGTTAAAGCCTTTTGATTGTATTCATATTCATGTTGTATTACAGCTATATTCTATACGGGATTATGGAATGAAGTATACTGTTTATAATTCACTAGATCTTCTACAAATTACAACGTCTATAAAGATCTATGATTCAGAATATAATGCTTACAGATATGGTATAAAGACTAAAAAAACGAAGAAAAACTACTAAATTAACGCCAAAACAAACCAGAACAACCAGATTGGATTAGCCAACGCACATTGTATTATATACAAAATGTACATAGTTATGGCTTGGTAATGCTGGATACTGGATACAATACATTTTGAGTTACCTGGGTAAGTTAAAGAAGTTCCACAACGACATAGTTTAGGCAACCAGCTATCGCAACTAGTTGATGTGTGCTAGAGCTGCAGGGTGCTTCTTCGAGCCAGTAGAGCGTGGAGTATCTTCTTCCTTGGTCCCTGCAAATTAAGACCACACAAGACTCTTTTTGTTGATTTAGTTTTTGCAAGGGGCTACAATCTAAGAGATTGCAATTAGGAATGATTAAATGGAAATCTTATACGATCACTAGGAGTCTGTGCCATGGTGTTGAAGAGACTTCCCAATCATGCGAATAGTTCTTGTTCCTGATCGCAAAACAAATCCAAGAACATGTGTAGCATACGATGCGGCAAACAAGCAAGAACGAACCATACCATTGGTATTCCTAACTCCTTCAGGTCGATTTCCCTCATTTGCTTCATCACAGACATATCCATCTGCAGGAGAAAAGAACCAACACTTCTGATTAGAGAATGGCGAGAAAAAAAGACCCTTGTAATCTTGTATTACCTCTTGATTTTGGGTCAACACAAGAAGTCGAGTGAGATGGTTTAGCTGCTTCACAATCTTACAAGAATGGAAAGAAGATGAGTCAAAAAGCATATGCTAAACAGGATCACTAGGACCTATTTAGCAGCCTATGTGTAAAGTGGGTGAATTAAATAATAATTGGTTTACAACTGAACCAAGTGCATAAATATGATGTTCAACATCTGTCGTATCTTCCTATATGTTAGTACACTGCATACCTCTTCAGCTTGAAAATTGATGAAGTACTTTCCCAGACCAAGTGAGTGCAGAAAACTGCTGATAGTGAGAACCCGGCTATCCTTAGGAACATAAGAGGACTGCGATAAAGAAGAAGCATTCAGATTTCAGGTAAAACAGCTTGTTGCACATTTGCATGGGTGAACATTACAAGCACTGCTGGACAATTGTCTTAGAAATTAATGCACCAAAAGTCTCCAAGGCTCCCTCCTACATTATTGTCATCGTTTCATTTAATGGGAAATTCATATACCCAAATTTTCAGGAAAAGTTAACATCAATTCCTGAATGACAAATATATTTACTTTTTCTGGACCTCCTGACATGAAATAGATAAAAAAAAAGTATTAATTGACTTATGCACTTATGCACCCAGCGCAGATGGTTCTCACACAAGTACTAACCTTCTCAGAGATGTAAGCTAAATGAATGAGAGAACAGACATTTATGCAAACATATATATACCTAGAATCAAGGATTCAACCAAATGCTAAATTTACAAAATATCGAGAAGATGATGAGCGCAAGAGAAAGAGAAGGTAGATTTATACTTGGTAAGGAGTTCTGGAAATGCTACCAGCTACTGTAGGAAGCTCCATGGGCAACTTGCCAGTATCCAGAGCTTGTCTCAGACCTGTAATCATAGGCACATTTGGCCTAGAGGAAACCAAAGGATTGCTTGTCAAGGCACACTCCATCCTGGAAGTGTTAAATGGTCTAGCTGATGGCACCTTTGGCAGTTCATCCGTAGCACTCCTGGGGTTAGATAATCCACCAGACAATCTCAGGATCCTTTCAGGTGATCTTGTTCCCCCTCCAGTTGTGCTCCAAGATGCATAAGAATTTCTCATTGAATCCATATTTGGTGTCTCAGCAGCTCGTATCGAATGTGGTACGCGTTTTAGGAGTTTGACAGCAGACCGACTAGCTCTTAAGACCTTCTCACGCAGATCTATCCCTTTATGCCCCTCATTTTTGAGCTCTACCTCCCTCAAAATTCTCCTGTGTGTCAGTTTTAAGCAGAGATCTTTTGAACCCAGGTGAGCATCTGCAGCCATCAGGTTTCCAAGAACCCAAGAAACCCGGAAAAGCATAGCACATGTCAACATTTTTAACCAGATAGAGTGGATAGAACATCCACATTCAAGAAATCATCTATTACCGTCTGCATGGCTGCTGTATCCATAGCTGCTTCCACTCTCACCATCTCTCATCCTATGCACAAAATCCCATAAAAACAACGCCACAACGATGGTCATTTTCTAAAACTTGATACAATGGTGTAATCCAGTCAAGGCAGCTCACGAGCTACTAAGAATCAACTAAGGGCATGTTTATTTTGAGGATATACAATTTGAAGGATAGGTATGTCGAGGATACAATGATGGATAAATCATATCCCACCTCTTTAGATGGGATAAATATCCCACAAATAAGCACTCAAACCACATTTTATCACGGGCCTTGGATTATTCACTATTTTAATATCATGCAAAGTAAACATAGGATAACTTATTAATCCACCCTTATCCATCAAAGTAAACAAGGCCTAAGTGGAAACCCGAACTTGGCTCAAAATCGATTGCTTGTACCGAAGCTCGCACCATTATGTATTTGCTTATCTGCATTAATTCCAATTACAAAAATAATGCACAACTAATTGGCCGAGATAAGCATCTGAGACGATCGTTGAACCCAAGCAAGATTTCGAGCCAAGCTCAATGTATCAAACACCTAGTACCACAACATAGATTAAAATCTAAATAGAATGTAAGCAGAAAGCCGAAAATCACTCACCGTTTGCTACTATTAAATGCATGATAAGCGCTGCTCCCAAAAGACTCCGCCAGCGTTCTCTTGCTCCCAATCGGCCCCGCCGCATCCGCACGGCTTCCATCGGAGACCCCCCACGAATCCTTCACCACTTTCTACCCATCATAAAACACAGTAGCACCCACAAAATTAGCTGCATTTAAAAAAATAAAGTGATAATAGTTTTCTCGTGTGAGATAGAATAACAACATGAGATTGTGATTGTGTACATGCAGCTAAAAATGAGCAATTTGTAGCCCAAGATTATCGAAACCAATTCAAAAGAGGGAAATCAAGGTCTACCTGACCGGAGCTGCCGAGAGTGATCGTGACTTGGGGCTTCGCCATTTTTATGATTTGTGACTAACTTCTCCGAGTTCAAGGCCGAGTTGACTCGTACATATAGCCTGACGGAAGGAGAGATGACCGCTGTTGATGAAGGGAGAATTTTGATTAATGAACTATTATAACAAAATACACCCAAAATATAGGAAGTGAAAAAATTTCAACTACAAAAGTGGGAGAAAATTTCATTTTTGGTATCACAGCACATGTTCGAATTCAATTTTGGTCCCTATATTATCACTTTTGGTCCCATAGGATTTGAAGTGCTATTTTTAGTCTCACCGTTACGATTTCTGTTAAAAAAATTATCGATTTTGGTCCAAAAAAAAAAAATTCCAGAAAATTTTTACAAGTTAATTGGATGCAAAATTGAAATGATTTGGAGGGAAATTTAGATATAATTATTTTGGAAAAATAAAAATAATCATTGAAAATTCAGTTAAACTGAAACCAAACCAAGCTAACCAAAGAATTATGGTTTGGTTTGATTCGGCTATATATATTACTAGAATGACCCACCGTGCGATGCACGGTTTTAAAATATTTATAATAATTATTATTTTATTAGATATTATAAATTATGAAAGAAATATAGTATGTATATTTAAACAATATTGTAGATTTTAAAGATAAGTTTTAGTGATCTCTTGGGAACACCACCGTGTAATAAGGAAACGTTTCAAATTCGAAACCTAAGATTCCCCTACCCCCAACTAAATAAAAGGTAAGTTGTCCAATTTGACAACCATAGTGGTGGAAGGTGTAAGTTTGAGGTCAAAGATCTCAAGTTCGGATCTCATCAACACCGCTAGGTTTACCTCTTTTTTGTATGGTTTGAAGGCTATTATACAGGAACGGGATTTACTCAGTGCGTGGTTTAAAGGCTATTATATAGGAACATATTTTACCTAGTAGACATCTCGATAGCGGCATGGTTACGGGTTTCCTTCGACATAAAAAAAATGATAACTTATTATTGTGTTTGTTTAATATATAAAAATAAATCAAAGATATGCTAATCTTTTAAAGATTTTATTTTTAAAATTTTACATAATTTTTTTTAAAAAAAAATTAATGCATATATAAACTTCAAGTCTCATTTTATTCTATATATGAAATATGCTATTTTTATTGATAAAATATATTGGTAAAATACTAAATATAAAAAAATCATATAAAATATAATTCTAAGATTATTATGTACGTATATACATTTCTAGAAAGTTATTTGTTTAGCAAAATATATATACACACACACATACACACATAAATTAATGCATATATAAACTTCAAGTCTCATTTTATTCTATATATGAAATATGCTATTTTTATTGATAAAATATATTGGTAAAATATTAAGTATAAAAAAATCATATAAAATATAATTCTAAGATTATTATGTACGTATATACATTTCTAGAAAGTTATTTGTTTAGCAAAATATATATACACACACACATACACACATAAATAACATTTTGAACATACTTATTAAACAGAATTAAAATGCAATTATTACAAAATTTTCATATATCAGTAATCATATAAATTTACCATACATTATAAATGTTTAAGATGCACATTTCGATAAGTAATTATGTAATAAATAAGTGTATTGGTCGTACGAATGGTTAATAGAGATTTTATGATAAACATTTTAAATACATTATAATGTTGTCGGTCTCTTATTTTAAAATTAAAATTGAAAAGATTATTATTTATTAAACAACATATAATTTTTTTTAAGAAAAAAAATATAAAATACAGGGTCAATTACATAATAAGTCGTTATCTTTGTGATAAATTTCGCTTGCAACGTGAACTTTTAATCTTAACAATTTATCTAATGCATTACGTAGTATACAACATGATTAAATAATATTACAAACCCAAAATTATTGATGTAAAGGCTAGATCTTTTTCAATGCTATATATCATAGTAAGTTAATATATATTTTTGCATTCGAAAGGAAAAAAATAGATACTGATATATACATTCGAAGTTAAAATAGAATATTACCAATGATAAAAAAGAAAGAATCATATTTTGGTTTAGTGAATGATTAAATATATTCAACTTTAATTTGAGTAATTTCTTATGGAAAATATCATTATTGTTCCTACTAAATTTATTTTTTATAAAAGTTGATACAAAATACATAAATATGTACAATTATTTGGGCCAAACATAAAAATAACTTCAAATTTCATTTCACGTACACATCGTCATTCTTGATAAATGTACACATATTAATAGAATATTTGAATTTCCTAATTAAGCTTATATGAATACATTGAATGAGTCAAAAAATGGAAGTTTGAATACATTAAATTAGAGCAAATGTGAAAAAAAATGTGAATTTTTCACCTTCATTACATAGAATGATCATCTTCATGGTAGACTGTGTCTGAAAAGGTTGGTCTTTTGATATGAGGAGAACATCACATTTTTCCACAAATTCTTCCTTGAATTGCCAATATTGAAGAAATATTAGATATATATACCCATGAAATTGATCGATTAATAAATATATTACTGACCCTCATAACCTTAATTTATTTGATCATCGAGAGGTATATCCACCCTCCAATTGAATCGACTAAAATGCTTTTCCTATATCATATATGCATTTTACACATGCATTTATTAGCAAAACATAAGTGTAACATAGATAGATTAAATATGAAAAAGAAAACAAATATAAAAATATCAGTTACATCAAACCAAAACCTCATCAATTTCAATTGAAATGCACGTTCTGCTTTTTAAATTAATACCATATTTCCTATTATACAAATATTCATCAAGACTGCCATGTGATAAAGTAGATATGGTGCTCACATTCTTTTGCATATGACAAATATATAAACGTCAGTGGTTTTATTAGAATAAATTTCACAAATAAGCCATCAAACCTCACATCTTGAAACAAATAATAAAAGATGATGAACAAATAATATTTCTTCACATATATGCAGCTACGCTAATGGGACCTCGAGAACGATTTTTCAGAGCACAACGTAAAAAAATAATTATAAACACGCAATTGATATCATATATATAATATCGGTATTTTCCGATTTCGCAATCCATATATAATTATTACAAATTGATCTACAATTTTGCATATCAATCTATTAATTAAGGTAAATAGAATAAATTGATATAATATAACATATATATTATATAGATATATATTATAAGATTTTTTTTCATTTATAATATAATAGATAAATTTTACATGCCAATCTATTAATTAAGGTAAATCGAATAGATCGATACAATATAACATATATATATTATATAGAAATATAATATAATGGATTTTTTTTTTCACTTATGATATAATAGATTGCTAGACTGATAGATGAATTAATATTCTGTTTATGTATAAAATCGGATCATAATCAGCGACCGCTACTAACATTGGTCAATTTAAATTAAGCGCAAAATAATTTAAATTAATTAATTATATAATTAACGGATATATTCCATAGATAATGTCAATTAAAATTTATAACGATGGACATTGTGATTGTATAATACCAAAGGAAATTGAGTTAGTCTAAACCCTTGAGAAATTTTCATGAAGATTGGAGAATCCATAAATCGACATTGGGTTGTCTTTGAGAGTTTCCATAAGAAATGAGATACCAAATCATACGCGGATAATAATTATTCCAACTATTAATTAATTAGCTAATATAAATATATCTTAATTAATTAATTAATGTTATAATAATTTTTCTATTTTCGGAAATGTTATTTGGGCGAAAAAACTAAAATTTTTATTTGCGGATCCGGAGTCGTTATTATATATTATATAGATTTTGGTTGATTCAGTTTGATTTTTTAAAAAAAAAAAAAATTATATGATTTTACTAGTTTAGCTCGGTTTTACACCGAACTAACCATTTGCACACCCCTATTTAAGAGACTTAGGAATGAAAGAAATTTCATATAGTATAAGCACCAAAACATATTATGTAAGACTTTAAGGGTCAAAGTGTAATTTTTTTTATTGTTCTAGACTGGCATGCAACGTTCAAGACTACTATGGTAAATTTTGGTATTTCTAAAAATATTGGGCTTGAATGCTTATTTGAAATAAGATTTGAGGCGTACTAGTCATTTCAAAAGAAATTATATGGTACTAGACAATAGTTATGTAAAAGTTTTGAGGCTTAAATTAACTTTCATGCACTTAATAGATAACAAACGATATATTAAATTTAGGTATAATTAATATTAGAATTATCAATCATATATATATATATATATATTGATTGGTTCGGTTTTAACCAAAATATTTTTTACTTAAACTGAAACCGAATCAAATTACGTTTTGGTTTTAATATTCAAAACCAAGTAGCTCAGTTTGGTTCAATTTTTTGGTTTTGGTTTAATCTTTTTAATATTATTAATTTTTTATTTATTTTTCATTTTAAAATTTATTTTATTTTTTCATTTTTTTAAAATCATATACTATTTTTTAATATTTTTTATTTTTCAATTACTAATTAATTACGAATATAATTTTTTTAATATTTTTAATATTTTTACTTTTCAGATTTATTTTATTTAATAATTTTTTTATTTTTTTATTATTTTATATTATTTTTAATATTTTGGGCTTGGCTTAGCGCACTTCCATCACTAAAATGTGATTTTTTTGTAGTGAAAGCCCAAAATGTAAGTATCAAAGTATTATTTTCCTTTGATTTTTACTTCACAAGAATTTAATTATGAAATAATCAACTATAATAATGAATTATTAATTGAATAATGAACATTAAATATTAAAAATAATTATAAATTCTAATTAGATGTGGTGAACCCTAATAAAAAATATTGTTAAATTAAACTAAATAAAAAAATTTCATTGTCAAAATCGACATTACATTTATCGAAAAACGTTACGGTGTGGCAAAAATTGATAGTTCGAAACCTTTGGGACTAATTATTATTATTATTATCATATCTACCGGATTATTATTATTATTATTATTATTATTATTATTATTATTATTATTATTATAATTATACGTGGGATTTATTGGGTATAAGTTGTGTGTTAATTAGTATATATATAAAAAAGAATTAATATTACTATTAGATACATACATTTTGATATTATTTGCAATTTAGACATAAATTTTAAAAATTTATAATTAAAACACAAGTTTGCATTTTTTTGCAAAATAGGCACCTCCAATTTTTTTCCAGCGAACGGAAAACTAACTTGATAAAAAAAAAATAACTGTTAGATACATACATTTTGATATTATTTGCAATTTAGACATAAATTTTAAAAATTTATAATTAAAACACAAGTTTGCATTTTTTTGCAAAATAGGCACCTCCAATTTTTTTCCAGCGAACGGAAAACTAACTTGATAAAAAAAAAAATAACTGTTATTTTGTACTTAGGTAGAAAATATTATTAATTCATCACAAAATGACAACATTTTGTACCTAAAAAAATTTAAAAGTAAAAAATTCAAAACCATATATTTTTCCTTTAGTTCTTCGTTTAAACACAAAACGACATTGTTTTATTATAAGTGAAAAATATTTTTCATATCATTATGAAACGGCATGATTTTTGTGCCACATCAGTTTCCTTTTGCCAAGAAAAAAAACTGGAGGTGTCTATTGTGCAAAAATATGAAAGTTTAATTTCACAAAATGATAGTCATGTATATTATAATTTATAACTGGTGTGATTTATTTGTCAAAAAAAAAATCCATATCCTTTTTTATTTAGTTCTTTATTTCACAAATCCGCATCCTTTTCTAGATATTGGATGAAATTATACACTAAAAAAAGAGACACCACTAAATATGTTATTGTGGAATTCTCAATTTCAAATCATGTAATCTTCTATTTTTGTGTTTCCGATGCATGCAACACAAAATAATGCGATGAAAGCAAGATAAACTGCTTTCGAGGAGTGTTTAGAAAGATAACATGAAATTCCACTTCATCGGAATGAACTGAAATTGCAAGATAAATAGCTCAAGAAGACTTACGCAAAGTGTTAATGTGGTCTTTGGAGAGAACTTATACCGTATTCTTGATTATGATTTATGACACAAATTTACATACACTGGTACCTACTAAAACATGTGAGTTTGAATACAAAAGATAGACAGCATCACATATTTGCTGTTGTTTCTCGGATCTCCTCCAACGAAATGGCCTGCGCAGCACAAGGTTACTTCGAGTAAGAAATCAGTAATGATAAACCAAAACTCGTGCAAAGTATTACGATTTAAGGATCTAAATATATCCAATCAAGTAAAAATTAACAGGAAACGATGAAACTTCAATATAAACTATCAATATGAAAACTAGTTTCTGTACCTGCTCCTGACCAGCAAAATCGTTGTCAGGGGTGAGAAAAAGCATGCAGTGGCATTCCTTCCTGCCAATACACCAGAACAATTAAGCCAGGAAAAAAACTAAACGTGCATTTATTTGAATTATGGAAAAGCATGATTGGCAAATAAATAGATGACAATAAAAAAAATGAGCCCACGAGCTATTTTCAAGACTATCACATCCAGAATACATCATCAAGCAATAGATGCTGGGAAGTGCATACAGATTCTTACCATATAAAAGAATAAATACAACAATGATCATTCTGAAGAGTGAATGTGAAACCATCAAGTGCCCTCAAAAAGTAAACATGATTACTAGTAATGAAAACAAGTTGGGATAGTACAAGATGAAGAAATAGCCAGAAGATGACAGGTCCAACTTTTATAGAACTGAGATGATTTCAACATTGTACAAGGATTTCAAATGCCATAACTTGCCTTCAAAGAAGTATAAAATGCTTTTGATATGTACGAGAACAAGGCAGGGTAAAAATGCAATTTACGGAATTTTAATTGCAACTAACCATTAGAAGTCCACTATACTAAAATTATTCTCCTGGGGAGTCAGACATATATATTTCAGGTCGGATGTCCCTGAGCTTGGCCTACAGGTTCAAAATATTTCAACCGTCCTAGTTCCTAAGACATTGATTTGGATTCCATCTTCATCACCAATATAATTGTTTAAAGTCATCGGTCAAAGTTAGTGATTAGATTGTAAAATATTTTAGCATAGCTAGCTGATATTTCTTATATAAGATTATACATAATCCTCCGTTATGCAGTTTCCTTATTTTAGGAACTTAATTAATCACTTTCCTATTTTGTATTTCATTAGTTGGCTATATATAGTCTGTATTATCAATTTAATTCAATGAAGAAATTATAGAATTATAACAAGCAAGTTTCAGCTAATCCCCACAAGTTAAAATCTATGATCAAGTGGCCCCAGCCAAAAACCATACAGTTGAGGTGAAATCTTGCACTGAACCGTAAATTTGTCAGATAATGTGAGCTGATAGCCAAGCCCCTAACCAACCTCACTAAGAAAGGGGAATTTGGTTGGAATGAAGACGCCAAGAAGGCTTTTGATACCCTTAAGAAAGCCACAACTTTACTACTTCTCCAAGACCTTTGCTGTGGAGAATGATGCACGTTATGAGGGGCTCTTTTAACACATGAAGGTCATCCTAATAGCTTGTGTTAGTAAGCTACTGGGCACAAAGAACCTAGAATTATACAAATATTTTTTTTGGAACCAACTAATTGGGGAAAGGGGTATTTTTTTATGGTCAAAAATGCCAGATGGAATTCTTAGCTATCTCGTTTTTTGTTGAGAAGTGGCGAGCCTATCTCCTTCAGGGGAAATTTGTTATCAGAACCATTGGAGGTGACTCCAGAGGAACTACAACTCTACAGTGGATTAAAGTCATTTTCCCTGGTGGCCTAATCTCAGTCATGATGTAAAGGAATTAGTGTCTGGATGTCATATCTATCAGGTAAGCAAACATGCACACCAACTTGAGCGAGAGTGTTGAAAGTCATTAGTCAAGGCTAGGGATTAGATGTAAATTGTTCTATCATGGTTAATTGGTATTGTTTATAGAAGATTATGCATAATCTTCTTATACGCAGTCTCCTCATTTTTTAGGAACATTTCCTTATTTATAGGACTAAATTAGTCAGTTTCCTATCTTGTATAGATATAGTCTATACATTTTGACGTATCACCAAATTAATTCAATGAAGAAATTCTCAAATTCTTCAATAATCAGCAATCTAGCACCTACTATCAGCCACTAACTCTGTCATCATCGTATCCTATAATCCTATCATTATCACAGCCAATAGTTCCATAATCCAAGTTCTGGAACCCAAAAGAAATCCCAAAACAGAAGAATTCAATGCACAACAACCTAAATATTAAACCTCACCTTTCCCTCATAGGAACGCAAGGGCAGTTCCAGAAGCCCTGCTGCGCTTCAGCAGCCTTATCATCATAGTGCCTGAAACCAAATTGGTAAATACATTTATGCAGCACATTTTACAAAAATCTAATTTGCATTTCAAAAGAAGCGGGATTTGTCTAAAACGTATAACACAATACATATATTCGTCTGAGATGGAAACTACCTGCAAGGACAGAGAGGCGCACCCAATGTATCCCTGTGTTCCGCCAATCCCTGTTTACAAATTTGACAAAGCACATTCACTCACATAGTAGTTTATGATAGGCCTCATTCAAGAATATTTCCTCACTCATACTGGAAGATATATATTCATCACATCTAGGAAAGGCAGTCCGTAATTTAGCCATCTCAAAAGGCCTTACATAAATAATTCCCAATTCTTGTAAAGCGCGCACACACACACAATGCATCTGACTAGCTGTCGTGGGCTAACCATAGAGTAAACTAAAAACAAACTAAAAACCTCCAAGCATACTACATGGAAAATTTTCCGCATCAAATTGGGCTAGCTGTCGATTGGGCTAACTATAGAGTAAACTAAAAACAAACTAAAAACCTCCAAGCATACTACATGGAAAATTTTCCGCATCAAATTTGTCTACAACAATTTAAACAAAAACAAGCGGCACATTAAATGAAATATTTAATTGAATACCTTGATGACAACAGAGGTAACACCTTTGTCAACACAGAAATATGTACCGGACTTCCGAGCATACTGCTCCGAGAATTTCCTCATTACTTCGATCGATTTGTCCGTCGGCTCAACTGTAACAACGCACAATCATCTTTCCATTTCCAACTATTAGGAGAAATTTGCAAAAAAAGAAAAAGAGTTAATCGATCGAGTTTACGACAAATCACAAAAAAAATACCTTTAGCGACTACGCCATGGCGGCGACGCGGCGGCGGAGCGGCGGACGAAATGCCTAGGCCGACGCTGTAGGAAGTCGAAGCTTGAAGAGCTCTCATGGCGGAAAATTTGTAGTGATTTTGTACTTCTCTAACCACCACTCTTATATATAACAGATCAGATTTCTTTGCGTTTTTGTAAATTTGCGTAAAAATCGGTTTATTATGATTGCTTTTTTATTTGGAAGCGCTTAGCACCACTCATTGCCAGTCCTTGACTCAATTTTCTTGGGCCGGGCTTAGACGGCCCAATTAGGTTTTCCTGATCGTGGAGGCTTCTATTTGGTAGCCCAATCTTCTTCTTTTTTTTGGACCAATGCTAATTAAAATTTTATATATCTACTTCCAATCTTTCAACTAAAGCTCTATATTTAAATAAAATACAAATATTAATTGGATATGCAATGTTATCCTTATAGGGCCCAACTTAAAATCCTAATAAAAAATAAAGTGTCAATCGTATTCATGGTACCCAACACACTAAATTATTATTATTATTATTATTATTATTATTATTATTATTATTATTATTATTATTATTATTATTATTATTATTAAATAGTGAGAAGACTTTATGGAGATTTTAAGTTATTTTCATGAATAATCATAAAAATATCATAAAAAAAAAGCAATCATCTATAAAACACCAATTAAAAATGTTCCACGTTGACGAGAGAAAGTAGTTCTTCTCATTTTATAAAACTGAGAATATGCTCCCTTACTAGCCGATTCTGTGAGTGTAAATTAGTTTTAATATTCATTTATAATATGATATCAAAGTCAGCACAGTTTCAATATTGCGTCTCCTCAATATCGTTGTGGTTTAGTTCCAAATTAAAATTAAATTGTAATTTACCTGAATTGTAATATTAACTTTGATCGGATTTGTTGGGGTGGATTTTCACGAATATGGTTTACGCGAATTGTAATATTATCTTTGGTTGGATTTGTTGGCATGGATTTTCACAAATATGAATTTGGGGGAGATCTTTTTGGATTTTTATGATTGAAAATGAAAAACAATGATTTTATTGCAAGCAATTAGAAAGAGTGTTTTTTTTTTAAGATTAGTTTTTCATGAATTGAGAGGTAGAGGAGTGGAAATTGAACCATAAACCTCACTATTTACAGAAAGAAATTTACCGCTTGAATATTGTCAAAGTTAAGAGATTATAGTTATTAGATCTAGTAGTTAGGCACCGAGTTTATCTTCTTCAACTCTATTAAGTATAGAAGTGTATCTTCATCAAATTAATTGCCACCATACTATAAATTTGAAGTGAATTTGATCATCAGTGCAATCCTAAAAGGGGAATATTACGTGAGATCCGCTAGACATATCTTATTTAACCCATAAAAAATAGTGGTCTCTCTTTCTTTTTTTTCTTTCTTTTTTATTATTTTTCTTTTTTCAGTAATCCCCTTCCTTTTATTCTTTTACTTTTCATTTTTTTTAATTTCTTCTTTTTGGTTTTCTTATAAATATATATTTAATTTTTTGATTAATTTAATTTTTTTTATACGGCGTCTTGTGCAGTGTACTTGCTCGACGATAATGCGTGAGCTCGTGTACTGCGCTCGAAAGTTATTTTTAAAAATAAATATATACCTTAAAATGGAATTAGTGAACCCCAAAATTAAATTGAATTAATTTAATCTTTTTTTCCTAGCATTGAGCACAATGTACTCATCCGACGAGAGCTCATGCACTGCACTCGATAATTAATTATTTTGAAATAAATATATACCCTAAAATAGTATTAGTGAACCCTAAAATTAAATTGGATTAATTTTATTTTATTATTCGGAGTCTTGCACAGTACACTCACGTAACGCTAATGCATGTCTCGTGCATTGCACTCGATAATTAATTCTTTCAAAATAAATATATATATTCTAAAATGGAATTAGTGAACTCTAAAATTAAATTAAATTAACTCAATTTTTTTATATAGTGTCTCACGCAGTGTACTTACCCGACGCTAACGCGTGAGCTCGTACAAATTAAAAATTTGAAATAAATTAAAAAAGCTAAAAACAAAAACGAAAAGACAAATTGAAAAAAAAAAGCGTAACGGGCAAACAAAGAATTAAAGAGCAAAAAAAAAAAGAGAAGAAGGCCAAACAGCAACTAAGAGCATCCACTATAGCTCCTTTTTTTTTGGTACAAAAGAGTTTGTATGTACCATAAATTGGTACATACTATAGTGGGAGGAAAAAAAGTTGGTACACAATTATATCACTTGAGATTCTCTAGTCCCAACTTGTGTGTGCCAACCGTGTGCCACACCTCAAAATTATTACTTTTTCTTTTATTTTTTTCTTCAATTTTAATTTCTTTTGATTTAGTATAATTTTACATTATTATTTAGGGTTTATTCCACCCAATTAGGGTTTATAATTATTTTTTAATATTTAATTTTTATTTTTTAGTTAATATAATTGATTTTTGGGGTTGATTATTCCAAATTTAAGGTATATAATTTTTTAAAATTTTAATTTTTTTGCAATAAATATTAATTATGATTAGTTATGATAAAATAAATTTTATTTTTATAAAAAACGTTATTAACAATATATAATTTTAATGGTGACACACGGTTGGCACACACAAGTGGGACTAGAGGATCTCTACTCCAATTATATACCATTTCTACTGCATGTACCAAGATTTTATCTTATTTTTGTCAAATGTGGGGCCCACTTGTTACTCCACTATCCCCTTTTATTTTATTTTTTCTTTAATTATTCAATTTATTTTATCAGTTATTTTTGGCATTTTGGATTACATAGTTGATCGAAAAAAAAAATATTGTTCTCTAAAATATAGGGCTCAAATTTAGTTTTTTTTTTGGAGTATTCTCGATTTCAATGTGTTTAATTAATCTTTTTTCTCTTTTGAATTCAATTATATTTTATTTATTTATTTCAATGTTTTGATATTGTTATATCTAAAAATAATATTTATATATAAAAGTAATATATATGTATATTTATGTATGTACCATATGTTATAGTGGGAGATTTGAAGGGAATGAGTATTTAAAAAAGTAGGTATATAACTTTTGATGCGGTGGTGATGTGGCGGAGTTATGTACCAAAATTATGGTACACCACTGTGGGTGCCCTAAGACGATAGCCATCGGTGACATCCGGGCGGATGTCACCATATAGGACAAACAATTCAACAGAAAAAAAGAAGAAGAGAAAGTCACGAAAAATCGTGACTTGGGATGGGCAGCCGACTCAAAGGTGTGACCCCAGCCCCCAGCTGATGTGCACACGTGGCACCCTCTGATTGGGTGTCACATAATTTTATATATATTAATTTAAAATTTAAATATTTAATATAATTATCAAAAAATAAAATATATATCAAAATTCATAATTTTTTTTCTCTATAAATAGAACTTAAAATATTGGTATATTTTTTATAAACATCTAAACTTTCTTTTTCTCACATATCTTATTTCACCAAATTCTCATTCTCACATCTCTTCTTCATTTCCAAATTACCCAAATTATTCTCATCACTTCCAAAAATTTACTTTAACCCATAAATTTTTCTAAATTCAGAAGATCAACAAAGTTCTTAATATTATCAAAATTCCAAATTTTTGCCAAACCTAATTCAAATTACATCCTCTGAAAATATATCTAATAAATTAATTCTGATTTTTTAAATATAGTAAAAATTATTATTAATAACATGCTATTAAAAATAAAATGATAAATATTTTATATAGATTGGAAGAAAGAAAAATTAATATTTTAATTAAAGGTCAGGTTAGATGAGTATCGCTGATGGAGTGCAAATTTTAAAAGATTGGGGTTGTGGATGTTGAGGAAAGAGAAATTAATATTTTATTTGGAGATTGAATTGAATGAGTGTTACTGATGTTGATAGTCTAAATGAATGAAAAAAAAGGGGAATTGCTAGCGTGTGGGTTTACACGTGCCAGCGCCTTTTTTGTGTTGCATATGAATTTGGAGCGGCCTTTTGAATTAACTTGGCACGTCTAACAACTTATGACTCATTAGACAATTTAACATAGGCAAAAACTGGCATGCACTAGATGTATATAATCTTATATCAGACGGTCAACATTTTTTACCAGGTCAAACACAGGTCAACCCACAAAAAAGAAAAATGGTAAAATAGGTGATACTTTTTAATGATACTTTTTGAATTTTGAGTGATACATTTAGTGTTATGGTTGATACTGATTTTGATAATTTATTTATTTATTTATTTATTTTGACCGATACCTTTTAAGGATACATGTGATACTTTTTAGTGTTACGATTGATACTGATTTTGAAGGATTTTTTTTTTGAGTTGACCAGATCAACGTACATTTTTCCGGTATTAACCAGTCAACGTATTGAACCGGTCAATGCACCTGATGGTGTAGTGCACACAGGTGCTTCTCTTTAACATAAATTTTTGTCATTTAGAAATTGGATATACAAAGGCAATATAGTCCATCTGGGGACGTAATTATCACCATCACGAAGGGAAAAAAATTGAATTCCAAACAAGGAACATCCAAAATTGTGTTGTCCCATTCACTAATGTCAATACATTTAATGAGAGAAAAGTACCCATTTCTTCTTATCGCAAAGCGTATATATGAACACAACATTTATGCCGAAGAATATAGTGATTTTACTTCTATCAAGAATGGGACTCGACATTCCTGTTACAGTTGTATTTTTGTGCTATTTTGAGAATTAGTTGAGTTTTGTAAAATTAAAATTTGTAAGTACATGTGTAATTTGATGATGCTTTTTTTAGATGTAGAAACCATGTCACATACTGATTCGATGTTTTATTACCAAATTAGCATCATCTAAATATTCTAATGGGAAAATATAGTTTTTCACTCAAACTATGGTGTCTTTATATGCTGTCATTCAATTTGCATTTTATTTTTATTTTTATTTTTTGTTTGGAACAAAACACTTACTACCTAACTTTGAAAAATATTGAGATTGCAATCCGAGTTTTAATTTTGTCCGAACAGTACAGAAACTTTAATTAATTTTATGGATATTAATGTCATCTTCAGGTCAGTGGCGGATACATGAGAGGAAGGGGGCAGCTGCTGCCCCCAACCTTTTTTCTAAAAAAAAATTATATATGTTTAATAAGTATGATATTAAGATAAAAGGTTATAGTTTGCCCCCCTAAATTAATTTTTTATAAAAATAAAATTGTGTTAGGCTTGATATATATTTTTTATATAGATATATATTGTTTATTTATTCTAATTTATTTTTAATTTACACTCCATATTAATTGTGATTAAATGTCATTTTTTATTAATCTTTTTCTATTTTTATGTAGAATATAGAGATGTTTTAAAACAAATTCATAGCGGTATTTTTTTATTTACTTTCAATGAAGTTAATATTTGTTAAATATTAAATTAGGGATTGGTTATGAATTTTAATAATTATAATAGAATAAAAAAGTAGGATCGAATTTTGAATTTAAATTATGATTCTTGAACGTTTACATATTAGTTTACATTATTAAAATTAGAAGGAAAAAAAAAAAGGTTAAGAGTGGACTATTGTCAACTCTTGGAATAAGAAAAAGATAGAGGACAGTAATGAAACAACATTATGTATCAACCGCGCGTAAATAAACTTAAAAGTCGGTCACTCTATCATATATCAATATTAGTGCCCCCTCCCCCCCCCCCAACAAAAAAAAGAAAGAGAGAGAGAAAATTGATGGATTCGTCACTACTTGAGATATCCTATGTCAAGAGATTCTGTATTACATCCCCGTGCCAAATTTATTTTTTTATTAAATTTATTATAATTTAATTTGATTTAAATATTTTAATTAGAGTATATTAAAAAACTTGAAAAAATAATTATCACACAAGATACGTAATATGGTGGAACAAAGGATTTTATCTACTTTATAAAAGTGGCGGGGGGGGGGGGCGGTTCCCGCACACATGAAGCAGGTGAGTTTTTAACAAATACTAGTAAGAATTAATTAATTAAATTGAGAATACAATTACGAATCCTAAAATATATTTGAAATTAACTACCTCAAATTGTATGTATCCTTGTCAAAAATGTCATCTAGAATCACGTCTGATTGCACCTTCAAAGTTTAATTCGTACAAGCAAAATCAAAGCTTAATTTTAGGAAAGTATGATTAATTTAATTTTAGGTAATTACCTCCTACACTAGTTTATTTGATCAATTAATTGGAAAAAAATTATCTATTACATTTCCGTATTGCATTTTCTCTTGCACAAATGTTTTTTTTTTTTAGATTTTCTTCATTGTTTTCTTCGATTTCAATTTCTTAGGGTTTAGTTTAATTTTATACTTGTTATTTATAGTTTATCTTACCCAATTAGAATTTATTATATTTTTAGTATTAACAAGTGTAAAATTAAAATAAAGTACGAGAAATTGATATCCAAAAAAAATAAAAGAAAAATTAAAAAATTAATTGTGCCATAAAAAATGCAAACACGCCAACACAAAAATGCAATAGAGGATCCATGATAATTAATGAATGTCATTTTATTATATTTTAATTCTTCCTCTAATTAATTAAGGGCCTATTAATGTAGCTATCCACAAATTATGTTTGTTTGCCACCTCATGTTTCAAGATTACATGCATATATAATTGTACCTGTACTATTTCCCAGATTCAACCTTTTTTTTTTAATTTGCCATATTTCTTCATATATAAAATATAAGTCTATAACCTTGACAATTTTATTACTTTAAAAAAAAAAAAAAGAAACTTACTGTTAAATAAACATTTCCAATGAAAAAATGGTCAGAATTTTTTGGAGATGCAATGTGAAAATTCCGCGAAATTTGGTATGCATTTCGTACTAAAAAATATATTTGGATAATAAAAGCGTGCAAAACGCAATATATAGTTTAAATTGCAACATGTGTTTTTTTCATGTTCTAAAAATTAACAATTAATTAAGTGGTTTATTACTAATTAGTGCAATTTTTTTTGGGTACAACACTGTACCTTTAGGTTTCTAAATGTCTGATCTGAAACTATTTACAATTACCCGATCTGGCGATCTTTGAAAGTTTTAAAATTATATAAGAAAGTTTGATTTCAAAATTAAAATTGAAGATCGAATCAAGCTCAAAAGGTAAAAGTGAACAACTTCGAAAAGCTCCTGATGTATATTTTTCTTTACACCATTATAGATTATTTACCTCACAATGCTTTCCAAATATGCTTTCAATTTAATATTTTGAATTTGATTCGGCCTTCAAGTTTAGTTTTGAAATCGAACTATAAGTCATAATTATTAAAATCTTAAAAGATATCAATATCACATTGTAAGTTAAAGATTGAGATATTTTTCGTAGAAGTCTCAAAGGTGTAATTTTGCCCAGAATTTGAAGGTCGTAAATGACCAAGACTTGATGTTAATTACACCAAAACTCAAAATTTAAAACTAATTACAGCAACTTGTACCGAAACATAGTATTAGGCATGCAAGCATACATGTCAAACCCAAAATTTCATATAATAAGACGTTGCGGTCAATTTCACACGCAAGATAAATAGTGCGTTGTTGAGGTTCACGACACACACACAAATATATATAGATCAAAATTAAGGTCAGCAACGCAACTCATGACATATTGTTTGTCATTTACAAGCATTGGAAAAACAAAAATCAAAACCCTTTTAATACACATTATGCTCGTGTTACATGTTAACAATTAATTAGAAGAAAAAGGGTGAAACATTGTATATTTTTGTCCTCTAACTAGGTCATCATTCGCGTTTGGCCCTTTAAATTCATGCATATTAGAATTTTATGGTACATTGAATCCCACTAATATAGACTTCAATTTTGACTACCTCTGATTCATTGAATCCCATTAATATAGACTTAATATAGAAAATTAAGTTAGAAATTATCCAAATTATTAGTAAATAATATTTAAGCACAAAATTTCACATAATATTGATTAAAAATATTTAGGATTTGAATTTTTAATTAAATTTAGAGCTTTAATTATTTAATTTTGGGAGTTTCATACTGTCTTCAAATTTGGACAAAACCAGCTAGGCAATTATATTATACCTCGCGATTTCTTCAAAATTAATTTCCTCAAATATAATTGCAATGTCAATTTAATAACTGGCGTCCAATTAGAATCAAAATCAGATTTTTCAAATCAAATAAATTACAATAAAAGAGACGCCCAAACTTTAAAATTAGTGAACCCTAGATTATAATTTCAAAGTGTCTTCTCTCTTTTTTAGGTTGAAGGTAAATATATAAATGCTCAATATCACGCGCGATATATTAAAATCGTAAGTATATAATGTGTCACAAAGTTAATTAGTATTACTAATTTACTATACATATGATATGACAAATCTCGCTAACCAAGTCATTACGAACCAAAGTCACAGTATTATGCAATTAAATACGCAGCATCAACTTTCTAGTATATAATACATAACATCAAGTTTTCAAATCCAAGCTAATTAAACCTCTCTTTCTCGACCTCTCTCTCTTTGTTTTTTTTTTCACAGTCATTTTCATTTTAAATTTTAACAAAATGAGAAGAATTTTAAAAGAGGAGAAACCGAACCCTGACCTCCTTTGAAATTGAAATAGAAAGGCCAAGTACGATCGAGAGTTTGGTAGGCTGTAAACATGTATAATTAATACACACATGCACATCAATTTTGTGCCAAAAATAAAAAATAAAAAATAAAAATACACACACTGCATCATAGCATTGTCGGTACGGTGGTAGATTTCAAAGAAGATTACTGAATCACAAAGATTAGCATATATAAACAAGAAAATATCACAGTAATTAATTAAGATAACCTAATCTTTTTTTAGCCAGCTTCTCAGAGCTGTTAGCTACACGCAGATGCTTATAATCATGCTCTGTATGTATCTAGCAAGGTACAAATTAAGTGATGAGGTGATTATATCCGAACTCGAATTTGTAATCTTTCAATCATAAGATTGTCTACGCCATCATCTCGATCCATATAATCAAGGGAAAGATAATGTAACTTACCATTAATCATGAATTGAAGCTGCCATATGAATATGATACATTCAATTAAGGAGAAAGGCTACATGAGGGCTTTCATATTAATCTTGTATATATATTGTGATAGCTGAGAGTGCTGGATTCAACAAGCTACTTAAGACGAATAATTCATAATTGAAATTTAAATATCAATTAATTCCACATACCATATGAATATCTCTATTAATTAATTACATATAAATTTGCTTATATATAAAAAACAAGAATTTGCTCATCACAAATCATTCTCTTGAAACTGAAAACGCATGTAATCGTCTAATTACACTAAAGGAAATAAGAAAACATAAGATCTGAAAACAGCGCTGGATAAAAACCCTAATTTTCTCAAACAAAAAGAGAGCACAATAAGCAAAACAAACCGTTCCATCTTACACAATCCAAAAAAAAACATACAAATATAGTAGATCTGTAAAACTTACGGACAAAAAACCCTTTACAACGGTAATTTCGTCTTGGAACAAGAACATGGAACAAAACGTCCCGTTACTAGCTCTAGCCAAATACAATCCAAAACAACACAAAACATGGAACAAACACAAAGATCTCGCAACGTAGCTAGCTGTATAAGCTAGCAGTAACCCTCTAACTAATAGTTTACCTTTGCAAGAAATGCAAGAACCTTAATTTCCTCGAACACTAGGAAAAAACAAAAAGGCTGAAACCTTGAACTTATAAGAGATCGATCGGACCGTGATGCTCGATTCCCCACGAAGAAAGAGAAAGAAAAGTCATTCCATTTGAAGACGACGACGACTTTATGGAAGTGGTGTTGTGGAAAGAGTTTACCTCTTTTCATTACGAAAACGAAAACAGAAGTGAAATAATCCTATTTTCTTCTTCTTCCTCGTCGTCATCATTAAAAATAGCTGACAGCAGTCCATCTGTATGACCCCTTTTGTTGTATTTCTTCGGAGATAATGATGAAGGGTTTGATTTCTCTGCAGAGTGATTGTGGGCATAATGATGGCGGTTTTGAAGGGGAGTGGGGGGGTGGTTGAAGGGGGGTGGTGGTGGAGAGAGCATGATATGATATGAAATGATGATTACTTGTGGGTTCTGGCGCTGAGTTGAGATAGGAATGATAGATATAAAGAGTGATATATAAAATAAATAATATTGCAAGGGTTTTCGTGCTGTCCCTTTCTTGCTTTCCTTTTTGAATTTTTTTAGGATAGAGAGATAATTATTATTGACATTGATGAAACTGAGAGGACTCCTTTTCATTAGAATATTAGACTGCTTTGTGTTGACATCATTGCTTGCAAACCTGCTTCTTCTTTGGTAAAGTTTTCTTTTAATTCTTTTAATTTTTTTTTACTGAACTTTTTAATATTCATGTTATGTTATTAATTAATTTTTGCTTGATTCCCCCCCCCCCCTCCTTCTTGTTCAAATAAGAAGATAAATTACTTTGTTTCATCCTTTCAATTGTATGGAATTAATGTCGTTGGTCTTTCATTCTCATTTTGGAATCTGAAAACCAACAAAAATATTACTAATTAAATGATAGATGTCTATACTAACATTAGTTATTTGCAGCTGACTAACAAATAACATGAATGTATAGTATATATTTTGCAAAAAGTATTATATTCAAGAGATATTGACGTATTCTTTTTTCTCGTAAAACTTATTTGAGAATTTTATATCAGAGCACATTCTCTTAAAATAAATTCCTAAAAACAAAGCATTGAGGGAGTTTTCACTGCTGCTCGAGTTTTGTGTGAGGTAATTGACATGCACGGGGTTTTAATTTAAACTTCACTCAAGTCATTGTTGAAAGTGACTGGAATTAATTGGTGGTGACCGGATCAGGATGCTATTATGGACAACAAATTAATAAGATGTATCAGAATTTGGTAGTACTATTGTTTATTATTGTCGAAGCTTAATTGTTTCATGCTAATCCAAACTTGATTGTTCGACATATTTATAGCTAACTGTAGAAGTCAATGTTTTTTTTTTTTTTACTCACACATCCGACTTGTGGTATTGAGGAGGTTCGAACCCGTGACCGTTGGCCTCTGAGCAACCTTACTCCACCACTAGGCCATCCCCACCGGGACGGAGAAGCCAATGTTATGGCTTATAGATTTGTTAGTGACTATAATTTTTCCTAATATAACCCTCATTTTTGGAATGGATATTCATTCTTTATGAATCCTACTTGTTCTTGTCAAGTTAAGTTATTATCTATAAAAAAAGGGATAAAAAAAAATTAAACATAGATGCACATTCTTCCATGAAACACAACCAATCACATAACGTCATTTTCTTCGCCTTAAATAAATATAAAATATTTTATAAGAGCGTAAGATGGTAGTTGAATTCGCAAAATTCATTAATTCCTATGGTCTGAATCAACGTGTATTGTGCCTGTTTACAGAATTCCTATTCTTGAAGCTACATGATTATCGTTAAAAGATGATAATTTTATCACCAAATATTTAACAACTCGTTATTGAAACAAGAGTTGAATCCATTGTCCCCTTGGGGATGGCCTAGTGGTGGAGTAGTGTTTCTTGAGGTCAAAGGTCTCAAGTTCGACCCACCACTAACACCACTAGGTGTGAGCCGCTCACACCTGGCTTGCCAAGTGTGGTTTACCTCCCCTGTGTAGGTTTGCAGGCTATTACACAGGGGCGGGGTTTACCCAGTGCGCACCACGGTAGCGGCTGCGGATTACCCTCGACATCCAAAAAAGAGTTGAATCCATTGTCTCCTTGGTGGAGTGATGTTTTTTGAGGCCAAAGGTCTCAAGACCCACCACCAACACCACTAGGTGTGAGTCTGTCATACCTAACCTGCCAAGTGCATGTGGTTTACCTCATCTGTGTAGGTTTGCAGGCTGACAAGTGTGGTTTACCTATTACACAGTGAGTGTGAGCCTGTGGTTTACCTCATCTGTGTAGGTTTGCAGGCTGACAAGTGTGGTTTACCTATTACACAGTGAGTGTGAGCCTGTCACACCTGGCCTGCCAAGTGTGGTTTACCTCCTCTGTGTAGGTTTGCAGCCTGACAAGTGTGGTTTACCTATTACACAGGGGCGGGGTTTACCCAGTGCGCACCACGGTAGCGGCTGCGGATTACCCTCGACATCCAAAAAAGAGTTGAATCCATTGTCTCCTTGGTGGAGTGATGTTTTTTGAGGCCAAAGGTCTCAAGACCCACCACCAACACCACTAGGTGTGAGCCTGTCATACCTAACCTGCCAAGTGCATGTGGTTTACCTCATCTGTGTAGGTTTGCAGGCTGACAAGTGTGGTTTACCTATTACACAGTGAGTGTGAGCCTGTGGTTTACCTCATCTGTGTAGGTTTGCAGGCTGACAAGTGTGGTTTACCTATTACACAGTGAGTGTGAGCCTGTCACACCTGGCCTGCCAAGTGTGGTTTACCTCCTCGTGTGGTTTACCTCCTCTGTGTAGGTTTGCAGCCTGACAAGTGTGGTTTACCTATTACACAGGGGCGGGGTTTACCCAGTGCGCATCACGGTAGCGGCTGCGGGTTACTCTCGACATAAAAAAAAAAGAGCTGAATCCATTAATTAAAAGATAGTTCATTCCATCAATTAAATCGCTCCACAAAAATAAAACAAAATATATTGATCCTCTTGTAGAAAAAAAAAATAATATTAAGAAGTTTTTTGGTTTTTTTAGAAGAAAAGGGTATTCCCATGCATTTAGTCGTTAACGTGATTTACCTAAAAAATTTGCATATTTCAGTCTTTGTACTTTGTTTTTTTTTTAATTAAGATTATAATTTTTGGAATTTTTATTTTTACATTAAAATTTGGTTGGTGTG
Source organism: Perilla frutescens (assembly GCA_026008535.1). Lineage (NCBI taxonomy): Eukaryota > Viridiplantae > Streptophyta > Magnoliopsida > Lamiales > Lamiaceae > Perilla > Perilla frutescens. The sequence goes on from BRKX01000005.1 coordinate 68,265,639, forward strand.
CCTTAAAAAAAAAAAAAGAACTGAACTTTAACATTTATCAAAGTACATGAACTTAATCTTTACAAACAAAAAGCTTGAGAGCGAATTCTGGAAGAAAAAAAAAGATAGAACAAGTATAGAGACCCAATTGGCGTTTACAAATTAGAGTAGATGAACCGAATTTGAAAAAATAAAACAAAAAACATAGGGTTGGTTTTCAGTGCACAAGTCACACCACCCTACCTAGTCAGAGGGGCATGTGGCGTCCACGCGCCTGTCGATTTTTTTATTTTTTATTTTTTTTTATTTTGATTTTTTCCACCAAAAATAAATATAATTAAATAAATTTAAATATTTTAATTCAACGACTCTTACGGTGCACTCGTCCGACGCTAACGCAAGGGCTCATGCACCACACTCGATAATTAATTTATTTTAAAATAATTATATACCAAAAATGGAATTAATAAATCCTATAATTTTTTTGGCGACTCGCGCAATGTACTCGTCCGCCGCTTACGCGTGGGATCGTCCATTGTGCTCGATAATTAATTTTTATGAATTAAATATAAGTCGTGATTGGAATTAATAAATCCTAATAAATCATAAACCCCTAAACTCTAAATATTAATTATAATGGAACAAATTCTAATTTGAATTAAATAAACTAATTGAAGACAAGTAACAGACGTGAAGCTTTTAAAGCTATAAGTGATACTTTTGAATGTTTGAATGATATTTTTTAGTGTTACTGATGATATTTTTTTTTATAAGTTTTTTTTTAAATGAGGCGGGACCCGTGAATTGGGCGGGTTGACCCGCAAATTTGACCAAAGTTTGACACGTAATGAAAAGTTGATGAAAAATATAATATGTAGGAGTGTAAAATTACAAAATACTTTTTTTCTTCAAAATACTAGATAATTATCAAAGTAGATTAATGACGTCATGCATACGTACGAAGTTGGTCTGAGTCTGAGTCTGACAGTGGGATTATTTTAGAGCGCTGTTTGCGGTCCTATTTTTACTAATTTTGAGTACAATATTCGTCGCACTTTACCTGCCAAGAGACAACCTTTCTGCGTTGTAAAAAAATATTTTACACTAAAACATAATTCCAAAAATAGGGGGGCCGGAAACACTATTATTATTATTATTATTATTATTATTATTATTATTATTATTATTATTATTATTATTATTATTATTATTATTATTATTATTAATGTCCAGATACTATATCATGATTCATGAGTACTAAGATTTCTCCGATGTTACAAAAAAAGAACTTTTTCTTATATTAGAAATTTTAATTTGAGTTTTAAAAAAATATCAAAATATTAAGAATGTGCTCAGAAATACTATTAAACATTTAACACAATATTTTTTTACTTTCTTTGATAAATTACTAACTTAATATCGAAAATTTAAAGCAATATTTTATATAATTATTATATTCTATATTATAAAAATATTTTGTACGATGGATCACCTCATTCAACCCACAGCAGAGCAGGATTGAAGAAACCACAGTATAGACTATCATTGTCTAATCCATGCATGGAACCAGTACTAAATAATCATCAACACACATAAATAATCTGAATACTATATTTTTATTACCATAAATAGAAATACCCGCTGTCTACGTCAACATGCTGTGTATTTTGATAATATCAAAATAAAAGTTGAGATGATTTATATTGAGAATCTCAAAATTTATTGGCTGATGAAATTCAAACAAACTGGGTTCAAAATATAAGCGAAAAGCAGCGCACGCATGCAAAATCACAAAACAAATTGCCCTGCTACGTACATTACATATATTTTCATACAGCCTAAAAGCATGCACGAATCCATTTTGATCAGAGTATAATATACACCTTTCAACTCCAGAATCTTTATACATCTTAATATGGATGGGGCTTTTGAGAGAGAGAGAGAGAGAGAGAGAGAGAGTAATGCTCTGTACAGATTCCTGAACTATCAGACAGAGTTTGAATAGAGCAATAAATGACAAAAGGCTAAGATCACGCGGGTTGATTAATCTCAGAATTCTCTGTCTCTGAAAAGTTTTCTCGTAACAAAGTTCAATGAACAAGTTCAGAACGATTCCAAATGGCTGGTGACGAGATTTCACAAAAGATTAGCACAACAATCCCTTTCACCAACAAAAGGGAGTGAATAGCTCCGTTTCTTGACAAGAAAGATTCACCATGGTAAACACCCCTTTTGTTTTTTCTATGCTGTGGGCAGCTCAATCGCTCGTTGCGAAACGGAATATCATCAGACAAGCCAGTTTCTAGCTTAAGATCCAGAATGCAAGATTTGGTTTAGAGTTACCTGATGAGTGTGAAATAATATGCTATGTGCATTCTCTATTCCTTGCCTCTAAAGGAACACGACCAACTGCCAAACTGTTAGTCTAGTCGTTACTGGGAATGTCATCTGTTCTTCCATCAGCTGTAGCCTCTGAAACTACTCGTTCTTCAGTGGAAGATATCAAACCACACTCGAGTCTTATTGCTGATATGAGCTCGGGAGATATAATCGGACGAGCTGTTACCTCACCACCCATCGAGTCACGTTTCAAATCCACAATCCCCTTTCCACTAGCTTGACTAGGTACTATTCCTGATCCCCAACCTCTGTAGAGTATCACTTTGCTAGGTTCTTGAGATACGAGAATGGCACCCGTTGCTTGCTGGAAGGAAAAGATGATGAGAACAATTTTGCTTAATTCACAATCTAAATCAATTTATGAACTTAAAGCCCAACAACATACAGACCTCCAGATTGTAAATCACCTCCCGCGCTGATGTCCCCTTGGCTCTGCCTTTGATACTAACTATGGCTAGAGGATGCTTTTCAAAGTGCTCCTTTATTGATTTAGCAACTCCAGTGATGACATTGCTCTTGCCTGATATAACAATGGTAAAATAGGCATCAACTAGCATTTTTACAATCAGCTAATAATAAACGTAGATGAAAAAAAGTTGCAAGGAAGCTGATATCCATGGTTTAGAAATTCTGGTTTCTAGGTCAAGAAAAATACACATATGAACAAGCTAAAACAATTGATGCCACTTCTGTCCCTCTGCCAAATCCTCCCTCAACAGTTTAGGTCCCATGGTGTGCATGTAATGACTGAGTGGATGGGTTGCTAGGTTGTAGGATTGGGACCCCCCCCCCCCCATTTCAGGTGAACATAGAATCAAGCAAAAATACGAGCATAGATGCAGACACCATGACAACTCCATACCAAAAAATAAAAAAAAGAAACATCGATGAACCAACAGAGACATGATTAATAGTGTCTTTACGTTCTCTTATATTTTCATAAGGCGGATACACTTAAGTTTAACCATTTGTAGCTTTAGTTCCCTCAAGCAGCTGAACAATCCAGCATCCTTCCATAGATTGATTGGACAAAGTATATTTTAGACAATAGTTACACAAGTACAGTAGAGTAACAGATCAACAGCGTGGAGAAAAATGAGCATCAAGATTACCAACAGCAAGCAATGGTGCTCTTTTTATCTTCAAGGCCTGCTTCCTTAGGAGAAGCCTCTCTTTGTTTGAAAGCTGGAGAGCCCTAGAAGGCACCGAAGGTGGGCTCTGAGGGACAGCTTTCTGAACTGTGGTTCCGAGTTCAGCATTCCTGTTACCGCCGGCATTATATTTCCCAGCTCGACTACGAGACTGGGTGTAACTGGGGGTTGAACCGCGTGTTCTATCTTGTGGCTAAAATCATTAAAACATGCCTCAATTAAAAACATGCTTAATAGTACATAAAAATGTTTAATCATTAAACAAAAAACATATAAACAATGTCTTCAGTATTTACCCTCCCAACATTTCCAATTTGCTGTTTTATGCTTGCAAAATCTTTGGTTCCCTTAGGTAATGATTTGTGATGAACCCCTGGTTCTACTTTGTCAAACAAATACTTGCCTTTCGCTGCAGGCCCTACAGAGTCATCTCTGGGTAAGTTCTGTTGACTAAAACCCAAAGTCTCTTTTGTATTGTGCACGCAATCCTCTGGGTCTGTAACAGTTGCATCAGTTCCACCAGTTTCTCTAGCCTTCAACCATTATGGGAAAAGAAACGGACACAAAAGGGAGCTTTGTGAAGTATGTTCCATTCAAGAGAAGGAAGACCACAAAAATCATGAAGACTACATACATTTACTAGCACATACTAGCAATACGACCCATTTGCTGCAAATAAAGCTGTTCAGGCAGGGGGGCGGGGGAGGCGGGGACCAAGAAGTAGATTCTACAGGTAATGCATATTTTAAGCTGTTTATAAAGCAGATTACAGCAAATCCGACTATGTCTGGATGCTCCGGGTTAAGTTGTAAACAAGCATATAACGAAGCAAATATCCATATGTTTAACCCACTGTATGATGAATATCAAATAACAGATCATCATAAACCAGATATAATACAAAGGGTGCCAGTCACTTTTACATGCACGCGATTGACACATATGACCAGCAAGAAGTTGTGGTTTCCTAGCATATGATTCAAAATTCTCAATCAAATAGAAGCAAAGTTTGAATGATAATATTAATAAAAAAATTCATGTTCTATCGGTGAAACTATAATTATCTTTTATGCATCATCATTTAGAAAGCTAATTTGTATATTCGCGCATTAGAGAAAATAGTTTTGCACGTCTAATGATATTTCTGGGAAGTGAAAAGGATAACTTAAAATCTGAACCTTCATCCTGGACCCGATAAAGGAAGAAAGGGGTATAGAATATATGGAAAGTAGTTAATTCAACTTTACCTCATCAGCAGGATCTTCAAAGTAAGACTGGCAATCACTGTCAGAGTCTCTATGTGAGATTTTGTCATTGTCATAGCAATGTTCATTATTCTCCTGGTCAACCTGTGGGTGACAGAAATACACACAAAAGACTAAATGGGGGAACTAATAGAACAACTGAAAAGCAAGCGCACCTGGCACCTGAAAACATAAAACATAACTTACAGCTCCAGGTTTCAAATCTTTCGTCAACTGCATATCATTTATATCTTCATTTTTGTCCTAGAAAATATAACTTTTAACATGACTGCAATATTCAGTAGATTATTAGGCTAAAATGAGTAGATCTGGAGGAAATATACCATTTTGAGCTTCAACGCATCAATATGCCTGTTGAGCTTCAAAACATGTAGTTTCAAGGACTGCATCAGGTAGAAATGATGCGTAAGACTATGACAAAAGTCACTTGCTTGAGCTTTCAAGAAAGGATAAGTTAAGGAAGAAAAGAGGAAAATACAATAGAGAGCAAAAAGGATAAATCAACTAACAACATGACATAATATTTTTTTAAATGCATCAAAGCACACACATATGACATGAATTTCACCAAGATTAGGAATTGAGCATTCATAAGGCTTGTTTTTATGAGATTAAAGAAACATTCTAGTAGCATATTCTATGTGTTTCTTCATCAAGCACAAGATTCATCCAGTCTCTCTATTACATGGCATAATTTTGGTCCCGAAAACAGTTCCACTTCCTCCGTACTAGTAGTTGACTCAAACTTGGGTTAACAGGGGAAAAAAATGATTTAAGCATACAAAAAGTAATTGCATATTCTTGATATCCTTGACAATAGGGGAGAATATATTTAGTCTTGTACTAGACAAATTCCACCAACCCACCACATACCCTTTTTCTCTATGTTTGTACTTGACTCAGTTAGAGACTACAAAAAAAAGACAAGAGCTACATTTGAGGTCATTAAGAAGCATCAGCAATCTTGTATCTCATAAGCATTGCAACTATACCTCATGACGTTGTGCCTCTAGTGAACGTTTCATTGCTTCTCTTTTGCTCAGAAGTGACCGAGGCCTCAATGAAGCAGGGCGTGTATAGTTTTTTCCACGATATACAATGATGACATAACCTTTACTGACTGGCTCAACAGCTACTAATATTCCACCACTTTCAGCTTCTAAGATACGTGCTACTTCATGAACCTCTTCAATGCTCCTTTTGCCAATACATACCTTAACCAGTTCCCTGTATTTCCAGTGCAGATGCATGTTTTCTACTGTACCATCAAATACTCCTCTCCGTCCTGAAATATAAAAAGAAACAGTTACGTGATAATATCAATCATATTTAGAAATGGTTAACATATGCTGGCAAACTACTTTTCTTAGGGCTCCTGCACTGTAAACACTCACCCAATAGTAGGAAGGGTTTCATCCTCAAACCCACTTTTCTAAGCATATGCCTTTCTTCTTCAGTTATACCCTCTTTATCTACTGGAGGTGGTTGAAGAGTCTGTTCTTCCTCTAGATCTGCTAAAAGCTTCTCTGCCCGGGCTTTTTTTGCTAAGGCCTTCAATAAATCAAAACAAAACATTACACAAGAAGCGAAAAGCTGACAAAAGATTTAGATGACTAATTGCATCAATTAACGCTTACCATGGACAAGTTGGTGCTTGTTCTCTCCATTGCTGCCGCTGCGGACCTCACCTTCCTCCTTTCAATGCGATCCTGCCATTTTTGGACGTTTTCTTTGTCTTGCTCTGCTTCAGCAGCATTTTCATTCGATGCACTTTTATATTGTTCATTCACAATTGATAAGTTGCCTGTCACGGTTTTTGATACATCTAGTCCATATCTCCTACGTTCTTCAATGGCTGAAGAGACCGCAGCAGGCAAGAAATCCTTTCCTCGGTAGAAAACAATGAATTCTTTATCTCTTGAAAGTAAGCTTCCCCCAGTCAACCACTGCAAGAGTTCATGTTCAAGTACATAATGTCTCTGACAAATATTAGGCAATCACCACCCAATCAAAGTTTTTATTTTTTCACTGTATTACCACGAGTTCTGATATCAGGAAGGCAGAAGACTTAATAAATGGAAGATTTGTATTTAAACCTACCACTATGATGGGCATGTACAGCAGTAATCAGACAGTAGCACAAACCTTTATTTCTTCTGCAATCAATTCACTATTTGTGTTCTGAACTCCTCTCTTGATGGCAATTTTTGCAATTTCACATTTCTCCCAGAGTTTAAGAATGGCAGCAGCTAAACCTTGAAGTTTCCTATTTCTCCCTGAGGTACAAATGATCAAAGAAGCTATGAAGCAGCTAGAAAGGCAAAATTAATATACCAGTGTTACTTGATATATGAGTCTTACCTCCCAAGAGTTTGAAATAACTTACTAGAACTGTTAAGTTTCATGGCAAGCATAATAAACTAATCTGATACTAGGTCAAATGTGATTAAACCCAAAATCAGATATTGGGGTGTATGTGTGGAGGAAACATCTGATCTAATGCAAAATGGCATGATAAAGGCAAATAAAGTCTCTATAATGTCATTGTAATAAAGTAGTGTGAGTGTAACTCAGGGGGGAAGAAAAGATGACTAACCCAAAGCAAAATGACAAGGGAAAGGCCGGCCAAGTCTACGTAAAGTAGTCATTTCATCATTCGTCAACTTAGGTTTAACTCCATATGGAAGTAAACGGAAAGGTTTCCTGTAACCAGGAACTACTGCTGGCAAACAATCGGCATCAACAGGCAAAGGATCACAACCCCACCAATCACTAAACCGAGGACCAAGTCCTTCTAACAATGCATCAGCTTCCTCAGCAAGCTGTGCCTCCCCAGGTAGTTGGAAGCGGGCTCTATTTGGCAAACCCACACCCTGTATCAGGGATGGACGCGGGGCTTGTGTATCAGATTTCAGTCCAGAAGAAACCAGAGCACTGGTACTGAGTATTCTTTGATTCTTGTCTATATCAGGAGATTCTTTAGAAGACGAGTCATCAGACAATTTATCAGTTACAAAGTATGGATATTTGTACTCAACTCCTCTGTACAAGATTATATGACTCCCTGATCGCCAAATAACTAGACCTCCAGTTTTTTTCTGAAAAAAATACCATTTAAATTTGCGTCAAATGAACATATTATAGTGAAACTACCAAACCAAATGAATAATTTGCATACAGGGGCAAGCATTCTTCATAACAAGGTAGCCCAATATCTTAAAATCACAACTCCAAACTACTTTGATTGCTTGCATACATTGTGATTTACTCCAGTTTTAAACAAATAAAATTTGACACAAATCCAACCTCCAACAATTCATGAGTCCTCTTCATGTTGAGCCTGCATATGTCCTCGCACATGATCTTCACCACCTCGGAGCGCCTCCATCGTTCATGAATCCCATTCACAATCCCTTCTGTAATTCCAGCTTTTCCTAACTTCAACTTCTTCCTCAATCCAATCCCAACACTTCTCAGCCTCCTCAGCTCCTCTGCCGGCAACGTGAGCTCGGCCAAACTCGGGGCACTCTCCCTCCTTCCCTGAGCTCCCTCCCTACGTTTCCTAACCCCCTCTCGTTCCTCCTCCTCCACCACCCTGCGCTTCAACTCATGAAACCTCTGTATCAATTTCCCCGACCCGGGCTCAGGAACCGGGTTCTCAGGCGTACTCCAGCTCGAGTCCAGTGTATGCCCGACCCGATACTTGGGCAAACGCGTCGGAAACGGGACGAAAATATCTCCCGGAGAATTAGCGCCGGAAATTGAAGTTTCGTGGGAAGCATCGCTGCTACTGTCTTCCACATATCCAAGACTGCGAAGCTTCTCCGCTATTCGCTGAATGGCAGACTGCGGAAGAGTTTGAGTGTCGGCCCCGCCGCCGCCGGAACCGGCGGGAACGGAGATTCGCCGGCGGAAGGGTTTGAGCGGGAAATTTGGGTAATTACAAACTGAGTTTTGGGGCAAAGGTTTTAAGAGGGTTTTGGGAGGGAGAAAGGAAAAATGGCGATTGCAATTGCATAGGGGAACCAACATTTTTCAGTTAACTTTTCTCTTTGGGAATTCGGGAATTGAAGGATAAATATATTTCAATCATCATCATTCATCAGCTAACGGCTTTTCTCTTCTTTTGTTTTTTTTTTTTTTTTAAGTTTCTCTTGTTGTTTTGCATTTTAGTCCTCCGAGTTTGACGCCTCTTCTAACAAGACCTCAAATTTTATTAGACCTCTATTAAATTTTAATTGCCACTATGATCCCTTGAATTATGGATGAATAATAACCGTTTGATTAGTGAATTAAGTTCAAATCTTAGAGAAATTTTGATTAGGCCTAATTTGATTTTTTTAATGGAGGGATGGAGAATTGGAATACCTAATTTGATTATAGCAAAAGTATGATCATAACCAAAGTATTGATTTAAGAATCATATCATTTATTTGAATGTAAATTCTAGATGAATTATGTCCATTAGATTTGTCACGAGAATGCTTAGGATCAATCGTATTTTAATTGAATTTTATATTCATTTAATATAATGCAGTAAGATCATATTTGTTATGAAAATTTTATTTTGATATTTTCCATTGATTTTGGAGGATAATTTTTTGAAAATCAAATCAAATTTATTTTAAAAAATTAATTACCATTTTCATTTTTAAGACCAACTTGAAACTTGAAGGTGAAAAAAATATTAAAAAATAATAACTTAAAAGTTTGAAATGTAAAAATAACACAACAATATATTATATTATTTTTCTCTCCAATTTCAAAATCGTACACTACTAAAATACAACATCTTCAATGTGAAAAATATTAAAAAATAACAACTTAAGCATTGTGAAACATAATCGTGTGGTGAGTAGTTGTGTATTAGAGTGGATTTAATTTTCCTAATATATAGGCTTTAATCACTAGGCAGTTGAATTATCTTAACATTATTGCACATATTTGTCATTGTGGGTCCGATTTTCATAACATTTTATATGAGTAACGCCCCAGGCCCACGGACCCCGGGTGCGCTCGATCGAGCCCTGGAGCCAGTCCTGGTGTGCTCAAATCGGACTCCGAGGGACGATCCCATAGAAGAAAGTGCACGACGAGGACGTCGTGTCTCCAACGGGGGAAGAATGTGACGTCTCAAATTGGTGGAAGAATGAAAGTATGATGAGTATATAAATAGGCTCAATGGACTTTCTAACAATTTGGGTTAACCATTTTCAAAATGGGAAATGCTCTTAAAATTAAATTTAGACTCTGTCATATACAATGTTATAAAAATCGAACCAGACCAATGGTAGGTATAGTAATAGATGAGAATAAAAACCATATACTATGGAGTATATCTTTGTATTTTATACAATGATATGAAAATCGGACATAGTATATGTTTGTATTTTTATTTTATTTTTAAAATTGAGTTTTCGTACTTGTATATGTAAATTTTTAGTCCATGTAAAATAGTTTGACCATATAATATTGGACACTTCGATCAATTTTACATGTCAATACAATATTATTTTTTGTCACTAACACTTTACAAATTAGTTTTATTCTCCTTGAAAAATAAAATTCATGTTTGATAAATATTTTCAAATAAATTGAAACTCACAACGAATCTAATTTAATTGACAAATAGTGTAATTTTCTACTTCTTTTTCTTAGTTTTATAGTTCTTGATATAGAAAAATAATTTTTTTATTGAGAAAAACTTAAGAAAAAACTAATATATGTGCACCTACACGAGCGTGTATCCAATTTCACAAGTTTTAAACAGACAAGATTTCGTACGCATCCAAACCTCCAACCATTCATGAGTCCTCTTCATGTTGAGCCTGCATATGTCCTTGAGAATTTTCAAGCAATTTACTCAGACAGTTAGTTACGGCAACATGGAGCACACAGTTTCATACATCAAATTAATATATATACAGACAATGAACGAATACCAAGAACTGTAAAGGTTATATAGTTCCCTTTACAGTTCAATTTTTCGTATGTTTTCCTCCAAACAGTTGGCTTGGAGCATGTCGGAATTTACATGATATCCACAAGAAGGGTCGTCGAGTTCTTATGTGCATTAATTCACAAACCATGACGAGATGCACAGTGATCAGCCAGTTAAATGTGTAAGGAATGTAGCTTCATTCCTGCAGACAACAGAGGTAAATCGGGCAGTAAGAACAAAAAGGATGACTACATTTAGTTTGGACTTTGGAGACAGAGTTATGTCAGACCCGTCTCATGGGTCATCTTGACACAAGTTTTAGAATTCCAAAAATGATCAAAATGGAAGAGGCTACCATTGCTTAAATCACATTTCGGCAATGAGGTATTGTTCCACGGTGATAGGCAGAGGATCACCATACCAGTTGATCATGAATATATTTTCGATGTCTAATTTGAAGATCTGGAAATTGTGATTTTTAGGCCATCCTGTCAAAATTTAGAAGCTAAGCTAAGTTAAACAAAAATTAACATAACAAGATCTCAAATTTTATTAGACCTCTATTAAATTTTGATTGCCGCCATTATCCCTTGAATTATGGAGGAATAATAAGCTTTTGATTAGTGAATTAAGTCCAAAGCTTAGAGAAATTTTGATTAGGCCTAATTTGATGTTTGATTAGTGAATTAAGTCCAAAGCTTAGAGAAATTTTGATTGGGCCTAATTTGATTTTTCAGTCGAGGGACGGAGAATTGGAATTTGTACCTAATTTGATTTTAGCAAAATTATGATCATAACCAAAGTATTGATCTAAGAAGCGAATCATTTATTTGAATGTAAATTCTAGATGAATTATATCCATTAGATTTGTTACAAGAATGCTTAAGATCAATCGTATTTTAATTTTTTTTATATTTATTTAATATAGTGAGGTCATATTTGTCATGAAAAATTTATTGTGATATTTTCCATTGATTTTGGAGGACGATTTTTTTAAAATCAAATAAAATTTATTTTAAAAAATTAAATTGTCATTCTCATTTTTAAGACCAACTTGAAACTTGAAGGTGAAAAAATATTAAAAAATAATGACTTAAAAGTTTTGAAATGTTAAAATAATTAACACGACAATATATTATATCAATTTTCTCCCCAATTTCAAAATCGTACAATATTAAAATACAAACATCTTCAATGTGAAAAATATTAAGAAATAACAACTTAAGCATTGTGAAACATAAAAGTAGCATAGGTGAAACTATCTTAACATTATTGCACATATTTGTGATTGTGCACCCACAATGAAAATAATAGTGTATGATTTTGAAATTGGAATAAGGATGACATAATATATCGTAATATTATTTTTACATTTCAAAATATTTAATGTTTTTATCACACTCAAGTTGCTCTTAAAAAATCCCTAAAAAAAAGTTGCTCTTAAAAAGGAAAATGATTATATGATTTTTGAAATTAAAATTTATTTTACTTTGGAAAAACCATACTCCAAAATTAAGGGTGGGTAGTTGTCTATTAGTGTGGGTTTAATTTCCTTAACAAAGAACATCGACTCGCTCTTCCACTCGAATGTTTTCGAATCTCATGTCCATGACATCTTGATTTTCAAGCTGCATGTCCACCTTTTCCTCACGCTCTTCGTTGAGCCGAAGGATCTTGATTTGAAGTTGCTGCATTTTCTGTTGTGCCTCTTGTAATTCTTCGACAATTTCTTTCAAACTCTCTGCAACCGCTTGATTCTGTTTAAATGCGGCATCGTACGCAACCAGATGCGTGTGCCCTCTCATTGCCGAATGCATGTTTGCAGCTTTTTTTTTAGAATTTCAATTCAAAGAGGTATATGATTTTGGACTGATAAAAGTAATGAGAGAATATGAAAGACATTTTTGGAAGCGTTCGATTTCTTTCCCTAATTAATAATATCCGTTGATCTTTACAAATTAATTGTTGAAATTTATCTCTAAAACACTAGAGGTTTGTATGCATGATAATCTTCCCATACATACACACACGCACTTGTTTATTGTTTAAATAGCATATGTTTTCGTATCTCTTTCAGAAAAATTATAATTGAAACAACCAAACATTCTTTCACATTTTATTTCTCTCCACTCTTCTACCATGTTATGACATAATTCACTGTTCTACCATGTCATGCCATTTTATTTCTCTCCACTCTTTTACCATATTATGACATAATCCACCCTTCTACCATGTCATGACATGACCGGCCAGATGACACACTCTTCTACCATGTTATGACATAACCCAAATGGTAAACACTCCAGCAAGCTCCAACAGATGACACATTCTTCTACCATGTCATGACATGACAACAGATGACACATGTATCATTACCTCTCCAGGTTAAGCTTTAATTGTACCAGTAATAGCCCCATCATCTTGGAGACTAGCATCTTTGTTACTCATTCATGCACCTCATTTAATTGTAGAAACTCATTTTGTATTATTTTTAGTGTTTTATTAATAATTTTAGTGCAAATTGAGTAAAATAGAAGTTGTAGACAAAGACGGTTGAGCTTGAAATAATTAGAATTTAATTTGGACAAAAAAGATCGAGACTGAAATAAATAGACATAATTTGACCCAAAATATAGCGCTGAATTAGAGGCCCAATCGGCCAAGTCAACCCACGAAAATTTTGATACTACCCACGAAATTCGGGTTTTTATTTTTCCAAATCATTTTAAAAATGTTTTTGCATTTTTTATAATATAAATGGCGACATTAGTAGATGTTAATTGAGATTTAAATTTCAATTCAAGATTACCCACTCTTTTATACAACAACTCACATTTTTCCAATTTGTCAATTTGTCATGATTAGGCCTAATTTGATTTTTTTAATCGAGGGATGGAGAATTGAAATTTGTACCTAATTTGATTATAGCAAAAGTATGATCATAACCAAAGTATTGATCTAAGAAGTGAATCATTTATTTGAATGTAAATTTTAGGATCAATCGTATTTTAATTATTTTTTATATAAATTTAATGTAGTGAGGTCATATTTGTCATGAAAAATTTATTGTGATATTTTCCGTTGATTTTGGAGGACAATTTTTTGAAAATCAAATCAAATTTATTTTAAAAAATTAAATTACCATTCTCATTTTTAAGACCAACTTGAAACTTGAAGGTGAAAAAATATTAAAAAATAATGACTTAAAAGATTTGAAATGTTAAAATAATTAACACAACAATATATTATATCATTTTTCTCCCTAATTTCAAAATTGTACACTATCAAAATACAAACATCTTCAATGTGAAAAATATTAAGAAATAACAACTTAAGCATTGTGAAACATAAAAGTAGCATAATTGTGGGTGAAACTATCTTAACATTATTGCACATATTTGTGATTGTGCACCTACAATGAAAATAATAGTGTATGATTTTGAAATTGGAATAAGGATGACATAATATATCATAATATTATTTTTACATTTCAAAATATTTAATGATTTTATCACACTCAAGTTGCTCTTAAAAAATCTCTCAAAAAATAAGTTGCTCTTAAAAAGAAAAATGATGATATGATTTTTGAAATTAAAATTTATTTGACTTTGGAAAAATCATACTCCAAAATTAAGGGTGGGTAGTTGTCTATTATAGTGGGTTTAATTTCCTTAACAAATAAGCGAGAATTATAAAACAATTGAACACCCTAAGCATTGTTGTACATTTTACCCTTTATTGCATATAAAATTTTAAAAAATAACATTACTATTAATTTATCCTCTAATTAATAATACACTTTGATCTAATTAAGAGATTAATTCATCCATAATTTACACGTTTATGCTTACGTACATTGTTATGACCGTTGTCCAGAACAATGATAATGTACTTGGAAAAATCAAATATTGAAATGATTTATGAATTGTCATAAAGATAATGACAATCAACCACTTATAACAAGAGCAATGTAAAGCCCTTGATAAATAAATATAGTGCTGTGACACCGTTGAATCCAGTCTTCACTGATTGATGTTGGTATCATTTCAAACAAGCTTGAACATATATATGTTCAAATTCGACTCGATTCATTTACTCGGGTTCAAATTTCCTGTTGTACTTCTCAGCGTTTTATTTTGTATTTCACTATCAAATTTTTAATTTTAATAATATTTATTATAAAATAAAAATTAATTCTAACATAAATAATCATAGTCAATATTTATCACTAAATTAAAAAAATGAATTAAAAATGTATAAAATATAATTTTAAATTAATCAGTCATAATAAAGAATTACTAGTATTGCACCCGTGCCATGCACGGAGAGTGGGGTACACATTTAAAATTTTATTAAAATATGATCACAATAAAAAAAAATATTGCTTCAATTATCGTACTGAAACAACACTCATGCATAATGTAAAATATAAATCATGAATTGAAGTATAATTTGCATCTTCAATTTAAATCATGAATTGGTAGGACATCCGTTACGTTGTATTTCTCGGGGTTCAGAGTGCTTTTCAACTTTTTCAATAATGTCTGTTATAATAAAAAAATTATATATATTAGTAAAACAAAAACATATAAACAATATAAACTGAAATTTTAATATTAAGTGTAGTTAATACCAAAAAGCAAACCCTCATCAAATGGACCAACTCTTATAAAGATGTGAAATCTCAAAATTGGAACATGTAGTGTGGAAAACCTTCATCCACGATGGGGATAACTTTCGTATAGTAAGAAGAGATGAATTTGAACAAATGTTGGGTTGTTCTATATTTCATCCTATTATCTTGTATATCGAAAAATTGAAAAGCGTATAAACCGCCTTCCACAAATTCGATATTAAGCCGCTCGAGCTCTGACTTCCTCATGGTACCGTGTATATGGTCACCGACACGGTCATGGAGAATTATCTCGAGAGTTGGTTTAGCATGCGATCATGGAGAATTATCTCGATATTGAGTTAGTTTCAATATCAATTCATATATGGAATGGCCGGTTTCCCTAACCCTCTCAACTAAACTGAAAAATGGAGACATGAAGTTATGATTTGGAATGAATTAATTTCTTATAAAATGCAATAGAGCGTTTGATTTGTATGCGTAGCATACGGATCTATTTATAAAATCATACGACGAAAAATATTTATGGTATGAATTGAATTTTTGATGAATTGGATTTGTTCTATTATATATGGTTTATATATGTACACAAATCTCTAAAATATATGTGATAATATATCTTTAACGTGTGAAAATTAATGAGGATATATTCATATATATTATATTATACATTATACATATCATTAGTAGATTAATAGATATCATTAGATAATATTGCGGGGAATATCTTATTAATATGGAGATGATTATACAACATTCACATTGAGATATTGCAGATTTTATAAATGAATTAAAAAAATAAGTTTCACGAAGTGCGCGTATTATCAGTAGAATTTTTAAGGGGAATATTTAATTAGATTAGGTTCATTATATGTGATTTATATATCCTCAATCCAATATTAGGTCCTAGATACCATTCTCATTTAATATTTCATATATTAATTCTTAATATAAATAGATATGGTGTGTGTGTGTGTATAATCAAATTTATCCATATATAATATAAATATATACACAAACTCCTAATATTAATATTTCACGGCTGAGAGTTGTTCATCCCTAATATTAATATTCATATATTAATTCCTAATATAAATAGATATGGTGTCTATGTATATATATAATGAAACTTATCTATCACTAATATTATATGTACGTAATTTATATATTAAGAGAAAATATTAGCTTCTCAATTAGTATAAATAAATATGGTGTCTATGTATATATATAATGAAAGTTATCTATCCTAATATCTATCACTACATTATACGTACGTAATCTATATATTAAGAGAAAATATTAGCTGCTCAATTAGGAATAGTGATTTGGGCGGGAAAAGTTGTTATTTCTATTTTCGATAACTATCTTACTTTTAGATAATATATAGATTAATTGAAAGTTAAAAATTAAATATAAAAAATAATTATAAATCCTAATTAGGTGGGGTGAACCCTGAAAAACAATCTTAAAATTAAACTAAATCACAAAAAAATATAATTGAAAATAAAAAATATATAAAAAAATTCATAATTTAAAGGTGTAACACAAATTATAACACAGAGAGTGTAATAGGAAATCCCAAGCCATTTAGACAGCTCCTAATCACTGTGTATATGAAAATTCACTTCATATTTTTGGGAACATAATAATATCACGTACCTTCTGAACGTTGAAAATCGCTTTCTTAGATTCTTTGAAACACAATAGTATTATATACCTTCTTAGTTCTTACTGGTTTGAGTTGAAAGCAATCGAACTTAAAAAACAAGAATGTCAATATATGTGGAAATTATTTGTATGGTTTTTGTGTCGTCAATTGTTTTTTTTTTTTTTTTTATAAAGGGTCAACCGTAATTAATTAATATTATGATTAATTAAGATATATTATTTTTTTCAATCCAAAAATCATACATAATTGATTGTATTTTAATATTTTTTAATTGGAAAATTTTATTTTCTACGCGCATGGGAAAATTGAAATTTTAAAACAGAAATATAAAGAAATCGAAAAGATGAGAGAAACCTAAAAATTAGAGGGTGATTAAGGATAATCAAAGACCGAAAAGATGAGAGACCTAAAAATTAGAGGGGGATTAAGGATAATCAAAGACGCAGTGGTGTTAGAAACTCTAATCGCATTCTTGTAGCCATCGCCGCTTACATGACCTATCTAAATAATCGTGACCGTTCGGTTTTAAAAATGTTAGTTAATCATATGAAATGTTAACTTTATTTTTAGGAAAAAAAAACACAGCAAAAATAATTAGTCAAAATCAGAACATTCAAACATAAGAATGCCTATCAAAATATATACAACGCCTATCAAAATCTCTAACAACAAGTTGTGCAAGAAAACATGTCGTCTTGTTTAGATTACGACGAGCGCAATTGTATGTCACCTCAAGATGAGAAGCTTAGGTTTTGATAGATGACAAAGCTCTCCAACATATATTAGATAAATCTTTTCTATTAGGTTGATTTTATATGATTATATTATATTATTAATTAAGGGTGTTGCCATTCACACCACTATTTTTTCAATATACACCACTTTTACTACATACACCACCATATAAAAAAAAAATTTAGTATTTTTTCTATATACACCACATTTTTTCCTATTCTTACCCTTTGATTAAAAGAAACAATACTAATCAATTAAAAAAGAACAAAAAAAAAATTGCAGCGGAGAATGGTCTGGTGTTTCAGCCCTCATTGTCTTCTCCAATTATAAAAAATCTATTGCCTCGTATCTTCCCCTCTCTTCCCAAATGAGAAATCCCTTGTGCGTCGTCGACTTCTCCCTCTCTCCCGAATGATAAATTCGTTGTCATCGCCCTCCTCCGCTTCGTTGCAATCCGCCGCCATCGAGAACTAAATTTTATGAAGGACTCTTGTTAGAATTTATTTTGAAAAATGATTAAGAGCTTCGAAAAAATATTTTCGAACCATAGTTCCATGCTCGAATTTGTTTCTTCGATGTCTCCTGTGAAAAGTTTTCAAACTACACTCATCGATGCGTCTTCATCATTGGCAGATGGATCTGTGCGGTGAATAAACGCTTGGGCTTGGGTTAGTTTAGGTTTCCGGTGAATAAATAAATTTCCTAAATCTTTTTGGGGTTATGGAGGTGGCCGGATTATAGGTGAAGAACCGTCTGCCATTGCCGGAAGTAGACGAAGAATAGGTAAGATAAGATATGAAAAAAGAAAAGGGAACATAAAAACAAAAGGGTATTTAAATAATTTAATAATTAATTAATTTTGAATTAATTTTAATAGTGGTGTATAATGAAAAATCAATGGTGTATTTAGAAACACCCATTAATTAATTTTCAATAATTTAGATATATATTTACATTGATGATACCGAAAACATGCTAACTTCTGAACTTCACAATCAACCAACGTAAGTTTCTATATATATATATAATTAAATCATATCCATTTATGTATTTCAAAATGGGAAATGCTCTTAAAATTAAATTTAGACTCAGTCATATACCATGTTATGAAAATCGGACCAAACAAATGGTAGGTATAGTAATAAATCAGAATAAAAACCATATACTATGGAGTATATCTTTGTATTTTATACAATGATATGAAAATTGGACATAGTATATATGTTTGTATTTTTATTTTATTTTTAAAATTGAGTTTTCGTACTTGTATATGTAAATTTTTAGTCCATGTAAAATAGTTTTGACCATATAATATTGGACACTTCGATCAATTTTACATGTCAATACAATATTATTTTTTGTCACTAACACTTTACGAATTAGTTTTATTCTCCTTGAAAAATAAAATTCATGTCTGGTAAATGTTTTCAAATAAATTGAAACTCACAATGAATCTAATTTAATCGATAAATAGTGTAATTTTCTACTTCTTTTTCTTAGTTCTATAGTCCTTGATAAAGAAAAATAATTTTTTTATTGAGAAAAACTTAAGAAAAAAACTAATATATGTGCATCCACATGAGTGTGTATCCAATTACACAAGTTTTAAACAAACAAAATTTCATATGCATTCAAACCTCTAACCATTCATGAGTGAGGACTCGGGACTCATGTTGAGCCTCCATATATCCTTGAGAATTTTCAAGCAATTTACTCAAACAGTTAGTTACATTAGTTACAGCAACATGGAGCACACAGTTTCATACATCAAATTAATATATACATAGACAATGAACGAATACCAAGAACTGTAAAGGTTATATAGTTCCATTTACAGTTCGATTATTCGTATGTTTTCCTCCAAACAGCTGGCTTGGAGCATGTCAGAATTTACACGATATCCACGAGCAGAAGGGTCGTCGAGTTCTGCTGTGCATTAATTCACAAACCATGACGGGATGCACAGTGATCAGGCAGTTAAATGCGCAAGGAATGCAACTTCGTTCCTGCAGATAACAGAGGTAAATCAGGCCGTAAGAACAAAAGGGATGATTACGTCTAGTTTGGACTTTGGAGACAAAGTTATGCCAGATCCGTCTCACGGGTCATCTTGACACAAGTTTTTGTATTCCAAAAATGATCGGAATGGAAGAGGCTACTATTGTTTAACTCACATTTCGGCATTGAGGTACTGTTCCACGGTGATAGGCTGAGGACCACCATACCAGTTGATCATGAATATATTTTCGATGTTTAATTTGAAGATCTGGAAATTGTGATTTTTAGGCCAACCTGTCAAAATTTCAAAGCTAAGCTAAATTAAACAAAAATTAACATAACAGAAAAGAGCATCGGTTGATATCTACATCATCGGATGGAAAAAGAACTACTGCAGTTATTTCTAGAGACATTCACTTACTTTGCATTGCGGGGTGCTTCGTGAACAATGCAGTTCGAGCAAACTCAACTTCATCTGGAGTTCCCTCGAGTAGCTTTAACTGAAAATCCAGTTACAAAGTGAAATGCTCGGTTATCAAACATGAATCGGTTATGAGAAAAGGGCAACCTCACTTCAAAATGCAAACAGATGATTCACAAGAGGCCATACGAGCAAGTTTTCAACAAATAAAGTTATGATGGATCTTAAGGCCAGTTATGTTAAAACCCTTTTTGAGGGACATCATCTATTTAGCAGGATTGAAACATGCATGAGAGAACGAGATACACGAGTTCTATACACAACATGGGACCATACGAGTTCAACAGGATGAAAGATCATGGTTAACAAATAGGGTCTAGTAAAGATCTGGAAAGTGCATGTTTATGGGGAGCATATACAGTCCACTCATTCAATTCAAAACTTTGTGGCATCATAAATCCATGCTGCACAATAAGCACAAATTCATGACTTGCAAAAATCTAGTAATATAGAACATGTCAGAGTTAAAGACGTTGTCTGTAAAAGCAAAACTCGCTAAAACGTAATCAGCAGGATGAAGCACGGAACCACCTTTCCTACAATCGTGATTTTTGCACATGAGGGGTCCTCAGGATCTGCCTTGCCACAAGTCCCAAGGTTATGTTCGCTCAATGTGAAGGAAGATCTCTGGTCTTTCAAAGCATTTCGTGCTGTTGGATCGAGGGTTGTCAGGTAGAAGTAGGGGATGCCTTTTCCTTTGTCAGGTAATCCATCACTAAACGAAACTACATTTCTACCATCATAAGCAAAATAAAGTTGCAAAAGATTAGCAAAATACAAAAGGAGACAACTAAAAGCAAAAGAATGCCCATTCAAATTAAGAAGCAATACTAAACAGAAAATGGTGGCAAAGATGATGTTACATCAACGCCCCTTCAACTCCAATCACCTCTGATATACTAAAAATGAAGCACCTCTGATATATAACCCTTGAAATATCAAGTGATATGCCTTATATTCCAATCAAAGAAATCAAATATTCAAATTCACTCAGAGCAGTAAGATCACTTCTCTCACAAAGTAAATACACAGGAGCAAACACGCGCATAGATTTTCCATACGCGGTTGTTGAATGAACATGTAAGGATTCAGATTCAACTAAGACATACCCGAATGGGGCGCCTTCCCAGTCATCGGATATTGTGCTGCAATATAAACATGAATGTATCAGCTTCAGCTCTAAGATTATGCTTTTGATCCAATGTTATTACTTTACAAGTTGAACCCTCCAACTCCAAGTCTCCAAGATATGCAGCAGAGTTGCATAACTTCAGCTATATAACAGTTAACAAGTAACAAAACACGGAGGCATCACTAAAGTAGTCAAATGATTCTTATTCTACCCATCAAGACAACTCTTTGTTAACTCATTCTCATCATTTATGCAGCAAAGAATACAAATTCATCAAATTTCATTCCATTTGCCCCAAATTCCAGTAAAAGAAAACAAGAACTTGTACTACTTACTCAATCCTCATCACCAAAACCCCCAAGAAAGAACTAAATTCAAGAATTAAGAAGCACTAACGCCATCGAAGATTGAAAATTCACCAAAAAATAAATAAAAAAAATGAAAAAAAAAATCCACAGCAACACACATATTTCTTAGTTTATCAATTACCACGATCATTAAAATTCTTACTTGAGGACACCCCATGAACTCTGAGAAACCAACCACCGAGCAAACGTCGCCGTTTCATCACGCCGAGGCCTGGGCGCTGACGTCAGCAACGGCCGCCCTTGTACGGATTCTTGAAACAATCCCGAAAATGCAAAAACAAAGCAATAAATAAAACCTTTAATTTTCATTTTCGTGAAAAATTATTGGTCATATGAACTATCAATGGAAAGAAGATGATGAAAGACTACATTTGATAGTTAATATAATAATAGTTTAATCATTTGATATTGTTTATTGGAAGATTATATTAAACTGATTCAATATCTGTTTCTTTTTTTCTTTTTTCTTTTTTGAGAAAAAAAAAACCTGTTTCTTACATGGGAGGCAATATAAGTTTTGGGTAAAATTTGTATTATTTTCATAATTTAACTTTTTATTTATTTATTTTACTTGGTAACAGCGTAAGTGAGAAATAATAATCAAGGTTACCTTAGTTATCTTTAAAAAAAAAAGTGGATAGCTCTAAAAAGTCATTTATTTTGAATATAAGAGAGTATTATTTTGACACATTTTTGAAGTAAAATCCAAATAATTAATCGTAATTAATGAAATGATATTACCCAATTTACTTTGAGCACGTCCAAAATGGTGACAAAGTACATTTTGTATGCATTTTATATTTCCACACCAAAATGTAAATAAAATCTCTGGGTATGGTGAAATTTCCTATTTTAAAATAATATTTTATCTTCTATTCCAATTATTGAAGATGTCACCTGATGTACCTAAAGTGAAATATAAGCTTGTCTTCATAGATGCATCAACTGTAATATTTATTGTTTCTTTATACATGTAAAACACACAATATATATATATATATATATATGTTTAATTGTGAATAATATATATTTATCGGATATACCTAATTAATAGTAGTAATATATAAATTCACATAAAATTAGTATTAAATTTTATGTCCATCCAGCATGGGCTTACACCTACATAAGACTTCTATTTCATCTTTATCTTATGGACACGTGTAATATTAACTCCCTCGGCCAAGGTAGGTATAGTAATAAATCGGAATAATATTTATATAAGTTTGTATTTTTGATTTTTTTAAATTGAGTTTTCCTACTTTTATATGTAAATATTTAGTCCTTATAAAATAGTTTGAACGTATAATCTTGGATACTTTGATCAATTTTACATGTTAATATAATATTATTTTTGGTCACTCACTTTATAAATCAGTTTTATTCTCCTTGATAAGAAATTAATGTCTGATAAATATATTCAAAAAATAAAAAATAAATAAACATGTCACATGTCTCTTGAATTCATATCTGATAAATATTTTGAAAAATAATAAAATAAACATGTCACACGTTTCTTGGAAACTTGTGAGTTTTTTCTTCTTCTTTTTTTTCTTTTTGGAAAATCCTAATTAAATATTTAAATTATTTCAATTTTTTAACAAGAATCCTAAATAAATTATTTCAATTTTTGAATAGGGACCCTGGATAAAAAAATTCGTCTAATATTTAAATTATTTCAATATTGAATAATAGGTTGTTTCATTTTTTTAATGAGACATAGGACACATAAATAAACTCAAATAATATTCAAATTCTTTTTTAAAAAATTATTTCATTTTTTAATAATAAGAGACCTAAATAAATTCAAATAATATTCAAAATGTTCCAATTTTGGATAATAGAAATCCTAAATTAATTCATTTAATTATATATATACAGTTCCAATTTTTGAATAACATGAGAACTAGATCCTAATAATATACAAATTGTTTCATTATTTAATAATAGGAGACCTAACGAAATAATAATATTCAAATTATTTCATTTTTTTGATAATAGGATGCCTAAATAAATTCAAATAATATTTAAATTCTTCCAATTTTTTAATAATAGAAAGATGTCACATACGTTTTAGTAATAAGTGTGATCAAATTGTTTCATTTTTGCATAATTGCATGGAAACATAAATAAATCCAAATAATATTCAAATTAGTTTCATTTTTCATAATATAAAACCTAAACCCTAATAATATTCAAATTGTTTTAAAATAAATAACCTAAAGAATCCAAATAACATTGAAATTAAATTGTTCCAATTCTGAATAATATGAAATCTACATCTAAATAATAATTAAATTATTTCATTTTGAATAATAGAAAACCTGAATAAATTCAAATAACATTCAAATTATTACAATTTTGAATAACAGGAAGCCGAAATTCAAATTAATAATATTTAAATTGTTTTAATTGGATAGTAGAAAATTTAAATAAATCAAAATAACATTCAAATTGTTCCATTTGTGAATAGTAGGAAACATATTAATCAAACTTATTTGAATTAACATGTCACACATTTCAATTTTTCTTTTTTTATTTGTTATTCAGATTAAAAAAAAAGTGTATAACATGTCTCACTTTTCGATTTTTTTTTTATTTGTGGTGAGGTTGTTCTTGTCAAATTTGGATGATGGAATTCTAAATAAATTCAAATAATATTGAATTGTTTCAATTAATGAATTATAGAACACCTAAATAAATTCAAATTGTTCTAAATTTGGATAATAAAAAATCTAAATAAATTCAAACAACATATTAATTATTCCAATTTTGGATAATAGCTAGAATTTCAAATAAATTCAAATAATATTAAATGTAATGATCTGAAAGAGTGAGTGCGCATAGTGAGTGGTGAGTGGTGAGAGTGAGTGTGTGCTTGTAGAGGGCGACGGTGGTGTAGAATTTTAGGGCTTGTACCTTATTAAAAAAGAAAAAAAAATGTTTGAGCTTATCCCACAATTCATTAAAGGTATATAGAAAAAATTTAAAAAAAATGATTAAAAAAGAATTTTACAAATTAATCTTAGTTACAAAGATATATTCACACTATAAATGCATATAATTTTAATTAATTATATTTTAATTTGAGGGTTTCAATACAATAGTGAAATTCATATATACATAATTAGATTATAGTATCATGGGAGTCCGAGTTACAAAAAGAAATTTGAGGGCATCTCGGCATGGGACTCGAACGAACGGTCCCAGCCTTAATTCAAATTTATTTAATACAGTAATTAATACGTACGCACCTAATATATATAAACCATGAGAAGCACTTATGTGCACTAGGTGTACCATCAAGCGCATTAATCAGGTCAACACGTTGACCAGTCAACGCCGAAAAATGTGCGTTGACCCGGTCAACTAAAAAAAAGAAATGCTTTAAAAACAGTATCAATTGTAACACTAAAATGTATCACTCAAAAACCTAAAAGTATCACTTGTATCCTTAAAAAGTATCGACCAAAATAAATAAATAATAAAAATCTTCAAAATCAATATCAACCGTAACACTAAAAAGTATCACTCATAATTCAAAAGGTATCATCTGTATCCTTAAAAAGTATCACATATTTTATCATTTTTCTTTTTTGCGAGTTGACCGTATTGACCCGTGTTTGACCTGGTCAAATACGTTGACCGTCTGATATAAGCTTATATACATCTAGTGCATGTAAGTTTTTGCCATAAACCATATATATATGTCTAATTTTGTGAAATCTTTCAATGCAATAGATGAAATGAAATTCTGATACGACGTATCAAAATGTCTCAAAACTCTATAAATATGGATTTGATGAATCTTTTGATGACTTGAGATTTCCACCCCAACTCTTGTATAAAACGACGATCCCGTACGTGGACGACATATTTATCCATGCAACGAGCGAAGTACTGAACATATATATACATATATATATATATATATAATGGATTCAACAATATTTTGAGCAATAATTTTTCTCATTTCCCTACTAAAAATTGAAGGAGCGTCCAATAATTACAATGGCCTTTCCTTTGATTGTTACAGAAAAACTTGCCCACAAATTGAGAAAATCGTTAGAGATCAAATGAAACATTTTACCAAAGCCGATCCAAATATACCCGCTCACATGCTAAGACTCGTGTTTCATGATTGTCAAGTCAAGGTCCGTATATTATCTCTCTCTCTCTCTTAAAATGCATATTGCATGCGTTTGTTTGAACGAAAATTGATAAAAAAATACAAAACTCATTTTAGGCATATATAAGTCGTAACAGTCATACATTGCTAACATAGTATCACATCATTGCTAACATCGTGTATTTATGTTGCTAATATGAAACACATTAATTTATACACAGTACCCAACTTTGAATACACAACCACTATCATATAAAAATAAGTAAAAAATAAATTATATATAGTGGAAAGTTAGTTTAGTTTATTTTTCAACAAAAAAAAGATTTTCAAAAAAATATAAACCGTTGAAAAAGTTATGACCGTTTAATTGAAGAATGTTATTTCATCATGAAAATTGTAAAAAAAAAACTAACAACACTTAAAAATCATATTAGCATATTGTTATTCACAAATTAGCAAATTATTGTTTAAACATTAGCAAATCATTGTTCACATATTAACAATATATGTTAGTAACATATTAGTAATATGATGTATGTATAATGTTACAACATATTACACAATGTTATTTTAATTGTGGTTCAATGTTATATGAACATTGTTTAATACGTATCAATTTATCAATATGATTCTGTCATGTTATTAATATGAGTTCCTCATGTTAGCAACATAATTCATTAATATTAGCAATATATATATATATATATGTCATGCTAGCTTATCAATACATGTCTGGAAAGACAACAGTTTTAAAGCGTTGTATATTTAACTCCGAAAATTGAATCCAAAATTCGAAAAAATATAACAGAATTTCTAAATTATGAAAATAACCCTCTTTCATTAAGATTCTTTAATAATATAAGTTTGTCAACTTACTTTGACTAAAACATTGACTTAATTAGATGCAAAAAAAAATCTTGAGTTTGAAGTGGTTCCTAAATTCTCGTAGGGGGATTTGATTCCTATTTGAACCATTATATATGTGTGTGTATATAAAATGATGACACTATATGAATTTAGTGGATGATTTAGGAATTAATAATAAGGTGAGTTCGAACTATTCAAAAAATTGCAATTCTTGTTTCGTATTTTTTTTTTTTACTTATGGGTGCCGGTGGTGACTCTGAGACGAAGAAGAGTAGATTATCAATCACTAAAATAGGGGGCCTAAAAAATATTTCCATTAAAATATTTTTGGAGGCTGCTTTCGACTGAAGCTGGATGAAACACCTTTTGATTTATCAAAATAGTAATAATAGTAGTAGAAGGAAAAAAGAATCATAATTTATGAGGGTGAAATCCGACTAAGTGGATGAGGGCGGTGGGGTCATCTCCAAATTTGTGATGTTTACCATTTTTACTTAAATCAACCAAATATTTAGTAATTCTCTACATATTTTTCCATATATACCTCAAATTTATAAATTGTTTAGGTACTCTTCTACATTTTATACATTTTTGAAACGGCAATGATATCTCAAATTCATAAATTGTTTAGATACTCTTCTACATTTTATACATTTGTGAAACGGCAATGACTACATTTGGTGTACCAAGTAAAAATGAAATGAAACTCAAGACTTAAAACTAAAATTTTATTTTCTAAAAAGAATTTCCTAAAAAAACTAAAAAATTAATCCTAAAATAATAATTAATAAGTAAAAATGAAAAGAAACTCAAGACTTAAACTAAAATTTTAAACCTAAAATAATAAGTAATGACTAACGGGACAAAAAGAAATATTTGTCAAATAAAGATCAACTTTTATGAATATTTCGATTTTATCAAACAAAAATACTTGTCAGAATAAATAATTGACCAACAAAGACCAACTTTTTCTTAAATATACGATTTTATCAAACAAAACTCTCTAAAAAAATATATTGATTATAGCTAGAATTTTTCTTAATTATTCCAATTTTGGATAATAGCTAGAATTTCAAATAAATTCAAATAATATTGAGTGTAATGATCTGAAAGAGTGAGTGCGCGTAGTGAGAGTGAGTGCGTGCTTGTAGAGGGCGACGGTGGTATAGATCGAATTTTAGGGCTTGTACCTTATTAAAAAAGAAAAAAAATGTTTGACCTGATCCCACAATTCATTAAAGGTATATAGAAAAAGTTAAAAAAAATTAATTAGAAAAGAATTTTACAAATTAATCTTAGTTACAAAGATATATTCACACTATAGATGCATATAATTTTAATTAATTATATTTTAATTTGAGGGTTTCAATACAATAGTGAAATTCATATATACATAATTAGATTATAGTATCGTGGGAGTCCGAGTTAGAATAAGAAATTTGAGGGCATCTGGGCATGGGACTCGAACGAACGGTCCTGACCACAATTCAAATTTATTTAATACAATAATTAATACGTACGCACCTAATATATATAAACCATATATATATATGTCTAATTTTGTGAAATCTTTCAATGCAATAGATGAAATGGAATTCTGATACAACGTATCAAAATGTCTCAAAACTCTATAAATATGGATTTGATGAATCTTTTGATGACTTAAGATTCCCATCCCAACTCTTGTATAAAACGACGTTCCCGTACGTGGACGACATATTTATCCATGCAACGAGCGAAGTACTGAACATATATATACATATATATATATATAATGGATTCAACAATATTTTGAGCAATAATTTTTCTCATTTCCCTACTAAAAATTGAAGGAGCGTCCAATAATTACAATGGCCTTTCCTTTGATTGTTACAGAAAAACTTGCCCACAAATTGAGAAAATCGTTAGAGATCAAATGAAACATTTTACCAAAGCCGATCCAAATATACCCGCTCACATGCTAAGACTCGTGTTTCATGATTGTCAAGTCAAGGTCCGTAATTATATATATATATATATATATATATATATATATCTAGATCTCTCTCTTTCTCTCATGATATAAAAATGGTGCATTATATTAATATTGTAGGCTTGTAGCTAGGGTTGTGACGACGGTTCTGTCCTCCTTGAAATAGTGGAGAAGAAGAATGAGAGCGAAATGGAGTGAAGAAAGAATTTCGGAATTACGAAAAGGGAGTTGATAGATGAAATAAAATCGAAGGTTGAGGAAGAGTGCCCACAACAAGTTTCATTTGCAGACATTTTAGTGTTGGCAGCTAGGGATGGAATTGTCATTTCCGGCGGACCAGACATGGGAGTTCCTCTAGGTCGTAAGGATACAGCGATCCCACATAGTCGTGAAGAGGCCGACGTGGGTCTCCCAAGAAACAACGTTAATCTCACCATTGCCTTACAAGTTTCTTCCAAGAGGCCCAAATCGACACCGAAGAAGTCATCGCTAGCTATTTTAGGTATCACATAAATACATAATAGTACGTGTGCATGCGTGGATAATATATATATGTATCGCAGGGGGGGCACACATTGGGAGCTGAGTGACACATTAATTGTGATGGCATCAAGGAAAGATTAATTCACGACAACTCTAGCTTGATCTGGATCCAACTCCCACGAATTTCGACAACTACTACTATGTTAATATGCTGAAGGGGCGTGGATTGATTTCCTTGCAAGGGACTCTCGTACTTTGGAGATGGTCAAGAAATTTGCACCAGATAAACATGCTTTTTTTAAGGCATTCTCATCGCCTTTTCTCAACCTTAATTTCTGCCATTGGAGTACGTACGATCCTAGAATAATTAAATTTCTTCCTATTAATTTTTTTATTGGACTTCTTCATCGGCCCATTTCAATTTCTCAAATAAATGCATCATCCAATCCAACTTAACCACAATTTACCGTTAACATCCATGTCCTAGGGTAAAAATATAATGAAATCAAATAATAATAAGATAAAATATATGAGAATATCACTATAAATACACGTGCACTATATCCGGCTCAAATTTCTTGCTGCGCTCCTCCTTATTATTTCACTGTTAAATTTATGAATTTAACTAAAATGAAGATTAATTATAACATAAATACTCATAGTCAACATTTCTCAACAAAAAAATAAATTAAAAAATTATTAAATTTAATTATGACTAATCAATCATAATAGTACATTACTAATTGAAAATTAAACACTAAAAAGTATTTATAAAATCTAATTGGGTGGGGTGATGGGTGAATAATCCTAATAAACAATTATAAAATTAAACTAAATCAAAAAAAAAAAATTGAAGAAAAAAAAAAACAAGAAAAACTTCTAGTCTATCAGGAAATCAAATGTGCAATATATATACATAGAGAGATGATTGGATTCAAATGAGTACTAGTGTTTAGTGTGAGAACTAAAATGGTACTTATTTACTATGATTTCACAGGCATGCGGTTAACACACACAACTAGAAACCTAATGATCTCAAGTGTAATAGGAGGTTCAATTCGTATTCTGAAAATCCACTTATTATGATTCCAAGCCAGACATGAAAATGAATGGCGATCATTTGAACTAAGCAACATATATAACAAATTAAAGTCAAGCAAACCATTATTTACACTGTAAAATATCCTCCTAGCTAGGTGAAATCAAATCAAATCACTGTCCAAATCCTTCTCTATCTCTTAAAAAACCTACAAAACACCAAAAAAGCTAGCAAGCTCAAGGCACTCGAAAATGCCAAGAACCAGTAGTAATTATCGAGTCGAGCTTGAGCCATATCATCGGAGAACCAACTCCCCCGACCGCCACCCGAGCTCGTGAAGTGCTCGATCGCCGATATAAGAATCGCGCTCAAGAAACTCCCCACTCCAAAAACACTCGTATACAACGCAATACCCATAGTCCTCATACTCGCAGGAACCTCACAGTAGAAAAACTCCTGCATTCCCACAACTGTGAATATATCAGAAATCCCAAGCAGAATATACTGCGGCAGCAGCCAAAATATACTCAACTCAACATCCTCAGACGTATCTCTCCCCTCCCTACACATCTCGAGCCTCCATCTCTCTGTCATAGCCGCGATAACCATGGCTATGACAGAGAGAAACATCCCGATCCCCATCCTCTGCATCACCGACACCCCCTTCTCATCTCGTGTGAATCTCTTCACTAGCGGGATGAAGAACCTGTCGTACCAAGGCATGAGGATGATGATCGAGACAGTGATCGAGCTCTGCAATGCAGCCGGTGGAATCTTGAAACTGCTGCCTATGTTTCTCTTCATAGTCATGCCTTGCTTCGTGAAGAACGTCGCGGGCTGCTGGAAAATCACTGCGAACATCAGCAGCATTGTCCACACGGGCAGCAACCGCAGGACAACCTTTGCAGCTTCGAGAGGCTGCAAACGTTCCTGCTCGTCATCATCAGCATTACTCTGTCTAATGCTGATGATCCCACCCTCTTGATCTTGGCTACATAGCCTCGATTTCTCCTCTAATCTGCAGGCAAATTAAACAGATCATTTTAACATGAATTTCAAGAAAATGTGACACCATTGTGGATCAAATCATCAAATGTTCTACTCACTCCAGCTCCACTGCAGCATACTGATTTCTAGATAAGCTGCTTCCACAATGGAACATTTTGGACACGCCTGCTTTGACAGCTCGGACAGTGAGTTCAATGAAGCTATCACCATCTGCAGTTTTGGTCCGCTTCTGCATATAGACTCGAGTGCCACACAGAAACATGAGGATGGACACGATCATTGAGAGGGATGGGAGGGCGAATCCTAGCCCCCATCCGAGAGTGTCTTGGATATACGACATGACAGACACGCCTAGGAGGCTGCCACAGCAGACGCCAAAGTACCACCATTGGAAGAACAAGCTCTTCTTGTCCGAATTTTTGGAATCATCGGTGTTTGTAAGAGGTAAATCTTGTGGACTGTCGAGCTGGTCTGCACCAAATGCTTGTAGAGAAGGGTTGTAACCTCCTTGGCCGATTGAGATCAGATATAAACACCATGATAGAGATGAAATCGAGTGTGCTTTGTTAGAAGAGGCCCAAGGCCATCTCACTGCAGTTGATGTCAAAGCTAATAGCCCCTAAAAAAAACATTATTGAAAACATAAGTTTTATCACATATCAACTACTGTTTTATAATTAATTATACACAGTCTTGTCTTAATCTTAACTGAAACAATATATCAGCATCAAAATATAAGTTGTCACATCGCCTATTTTACTAGGTGAAATTAAAAGATATATAGTGATAAATGTATAGCAACACACACACACACACAAAATGAAGTGGATAGTGACTAGTGATCCATCACGTTTCTGCATGTAGATCTCCACTAAAAAACTTTTACAATTTTATCATGGGACCAAGGTGTCTGAAACTGTACGTCTCTTACACGAACTAATTAACAACTGTGAACACGTTGAACACAAACAGAATTCTGGCAGTGGCCAAACAAATTAAGCTAAATTGCTAATACAAATTAATTAATTAATTAATTGAATGAATGAAATTGCACAATATATATATATATATATATATAATTAAACAAATGTTGATATATATGATTGTAATCTCACCGCAGCGTAGAGAAGTGCAGAGGCTAAAATCGTGGAATATCGATCCCAGTAGGAGTCGGCCAACATGGAGACGATCAACGGCAACATCGACGTAAATCCGACCCAACTATTCACAAATTTTGCTGCTGATGAATTACTCATTTCCATAACATCTGTGAGATAGGTTACAAGATTTGAAGCCACCCCTTTGAATGCGAATCTCTCCATTCCAGATATAACTGTCGCTCGCACCATTTCAACATTAATATGAGGAAAATATGAGAGAGAGAGAGAGAGAGAGAGAGAGAGAGAGATAAGGAGAGAGAGACTTACTTATGAGAAGAATACAAGGTTTGTTGAGCCCCATTGATGTCTGTGGTTCATCCATGAGAAAGAAACGAAGCAAACATAAATTAGGAGGAGGAAGAAACAAGAACAAGAAAGAGATGTATAAGACAAAGTGAATGACAGAAAAGATTCTAACACAAAAAATCAAATGGTGTTGTATGTTGCTGTGTGATATATATGTCTCTAAAATTATCAATTCCCATTAGACAAGAATACAAAACTACAAATTAAAAGCCACTTTCTTTTGTCTATCAGTGGATATTCTTGTTACGACTCCAACAAAATTTGGAGTCGGATTCCTGTTTATCATGTTTCGATATTTTCTATACATGTTGATGTATATATTTAGCAGTCTTATATGATACATGTCGCATGCAGTGATGATTTGTAAATAAGAGAAAAATGTTTTAGTGGAACACTAGACTATCATTAATTTTTTATTATTTTTTTAAATAATGAACAACCACTAATTAAATATACATCCTTCTTAAAGATTTTCTTGATTATATTGTAAATTATTTGTGTTAAAAGGGATGCTTTCCACTTAATTTCATTAGGGCGACGTGGCCAAGATATATACGCGCGCATTGTCTTGCTAGTAAAGAAATTAGAAGGTTGGTGATTATTTGGAGATAAAAAAAAAAACTCTATCCTATATATAAATCTTTTAATTTTAAATTATTTAGTATTTTAATTGTTTTATATGGTATGCGTGTATGGTGATAACCCGCAGCCGCTACCGAGGTGCGCACTGGGTGTGCCCTCTCTTTGATTTGGGAACTTAATGCACAAAATAAAACTTACACAGAACCCATCTTAAGGTATTTTTCACTTCCAACGTGAATTTCAAAGATGTAGCCAAAATGTCGACATAAATCTAACAGTTTCCATGTCAACGAAATTCCTTGTTTAACTATAAACGAAATCCTAGTGAATCAAATTCTATGAACTATTTTTCCAAATTGAGAAATTTGAGTCGTACAACATTGTGCACCACGTTACGCTTCAACACAAATCAAGTAACGGCCTGTCTATAGTCTATCAGTGTCCAGTAAGATTCATAAATTATTTTATTCAAGGAAAGTAGATTATTATGGCATACATCTCTCCCACAAAAATAAATAAATACTATCCATATAAATCCCCACTATAACAATTTTCCTTTCCAGCAGTTATAAAAAAAAAGACACAGTCTTACATGTGCCGGCTCACGCTGAACGCGTGTATACAAATTATAGTCACAAGTAAACCACATTTACTTACCAAATTTATCAAATTTACATTATTACGTGGACTACCACTTACTTCGCATTATTTCATGAGAAATAAAAATCATATTTTTAGTTCAAAATTGAGCCCCAGTCACAAAGAGGCCGATATCTATGAATTTTATATAGTTTGATCTTTTGCCCAAGGAATTAGATTTTATGAGACGATTTCATATGAACTTTTTGTGTCTCTTATTTTTATGGTAGTTTAATCCTTCATTCAATATGTGCCGTCATTGTAAATTGATATAATGAACTACAAGAGGTTGAAATCAAACCAAGGATAAATTTATAAAAAAAAAACAAAAAAAAAAAGCAAAACATTCCAATGATATCATGTTATATATACGTTTGCGTTTTTGTTGATTGCATGATGCATATATATTACTACTATATAGTAATAGTGTGGTTTTATTTATTTATTAATTAATTATTTTGGTTTTTGGATTTAAACATGCAATATTCATTATTGTTTTTTTTTTTGTGCCAAAACCTCGAGAAGTATATGTTGATGGAAGAGCATATCTAAGATATGTCAAATTTAATTTTTGGTTGATTATCCTAATTAAAACATTTTTTTTTAAATGATGCAAATTAAACCACAATGGAGTTCGCCATTCTTCCACTACAATTTGAGAAATTTATGCATGGTAGCATGCAAGGGAATATTTTTACCCTTCAACTTCGCACTTAATTAACACAAGCTAAAAACATATTGCTCCACTCATCAAATTAATTGGCACATAATTCATTGCTCTCCACGTGATTAATTCCACAGGTCCGTATATATAATTAAGACCTCACTAATAGATCATAACCTGCATTAGTTGAGCTCATTAGGTGATTGATCATATGCCACGTGGACTCAACTACTAACATTATATTGCTAAATATAATTTGTCCACAATTATATTCAAGGAAGAAAAAAATATACCCCCATGTTAATAATCACATGATAAATATAATAATTGACACGTCAAATCATGACATGGCATGGAATTTCATGTAACAAGTTAAATTGAGCAATAGAAGGTAATTCACACACACACACACATATATAAATGATAAAGGTGAAAATAATTGCATTTGCCACCAAAAGAGGGAGAAAAGGATAAACCCCCCAAGAAAGCCTACATGTATCTTCTTTTCTCAAAATCCAAAGTTGGATATAAATTAAAACTTTAGAGAAAGGGGACAAATGTTTATAATATTGGGTGCAATGGTAGGTGGATTCACTATGTTGCCACAAAGATTCCAAATTGTGACAATTGATCAATGATCAAATCACAAAAAATTAGTGCAATTTTAATTAACTTAATTTTTCTTCTTGTTGAGCTCGACGTTCTCATTAGTTCTAGTCGATTTTTGTGGGCTTTTTTTTTTCTTCTTCTTTTGTTGGTGGACTGTGACAAGGAAATCACTCCTTTGACGACTCCATTATAAATATAATTCTCTCTTTGTTTTTGGAACGACGGTGCTGATTCACGAATTCAATTATTGGCCCTTAATTGTTCACTTATTAATTAAAAGTTTTATTCAGGTGTGTTACTTTATTTAATCTAGATTCATGGTGAAGACATTATTACGATCGATCGAAAAATATTACTCCCATATTTTATATTGTTATTTACGTAAGAAGAGAATGGCCCACTTACCCTCGTTTATTCAATCAACCTCGGACAGTTGGCATGTCATCTGTAATTGTAATTAAATATTTAATATTACCTCTTGTCGTAACTACATATGACTATGAGTACGATGGCCCAATGTACAACTGCTATAAAATAATTGTTTTTCTTTTTCTAGCATTATTATGTTTATTATATTCTTTTAATTTATTAGGGATGTTACAGCTTGAATTATTTTAACATCCCAACCCTTAAAGTTAGTAGTTGAAAAATAAGCATGTGTGCATGCTTTTAATATAAAATACAAGAACAAAAATTATTTATCTTAAAAACTTAAAGATCATTCAACATCCTCATGCAATAAATTACTTATATCTTTTAAGCAACTCGAGCCAAGTGTCTTACTCATCCAAGAATATCGTGCCATTTTACTTTGGAAATAAGATACACACTATAAAAATAAAAATAATTTTATATAGAATTTTTATATACAAATTTCTAAACGGTGTTTCTGATTATTTGTGAAGAACAGTAAAACCCCAATCACAATGAATATTGTTTAGTTCTACCTCTATAGATTTTGCATGACTGCAGCAAACAAACTGTAGAAATCTATTATTTTATTTTCTATATTTTCTTATGAGTTGTTAGGACAAGTTATAAGAGAGTTGCTATTTTATTTGTTTTATAAACACGTTTGTAATATAAAAATCTCACACTTTTGTACTGATTACGGAATATGTGAATCCATTAATTCTCTCTAGATTTTCTTCCCCAATCAATTTCTTCTCTGATTTCATTCTAATTAACTCAAACAATAAATTAAAATGAATGTGGTTCAATTCTAACTAATTAAATTTCACAGATATAAATAAATGAAACGGGCAATGATAAAATTCGATTAATAAGTGATGCATAACTAATGAATTTAATTAAGAAGATAATTAAGCACCGAAAGTTTAGTGTGTGTGTGTGTGTGTGTGTGTGTGTGTGTTTTGGAATAATATAATTCATGACCTTTTAGGCATTCAACAATTTGAAACTTTGAAGTTTCATTCAACCTACTTTGTTTCCTATATATTTAGATGCGCGATGCCGTTATGAGATAAAGTTAAAGTTGTTACTAGTCGCGTATACATAATTAGTTTCTTGTTCCGAAAAAAATAAATACTTATATTATATTCGATTGTTTTAAAATGTGGCTATTTAATTAATTAAACTTCGATACCTCAAAACCTAATTTAATTAACCCACATCCCGATTTAGCCTTCGCAATTCGCATGCTTTCTTTTCTATAGCTTCTTCGATCTCCTCTACTATTCTATGAGGGTTATGATCATATATTTGTTGCTACGCACAATCTTTAATTAATATATGGAATATACCTTTTGTGAGCTAGGGATATATTTATTTGTCAAAACCTATGATATTTTCTTCTATAAAGAATTTGATTTTTTTTTATTATTATTTTTATGGACGCCCCCATCATTTTTTAGCTTTAATACTAGTGAAAGGATAATTCTAAACACAGCCCTCATTTTACTCCTTATAATTTCTTAAATAAAAATATTCTTAAATATTCTATTTTGCCCTTATAATCTATTTTTTAAAAAAAAAATATATAAATCTCTTATTTTCCTTCGACCACAGCACCACATAGCCCCCAACATTTTTATCTAAAAAAAGCTTGTACATTAATTTACTCTACTGCTTACTCCTTAAAAATCCAAACATAATGAATATCAATCCTGCTTCACGTCGGAGACTCTCGATCAGTGGCCTTAGCACCACCTATAATGAAGTCACAATCCATTATAAATTAAATCACTTAAAATAATCTTCATTTTTCAAATATTTATTCTTTGTGAATTCACTTAATTACAAAACTAGATTATTGATTCCTATTGAAAATGTCAATTGATTTTAGGAGTGTACTGTTACGATGGTTTGCTCCGTTTATGATTAAATAAGATGATTGAAACCCATAATAATTTGTTTTCATAATTTAGTTTTTTGGTAGTTTTTGTTGATGAACTATTAAATTAAAATGAGTAGGAATAATGACACGATAAACTACATCATCTTAATTAATTATCATAGCCACGTCTGTGGAAATTAAACTTTTCGAAGATATAGCAAAAATGTCATCTGCAACGAATTCATAATATTATGTTGTTTAGAAAAAATCATCAATGAACTCTGATGTGCATTTATTTTATTTTTTAAAAGAAAATTGGGGGCTATGTGGTGTTGTAGTGTTGAAAAAAATATGAGATCCAAAAAATTAAAAAAAACAAAGAAAAAGAACTTGATATCTCTTGTAATAGACATATGTTATGATATAGTTCTCTTTTTTTAGCTTCAAATTCTAAGTTTTTTGATTGAAATATTGATTGTTGTTTTAAAAGTTTCATGGCAGAGCTTGATAACTCTTGACATCTCATGTTTAAATCTCTTCTAATTCTAATGTTGTTATGCTATAGTTGTTTTGGTTGAAATATTTTTTATTGTTTTAAAAGTTTCATGGCCGAGTCTTGCAGCTTCATGCTTATTGCTATCAGAGACGGACGCAAGAATTCTAACTTTAGGGGGCCGAAAAATAATATTACAATACAAATAATATTAAATTTATATAATAAATTATATATATACATATATAAAAAATATATTGGACAAAATTTGGGGGGGTGGGGGGAAGGCGGGTGCCCCCACCAGC
Source organism: Perilla frutescens (assembly GCA_026008535.1). Taxonomy (NCBI): domain Eukaryota; kingdom Viridiplantae; phylum Streptophyta; class Magnoliopsida; order Lamiales; family Lamiaceae; genus Perilla; species Perilla frutescens. The sequence continues at coordinate 68,303,940 of BRKX01000005.1, forward strand.
CCCCACCAACCCAGGCCCGTCCCTAATTGCTATGGTTGTGTGGCAAATCGGGCATGTCCTGAATTTTGCACTTCGCTTGATGGCCTAGGCTGGCGGCCCAATTTGCCACCTCTTAGTTTAGGCTGGTAGAAAAAATTAAATAAAAAGTCAAATCTTATTACATTATAGATTTTATTTTACCATAGTTTAGGTGGGTAGAAAAATTCGAATCTTATTACATTAGAACATTTTACTTAATATATTTTAGGTCAGTAGAAAAGGTAGAATCTTATAACATTATACTTAACATAACTCACTTCATAGAAAGAACATGAATATTTTCTCCCTGCTTATACATACAAAAGCTCAAGAAGATTATTTTAATAGAATCTTATTACATTATAACATTTTACTTTAACATAATTTAGGCGGGTAGCAAAATTCAAATCTTATTACATTATAACATTTTACTTCACATATTTTAGGCCGGTAGAAAAAGACGAGAATCTTATAACATTATACTAAACATAACCCACTTCATAAAAAGAACGTGAATATTTTCGCCCTGCTTATACAAAAGGTCAAGAACATTATATTCTGAGATCATTTTTTTCTTTCTTTCCAAAAGATCATTCAGCGTTTTTCTCGTCTCTGGCCAGAAGAATTTAGGTTTCAATTTGAATCGATTTATAAGTAGTTTAAAATTCATTTTTTTCTTATCTCTGGCCAGAAGAAAATGATGGGGTTCAATTTGAATCGATTTGCGAGTAGTTTAAAATTAATTTTTTTTCTTGTGTCTGGCCAGAAGAAAAATAAGGGGTTCAATTTTATTTTTATGTATGTGGCCACTGGCCAGAAGAAGATGGGGCTCAATTTGAATCGATTTGTTAGTAGTTTAAATTTCATTTTTTTCTTTTATCTTCCAGAATACCCGATCAGTGGAGAGGGATCAATTCAATTTCAATTGATTAGTGAGTGAATGATTTCAATTTCAATTTTGTTTTTTTGATCTTTTTTATTTTTATCAATCATATTTTTTATAATTTTTTTTTTGTTTTATTTTAGGATAATAAAAGTCATTCTTTGTTATATTGTCACGGTACATCTAAATATTTTCAAATTTATTACCAATTCTTTTAATTATTATTCACACTTTAATTTGTATATTTTTCTAGATTTCAGATCTCTCATCCGAGTGCTATCTTTTATTTAATTTTTTCTTATTCAGTTTTGTAGTTATCTTTTATTTAACTTTTTCTTATTCGGTTATTTAGTTATTTATTCATTGGGCTGTCCAACTTCATCTATTGACCCATTTCCACTGTTGACCCATTTCGGACCAAGGGACCATTTCCTCTCTAGTATATATATCCAATATTTAATATGTTTGAAACTTCATGCAAAGGTGGTCTTCAGGTGTTAATTTATCTTCCCATTTCTTCTCATTTCACAAAATGTTTTACTTCGCAATTTCAATCTCTCATTTCGTAATTTTTTTTACTTCGCAGTGCTCAATATTTGGCTGGTCGTGCCTTCATATTTTCGTTATTTTCATTTTCATGTATGAAAATTTTCGATTAGATTCGCTCTTTAATTTAGTATTCTGAGTCATTTTGTATCTAAATATTATACTTGTTTAACTATGTCACAATTTATTGCATTTGCGCCTAATGTTTTGAGACTTATTTGTGTAGATTCGCAGTTTGCATTTCTAATGTTTTTTAAACTCTATAATATTGTTGAAACTACTTGTTTAACTACTTGTGTAAGATTTGTTGGATATTTTTCTTTGAAAACTACTTGTGTAGGATTTGTTGGAGTCGATGTTTAACTATTTGTGTAGGATTTGTTGGAGTCATTGTTTAACTACGTGTGTAGGATTTGTTAGTCTATTTTTCCTTTAAAAACTACTTGTATATGATTTGCTAGAGTCTATTGTTCTATGTGGATTGTGGAGTCTATTCTTCTTTGGGTAGATAAAATTATCAGGGGTTGTGGAAACAATTTTGATTATTCATGTATAGATTTGCGGTATCGAAACTTTTTCCTAATCATCATATGATTTACCTACTATTTCCTAAGGCATAGGATTGTCCGTTGCGCTCGACAATTAATTATTTTGAAATGAATATAAATCCTAATTGAGAGAATAATAAATCTTAATCTTGAAATAATTATATAACATAAAATGGAATTAGTGGACCTAAAATTTAAGTGAATTAATTATTTTTTTAGAATGCAGCGACTCGCGCAATATACTCGTCTGACGCTAACATGTGGGCTCATGCATTACGCTTTACAATTAATTATTTTGAAACAAATATAAACCCTAATTTTGGAAAAAATATATATATATCTTAAAATGGAATTAGTATATTTAAAATTAAAGTGAATTAATTTAAACCCAAATTAGGGGTTAAAAATTCCTAATTTGGAGTAATTAACCTAATTGGGAATGAGAAATATAAAATTTTACCTTTTGGTCCCATAGGACACGCCCGAGCCCGATTTTGGTCCCAATACAATTATTTTTGGTCCTATTTCAAAAAAAAAAAGTTCAAATGTGGTCCCATAGGATTGACGGTATCATTTCTGGTCCCACAATTTAAACGGCTCTTCTAGGATTTAACAGAGAGCTACTCGCACGCGACTCACGTGCTTAATTTTAGCCTCTTGAATGAAAATACCTAAATTGAAAGAAAATTCCTTAATTTCCACCCGATTGCAAAGAATATCCAACATATATAGGATAATTAACTTAAAACCAACATAAAATCCAGCTATATAATATCTATAGCAAACGATGCCCATACAACCCCCAATTTTCTCTTCACAACCCCCATAAATTAATTAAAATATAAATACTTTTTTAGAATTTTTTATCCTCACAACCCCCCACTATATTAAAACTCTAATAAATTAAAATACAATCCCCCAAATATATAGCCTTCATCTCAAATAATACAAAAGGAAACCAAAAATTAAAAAATTCTAAACACAATCATAGACGGGAATAACTAACACAAACGGAAAAAAAAAAACTCTTAACTATCCAACGATATAAAAAAAAAGCAATCTGCAAAAGGGAAAAAAAAGAGAAAAAAAAGAAAAAAAAAGAGAGAAAAGAAAAGATAAATAAAGAAAAGAATGATAGGCGTATTCCCTTAGAAAAAAAAAATTAAACCAAATTGCTATCATATTCATGACTCAATAGTGTATGATGAAAGATACTGTACAATTTAATTTTTTTTCTAAGGGAATACGCCTATCATTCATTTCTTTATTTATCTTTTCTTTTCTTTTCTTTTTTTATGTTCTTTGTTTTCTTTTTCTTTTTTCCTTTTGCTATTCTGTTTTTTTAATAGTTGGATAGATAGAGTTTTTTTTCCCCTTTTGTGCTAGTTATTTTTCGTCTAGGCTTGTATTTAGAATTTTTTAATTTTTGATTTTCTTTTGTATTACTTAAGATGGGGGCTATATATTTGGGGGGGTTGTATTTTTGTTTATTATGGTTTTAATATAGTGGGGGTTGTGAGGACAAAAAGGTCTAAAAAAGTATTTATATTTTAATTAATTTATGAGGGTTGTGAAGTGAAAATTGGGGGTTGTGAATAGAATCACCCTAACTGAACCCGTAATCTAAAATAGAGTCGAATCCAAGTATTTCTCTACCAAATCATTGACACAAGCTCACTCGCTATGCAACAATAAGGGTATTTATATACACAACTCTCATTTTACTCTTTATGATCATTATAATATTATAAAATATAAATAATAATGAAATATACAGTTTTGTCCTTTTAACCTATAAAGATAATCAAATTTGCAGATTACAGGTCAACCATTAATCTTATGATCCCAAGCAACAAATTATAATATTACAAATAATATTATTTGTGTAAATTAAAGAAACTATAAACCATTTCTTTATAGCCCATAAAACTCACATGAGCACAATATGCAAAACATTTAATGTTAAGTAAAAATAGAGACAGAAACACAATCAAGACAACTTTTAATATGGTTCAATTTTCAATCAATTCAATAAATCAAACTCAAATATCCAAGAATCTCAAAATCACAAACATCATAATAATTCTACACTAGTCTAGCATTCAAGAATGCCCTAATCTCAAAATTTAAAGATAACAAAAGAACCAGAAAAAAGAATTAGAGATGGACCAAGCAAAAAAAGAACTAAAAGACAAAAAAAATTCTAACAGAAAGCAGTGGATAAAACAACTAATTATTACTAAAAGAGAAAAGGCGCAAAAACACCCATAACATTTACACCGAGGAGCATATATAGCCCTAACTTTTTTTTGGGTGCAAATATGTCCATAAAAACGTTTTATTGGGGCGATATGACTAACGGAGGCCAACTTCTTAATTAACTTCCAAGTTTTCCTTTTTTGTTTTTGTTTTGTAGGTCCACTATTATAGGCTTATAGCAAAGAAGGAGAAGCTTCTCTAGGGCAACGAATTAAGGAATCACATTCCCCAAAATCCCTACTTAAATCAGACCCAAATATGATAGATTTCTGAATATTAAGTTTCCAACATGAAGAAAAAAAAATTAAAGAGAATGAAAAAGAAAGTGCCATTTTGGTTTTGGAGAAAATGATGAACATTTCCGGAGACGGGGGAAAATCACAGAGAAACCGAAGCCTTTGCTCGATTTGGACTGCGGTAGGATTCTAAAAAGGATCAAGCAGAAAATTATAAGTATGAAAAGGAAAACTAGAAAGTTCAAAGAAAAAGACTTGTAGAGGACTAAAAAACAGCGCATTTAACACTCTTCACTGAGATCGTTTGAGAGAATTTAAAGAAATGGCAATGCAATCACAATTAATCACTTGAAATTTTTGAATTGTAGTCTGTATATATATATGTGTGTGTGTAGAGTATATATCATATTACATTTGCATTGGGATTTTGGCGGTGGAGTTGATTCAAAGGAACCTCAATGCCCGAGCCAATCCAAGCAATTGGGAGGAGCTTCTCCTTCTTTGTTGTAATAGTCAACCCACATAACAAAAAAAAAAAGGAAAACTTGGAAGTAAATTAACAGAAGTTGGCCTCTCTTAGTGATATGGGCTTACTTGCCCCAATAAAACATTTTTATGGACATATTTGCACCCAAAAAAAGTTAGGGATGTATATGCCCATTGGTGTAAACGTTAGACGATGTTTGGTATACTGATACGGATATACCCACATTAATAAAATCTGGATTGCTTTGAAAGATAATTGCGTATTAGCTATTTTAATTGTGAGTTTGGTTATTAAGATAAATATACTAAGATTGTTTCACACATCTGTTTGGTACATTATTTTATTTGGTAGACTAAGTTCTGGAATGAGTAAATTAGTTTAGGCAATATTTGGTAGCCTAGATAAAGGTATATATATACTAAGATTGCTACGCCAGAAACTGTATCCGAGGGGGCGTCGGATACATTATCCAGCCGAATCAGTAAATTACACCCTGGACCTCGCGTTAGGACCGGGTCTCGCGTGAACGAATAATGGCTACCAAACGCACGGTTCTTGCTGGATACCTATACTAATATGCCTTTATCCAAGCTATCAAACATTGCCTTAGTGGTGTATTTGTACATTTTCCCTTACTAGAATATCTTCATTTCATGCCAAAGAACTTGATGATACTTAGAGCATCCACTATGGGGGGTGCTTATATCTCTTGATGATACTTAGAGCATCCACTATGGGGGGGTGCTTATATCTATGTGGCAAAATAAGCACCAAGTTCCACCATAGTGGAACACAAGTCAAGGTAGCAAAATAAGGAATGAGTCCCTTGTGCAAGCACCTGGTTTTTGAATTAAATAGTGGGCCCAAAAATTTTCTCTCTCCTCCCTTCTTGCATTTTTGGTGCTTTCTCTCTCCTCCCTTTTTGTATTTTTGGTTCTTGAATTAAATAGCGGGGTCCATGAATAGTTAAAAGTGAGGTAGCACCATAGTGGAGAAAATATTGAGTAATTAAAAAAAAAAGTGATTGATGATGTGGCACATATGTGGCATCACCATGGGGTAGCACCATAGTGGATGCTCTTATATAATATCAAGATCCAACAAGATACGTATGTTAACTTTTCTAAATTGTTCTTAAGAGTTACACACACGCGCACGCACACTAAAGAATTTATTAATAAATTTTTTTACGTATTTTATATGTTACTACATATAATTAAATCACTCATATATTTATATATTATTGTATTCAAATTTAAATATATTTTTCAATGTCTTCAATAGTTATGTTTCATTATATTTTACATGTGTAACAAAACGAAGTGAATGAGAATATAATGTATCGTATAAAGAATGTTTATTACAAGAGAGATATGCGCTGTAGATATCTTGATGCATTGACATTAGTACAAAAATTTTGGAAATAATATCTATTTATTACGATATGACTTGCAATCTAAAGTGAAAGAAAATACAAGAAAATTTAATGTATATGGTCACACAGCACAAGTTTGTTCGGATTTAACTTTAAGATTAATTCAGGTAAAATTGCAAAACTTCAAATATTTATCATTTAAAAGAATATATTATTTAAAAGAAGATAAAAGAGGTTTGCAACATATACAGTTGTTGATAATTTTTTAAGTCCGAGTAAAAAATGAATGTAATAGATGAAATCAGTGGCATTTTTTCCTCACCCAGTCATATATTTATATATAATAAAAGCATAAAATCATGGTAACAAAAATCAAAATCATAATAGTGATAAAAAAAAGTGTAAAAAATTTATACATTCAAATAGGTCCAATACATTGAAATTGATCGTAAAATTCTAAAAATTGTAACTTTGATGACTTATAATTGTGCCTAATGAGGAAGTGATGTCAACTAATATCTGCGAGTATCAATCGATTGAAAAATTCTAAAAATTATAATATCACTACATAATCTACACAATACAAAATTCAATAAAAATTAATGTGTAAAATTATATCAGCAATATCAAAATTTTTTATTTTTCAATTTAGTTATATACTACAAATTACAAAATGCCCAATTATATTAAAAAATATAAAGGGTTGATTATCTTAAAATACATGAACTTTATGGGTGTTTTGTTTTTTCACACGTTTTAAAAATAATTTTAATAACATGAACTTAATACATGTTTGATTTTTCACATGATTTTCAAATTCTGAAATTTCATATATTGGTGATAGTAATGATAGACTAATAATTGTATTTGAAGAATTAATAATCACAAACAGATTAAGATTCATACTAACCGGTGATCAGCAAAAGGTGGAGATAATCCTTCCATACTCCAATTTATTTTTTACATTATAGGTCTAATTAATATTTTGCTTGAAATTTACATTGACTTTTTCTTTACTTCCATCCTCTGGAAGCTAAATCAAATTAAACTGATCGGAATTTGAAAATAGTGTGAAAAATCAAACATATGTTAAGTTCATATTATTAAAGCTACATTTTTTAAAACGTGTGAAAAACCAAACCACTCCTAAAGTTGGTGTATTTTAAGGCAACTATCCCAAAATAAACTTAAACCTTAATTTACGCTCAAATTTAAAGAATATAGATTAAACTCAAACAACCAAAATGTCCCAGTGGGGATGGTCCAGTAGTGGATTGAGGTTGTTTGGAGATCAACCGAATTCAAATCTCCTCAATACCATAGATCGGGTGTGTGAGTAAAAAAAAATCCTCAAACAACCAAAATAAATTTAATATTTTGATACATCCAACAAATTATATGTGATAAAATAGTAAACTAACCTTGAATAAGTTGAATGGAATGGACACCACAATACACAAATATTGATCATTTAAAATTTTAACATGTAGAGAAAAAGTTGAAAAAAAGTAACAAAAATATTAATATTATAAACATAAAAAAGAAAACAATATTATTGAAGAAACTAAAAATACCTTTCATATTTTTAGAATTTGGAAGAGCAACCCTACCCGAGGAGAGCAGGACAGCGACCCAACAAAGAATGAATCTTCAAAAACTTCCAATCTCAACTAGACTTTTTCTCTTTATTTTTAGTTTGATTTTTACAAATTAAAATGTGTTTCTTCGTCATGGAAAGGTCAAATGTTGTTAAAAAAACGTGTTTCTCTGAATAACACTATTAAATCTTACTCAGTGCACACTACGATAGTGGTTGCGGATTACCTTCGACATAAAAATAAAATAAAAATATTATTATACTTATATATATATATATATATATATCACGCCTTCCTCCATGACAGCGTGCGGGCTACCTTCGACATAAAAATAAAATGAAAATATTATTATACTTATATATATATATATGTATATATATCACGCCTTCCTCTATGATAGCTTGAGCAGAGGCGGAGACAGGACATTAATCTTCTCCTTCTTTCTTTCTTCCTTTCTTTCTTTCTTTCTTCTCTCTGACCGTCCGAAGCTATTAGGTTCCGACTACCCCTATTAAAAATAGGGTAATTTTTCAGTAGAGGGGGTTGGAGCCCCAGCCCTCCCTGTGACCGCCCCTGGATGAAATTGATAATTTTTACAATGTCGAACTTGAATTCATACGATGTTGTCTTCGAGGATTAAAATATCGCGGATATATCACAAATTTTAATATTGTGATACGTATATGGGGGGAATGTATTTTTTCTCAGATGTCGGCAAAATATCACAAAATATCGCAATATATCGTGATTTTTATTAATATTTCTATAATATACTTTGCTTTTTATTTACTTCTATTTTTTTGTGTTCTTCTTTTATTTATAAATTGGTACACATGTCGTATGAGTTAATTATATCTTTTGAAATATTTTACTTGTAGTTGTGAACTTGTAATTTAGTTGCAAATTCATTTTATTTTTCTGATGATTTTCAAGTAATTTGATAATGATATTCATGATTGGACTTGAAAACAAATGTGAATCATAAGACATCATAAGAGATGTTGAGAAGTAGTGTATTATTTATTTAAAAACTATAAACAAGAACTATATGATGAGTTACACATATGTCTTACATATATGTGAGTTCACAATCTGATTGGACTACTCAAAATGTGCATCAACAAAATAATTGGGTCATTGGACATTATCCAATCCACAATGAAACAGTTAGAAGAAATCAAGAAACATTACAAGCGTATCTGCATAATTATATCCAAAATTACGCTAATGCGATGAATTGGTACCAATTTTATATTGTATTATGTATTATTTTGTTAAACGTATTGTCTCGGACAATATTTATATAATCTATTATTCATATGGTTGCTTTCAAAATACAATTCTATCAAAATTTTGAGTAGAATATGTGCATAATAATATGTTATAATAATTTCTAAAATTTCTTGTTAAATTTTCAAGATTTTAATATAGTTTTCATTATTTTTTTCAATTATTTGCAATATCAATATATCCGTAAAATTAAAGTTGTGATATTTGGTGCGATAGTGATATTTTCATCCTTGATCAGAATAATATAATTGTTAAGTGCACTTTTCACTCACAAATTTTTTGTGATATCGATAGGATTAAATTACACTTTTTTTAAGTATTAAGTCATATATAAAATACTTTCATTTCAAATGATTGTGCCTGACTTTTTATGGGATTCAAAAGATAAAATCTTAGTTTGAAATTGAAAGAAATATAAAATATTGTCTTACATAACTGTTTAAATAGATGCATATTTAATTTATTTAAATGTGATGACTAAATTATGCATCTATGAGTTCCAAAACAATATAAATAAATAGATCTAATGGTTATGATTTATATCAGTAATTGCATATTTAGTATGTCACTTGTTTTGAATTTGTGCACTTGTGCATGTAGTAAAAAATGACAATGCTAGAGCCACAAATTGTTCCAGCATAAATGTACAATTTCATAAAATTTTAATGTAAAATGATACAATCATGCTTCATATAATTTTGGTTAAAATTTATTCTTCATTTTCTACACAATTTTTCAATATTTAATTTGAATGCATGAATGATCAATAATGCATAAAATTCATCTCCCATTTTTCACACCAATTCTCAAGTACAATGAATTTATTTTAAAAAAATAAAATTATAAATTAAACTACTCAAATTAATATTTGTACTTGAACATCACTATGCAAATAATTTAGAAAATTATTAAAATAACCCAAATTGAACAACTTGTAATCTATCTCCCAATCTCTAAATATTCTAAAACTCCAATATACTTTAAAATAAATTGTGAAAAAATTTTCATTTGATTTTTGGCCAAATTCAATAATCAAGTTCTAACTTGATGGCTATCATCATCTTTTAAGTTTAGAACTAATATTATATTTTTCGAACTCTAAATTGATAAAATTCTAATATATTTTTAGTAAGTTTTGGTACTCTATATTTTTTTTTTCTATGAAATATTGAAACACACATTAACAATCAAGAATGTCAATTGACTAGACTATTAACAAGCCAATCCAAATGTGCATGTTTTGGTACTATTGTTGATAAGATATAATTTTATAAGATTAGTTTACCTAAAATCTTTAATAGATATTTCATGTCATTTTTTTTAAACTAGACTGACGACTTAATTAAAAATGATTGTTTAATATAGATTAACTTGATATAATTTATAGTTAAGTATGCATAATTTAATTTAAATTATAACGATAACACTAACAATATATCTATACAAATCATATATTATATATATATCCTTATATTATACTATTTATATAAATAACATTAGTTCATAGTTGTTTAAATATTATGCTCAAATTTGCAATTCTATACTTTAATAATAATAATAATAATGAATATTATTATTTCACATGATTATTTTACTAAGATATAATAAAATTAAATATATTTCTTGTACATTTAACTTTACATTAAAGAGTTGTTAACAAAGGAAGTCAAATATTTTGGAGCTAACGAGCCATGTCAAATTCTGTTGGATGAGCCTCTATTGTCTAACTTGTACAAGCTATATCTTGAGGTGGTTCAAAATATAAAGGATGAAGAAGCCAAAAATATTCCGATGATTGATATTACGGACACCACCAACGATTCTAATTCTAATATATAAGTGTCATATAACAATTATGCTATTGTTTTTGCCTAATGAAAATGCAATGAAAAATTTGGTTGAAGAATGTGAACATGTTATTAATGGATTATATATTATTAAATATATGATATTTTTTATATGTTATCTTCGTTTAATTTTCTCATAATGCAAAATCGACAATTGTTTAAATATTTTTTAAAAAATATTTAAATCAAATAATCATAAATGGATTAACCTTTGATTAATTGAAGAATCGGAATTCAAAGTTTAATTGTCTTCCCATAAACATTTTTTTATCTCTAATAAGAAATAAAACTCATTGATCGTCTTCTAAGAGTCGTTTATGATTAATCAAATAATCATAAATTGGACTATGAGTGATTAATTGAAGGATCGAAGTTCAATAATTAAATAAGGAAAAGAGATAGCAATATAAATTAACGAAGAGAGATTAATTTAAAATTTTGAATTCTTTTAAAAGAAATAGTCTAATAAGGATAATTTAATCATTTAACATTATTTTTATGTTAATGCATTATTTTCTACTTCTTGCAAGTTGGAAACTCGTGCATTACAAGTAAGTAAGTGACAAAGTCAAAGAATTAGGCTTGCTATTAACACAAATTAATCTTCATGAATGTGATTAATTAATATGATAAGTCCTATTACCTAAGTATATATGATGCATGGAAGAATACCAACATTGATTAATTAATATGAAAAGTCCTATTACCTAATTATACATGATGCATGGAAGAATACCGACATTGATAAGTGTTAATCAACGAGATCTATTTTGACAAGTAAAATATTATACATATAAAAGTAGAATAAGCTAATAAGATAGCTGATTTTAATTTGTTTTTTTACAGAAATTCTTATTTTTCCTTTCAATGTTGAAGATGATAATTACAATATTATACGTTGAAAGATTTGTAAATTTTAAAACTCAAATGTTAATTATAACAAGGACATACTATATTGGTCAATATCTAACTATATCAATTCCAAAAAAAGAAAATATTAAGAATACGTGCAAAAAGCATGTTGTCTTTGCTAATTCCAATTAAAAACACTTCACCTCGTGCTCGTCCACGAGGTAATATATAATTCCTCTTCACATTGAATTTAAGTTCGATATTTCTTCATAACTAAAAGATGTCGTTTAGATGAATGATCGGCTAGGTTTGTAGCCTGCCAAACGGATTCATTTGCATTTCTCTCTTACTTTAATTATAAAATAGGGGCGGGGGCTATATTATTTTAACTAAGTTTTAAAATAAGGGGCAGTTAAAGGGTAAAATAGTCCATTTATTATTATTATTATTATTATTAAAATTATGGGATTATAAGAAGAAAATTAGGAGTTTCATTTAAAATTAACCCAACAATAAAAATCAAATACACTTTTACGTCATTCAATTTCTAATAAATTGTGTATATGTCTCATTTCAAAAAAAAAAAAAAGTAAATTTTTGTATGTCTTTGTGTATCTGTATAATAAAAATATTAATATTAATAAAATTTAGGTACATAAACACAGTGAATATATAAATTAGAGTTGATGAAGTTACTTCACAAAAAATCGTTGGATACTCAAATCATAATAAAAAAATTAGTGAATTAATTTAAAAGGTGATTTTTTTTTCCGAAGTAAAATGGTTAATATATTGAGGCATTGCATTCATTTGTTTGTTTGAAGTCTACCATCCACGACAAGTATAATTTTCCAGAAGACCCATGTTTTTCTTAACCAACATTTAATTTATTAATCTTCAATTTTTTTTTTATAATTTTATAATATATTTTCCTACTACTACTTTTTTCCCCTCCACTACAGTCTACAGCGTCCGCCGTGTGGGCCGGGCTTTCCTAAAACTCTATTCTCGACCGGCGACTTAAATCCACCCGAGTCACTGAGTCCACCTCTCTCTCTCTCTCCCAACTATGGCCGATCACCACCACCACCACCATCACCACCGCCCCAATCGCATCTCCCTCCCCACACGCTCTACCAATGCCGCCGCCGCCGCAACCCCGACCCCTCGGCCCGCTTACCCCGTCTTCCCATACACCCCTTCCACTCCCGCCCCGACTCCCTCCAAACACCGCCGCCCCATCTCTCGATTCGCCGGCGCCTCCGCCTCCTCCTTCTCCTTCCTCTTCCTATTGCTATTCTCCCTCCGTTCTTTCTACTCTCTCCTACCATTTCTGCGCGCCTCTCCTCCCTCTTTCTCCATATTCCCTTTCTCTTTCCTCGTCTCTCTCCTCTCGTTTGTCCTCACCCTCTCTTCCTCTCTCTTCGCCTCCGTTTTCGGTGGAGATTCTTACACCCGAAAGTCTCAACGGCCCATTTTCTCTCTCACTCTAATCACCCAATCCCAGCACAAGCTCCTCGTCGCTAAATCACTCCTTCTCGCAGTAGTTTTCTTACTCAGATTTCAGGCGTTAAGATACTGCGGCGCTGCCGCGATGATTCTAGCCGAATTGTCCGGAAATGTGGCGGCGCGTTTCATGGCGGAAGGTAAAAATCGAACCTTTATCGATCGGAATTCGATTGGATCATCTAAGTTGCGTGGATTTATTGCACTTCTATCTGGGTTGATCTTGTTGTCTGTGAGCTGGGATCGAATCGAATGTTTTCCTTTGTCCCATGTCAATATAGTGAGCAAAGGTTTTGTAGCTTTTCCTAGTTCGAATTGTTTGAGGATTTGGCCAATGCTGCTGCCATTCTTCTCAGGGTTTTTGGGGTGTTACGAAAGGGTTTTATCAAATTGGGGGGAAATTCGTGAGCTCGGACAGAAAAGGGTGCGGTTGATCACTTTATTTTTCACCACAGTTGTTCTGTTTATACCTGCTTGTGTTAGTATGCTCGTGTTTGAAGTCGAAGGCGATAGCATTTCTTTGTCGAGTCTAGGCTGGCCGCTGGCGAATACTGTAGTTTTTGGTGTGCTTTTGAGTGAGAATTTCACTGATGAGAGAATGACTGCATCCAAAGATATTCAGAGGGGGTATTTTGTGACATTTGTGTGTACTCTTGTGTTGGAGTTGTTCTATTTTCCCGAGCTTTCGTTGTGGGGATTGCTTATATGCGGGGTGTTGCTGTGGATAGCAGTGAGGGAACTGAATCCTATCTATATTAATTATCCTGAATTGGGTTTTGAGTCGTCTGAATCACTTGGTATCGAGGTGATGAAACCTATTAGGCACATTTTGAGTGAGCGAAAGTCACGCAAGATTGCTCTTTTCTTGCTGATAAACACTGCATATATGGTTGTTGAGTTTGTGGCTGGTTTCATGAGTAACAGTCTTGGGTTGATATCTGATGCCTGTCACATGCTGTTTGATTGTGCTGCTCTGGCTATTGGTTTATATGCTTCCTATATTTCACGCTTGCCAGCGAATAGCCAGTTTAATTATGGACGTGGGAGATTTGAGGTTCTATCTGGATATGTTAATGCTGTTTTTCTGGTTCTTGTCGGAGCATTGATTACACTGGAGTCGTTAGAGCGGATATTAGACCCTCAAGAGATTTCTACCAGTAGCCTGCTATCAGTTTCTATTGGAGGCTTAGTTGTGAATATGGTGGGGCTTGTCTTCTTTCATGAGGAACATCATCATGCCCATGGTGGATCTGGGCCGTGTTCGCATTCCCATCACTCCCATGCAGAAGCTCATTCCCACTCCCATGCCCAGTCTCATCAACATGATCATCATTCACACGAACATGGCGACAAGCATCAGGAACCCATGGGTATTGTCCATGACTGCAGTGAGAAATCATGTTCAAAACAGAAGGACCAATGTAGTGTTGATATGGAAGGCCACAAATGTGATCATCACCACCACCACCTGAAGAATGATCATCACCATCACCAGAAGAATGATGAGGATGGCCATGATCACGAACATGTTGGACTACACAGCCACAATCAGCATCATGCCAACATAGATGATCGACACCACCACCACAATCATGCTGGCCAGTGTGATCATAACCATAGTCATCCAGTCTCACTCTTGGGCGAAAAGGAAAAGCACCACCACCACCAGAATGACCAACACGACCATCATCAGAAACATGTTGAACCACACAACCACATCCAGCACCATGTCAATGTAGACGACCAACATCACCACCAACATAATCATGTTGGCCAATGTGATCATGACCACAGCCAAACCTCCCCGCTTTTGGGAGAAAAGGAAAAGAAGCATCACCATCATCACATTGACCACAACATGCAAGGCATCTTCTTGCATGTCCTGGCAGACACCTTGGGAAGCGTTGGAGTTGTTATTTCGACTTTATTGATCAAGTACAAGGGCTGGCTTGTTGCTGATCCTGCCTGCTCAATATTTATTTCTGCGCTTATTGTGTCCTCTGTGATTCCATTGCTTAGAAATTCTGCAGAAATCTTGCTGCAAAGAGTTCCCAGATCTTGTGAGCAGGATCTCAAGGAAGCTCTAAATGATATGATGAAGCTGAAAGGAGTTCTTGGCTGTCAGAATTTTCATGTCTGGAGCTTCACTACTACAGACATTGTTGGGACCATCCATCTTCATGTTTCAGCAGACAGTGATAAGGCTTCCATAAAAAAACAAGTATCACACATTCTACACGAAGCTGGGGTCAAGGATTTGGCAGTGCAGGTGGAACGCGTCAGCTCTAATTTGGAATCACTTCAACCCTTATGACAGCCTGCATAATCTGTTTAGAAGGCAAACTTTATTTTCATGTCTGCAGCGAGTAGAACGTGTAGACTGTTCTGGTAAGTCGGGTACTTCTGTCATGAATTCAATTCACTCTTTACTTCCATTTCCTAACTTTCTTCTATTAGCATTGTAGCAGAAAGCATGAAGAGGTCTTTATTGATGCCAACCTCTCTAATTTCTAGCAGTCTCTTATCATAATCATATGGTCTCTTCGTCTAGTTATCAATCCCTAGAGTAAGATTATTGTTTCCCTGGTTTCAGGTTTCAATCTGGGACGTCATGGAAGTAAAGTATTTTTTATAAGAGAATGGTGTGAAGCTTCTACCATAGATCATATCGTCTCAACGAACAGGCTTTTACTTGTACAGGGATTATCGAAGTTGATCAACTTTTATACAGTAGCTGAAACTCACGCGTGGGGCAGAAATAACTGGACTAAATATCCAAATGTGCTACCCTAATTTCTCATGGAATTTGTGTGGCATACATCTCACAAAGAGGGCTTATTTAGTTGTTTTTGTCTCATGAAATAGGGAAAATGTATCAATAGAAGTTAAGTTTCTGATGCATGACAGAAAATGTACCTGTATTTTTGTAGAAATGAACATCAGTGATTTAGATGACTACAGTTAGCTTGCTTTTTATTGATTTAAATCTATATTTTTATCCAATTTGCGAAATCTGTAGTGATTATCATTTTGTTTTGTCTTAACAATTTGCTGCCAAGCTATTGTTTTGATTTTATAGTTGTAATGTTCTCGACATTTTTCATCTGCTACCATTTTAGAGTGGTTTTAGTAATTCATATTTTATAAGATGTTTTGGGAATATATTGATGTTAGATCTTATTTTAAAGTAAATTGTTAAAAGTATTTGATGATTGGTAAAGACAAAATTGTAATGACGGTTTTTTTTTTTTTAAAAGCTCCTCTTCTGAAAGGAAATTATAATTTAAAGGTCTTAATTCTTGTTTTGAAAAACAAATAAAATAATTTGAAGAAACTTATGAACACTGAAACATTTTATAAGTTATTTCCCAAAAAAATAAGAGTAGATATTTTGCAACAAAATTTATTTATTAGTCCTACGCTCTGTGATTCTAATCTATAGGAGTATTATTTTTTATGAGTTTCAAAGTATTAAAAAAAAAAGACATTATATTGAGAATCAACCCATTATCAAATAATGATAGCTTAAAATTGTTCAAACTACAAGATTTGCACTCCCATAATTTTTTTAATTTATTTTTTTCCATTGGAGTCTCATCAAGATTCGTAAGTATATTATTTAAGGAGATTTAGATATAAGCTTATAGAAAATAGATATATTTAAGCTTTTGTATTTTTTGACAATGAATAAATATAGAAAGGGGAGCACAAGAGGGAATTAGGCGACGCCGTTTCGAGTCGAAATTGCAGCTCAGAATTGTCAACTCAACTCAACTCAACTCACTGTAACTGTAATACCTAAAATCTTTGATTTAGGGTTTAAGATAGGATTTTTACCCCTCCTTTGATCACTGGAAAAATGGATAGCGCCGATGAGAAGGTGGTCGCAGTGATCTTGGTGGCCGGTCCAAGTAAAGGTGCGAATATCCTAATTTTGTTCTCAATTTCTGTCAACTCAAAACAATTCTGCTTTGAATTCGCTCCTTTTTACCATTCTTTTTTTATTTTTTTGGCGATTTTGTTCAGGGACTCGATTTAGGCCGCTTTCTTTCAATACACCAGAGCCTTTATTTCCTCTTGCTGGTCAGCCAATGGTTCATCACCACATCTCCGCCTGCAAAAGAGTATGTTTCTGTTATTTTGGAAGAAAGAGATTATTTCTCGCTAATATAATACTTCATTTGATTGGTTTGAGAATGTGGGGATTTTCTAATTTGATATGGGAGGGGGAATTATGCAAAAGTTGCTTCTTTTTTTTTTTTCTTTTTTCTTTTTTGGTACCTGGCATTAATGTTACAATGCAGTAGGCTGGAGATTTTCTTGTGTTGTTTTGGCTGATAGTTAATATTGTGCAGCTACCCAATCTGGTTCAAGTTTTTCTAATCGGGTACTACGACGAGCGGGAATTTGCATTATATAGCTCTTCAGTGTCTAATGAGCTCAGAGTTCCTGTCAGGTGACCTTAAAGAGTGCTTTTCCATGAAATGTGATTTAGTTTGCCTAGTTTTACATGTTTCCACAGGTTTTATGCCATCATGTTATTTACCGCGATTTTTCATATTTTTAGATATTTGAAGGAAGATAAACCGCGTGGCTCAGCAGGAAGCCTTTATTACTTCAGAGATCAAATAATGGAGGAGTCCCCTGTATGCATCACTGATTACAGTCTGCTACTTTTCTCGTTGCATTCTGATTTCTGAATGCACCAGTTTTCCCTTATGGCAATATAAATGAAATTGTATGCTTTGGTTCCTGCAGTCACATATTTTTCTGTTGAATTTTGATATCTGCTGCAACTTTCCGCTACCTGATATGCTAGGTAAGGATTGATTATGTTTGTATTCTAACATCTTTTTTGCACTTGTATAACTGCACTTATGTTGTTATCTAGAGGCCCATAAAGTCTATGGTGGGATCGGCACGTTGCTAGTTATTAAAGTGAGTCTCGTTTCACAAAGTCCTTTGTTCTTCTTTTGAGAGAGCTTATTGCACTAGAGACCTCATGTTGTTTCTGTGAAGCTGATGTTGTTTTACCTTCAGTCTCTTTTCCAGTTTTCCCAAACTCACTTCCTCACGCGAAATACTCTCTCTGAAATTGTTTCTGCAGGTTTCTGCTGAATCAGCCAGCCAGTTTGGTGAGTTGGTTGCTGATCCGACTAGTAAAGAAGTGTTGCATTACACTGAGAAACCTGAGACCTTTGTATGTATCACAATAAAACACCACATGATGTAGTTTCGAAGTTGACTAGATCTCCATTTCTTGGGCTTATGATATTTTTTTTAATCATAATTACAGGTGAGTAATCTGATTAACTGTGGTGTTTACGTCTTTACGCCAAAAATATTTAGCGTCATCCAGGAGGTATATCTGTGCAGAGAAGACAAAGGTGAGTGACACTGGATTATGAATACCTTTTTTTTAGACTGAACATAAAAGTTGCCACAATTTGGTTTGTTGTCAGTGTGTTCGGGAAGGGACTTCTTTTGTTTGCAATTGTGTTTGCTTTAGCGACTTCCCTTTTCTTTTCTTTTGGTGTGTAATAACATGGTAACTGAGGACAAAGCCTGTCTGGTGAAACTTATTTTCTTCGTCGTGATGGATTTGAGCTAAACAAGAATAACAGGCTACTCTTATATTACCAATATTATACTGGCACAGTCGTCTCCATTTCTAAAGTATTAACAATTCAGATTCAAATATCTCCAAAACCTGAGATGTAAAGTAATTTGAGGAGTTCCATGTCAAGATTATCACATGCTGAGTATCTTTTATAATTGCATTACAGAAGGATATATAAGTTGTGAAGGTCTATATTATGAATCTGCTACATTTTACTGTCACAAGTGACTGATATTCATATTGGATTCTGTTAACTGCAGCTTATGTACGCCACACATCAAGTTATGAGTCCCAGCAGTTTGCTATAAGGTATCTTTGCAAATCAAGAATCAAACTGGTTTGCATTGAGTATCAAATTTGAATTTCAACCTCATGTTAGTTACCGGGTTGATTAATCTTTCATTTAGGTCTCTTCCTACAGATTTTGTTAGGTTGGACCAAGATATTTTGTCACCTCTTGCTGGTAAGAAGCAATTGTATACGCATGAGACCACGGAGTTTTGGGAACAGATCAAGACCCCTGGGTAGATTTATCCTTATTCACATGATGAGTCCCTTATTTCGTGTATCTGAACACTTTGGACCATCTCGACTAACTCAAATCTAACTTATCAGAATGTCTATCAAGTGTTCTGCTTTATATCTTGCTCAATTTCGTTCGACCTCTCCACATCTGCTGGGCAGCAGAGATGGAAACAGAAATGCTACAGTCGTTGGAGATGTGTATGTTCATCCATCAGCAAGAGTACATCCTACTGCAAAGGTAATTCAATTAGACTGTTTCTGTAATCTTCTCTGTTGCAAAATGTTTATCAAAGCAGCGTTAAACATATAGTTAAGATCTTAGTATTTAGTCTTTGTGGTGTAGTTTATTGTTTTTTTTCTTTTATATCAAAAGTAAATCTGGCGCCTGTTTTGATAATTTTTTGAACACAAACAGATTGGACCCAATGTCTCGATATCAGCAAATGTTCGTATAGCGCCTGGTGTAAGGCTTAAGAACTGTATTGTGTTAGATGATGTTGAAATCAAGGTATGTAAGCCAAATTATTTTAAAAAAATATATATTTTCATTATATTGTTCATGTAAATTTAGTTTGAATGACGTTTGTTTGACAGGAAAATGCAGTGGTTGTGAATGCTATTGTTGGGTGGAAGTCATCTCTTGGAAGATGGTCGCGGGTCCAGGTAATCTAGAATAGTTTTAGTTGAACAATCTAAAATCCTTCAAAGATGTATGAACTACTATCTTTTCAGATAGCTGGTTTTCAAGCACCATAAAATTTCAAGTCATTTTTCTGGTCACCAAATGAAAAACTTGGTTTAGGTTCGTCAGACAGTACTCATATCCGATGGTATGGGTACTATCTGACACAAGACTCCCTAATTTGTGGGTGGCTAAACAGTTGCACGTGTTGTTATTCAGGCCGACGGAGACTACAACAGCAAGCTTGGGATAAGTATACTGGGTATGCCTGCTGCCTCTTTGATCGCAGATGAAATTTGTTTATGCCTGAGTTTTGGTTGATATCCAATGCAGGAGAATCAGTGATTGTGGAAGACGAGCTTGTGGTGATTAACAGCATTGTTCTTCCCAATAAGGTGCTCAACTTAAGCGTGCAGGAAGAGATCATCCTCTGAAAATCAAATGCAAGAGAGAGAGACTGCACAACCCTAACTTGATTGCATTTTCTCTTTGGAGAATGAGTTATGTAGTTATACTTCGTATTCCCAAAAAATCTCACTTTCATTTTTCTTTTTCCTTTTAAACTGTGATAATCGATTATATGAAGAAACTGACCGAATTCGTGGTATCAGCATATTTTGTTTGAAATGTCATGATCCACAACCAATCAAATAACCCCCAAACTCTAATTCCCTAAACCATCCCAATTTTCTGAAATGACAAAAACCCTAAAAAAAGTGTATTGTGCTCGGGCGGGGTGCAAGATGGGGCCGGACACAACGATTCACTTCTTTGGAGGTGATGGTTTTGAAAGAGGGAAGAAAGAAGAGGTTGGCAAACTCATTACAAGGGAGATGTCAGGAGAGAGTGAGATTAGTATTTGGGGAATTAAAGCTTGGAATGAAAAGGGGAAAAATTAAACATTAGGGGGTTGGGTTGTAGATTATGAACTCGAAACATTTTATGCACTCAAACATCACAACTGCTGATTATCGGCTAAAAAAGGCTGAACCATAGATAATGATAAGCTGTAAATTTTTTTGCTAGGAGTTGTGTTTCTGCAGGGGGCTATAATACACACCTACATTCATCTATTAGATATTCTGTAACTTCAATTTGAGTAAAATATATCCCAATCGCATCAGAGTAGGTTCGGCATACCCGAATTTCCTCAAGAAAAGCGCTCCTCCAAGGGTCACCACACACAAATTATCGGGCGACTGCAGCATTATGACCAGTTAGAATCTCCATGCAATTGCAAACATTCAGCAGGGGTCCACAGCTATTCCTACAAAAATTCCACAAGCCTGTGCTGCAAGATCTTCGACTAGTCAACTTTACAGATTGGAAAGTAGTTCTACTTCTCACAGACGGGAAGCTGCAAAACTAAGAGAAATAGCAGTTGAACTTGTTCCATAATCCATATGACAGCATTAGTAGAATTATAGCAAAGAGTTGGAAGCACTATTGCCCGGGCTTTAGCTGCAACTTGTAAGCCTGTATTTCCATGGGGGAGATAAGGACTTGGCCTTCCAGAGCGCCATTTCCAGATTGCTCGCTATAGCCAAGAACTTCAGCATCTTCATGTAGAAGATTAATAGAAGTCGCTTTTGCACTCATGACAGTGAGCCCTTGGAACATGTCAAACAGATTAATTGGCTCGTCAGCTATAGTTGAACACTGTGACCTGGCTTTTCGACAGTATGAATGATCCCAGTGTCGCCTTTGCATAATGAGAGCAAATCTGGGCTCTCCAAGGGGCATCTGAGTGTATTTCTGAGGTCGAGGAACCTTGAAGTTGACAATATGCAAATCGCATGGCAGAGAAGCCGCCAATGGAGAAAATGATCGGGGAGGCGGTTGTACAGATATTGATTCAGGGTTTTTAGCAATGAACCCATGAATTGGATAGTTCAGGTGAGCACCAACCAGATGAGACAGAAGAGAGGGACTCAAAGGACGAGCGTTGAAAATGGGATCCACGGATGATGAAATGTTAGACTCCAACAGGATGTGGAAAACCACATTCATAGGACGGTTATCCATCACCCCTTGTCCCAGACCACGGCCATCATCACTCACAAGTCGACGATCAAGCATGATCTCCAACCACCCATCTTTCAAGCTTCCCACACCCAAGGACTGTTTAGTATGAACAGAGAAGCGTTCCCCATTCAAGTCTTGCATAAATGCAAGAGACGGCATTGGGTAGTAATTTCCCTGCACGGGTATCTTGTCATAGGTTTCCCTGCGGCTCATCTGGAAGCCATTTAGATCAGTATAAAAAATTCTCTTGTTATCCATATCCGTCTTATACCTTGCTATTATTTCCCTGTCATTAAACTCATGCCCGAGAAGCTCAACATGATACTCTTTCTCAATGACAAATTCCTGTATTGTGCTTTGACCATTATATAAACGGGTGCTGTGGGAGATCGGCGATTTCTCCCATTTTGTTTTAGGATAAGAGTAAACTTCCCGTACCCAGTGGCCCTCTGAAATCACCATTAGTCCTCCATCTTGTGTGATAGGATCGGCATTGCCATTAGGTTTAAAGAGGTAGGCCCCACTCTCAGTGCTAGAATACATACTTATTTCTTCATCAACAACATTCATGTGACCATCCGTGTGACTTATTTTCTGCAGAAGCCCATGACTTACACTAAAAGAGAGAGTCTGATGTTGATTGCTAATTTCAACTATGTCACTCTCGATATTTGAGCAAGCATAATGGGCAGGGCATGAAAGCTGTTTCGAGGGAGAAAAAATTCTGAGACTTGCTGGTTTGGCCTTCTCACATCCAACAAACCCGTTAGCAACATAATAAGTCTGCAATCCCATGGCAGGACTAGATGATTTCCAATAAAGACGGTGCCTCCCAGTGAATATTTTGTTGTTATCATGGCGCAATTCAGGAGAGATCTGGCTCTTGACACACGTCCAGTTTGAGTCCAAAACTGTCACATCGGGTCTCTCAACAACCACCATCACCACCTCATTTCTTATTTGCTCCAGTGGGTTGAAGAGAACCACAGTCTGAACTGTACCTTCACGAGCACTAATTGCTTTATGCACAGGTTGAACATCATATCTCGACCTCATTTGTGCTGGTTCAAAATTAGCAGGATGCTGGTCATTTTTTTCATGGCGAATTCCAAGAAGAACTTCAATAGCCTTGGACATAAAAATTTGCAAGTCTTGCAAAGCCATATGCATTCGTGTTCCATAGTCTTCAACTACATGATCCTTGGCTGTACCAGTCACGCCATCATGATGCTGAAAAAGAGCCAAGTTCCTTCTAGCAGAAATCAACTTGTATGAAAAACTAGTAGGAAACTTCTCGCATTGCACTTTCTGGCAATATCCTAACAAAAATGACATCATCATTTCTGCACCACGGAGTGTTTGCTCCAACACTCGGTCAACAGCCTTGAAGAAAGGCCTTGATACATAATAGCCACTCCAGTAATCTTGATTTCTGTCAGCATAAGTAAAGAAATCACCTGATAAAGAAGGGAAGCCACCAATCTCACCAGAGCCAATTTCACCAGTAACCGAATAATTTATTCTGTCAGCCTCTTCACGCAGGGTACGGAAATAGTCATCCAAAGTGCCAAATTTAGCTTCAGCATTCAAGCTAGGATCAGAATTAATATAATCAAACAGCAATTGGTAGTTCCTGAACTGGGCTTCTGCTTCATCAATGCTGATATATCGAAAATCATCACCAAGGGGAACAAGTAGGGTGTTTGTCCGGTAAAGTGTAGATTTCTTCTTATATTGATCCAACAACTTCAGCGCCCTCTCCTTAACATTTTCATGGTCAGTCTCCACGGGATGTTCTCCCCAGGGACAACGCTCATAAACAAATCCACGCATTCGAGCAAAGTCAAACTGGCAACAAACAGCAGGCTCTGGTCCACAAGTGTGTGGAATATCATAAGAATAAAAGGGCATCATGTGGACAAAGATATCAGTTGATTCCTCAGAATCCCAGCTTTGCCTCCATACATACTCCAGATTCTTGTGCCATGCCAACTCCTTTTTCAACTCATAATGTGTTCTCTGTATAAGCATGTTCTCAAACCCCATCCGACGGAGAAGATAAGCCATGGTGGATGAATAGCCAAATGGATCTATTGACCAAGAATTCTTAGGAATAACCCCAACAGTTTCATTCAACCACATGTTTCCTTCTGTTATCTGGGATATACAGTTTAAAATTAACAATATAAGTCAATACTTGATAGGCAACAAGTCTCCACCAATCAAAATTAGAGCTGGGCCTAACATTATACCAACATATCCATGAAAATCAAATCTCTATCATAACCAACATATCCATGTATAGGCAGAGTTAATAAGAAAGGGTAAATATTCTCTTTAGTTGGGGGTGGGGGAACGAGATGGAACTGAGTGCAACTCATATGTCGGAAGTGTTCAAGTCCAAAACCGTACAACCTACTGCTGAAGTTCTACCACACTGAATATCTCCTAGGAATTTTTTTGAATGAGATGTAATGTGAATATCTCCTAGGAATTTCATCACTCATCAGTGATAGTACCATGAATCCATATGCACAAATCAATCCCCCCCCCCAGGAAAAGGAAAAAAATGGCCAAGTAGATTCAACATATTTGCTTTGAGATTTTCATTCAACAGAATACTATTAGACAGGGAAGAATGAAATGGAAGTTATAACAGACTCCTAACACCCATGCCGATACCTGATAGTTTGCCTTACAATTATTGCAAGATTAGAGTCGGTAAAAATATTCAGAAGAAGAACTAACAAAGAAATTGCATAATTACCTGTTCAATGATAGCAAAATAATGTGAATTAGCCTGTAGAAAGAAGGAAAAATAGGCAATAAGATTATGCCTCTTAAAAAACTTTAAAAGAGAGAGGTCAAAATTGAATACATGAATCTAAATGTAAAATATAACGGTAATAAGTAGGTACATAATTTATGTAAAACTGAAAAAAAAAGGAAAAGGAAGAAGAAAAGGTGGAATGCACATTGGTATCCCTAGGCTTGACAGAAATTAATATTACCTCGTCATTCATAACCCATCCACCTGAAACAATTTCCAGCTGTCCATTCTGCGCTAAATTGATAAACGATTCTCTTTTCACATCTGAAGCATCCCTCCACCACCTCTCTAAATAAGACATCTCTTCCCATATAAACTTTCTTCGATTATCCTACATACAGCAAAATCAACCAATCAAGCATAATTCTATAAATTCCTAAACCCTCATATGCTCAAATCAAATTTGAGTCTTAAACGAGAAGCGACTATAGTTCGGCAGCGTATAAAAATTGGATGCCACTGATTTCGTTCCAACCTTAAATATCAGCAAGAAATTATGCTGCTTACTGAATTAGGCAGCAGATAAGCAACGCTACTATAAAGGCTGAGTTATGTAATCCCTTCCTATCATAGAAGCTTAGTATCTAGCAGTTCTAAACTAAGAACATAATTCAACTTCAATGACCGATCAATCGCAACAAGCTACAAATACGTTTCCAATGATAAGTCCGCTTAACAGTTAGATGGAGAAATAATCTTAACCTTGGAAAGCGTTTCAACAATAGTATCAAGAATATGTCTAGACTGCTTAACATAATATTCTTCAACAGTGAGCTTCCATCCAGGATCATTGTGCGAATGCGGCACCACAAACACCTTCAATTTCTCCTCGTCCCACTCACTCCCCTTGTAACTCACGCGCCACCCCTGCTTCCACGGGCCGCCGTCCTCATCCAGGAACTGGATCTTATCATAGAGCTCTTTGGTAGTAATATCCACATCCGCCGCCAAAACGGTGTCGTTCAGCCACTTGTGCACAACAGGCTTCCGAGGCCGGCGCGAAGCCGACGATCGCAACTGGAGCGGCCTCGGAACAGCCGCGAAGCGGAAGAGGATGAAGAGGAAGAAGGCGAAGGTGAGGCAGAGTCCGATTGCGAAGAAATTCGAGATGAAGAAATCGCGGAAGGCGGCGGTGGTGCGCTTCCGCGACTTCCGCGGTTGCTTGGATGCGGTTTTGGTGGCAGCGGTGGGGAGGAGCGACTGCGCCCAGCCGCCGGCGCCACGGCGGGTGGAGAATGCCATGGCGGAGGAACGAGATCGTCGATTTGATCGTCAACCGTGAGAGTTGGGGGTTTTGGTCGTCGTCGTATCCAAAATCGACAACGATTTTATACGCCGTTGTTGTCGAGATACTGTTTCAGTATTTTAGATCTGTTTTTCACTCAACCAGCTAAAACCATTACATACAGTAATTGATACTCTAAAATCTTATGAAATTACATATTTTTATAGTAAGCTTGTATTTTACTGAGGAATGTTCTACTTTTTCATTAATACATATCTACCCTATTTTTTATAGATTATATACTTTACCATTTTCGTGAATGGTTGAAAAGAAAATCAAATTATTTTCTACTTGTTTTATAATAATGGTTACAAAACTTGTTTTAACTAATTTTTTATCACTTTAATAATAATTCAAGTATTTGAATAATACTTTACTATTACTCAAGAAACACGTCCTGCAACTTCAAAACACGATATTTTCAAGATGACACCATCGTTGTAATTCCATGTATTTGATTTTGAACATTTTTGTTATGCACAAACAAAGTTTAAATATTGTTCTCTGAAAAAAGCTTAAATGTTTTAATTTAAAAATTGGTTAGTATTTGAGTACAGCCGTGGAAAAAAAAAACATTTATATATTTTTAGTATGACATTTTTAATATCATGTACTCGATTTTTATTAAAATTTATCTATTTCCATCTCAACACGATTAACTTTAGCAAATTAAATAAAACTTAAATACCAACATATTCTATTAAAATTCGATTTACTGTTCCCCAATAAAAACATAATTTAATTACCACCATATATATATATACGTATAAAACAATACAATACAATATAAAATAGTGCACTTTAAGCTTATATACTAAAATAAAATTTAGTATTGCTAAAAAAAAGTAGATAGTGAACTAAATGGGCTTACAAAAGTTTCTACAAGGCCCAATATATCGTATTTAATGGATATTAAAATCCCGAATCCCATAAATCGGGACAGAACTATTGAAGTAACCAAACACACCCTCATATCATAACGCATCGCTCGTGCTTTATAGAGTTGTACAATTGCGTTTTCCTCCGGCATTGAGCTTTGGCGTTTCTCTCTTCACCACCGATAATCTGCTCGCAGCCGATCTGATCCGAATCTCCAATCTAGATTTACCTGGTGAGTCCGTGCTTATAATCCTTAAAAATGTATTTTTTCTGAAGTTGCCTGATGTAATGTTTCGACACTTTTTTTATCTGTAATAATTTATGAGATCTGGGATTGAGAAATTATAGATCCGTTTTATTTATTTTTAAGCATGTTTAATTCCGATATGTTTTCGAGATCGTGCTGATGTAAATTCGATTTTTGAATTGGAATTTACGTTTTCGAAATAAGCTTGCCGAAGAAAATCAGTGTATTCATATATAATATCAGAGCTAGGTTTTGTTTTACTGTTGATTGATGTTAACTGAGGAATATTTGAGCTTTATACGCTTTGCTTTTATATTGTGTAGATAATTTGATTTAGGCTTGTGGGCTGTTAATTTTGGGGGGAAAGGGGAAAGGATCTAATCTAGTTGAGCTGAATCAAGAAGTTAGTTGGATCTTATATATGAGCAGGTTTGGTTTGAATTGATTAATGGTAACCTCTTAGATCTCAACTATGAAGAAAATGTATGTTTGGGGCCCTATGTGTTGTTGCTTATTATTATTTTTTTCGGTGAGCTATTTTTATACGACAGGTTAAACTAAGTAGCTAGATAATGATTGTATGAATTGGAATAACTTGAAGACTTTTGTTGAGAAGGATTGAAACGTGTTTAATTAAACGCATGCATGTTTTAATATACAGGAGTTCAAAAGCAAACCATAAATCAATTCTAAGAAGTTAGAAGGTATAATCAATAAGAAAGATGCCTCCACAGAAGATAGAAACGGGTCATAATGATGTTGTTCATGATGTTTCAATGGATTATTATGGAAAACGTGTGGCAACGGCTTCATCTGATGGCACTATAAAAATAATTGGTGTGAGCAACAACTCTTCTCAGCATCTGGCTACTTTGACTGGTCATCAAGGTCCAGTATGGCAGGTAGCTTGGGCGCACCCCAAGTTTGGCTCGACACTGGCTTCTTGTTCCTATGATGGTAAAGTCATCATCTGGAAGGAAGGTAATCCAAACGAGTGGTCCCAATCTCATATTTTCAGCAACCACAAATCTTCCGTCAATTCCATTGCGTGGGCACCTCATGAATTGGGATTGTGCTTGGCCTGTGGTTCCTCCGACGGGAATATTTCAGTCTACACGGCTCAATCTGATGGTGGCTGGGAAACTACAAAAATAGACCAAGCTCACCCTGTTGGGGTGACCTCAGTTACATGGGCCCCTTCGATGGCTCCAGGTGCACTAGTTGGAGCTGGAGTATTAGAACCTGTTCAGAAGCTGGCTTCCGGTGGGTGTGATAACACCGTGAAGGTGTGGAAGCTCTATAATGGTATCTGGAAGATGGACTGCTTTCCCGCTCTCCAAATGCACTCAGATTGGGTGAGAGATGTATCTTGGGCACCAAACTTGGGACTTCCAAAATCAACGGTTGCAAGTGCCTCTCAAGATGGTACTGTCGTTATATGGACTGTGGCCAAGGAAGGTGATCAGTGGGAGGGTAAAGTCTTGAAGGACTTTAGCACCCCTGTTTGGAGGGTGTCGTGGTCTCTGACCGGAAATCTGCTGGCTGTGGCATCTGGCGACAATAATGTCTCACTGTGGAAGGAAGCAGTAGATGGAGAGTGGCAAGAGGTTACCACCATTGACCAATAGAAGTCAGGTTTTGTTAGCAAAATCAGAAAAGCGAGAGGCTTATTTTGTTTGTTTTTGTTCATCTATACAAGTTTGGGCATCGTTGAAGACCAATATTTTTCATTTTTGTACTGTAACTTAGCATGAACATTGTTGGCTTTGCAAATGTGCTTTTTTGCTCCATGAAAGACACCTCATCAATGGTATGCAGTTGATAATTTGTGCCCTTTTGTTTTGTTGTGGCAATGGTGGTTCACTTTGGATGTGATTAAGAGAAATGTTGTATGTGAACTTGTTAGTGCCCACACCCATGGGGATGTAAGATATGTGGCAATCTTTTTTATTTAAAATAATGAAGTACAAATTATATTTGTATATTTGGACTGTCACAGGTCCTCATCCAGATGAGTGTGGCCTTGTGGGTACCTTAGCTTCAATGTTTAGGGTTAATAGCTTCTATTATTACAGCATTTTCAAGTTATTTTTTTTTTTCTCACAACTTCTTAATTTTTGCAATTAGGCCAAAATCTTACCATTTCTTTTTTTTTTTTGCAATATTTTTTTGTTAATGTGGTTGAACTTGCACCAATATTGATTTCAATTTTCTTAAATTTTTGCGTTGTGCCTTGGCTGAAAAGATAAGTCGAACAAACGATTTATGATTATTGGAATAGGAAATTGGCAAAAAAGTAGAGTGTGTTGATTATAAAATACGGGATGAGATCCTCTAGTCCAACATTTTGTATATCAATCGTATATCAACATCAAAATTGTAAAATTTTAATAATATTTTCATAAAAATAAAATTTATTATACTGTAACTAATCACAATTAATATTTATTGGTATTAATTTAAATTTTAAAAAATATATATACCCTAAGTTTGGAATAATCAACCCTAAAAATCAATTATATTAACTAAAAAATAATTATAGAACATAATTGAGTGAAATAAACCCTAAATGATAATGTAAAATTATACTAAACCAAAATAAATTAAAATTGAATAAAAAATGGGAGAAAAATTAATAATAATGATGTTTGGTACACGGTTGATACATACAACTTTGGATTGGAAGATCTCATTTGATAAAATACATAATTAAAAAATAACAATGTGATACCGACTCAATTTCGTGTCTTTTTACTTTGTCTTTTTACATGTTTTTAGTACTTTTGGTCATATATAGAGTCTTGTTAGGGACAAAGTGTAACAAGGGAGAAAAGAAGCATGTTTATACTCATTATGGGCATAACCAAGATGTCAACTTGATTGAGGGCACAAAGAGGATCAGTCGCTAAAGTTTTGACAGTCTGTTGCGGATTTAGCGAGGAAGTTCAGCAGCAACTCTATTCTTAACTGGCGTGAGCCCACGTGCACGGCAGTTTCAAATTCTAGGGAAGTCCTAGTCAAAGTGGAGAGAAGATATGGAGAGAGGAGTGGAGAGATAAAGGAGAGAGAAAATGGTGGAGCAAACCCCTACAATTTAGGGAACATGAGCTTTGGCGCTGAAGTGGATTTCTCCAACTAAATCATACCCCTACGTGGGGCTGGGCTGGACCAATCTGTGGTTTTTCAAACAACTATAAATACTTGTTAGCTTTCATTTGCGAGCACCACGTTTTTTACCGCAAGATACAATTTAGTTTCTGCACTTTAAAGTTTTCTGGATATTCTGCGCAGCAGTTGGCGATTTGCCCTCAACTACTTGTTTTTGCTCAAACTAGAGTTTGATTCGGTCCTTAATTTAGTACATATCTCTTTTATGAGTTCTATCATGAGTTTTTTTATTTAGTTATGCTTTATTTATTAATATGTTTTTCGGCTAAGTATTCAGTGTTCAAGTTGAATGTGAATATGTTAAGGTAGATAATATGCATGAGGCTTAGTGTTCTGAATTTATCTTGAAATGGTTCCAAACTTCATTCTGGGTAGAACGTAGACATGGGTAGTAGCATGATTAGGTTGTTGGCCACTATTAATTAAATTATTATTCATGTAAGTCAGGTGGAAGTAGGGATGCCCTTGTCCTGACGAGCCACTAAGTGATAAAACAGGAACCGAATCTTGGAGAATGATGTATGGGTAGATCTTGTGGGCACACCGAAGATGTGTCTATGTTCTAGTGTTGGGTCTCTCCGATTTAATGTTGTTGGCCTTGTAACACCTCTGTATGACTCTCTTCTTTGGTGCTTGGGTAGTTAGGGACTAAGGGTTGCCGCTCGTATCACTCTTAGCGTAAACCGTAAGAAGGGATTGGGGAGTAAGTCGCACGTAACTGCTTTCTATAACTAACCAATCAGATCAAGGTACTTACTTAATTGTGCCCGGAATTGCA
This sequence comes from Perilla frutescens, assembly GCA_026008535.1. Classification (NCBI taxonomy): domain Eukaryota; kingdom Viridiplantae; phylum Streptophyta; class Magnoliopsida; order Lamiales; family Lamiaceae; genus Perilla; species Perilla frutescens. The sequence continues at coordinate 68,335,424 of BRKX01000005.1, forward strand.
TGCATCTACCGAAAATGAATTTACATTTGACTTGAACATTTATTTTATATTGAATATTACTATCTTGTATTATTTTGTTGTTTATTTAGTCTCGAATAGTCCAGGAAAGAATTAGTGACAGTAATTCTACACAACCCACAAAAGTTACTAAAAGATAGAAAGGTTAATCACTCCTTATAGGACAATATATGTCTTTGGGTGCTATACTAGCCTCTGAAGGAAAATTAAAACATCTGCAGGGTTTTGCCTACATGTGTGATTTTGCACACAAAACGACAATGTGTCACAATGCAATCCAACGATGTAAGAATCTTGTTTGAACAAAAATGAATTTGCTTGTCCCTTGTATCACTTAGTAGTGGAATAGTGTTATCTTGGGGTCAAATGTCCTAAGTTTGAATCTTACCACCAACACTACTAGATGTGAGTCCGTCACACCTCGTTTTCCACATGTGGTTTACCTCTCATGTATGATTTACATACTATTACACAGGACGATACGTACCTAGTGCGCATTCAGTAGCGACAGCGAGTTACCCTCGACATAAAAAAAAAAAACTTGATTTCCCAACTAAAATACAAAGGTTTAATTCGAAAAATCTTAGTAGTAGATACACCCAAATATGTTTTTTTTAGAATGCTAAATAACACAAATTGCCCCAACACAATAGAGGTAAACGTGTAATATAAAGTAAATAAATTATATAGTAATGGTTTGGTTTTGGAGTTAAGATGCAAATGTTGTACGGCTAGTAGTAATGGTTTGGTTTTGGAGTTGAAGAATAATAGTCTGTATATTTTCAATCCTGGAACGTTGCAGACATTCCTTCTCCCTCCATTTTAATTTAATAGTATTTTGGTGTATGGATTGTTGTATTGCATATAGTGAAGCTTCCATTGAGTATAAAGTGGTTCAAACACGTCTTCCTCAAGGAGGGCCTCAGGTATTTCATCTTGCAATACTGATTGTTGGAGTGGATAATTCTTCGAGAGATGTTGAAGTCGAGCACTACAGTATTAGAGAGTTCTTTAGATGTACTCTGTTGATTACTGAAGGTTTTATGCACTGGGTGTGGAAGACTGAAAGAGTATTGACAATGAATGTGGAGACTGAAATCATTACAGAGACTAATCCCCTCAACTTCCAGAAGCTTATATGATCTACGGAAAGGTATCCAACTCTATTTGTTCGACATGAAGATTTGATGTGGGAAGTTTGGGAGATGAAACGAGAAAGAGAAGAATGGAGAAAACAAGTATATAACATCAAGTTTGAAGCTCAACAACTTCAACAGTTTGAACACTGTAAATACGGCTCCCATGATGATCATATTCATGCGGAACTTATGGAGTCAGTTGGTAGGGTGAAATACCTAGAAGTTTTGGCCTTTGCTGTTCAGACATTTTGATTTTCTGCAATCTTCATACACATCAAATCGACCCCATATCGAGGTACGCACGAATTATTACCGTCCTTCTTCACATAGGAACACCCGCCTATGGTTAAGTTAAGGTATTTTCTCGAGCATTCAAGACCAGGTAGATGTATAAAACGGAGAGATCTCGATTACTCTTTCCCAACTCAAAAAAAAAATTATGTTAGAATTCTTTATTTTAGAAGATAATTAATCAATTTCAATTTCTAGCGATTACAATTCTTCAAATCATTTGCCTAATCAAAATATTTTTTTCAGTCCAAGCTCTCTGGTATATGTCATCGCACGTTTCACAACACTTCATGCAAAGCCGATCTCAACTCATTCGGTAACTTTCAACTCGTATTTGGTATTAATTCCTTTTTCTTAAATTTGACACTTATTCTAATTTCATTTGGTAATTTCTTTATTTCGTAGCATTTCGTAGTCTCGCATCTAATACCATAAAATAAATATAATTGTTTGCGAAATACGATATTCTTGCTCACTAAATTTTATAATTACACCACACACTTGCAGTAAAATCTGTTAATAAACACCGCATCAATATAAAAGTGTAATTTGCTTAATTTTACTAAAAGTCATATTCAAGCGTAACCATGAGTTTGATATTGTGAATTTGAAAAATATAGTTCTAATGAATTTCAACATTCATTTAAAATTTTGAATGAAAAAGGTCATGTATTTTTTAAATATTTTTTATTTTACTTTATGATTATAAAACTTAGAATTTATATATATATATATATGCAAAAATATATTTAAGGAAGAAATATGTTTTACGAAACATAATTAAGTTAAATTAAAATTGAGATGTAATAGACTAAACTATACACTACACGAGATGATGAAAACTTAAATACCAAAATATATTTTATTCCATGTACTTACTGTTGGAAAATCGGATGTAATAAATTGAGTCGTGACTCATTTTATTAGATTTTTTGTGACCAAGTTATTTAATTTTGGAGGAATTAAATATCGTACGATTGTTCTATATTTGTAGTAGATAATCGTAGTATTTTTATTTTCTCAAATTCGATTTTCGGTGAGTGATAAATTAATTGTTAAAATCGGTCAAACGATTGAGCATTTATGGTGTGTGGGAAAATGTGCTTAAGACACATTTAATAATTTCACATTGATTTCTTAACCTAATTAAAAAGTGTATTTAAGTGTTTTAACACTTACGTGTAATATCTAAAGTGTACGAGGATGTGAGTCATGAGCCCACACAAGCGCGCCCGCCCATGCCTGGGCTCGGCCCGTCTCGTCCTGACAATTAGACTTTGAACGTATGTGGACTAACGGGGTTTGACCGTTACAATTTTCGAGCCAACGGGTGACAATTTGAGCGTTCGTGGGCTAACGGGTGACCGGGTGACAATTTGACCCGGCCCATCGAGACAAGAAAATATAGATCCGAAATGACTTCGAGTTGCCCATTTGGGCATACGTGAGCTAACGGGTGACCAGGTAACAATTTGGCCCGGCCCGTCAATCTAATCTATCACTCAACAATTTTGAATAGAACCAACCAAAGGGAAAAATGTTAGTAAATCATAATTAGAGTAATTGATGGATACAGAACCCGCGCATCATTCTGAATTCAAATTCCCGCTGACTCTCCACATACACATACACTACAAAAACCCTTTTCCAAATCTATAAAACCCAAATCTTCAAATTCAAAATCCCTAATTTCGCCATGGCTGTCAGTTCATGATTAGACAATCTCTCCAGTTTCTGAACTCGTTTATTGGAATGGCGTCTCGCGATTCTCGCACAAAAGATCCGCTTTACTGCCGCAAGGAGAAATCTCTCGGTCTCTTATGCACCAAGTAATTCAGAATTTTAATCTTCTGAATATGATTGAACACACACAAACACACTTTTTCTGAGTGTGAGAAGATCTACTGTGCTCTTGATTCGAATGATTTTTGGTTTTTGTGCAGTTTCCTGAGGTTGTACAATCGCGATGGCGTGGACTCCATTGGATTGGACGATGCTGCTCTTCAGTTGGGTATGGATTATGATCCTGAAAGTCAGTATTTATAAGTACATGATATCATATCATCTATTGTCGGTTATTTGTGAAACCTGAGCTTTAGAAATCAAATAACTCGTGTAAATTATATGAAATTGACTGCGATGATGAAAATGCGATAGACGCCAATCTGTTCATTTATCTCCTTCGTTTTGATAATAGTGAACTGCCTTTTGTTTTCGATTCTAAGTAGTACTTTAATCAAGGAAAATGAAATGGAATTGAGTTTTCAATATTCTTTACTCTTTCTATCTTCTTTATTGTAAAGCTGTAGCTAACCTGATAGGGTGATATGGTTCTGGTGGATGCTAATTTTTTTGTAATGAACTTTGTATATAGGTGTTGAACGGCGAAGAATATATGACATTGTGAATATTTTGGAGGGCATTGGGGTAAGTTTCTTATTTTTTCAGTCCAACCAAACATAGAATTATTGGAGATTCTAACTATGCGGGGAAAATATATAGGTTTTACAGAAGAAAGCTAAGAATCAATACAGTTGGAAAGGTTTTAGTGCGATTTCTGGGGCTTTAAAGGTGCTCAAGGTAGTCTATTTTTGATTGATTTGTGTTATATGAAAAAAATTCGACGAATCTGGCACTAAACTTAACTTTGTTCTGGATTGTTTCTTTTCAGGAACAGGGACATAAGGAGGAGTTCCATACCTATACTGCTAATGTATCTTGCTGGCTTTAACTTATTAAATTTGAATTTACTGCTTGATATCTTTAGCTTCTCAAACATTCCTCCTGTTGTTGCACAAGCTGAAGAGCGTTCAGAAAATACTCGTAGTCTTGTTAACATTGTATCATAAAGGGTAGTCCGTAGTCGTAGTCTGGTATGATAGTAGTGCTCGTATGATGTTCACAGCATATACCTATTCATGTTTCTTTCGCTCAGGTCTCGAATCAGAAAGAACAGAGGTTGCTCTCTGACTCGAAGAGTGAGTGGCCAGACAGATGTTTTGAATCAGATAAAGGTGGTCAGTTTCTTCTGCCTAGATATCATTTTTCCTTGCTTGGGGCACTGCCTATATTAGCAATGGGGAGAAATGATGCATTGTATCCTATCTTCTCCATCTAACTGAATTCAATTTTCGTTCATGTGCTTCTACAGAACACAGGAGGGAAAAATCATTAGGACTTCTTACCCAGAATTTTGTCAAGCTTTTCCTTTGTTCTGATGTAAGTAACGCCTCTATTTGGATTTCAAAAATCAAGTCCAAGAACTTAGTTTGATCCAAAGTTTCTTGCTCATCAACTTAAGATGGAGATAATCTCACTGGATGGTGCTGCAATAGCTCTGCTGGGTGATGGCCATGACCCAACAGCTATGAGAAGTAACTGAAACCTTTCATTTTGAGTCGAGCTTCATTACGATGAATATGTTAAAATTGTACACTACTCGTAGTCTTACATTTTGTTTTGATATGCAGCAAAAGTTAGGCGCTTGTATGATATTGCTAATGTGTTCTCATCCATGCAACTCATTGAAAAGGTCAGTTTATTTCTAATGTTGCAACTAATTTCTATCCATGAACTCATTCAAGAAGCTTAGTTTCATTTATTCTTCCCCTACATAAAAGGGTCAAGATAGCTGATTTTTTTCTCAACAATGTCCGTAAACCTACAGATTCGTGACCCTGAGAATGGAAAACCAGCATTTAGGTGGATTGCCGCAGGAAGAAGCAGCAGAAATGGATCTCCTACTGCAGTGGATGCCAAGAATTCAAAGAGGAGAGTATTTGGAGACGATATCACCAATACTGCAGTAAAAAAGAACAATACGAATACATCGACTGGGCAGCATCAGAATCAGAAAAATGGCTCAAAGAATTTTGTATTTGGCCCGTTCGCTCCAAATGTTATCAACTCAGATAGCCATGAAACCAGGGAAGGTGGGCAGATTCGGAACTGGGAAAATCTCTTTTGTGCTTATCGACCACAGTATAGCAACAAAGGTAACTCATAATTTTATAACTTTAATTAAATGAAACACGGTAGCATTTCATTTTGTAATCGCTTAATCCATGTAACATTGTATATCTACGAAGTGGATTATCTGAATTTAGCTTCAAAACATGGATGTCTATCTACAGGTTAGGACTTATTCCTTGTTGAGCTATCAAAATTGAAACCTCTTATCAATGTTGTGGCAGCTGTTGGTGACCTTTTTCATCATTATGCTGAAGCATGGAACAACTGGCGTGGTGAAGCTAAAGATAAGCAGCAGATAGAACCTGAATCTTAATGTGCATTTCGCCTTTGCCCTCGATGTCTTTCTGCAAAGACTGCAGCCTAGAGTTCTACTACGGTGTAATATTTTGATATAAAACTAGAATAAAAATTATTCTGGTACCAATTCTTAATGTCCTCAGCCATGATGTCTTTTGCTGCCCGGTTAAATCCTCTGTTTTGGTACATGATTCTTTGGTAATTCCAATAATTTAGAATCCGGCATTTGTATACAAAATATGTTGGAAATGAAATAATGTAATGGGAGATCAGAAAAGATCAGAAAATAATGCTATAGTTCTCAACAATGACTATATAGCACGCACTAAAAGAACTATAGCATTCATAAAAAGAAGTCAAGATATAAACCATATCATTCATGAACTGTTGTGAAAAGATAGATATTGGTTCTGTCACACTTATTTGTGCTCAGTATCAGAGCCAAAAGAATGCAATTTCTATCAATGGTACTATCTTTATGTCTTCAAACAATCATACTCCTCAATGTATCAATATTTGGGGTCAGAGAAGAAGCCATTAATGGATGGCATGATCTCGGGGGACCTGTTGCGAACGTACTTCCTAAGAGCATGTTCGGCGTACTTCTCCCCTTCTGCATGGTTGTCCAATACACCAGCAGCTCTGTTTTCCTTAGTCACCCTACATTTGGCAAAAAAAGGAAAACAGGTTTGATTATTTCATCATCTAAGTTGAAAACTCATACAAAAGAGAGTGACAATCAATCACCATGGGACTCATGGTCCGAGAAAAGTAGAACAAAAGAAATACATGATTGAATGGATAAGCACGACCACTCAAATCTTAAGTTTTTCAAGAAATGAAGGATTTAAACTTTATCAAGCACTTGATTTCACCATCTAGGATATAACACAATTGTTTTCCATTTTCATTATGATTCCCAACCTCCATTATGAATATATTCGAATGCAGGAATCCCCTTTCTGATTAAATATACTAACTTATCAAACTTGATTTTTTTCTTAGTTTCTGTGAGGAGAAACTCAGGGCAGTTTTCGTTTGGTAAAGCCTATTCGCGTGCATTAACCCACAAACTACACATGATAGATAAAAACACGGGGCATTAGTTTTCAATATTGCAAGGACATTCATCTATGTCGTATCTAACCGACTTCCATTCAAACCTAGAAGCCAAAAGGCAGAATTACCAAATTATGTGATTGATTCATAAGATATAATGCACCCTTACTAGTCTACAAGGCAAGCTATTACGCGGCCACTATCTGTTACTCTGAATTTGCATGAATTTGATGCAAAAGACGTTAGAACTTATAACCATGGTCAATAAATTAAAAAAAGAAATAAAATGACTGCATGAAATTGGAAAACAAAATCACAACATCAATACAATCAGAAAACAGAACCAAAATCAGGAATAAAAGCTCAATATAGGAAATAAACAACTATCATCGCTCCCCCATCCCCCAATCCATTTTTCTAGGTAGATTTCTCCATTACAAATGGCGTTATATCTATTCTCCCGACATATTCAATATACGCTAGGTGTAAATTGATGAAACCATTTCATGCACAAACACAATGGACTATACAATGTAACAGTAACCCTATTTAAAACAGAGAATCTCGTGTATTTTCTTTCTTTCTCCAAAATCAATATTTACAAGATATATACGAACACAGATCTAAACTTCATGCCAAATAAAGAATGTCCATTAAAACGAGAAACAAAACTTCAAAAGATCATAACATAATTTTCAGGTAAACAAAATACCTGACTTCAGGATTAGTAGAAATGTTACGGACTAATTGCATTCCGCAAATCCCCACCGCTACTCCGACGGCGGCGAACAACGGATACACCTAAAAAATTCCAGGAAAAAAAAAACATCAGATCCAATCAGTTCAACAACAAATCACGCGAAAAAATCGGAAAATTTAATTAGACTGCGTAAAAAGGAGATCTAGGGTGGCGCGGTACCTCGGGCCTGAGCCATCGCTTCAGAGCTGAAGATGAAGCCATAATGATTGAATGAATGAACAAACCGAGGGAGAAATTTTAGAGCGATGGATTAAATGAATGGAGAGAGAGAGAGAGGGGGGGGGGGGGGGGGCTTTGAAGGTGGCGAATGCGTGTGTTGAAATATTTTATAGAGTTTTTGTTGTAGTCTTACTTTTCGTCTGCGGAGAAAATGAGGAATATTCGCTGCAACTGCCTCCCCTAGTCAAACTTTGCTGTTTCCAAACGCTAAAGAGTTTTTTTTTCAACTCAAAATTAAAAAAAAAAAACGTTGTTTGCCTTTTTTATTGTTCAATTTATTTATTTATTTTGTGGGGGAGTGAAAAAATAATAATTTTATAAGATTGTCTTGGAGTAATATTATTATTATTTTGGTAAATTTGTGGTTTAATAAATTTGGATGAGGTTACAATTTAGGATAATTATACTTATTGTAATACCAGAACATATATTTAATAGCAAATTTTATTCTAATATCTATTTTTTTGTTATAATTCTATCATTCACAAATTTTCCTGATAATTAAAGATTGAATTATCATATCGGATAATACATGTACAAGAATAATATATATATATATATAAGCCAAAACAATGTGGAATATATTGCATTCAACTTATATGTTGAAGTGCAAGTAGGCTTAATATAGTTGATGTTGTCTTGCCCTAGTATATAAGAAGAACAAAAAAGAAATATTCATATGTTGGTTACCCAGTAAATGATAAAATAAAAAATTGCGGATTGCACTCACGTGAATTAATTAGATTCAACTTTCATTTAACAATTTTTGATGGAAAATATAGTTAGTATTCCTACTGGTATTTTTTTTTATAAAAGCTGATACAAAATACATATATAAACATTTACAATTGTTTGGATCAAACATAAAAATAACTTCTCACTCCATTTATAAAGAGCGCTAGTGTCATTCTCAATAAATACACACATATTGTATCAATAAACTAATTAAAGATCATGAGTTCGAATTTCCTCAATACCACATATTGGATGTGTGAGTAAAAAAAAAATCAAATTACCTAATACATTCTTATGTGAATACATTAAACGAGTAAAAAATGAATGTTTGAATACATTAATTGTGAAACAAAACTAAAGAATGACACTTTTTGTGAAACGGATGAAATAATACACAATTCAAGATACTCATCACTTATTTTAAGTTATGATACACCATTCTCGATCTATATGGTAGTATTATTGAAAATAGATAGTATGTTGAGTCTAAATTTAAAATTTGGTTGTCCTTCTTCAACCCCACAAATTGCACATTGTTTGTTTGTGATTTCTCCTGAATTAAATATATGTCGAAATAATGAGAATCAAATCAAAAGACACAGAAAAAAAAAATACATATACCAATTATTTAATTAAGTAAAATTATTCCGCTTACAAAAATTAAGCAAACTTAATTTTATCTTCACTTAAATTCTATTTACAGTAAAATGTAAAAATTAAATTTCTTATTATATACCATACTATAAATTTTAGTCAATTAGGTGGTTTTATCATGAAAAAATACATTATTCATCAGTCACCACCTACTCGTTCATTATAGAAGAATCATAATCACTTAAATCATTTGATGAAAAACACAATAGCTACCAACATTTTACATGTATTATTATCTCATATTACATTGCACACTAATTAATACCTCAATAGTAATTGATCGAAATGTTAAAAAGGATAATTAATTGATTTTAATTAATAATGTATACTATTGAAAAATGTAATAGCACATAATAAAATTACAACATAATAGATTGATATAATATTATTATTTCAAAATTCTACTATATATGTCGAATCTTAAATTCCAGGTTAAGAGTTATTTTCAAAATCTGATTCAAGTTTTTTAGCATTTATTTTCATGTTAGTCGATACTACAAAAGATTTTATTAATTTTTCAATTGCTACAAAGGTGCAAAACTAATACAAAGAGCTAGCAAAAATCTCATAATGATAAGAAATGGCTTCAAAGTTCAATAGTAAAGATGTGTTTTTTTTTGTTCTTTTTTTTTCATGGGGTGTATGTTGTAAGCACTCAAATTGATTTTTAACACTCATATAGCTACAATGATTACATATGTTCGAATAAGATAAAAAAAAAAAAGAGTCATATTCTAATAATGCTATTCGTAATATAGATCACCGTAACAAAAATATAAGAGATAAAATGATAAACTCAATCATAACTGCACACACAAATTAATTAGATTTGTAAGAACCAAAAGTCCAAAAGTCACAACAAAATGTATAGCAAGTATAAACTGAGTATGATGTATATATAAAGCATGGACACTGAACACATATAAATATTAAGCAGAAATATAAATTAAACATAATATTAGATGAATAAATTATATGACGAAAAGTTTGCTTACAAATTTATTTTCATATAAACTATACAATATTTAACGAACATATCAAACAATGCTACTTAAAAACTTTCAAATGTTACACTCTGATGAAGAGTACGAAGAAGATACACATGCATAATGAAGAATATACATCAATTGAATATATAGCACCATCATTTTTTCGACTTTTCATCTAAACTAACTCATTATATAATCAACGCAATCAATGAATATGTATAGATTGATTGTATTATTATTTGATTGATATTATTACCTTAATTATATAAGATATATTATATGCACATAATTTAAATATGATTTTATGTATATATTGATTAACATATATAATCAGTATACCTTATATATATGTATGTTATTCATATGCAATCATAGAATTGGTTCACATAATCATATATTGATGATTTCGTTTATACATGGATAACATATATAATTATATATCTTATTAATATGATGTAATTTCAGACATTATAGGACATTATATCTTATATAGATGTGTATAATTATAGAATAGAATATATTAACACAGTTTCTTATATATATATAATATAAAATATATATTATAGAAACAAAAAAAATTAATATACAAAGTAGCTCAACAATTAAGTTACATAAAATAATATAATAATAATGATAATGATAATAAATAATAATTTAATTTATTATTATTATTATTATTATTATTATTATTATTATTATTATTATTATTATTATTATTATAGAAACCATATTTGAAATACATTACACTATATTAAAAAAAAGTTATTTGATAGTATTTTACCATATATAATATATATAATTATAGAACTCCCTAGCATATAAAATAAAATATCCAATATAGTAGGTGGACATTACCTTGCAAACATTCAAACAATAGTGGATTTGCGTATAATGTTAACTATGAATTTCTAATTAATTAAATAATTAATATAAATATATTTTAAATAAATAATGTTATATTTTCATTTTTTTGAAGGTGTAAATGAGTGGAAAAATGAATATTTCTATTTCCGGATGCGGAGCCATTATTATATAGATATAAATTGTTGAAATTTATTATTTAACATATAATAAACTTTCTCACGTGTAATGTATTTTTTTCAGAGTCCAAAACCTTTTTTTTTTAAATATAGTAATTAGGTGAGAAACATAGTTGCGTGAAGTTAAATATTTCAATAATAACAATTACACGAAATGGAACTAAAAATTATTATGTCAAAATCTAAAGAAAATCCCTATAAAAAGTTTAAAATATGATTGCTGCCACAAAAATAATATCGATTTTATATATTGTTTGATAAAAAATAGATTATGATTGTTATGTTAAAAAATAAAGCCTATAATAACAAAATTATATCGGGCGTAGTTATTTTTTACAATTCAAATTATGTATTTTGTTCAATTAATATTATATATTTTTTTTAACTTTGGAAAATTAATAAAATAATACCAATATCATGGTTATTAATTTTCTATTTTTTAGTTTAACTGATGTTGTGATATTCACTATTCAGTAATGCTACATATATGTTTATATGTTTTCACATGTTAAATGTAATTATCAGGGTATGTGAAGAAGATGTTTAACCAACCAAAAATATTTTGAGTACATTTGAAACTCATGATATTTTCTCATTCATTTTATAACGTGGCCATGTTCAAAATTTAAAATATTAATTTATCAATATTTAAATCCATACAACGTGCGAGAGAAACAGCAACAACAACAACTTTAGTGTAGTTGTGCCATGTTTTAAAATCTTAGGCAAAAGTATTCATGTGAGTGAAAAGAGACTAATGATACTTTAAATAACTTGCCATGGTATTTTAAATAATTTATATCATGTGTACTGTCATTTCAATAATGAACATAAGTATTATCTCACCTTAAAGTATTCAAAAGTTGATAATTGCCTATAAGCAAGATAATGATAAGACTTAAGAGACCTTTAACTCCAAATAAATAAATAAATAAATAATAATAATAATAATAATAATAATAATAATAATAATAATAATAATAAGACAAGAAAGAGGCAAATTTGCCACGATGAGCAACCAATTTGCCCAAAAAATTAGATATATATATATATGTGTGTGTGTGTGACTGTGTGTGTGTGATTAAAGGTTTGAATAATTAATCCAGAAGATATTCAGTTGCTTAGAAATTTAAACGGTCGGCATAAATAGATGTCAATATCAGTCGGAATTCATAAAAATGGGTCGACCAAATCCAATAGGCCCACAACCTTTCTTTCTTGTGTCTAACTCACTAAATCTCAAAATCTAATCTCATGGGACCCCGTTTAATATTGGGCGTACATTTTAATTGTTTATTTTAATTTCCCAATAATATATTAAGAATGTGGTGACTTAATTTATATACAAAGATTTGAAAAAACCTTATCATAATAAATTACTTTTCATTTTAACGAGTGAGTTTTGTGATATGGTGAGAATCGGATTATACAAACAAGTTGAAATATTCAAATAAAACAAAACTCTCAAGGTTTTAGCATGATAATGGTAATCATATACTTAAAATGATCCGAGTTAAAATCGTTTGTCTTAATGAAATTTTATTGAAAAATAAATGAGATTTTTTTTTTGCTTTCTAAATAAACTTCTTAAGAGTCTGAATATGTTGTTTTGATAGTTCGATTTTCATACATCGCGTGTATCATAATTTGTTGACATCAATACAAGTTATGTAAAATAATGATGTCATTTATTAGACATTTTGTATATAGATGATATAAAGAGAAATTGTTTGTGCTATTTATAATAGAAAATCCCATAGTTATTTTGAAAGTTATTTATGTCCCGTACCAAAAAAAAATAGGGTACACTTTCTAGTTATAATATTAGGTTTTAGAGTAAAAGATTTCCGTCCTAAAATTGGAATTAGTTCAATTTGACTAGGCACATGCATTGGAAGTCTATTTAATTAGGCACATTCATTGATAATTATTAATTTTTTAAATAAATGACACTAGTTGAGAAAGTTAAGTGGTAATGAATGCACATCATTAATGTCCCTAAACTTACCAATAACACAGTTCATGAAGTTTTAATATTTTACATATATGATAATCTTGACTTTTAATTTTACATCAAATTTTTGTTCCATTTTTTTCAAATTTGAAAACCTAATTTTTACGACTTGTGTAAACTTTGTTCGTGGAGTTAATTTGCTTAAATATGTACATAAATAATAAGTATTAGAAAAAAAAATTAGTAAAAAAAATAACAAACCTGCGGTTGAAACAAAAACAATGCGATGAGTGATCAATCCCATCGTCCTATGTTGCGTGTTTTAAGTCAATCATGTTTGAATTAACATTTCAGACACTTTAAGCTTTACCGCATCATTTTTAATCTAGTTCTATAATGCTAGTTGAATAATTTGTGTCATTTAATTCAAGCTAATAATGATAAATGCATCTTTATACTTTTGCGAACTTGTATATTTATTTAATAAAATTATTTGAGAATATTCGAATGATCTCACCTCTTCTAATCAACTCTCTTAACATTTATATTTCATAATCAACATAAAATAGCGTATAAAGAAAAAACAAAAACCAACATAAAATACAAGTGTTACGTATCTTTAATCGTAGAATCACAATTACCAAAACATGCCTTTATTAAAAAGTGGAGTAACATCTATTCTTACCCATCTATTCTGAAAAAATTAAAAAGTGTTTCCTCAAAAAAATAAAAATAAAATAAAAAAATACAAAACCAATAAAAAACAAAAAGGAATCTTTGATGCGAGTGACGTCACTAGCTGGTAATGGCGAATCCGTAATTAAGCTGAAGAAGAATCCCATTTAGCAACCAACACCAAACAAAAATCGACAGCAGCAGAAATTGGTGGGCTGAGACACATGACTCAGATTTCGAGGTAACTAGGGAACGCCCCGCCCCTCACCACCACGAGACGCCGCCGGAAAACCTCGAAAACCCACTCTGAATCAACCGCAACGGTCATTTCATGGCGGCCTCAGCAGCGGCGAGGGCTGCTCTAATCTCTCGCGCCGCCGATTTATCGCTTAAACCCACTCTGTCGGCTCATCCGCCGCTCGCGCACCACCTCCTTATCCGCCCCTTGCTTCCGGCGTCCCCGAGGAAGCGCTCGGCGATCAGTTGCCTTATTTCCGGCGTCGACGGCGGCGGAGTTTCCGACGAGTTCGTTTCCACCAGAAAATCGGGGTTCGGGCGCGAATTCTCCGTCATAGCGAATATGCTGAAGAGGATTGAGCCGCTCGATAATTCGGTTATTGCCAAGGGGGTTTCGGATTCGGCTAAGGATTCGATGAAGCAGACGATTTCAACGATGCTTGGACTTCTGCCGTCGGATCAGTTCGCCGTCATCATTAGGGTTTCGAAGCACCCACTCAATCGTCTCATAGTTTCCTCTATCGTCACTGGGTAATCAAATGTTCATGGATTACTTCTTTCAGTAATTGATTTTTTTTTTTTTTGTGTGTGTGTCGCGCTACACCGGGTGGAATACATCGGGCACAATATCTATGGTTCATTTTCACATATACACGTTGTTATATACGTTATTCTTTGCTTATGTACAGTGGGTATTGCAGAAGGTGTATTGGAAGTGGTGTAGTTGGTGCTGTTGAACAACTTTCAAGAATTAAAAAATGATCATTTTTGTTGATACGATAACATCCGGAAATTATTTATTGTTGAAATTGGTAATAAATTGATGTGTGAAGTTAGTTTAAAGATTACCATGTTCTTACTATTGATATGTCAGTTTGGTATCCGGTGCTTCTATGTAGTTCAACCTTACTGATTTCGTTTTTTCTTGTCCTTTTTGGCTTTCTAGGTATACCCTGTGGAATGCAGAGTACAGGATATCATTGATGAGGAATTTTGATATATCGCCAGATAGTTCAAAAAGGTCTGATTCTGCGGATAATGATGGGGCCTCAGAGGTGAGGTGGGAGGGGAGTGATCGTGGGGGAGGTGAAAAGGGTGTTGGTGCTGGAGTTGAAGGGTGTGTGGAAGAATCGGAGAAAATGAATCTTCAAATATTTGGGGATTTACCTCCACAAGCATTAAAATATATTCAGCAATTAGAACTGGAGTTGTCCACAGCGAAGCAGGTGATTTTATTTTACTTGTGGAATATGTTAGTTTTGCTTGCCTAGGAATTACCTGATCAACAAATGTTTTAAAAAATTGGAAGTTTAAGACTGAAGTCCAATTTGATGTTAATCTGGACTTTACAGAGTTGAATCAGGATCTACCAACTTAGAGAAACTAAATCTAAATGGGGATTGTCTTTTAGTGCCTTTATGTATCACATGTTTGGGAACATGGTAGAATAGGGTATATTTATCCATTTCTATGTTAGAGGTCCATACTCTCTTTGGATGATCTTGTGCTGAAAGTGCTGATAATTTTCCGTATTAGCGCTTTACAAGCCTATGTTGATGCTTATCTTCTCCTTTTGAATAGTTGTGAGATCATGAAAAGCTATGGTTATTTGTTTACCATTTTCTAAATGCCTGAAGTTTTCAGAGTTTATAAACTATGTACCAAATTATTGCTTCAACTACTTGTTAAAGATGTATTTAGGGATGACAGCGTCCTTACAAGGTACCATATGGGCCATCTGAAGGGGGGCCAACATTGTTGTCTTGGTTTATGTTGTTGATACATTTTGATTAAATTATTGCCCCTTGAATTAGTTGAATGACCAGTTATGAAGTCAATGTATATAGTAATATTTCATACTGCAGGTTGGAATATTCAATTATCTAAGCTATATTATTCTTTACAATTTATTTGGATATGCATAGTCATCTAATTATGTGTTTGCATTGTTTAATCTTAATAACATAATTACTAGTTCCTTGATAGCAACTGTATTTGTATCAGTTAGCTTGAAAATCCCCTAGTATAACATAGCTTTACAGTTAAATTAGTAGTTGATTTCAACTTCTATGCTCATGGGAGAATAGACTGACGACTTGGTTGTCCCATTTCCTTTTCAACTATTGGTGGAATGTTCCATGTTTGCTTTATTCTATCTGAAACTTCTTTTCTGATAGAACTCCTGTTGGCACGTATATTGATTGCTTTGAACTGGATATTCTCTTAGGAGCTTCATTCTCGGAAACAGGAAAACTTGGAAATGGAGCATATAAGAAAGTGTAACAACAACCTGCTGGAGTACTTAAGGTCCTTGGAATCGGATATGGTAATAAGCTGATATACCGATGCATCCTTGTAACTTGTGTCTTGATATCTTAATCTCGACAGTGAGTCATGTTAACACATTGCTACAGGTAACTGAGTTATCTAGACCATCATCACCAGAGGTGGAGGAGATTATCCACCAACTTGCTCAAAATGCATTGCAAATTTTTTTCAAAGATGATATCACTCCGGATTATGGGGGGGACATGGCTTTAAGCAGCATGCAGAACTATGAAGATGCAGATAAGGAACTTTGTGATACTGTTGGCACATCACGGGATTATTTGGCCAAGCTGCTTTTCTGGTAATTATGCAATATTTGACCCCTAGATATTACTGCTGTCATTTGTTTTTTTAAGAAGCATTTCCTTGTTTGTTTTGAGCTTAGTCGGAAGCAAATAGCTAAAATATATATACAATATATATAGATATGTGTGTGTGTGTGTTCCTCCATTGTTGTAATGAAGGGGATATGGTTTTACGCAGGTGTATGTTATTGGGCCATCATCTAAGAGGGTTGGAGAACAGATTGCATCTAAGTTGTGTTGTTGGTTTGTTATGATGAAGTACAAAGAGGGATGTACATTCTTCTTTCACCCTTTTCATATGATTTTGCCATTACATTTTATTTTCCCAGTTTTATATTACTTACTTTCTGTTCAAATAAATTAAATAAATATATATTTTCTATCAATTTTTGTGTGGAATACCTAATGAAGGATCTTGTTACCTAGACAACAATTAGGCTTTCTCTTATTGCTTTGCCTAACAATTAATTAGCTAGAATATGGCATTAAAGTGGGATGCTGCTTGTGTTCACCGCCATACTGTTGAGTCCACTTCAATTCCATCATAAATGATGTCCATCATAGTTATCCACTTTTAGAAACTTGCCGAATAGAAGTTAGAATACGATATCCACATGAGATCTTTTAGTTCAAAGTTACGTGTGTTAACCTCCTTCCATACATCAGTTTTATTAATTTTTCTTTCATGTTTTTTCTTCAATTTTAACTTCTTTTTATTTAGTATAATTTTATATTATTATTTAAGGTTTATTCTACCTGATAAGGATTTATAAATTATAATTATTTTTAACATTTAATTTTCATTTAAGTTAATATAATAATTTTAGGGTTGATTATTCCAAATTTAGGGTATATTATTTTTTAAAATTTCAATTATCAGTAATAAATATTAATTAGGATTATTTATAGTATAACAAATTTTATTTTTACGAAAAATATTATTAAAACTACACGGATGAAATATGCAATTTTGAATAGAAGGTCTTATATGATTAGTTTAAATGTAAAAGAATTTTTTATAGTTTTCCGACATTTCAAATTAGAGAAAGGAACGCGTTTCTTTACTTTCCAAACATAACCTACATTTCATATCAATTTTACGGTCCAGACAGTGGGATGAGATTCTCTATTTCAGATTTGGTGCTCCAATCTATATTTTATGATCGATTTAACAAGTTTAATAATAGATATTATAAAAATAAAAATTAATTACAACGTAATCGACCTAATTGCATCTATCAATAAAAGATTAAAATTATAAAAATTATAAATCATATTTTTAAAATAATCAACCATAATAATCATTTCTTTGAAAATTAAATACTAAAAAATGATTATAAATCCTAATTGGGTGGGTTGAACCCTAAAAATAATCATAAAATTAAACTAAAACATAATAGATTAAAATTGATAAAAAAAATGGAAGAAAACTTTATAAATCTAAACAGTTAACAAGAGAGAGGGAGGGCTCTTTTTTTTTTTTTTTTCTTATTTATTATCCAAATGAGTGCAGCTCACCAAATCACACACAAATTAATTTGCACTTTACAAAAGATGCAGAATTACAAATGACCCCCAAAATATACTAGTATTTACTACTTGCAGTTGGTTTCGAGCAATCTTTGAGATCCAAAATTCTCAAATTCAATTATAATTGAATTCCAGAAAAAGAATAACTCGGAACATGGGATCATCAAAATCCACCCTGCTACGAGCACAACCGTAGGCAAACATTACATATATAATGAATGAATGAATTAATGAATCCATCTCTCTCTCTCTCTCTCTCTCTCTCTCTCTCTCTCATTTACAAAAAGAAGGAATCCAAAGAATAAAGCAATCTTGCACACCAAATTAATTATAAACTAGGTTTGGAAAAGGCATAGAGATCATAAGGTGCCCAAAGATGATCAAGCGGGCAGGGCCTGCCCTCATCAAGCCTGACCCACGGCTTCCCCTTCCCACTCCAATGCATCAAGCTAACCGGCCCAGGATGCAGACTCCGGCAGCTATTCACTACATTATCCCCACCTAAACCATGCTGATTCCACCTATGATCAATCCCCTCCACTTCTCCCCCAAACACCAGCATCAACGGCGGCAACGACCCCAGCTCGTATATCCTCCTCTCCTTCTGCACCTCCATCCACCCCTCCATTCTCTTCGTGTAATCTCCTCCTCTCCATCTCTCCAAATCCATCACCATCACCCCCGTGTTGAAGTAGCACGCCTTCTTCCCTTCGAAAACGCTCCTCAGCTTCTCGTCCGACCAGAACTCCTCGTTGAAGTAGCTGCTGAAGTTTGCATGGCAGTACGTCGGAGCTCCGATCACTCTCTCATTACTTAACGTCGTCGACCACAGTTTCTTGATGTCGTCGATCACGATCGTGTCGGAGTCGACGTAGACCACGCGCTTTATGCATGGATCGAGGATCTCGGAAAGGTAGATTCTCGCGTAGTTCAGAGGGTTTTCAAGAGCTGGGCGGATGGAGAGGGAGATCAGTTTCTTGATTTTGGCCTCCTTTTTGAAGGGGTAAATCTTGAAAGATAGGGATGGGAATGAGGTATGAACAATCTTGTTTAGATCATCGGCGGCGGAGGCGGCGGCGATGAAGTGGAGGTGGATGTTTTCCGGGCAGGCCGCGTGCTTGAGAATTGAATGGACTGATGCGATCGAGCCTCGCAAGTATTCGGAATCGAGAGTCATTGCTATGTGTATCAGCGATGGATCGCATATTGGAAATGCGATTTCTGTTTTTGGATGTTGGCATTGATCTTCGTTCGAGTATTTTGGAGCTTCGTGGTATTCGGAAACTGAAGGGAAGATCCGAATCGCCCAAGCCAACGAGAGGAGGAGAGCGAGTGTCGTTGCAAAGATCGAGGTCTTCAAGACTATTCGAACCATTATCGAATCGATATGCGAGTAGCTCGTTGTGGAAGGAAGGTATAAAAGAGAGACGAGGATTTTAGACTTTGATGTAAGTAGATATAGAAAAGAAGAAAATAAAACGAGTGAAGTTGGGCGTGACGCGTTTTCTGCGATATGATGAAATAATAGGAAAGCTGGTTTTTGAATTTTGAAATTTGTTTGTTTGTTTGTTGGTAAATAATGTTCTTGAATATGTTATATTGTCGGGTTCGAGGAACGAGAATGAATGTTGGAGTTGAGGCATAACTGGGCACATGCCACCACGTGATTAGAACTAAGTATGATTGATTGTCGTTTTAACATTAATATATATTGTTAGGAATTAATCGTGTTTATACTTCATATATGTTGCTTCTACGATGTTTCTTTGCCTAATTTGAAATTTGGAATAGTGTAGCGGCAGAAAAAGACATTCCACCGGGAAATTAAACCAAGCTTTTAATTCCATGTGGCGTCACATAATAGTTTTATTTATTTATCGTTTTTTTTTTCACCGGCTGTACTTGGACGGTGGGGATGGCGGAACGGCAGTTTCTTCTCTCAGACATCAATGCTATTGCTACATATAAGAATATTAATTGGTCTTGAGCACTCAAGATTCTCTATTCTACAGTTGCGATAATTGAATTTGATCAAATTAAAAGGTATCGTATTGATATGATATGGCACAATATTTACGAAGCTCCACTCATTTTTTTTTTTTAATTCACACAATTCTACACTTGTGAGAGCTCCTTATTATAAGTCAACTTACGAGTACATTTATAGAGAAAATTCAAGTGTTGAGTTGTTGACTATGATAATCCTAAGATCAACTTACCAATAGCATAACAATTTGATGGAAAATTATTGCAGAGTTCTCAGCATTTTTGGTCAACATTTGTAACAATATTTCACATAGTACAATGAGAAATTGGACTTTGATTCGACTCTTACATAATCTTACATTTACCTCTTATAGTCTACTCAATTAATTCTCGAAGTTTATAATATAAGAATGGGTCAACGCGGGGGCGTCGCCCCCATTCTTGAATTTTGAGCTAAATGAGAATGAGAAACCATCGCAAAGTCGGATAAAACAAATTTCGAAGGAAGCCCATAAATTTAAAATGTAGGAGGATAATTTGGAAAGATTGCAACATAATAATGTTAATTATAAAATTTTATTTCATTTTATTTTAGTTTTTTCTACGAAATATTTTAGTTGAAACTATGCAACTTGTAATTAGAAGTGGTAGCCGGTAGGCAGTGTTTCTATATAATTTTGAGATACAGCTACAAATGTCTTGTCCTTTTCTTTTGACAACACAACACAAACAGTGTCCACCATTGACCAATCATAATAATTTTGCTTAGACGTAAAATGGCATATCATGAAAATTTAAAACCTGTCTTATTTTAGAAAACGAAATCTAACGAGAGAGAGAGAGAGAGAGAGAGAGAGAGAGAGAGAGAGAATTTGTAAATAAGGTGAGGCACACGCCCTCCATCAATCATATTCATGGATAAGTTTTTCCTGTTCTGTATTTTTACAGGTAACATAACAAGATACATATGATGAAAAATATAAAAATTTACCCAAAAAAAAACAAAAAACAAGAAATCGAAAGTAAACTCTATATACATATTTATAGATTGTAACTCAAGAAAAGATATTTGAATAGTTGGAAATCAAATTCTGCTATACTATTTCTGCCTATCCCCCCGTTTTGTACCTCTTACATTTGATGTAGCTGAATATAACTCAGCCTAGAAACTCACAACAATTTTGTTACAGGACAAGGGCTCATTTCGCCCCCTCTAAACCAATACAATCGAATAAACACAGACAACTCTACAATCAAGGTTATGGGGCAACCCTCACTATATGTACACAAACAGCGCTCGTGCGCCTTTTCGCTTCGTCTCATAAGATGATTCAATCCCAAGCAACTCGATGGCTCCCTTGTGGTTATTTGATTCATCAACAGGTAATAAATAAATTGCTGGAGCAAATATATCTGTCAAATTCCATGAGCAAAATCTGCCACGAAGAAAGCGGACACTAGTAAAACACTATACATTCACACAACACAACACATATACAGAGGGGGGGGGGGGGGTTGCACATTGTGTTAGCTTCAGCTATAAATGTTCAAGAGAGAACGTTTCAGTTCCAAAAAAAGAAGAGCAACACATTTTAGTTCAAATAAATTTCAAAAGAAAGAAGTAACGAGCAACAAGTTGTTTTCATTTCAAATAAATACCCAAAAATAAGAAGTGGTGAATGTATACCTTAAGGCATCACAAAGAAGGACCCCACTAACTCACAGAAGCTGCCAAAAACTGGCGAAACCGTTCCACCCTTGCCTGAGCTTTTTGTGAATATTTTTCTGTTAGTATCTCCCTTCTCCTTCCCAGACGAATAAAGGAGTCCTCTGTGTCGAGGACATAAGAGATCTGAAAGCATAGTGATAGAAAATGAAAATGAAAATTACAACATCAATCAACTAAAATTGCAAACCACATTTTCCTACTCTACTACTACAGAGGCAGCCACTTCCATGGGAAAAGAGTGGCATGTCACTCTTAAATCCTCTATCTCAGGCAAACTTGGAGGTTTAAGGAAAAATGATGAGTATGATAAGAAGGAAAGGATCCCAAGAAAATTAAACTTGCAGTACTGAGCAAACAAAGTAAAGCAAGAAAAACACGAGTATCTGATGAGCAACTTGTGAAGGTTAGAAGTGGAACAAATCAAATGCCTAGCCAGATGGAGATTAATATACAATTTAAGAGTTTAATAGACAATTTAATGCATAAAGAATGAGAATCTCAGTAAATAACATAACAAAAAGGAAAATTATTAGAAAATCAGATTTGGAGCAATATTTAAAACGACTAGCTCCGCATGAATGCACGCACATGGGCGGGCGTGAGAGGGAGAGACTCAGGGCATGCAGGTAGGCGCATCCCTTCCTTTTTTGGGGGCTTGAAAGGTGGTTTAGGAGACTTACAATTGGATAGAATCTTATACTAGACAACATGAGCTACTACACCAAAAACCTGTCCCAACTCAATAAAACAAACCATACCTTTGAGGAGGAAGCAGCCATCTTACATTCCAAACCATTCATGATCAGGACATTTTCTGTAGCCCTGCAGAGAGCTGTAGATTCATCCAAATTACTATACTTGTGCATACTCCTGCATGTACCCGAATAGATTAGATATTAATATATAGATATGCAATCATTGTTTAATTTATCAATTCAATTTACCATTTCATTTAATACCCATCTAAAAAAAGAAAATGACATAAATGAATGGATACATACATTCCAATTTTTCCTCATTAAATATTAGCCTTTTAATCCTTGCTGAGAGGTAAGCGAATAGCAGATTGGTGTATGCTCTAACAGAAAACAATACAACGAATCTTAAAATTGCAAAGTGGAAGTTTTTCCTTATTAACTACCCAACCTTAAATTTCACGAAAGCTCGAGCAAGCCAACACCTTTATCACGATATGTCTACTTGTTTGGGGGCATTAAAATCGCATGCACATTGTTCTCTCCAAGCACCACTGTCACATAACAACTATAATTATGCTACAATTACGAAGTCAAGGTGAGGAGTATTTGGATCCAAATAGTAGTGATAAGTCTGTTTTTCTTTCAACCCAAAAAAAAAAGTAAAGAAAGACCTAACCAGTACAGGCTACAAAAAATATTATCTCATAATGTTCGTCATTCGTAATCTTTTGCCAAATCTAGGTTTGAGCATTCAATATGTTCCAAATCTTAAGACACGACACCCACCAAACTGTTAATTGATTTTCCCAGCATGATAGTATCAAAATAGTTATCCACAGGCTTTTATCTATGTCAAAGAACGGGAAAAAAAATCTCACATGTTTCAAGATGTGCGATTAGAACTTATAAGAATACCTCTTCAGCATAATCGCTGATGACTCCTTTTTTCCATGATTAACCGAAAGATAATCGTTGTGAAGATAGGTTGCAAAATTAGGATCTACTGAAACTGCAACAACTTCAGACTTCTCATTTCCATCATCCATCAATTGGATGGATAAGTGAGTAGGATTAGATGTCTACAGCAAGCATATATACAAATTAGCATCCAAGCAAAATTCTTGAATGATACACGACATGAATCATGTAGATAAAAAGAATTAATTCAAATGAAACCTACAACTTCAAGCCTGTATATATTCTCCTCATGCAGAATGACGTGGACATTTTCATAATAAACTGAATCGACATACTTCTCGGGATTCCTAGACTTCTCATATTCATACAACTGAAGTAGCTTGCAGTCGAGCTCATCAGTTGAGACAGTTTGGAGCTGCAGAAAGAAAACAACCCGCAGGTAGATAAAGATAGGAACTGAATTGAGATGACCAAAATCCGGGCACAACAAGTTTTTACTAAGATTACCTGTTTCACCAACTTATATATCAACTTATCCAATGTGAAAAGCACATATGACTGGTTTCCAATCAATGATCGACAATCATCTTCAAATTTGGTATTATCTGAAGATCCATCAAGTAAACTAAACAAAGCACTCATAAACCTGAAGTAAACATGTTTGAAGAAAATTAATACAAAGTTAGGTAGCTTTCAAGATGATACAAAACTAAATCATGCAACTACATCACCTCTCATAGGGATCAGAACTCGCTTCCTTCATGGTTCTCCATTTTGATTCACTGGATACTGATTTCACCTTAGCGGATAATATTCTTTCATACAGTGTCTGAAAGAAATGGAAAATATATTAATATATCATCAATGGGGTGAATGGGGGAATTGAAAACTTGAAATCAAGAAAAAAGGAAGCAGATGCCACATGTTCATCAAAGAGTCACATACACAAAATATCAGAAGGATGGGCAGAAGGGGAACAAGATAGATGTATATCTAGATAGAACTGTAAATAATTTACCTGGTGCAACCTAAAGAGCACATAAAAGGTGTCATTCCCATAGAAAACCTGTCGATCCTTTTTCTCATCACCTACTAATGGGGATGCCACATGCTTTGATAGAGGCTTGCAGGTCTGCCAAAACCGTTCAGACTGTGGCACCAATGCACCATCTCCACCATGATAGTGAGCTTCACTGGTATTCTCAGCCTCACCTTCACTCTCAACTTTACCATCAATGTCATCATGCTCTCCATCTTCCTCTTCCTCGTGCTCTTCCCTTGAACATTCATCAGCAGCAGACTCACTGCCTGAAACATCTTCTGCAGCCTCAGAAATATTTTCACTGTCTTCATCATCAGCATCTACATCATTTTCACCGGCAGCATCTACACACATCTCATCATGACTGACCGCTTGACCTTGCATCCCTTCATTGCCACGACTTTTCTCGGGCAAGGTCTGCAAACTACCATCTGGATATGCACCAAAATTATCTTCAAAATCACCATTAGGAGACAGCTCGCCCTCTTCTTTTTCATTTTTACAAGGATCGGCATGATCCCCATTATATGAAGCAAGTCTAGAGCCTTCTGCAAACTCTCCATTTGCAGATTGATTCAATCTTGATGTCTCCACACCCTGTTGCATAGAAGTAAACAAAATTATGCCTAACTTATCAGAAACTATAAAAGGAAAGAGAAAGTGTGAAGAAAAAGGTTGCCGAGAAAGTGGCAGAAAGAAAAAAATTGCAATAAAAACATAACTGTACCTACTCCGCTCTAGAACTGAAATTTAAAAGTCAAGCCAAAAACATGATCGCATCATACCTCTGAGGCAAGCATATCTTCTTTATTAGGTTTCCCTTCATTGCCTTCCTCGATTGGACCATTACTCACCCGTGAAGAATTTGCACTACGACCTTGAATTTCAAATACATCCAAAATTATGATAAATAAACCCAAAACAAAAAAATAATGCCAAACAAAAACAAAAATGAGCAAAAATGAACCTTCGCTGCTCTTTATTAATACATACCATGATTAACATCCGGTGCTGAAGTACCAGCTATTTCAGAATTTGTTAATCTTTCACCAGATGCCACTGCAACTCCTTCTTTGGCCAACGTACCAGTATTCATGAAGTCACTCTTGCTGACATTTGCACGTTCAGGTGAACTACTGGAATTACCATTGCAGTTTGATTTAGGCTGCTTCAAATTCGTGGTTGTAGGATTCCCATTAGGACTGCCTTCACTTTCAACTATGTTTGCTGTGGTGCTTTTCAGTGTTTGATGTTTAGAGGCACCATGATCATCAGCAGTGTCTGAGCCACGCAGCTGGGAATGAATACCCAGTATAGGCTCAAGAAAAGTTGTCCAGAACCTCAATACTTTATTCAATTGATCTTTCGTCGAACAGACCTCTTCACAGGAGTATTTGATAATCCTAAAGACATCTTCATGAACTTCAGAATCAGGGTATTCAAATTCCATGTTTGGAATGATAGAATGCCTGCTTCCAGCAGCAATACTAAGAAGTACATCATCCTCCTTCTGTTGTTTCTCCTTGATTTCTTTAATTTCTGCCACTAAGGCTGTCCAATGAAAGCACAAACAACATGAGAACCAAACTATAACTTGTGAAGGTCAGAAACATTACAGGAGTGAAATGGTGTGCACAGCAATAGTGCTCAACTTACATTTTGTGCTCAAGTTCTTTGAATCTTGTTGCTTGAAATAGAAACTACGGTGGTCAAGAGACTTGTAATGGTTCTTGGTATATATTTCAGCCCAAACTTTGTTAAAATCAGACCGACATTTGGTCCATTCCTCTTGCTTCTGCTTTAGCCGCGTTAGGATAACAGGCAAACCCAGAGATGGATTTTTACGCAAAATGTCCATCACGTCAAGACCATGGTCACCATATAGGCGTTCAATGCATCTTAAATTGAGAGCTATATGAAATTAGAGGGAAATTTTCAATTGTCAGTGAATGTGTATATCTTTATCTGGAAACAAGTACAATGAAGTAGTAAGCAAAGCAGCTTCAAGAGAAGTTTTAACCTAACTACTATCATGACAAACCTGTAAACTGGTCCTCTATTCGTATTGGGCCATCTGAACCAATTGAATTATTATTAATACTGTTCATAAGTTCCTCTACTCGCTTGGAAGTTGAACTGACGGACTCCAACAACATGTCCAGCTCAAACCTGAATCCAAAGGACATAATTAATCAAATCTAAATATACACACTCGAGGCAACTCAGGGAAATAAAAAGCATGAGCTAACAATGTCAGGGTTTGTGTAGATGTCATACAGAAGGGAAAGCATGAGTCAAAATTGAAAGGTCTTGTACCTATCATCTTCGCATCTAAAAAGGCTTTCTTCATACTGGTTTCTTCGCATGTGTTTAAAAGAGTAATCCTCACTACCGGATGTCACAGACACCCAATGATCATTTAGAACCTGAGCACCAAGCTCTGACCTCTGGCTGGCTGAAGCTATTGGATACTGCAAAGACAAAGTTGTAATGACATGGTTTTAAAGCTGATAATACAGAAGGCATTTGTGCTGATAATTCGAAACCATATTTTCATATATGCCTCATGACCACTCACATCTTCAGGAAGAAGCCGATAGCTGGGAGTACAACGCTGACAATTGGATAGGTCAAGCTCCTGAATGGACTTTCCCCAGTATTTTAAATTATACCTATCCTTCTCTTTCCCTCCTTCCACTTCACGCTTTTGTTCTTTCTCTTTCTCATCTATCCTCACGGCTTTTGAGGAATTTCCTTCATTCCATAATGTTTCTGCTAATACAACAGATTTGTCAGATAAGAATATTGAAACAGTTGCTGATAGTAATAAAAGTCGTGTTACTCTATTGAAAAGGGAGAGAGTGATTATTAATGTTAGGGCTAGGGTTTAGCACTTAATAATTTTTTAAGAGTTATTCATAATCATAGCTGCATGAATACATACTTTTGCCCATAACACCAGCCAGAAATCCATCTGAAAATGGAAACCAGTCAGAAACGAAACAATATAACAAAATAAAATACAACTCAAGAAACTGAAAATCAACGACTACCAATCCGCTCACAACGCTCCAAAAAATCATTGAAGCCCTCCATAAGATCTGGATATTTTCCAAGTAAATCAGCCACCTGAAAGCATGTTGTATGAGAACCAGACAGAAACATACCAAACACCGAAATTTTTAAATAAAACATTAGACATATTGGTCATACGAATCATACCAAACTCTGTAATTCCTTTCTAGTAATGATTTCTGTACTGTAAATGTGAAGACATTTTAAGAATGCCTGGTAATCATCTGCACTGCGCAACCTCTCTTTAACCTTTTCACAAAAAGTGAACTCATGGCTGTACATACCTGGTAAAACAAAGCAAAACTAAATGTTATTCTGAGATGCATAAATTTAGAAATATAATGATAGAAATGGTAAAAAAAAGAGTAACATAGAAGAATATAATAACTGTGGAAGGACCATGGCTGCTTTGAAGAATAATAGTGATCTACAAATTATACATTGTGCTACCAAATAATAGATCCAGCTTCCAAGGAAGTTAAACTATTAAAGAGCAGGCTGTATGCCAAACGTTTATGGCCCAAAATGTAACTTAGTACCATCAAAGTTAACAATACAGCTTTATGATATTAAGAGGAAAAAACCAAGGCATTGTAAACTCACTTTTTAATGCATCTTTATCATCATAGGGAGCCAAAGTCGAATTTCCACCAAAGTCTTCCACTTTCCTAGCAGACTTTCTTTTGTCAGAAAGTCGATGCATGCTGATGTCTCCATTGTTCTCAGTGTCAGGATCTCTATCATCCTGATCGCGGTTTCTCCTATCCCTGTTTTCCCTCTCACTATGCTTCTTCTGCTCCTTGTGCAACTTCACAGCTGTTTTATCATCATCTGTTTCTGGACGCTCAACGCTAAGATCTCTCTCTCCATTAGGGTCGATAACCCTATCCCTCCGTTGTCGTTGCTAAAAATTGTAAACATAAATTTTTTTTAGTCAAAAGAAACGGATCAGAAATCGTAGAACTAAAAGAACAATGTGAAGAAAAAAACCTTGTCTAAGTGTGACTGCCGCATTGCTGGCAAGGCAGAGCTCCTCTCATCAAAACGATTAAAAGGGTGTCTACCAAAAGAAGCATGGGAGGCTGGAGCAGTAGCTGAAGTATCAGGCAAAAATCTAGTGAACTCATCAAGAAGGTCTGCATGGTCATCAAACAATGCTGCAACCTGCAAACAATCAATCAAAAACTCTATTATGGGACAAAGAAAAAAAAATAGGAATTGATTGGAGGGAGATAAATACCTCTTGGTAGACCTCAGTTATCCCTTTGTGTTCCTTCCGGTACATATTCAAGATGTCTAGGAAAGATTTATAAACATGATCATCATTTTGAAAACGTTTCTGCAGTTTAAGAAAGCAGATATTTTCCATTAATGAAGATCCGCTTGAGCTAAATTCTGAAAATTTTATTTTTTATGAAAGTAACAAATGGTACACCTTAATTTTATTCACAAAACTGATAGCCTCTTCAAACTCAACTGTCCTTTTCGGTGGAGCCTCTTCCTCATCAGTGAGGGTAATTTCATAACCCTTAGGCAAGAATGTGTTAAATCCAAGGATTAGATTAGGGTGCCCTTTAAACAATTCCTTCACCCTTCCAATGACACCAGCAGTATCAATTCTGCCGGGAACAAAGTTAATAAGAGTTTTCAGTAAATGGCCTATCCACTTCTCAAATGCAAAGGTAGATCGTACGAAGAAAAATGTCTTACCTTTGACCCTTGAAATCTTTCATGACATCAAGGAACCTATCATACTTTTCCCTTTGATCTTGGAACATGTCCTTAACTTGCTTTAGATAACTCAAAGCGTCATTTGTAGTTAGCTTTTGTGTACTACCAGCAGCAACTGCAGCACCACTGGTACTAACCCCAGTCCCACCACCATTACTATTGCCACCACCTCCTCCTCCAACTCCAACTCCACTGCTGCCGCCACCACCAACAGTGCCGCTGCCACCAGGAGCTTGTGCTGGCCCATATCTTCATAAACAGAAAATAAGCATTCAATTAAGCTAAAACCCCAACATTGAATAAATACAAATAACAGGGGCTAGAGTTTTGCATCACGTGAAAATCTCAGACTTTCTTTAAATAAAGATTTGACTCATCAATTCAAAAAAAGATACTGTAAAATCACCTTTTAATATATTGAGATTTGAGAGAGATAGAACCCTAATCCAATTCATAAAACCCCAGAAAAGAAAAGAAATGCGACACATAAAGATCCAAATTTTTACCCCCCTTAACCCTAGACAACCTAATAACTTAACCTAATTCAACCCCCGTTTCCCTTCCAAGCTCTTCAACAGCTACCAAAAACGAGATAATCCGACTTTAATTCAGGACAATCATGGATTCTCAACTAATTCCGATCAAAAACATTTTCCATCAAATCCAGCTCATTAACTTACATTAACATCACAAAACCACTGTCCTAACGCGCTAAAACCACACCCTCAAAGCAACCCAAAAAGGAAAAACCTCTTAACACCACAACTAAATCCCACAATATTATGCCAGTTCGAGACGCCAATAAAACTAAAAAAATAACGAGCTTACGATTCCCCGCGAGACGACGACGAACCAAATGGCCGCTTAAATTGAGGGTTCATAATCATATCATCCCGCAATCGCTTCATCTCTCTGCACAACAAAAATAAACACACCAACTTCGACGTTAACAAGGAGAAGAAAACAGTATAATAAAAAAACTCAACGCACAAATTCAAGCACTACAACTGAGAATAATTCAAATTTCTAAGGGAGTAAAAAGAAATGATTAAACTGACCTGTCAAGTCTCCTCCCTTCAGAAAAAGGGAAAAGATGAAAACAGATCTAATCCAATACTAAATGGAAATTCGTTTGGATCAAAACTATACTTGGGAATTTCGATGAATTCTCTTCTGCTGCTTCAAATTTTCCTCTCTGCAACAAGAATTAAGTTGCGAGAGCGATAAAAACGAATAGGTGAAATTTTTTTTCGAGAAAATGAGAAATTTTTAGTGAAGTTTTATGTGAGGAAATCTTACTCTTATTACGTCTCTCCAGTTTTTATATTCATTGAAATTTCGAACACTTTTTAGGCTATGAATTGCCTCCTTATTGGGCTTCTTATTTTTTAAAATAGTTGTTTTTATTAAATGGGCTTTTATTTTATAGCCCCATTTCATGTGTTTATCCACGAAGTACTAATCCAATGCATTTTTTGTACATGTGGAATGACCGTTTTGCCCTCCATTTTTAAGGGAGAACTTAATTAAGTCACGGGATCTGCGCGGTTGACTGCTTGTCTCATTCGTATATACGATTTTTATTAGGGTTAATGGTGGGAAGTAACAAATATTTTTATTCGAAATTGCAAATTTCATTTGATTTAAAATGTTGCATTTATAATATTATCTTCTTTTTCTTAGGTCATCTCCAACAGTTGACTCTATTTTACAGTACTTCTATCTCTATTGTACAGTAAAGTCTTCACTTCACCTCCAACAGTTGACTCTATTTTACAGCACTTCTATCTCTATTGTACAGTAAAGTCTTCACTTCATCTCCAACAGTTTACTCTAAATTCTACTCTAAAAAGAAATATTCCATAATATCTCTTTTTATATATTTATTTTAATCAAGATTTTTCAGTGTTGTATTAGTATTTTTCTGGTGTACTTTTCAATGCTTTATTTGTATTTTTAATGCTTTGTATTTTCTTATTTTATTAAATGTCATTTTATTTTGATATACAATTTTTTATTTCAATATTTTTAAGAAAGAAATAAATTAAAGTATAAGATTAATACACACACACACACATATATATATATATATATATATAAATCATAAACAAAAATTAATCTAATCAAAATATATAAAAAAAATAGCTCGATTTGCATCCAACAATCCCTCGTGAATTAAAAAAAAAATCGTGAACAGTAACATTTAACATATATCCTTTATCAATTAACAAAAATAAAAAAAAAAATCGTGAACAGTGTTTTAGAGCACCAACAGTGCTGCTTCAAATTTAGAGCTCCAGTGCTCTACTCTATTTTAGAGCAACCGATAGAGCATCTGTTGGAGTGCTCCAAATGAACAAATTGCTCTAAAATGAAGTTTAGAGCAAGCAGTTGGGCTTGCCCTTACAATTATAGTATTTATTTTCAGTGAAGTTTGTCCTATTAAAAGGACATTTTATTTATGACACGTCGTAATTTTACCATTTAAAAAATTAGGAATGTTATAATTGTAACGTTTCAAATGTCGAGGTAATCTTAAAATTGGATAAATGTTGTCTTATTTGCTGCAATTGACTCTTATATTACAAATTACATTTTTGTTGAATTACAAATACTAATTGAATGAAGTTTATTTAGCCTAATTAGTGAGTAAGAGATACAATAAAGTTCTAAGATCTAATAAAATTTTTGGGTTACGTGGTAGTACCCCAATTACTAGGATAGAAAATTCCATTTCGGGAAATTTATACTTTAGTCGTGGAGGTAATACCTCAATCACTAATACATGATTAAAAAAATAATAAAATTATATTAAAGGAGTAATAAAAAATTATTACCATGTATTAGTGGTTGGGATACTAGAATAAAATTTCGCGTTTTGGATGATCTAGACCATTGACGTTGAAAATGACATGGCATTTTGTTTTTGTACACGAAACTTCCATTAGTTAAAGTATGTATTATATTGTATAAAGGCCTTCATGTCCACATACATAAAAATATTCCCAATTTTATTTTTTTGTATACTTCTTGAATTATTAAAAAGATACACGTATCATGTATAAAACATTTAATATTGTATGATATGCTCCCTGTATAGTAGTCATTAATAACTTATATTCATTGCATTAAGTTAACTTTCAGAATTTTTAGAAAATCCTAATAATTGAGCAAAATGTATTTATAAGAAAAGAAAAAAAAATCTATCAGTTTTGGGATACTAATAAATAAAAATTTGTAAATAAGTTTTAAAATTTATAGATAACTATAGAAAACAATTATGAGGCACATACAAGCCTTAAATTTATATTGTAAGAATAAAAAATAAATATTGTGACAACATTTAAAAGTCCTCTTTCATTATATAATCATTATGTTGCCATGCTAAATAAATAAAGTAGCATGTGCAATTAAAGTTTTAATATTTGAAAAGAAAAAAACAAGAATATAATAATTCATAAAGATTTTGCTCATCATTATCAAACAAGCATACAGAAAATAGTGTATAAGTACTTATAAAATTAATAAAGTTTCCTGCAAATTAAAAACAAACATAGTCTAGCTA
This sequence comes from Perilla frutescens, assembly GCA_026008535.1. NCBI lineage: Eukaryota > Viridiplantae > Streptophyta > Magnoliopsida > Lamiales > Lamiaceae > Perilla > Perilla frutescens. The sequence continues at coordinate 68,368,370 of BRKX01000005.1, forward strand.
TTAATATAAATATTATCAAAACTAGTCCCCTCCCCCCCCCCCCCCCAACTTAAAAAAAATTGTAAAGATTTGAAATAAATATAAAATACCGAACAGTGCCCATTTCGTATTGAATGGCCACGCTACAATATTCTTTATTTTATATGGAATAACTTAAACTAATTCACATGAATAATTGGGTTGGGGTGGGGAGGAATTGGGTGGCTGTTGTGAATGGCTGCCTAGAAAGAGACGAAATCAAACAATTTCAAGCCAATCAGGAAAGAGGGAATGGCCAGAGGGGCAATATGATTTGTGAAAGCAACAAAATAAATGAAAAAAAAAGAAAGAAAGATTTATCTATATAAGGGTAAAATACAAACCAAATAAATTCTTATGATATATTAAATATTGGAATAAGACTAAAATTGAGGTTGTGTTTAGAAATTATCTTTTTTTTTTCAGTGGCAGAAATAATTTATCACGCAATAATTGAAAAAAAAAATGATTGAGAGTCTATTAGGGTATTTAAATTTTGAGAGGAAATGAAGCCCAGATGCGTATAATTGGGCTTCCATTTAACCTACTCAACGTATTTGTAGCTTTTGAAATCTAATTGTAGCAAGGTTGAGAAGCACTACTTAATGTACTGTTTTAGGTAGTTTAAATTGTTTACAAATGAAATTACAAACATAAAACTCTCAAGCTTTCTAATTATTCTTCTATACATTTACGCACAACGTGCGAAAACAACAAAAAGCAATACATATTCATTTTCGGAGCAAAGGGATCATTTTCCACTTCTACAAAAAAGTATACAAATCAAAGCGCGAAGAATGTTGGTTGGTCAAGTCAATTCAAAGAGAATGTCAAGAGACCTGAGTACAGTGAATGCAACACAATCATTTGATCATTTAAGTGCCCCGAATGCCATCTGCACGGCCGACCTCGGGGTAGGCTAGGTGGACCACCGCCCAGGGCCCCCAATTTATATATATATATATATATATATATATATATATATATATATATATATATATATATATATATATATATATATATATATATATAGTTAGGTAATTAAAAATATGTGTATAAAGTTGAAATGGTTGTCTTTTAGATTCTACTCTCTCAACTTTGAAATCTCGTATGGGCTTTAGTGATTAGTTCCGTCACTTTTTCTCTATGTAAGTTTAGTGTGATAATATATTTGTTAAGATTTTGTATTGGCTTACTCTCAATTTTGCAATGCAATTCGACTATTAATCAACTATTTGTACTCTTTACGAAGATCAAGTATGAGAAATGCACCTTTAAATACTCAATTTTAAAATTTTATCAAAATTGTATAAAGAAAAAAAATACTCGATTGTTATATTTAGAGCTTTTAACATAATATATTACAATAAAAAATTGAGTTGATTCCATTTTAAATTATTTTCCTTGATATTATCAATATCTTTATTTCATGATTATTTAATTAATGAAAATGTATTTTTTACTTACAAAATTCACGAATAAGATTTTGTAAATATCGATTGTACATTTTCAAGATTTAAGATGATTGGGATAAAATGAAAAAAAATGTCAAGATGCTTGTGAAAAAACAAAAACTCAGAGCCCTTTTTTCATTTCATCATGGGCTTCCGAATTGTCAGGGTCAGTCCTAACCACCTGCATGCCAACGCCCTTTAGAAGATAACGAGGAGTGTGTCTCCACCTCAACAACTCTTCTCTTGTCAAGAACCACAATTGTGTCACAATTTTGTATAGTATCTCAGTCTTAAATATCTTTATTTAAACAGGGAAATTTTAAAAATTAATTAATATAATTACATAAAGTTTTTTTTTTTTTTTTTCAACCGCTCTTAAATATTATGGCGCATATCATGTATAGTACTCCTTTCGCATATTGTCTAAATATCACATACAACATCTTGTAGAAATAATTGTTTAACTTGTTTGATTTGTAGGAAAATAATTTTTTTTGGAAATGTGATTATGATGAAAATAATTACCAACAGATTATTTATTTTATGTTTGGAACATAACAAGAAAATTGTCATGCTTCTCGTTTCACTATTGCATTAAAACTAAACAAATAGAGAATTAAATACCTAAAAAATATATCATGCTTCATATTATCGATAATTTATAATTTTAACACACGGACAATGTAATTTATAATTTGGATAGAAATAACAAAAATATGTTGAATAATCGAATTTTGTTCTAAATTTCGTCAACAAATACAATTTTTTTTGAATTTCCTCTTTCAATTATAAATTTTTCTAATATCTTTTTTTCTATTTTACTCATTTTTTTGGTCGAAATGTTTTAATTCAAACATAATATTAATAAATAAAAAAGATGATTATAAATCTAATTTTTAAATTTTTCAAAAATCAATTTTTTTTAATTTTTGGGTTTAAAAAATATGAATCCAAACTTAATAATAAGTCATAAAAAATTAAATTATAATTGATGAAGAAATAAAAAATGAAACCATCGAGCACTAGATTCCCAAAAAAAAGAAATAAGAATATCTATCTAAGTATTCAGATTCCAGGAAAGTTGCACATTTTTTTTTTATTTTGAGAATTTGATTACTTTTTATAATATACAAAAATGAACACAAGAATTTTAAAATAAGGAATTAGATTACTTTCCTAAGTCATATTTCGTGGCATATATATATATATATATATATATATATATATATATATATATCAATACTGAAATTGTTTGGTGCAATTGTTTCTTCCAAATGGAAAACTACCCTTCAAAGAATCAAAAGGTAATAAGTGATCTTAAGTTCCTAGATTCTAGAAAAGTTGCACAATTTTCTCTATTTTGATAAATCTGATTACTTTTTATAATACATAAAAAATGAGCCAGACACAATAATTTTGAAACTACCCATTCCAAAAACCAGAAAATAATAAACGATATTGATTCCAGGACGATGAAAGTTCAAAATCTATAATGGATTTATTTTTTGCTCGCATATGTATGATTCAAGATAACTATTATACTTATATGGATAAATATACTATCATTGCCTCAATACAAATGATAATTTCATTTATAATATATCATTTGATTATTGACAAATCCAGACTTTCATAAAATATGCGATTCTCTCCATGAAAAATGTCCGTTGTCGACTCTATAATTGGAATTTGTTGATTCTATATAGCTGGAATTTTTATTACTCAAAATGTTAGTGATCATTTCTCTAGTAAATTAAACTATCAGTTAGAAAGATTGTCACATGCGAGAAATTACACCTCAATTCGTTATTCGGATCATCTATATCTCAATTCATTATTTTGATCATCTATGGATTGTGTAGTATTCATGGAGCAATCAAAATATATAGGATAACCAACGTCAATGATGAACTTTTTATCCACTACATATTCACGGTTAATTTTCGTATGCATGATTACTTTGTCATTAGTTTCTTCTGAAAATGTACAAAACAAAACATATATTATTCAAAAAATGAAGGAAAAATGATTTTTTTAAATTTTTATATGATTGTTTCTAAAAATGGAAAAGATACAAACTACAATCATACAAAAAAAAAAACTTTACTAATAAATATAAGAAACGCAATCTAAGTTATATCTAATATTAAATTATTCAATCATGTTTCTATCTAATATTAAATTATTCAATCATGTTTCTATCTAATATTAAATATTTCAATTATTATTTTTTTATAGTAAGGTTAATCCGCAGCCGCTATTGGAACCTACACTGAATAAGCTATGCTCATGTGACCCTAAGCGGAAGGCGCAAACTAGAAAGACTCATATGTACAATTCTACAATACCACTAAAATAAAAATAAAGAAAACCACTTACTCAGTCGAATCGGAATCACCCGACGGCTGATAATCCGGATCAGCATCCACATCGTCAATCGAAGCCGACGACGACGCCTCAGATCCAGGCTCAGCGGTGGCGACAGCGGCAACATGAATGGAAAATGCAGCAGCAAGATGGGTAGGGATGGTCCAACAGGATAAGGGCGAAAAGACCGCCGACGGCGGACAACTGCAGCGGGACCGATAGGACCAGGAATGAGGCGATCGGGTGCGGGAATGAGGTGATCAGTTACGGGCATCCGGGGATCGGCTGCGGCAGCAAGAACGGGAATCTGGGGATCAACTGAGGCAAAACCCGAAATCTAGGGATCGGCAGTCCTGGCGGTGGCAGGAATGAAATTCAGGGATTGGTGGCATCTTATGTTTTGTAGTTGTGTTGATGGTTTATTTTGATATTGCATATGCTAATACTTTGAGTTCGATACCTAAACCACTAAACGAATTTCTTTATTATGTTAATTTATTTATGATGTTGAGGGTAAACTGTGGTTTCTTAGGCTATTGGTGGAATACGAATTTCTTTATTATGTTAATTTATTTATGATGTAGAGGGTAAACTGTGGTTCTTAGGCTATTGCTGGAATTTTTCATGATGAAATACCAATGGCTTGTGAATATTGAGTTTTTCTAAATATTGTTAATTTTTCTGTTGTTATCATTGCCTGGAAAATAGAACTTAGTTTATATCTCCTCTGCACTTTGGTAATAAGCTTTTTGATCTAGTAAATGGGTTTTGCAAATATAATTTTTTATCAGGAAAAAACTCAAGAAAATAAAATGGAAATATAGTTGCCAACACGCTTAAAAAGTGAAAAATTAATTGAATAAATAATAATAATAATAATAATAATAAAAGATAAAAAAATAAAATAAATTTTGGTTAACAATGAGTTGGGCTCAATAAAAAAAAAGCCCAAGAAATACTTTCCGGTAACAAAATGAGCTTTAAAAGTTTTAAATTGTATTTACAATGTTTTAAATATTTTCAAACAACAGAACATTTTATATCAACTTTTTGTTCACGTAATAAGTGCATGTTCCATAACCCATATATATAATTGATGATATATTTTAGGCTTAATCATAAATTTTATGTTGGCAATTGTTGTACAACAAAATAAAGGCTTTGTACATTGTTTGTAACCATACTCGACTAAAAACTAAGAGGCTTTGTACTGTATTTGTGACCATACAAAAATTAACATGATGAAAATTAACATAAAACACGATAACCTGTAGCTAACAATCCAATAATATATTAGTGCACGGTAGTTAACATGCCAATAAACCTAACAACCGGACTAGTGACATAATAATAATAATAATAATAATAATAATAATAATAATAATGTTGATAAAATTTAAAAATTAATTATTTTGCGTTTTGTCAATACGGAAATTTTCGTGCTCGTGTTCTTGTTGTAAGGTTAGATATATGAATACCGTGTATGGTATTTGCATTGCGATTATCAAGATTTCAACTTATCGATCCATGACTCCCGAAATCAAGAAGTTAAACACAAAATTCAACTTATACGCTGAATTGATCCACCAAAAACACTTTTTAGTGTGCGTGTATATATATGTATAAATACAAGAAAATGAGGAAAAACTCAAGAAAATGAAATGGAAATATGGTTGCAAGTCGAGAATACACAATTAAGTGTTGGTTTGTCACATTTATTTTTCTAAGTGTGATTTGTTTTCTTCGTAGTTTGCAGACTATTATCTAAAAAAATAAAAGTTGAAAGTTTAAAAAATTATTGAACAATTCAATACTAATATAGAAAAAAATCGATACACATGACCTTTATATAACCAAAAAAATGAATTGTAATTTTTGGGAGACACGAAAAGAACATGCTTAAAGATTAAAGAGTAGTACAGTTTTTTTTTTGAGAAAAATTAGAGACTAATTTTGAGAGAGAGAGACTCTTCCTAGTATATGTATGGCATATCGAAAGAGAAATAAACATTTATTTCATTATTTTTAGAAAAGTTATGCTTGTACACAATTTAAAAAATGTTATTACAAATGAAACAAATATAGATTTTTTGTTTAATTATTATGTATTTTTTGTGTATGTTGTTGAAAGTAGAAACAAATTACAATTGTTCAAAGTAGAAGCAAAAGTTAAAGGTGAGTTTTATTTGCAAAATTAATGATTTTACGGTTTTAAGCATGTTAATTTGATATTTTATGTTTTTTGATTAATTGTTATGATTAATCATGTTAATATATTTATTTTAAATGTTGATTTATATTTTATGTTTTTTGATTAATTGTTATAATTAAGCATGTTAATTTGATTAATTGATGTGATTAAGCATGTTAATTTGATTAATTGTTGTGATTATGATATAATTCATGATAAGTTTGTTGTATTATAAGTATTACTAAGCGTGTTCTCTAATTTATGAAATTGAAATTAAGTTAATTAAGCATGATGGTATTTATGTTATGTTTGTTGTGTTATATTAATTTAAGCATGTTTTTGAATGGGATGAGGGCCCCTGGATCCCTCTTTATGAATTATTGGATTTTGAATGGGATGAGGGCCCCTGGATCCCTCTTTATGAATTATTGGATTTTGAATGGGATGAGGGCTCCTGGATCCTTCTTTATGAATTGTTGGAGTTTGGTGGTATTGGTTAAGTAGTTATTAGTGGAACATAGATCAATTAGTGTAGAGTCGAGAACTTGGGACTAGGATTTTCACATAGGTGCTGCCGAAATTTTGAATTTTTTTTAATCAAGTATTGATTCAATTGTTGGCATTTGTTAGTTTTATTATTGGTATTGATTGATTAACTAGAGGAACATAGATCAATTAGCGTAGAGTTGAGAACTTAGGACTAGATTTTCACATAGATGCTGTCGAAATTTTTAATTTTTTTTAATTTTATTCGAAACTCGATTAATTAGATAAGTTTTCGATCAACTTCTCATCTAACAATGAGCGCAAATTGTGATTGGATGTACAAACGATATGGGGCTAATGGGTGTTTAAATTCGGATTTCCTGAATGGACTTGAAAGCTTCATCGAATTTGCTGCTAGTCAGCCTGCGTTCATGGATGGAGATAAAATAAAGTGTCTGTGTCGTAAATATGATAACATTCCATTTCGAAATCAATATACGGTTCGGTTGCACATTGGGAGGAATGGGTTTGTGAACAATTATCACGTCTGGAGGTATCAAGGAGAAACAACAGAGACTGTTGCTACGACTTCGAATATTGGACGGGAGACTGTATCAAATACGTACCATCAAATGGTGTTTGATGATGGTGGTCCAGATCTTCACATGGATGACAGAGTAGGCAATCAGATTTCGGAGGAGCTTCCTAACCCAGAAGCACAAAAATTATATGACATGTTGGATGCTGCAGATAAAGAGTTGTGGCCTGGGTGTCAGACGCATTCACAATTATCACTTGTAGCTCGTCTCATGACTTTGAAGTATGAGAACAACATGTCACAGAAGTGCTTCGATCATATTACAGAATTGATGAAAGAGATAATGCTTGAAAATAACTTAGTCACAGAGAATTTCTATACCACAAAGAAATTATTGCGCGGTATGGGATTACCAGTAGAGAAGATTAATTGCTGCTTTAGAAATTGCATGATCTTTTGGGCGGGAGACAGTGGATTGTTGGAATGTAAGTTATGTGGCCATCCTCGATACAAGGGTCGAGATAATGATAATGGGAAGAAAAAAATAGCTCATAAGAAGATGTACTATTTTCCTCTAACTCCTCGACTGCAGAGATTGTACACATCTAATATCACAACTGTTGAAATGCATTGGCATACGTCATCAGTTGATGATGGGGTCATGCGTCATCCAGCAGATTCTCCTACTTGGAAGCATTTGAATGAAAAATTCCCTGATTTTGCAGCTGAGATTCGCAACATTAGGTTGGGTATTTCTACAGACGGTTTTCACCCTTTCGGGCAATCAGAGCAGCAATATTCCTCATGGCCCATTGTTTCAACCAAAAGTACACTTAGGTTGCTCGAAAGAGAATGAGATCCTTGTAGTGTGATAAGTTTTCCCAAGCCGTATTCTCAAGGAAGGCTTAACAGGGCAACAATTTTTGTGTTACAAATCACAAGAAATAAAATTCCTAAACATTCTAAATCCAATGTTTGAGTTGATGAATAAACTAGATGAAACAATAAATAAATAACAAATAACAAGAAATAACCACGATTTTGAACAATGATGAATCAAGGCTTTGGAGAGTCTAGGGTGTAGGTTCATCTCCTCGGGAAAATCAATTAGTAAATAAATTGCTCATGCTCTATCAACAATTCACAAACAACCAAATTAATACAGATGGATAAACTCTAGCTCTCGCATTCGATGATTATCCCTATATTGATTTGTTTGTCTAGATTGTTAAATTATTAAATCACTCGTCTTCGGTAAGATTTAATCTTGATCAACCACAAACACGCAACAAATTCTTCTCTCGATCTTCTTCGTTGCAAGCACAATTTAACAATGGTCAGTTGTCAAATCACATATAAATCAATTGATCAAGAACAAGCATAATCACAATTTATACATATAATAACCCGATTCGAATTCCCTCACCCTAGATTATGAATTTAGTTCATAATTAAAGATAATTCATCCATAAAAATCAAACAAGAAATCATTATTCACTAAATTAATACACAAATAAGAGAAAGTAAAAGGGATCTTACAATCCTCAAGAACCAATCCTCAAGTTTACAATTCTCCAAGATAATTGGAATTGAAATCTTGTAAAATAATTCTCTCCAAGAGTTTGTGAATGAGAATTTTTCGTCCAATCTCTCTCTGAAAGTCTCTCCCAAAAGTTCCTCTCCAAAAGTGTGTATCTTTATCCCCCTAAAAACCCTATAAAATATCATCATAAATGCCAAAAACGCGCCGCCCAGCCACGGCTGTAAGTCAGCCGCGGCTGGGTGGGAATTCTGAAATAAAAAAGGCGCTTAAGCAGCCATGGCTGGGATTACGCCACGGCTCAGTGAGAAGGCTACCGGCTGACAACCTGGCTGTCCAACAGCCGCGGATGTATTCTTCTAGTTCTTCAATCCGGTTCATTTTTGCACAATTTTGCTTCACTTACGTTCTATTTTCTCCATGTACCCAGCAAAGCGTTTTGGAACACCAACAACACAGCAACACACAAACATACTATATAAACCAATAAAAATAAACTAAAAGACGAACATTACGAACACATAAATAACGAGGAAAAACACATAAAAATTGATGAAACAAACTCCCCCACACTTAGCATTTTGCTTGTCCTCAAGCAAACAAAAGATATGACAAATCAACTGGACAAGTAAGTTTTTATCCAAATGCATCATTTCTACTCTCTTAAAAACATCAATCAAACAATTCTTACTAAAGAGAACATGAAAATCCAACTTAGTGTGTTTCCCATTCCTATAGAATCATCAATCCGGTCAAATAAGCGTCACACATCAAAACAATAACTCTGATAGTTACCTTTATTAGCTACCCTCGCCTTTTTTTTTTCTTTTTTCTTTTTTTTGGGGACTACAAATTTGAATCAAGGAATGAAATCATTAGGTTTACCCATCAGGTTAAAAACCCGAGTCTCCTAACGTGGTTTCCCATACTCATTACTCGTGCCTCAGTAGGAGATGACAAATAAGAGGAGTAAAATCCCGACAATTCAACTTGCTTATGCCCCATTTTTTTTATTATTATTTTTTTTTCACAAAAAAGAGAAGATTAGGATACTTTCACGAGGTTAAAACTTCGAAGATTTTCCGAACTCTCCTCGCGAGGTTTCGCTTGCTCATAATTATATCATCTAATGACGACAAACTAGAGGAGCAGAATCCACACAACCCATCTTAACACAACACTTTTTTTTTTACCGAGGAAAACTTCTAAGCAACTAACAAGAGTTATGCTTCAATAGAATGTCACAAATCATCACTTCAATCAATTCATAAGAAAGTAGCCCCACAACAAAGTTATCAATCAACCACTCTTTCATTAGAATACAATTCAATTGAAGCTCTCAAGATCACAGATATATCATGCATGTGTCTTCTAACAAATTTATCCAAGTCTCAATGTCATAACTTCCAAAAGCATAGAGCAAACAAAATACTATATTCAAAACACAAAACACAACGAAGACCAAGGCACACGGAAAGATGTGCAATGACCATATATTATCATATATTACAATCATTGTGAGTGTAGGTAATACCATATGGAGTAGCATAAAATATCTCGATATCTCACTTGCAATAGCTTATGCGGCCAATGAATTATTATTATGCAAATATATAACATGTGACAACATGATTTCTCCTTTTAATATATGCTTTTTTTTTTTAGCATTGATAGAATTGAGATAAATCAATATGTTAAAACTTTTTTGTAAGTCCTCCGTAACCTCTACCGCGAAATTCCCAAAATACTCTCAACCTCACTGTAATTAAGTGCCTCCTGCGGCCGCCTCCCCCAAATCGTGTACTAAGTTATCCACGAAAAAAGTCTATTATGAACTGAGTGTAAATACACTTGGTTGAGATCTGCTGACATGTGTCTCTTTGTATTAGAATTTAAATAAAAAAAAAATACAAAATGTATTCCTAAGTGATACGGTGTTACTGAGTATTTACATCCTTAACACCTATTATGGCACTTAGCTGATGTGGTAGATACACAATAACATTTTATTGGAAATTGTTATTTTAATAGTGATTTATGGGGAAGTGTTATTTGAATATTGTCGGGAAGTGGATAGGTCAATATTAGTAATTAAATTTACATTCTCAATATTTTTTTATATTACTTATTTCTGTGTGGGAAAATAATTAAATTGAACTAATTTCAGAAATAAATTAATATATCCGATCTTCAAATTATCTGCACATACAATAAAAATAATTTTAATTTATAAGTATAAAATTGGAAAATAAGTTTTAAAAAATCAAATTAGTACATTTTAAACAGAAAGAGGAGCAAACGTTTTTTCTTTATTATTTTGTATCGGACACAAGTGTCGACGTTTATTTGAATGGATGATTTGTGAACATTTTTATTATTTTATTTTATCGGCAAATCATTATTTTGTTACAACATATAATTATGAGAATAAATAAACATTGGCATATATCATAATTATTTTACTGAAAAATTATCATAGTCTTATGAAATTAATTTATAATGTTATGCAAATGTTGACAAATATTAGAATGTTTATGTGTTTTATATGATTCGTAAAATAACAAGTGTAGATGAATATTTGTGATCAAATGAGAATATAAAAAAAATTATAACCAGAAAAAATTTGACTCATTTTTTTGTCGTGTGTTGTGAAAACAAAAAATATTTTTACAAAAAATAGAGACACAACCAAGAGCATAAACGCGAAAGTGAAAGGTTCCAATTATTTTGCCCTATAGCTTTGTACCCGAATTAAATCATAGCGTATCTTAAATTGCTATTACCTACGTATATTCGCCATTGGAATCTGAAATTTTGGGTGTACGTCAACTATATTGTTCCATAATTTTTGGGTCTATACAGACCCAATAACATATTTTCGGATCAATATAGACCCGATAACATGTTTGAGGGTTTATATTGACCCAATAACATGTTTTCGGGTCTATATTTTAGGTGAATTTATAGACAAAAACTTTGATTTCATGATTGTTTAGACCCGATAACATGTTCTCGTTATTGATCCGAAATCATGTTATTGGGTCTATATTGACCCGACAAGCGTAATATTTATATATTTTATTGTTGATTGATTTAATTATTGAAAATTCTTAAAAATTACATTATGCTATGTTATTTGATTCGAAATTATAATAAATTTCGCTATATGAGCTTATTTAATTCGAAATTGTATAAAATTACATTTATAATAAATTACGATTATAAGTTAATTTCAGTCGAAATTATATGACATTACATTATACTAATTTATTTGATAACACCATATAAGTTTATTTCCTTCAAAATTATAAGACATTACATTATGCCAATTTACTTGATTTGAAATTATAATAAATTACAACATATAAGTTTACTTCTTTCGAAATTATAAGAAATTACATTATACTAGTTTATTTGATTTGAATTTATAATAAACTACACCGTGTAAGTTGTTTTCATTTGAAATTATAAAAGACATTACATTATACTAGTTCATTTTTCATTTTTTAAAATTATAATAAATTGCACTATATAAGTTAATTTTATTTGAAATGATATGAGATTACATTATACTAAGTTCATTTAGTTTGAAATTATAATAAATTGTGCTATTAGAGTTAATTTCATTCGAAATTATATAAAATTTAATTATAGTTATTAATTTGATTTGAAATTACGCTATATAAGCTCGTTTCATTAACTCGGAATTATTAGACATTATTACATTATACTTGTTCATTTGATTTCAAAATTATATTCCCTCCGTCCCAATAGCAAGGTCCCCCTTTGCTATTGGGACGGAGGGAGTAATAAATTGTGTTGTATAAGTTCATTTCATTCGAAATTATATGAAATTACGTTTTACCAATGGATTTGATTTGAAATTATAATAAATTACATTATATGAACTCATTTCATTCAAAAGTACAAGACAATATTGCATTGCACTTGTTCACTTGATTTGAAATTATAATTAATCACGCTATTTGAGTTCATTTTATTCGAAGTTATAAGATATTATATTATACTAGCACATTTGATTTGAATTAATAATAAATTACACTATATATGTTATTTTCATTCAAAATTATATAAGACGTTACTTTATACAAGCTGATTGCATTTGAAATTATAATCAATTGCATCATATACGTTCTTTTTATTATAAATTAAAAAAAAGTACATTATATTGATAGTTTGTAATTATAATAAACTCCCGTATATGAGTATTTTCATTCGAAATTATATGAAATTACATTATACTAGTTCATTTCATTCAAAATTATAATAGATTATGCTACGTGGCGCATTTAATTTAAAATTATAACAAATTGCGCTATATGAGTTCATTTCATTCGAGATTGGAAAACATTAAATCATACTAGTTTATTTGATTTGACATTATATGAAATTACACTATATGAGTTTATTTCATTCGAAATTATCTGAAATTACATTAGTCTGGTTCATTTCATTTGAAATTATAATAATCTGCGTTATGTGAATTCATTTCACTCAAAATTATATGTGAAATCACACACCTCGTATGTGAAGTATCTATTCTGCAAACTATTCTGCAAACGTTAACAGTAAAGTGCTTGAACGTTGTAGGATAACGTTCATAATAATGTACAAGAACGTTATTGTGAACTTAATGTAAATTATAGAAAGTAAAGCACACAAATAGTTGGTAACCCTGTTCGATCAACTGATCTATATTAGGGGGACTTCTCAAGTTCGTGGGAAACAATTTACTACTCCAATGCAATATTTGCTTGGGATATTACACGTAGCTGACCTCCCGTCACTCGAGACTAGTTCTACTCGTACACCATCTTTTAATGAATTGAATCGTGAGATCTCCTCACAACCTAAACTCTCTCTATCTAGTTCCCACAAGTATTCTCTCCTGAAATTTTTTTTGACAGTGTATGAAAAGTGTTTCAATAAACAATTACTAGAACAATATTATCTAGTCTAAAACTAATGACCGAAACCTTATGTGGCTTAAATAGAGCTCTTGCAGTAACACATAGTTTTGTTCTCTCAGTGTATTCGGAGTATTCTAACAAGTTCTGATCCCAGGCTATTTATAAAACAAAAACATATCCTTAACATGAAAATCAGAAGTCTTGATCCAACTAGAAATTTGATAAGGAAACTTTCCTTATTGAAACTAAAACTGAGGACAATACTTGTTAGAATTCTTCCATCTTTAAACTTATGCTTTATCTTCAACCACATGCTCTCCAAACTAATTAAGGCATCTTCTAGAACGGACTTGAATCTCTTATTGATTGGCAAACTTTGAACAGCTTCATCAATCTTGGAAGAAACAATCTGGATAAATGATGTTCATGCAAACGTTCACGAACTTTGCAATGAACATTATTGATCTTGAATCTTCAAATCAGGTAGCACATCGGAATGTTTTGTATGTTCACTAATTGACTTCTGGCTATCACTGAAACTAGTTGGCAGTACTCAGTATATTAAACAATCTATGTTGTATCTCGATGCACGACAATCTTCATCTTTAGCTCAATCATATCTTCATGTTTGAGCTATCTTCATGAAGTTCAGATCACGTTTTTGTAATCTTACGAACATTGTCTAAAACAGAGTGTGTACTTGGAAAAAGTAAATACTTAGTGATGATTATATGCCATAAAGATTAATGACAATCAATCACTACTGCAAGTGCAATGTGAAACACTTAATAAATGTACTTTGTGCAAAGCACATCACTAACAATATAAAATTACATTATGCTAGTTCATTTAATATGAAATCACAATAAATGATGATATATAGGTTAATTTCATGCGAAATTATAAAACATTACATTATACATGTTCATTTGATTTGAAATTGTAATAAAGTTCACCATATGAGTTAATGTCATTCAAAATTATACGAAATTACATTATACTCACTCATTTGATTTGAAATTATAATAAATTGTGATATATAAGTTCATTTCATTCGAAATTACAAGACATTACATTGTACTGGATTATTTTATTTGGATTTATAATAAATCACACTATATAAGTTATTTACATTCAAAATTATATAAGACATTATAATATACTAGTTAAATTTATTTGAAATTATACTAAATTCCTGTTTTTAAGTTCATTTAATTCGACATTATAATAAATTCCAGTATATAATATTATTTATCTTTTATCTACCATTATGTGTAACAAGCACACGTTGATACACAATCTACAAATCAAAATTATTCCAATTGAAATTAGAAAATTGTCGTGAATCGGGATCTATATTAATATAAATATGAGTTATCTGGTCTATATTGACCCAACTACGATCGATCCAGTCAAGATTATATTCACCAGACTGATCTATATTAACTTGGAAATATTTTATCGGGTATCCAAAAGTGAAATAGTCGGATTCATTCATTATTCCGACGCCGAAAATTGGCTCACATGACATTTTTACAAAAAAAGGTAAGTTCATAATATTTTTTTGTATTTCTTTATGTTCACGTCATTTTTAGATAAAAGTTTGAAGTTCGGGATATTTTTAGAAAAAATGTTAAAGTTCGGGACATATTTTGGTATTATTTAAAATTCAGAACATTTTTAGAAAAAATGTCAAAATTTAGGACATAAATATATATTTGGCCTTAATATAGAGAGTTTCTATTTGCACCACTATTTTTACTTTTTGCACTATAAATTATTTTTATTTTCTTTTATTAGTTATAAATTTACCTAAAAATCTTACTAATAAAAAAAATTCACGTTTCGTTCGAAGTCGTGTGTTCGAACATTCTAGATATGTTCGAAGTCTTGTGTTCGAACATGATGGATATGTTCGAAGTCGTGTTTTTGAACCGTACTTAAAAAAAATTCATGGAGTCCTTTTGAAAATGGATTTTCAAACACACCATATTTGTTCGAAAGTGAATTTTCAAACAAACATGATGTGTTCGAAGATCTATTTTCAAACGAGATTTATTTTAAAAATCATGCCTGATGAGTTCAAAAATTCATTTTCAAACCACAATTGAATTTTTTCTTTTTAAGTAAAGAATATTTAAGTAATTTCAAAATTATTTATTTTTATCTTTTATAGTGCGAAGAGTAACCACAAAGAGTAATTTTAGCAGTGGAAATAGAGACTCCTTGATATATTCAAAAACTTTTCATTCCTGCCCATTTCCCCCCTAAATCAAATCCCTTCTCTCCCAAAATGCCCTAGCTCACTCTCAAATTTTTCCCACGCTCTGAAATAAAACTGGTACTGAAAGTCCTTCATTGATTCTATGCCGCACCGCAAAAGCCCTTAGAATTGCCTTTTTCCAGTGAGAGATACTGCAGTGTCCCCAAATCAGGAAGGCATCCCGTAACCTCAGTTTATCTCCGGAGTCTGTAAGGTCTCGCGAGCACAAATGTATAATAAGTGTGTCCTTTGGGTTATCAAGGCTAAACATGGAGGGGAAAATTTCAAAATACGACAAAACCTTTACCGCGCCGACACTGGAGGAGAAGGCTCCCAAGTTTTACCCACCCGACGACATCAAGGACCCGCTCTCTGACGAGCGCAAGCCCAAGCCCACCAACACAAGTTACATCATTTGCATTCTTTTTTCTCTAATTTTGTTGTTGTCTGTATTTTTTCATTGAATTTAATTTTGATCTTGTTGGTTTAGATCGAAGATTATTCCCGAGACATTTTTGATAATATTGGCAGGGAGATTTAAGGAGAAGAGGGTTGTTTTCTTGAAGCATATTATCTCTGGATTGTTTCTTGTACCTGGTAACATTTTATTCTGCTTCTTATTTAATTTTTGTTGCCTTTTCTTGATGTTTAGATTTGTCGAGAGTTTCAACTGCAAATGCTTGTATGTGTTTGGTAGTTGGTTTAGCTCAATGTTTGTAAATATCTGATACAAATTTAACAATTTATTATGATTAAATTTTCTAATTTTGTGAATTGATTTTCATTATTAAAGCTGGGTCTTTTCCTGTCCATACTTACATACAAAAAAAAGTCTTTATGTTTATCAGAAATAGTCAATTCTATTTATGGATTTCTCTGATGATATTTTGGAGATTTATATGTAAATGTTTGAGCTATTGGACTTTTTTGTAGTTGTATTTTTTGTTCTATGTTTCAGTTATTCATTGTTTTCAGCTGATGCACCAAATTCTCCTCATATCCCTAATAGTAGTGATTGCATACAAGAATATAACTCCTCTGTAAAGGTGTGGTTGATGTAGCCTACTTTGTCGTCCTTCACTTTGCAGACATTTTATATAGTCTTTCAAAACCTAAGCCATCCCCCCCGCTCCTTGCAGACGGTCCTTTCATGTTGCTAAAGTCTCCGTCTACTAGAGTTGAAGTGTTGAGTTTTAAATCTGGAAGAAGATATTTCTCTAGTCAAAGAATTTCCACGAAGGAATTCTGCTGCTGCGATAGATTGGTGGACTAATTGGTAGAGATAGTTTACTAGGGTGACCTAATGTCAGTCAGCAGCAATTTTCATGTATGCCACATCACCCGGTAAAAAATTCCCAAATTTCAGAATAGTTACATGTACGCAGTGTTATGTTTTCAGAATATCTAGCCATACTTCACCAAAGAAAGTCATCTAAAATTGTATAAATAAAAAATGTTCGCCACAACTGCAGTAAAAGCTGGCATCTGAGCTTAAAAATATATATTTTGTGTGTACATCAATGCATTCTTGGTTTGGAGCTTTGATCTCAGAAGAGCTATTGAAGTCAAAGGTAATGGACACATCTGATAACCCTGACTTTTTCATCTTTTGAAATCTTTCTCCGTTATTTTTAAATCATTCTTGCTTAATTTTGAATTATTATGCAAATGTGTGGCTTATATAAGTTATAGTTGCTCTTTCAAAATTGAATTCAAAAATGGGGAAAAACTTGCACTTTGTTTCTTGATTAAAGTCAAATAATCTGAGACCTTGTAACTTCACAAAACTTAATATATTTAGTTCGCACACTAAATTATTCTTGAGAATGCCCTGCATCAACTGTTGATGCCCTCTTAAGGAAGATTGAGGAAGCCCTTACTGGATACTTCAAATATATTGGGTTCACTGCCGAACTAACCTGATTCAATTCCTTTTTTTAATGATCTTTTATTATTTTATTTTTTTTCAATTTTTTTAAGTTTCGCCCTTATTCTACCCACTTTGGCTCAAGCAAAGTGTGTGGGTAGGGGCATTAGGGTTGTTGTCATTTGTTGTTGAGTCTGTTTGAACACTTTGCCTCGTGCAAAGTGTGTGGGTGGGTCGTTTTGACAATTCGCTGCTGCACAGCAGAAACAGCTTACCATCGGAAACCTCTCGAGTTGTCGGAGTTAGTTCAGCTTTGTTCCCTCTATTTTTTATTTTTTGCATTTTTATTTCTGTGTTTCATCTGCTTATTCAAAGCTTTTATACTTGTAATTTTTTTTGCAAATTCTTTTCCCATGTTATCTCAACTTTTAATATTTATTGCCTAATTATTTGTGGAAAAGAAAAGTTGATGTGGTTTAGGCCCTAACTTTATGATGATTCAACTCTGAAAGGGAATGACCAATTAATCTCTCAACCCAACGATGGTTTAGTTTAACATTATTTATATACCACCCATTTTTATCTGTTCAGAGAGGTGATCAGGTACCAAGTGATTGCAGAAAGTTGCAGAAATGAGTCAAAATTCTACTATAATAAAGCAAGATTTACAGACATACGTACCCCCAGAAATAATATTTAGTTTGCACACTAAATAATCTGAGACCTTGCAGAATAGTTTTGTCGTCCCAAGAATAATTTTTAGGTTTTGTTTCAGCCATGGTTTTTTCATGCACTTGGTTTACCCAAGTGGCTAGATTGGTTATTTTTTCATTTTTCAATTTCCTTTAGTCTTTCTTCTTTTATTTAATATTCTTTTCCTTTTATGAAATTATCTTTTTCTTTACTTTGATTTGCCCTGCTTACTTTCATAGTTCTATATTTTGTGGAGTGGTTAAATTGGTTATTTTTCTTTTTCTTTAGTTTTGTGGTGCAATAGTTATACACTTGACGAGTTCTAAGTTCATGAGAATAAAAAATTGAATCTCTCAACCATGAGTTTTGTCCTTTCTTCCTTTCTTTTTTCTGTTCCCCTCCACCCCTCTCCTGTGGGGTAAAATAATCTCCTTTATTACGTATCAATAATTTCATGTGTTTATGCTAGATATCTTATTTATATTACTAGACACAAGAGTTTGGATTCAAAAATTATGTTGTCTTTTTGAATATTTACTATCTCGACTTTTAACCTAGTTCTGCTTAACCATGCGCTTCCAATAACTTATTTCTTTTTTATCAAATAGTTTTGGTTCCTTGAATGGTGTTTCATCTTTCTATTGTTTAGGTGTCTTTGAGATTTGTCACTTCAATTATTGATGGCTTGAAGAAGTTGTACGCTCAGAAGCTGAAGCCTCTGGAAGTAAACTATCAGGTTAACGATTTTGTTTCTCCCTTACTGGTAAGTTCCCATCTTCCTTAGAAATAATGTGCTAAAACACTGAAACCATTATTGTTTGTTGCTTCTTGAAAAGACATTAGTTTAGCAGTTCATGTATTGTGGGTTGGCTTTGATTCTGCAATAACGTGTTGTATGTTGTAATAGAGCAACAATGATTTTGATGCTAAACCCATGGTGATGCTACTGGGTCAATATGCTACCGGGAAGACGACATTTATCAAGTATTTGTTCAGGACAAATTATCCAGGTATCACCATTCTCTTTGAGCAATAATCTGCATTTTCTTTTAGTAATTAAAGTCAACATTTTTTTGTTTTACTCCACATATTAGGTGCTCACGTTGGACACGAGCCAACAATGGATAGATTTGTTGCCGTGATGGTATGCTATTATCCTTTCTTTACATTTGAGCAATAGGACCTCTTAATAATTACCAGTAATTTGCATTGGGTTCTATATATTTCTGCATGGGATCCCACTTTTTATGTATTGCGCATAGTTTAGTTCAATGTATCATTTTCTTAATGATATTGCCAACATGGTTTCCTTTCTATTTTATTTTTAGGGACCAATTGTGTCTTTTGTTTTATGTTGATATGTGCCTGATTTTTATGTAAAATGTCTGGCTGAATGTGATGCTTGGCTGCTCCTTTATAATTTTTTTCCTACTTTTCACTGCAGTTCAGTTGGTTAACACACATGGTTACTTCAGGAGGCTTACTAAGGAGTGTTATAAAGAGAAAAACATATATATGGTGGGAAGGAATTTCGATGTAATGGTTGTTTTTTTCAGAAAAATATGCTTGTATTTGAATTATTGTCAAGTTAATTGATAAAAAAATACTCTTGTTTTGATATTATCCTAGCAGAGTATAAGTTGTATTATTAATCGGGAAAAACTGTCTTGTGTTGATGCATTGGAAAGTGGAGGCTTATAATCTCTTTGTAGGTTCAATGAAAATATCTCTTGCATTGAGAAATTGATTCTAGTTGCTAAAAATTTGAGGTCTTTCTGCTTATTAAAGGTTGAATCAGAATACATTTCTTAATTAATGTGCAGAATAGTTTGGAGTGCTATTGGTTGGTTGAAAATATTTATATCCTGTTGATATGAAAACTCTTCAGAATTCAAAATTCTACACAATGAATCACCAAACCATTCGCAAGATTCTACAATATATATACCATGACAATCAACTTCAATTTTATCGAAGTAATTAGAGTGCTTTCCAAAATTTCACAAGATTAAATGAAGCCCTTGAAAATGTTCGGAAATAATAGACTTACGTGGAAAAGCTTGGCCCTCAAAATGATACATCAATCTTGACTTTCATGTTTTCATTAGTGTCTTCTAGTGGGGTTTAGTGGAATTTGTGATGACTCTAAACTAAGGTCTTGGAGGACAAATATATAGCAATCAACTGTCCATTCTTCAGCTGACCTTTATATACATGTTCAAAACCATCTTCTCCTAGTAAATTATCAGAAGAAAAAATGCATTGTTGCAGTCCGTATCTCCGAATAATCCCATCCATTTAATCCCAGGTGCAATGCATCTCATCAGACTGCAGATGTCTTTGCATTTGTCTATCCACTTTTTCGTCAGTATCTGTGCATCATTCATTAAAGTTACCAAGACATAGAATCAGTATCAGGACCTTTTCATTCAACTTCATGCATACCTTCCCCGGGTAAATCGCCGGATAAAGAAGCATATGCTACAATTTGTACCTCCGAATAGTCACATTCCTTCAAATCCAGGTTCGAGTTCATCTATTTGACAGTACAAGGAACAACATCACAACTAGAATCACTCTGAACACTTTGTCTTTGCCTTTAGCATAGATACCTATAGTGACTACAAACAAAATTGTATCAAAGGCAACACTAGATGATTGCGTGTACAGAAACAGAAGGTGAATACAAGTATTTCATCCTTAGTTTTAAAAGATGTTGCAAACGCTTATTTTATAATCTCCTAAGTAACATTTCTTCTTGGTTTCTCCTGATGAGAATTTGATACAAATTAATCTGGTGAGAGAATACTTTGCTCCTTTGATTTGGAGGTAAGAGATGATAGAAAGCCGCTCTTATCACTACAAAAGCTTCCATGGGAACTACTAGATCCATGGAGGATTGGAGAAATGACAGACTGGTCAGATTATACTCAACAGATATCAGGGGATGATCTGGGACAGCGGGTAAAATAACTCATGCTCTATATTAGCCGTAGCTTTGTCAGAATAAAAGGGCCTCAAGATTTTCAGAGAAAAGTTATCAGGGTCAGAGCAAATTTGCAAGGTATCTTCTCAAGGTAAAACCTTAATTCCATTTTTAGGTGCCTGGCATATCAAAATTATCAGCTCCCACTGAGATATGGTATTCACTCAAGGTAAATTATAAGGTTAACCACTTGGGTTAAAGACACACACTTGAAAATTTAAGGTTTTATTTAGAGCACCGTTGTCTCTTTTACAACCTGAACGTTTTAATAGAATACACTTTAGTAGAAAACTCAAACTTTAAAGTTGTTTTTCTCTAATAACATTACAATCTACATCAATCAATATAAATAAATGACACCTTCTTTGATCTAGTAATCTTATTTCTATTTTATGAAAATTGCTTTAACTCAATTAGACAAACACAGTTGATTTCAATCAGTACAATGAACAGAATAATTTCAAATTTTCAATCTATAAGTTCGATAAATGATGTATCATAGATGCTCAAATGGCGTAATCTTAACTGTTCTTTGAGGATTTGACAAGAAGTAAAAGATAAGAATCTATTTTGTTGGCCCAAAACAATATTTAGAGTCATTCTTTGTTAGCTTTTCTACTTTTTGCAATGCCTTCAAACATAAAAAGGAGCATCATAAAGAGGAGACTAGCTTAGAGAAGCTATAAGTGGCACACCAATACCATTTATCACTTGGGAGTTGGGAGAGAATGGCTTAAATAAAATAGTATTTTTTAAAAAAATACAAATAAAATATGAAGAAAAGTAGAAAACTAAATAATTTCCAAAGCGTAATTAAATGACATGTTAAAAGTCAAAAATACCTGTTAAGAACAACCCATGTTGCATTTGAAGCTACGACTTCTTATACAATAACCTTCTTCAGTGGAGCTCCGACGACAATCTTGATTTCAATAACAACCTATATAATGCAACTACTTGATATCAAGAAATGATGATTACTGTTTCCTTTTTTGCAAAATTATGAAAATTCATCATATTCATGGATACCTTTTACAATAATAGGAGCCTAATATTGCAATCTTTGTTCACTAACATTATATAAAGAGCATCTCTACAAGTATCTAACAAAAAGGCAGCAAGACCAAATATTACCCCACTGCCTTCACATTCCTCAGCACTGTGCTGAAGCTTTCCTACATATGCATCCACCATTCTTGAGACTTCCTCTTTTATTGCACGAACATGTGTTCCAATGAAAGAATCAGGGCCTATTTGCATTTGGAAACCCATTGTGCAGAGGTACAGGTTCATCATGAAAGCTTCATTACTTATTGAAAGTGCATTGACAATCACATAATCATAGATAAAGCAATTGAATAAAAAAAACTAATCGCCATCAGAGACACTAATCCTTTCTGCAGTGGATATACTACTATAACTGACATGAGCTGAACAAGGAAAAAAGGAAAACTGCATGATTTTCCCTGTTTGAAGTGAAAATGAGGTTTTACAATGATTAAAAAATTATGCATCGTATGTTGATTTATGCCCTTTTTTAGTTTGATCCATCTGAGGAGGAAAAATATACTAATTCAAGTAAGGATGCATTCAAGATCTTAATTACTCTTAAAAATCTTGGAGGAGTAATGTTTCTACATAATTGACAAGCTCAACATGAGCCCTTTATGTTGAATGATGTCGTATGGATGATTCTACAAGATACCGTATTGGTCAACGATGTGAGATTACTTGAAATACAAGAGCGATTCCTGCTACAATACACTATTCTCAAAGCCATGTATTCTACCAAGAGAACTTACTCATATAACACACTATGATATGAAAATAACATGGGCGAAAGTAGTTATAATACTTAATCACAAGATAGTTCTAATTGACTCACCACATGTCCACATGATGAACTGGTTTAACAAAGCAAATTTAATCTGATCTTCATCTCTGATCACTCAGTCACAAAACAAACCACACATTACAACCAATTCATCATAAACTACGTATGTAATATTATGATAAACCGAACATTCTCAAAATCAGACATAATTCAATCAAAATGTCACCAAACACCACATTGGACTTACTGGGGGTGAAGTACTTTATGCAGAACTCCAAGAACTGTAATCGTATCCACTTCCTAAATCATTTTTTATGCAGATTTAGATATTACTGATAATGTGATTAAATTCCTCAGCATTAAGATTTCACTCTACTCAGGCCTAACAAAATATCAATCTCTTTATGCTGTTCACAAATCACAATAGCTTATACTAATCAGATATCGATGTTTATAGCATGTTGGTCTCAAGTTGATGTTCTTCTAGTACATCTACCAAACTACAACCATGGGGAAAGAATAGATAGAGAATGATGCAAACATGGTCATTGTGCTATGTTAATTTCACTCTGCAGCTCCTGCGATGAAGGAAAAACACGACAAAAAATAGTAAGTCACAGAACTAGATATTTCTTAAGATGATCGCAGTTTTTTTCTTTTTTTTTTTTTTGCATGCCATTCATGATTTTTCCTGACTGGTTTTCTTATTTAGATGTTGAACTTGCACAACCATTGATTCCCTGTGTAAGAATTTTGGAATCATTTGAGCTTATAATCATAACTTTCTATGTTTCCAAGTTCCAACTACAATAGTTGTTTGTGTAAGAAGATTTTGAAAACTGGCATTAAATCTCACTTGTTGCTGCATTGCTGCTAACCAAGAAGTGGTTTATTCTTTCATCTACAAACTCTCTGAGTCGATTGAACTCAGGCAAGACGATCTTGCCAAGATCCAGCCTATCCTTTCGTCTCATCTCAGCACGTTGGATAACCAATTTTGCAAGAACTGTGGCTTCTTCAATAGGCCAATCTGGGATGGCAGGATCCGGCATTTACTCCAATTTTCCCTTCTCATTCGCCTAGCCAACAGTGTGAGTCAGTCCCATCAGAGATTTGGCCGTGCGTAGTTGTAGGAGCAGGACTCCAAAGGAATAGGCATCGGACTTCACTCTGAGCATTCCTGTTTGCTGATATTCCAGATCAACGTAGAAGAAAGTCCTTGCTGTTGATGTCATGAGAAATTGTGTTGCATCTTCGGCTACAGATTGAGGGACGAGCCTTGCCAGCCCGACATCACTGATCTTACTCACATAGTTAGAATCGAGTAGAATATTTCCCAGTTTGATGTCTCGATGGAGTAAAGGCTCTGGCTTCATCTGGTGAAGAAAATTGACATCTGTGGCCATCTCTGCAGCAATTCTGAATCGGAGTTGCCATGAGAGTGCTTGCATGTTTCCTTTCCTGTTGACACGGTCTTCTAGGCTTCCATTCGCCATGTACTCATATACTAGACACCCATATTCTGGACAGGCTCCAAGGAGGAGGACCATGTTGGATGTCTCATGCAACTCAGAACTTGAAGCTGCATCCACCAACAAATAAATATGATCATTTCATGCTAAGAATAAGAATCTTTCTTTCTTCATACTGTTGATTTCAATTTGTTTTATTTTCTTCTTACCTCTTGCTGGAACTATGATCTTCCTTGAGCAGCAACAGGACACGGACCTTAATAGCAACGGGGGTGTGATCTAG
Source organism: Perilla frutescens (assembly GCA_026008535.1). Taxonomy (NCBI): domain Eukaryota; kingdom Viridiplantae; phylum Streptophyta; class Magnoliopsida; order Lamiales; family Lamiaceae; genus Perilla; species Perilla frutescens. Next base: position 68,393,293 of record BRKX01000005.1, read on the forward strand.
GTGACACTTAAACATGGGGCCATAGCCACCTTCTCCTACTTTGAGGGACTTAGAGAAAAACTACGTAGCCTCTTCCATTTTCTCTATGGTGTATAGTTTATAGACTATAGTTCAGTGTTGATCTGCTCGTCCCCTTTTCTCTCATCAGGCTCCTGAAAGACCATAATTTCAACACTCACTCTTCTCTGTGACTCCATTTCTGCAATTGTTTGAGCTGCTTGAGCACTCTGCTGCTGCTTTGTACTTGGCCTTGTCTTGCTCAGCTGTCAGCTGAGCTGATTCCTCAACTAGTCGAGTGTCTTCCATTCTCCGCTCTTTGTCTACACACCATTTATGGGGCTCCGCAGTCTTGAGTACAGATAATATAAAACAAAAGATGCATTATATTATTATCATTGCCTACAATTCATTCAGATCATCATGTATGCTCTTCTTAATTAATCTCAATCTCACCTTCTGTTGCTTGCAAGCTGTGCTTTACATCTCCATAGTCATCTGTAGCTTGAGCTTTAACCTTCTCATTTCAGCTTTAACATCATCCTGCAGTTTTCAGACATTATTATTAATCTTGCAACTCTATAGGGACATTGTATTATTGATTTCCTTACACCATCAAGTCAAGACGATGAAAATTCAGCAGATAAATTGGTTTCACTCCCCCTGGCTCCCAAGTGCATTGAGGTGAAACTATTCTTGGAGCAGTCTGATGCTCTTAAAGTTCGACTACGGGTCATGCTGTCGAAGAGCACACCAGAGAGGCAGCTTCGAGCTCAGTCTGTCTGCGCTCGTTCTATCCGATCCTACAAACGAGTTCTCATTCTCACTCTCGCATATTCTAGCAAACATCCTTCCATTGAACTCTCTCCCTCTTGAAAATGGAGACCTACTAATTAACACAGAAAAAAATGTTCAAGATTTCACTCACTCTCTCTCTCTCTCTCTCTCATTATCGCCATTTGGAGCGGGAGATACGTCGTCGTTTTTCTTGGGCAGATCTGCGGCCACACTTTGCCGGAGGCGTCACCGGATTGGCAATGGTTTGAAATGGCGATGAGGATTGGAGAGGCGGCGATGGTTTGATCGGAGACGGGAGAAAGCTAGAGCTTTTCAATTAAATTTGAATACATAGTATAAATCAATATTAAAACATTAATATTACTCTTAAATAATTAGCTGTCTTGCACCACAGTTGGATTCTCGAGGTGTCACTGTTGATCAAATGCGTTAGATAAGTGTCTCCATAGCTAGAAGATGGCGTATCTACAGTATTTCCGTATTTCCAACCAAGAAATACCCGTGTTTTCATTTTTCTAAAATCATTTTGTTTAATGGACACGTGTCATCAGATTACATCAAAGTGTAAATACACTGGCTTCACCATAGACTCTTCCGTTACCCACACATTAGAGAGAGAGAAGAATCAAAGAAATCCGTAGAGAGAGAATCAAAGAAATTGGAAGAGAAAGATGGCATCGGTGTTGAGATCCGCCATTCTCCGGCACATTCGGGTACCAGTAACCCAGTCCTTAGCCGTAAACGGATCCCGACTGACGGCCGTCCGATCAATGTCGTCCCACGGCGACGATCATCTCGACAAGCAGCAAGTAATCGACCGAGTTCTCGTCGATCCATCCAAGGTCACTCTTTTTCCTTCAAATATTTATTTTATTTAATTATTTTCCTTTTTTTTGAGAACGCTGTGCATATGAATTGTTTCGATAATGTTTCTCAATTTAAATTAACGGAAGTTATGAATTCAAATCTATCTCTTGTGTATGATATGCTTGATGGGTGAACAAGACTGGGAGCTATGTTAGTTATGTTACTGATATTAAAAATAAAGGAAACAATCACCACCGATATTGGAGAACATTATGGAGAGATACAACCAAGTGTGCTTGATTGGAAATAATATGGAGAAAATCGAGAAAAATGAAATATTGTAGTCTATTAAAGTTCATTCTAGAAGTCTAATTAACTAGATTTATCCAGTCTTTTTAGGAGGTCACTTACCGACCTTTGATTAAGATTGATGTAACCTCTCTCTCTCACACACACACAGATATATATATATATAAATAGACACCTCGGTTTGTGCAAGTTCCGATTTTGTTGTGGGTTTTTGGATTATTGAGTTCATAATTTACATGCGTTTTCAGGTCTATGGTTCGTTTTGTATTTTTCTGAATAGGAGCTGGTTTGAGTTAAGTAAAGAAAAATATGTAGACAGGTTTCTGAGGAAATTTATGCGTTTCGTTAAGATTATAGCTCATTTCTGATCTAGTTTTTTTTTTTTTTTTTTTTTATTTATGATTTTGATGGTTTCAGATTATAGCTCCTTTCTGATCTAGTTTTTTTTTTTTATGATTTTGATGGTTTCAAATTAATAGAAGTTAGATACAGGGTTCAATTTGTTAGTTTGACTAAGGTATGAAATGTAAGAATAATTTATAATATCTTATCATTTACAATTCCCGTGATTCTCCTGTACAAGTAAATTCGTACAAATGTATAATAGAAATTCAAGTAATTGCTTTTTATTCAATGTTGGAATTTCAATCTGGCACTAATACAAAATAGAACTGCACATTGGAAACGAGTATCAGCAATTGATTGTGACTTGTGAATATGATTTATTTTGATAATTTAATAGAAATCTGGGAATTCTTGGAGATTTTGTTTGGACTTAAAGGTTGTTTATCTTCACGGGTGGATTTTTGCTAAATACATTCATAAAATCGTTGTGTGTGAGAGAGAGGGAGGGAGGAGAGAGGTCAATTTGATTGTTGGTGTTTAAATGTTTAAATGTTGGTGTAAAAATTGATGGGTTTTATGTGAAAATATGCGCAGAAATCGAATGATGCGTTGGTGCTCTCAAGGCATGGGTTTCATGTGGAGCCAGGGCCTCGCGAGAAGGCTGTGAGTGATTTTTATTTTTAATGTATTGGACATATATGTTGGTATTGTATTTAATTTTGTTTTTCTTGTTGATCATATATGTTATAAAATGAAATTGGATCTGAATTCATGTATGGGTAATGGTTAGAATTTTAAGTGGTAACTAGTAAGTTGGTGTGCTAGGTTGTTTCATATTGATCTTAGTTGTAGATTCAATCTTGAAAATATCTAATTTATCTTCGAAGATGCATGATGCATGTGGGATTATCCCACACAAATTACCAGCCTGCCTTTTGTGTTGGTAACTTGAAGTTTGAAGGTGGGAGTTGGTGAGAATTGATACCTGTGAAGAGCTTATTCTAACATAAAGGATGCAACATAAAGCTTATTCTAACAAAAACGAAGCAACATAATTGGACGAATTTACTTTCCTCCATGATCATTTCTATTTATTTTTTTCATTAGAGCTGTAGCCAAGGGCAGCATTTTTTAATGGCCAGTCAGCGTGTCTAATAATCATCCCTTTCTTCCAGAAGCATCAAATGTTAATGACCTTTATTTTTTTTTTCCCAATCATCCCTCAAATGGTACTTTGTTAAATTTACAATGCAATACTTTGCTGCCTAAGTTTCCTGTCACATTGTGATACCCAACTTTCAAGTTTTATCTCATCCTTTTCTTTCTCTCCATGTATGTGTCTCTAAATTATACATTAGGGTTTGGAACAATGTTATATTACATGTATTGTGGAATGTGATGGGAGTTGATTAGGCTCGAGAAGATTTTCCTTTCTGCGTGTTGTATATTTCGCCCTGCACTTTTGTCCTTACTTCCCATGTTATCAGTTCTATCTTCTTGTGTTCACCATATTTTGGATGACATGATTGTTTCAGCTCTTGGCGGAGGACCCATCTCTGAAACGCTTCAAATCACACAAGCAAGGTGTAAGGCGTCTCAAAGTTGTAGGAGATATTCTTACCATTGCAGTTGTAGCTGGTATGTTTATTCTTTCACAACAATGAACAATTCTAGATGTCTGTTTGGCTGCTCCTAAGACTTTATATCTCTTGTTGTATGGTTTTCTCCTAAAAGCACTTTATTCACTAGCTAATATGCTTCTTACAGACTTTATTTTTTTATTTTTATAAAGAAATTGAATCATAAAACTTAAAATGCATTATTCGTTAGATCTTATGATGTTCTGTTTAACACATGAGCTCATAGTGAAAAGTCATTGATAGAGGGCAAGGTAATTTGTCATTTTAGAGACTTGCTTATGCTACACACTCAGTCGTGGAAGTGGCTGAAGAGTTCATGTGGCTGCGAGAGTTTATTTAATATTAATTTATTATTCTGTTTTGTTATTTTTGTTTGTTATAGTGTGGGCGGGACTTTAGTCTCCAGGGCCCTGGGTCATGCATTCAACTAGTATTTAAGCCTACGAGTTAGCATCACTATCTTTTGTTAAGTGATAAGAAATTAGTACCGGCTGTAAGCTGGGCACGAGTATTGCCTGGGGGTTATCTTTATTTTTCAATTCAGTTAAATAATATTCTTGTTCGGGAGTTTGTTTCTCTTGGACATTACCACTATATTTGATTAGGTTGTTATATCTAATTTAATTAACAATATATCGATCATCTAGTTTTCTAAAATGCTTGACTGGGATTACAACCATGCTAAGCAAATCCCTAGAAATGATTGTGAAACTTTGCGGTGTAATTGCATCATGCATTTTTTGGAAAGTAACATTGTTTGACAAACTGACTCTTAATTTTTTTTGTAAAGCTCAATGGAAGAACTTTTTTACCTACAATTTCTTAGTTGGGTAGTCCTTTGCTGAAACGCATGCAATAGAATCTGTTGTGAACCTTTTTGTGTTAGTTGAGCTGTCATCTGTTGTACTATAGTGCTTATAATGGTTTTGATTATGCTGTCATCTTTATGTTGGTTTCATGTCGTACTATGATTGACATTCTAATTTGTTTTGAGTGTTCTTTCATTATTTACCCCCAAGAATCAAATCTTAGTCTAATAAGGAGAATTAATTTGGTGGATTCAATTGGTTGGAAAGAATATACGATGAGAACGAACTTTAAATTAATGATGCTCCTCGTCGTTTCTTGGTGTATTTGACTTTTCTTTTGTTCGTGATGCTTGTGCTCAGGATGCTGCTACGAGATCTATGATAGGGCAGTCAGACGAGAAGAAGCCCGTAAGAAGGCGACTTAGAGTGCGTAACTGTGTAATCATGCAGTTGATATTTGACTCTAGCATTTTGTTCGGACTATCTTGCTGGTATTGAAATAAATGCAAAAATGTGTCATGGCTATCCAGTTTAGCATTTACTAATGTTCCATCTGTGCTTGGCAGCTACAAGATTGCAATTGGAAGTGCTCTCTTTTTGTTGTTTTTTTTTTTTTTTTTCAGTAATTGATTGCATCAACTTCTTTAATCTCATAAACACATATATTTGTGTTGAATGTTACCATAGAAATCTCTCAAGTGAATACCATCCCAGGAAACGTTGCAATCCTGGAAAATGGTGGTCAAGACTTGCAAATTGCTGTGCTATGAAATACATAAAATTACAGGCTATGTATCTTGATAGTTGGGCTTCTTATAGCAAAGCCAGAGAAACACTGATTTATTCTCTCATTTGCTGCAACTAACCTCTTGAAGCTTTTAGTTGAGCTTGGAAAATTTATAATTTAATTCTCAATGTTTAGACCTTATAATATAAATGACAACTTATAAATAATTGCAAAGTTGTACCATAAATGGCACAACTTATAAATATTTATAAAATAATCTCTTTTTTTTTTTCTTCTGTTTTTACCTAAATAAGCTATGATCAATCAATTTTTTTAGGGGCACCTAATTTCGTGTTGACTGGACTGCAAGAGTCCTACGTCATCAGCCAATACGTGCTTTCCCACTTAACTTAATCTTCTTGTTGTTTGATGTTTTTAAGCCTTCTTGTTGTTTGATGTTTTTGTTGTGGAGGGTTGTAGCTTTTATTTTGTGTTTTGTTTTAGTATATATAATTTTCTAGTTTTTGCTTCATTTGGGGAGTTGTAGCTTTTATTTTGTGTTTTGTTTTAGTATATATAATTTTTTCTAGTTTTTGCTTCATTTTGGGAGCGACCGTGGGGTGGCGGTGTGAGCTGTTCAGTTGACGGGGAAGAGTGGGAAAGTGATATGGGAGCAAAGAAGACTAATCGGGATATGGCTATGGAAAAGCTGAAGGAGGGTGATACTAATGGGGCCTCTGAGCTTTTTCAGGTATTGATTTGTTATGTGCATTGTTATAAACGACATTAAAATTGCCATCTTCATATCATCTCTTTGATTGGTAACACTGAGTTAAGGTTTCCCTGTTGGATTTTAAACCGGCTGCAATAAAGTTTGATTTATTTTCCCCTTAGATGGCTTGTAGTACTGTTGAGCAAATTAAGGGTCATGCATTGATGTCTTAGTCTTAACAAATTATCTAAGTCCTTAACTCTTTAAAGATACTAAATCTGCAGCACCACCAAAAGTTTCAGAAAAAAATAAGATTTGTGTTTGTGTGTCTAGCTGGATTGGGAAAAGCTTTAAAGATATTAGTTCTTTTTCTTTGGAAGACATTATCCCTCATTCGCAGCTTTTTTATGTTCCTATCTAATTTAAACTGGTATATTTGCTTTCATTTTTTGATAATCTATGTTGAGCTTCCGAATGCAGTCACTTGTTGATAAATTGATGATTAAACCATAATTTCAATTTCTGAGTTCCCACATCATCTAATGCTTTTATAGGATATCACAGTACTTGGCTAATTCTTCACTGCAAAACTTGAGCATCTCAGGTCTTTAAAGCATCTTTTCGATAGCAAGAAACTTATAAACCTTTTTTGACATTTCAAGAGCATCAAGGAAAGCAAGAAAAAAAATAAAAATACAAATTTTCCTTGCATGATATCAAATTATCTCAGGTCCTTTCAAAACTATACATGGTTTTATTTTTCAAAATTTTCAGGTATGTGTGCATTTGCTAGGTGTAATTTTCAGGTAATTTTTTCTTGATATTTTCATGTGTTTTCTCTCTTTCTCAATATATTATAGTTATCTTTGTAATAGGCCATGTCCATAAACTTCTCCTTGAGTACTCCTAATGAAGTTGCACTATAATAATTGTGTTGTCATAACCTGCAGTAGCCAACAACTCAAAGAGGCTGTCTGGTCCAATTCATTTTTAAGGATGTGTGGTTTTTTCTTTTTCCTATTTGAAAGTTGTATATAAGTGAACCTGTTTATAACCTTTATAATTTGAGCACAACTGATTATTAAATAGAACAGATTTCTTTATTTTCTTTCACATATATGATATATCTTGTTAGGGGCATATTGCAAATCCAAAGGATCTAAACTGCTTTAAGCAGTTTTCAAGGGAGAACTAAACTCGTGTAGGCTTTAACTTTAGTAATTCGTTTTGTATTACCATTTGAAAATTCATAAAAGATCTAAATAATAGTTGTCATATGGACAATGCTCTCCAAATAGGCAAATAGTGGTTATTGGAAATATTATTGTTGAAATAATCAGACTATTATACGTATTGAGATGCATTTTACTTTATAAAAATATTCCGCATCTGAACCTTTTTTTTGTGTATTTAGGTGATTCGATGAAGTGATCATGCTTAAAATGAGGCAATTGAAGAAGCAGAAGGAAAGACTACTTGAACTTTATTTTTTTAGGAGTACTCGTACTTCTTTAATTATACAAATGATGAAGCATATTAGTCTTTTTCATATTTAATTATGTTATTTTAGAGAAGTTACCCAATGTATTACGTACATTCATGTCTGCTTTCTTAACATATCACCAACAACATTTCTCGTATTTCAACCATTATTGTATTTACCTAAGTTGCCATGTCATTTATTCCATTTCTAAATTAATGAATTAGTTTTGGACATGAGAACTTTACTAATCAACTTAAACATGATAGGGTGGGTGTAGAAATAAAGTTGTTATCATTATTATACAATAAATTCATATTATTTATACATATATTAAGATAAGATTGTGTGAAAGACGACAGTTCTAGTGTAAATTGATGTGTGTCGTACGATTTAATAATTATATATTAGACAATAGTTCTAATTCAATAGACAACGATAGTGACTTTTATTAGTGTAAGAATTTATAGTACTCTACATTTATCTCATAAAAAGAAGTTTTCATTTGTGTTGCACTAACAACAACAACAACAAATAAGTATAACATAATTTGCAATAAATTATTAATTTTCTATTTCAATTTCATCATTTAAAATAATTAAATAATTATATTTTTTATACATGTCATATATTCAAAGAAATCAAATGTTCTTTAATCGTGGACAATTATACATTGCTATTTGTAAAATCGTGTTGTTTCAAATATTCCAATTCAATATTTCTAACATGAATTTTCATTTAGTTCCTAAAATTTAATTTTCTTTTTTGCTTGTCGTAACTATACAAAGTTGATCTTCGTATCTAGTTAATTAATTAACGCATGCGCATTCATTTTATTATATTTAAAAAATTAAACACAATATATAAAATTTTTAAATAATCCTAATATTATATATTTTAAAAATAATAATTATTTATGTATCGCACAGGAAAAATCCTAATTTATCAATTAATTTAGTCAATCCAAATCGTGAGGATTTGATACCTTTTTTTATTCAAACATTATAGTTTGGTAACTTTTTCAGAAATTAACCCAACGAATGCCCTCCCCCAACTAATAAAAAAGACTTTAAATAAAAATTTAAAATATATCCATATAAAATCACCACACCTATTTCGCATCGGATGGAAACATTACAATATACTTTATATTTTTTTCTGTTGAAAAAATAATGTCACACGCCATAATTGAAAAATGATTGAACTTGGAGTCCAATTGGGCTTTGCCGTATCGAAACTTTGCGCGGAAATGAAGCCCGCGTGTGTTTTATTTTAAACTTTTTGCAAGCGACCCATTATTATCACAATTTGTGTAGCTTTTGAAAGCTTATAATATTAGCAATTTAATGTTTACAAATTCAATAGTCAATACACAATTGTGTTACAGAGCAGAGGTTATGAAACTATAAATAGAAAACTCTCAAGCTTTCTAATTCTTTTTTCTTTACTTTTACACATAACGTGCAAAAACAATACAACCGGGGCAGTGGAAAACAAGTGTTCGTTTTCCACTGCTCCCTACAAAAATGGTACAAAAGGCCTAAGTACCACTACCACCACGAAATGCAACACGACACGATCACTTGGTCGCCCTCTGCAGGTTAATGAGCGAGTAATACGCCCCGTTTGGCCCTTTAGCCAACAACGACGAGTGTGTCCCCTTCTCGACAACTTTCCCCTTGTCAAGAACCGCGATTGTGTCACAGTTTTGAATAGTGCTTAGTCTATGCGCCACCACAACGCTACTCCTTCCGACCATCACCCTCTCAAGCGCGTCTTGCACCACCTTCTCCGACTGTGTGTCCAACGCACTCGTGGCCTCATCTAGTAGCAAAATGGCCGGATTTTTAAGTATGGCACGAGCAATGGCGATCCTCTGCTTCTGACCACCTGATAGTTGTAGCCCTCTGTCTCCACAGAAAGTGTCGTAACCATCCTTCAAGCCTGCAATGAAATCGTGTGCATTTGCAGCCTTGGAGGCCTCTATCACCTCGGCCTCACCTACATCTTCGGATGCCCCGTAAGTTATATTTTGTTTGATGGTACCAGCGAACAGTGTAGGCTCTTGGCTAACTAGTGCAATGTGCTTCCTCAGGGATCTCAAGTCGTACAACTTGATATCCCGTCCATCAATCTTCACCACACCTCTTGAAGGATCATAGAATCTCTCTATTAGGCCAATGATGGTTGATTTACCCGAACCACTTTGGCCTACTAGTGCAGTTGATTTCCCTGCCTCAATGTTGAGAGAGAATCCTTTGAATATCATCGTGCTAGGCCTAGCTGGATAGGCAAAATGAACATCTTGCAGCTCAACACGCCCCGTTAGCTTCTCGGGCTTGCAGCCATCAGGATCTTCTGGCTCAATTAATGAATACCTATCCAAAACAGCAAAAACTGATCCTACTGCATCAGCTCCTTTAGCTAGATCATTCGTCATAGTTCCAGCATCGGCTATCACACGCCCCGTGCTCACCAAGATCATGAAAGTTTGGAACAACGCCTTCGCTCCAATGAAGCCTTCAGCTATCAGTTTCCCACCATACCAGAAATCTAAAGCCCAAGTGCATGTCATGAGGCTTTGAGAGGTCCCGAGCCCTATCCCTGCGAACCATGACTGTCTGATGCTTTCCTTTTGAGGCCCTTCTTGTGCTTTCTCGAGCATTTTGAGGATTCGAGCTTGGGAAGAGAATGCTGTCACGGTTCGAAGATTGGAGACTGCTTCTGCTGCAAGCTTGCTACTCTCTTCTTGAGATTTGATGGCCTTTTTCGACATGTTTTTGAGCAAGACACGCTTGAGATAGTAGCAAATTATGATGAGGGGTTGAACAGCTATCATTACTAATGCTAGCTTCCATGCAATAGCTAGCCCCATTGTGCAGGCTATGATTACTGCTGAGAATGTCTGGATTAGCAGCGCCATCCGGTCGCCTACAAGAGACCTCACCTGCATCACACATCAAAATAATGCTATTAGACGAAGGCCTCGTTTACTTTGGTGGATTAATTACTACAGAATTACTAAGTTTGTTTGGGAACGTACCACATTGGCATCTTTGGCTAGTCTTGAGCAAACAGCACCAGTAGCATTCTCGTCCTGATCAAACCACCCGATTTCGAACGTGAGAATCTTCGAGAACATCCTCTCTCTGATCCTCTTCGTCAAGTGCTCCCCCATTGCAGCAAAATTGTAGTGTTGGCAGATATTGACTAGGAGTGAGAAGATAGCCAGTCCAAGAAAAGACAGCGCATATATTTCAGTCTGTTTCTTGATCACACTGTGATCTGTTAGGAAATAAACTGATATCATCGACCCCATTGCAAAGGCATATAGTGGCTGGATAGCACCAAATAATATTGCACCTATGCACCCTAATGTTGCATTCTTCCATTCAGGCAAGTTCATGGCCAGCAATCTCCTAAAAGAAGGCGTTTGAAACACTTGATCACGCGACACAACAGCTGCCACATCATGCCCCCAACTTGGTGCAACCGAGTTGGCTGAACTAGACCTGCTGACTATAGACAGCCTCCTACTACTCGTGTTGTGGATGTCGTTGCTCGTTATGGAAGCTGGCCCGACACAGCTAGGACTCACAAACTCTAGAGTTTTCTCAGTCTGTTGGAGACGAAGGAGTGATGTGTAGAGGCCGTGTTCGTCTCCATAAAGCTCGTCGTGCGAGCCTATCTCCCTCACCTGGCTGTTCTGCACCACGGCAATAAGGTCTGCATTACGGATGGTGGAGAGACGATGCGCGATGGTGATGGTGGTACGTCCCACGGCTGCCTTATCGAGAGCTTCTTGCACTACTCGCTCAGATTCTGAGTCTAGAGCACTCGTGGCCTCATCAAGTAAGAGAATTTTGGGTGCTTTTATTATAGCTCTAGCTATAGCTATTCTCTGCTTCTGGCCTCCAGACATCTGCACCCCTCTCTCACCAACCTGCAGACACACACATCTCTTAGCTATACGTCGATTCATGACGCACACAACGCATACGCTATAAACAGTCTAAAATGCAGTAATTTCAAGAAACTGTCCAAGATTTATAACATTATTTTACTTGAAATAAAATTGGCCTTAAGTTTTGGTAGACTTAGTTGCAATATAATTCATATTCAATAGTTTGTCAACGAGGCTTATTATATGATCAACTAGATGATTAAATAAGTACTTCCATCATATAAAAATCACCGCTTCTGGCTTCTAAAAAGTCCACGACTAAACTAAAGAAAGAAGGAAAAAAGAGTTAGATAGGGATGCATATGCGAAGTTCTAGAAGCTTGCATCAAGTTCATACTGTAGATTATTAAGACATCGATTAATTTAAGAATGTCCACGGATTAAAAATATTGTAATGGAGTTTAGGGAATCCCATTTCACGACATCAAGATAGGATAACAAAGATCAGTTGTTTTCCTACAGCAAGGTAGTATTGGTTAATGGTTGTCACTTATCATGATGCTTCCACTTTGACAATATGCAAAGGTCATAATATAGCATCAACATCCTAAGATTCTTCCAAACATTAAAACGTACTTTGGTAATAAATTGTTCTCCTTAGATGGGGGTAAAAAAACAGTCAATCCTACATGTAAGGTTGCAGAAGTGATGGCATAAATAAGATGAGCCCACCATGATCAAGAAAGCACAGAATTTTCATTTTTTCTCAAAGAACTTCAAGATAACGTGGCCTCGGAGATGCTACACCTAATGAAGAACGCACGCTAGGTATAATATTTACCTGAGTGTCATAACCTTGAGGCAGCTGAGTGATGAAGTTATGAACATTGGAAGCTTTAGCAGCCTCCATAACCTCTTCAATAGACGCGTCTTCTTTTCCAAACAATATATTTTCCTTAATAGAGGTTGCAAAAAGGGCTGGCTCTTGACTTACTAATCCCATCTGTGACCTTAGCCACTTGAGCTGTAACTTGTCGATGGACACCCCATTGAGGAGAATTTCACCACCAACTGGATCATAAAACCTCTGCAACAGAGCTATCACTGTCGACTTTCCCGATCCACTTCCTCCCACCAATGCCACTGTCTTTCCAGCAGGAACTCTCAGATTGAAATCTTCAAAGATTATACTCTCTGGCCTTGATGGGTAGGCGAATGCAACGTGTCTGAACTCGACTTCCCCAGATACATTCTGTAGAGTCTGGCCTTCCATGCTGTCTGAATCAATCTTTGGAACTCTTTTTATCACTTCCCTCACTCTCTCTGCAGCTGCACTCGCCTCAGAAAAGTACTTCACATTTGACAAACCTGAGCCTAATGATCTGATCAACCAAGAAACAGTAACAAATCAATACAAAACCACCAACAGAAACAAGATTTCTCAATAGGTGGGGATGAGATTAATTCTTACAATCCACCAATAGCAATGGCAGCTCCAACAGCAAAAACAGTGCCTCCTTCCGCTCCATGGTACATGACCAATCGACTTCCATAATAAGACATGAATGACCATATTGCAAACACAACACCATTACTACCAATGGCCAAACCTTTAGCTAAACCTTGCCTCAATCCCAGCTTCACCGTCCCCTGCAGAGCAGCAGAATACGAGGCAATCGTCTTGCTCTCCCCGACAAAAGAATAAACTGTTCGGACAGAGGAGAGGGCCTGCTCCACTACCACACCAGCCTTGTTATACTCATCTCGTATTTTCCTTGCAATGCTCATCAGAGCACGCCCGTACATCAAGCCCGGTATGACCAGCAATATGATGAATGGGAATCCCACAATTGCCAATCTCCATAGCATTATGAATGCTGCAATATATGAGCCGAAGAAGGTTGAGAGGTTCATCACAAAAACTGGAACCTGTTAGCAGAAATCATTGATGTTATAACATAGGAACTAGCTACCAGAAGCACCAGATTTGGCATGATCAATCAAGAATCAAGGTAAAACAACATATAAATGATCAAGATTGATGAATGCAGTGATCATACCTTTTCACTAATGGCATCTTGGATTACTAGACTATCGCTGGAGACGCTCTCGATGACCTCGGCCGTGCTTGTCACGTGCAAATCGAAGTAGCCAACATCCTGCCTCATTACAGCTTTCAGATACCTCGACCTTAATCTTGAAGCTTGTCTCTCCGCTGTTCTTGTCCAGCAATATCCCTCTAAACAAATCCATTATTGTAATCAAAGTCAAATTCCATTCCTGTATATGAATATTAAATAAGTGGAAATTAATTAAATTTCACCTACCAAGGAAACAAGACACCCATTGCACGCAAGCCATGTAGCAAAGAACCACTGCATTCTGAAAGAGATGGATGAAATGAAAACACGTTAATGTTCAGGTAGGCTGGAAAAATCAAGAAAATACATTGCAAATTTTAAATTCTTGCATGGTTACGAGAAATGGATCAAGTATTTATAGCTTCTGTAGTTAAGTCCCTGACCGACCTAGCATACATGTTATGTCTGATCGTTCCGGATTAATTGGTTATATATTCCGCAAGAATATCATGAAATCAAGAATGGAGCAAAGAAAATAAAAACATAAATCCAAAAAACTAAATGCCTTTTTGGATCACCATGAAAACTCCATAAGAAAAACAATTGAGAGAGAGAGAGAGAGAAGGGGAACAAAACCAGAAAAGCAAATGCCTTTTTCGGGCCACCATAAAAACACTAAAAGAGCAACAACTGATCAATTCAAGCGCCAAAAAAAAAAAAAAAAAAAAAAAAAGACATGATACGTGATCTGACATTGAAAATGGAGACAAAACTAACCTTGTTGATCTCGTGGGTGAAGTTTTCAGACAAAGAAGTCTGGGAATTTCCGAAGCTGTTCATGAGTTTGCTAGTAACTAAGAGCATAACGGGCATGGAAACTCCGTCGCCAATTGCACCCAACAACCCCAAACCCATCAGCGCCGTGTCATACCCATCAGCATGCATGAAAATCGAACTAAAAGACACGCTTTTGCTACTTTTCCTCTTCATTTCTTTCTGCCCCATATCAAAATTAACCATACTTCTTCACTTTCTTTCTTTTTTATTCCCCCACAGAATGACAGCACACCGTCCTTCTATTTTGCAGTACTTCTGAAAGAGTTTTGTCGTTTAAGAGAGAGAGAGAGAGAGAGAGAGAGAGAGAGAGATTCTGAATGAATTTTGTCGTTTTAGAGGGAGGAAGTACTTTGGGAAAGACAAGTGCTTCAACCGCGGGATGGCAATGAATGTGTTTGTGTATGTATATATATAAACACAGAGAGAGAGAGAGAGAGAGAGAGAGAGAGAGAGAGAGAGGTGAGGGTCTCGGGAATGAAAGAGACTGCTGTAGTAATTTTGAGCTGCTGGTTGTGTGTGATGTTTGGATATTTTTGTTATGTAATTGTAAAAATAAAAATAAAGAATTTGAAGTTCAATGTACGTTAATTTTTACATGTGATGAAGGAAGTTGACTTACAATCTCGTTGCCGTCATTAATGACGCTGATGCATTTGATGATCACGGCTAATCAACAACGACCTTAATTATTTGCCACAAATTTAAATAAAGGGGAATACTATATTAAGATTGACATACATTTCTTTATAATTGCTTCAATTTGATCGTGTGATTATTTTGCAAATAAATTCAATGTCATGTGGAGAAGGCCTCTTATAATGTGGCCATATATATATATATATATATATATATATATATATATTTTCCGTAGCAATAAGATAAAGTCCACATTAATCCTAACCCATTAAACTTTTGTTCAATTATATATATATATATATATATATATATATATATAAGTAATTTTAAAGTGTTAATTCACTTGGTAAATATTTGGGGTACTCACCACGAAGGATCAAATATAAATTCAATTAATTAACCCTACCTAAAAATTATATCAATATACTTAATTATATACCCCTCTTGGTGGTTAGAAGAGCACTGATCTTATGGATTGGTTATTTTTACGCATACATGAAATATATTAAATTAAATATTTTTTTAGTGAACAATTAACTGTACATTAATACATTATTATGTGGAAAGGAAATCATGACTACAAAAAAAAAAGGAAATAAATTATAGAATATTATGAATGTATGGTCTTCATTAGAAACTGAAATGGTGATATGTGCATATACATATTAGGTGACAGTAGTAAATCTATTTTAATTATAAATTAATAATATTTTTTATATAAAATTTTCACATTGACACCTGTTCCATGCAAATTTTCATTACTAATTAACAATTACCAGTATACCACTACACATATATTACAGCTAGCTCAACAACCAAAAATATTGGTCATGTATAATTTATAAATTACTTTTCATCTCAATTTTTTTTTTTTTTTGAATGGAAGGAGGAAGAGCAATGAGTCTTGAATTTGCGATGATGCCTTTCTTTTACACATGTTCATGATGAACATCATGAACATGTTCTCCACAGGATTAGAAGTTGCAGTTAGATTATTATATTGTGATCGAACTGGACGAATCGAAATGGTGATTATAATTCCAAAACTATATGAACTTTATCAAAGTCTTACAATTCTTATTCTGCCGACTTGTCAAAAAGCTTCAAGCCCCAACTTTTTATTTTTTTTTAATTTTTATTCTTAATTTGCTTGTTAACATGATGCTTTCGGGTTTGTCGTTGTCATGAAAACACGATTTAAAAGTAGTTTCGTATTAATGCTATCTCGAGTATGACCTATAATTTTTGAGGTGGTCTCTAACTTGTACATGAAGCCCTATATTATACGAAAAAAGTATTACTTCATACACTAAAAAGTATCACGTTTATTTTACTGAAAATTACTATTAACAAAAAGACGGTGATATTTTTATAATTATTACTTCATTTTAAGAATAGAAAAAAATATCACTTATAACGTAGAAAAGTTCTATTTTTTACCCTAAAAATGCCATAAATTTTCATTTGACCAATGTAATTCGGTATAACAGGCGGATGTACCCAAGTGTTTGTCAAAAATAATTCTTATATATATATATATATATATATATAAACTTTATTGAACTGACAACTTCACTATTTTGAAATAGAGATGGATTTTGGACCTTTATTGACCGTCCCAGATGAGAGTTTTTTTATAGATATATATTTTTTACATATCGCGCGTATTAATAGAAGACTCATCTATCTTTTAGGTCTCCGATTGAAATTTATGAATGGAAAGTATAATTAAATTAATTGATTCCCAGTTTAAGATCCAATTTCCAAAGGTCGATTAAGCCAAATAATTTGTTCAACATAGTTTCTTTTATTTTGATAAATCGGAAGGCTTACTGGTTTTTATTTAAGTTTTAAGAAAAAAATTGATCATATATAGAGAGAGTGACATATATAGAGAGAGAAGGAGAGAGTTATATTTCTTAAGTTTACATCGTATTTGATTCAAATTAGATATTATAAACAATCAAAACTAGCTGTTTCCAAAAGAGAAAAATTATAGCACAATTAGTTTCGTTTAAAGTTCGAACCATTATATTATGTGTACCCAACTCTTTTACTATTCTACTAAAATTGAAAGATTTCATATAATATTTGGTTGCTTCACCAATCGGTGTATATTTTAAATATTTAATTGCAATAAATAACATCATAGTTAGAACCATAAATAAGCACTTGTGATTTTTACGTATTATGATATATGATGTCTGCAATTATATTAGAAGGTACCAGACCAGTGAACAAATCATTTAAGCCGACGTATTCTCTTACGTCACTGGACTTCCAATTTTTAATCATTTAATTTAATTTACAATTTCAGTCTATTATTTATGATTTAACGAGTCAGGTATGTTAAACGAAGTAGATAAGTTAAAAAGATAAATAATTGCTTTGGGAAACAAATAGTTACTTAAATTTGCTTACGGAAAACTAGGCCGCACGTTAGATGGAGAGAATCAAGGATAAATGTATTTTTTATAGCCTTTTGTTTTTAGAAGTATTTATAGCTAGCCTTTTTCTTCTTAATTCAGTCGAGCATGTTATTATTATTATATTATTTTAATTTTAATGTTTATGATTGAGTTTATTTTATTTTAATTATATTTAGTCGAGTTGAATATCTTGAATATATTTTGAAAGATTTAGTTTGATTTCATGCCCGACTTGCGTGAGTAATGACACCTGTACTATTTATTTATTTATTTATTTGATACGTAATTTAGATTGATTTGAGCTGAAGTTATGGATTCTTATTTGAAAAGGTTTTCAAAAATTCACTTGTTCAACATATAAAATATTGGGAATTTTTAAATTTATAAAACGTGGAGATTACTGAATATTTCTATATATTTTATCCGCTAATATGCTAATTACTTTATATTCTTAAATCTTAAAATAATAAATCTTGGACGAAATTAAAGCGGGTGGTGAACGGGGAAAGGAATATATTATCAAAATAGAGTGGAAAAATTAAAAAGGCATGCAAAGTAAGTTGAAATTTGAAAATAAATATGTCAAATGATCTTCATTATTAATTACATAAAATGGACTGGATAGTGATTACTGTCGTGTTTCATTAAATTTTGGCCTAATTATTTGGTTTGTAAATTGTAATTGAAATGTAATTATAATTAATTACACAGCTATGACTGCATATTATATATGGTGTTGCTTACTTTTCAACTTTCCAAAATCTAAAGGTTAATTGAGATGTAATTGTTCTTTTATATTACTAAATATTGGTTTCATGTTCAAATAAAATTTAATTTTGTAAATTAATTTAAATTATATTATTT
Source organism: Perilla frutescens (assembly GCA_026008535.1). Classification (NCBI taxonomy): domain Eukaryota; kingdom Viridiplantae; phylum Streptophyta; class Magnoliopsida; order Lamiales; family Lamiaceae; genus Perilla; species Perilla frutescens. The sequence continues at coordinate 68,411,668 of BRKX01000005.1, forward strand.
TTAATTAATATTAAATAATATTGAATATTAGACGTAAATATATTTGAAAAACATATATGCTACACAATAATTTGATAAAACAAACCAAAGAAATTATAATAATGGAATATTACATTGTGGAGTGAAATGTAGAGTTGATGATTGAAGATGTTTTTGATCATACACTATATTTTTCTCTACAATAGGGTTATATATATAGGAAATGGTTCGAGATGCTCTAAGAACAAACCCAAATTTTACAAATAAAATCATCTATCCCACTTTCTTTATTCCACTTGATATTGTCCTATTTTCATTTTTATTATATTTTCATCCAATTTTTTTCTTCAATTTCAATTTGTTTTGGTTTAGATTAATTTTATAATTATTATCCAGGGTTCATTTCTTCACAATTAGGGTTTATATTTATTTTTTGTTTGTTAGTTAATATAATTGATTAATAGGGTTGATTATTCCAAAACCGGAATATATAATTTTTTAAAATTTCAATTTTTTAGCAATAAATGTTAATTATGATTAATTTATACTATAATAAATTTTATTTTTATAATGAATACTTTTAAAATATTAAATTTAAAAATGGACATGAAATGTGGACTAGAAGATTTTATTCCCAAAATTTAGTGCTTTTTTTGTGCAAATTCATGAATACGTACCTTTCTCAAAAAAAAATTCAAATTTTTATGTAAAAAGATGTGATCAATTTTATAACATTTTTTGAACTTTCCTTTTTTCTGACTCACACATCCGATCTGTGGTATTGAGAAAATTCAAACCCGTGATCTTTGGCCACCAAGCAACCCCACTCCACCACTAGATCATCCCCAAATTATAGATTTAAACCGAACTCCAAATCTTATTATGGATAATCATGACTTAAATTGAAAGATCAATGCGCATTTAAATTCATGTACTTTAACATTTTTTGAATTAAGTTACTATATTTTTACTTCCTAAATTAAGTTGACTGCGTAAAATCTGATCCTCTATTCATTTTTATGATAAAAGTTTGGTCCTGTGAATTGTGATACATCTAAAGCAAGGAGATAATTTTACAAAGTTAATTGCCTTAAAATGCATAAATTGGGATATTTTTGGTTTTCACACATTTTAAAAAAATATAATTTTAATAACATGAATTTAGCCCCCATTTGATTTTTTCACACGATTTTCAAATTCCGACTAATTGAATATGACATGGCAGTTGGTGACCACCACCACGTGAGCACCAAATTGTGTTAAAATATATGAACTTTAGACTGATTTTGTTTTTTCACGTAAATTAAAAAGATTAATTTTAGAGTTTTTTCTTTGGACTTTTTCGTTTAATGCGGAAAACATGATATAAGTACTTCAATTTATTTTTTCCAAAATTTATTATAGAATTTAATTAATATCATTTCACAGTTGTGATATTTTTGATTTTATGTAATTCATTTAATATGCACAAAAATCATACTATGACTTTAGAGTGCGTGTTGTATAAATATATCACCACGATGTTTGGAAGGATTTCAATCTTTATATACTTATATTATTATTAGGTTTAAAGAATAATATATAAAATAGACGAATTAAAAGTTTGTTCAACAATATTAATGAAAATGTTCAATTATAAAATTATTTGAGATTATTTATCGCATTACAAAATAAGCTGAAAAACAAACCAACTAAAATTAATCCTTTTTAATTCGTGTGAAAAATAAAATCACTCCAAAATTCATGTATTTTAAGTCAATTCGGTGTCCATGTAGATGTACACGTGACGGTATCCAACGACCACTTCATGTTTAATTGACCGAAATTTGAAAATCATGTGAAAAATAAACATGAACTAAATTCATATTATTAAAATTATTATGTTTTATAAAACGTGTGAAAAACTAAAAATATTCTGAAATTTGTGTATTTTAAAACAATTAATCCTTTTATATATGAATGAAAGTACAAGTTTTCGCTCATAAACAAAAATTCATAGACTTAATTCCAAAAAAAAAAAAGAGAAAAACATCAGTGAAGGTATATAGAATGAGTATTGATCACACATATATATTAAAATTTGATGTCTTATTTGACGATGATATAAAATATAGAGATAAGATGAGAGAAATAGTGAAAAATGAGCAGAAGTTATGAGAGAGAGAGAGAGAGAGAGAGAGAAGTGAAATTACTAATTATCCTCGTTGGTCGTGGAATTTAAGCCGCATTGGGAAACAGAATGTGGGGAGCCAATTGCAGTTTCTGCGGCTTTACTATAGTCTATAGTCTATACACACCCCTACCATTTTCACACCTAATTTCCATTCCCATAGATATTTTTTTTAAATGATTACTATTCCGAATTTCCGATTTTAAACTATATACTGTATTTGATTTGTTAGCTATTTATAGCTTGTTGAATTTCTATTTAACGGTTACTCTCTCCGTCCCATTTATATAGTCTTTATTATTATTTTGAGGCGTTCTAATTATATATTCTCATAATTATAAATAGTATCAATTTTCATAGTAATATACAAATATATCTTTGGTATGTATTAGAAATTAAAATTCAATCACTTAAATTTTTTAAAGTCATTAATTTGAAATAAGGGTAATAATGAAAGTTATGCGTTGATATCTTGTTTTCATAAATATTTTTAATCTACATGCGGTGATAAAATGGACTATATAAATGAGACGGAGGGAGTATGATCTGATTATACTTGCGTTTTCTCAAAATGTATATTAATTATGAGAGTTGATAAAATTAACATCGTATTATGTTATTATATTATCGATTAAATTTTACCCCATCCATCTCATATTCTCATTCATATAAATTGATTGGATTTTTTTACTAAGATTTAAAAAATTATTGGAAAAGTCAATTATACAAGTAGATTTCATAATATGTCCATATGTATTTCTTTAATTCGATAATGAATTAATGGTTATTGTAAACATATTAAATAGCGGATGTGATCCTCTATTCCACATTTGGTATTTCTACCTGTATTCCACAATCGAATTTCGAATTTAATAATAGATATTACAAAAATAAAAATTAAATATAACATAATCGACATAGTCACATTTATCAACAAAAGATTGAAATTTAAATAATTATAAATCATATTTTTAAAATAATCAACCATAATAATCATTTCTTTGTAAATTAAATATTATAAAATATTATAAACTCTAATTGGGTGAGGTGAACCCTGAAAATAAAAAACAATCATAAAATTAAATTAAAACATAACAAAACTAAAATTGACTAAAAAAGTGGAAGAAAAACTTATAAATTTGATCGTGGAACATGGGTTGGAACACCAAATTTGGAATAGATGATCTCATCTGATTCAATAAAGGGTACATATATATTAGTACATAAACTAAATATATATATATAGAGAGAGAGAGAGAGAGAAATCAGTCTATATATTGAGACATTCAAAAAAGGAAAACATGTCTATATAAATGGGACGAGGGGAGTAATAAATTATTAATAGTGTATTAAAACATTTTTTTTTCAATCCACATTTTATTTTATTATCTTTGAAATATAAAATCTTTCATTTTAAATAAATAACAAGAGCGTATAGTACGTAAAAAATTTGCATCGACTTTATACCTTTTCAAATACATACATTTTTTTTTAGAATCATTCGTTCTTAATATGTGTGGAAATGAACATAAGTTTTATGTTTTAATTTGAGTTTAAAAATCTGAGAGAGAGAGAGAGAGAGAGAGAGAGAGAGAGAGAGAGAGAGAGAGAGAGAGAGAGTTAGGACGCTAATACAATATTTGTATTTAAAAATTCCAGCTAAAGAGCACTAATAAAATCCTGTTTGATATAATAGTTTTCATATACAGAATTGCACTTTTGATTTTTGAGTCCCTCATTTTAATTTCAAGATGCTACTCAATGCTAAATCTTCACCAAAAGTTCTTGCGGGCGTTCTACACTACTTATTAATTACGAACTTCATCTTCTTCAATTAATCCTTAATATCTATATATATCTTGGTTTGTTTTTTGATCGGTTGTAATTCAATATATTTCAAGTATTTTGGTCAATAATTATCTTATATCACCTTAGTTTAAACTATTTATATTAATGAAGATTTACCGTATGCATGGTTATAATTATTGTAGAGTTTCAATTCCATTCGTTCAATCACCAAATTATTGGTCATTAATTTATATCAATGCTCTCTCTCTATATATATATATGTGTGTGTGTGTGTGTGTGTGTCATCTAAATTATCTTATGATCTAAATTCACAATAGTAGCATATTATATTTAAGCTAACTAATTACATCATTGGCGCTTAATTATAAATGCCATCTATCTCATCAACACAACCAAGAAAATATAGAAGCGTGCTGAAATTTGCATCTCCAAATACAGAAAAAGTGCAGCAAGGATTTGAGAGAGAGAGCTAAAAAGGTTTATCCATTTATGTATTTAATAAATTAATCTCGATCATTTGCCAAAACTAATTTTCTGCAATCGATATTAATCAGTTTAGGGTATGAGGGGGATAAAATCCTCTAGTTCACGTTTCATGTTTCATTACTGTGTCTCACTATGAATTTAACATTTTAAAAATGTTTATTACAAAAATAAATTTTACTATAGCATTACAAACCATAATCAATTTTGATTGCTAAAAATTAAAAATTTTAAAAATTATATACTCTACTTTTGGAATAATTAACCATATTAATCAATTATATTAACTAAAAAATGAGAAATAAATATTAAAAAATAAATATAAACCATAATTGGGTGGAATGGACCCTAAATAATAATTATAAAATTAAACTAAGCCATAATAGATTGAAATTGAAGAAAAAAATTGATGAAAATCGAATAAAAATCAAAATGGGACACTAAATGGGATATAGAAAAGTGGGATAAAGGATTTCATTTGGGGTATGAGGCCATCTCCAACAATTTGCTTCATTTTACAGCAATTTCAGTTATATTTTACAACATAATCTATATTTCATCTCAAACAGTCTACTCTAAATTCTACACTCAAAATGAATATTTCATAATATTCATTTTTTATGTATTTATTTAATCTTAATTTTGCAAAATCGTCATTAAATTTTTTAAAAGGTAATAATATTGCAACATCAAAAATATAATAATATTGCAATGAAAAAAGAATAAATAATTTAAAAATAAAATTATTTCACCTACCAAAAGAAATTCAGAAAATGGAAAAAGAAATGAGAAGATAAAAAAAAAAACAAAAAAGGAAAAAAATTGACTCTAAAAAAAGAAAAAAAAAAGATAGAATTATACAACGTAAACAGTGTTGCTTCAAAAATGAAGCAACACTATATATGGTTGGAAATTACAGTTGGTTTTAGAGCAGTGGTTGAAGCAAAATTTGATCCTTTTGGCGGAGTTCCAATAACTTTTGGGGATGGTCTGATAGTGACATCATTAATATAAACGTATTAATGCATTGATTCGATGGAATATAACTTTAACAGGAGTACTTATAAAATAAAATAGTTATAAAAGGTTTTTTTTTTTTTTTCTTTTTTACGTTGAGGGTAATCCACAATCGCTACCGAAGTACGCATTTGGTAAACCCTGTTTCTGTGAGCTTCCAGGTGTGACAAATTCACATCTAGACTTGTTGGTGGTGGGATTCAAATTCGAAAGCTTTTGTCACCCCATCACTAAGTCATCCCCAAGGGAACGCCTAATTTTATTCTCTTTCTCTTTTGGGTGCTCGATCATGAGAAAATAATCGCATGCAAGCATACAATCACTATTACTAAGTATGTTCGATCAGAGTAATAACAATACGCCAAATCACGAATGAGAGGCGATATGCCCGACTTAAAAGGGTGTTGGTGGAATTGTGCTACTTTATACTAGACTACCGGGGGAGATCTATATTTACAGGGTGGCATTTTTGTGTGTACTGTTGTTATGACCTACAAATATAAGAGATGAAGAAGAAGATAAAGAGACAGTGGGAAGCACTGTTATTTCAGATGAGAAAACTATCGTTTACTCCCTACCACTCAAAACTTCTTTTGTTTGTTGTGTGTCAAGAACTAGCGTTTTTAATCACAACAATTCTTGATTCCATTCAAAAATATTAATCAATAAAGATATTGAGATATCTATTTTCTTGTCTTGATTCTATTCAAAAATATTAATAAAGATATTGAGATATCTATTTGGGCATTCGTACAAGTGGTTCTATTCATGATAAATAAATAAAAAATGCTACGGTTTGTCACCTAGCTAGATGCCCATATTGATAAATTAAAGTACGGAAGTTTTGAATTTTTTTCAAGTATGAATTATCGTAAATAAATTGTTTATTTATTAGAATCAATTGGCCGGATGGAGAACTTGGATAAATGCGTGACATGAAAATTAAAATAAAATATTAACTCGGGAAATGATGATGACACCAAGAAATAGTAGAAATACGAGGGATTAATAATTTGATAAAATTAATATATAGAGTTTTCAATTCTAGGATTTACGATTCATTTATGAGAATACGATGGTCAAACTTTAATTTGATGACATTCAGTGAAGCACGAAAAGCTTTAACATATATTTGTGAATTCATTTTATAGATGGTCGAATTTGACGGTCTACGATCTAACTATGTTTTATGCAATTCGCGATAGAAAGGCATTAGATTATCCGAATCTAATTTAATTTATAGTCACGAGCTTACTCTGCGTCTCTGCCTCTTCTTCTTCTTCTTTTTCTTCTTCTTCTTTTTAAGTTGGAAACCTCCTCATTTTTTTTATTTTTTACACATCCGATCAACTAGTATTAAGAATATTCAAACCCGTGATCTTTGATCTCAAAGCAATCTTACTCCATCACTAGGCCATCCCCACCAAAACAGAAACCTCCTCATTTTTTTTATAATATTGGAAATAAGTGCACAAGCCATTCGTATAATTAGTGAATAATGAAGTCACGAATCTCTCGAAAATCTTAAAGCAGGATACAATTATTTAAATTTAGACTTATAGTCTGAAAAATTCTTATAAAGTGATTAAAGGATTATAGTAGACCCCCACAGGCACAGCTCCATTTGTGAAAGTTGTGAATATGATTTATATGGAGATTCGTAAATGAGTTGAGAGTCCATTATTTGTCTCACACCATGGATACAAAGGACCACGTGAACCACTTTAGCCAGCCTTCCCCTTTCCCCAGAGTTCTCAAATTTATTTTTTCTACCTCAATATATATAACATTATTTCATTTCGCATTTTATGTTATTAATATACATCGTATGCAATAATAATATTATTAATAGTTAAATAACAGTGCAAATCCCTCTTTTTAGCCGTTTTGATATAAAAAACGGCACAATTATTTTTTTAAAATTTTTCCTTCATTTTTCTTTCAATTTCAATTTATTGTAATTTACATTAATTTTACACTTATTATTTAGGGTTCTTCCTACCTTTATATAAGGGTTTATTATATTTTTTTAGTATTTAATTTTTCAAACAATCAACTAATAACTAGAAACTGACAATTAAATACTAAAAAATTAAAATAAACCATAATTGAACACAATCAATTAATAACTAAAAAATTATTTGAAAAATTAAACTAAAGTACAAGAAATTGAAAAATTAAATACTAAAAATTTATAGCACATGCATCCTAATTGGGTAAAATGAATCACAAATAACAAGTGTAAAATAAATTAAAACAAAAGAAATTGAAATAAAAAATAATAAAAAAATATTAATTGAACAAAAGAGAATGCAACACTAGAATACAAATTACGATTTCATCTACAAACAAATAACTACGTGTCAAAGACACAAAAAGCTGGCTATATATAATATGGTATTAGTTACTCGATCGCATGTCATGATTGCGGGACATGAAAGAGTTTACCCAGCCGGCCGGGTAAAATTTTTGACCTGAATGCGTAACTCAATGTTATCAATCGCTTAATGGAGAATATATAAAGTTCCCTCCTCATCCTTAGAGTCCAACGCAAAATTTTATAAAAAATCATCCTCCAACCCCACACTCTACCTCTACATATTTTTTTAACACTCCCTCTACCATTTTTTTTATATTTTTTATTTTTTGTACTAACTTTATTCTTTATGTTTTATTAATATAACAATGTGAATTATATATGTTATTTAGTAGGTCTAATATTATGTTTAATTTCATTTAATATAATAAAAAATATTATGTAATCATAAAAAACTAAAAAACTTATATAAATTACCACAAATAACATAAAATATATTACATTAAATTAAAATGGCCACAATAGTAAATAAAAATAACATAAAATACATTACAGTAAAATAAAACTACAATAATAATAAAGAAACATACAACTCAACACATGCAATACAATATTTTTCTAGTACGGTCCAAAATGAGAGGATTATTATTAAAATATAATTTAAGAATAATACTTTTGTAGTACGGTCCAAAATAACAACATTTTTGAGGGTTAATTGTTATTAAAAAATGTAATTTATGCTTTTGTTAATGTTAGTTCATTTTTATAATGTAATTGTTCTTTTATATCATTAAATGTTGATTTTATGTTCAAATAAAATATAGTTTTGTGAATTAATTAAAATTATATTATTTTTTATCATTAAATAATATTAAATATTAAGCGTAAATATATTTGAAACAAATATTTGCTACATAATAATTTGATAAAAAAATCAATATTGAAAAGCATAAAAATGAAATATTCCATTGTAGGATGAAATGTAGATCGACTTGATGGTTGGAGATGTTTTTGGTTCAACACTACATTTTTCTTTAAAATAGAGGAGAGGTAAAAAATAGTTAGAGACGCTCTCACGTTTCAAATAATAAAACCAACTCGGTCGAGTTACATTTTGCTAATTAAATTATTTTGAGAACAAATTAAAGCAACTCAAGAATTAATTAGAAAATACAAAATAAGATAACACAAAAAAATTAAGACTTCAGGTGCTCCTTATCATCGATTTCCTCCCTACAACCACACAATTAATTTTTTAAAGTATTTGCATCAACAATAATTGCATGGTCACCTGATGTGGGATTTGGGTGGGGAGAAATTCTTGCATTTTTCTCAATAAAATATACAACAAAATGTCATTTTGCGTGCAACGGTGGAGAAAAAAAGACAAGGATACACAGAACTTGTATTATCCCTTAAGAGCTCGTTTGCTAGAGGTGATAAGGGGTTGATAGATATCTACAACACCTTAATATGTTGTTTGGTTCAAAGCTCAAAACCCTTTATTAAGTAAGGGCTCAGTATTTCTAACAAAGATCTGCAGGATTCAGTAGGATTCTGTATCCCACCTCCTAGGTGGGATGTGTAATACAGAAGATCATTATTATAATTATTGGACTAAATTGCCACACTCCATATTAATTAATGTCTAATAATAAATTCTCTCTTGCCTAATCTAAGAGGGTATTTTTGGAATTGTAATTATATGATAATTTTAATACATTCAAACAAACATGATATTGATACCTAATATATCAAAGATATCCTAGTCATAGATATCATACGTTATCCTATCCTGTCTAGCAAACGAACCCTAAAAGAACAAAATTCTAATTTTCCATATCTTATTCAATTTGTAAGTATAAATATAATAACAACAAAATTCATGTCAGATTATTTCACGTGTCAAAATTTATATCCCAAACTCATATTCAACAATATATCAATTTACTTATTTTAATATTTGATTGTATTTAAAATTTTGAACCCAAATACGAGCTAGTACCAAGATTGGTGGAAAGAAAGATCAAACACGAGAGTGATAGAAGAAAAATAACAAAGGCAGAAAATAAAGTAGTCTATGAAATAAAAAACGACCAAGTGTAGAAGCACAAAGGTAGCGTAGTCAGAATATGATGATTGTCATCTATGAAATAAATAACGACCAACAGTTGCTGAAGCCGAGGTTAGTGGGCATTGTCGGGAGTCTTATTGCAATCGCTGGACTAATCAAGTACGCATAATGCCACCCCTCTTCAATAATGAATCGGATGTTGGATTTTGTACCAAACTCCATAACCACTCACACTTCACCTCCCAAATCAGACCAACTATACTTTGCTTATACGAGTGTCGACAATTTCATGACATATAATACGTATAAATAAATGATGGAAAATGTTTGTAACAGTCAGGGTTGAAGAAATTGGGCTAGGCTGCTTTCAGCCATGTCGAAAATATTCAAATCGACTGTAAAATCGGGAAGGCCCAGTCCTCGATCACCGCCTCAACAATGATTTTTTTTTTTAGTTCAAAATACGGTACAACAATCGATATTCTAACTAATTTTTCAATCTACAACCAACCAACGTGAGTTATAGTAAAATTGAAAAAAAAAAAATAATAATTTGAGGTTTTCATTTAAAGTTGCCCACTATTTGACAGTGTTCGAATATGAGACTTTAGTATTCGAACACGCAACCTCCAAAAATTAGATAATTTTGTGCTATACACTTATCCAACTATGTCAATACATATTTATAGAAAATAACTAAATCTCATTTTGATTAAAATAAATGGAGAGAAGAAATAAAATTTAAAATAGTGACTTATGAAATATTAATGATTAACAATATTTTTAATTGTTGTTAATTATATAATATTCTTTGTAAATTAATATTTAATCATATATATCTTATCATAATCTAATATTTGATATTCTATGTTTATTATAATAAATATTAACTTTTAACTGCTTAACTTATGGAAGAACTATCGATAAAAGCTTTATTTATTTTGCATTGATATAAATTAGGTGAACTTTTTAAACTTAATTTAATATATATTATTTGTTTATTTTTTATATTTTAATGTGTATGTGTACATATAATATAAATAGATATCAGATAACAAGTCATTCGATTTTATTAAAAAAGTTCAACCGATTGAACCTATAATCCAATGACCCAGTAATTTGTCTGGTTCGATGTTCACTTCAGATTTAAAAATATTAATATTGTTTGATACAACAACCCAAATCCCTGTTTTCAATCTACAACGGATCAATATAGGATATATGTAGAAAATGTTGAAAAAAGTTGAAAAAATAATTTGAGATTTTATACAATAACATACATCTCAACCTTCATTATACAACTGAAGTGAAATTTAGAGTAAATGAAAAATTAATAATATATCAATTATATATATAAAAAAACGCTTAGCTCCGCTTAGATTCCACCTAAGCAACTTAGGCGCTAGGAGACCTTGGCACCGGAATAATGCCTAACAAGTTATGCAATCTTGGTAATAATTTAAGTATTTTTATAAATTATTTTGCTTTTTTTGTTAATAATTTAAGTGTTTGAATCACCGTAGAATTGCAGTGCAAATTGTAAATACAAATATATGAATTGATTTTATTATAATTTTGGAATAAATAATCGTTTGTTATACGTTTTACGGCTTTATGTATCTTTGATAACACATAACTTTATGGAAATTATATACAGTGTTTTCCTTATTATTCAGCCAAATGGTCGAATAGGATCGAAGGTTTTAGGAAATTACAACCAAGCCATTTTGTTGACTAAACGACTCTGTCAAAACTAGATTAACCGACATCTTCCCCCTCAGACTTTAGTCGAAATAGCCTCATGCATCTATATACATTTCGAAAATTATATTCTAACTAGCTCTTTGGAGGGTTCAAATTTTCTGTTAATTTTTTCGTGTTTCGCTCCGTATTTTATTATTAAATATATAATTTTAATAATATTTATTATGAAATAAAAATTAATTATAACATAAATAATCATAGCCAATATCTATCAACAAAAAAATGAATTAAAAAATTATAAAGCATAATTTTGAAAAAAATTAACCATAATAATGAAAAAATTGGAAATCAAAAATTAAATATTAAAAAATAATTATGAATCCTAATTGGATGGAGTGAACCCTAAAAACAATTATAAAATTAAACTAAATCACAACAAAATACAATTGAAGAAAAAAATACAAGAAAAACTCATAATTTAAAAGTGTAATATGGAGTGTAACACAAATAGTGTAACATATATGATATGAAATTCCATGTGCTCTTTGAATTCTATCCATATTCTAGCACTTTAGATATATACTATCGACATGATTGTCGAGATCGTGCTACGTCAACAACTTTTAATGTGGCATGACACGTGTGGTTCATATGGATAATACTTACAAAAGTTGTTTTAATTTCATGCCAAAAATATTTTGAAAAACATTTTTACAATAATAATTTTAACGAAATCCCCTCGTGATTTTGGATCCAAACACCACAATGTATCGTCATTTAATGAATTAATATATCACAAAACATTAGTGGTTATATATATATTCACGATCTTCAGCTATCTAGCTACTAGATCGTCCAATTCAGTAAGAGATTTATTTGTAATTTAATTTACAAATGCCATGATTGATTAGACAACTTGACCGATGAGTGGCTATATTATGTATGTATATACATATTATTATTATTTATTAGGCCTAATTAATTTTATTTATTTTTCACAAACCAATGTTTTCAATTCAGGAATACCAAAACAATAATAATTGTGATTTGTTAGGGTATTGATAGAGAAAGTAATAGCTAACAATGAATTATAGCTGCCCACTATATAATCTATCTAAATATATATAGTTGATGGGAAAGTAGGGATGCATGGTCCAAATATACAGTGATTAGTGGAAATATATTTCCTCATCAGAAATTAATGTCATCACAAAAAATAATTAGAATTTGGTTTTCGTAAAGTGCGCATCCAGTCTGCAGCAAAACAATAACCCTACAATTCCAAAATATTAAATCACTTTGAACTATTAGGTCTTGGCATCATTAATTTGTACTTTGTTGGTTTGTCACACAGTAGTTGCTAAAGTTGGCCATTGACTAGTTTCAATCATATATGTGTATAAATAAATCGGACCTTTTTTTAGGGGGGAAATAAATAACTTTTAATTAATTAAAGTTTCATATTTCTGCTTAAGTTTACTGTTCATAAATATGCACAAGATATTTCGACTTAAAAGATATTAAGTTGATGGGATTCAATAATTTTAGATTGAACATCGTGCAATCATAATATTTCTCGGTATATTAATTTGATCAAGACACTGCAAACATATTAAGGTAAAATTGCAAGGGCCAATTAATTGTACAAAAATTATGTGTTAAAACTATTGTTGTGTAATAAAATGCTAAATGCGCCCGGCAGTTATTGTGGCTGTCTGGCACAAGTAACTAAGTCAGTCTTGCTATAAATTAAAGTCCCCCATGAAAGTTCGAATCCGATTTTATTTATTTTAGTTTTATATATACCTATTTATTAATTGAAATACTCTCCTATTTATTAGTTTTCTGTTTATTTTAGTTTTGATAAGGAAGTATTTGTGCTCTGGTGGATATATAGACGACATTAATCATCAATCTCTCAACAATTATCCTTCATCACTCCCAAAAATCATTCAATTTAATTTTGTTGAATTATATTTTTTAAAAAAGAATTTACTCTTTTTTTAATAAAAAATATTAGGACATCACAAGTAAAATATCCACGTTATTCAGTAATTCAAGCAATTTAATAGTTTGTACTATTTTTCATATTCGATAAAATATTTACATTGTTTATCACAATATATTGTAATTGTTATATTATATATTTTATACATTTATAATGAGTAAAATATTCCTACAAGTGCATCGCAAGGAAGGCATACTAATTATATATATTCAATGCAATAGCTCATATCTATTATATTGGAGAAATTTTGGTACATGCCACATTTTTTTTAATTATGGAACGTGACAACATAATATATATTGGGACATTTGTGGGGTGGAGAAAGTAACTGAAGAAAAAAATTAACAAAGTAATAATTATGTTTAGTTTATAGGAGTGATTAGACCGATGAACGCCCCTAGCTAAAAACTATACCACGCCCAATTTACCAAGTTCTTGACGTAACTTAAATGAATGTTGTTATGGTTGATGAGCACGCTTGATGTGTTGATATTGATATGCCACTGTCACCACCCTTCATGCACCTTATGATCTCTCTCTCTCTCTCTCTCTCTCTCTCCTAGTGCGATGGCGATTCGGGAAGGACCGTCACACGGCATTTTAATTTACGTGATGTCTTCTAGTCTAAACTGCGTTTCCCAATATTAAAATTATGAGTTTTTTCTTCACTTCTATTCACTTTCAATTTTTCGGTTTAGTTTAATTTTACGTTATTATGCAGGATTTATTCCACTCAATTAGGGTTTATAATTATTTTTTAGTATTTAATTTTTCATTTTTAGTCAATATAATTATTTTTTATGGTTGATTATGCCAAAGTTAGGGTATATAATTTTTTAAAATTTCAATTCTTAGCAATCATTATTAATTAGGATTGACTATAATATAATACATTTTATTTTTATAATAAAAGTTATTAAAACTACATATTTTTTAATATTTGGGACACGGATATATGAGACACGCATTTGGGACTAGAGGATCTCATCCAATTTTAATTTTTAGTTGGAAAAACCTGAATATTTAAATTATTAAAAAAAATACAATATATATTGTTGAATTTTTATATTTTGGAGGAGGGTTGAATAAATTACAAGCATCGATATAAATTGGGAACGATATAATATATATATATATATAATGATTGTTTTTCTATAGACATGTTAGTTTTTGCTTCTTCAACAAGTGATTTAAATATGGGAACAGCAACTTTAAAATTTCATCTCAAAATTTAATATTAAAAAAATATATATTTTATGATATTAGAGGATGCAAACCGAGAATTAGGCGTTCTAGTATGCTGTATAGATTTTTAATTTAGAACATAAATTAAACTCCATTTAGGATTTGATCAAAGGGGACAAAACTTATCACCAAAAGTGAATCTAATAGTGTAATTGATAATGCATTTTGGGAATAATGTTATTTTGATGCATAATCTAACTTGACCAACCCTTTATTCAAAGTGGTGCGTTCTTTGGTTAATTTGATACCCACGATGATTCTTTTGTGGAGCAAATTAGAAGATTAATTGAATTTAGAGTCGTAATTAAACAACCTAAACTAATGCATGCATCATGTATTAGTAATCCAAATTGTATTTGAAATTGATCCCATTGAGGTACACAATTCACGTTTGCAGTTGTTGTTTTTTGTTTTTTTTTTACTCACACACCCGACTTGTGGTATTGAGGAGATCCGAACATGTGACATTTAGTCTCCAAACAATCCCACTTCACCACTAGGTAATTCCCACTGGGACTCATGTTTGTAGTCATTTGATTATATAGAACTTAATTGAGTTTGTTGAACTCAAGTTGTTTGATATTTTACAGATATTTACACTTTGCTTTGAGTTTGATTTAAACTTTAATTTTTTAATTGTTCGTGGTTGTTATATACTCCCTCCATCCTAATTATATAATCTCATTACTATAATTAATATTATTTTTCATAGCAATGTACATATACACTCTTTGTTAGATTTTGGAAATTAAAAACCGAATACTTATTTTTATGAAAGTTAAAAATCTAAAATAGGGGTAATCTTGGAATTTTAACTTTTATATCTTGGTTTCATAAATATTTTTAATTTACGTAAGAGTAGTAAATGAACTATATTATTGGGACAAGGGGAGTATGTAGAATTGCATTTTAATAAGCTAGTTTTGTTTAGTTTAAATTAATTTGCAACCTAATGCATATATACTTATTTTTTTACAACAAATTTGTTGTTGATGTGATATTCCTTTTAGAGCAGTTTGATGGAATATTTAATTAAACCAAAGCATGAAAGAATAACTATCCAACTATACCATAAAGTGGCATTTGTTATGCTAGTGACCTAGTGTCAATTTCAATGACTATTAGTGGGATATAATCTCTCTCCCTAAAAATATCTAAAGAGTGAAAAAGTAGAAAAATTACAAGATTTGACTGTGTTTTTTTAGCTTAATTGGTTTGTTACTAGTTATACACATTACACTTTGAAGATCCATATCACAACACTTAATTTCTTTTTTCTTTTCTTTTCGTAAACATTGATGTGCTAACTAGTAACAAATTAATATTGAAAATAAATAGACGCATAAACATGTATAACATTAAATGAATATGAATAGTGAAGCATAATTCATCTGATGTAGCATCATAAAACTTGGATCGTAATTTTCAATATGTCGGTTGCAGGTAGAATTGTGCATATATAACAAGTGGGATTGTGCCAAATTTGATAGCAATTTTTATGAACAAGAAAACCTTATGATCAGAATTCGGCCACAAAATCAGCACACACACTGAGTGTGATAACTACACTTCATTCATATTGGAATTTCTAGTTCGCTTTGGTGGGAGCAGAAAGAGACTGCACTTTCCCATCACTCTCAACCCATACATTTGCAAGTACAACTGAGCTAGGTAAAGTCATATATATTTTCAACTTTGTTATTTACATGTACTTTTATCTATGTTATTTTTGTCCATGATTGATTGACATAATTCTAAACTCTCTCTTTGCACTATATATATATTTTCGACACATAATTAAATTATCTCGTATGTTCGTGATTTTTCCACGTAATTTCGTTTGTTTATTGTTTTCGGATTCACCGCTAGATACTTTTTAATTTTCATCACTCACAACACAGAGAATCATTTTGTAACTCTTCAATGGCCCATATGCAGCCCAAATGTCTAATCATAATTGGGCCGCATACAGGCCCAGCCCACATAGTTTGGGCTTTTCCAATAGATTAAGCATTAGTTTACCAAAATTAACTGATAAAGTATTAATTAATTTATACAGATTTCATTGTATAGATATAAAACAGAATATATATATATATATATATATATCATGTGTGATATTTATCGACTAGATTTGTTTCGATGCATGATATTATCGAGATTTAAATTTTGCAGAAGAAACAAATACATACATAAATATTGAAAACAACATAAATGTAATAATGGGTTTGATTAATTCGAATCGCACAGTTAATTAATCAAGAAACATAATCACTTAATATTGAACAAAAAACATCTTATAAAATTATTAATTTAACCGTGTAATATGGATATGTCACACTACTAGTGCAAATGTGCAAATGAGGATTTCACGCGGGAAAATCAACATTAAACGAGATGCAAGCAATACATATATATTTAATTATTCGTATACATAATAGATATTAGCATTTCTTCCAATGTTGCTAGGGAGCTCGACGACGATTGCATTCTAGAAAACCATTTCTTATCCTTTTGAGCTCATTAACAACTTCTGCCATCGACAGACGATCTCTGGGAAACTCCTTCGAGCATCTCACTCCAATGCTTAAAATCGAAACAATGCAAACCCGATATTTATCACCTCTGTTCAATTCTTGATGCAAAAAGGGATCCACAACTTCTATTACAGGGTCTGGTAATGCATTGCTAACGAAATCTTGGAGATTTATGCGTCCCTCTAATTCATCACTACTTGTGGGTCTTATGTTTGTGAACATCTAAAGCAGAAGAGCTCCGAAGCTATATGCATCCCCTTGTGTAGATATTACGCTGCTCATGCCGTATTCTGAAATAGAGAGCCAAATGCACATCAAGAAGACTTAGCAAAAGAGAAGTAGTGAACGCAAAACTCGAGCTTTCAAATGATCAGAAACTTCACCTGGAACAATGTAGCCTTTGGTACCCTTGATTGCAGCAGAGCTGCTTCCAAGTTGTGTGAAATGCTTGATGTGATCTTGACTAATCCGATGAGTTACCATGCCTTGATCCAGAAGAATGTTACTCGATTTCAAATCTCCATGAATGACTGAGGAGTCAGTTCCACAATGCAAGTACTCAACTGCAGATGCAATATCAATGGCATGAATTCATACACCGATGCCTTAAAATCTTGCCCTCCAAGTTTCTGTGCCTAAGGCCTCTCAATGCATTGCATTCTGTAGCCAAGCTTTTCGAAGTTCCTCTTACGTCAAGATTAAGCACCTTCATTGCCACGGATGTCTGCTCATCACCATCGTCATCATTGATAGTTCCTCTATAAACAGAGCCAAATCTCCCTGTTCCAACTAAATTTGTCTCCTAGAATCCACCACTGGCATCTCGGTGATTTCCATAAGATAGCCTCAACAGCATAGGCGGGGGGTTTGAGGTTTAAAGTTTTTGTAATATTCGTCTACTGTAGATTATTATAGAAAAGAAGCACGCTAAAAGAGTCAGACATATGAAATGCTAACTAATATTTCTCTTATGCGATGCACTAAATGCTATGAAATCTTCATAAATTAATATCATATAACAGTACAATTCAATACATACAAATGTAATAATAATAATTGTATATATGGGTATGAGGCGGTTTGGGTACTAAGGTACCCGTACCGTACCTATTAAATGAATAATTACCATATCCATCTTGAATAATTTTTACGAGTACCCATAGAATCCATTATCCATTGTCATCCCTACCTCTTACTCACAACAAAAGTCACAGCGAGGAACAGTCTAAGAGGATGACTTTTATATATAGAGTGATCATGCACAACAATCATTCATTTTCCGACCAATACACCCCCCTTTTTCCTACCTATTCAGTCACTGCATAAATACTCGTACTCAATCTTTTACTAATCCTTCTAACCACACCAATTAATTAATCACAACTTCAAATAAATCCCAGCGTAATACTTAGTTACTAACTTACTGTATATGCGTGTGTTGACTGTTGTGCATTAATTAACATTAATTGACCGACCTGATCACCCACTGAAACCCTAAAACAAGTTTATTAATTAGGAGTGTGGTATGCGTCGGTTAACCTCCTCCACAAGAGATAAGCCAAAATCACATTTTAAAAACTAAAACTAAAAATAAAAATCAATCAATTTCTATATTATTGTTGGTTTTTGTAATTTTTTTTTAAAAGTAAATATTACTCCCTCCGTCCTGATTATATAGTCCATATTTCTATTTTGAGGTGTCCCGATTATATAGTCTCATTACTATAAGTAGTGTTATTTTTAATAGAAATGTACAATTATACTCTTATTAGATTCTGAAAATTAAAAAAAATAAATATTTAAGTTTGTGAAAGTTATACTCCCTCCGTCCCATAATTATAGTCCATTATTCCTTTTTGGGATGTCCAAAATTATAGTCCTATTCTAAATTGGGATTGTATTTAAATATTCTTTTACAAATATAACCCTATTTAATATAGTATGAATGCAATTAATATAGTAAAAAATAAGGGCAATGTAGGATAATTATTGTAAATTGTATATTTCCAATACATATTAAATGTGATTTCTTAATCTGTGTGAAAATAAGAAGTGGACTATAATTATGGAACGGAGGGAGTAAATCTTAAATGTTATTTTTTCAAAAAAAGAGAAACATTAATTAAAATTGACCAACTTAATTAATTTGCATGTACTTGAATTTGATCAATTCTACTGATATTCATTGTATTTGCACTTCATTAATTGTATATTTTCTTTGTTTCAAAAAATTAATACATCAAAGTTGAGCTAAAATTTAAGTTTTATTAATTTTCATTAAATAAGGTTAAAGTTGGAAGTTTAATTTTTGTTTCTTATTTTTATAAATATTTTTAATCTACATGCGAGTAGAAAAGAGACTATATAATCGGAACTGGGAGGGAGTATTTAAGTAATTTTTTGTAAAATAATTTATTTAAAAAAAATATTCAAAATGTAAGTGTCAAAAAATTGTAATTTGCCCCCCATCTATCAAATGTCCAAATCTAAAACAAATGGCTTGAAGTTTCAGTTCCACCTGTACCCCCGCGCGCATATATATGCGAAAAATTACTTGACGCCATTCGAAGTAGTCCTTCGAAAACTTCATGGCGGGAAGCGATTCACAAAAGCAACTCCTATCTTTGATTCGTGACTTCACCACAGAAAAATCTCAAGGAGGTAAAAATACAAAAGCTCGAGTTAAATTAATCGGAAAGTTGAAGGATATCACATCCTACATCTATATTTGTTTGCTATTTTTCTCAAAATTTTGGGGTAAACTTTTGCAGAGAGAAGAATTGTGAATCAGAAGAAACGAATCGAAGAACTAAGATCTGAGATGGATGCAGCAAATGCGGAGCTGGAAGAGTTGAAGCGTGAAAAAGAGACCACGGAGCAAGAGCTCAAAGGCTATGAAGTCGAATTATCCATGAACGAAGCTTCGATTCAAGCGCTAGAGGTGAAGATTTTATCGCATTTTCCGTGATTTGTCTCGTAGTTTTATTTTGATTTATTTTATTTCCCGAATCCTAGATATATTTGTCATATTTTTGGAGAGATGTGATTATAGCCTGTAGGTTACTATTATGGTGTTTGCGAAATAGTTCTGATATTTCTCCATCAATCTGTACTAGGTAGAAAGAGAATTTCGCGTAACTCATTCTGTGATTTCGCGATGGTATCTGCTTTTCGTTTGACCTAATTGCTGGAATTTGTTTTAGGCGAGGATTGCTCTCATTAACTCTGACATTTCAACACTTGAAGCTACATTGGCGGCTCTTAAGGTGTATTTTATTGTTCTGCATATCAGCTCGTTTCGCATGCATCTTATAAATTGACTGGTATATTTCTGTTGTTCCATGTATTTATTAACTTTGCTTTGCGCGAATTATGCTTCAATGGTGTGAAGAGTGAAGGCAATTCCTTGCGGTATGAATTTTGATATGTTTTAGTCACTGGATATTAAACTATTTCCTATATCTATTACTATTGTTAGCTCAGAAGCACAAGCACATACTTGTTTTAGCAGAAATTTATTTACAGGAAAAATGTATGTTCAAATCTACTGTCGATAGAGCTGTTTCATTACAATTATATTTCATATAGATTTGATTTGCTGTTGAACATGTAACTCTTGTTTTGGCAGAGATGGATTTCTTGGAAAAATGCTTGAGGTAAATGCAGAGATAAGGTAGGCCTAATTCACTTCATTTATACACATTTCGAGTTCATTGCTTCGATGGGAGATAGTTTTCCAAGTATTAACTTATTCAAGTTTTACTGTAGGCTATTCCTGCACTCATTGCTATTTTTTATTTGGGTCACAGGAAATTTCAAGAGTTTATAGTCTCCGCGTCAAATGCAGATAAACGCGCTCAGGCTACTTTAACTGGTGGTATGTGTCATATATGTGTATATATGATTGATTGATTGAATGAAAAGTTTAGGAAACCATTAAATTGAATTAACATAAGAAAGTTTTATGAATGGACGATGATGATGTAATCTTGGATTTTGCATCAGTTAGAAAGGGATTGTTGTTTTTCTTACCTTCAATTACTTGTTTAGCCTCATCTTTTTTAGTGGTATAAACTATAGAGTAATTATGGAATCACTCAAAAGCAGGCTCCTTGACCACACATGAGCAAGATGGTGAACAAGCCAAATTGGTTTTTGAGAATAAACCTGCTCAAATGATCTTGCCTACTGATCAGGAGGAACAGCAGTACCAAGCTGAAAAGGAGATTCATGATCAGGTGAGGAATCTATCTTGATCCATACAACATGGTGGAACCTTTCAGATCACCGATTGTGAAGCCTAAATAGAAAATGAGACATGTCCCTTGAACAAAATTATGGTGCTTGTGCAGGTCAAAGAAGAGCTTAGTGATTTGGAAAGAAAAGCATTGCTTCTGGAGTCAGTTGTGAAAGAAAGCATGGAACTGCAGGAGCTGAGTAGATATCCTTAAGTTTTGTCTGTTATTTTTCAACATGTTGATTAGAATCAGAAAACAGAATCTCTGTCCCTGTGCCTATCCCATGCTAATTGAAGCCCCTAATGAACGGATGCCTAAGGTGGATAAAACTGTACATAGCCTGTCTCACCCAAAGAATAAAGATAATGAGAAATTAACATTTTAGTATAGTCCAATTTTTGGGTTGTAGCTTTATCTGAAACTTTGTTTGGTTGACACTCATAAGACATATCTAGTTTTGCCTTCTTTTTTCTTTCAAGAAATTATACTCCCTGCTATGTTTCACTGATAAGTTGGATAATTTAACTAGCCATACTTGTGGTCTGCTGAATAATTCTGCACCAGGATGGAACATCCATATACATTTACCATAATTTTGTCTTGACTGGAAACAAGCAGACTTCAGAACTGGAAGCACAGTGTGCTGCTGTCGGTGATGAGCTACAGAAGAGATTTTTATGCCCACGCTGTAATCAAGATAATTCAGCGGAACTTGGTGAAATTATTCAGCCAAGTTATGGAATCTAATATCTTGTAAGTGGTTTCAAACTTCTCAAACTTAAGTTTGTTAGAATACTTCAGTTTTGCAAGTACAAAAAGGTAAATCACATCCATGAGGGTATAGACATCTGTAATCATATGGAATGATGCATATTTCACGGTTGATAATTAATACATCTTGCATGATGTATCTGAAATGAATTTACTTGGATGGTTTGATTGATGTGGATATGTAGAGCTCCTCTGGCCTCAAATAATCAATATAGCAATGTATCAGTTATCTTTCCTGTTTTAACTTCTGACATCAGATAATTTCTAGAATTCTCTTTCAAAATTGCATGTTTTTTTGCTTTTCTTTTCCCTAACCATGTGCTCTGTTTTAATTTGTGTTTGGTGGAGTGGTGTGGGTGTATATGAGGCTTTTCAGTATCAATACAGAAAGAAAAAAATAAGATTATTGCATCATAGTCAATCATATAGTAGTCTGTATACTTGCTGGTGAAGCACCTTACACGTCCTTCACAATTAATGAACTCAATGTGGGTGCAGCCTCTTCATTATCCATTTCATTTACCTGTGGCAGTACATAAAAAAAATTAAGGAGTGATCTCTTCATCTTGAACGAGGATTTATTAGCAAATGTATGTTTCTCAGGGACATGCAAATCAGCAAAGCTGAAAACAAAAAGAAGAGAGAATTCTGTTAGACTAGGAGACTTACAGTTCTGCTGGGAGTCTGGGCGAGGAAGGTGGTAGGGATTGGGACTGTGGGAGACCGCATACTTGTGTTTGTAGATTTGACTACAATCTGAGTAGAGAATAGAGCTGATACGGGCCGATGATCGGAAAACTTGATTTCACTACGGAAATAGGAAAGTTGCCTCACTCCTTTGCCGTACCACAGAATCCTGTCACACCTGCAATTGGCAACCATACCACCTTTTAGGAATTTCTCTTCTTAGTAGAGATTATCCTAAATTTTCTACACATCGTAAAAGACTCACACATACAAACATTTACTCTGACAAGTATGCATAAGATAGGCACATAATTGTTTTGGCGGTGACTCTTGCAATTAAGGTTGATATGAACTGGTAATTGAAAAGGAGTATGATACAAATATCATATAACAAGATTGATGTGGTAGAAGTTTACCATGCCGGAGTTCTTTGCTTCTCTCCCGCTCTACTTGGCATTCCACCTGAATACCTGTTGCAGTTGTAGGAAGAGTACTTATAAGTGGGTGCAAACTCTATGTTTCCCTCTTTCCAACCTTGGAATACGCCGCCATGATCTAGTTCCCTCCCCAACTGATCAAACTTCTGCAGTGCTCTCCAATCTTGTTCTTTGATTAGCTGCCTTGCTAGGTTGTCTTCTAGGTATAGTCTGTAGTTGAGATCTCCAAACCAGAATATCCGACTGCTCTATGAAAGAAGAATCCTATTAATTGCAATCAAAATTCCATATGAATAAAAAAAACTGAAACAATTGAGGTTATTGATTTACTCTTTTCTGTGAACAACAGCAGCCAGGGACCTTGCAAGAATGATTGTGCCCAGTGTTTGATATTGTATTATTCTTTTTTGTTCATTTATATATTTTCATGAAGGTGTACTTACTCATGTCCTAAGATGGTTAACGGGTGAATCTTTTCTCCATCTTCAGGTAGCCGATGGAAGCACGTTCGCCTGAAGATCTCCGATACCTGGTAATTCCTTCTCCCTTCATCACCTTTCTTTTCTCCAGAGGCTAAGTGTGCAACTATGAAGCAAAAACTAGTCCCCCCTATAGACATGCTGACGGAAACTGACCCTTTGTTTCCCAAATAACCCATTATACCACAAGCCACGGAACAAACTTTAATGCACGACACGTCGTAGCGCTTGATCAATTCCCTTCTCATCCAGACACTAACAAAGACACCAACCATCTT
Source organism: Perilla frutescens (assembly GCA_026008535.1). Lineage (NCBI taxonomy): Eukaryota > Viridiplantae > Streptophyta > Magnoliopsida > Lamiales > Lamiaceae > Perilla > Perilla frutescens. Next base: position 68,435,901 of record BRKX01000005.1, read on the forward strand.
CTTGCTTGCCATTAATTCATACCTATTCTGCTGCTCGAACCGAAGTCCATCCTCATCTTTCGGAGGAAATGCTGTTTGTGTAGAGTTGGGAGCTCCATCACATTTATTATTCTCATTAGTGATGGGATGTATCATCGGTTTCAACCATGGACGTCCATATCTGTCATTAAGCGTTTTCCCTATTAGTTGATTCCAGTTCGTCGCCTCTGTTGGATCCTCCGCACCTATCACCGTCGTTGCCTTCAACGGCACGATTTCTTGGAACCTGCAGGATCAAAACAGATTGGCTTGGGAGAAAAAGAAGATGAAACTTCCTTAGTTCATGCCCTAGTCTTTGACTTTAGACATACCCTAGAACATATATGTCAACTGCATCATCTCTTAGATTCAGCCATTCGTCCAAGTGTACAGCCAAACTCCCCACCGGAGACCTTCCCGCCACATTCCAAGTACCCACAAAAACTCTGAAAATGTGACAGAAAACCTCCAATTTTCAGAAAAAGATACACAAACAACCTCAAAGTGGTGTGTTATTGTGTCGTGTTGTTTGAAAACTGACCTCAGTTCGTCGTTTGCAGCGCATGGATCCGTTTCGAGTGAGTAATACGCAGATTTGTCAGTGGAATCATCCTCGTCTTCACCACCATCTGCATCATTAATAGATTTGAAACTAAGCAATTAGATAGTCTGCCGTAGATGAATTAATGGACAAAGCAGAGAGTAAATATATATACGATGCCTGAAAATTCATCTAGCCGAAACTGATCGTGTTTCTTCTGTTTCCTCAAAAACCAGCGGTGAAACCTTTTCGCTTTCCAAGTTCTACGCTTTTTTTCCATGAAGGCAATAAAAAGTAATTGTCCATGCCCCAGTCACAAAGCAATGAAGAGGGCAGAATTGGTTACGAGATTTCTCATGATAGGAAGTAGTACATTTGCCGGTCTACGGAATGCACATGAAAGTCTGGATTTTGCTGGAATTGAATATAGTACCGACCGCCTGCAGGAAAAGACTACCGAAGAGACAAATAGAAGAAGCCTTAGACAACTTGCGGTTGAAGCGGTAATCACAAGGGGGGAGAGAGAGAGAGAGAGAGAGAGAGGGAGAGAGTCAAAGGTAGCTGTTTGATGAAACTTAGGTGGAGTCTAGAAGACTATAACTAAATAAGGACCTCACATGGTTCCATCAAAGCTTGATTATTGGAGGTGCTTATCACGTACATCTCGTGTAGTGTTTCTTTAAGGGAGATTTTATTGATTATATATCTAGGTGTCTGGGTTACATGCTTTTGCAAACTCAATAAGTTAATCGAGATTAGACTTCTTATCCCACTTTTTTCTTAAAATAAAGCTGACAAATAACTTTTATATTTATATCTCTTATCCAAGCGGAGTAAAAAATTTAAGAAATTCTCCTAAAAAAAAGTAGGGGATGGGACACATAAGATCCATTTGTAATTTATTACGAATAATAATAAATAAGTTAGATATGGGAAGATAGGGAAAATAGATTATTTGTCCGTTCCATTTATGATAGTAACCAGAGCGGTCTGGATTTTACGGTCATAGCCCACTCTAACTTTTGTAAGCATATTTGCATTGATATGCCATTTATTATATTAAGTGAATACGAACAATTTCTCGGAATTCAATCTTTTGTTAGCCATTGTTAGGTAATGACTTCTATGTATGATTTTTCTTTTAAAAAATGATAACTATCGATGCGCCAACGTATCGCATCATTCATCATCATGCATAAATAATTTGTCCAGTGACAAGATTATACGAATCTTTTTTATAGAATAATTTGGAAAGAATTTTGAAATTTAGAGCCTTCCAACTTTCTTCTACCCAATATTCCGATAGCGAAAAAAAAAAGTATCGTTTCTATTGGTGGAGTGACAGAGATATTACAAATTCAGATACCTATCCACTTGAGATTTTAAATTGAAATTACGTAGCAGTTTGAATTCTAAGTTTTGCTACTTTATATTCTTTTATTTGAGTTAATTACATCCAAGGATGAAATATTGTGATATATTGCGGATATATCGCAAATCTTGACATTACGATATATATGGGGGAGTATGTATTTTTTTTCTCAGGTATTGGTGAAATATTGCAAAATATTGCCATATATCACAGTAGATCGCGATATTTCACAGTATATGGCAAAATATTGCCATATATCTTCATTTTGGTATTAATTGTACTTTATAATATTTATTTAGTTATTATATATTTTATTTTGTATTATTTTGTCAAATGTACTGTCTCGGACATTATTTATATAATCTATTATTCATATGTTTGCTTTTAAAATACAATTATATCAAAAAATTTAGTAGAATATGTGCATAATAATATGTTATAATAATTCCTAAATTTTCTTATTAAATTTTCAAGATTTTAATATAGTTTTCGTCATTTTAAATAATTTTATATGATTTTAATATATTCTGCGATATATCCATAAAATTAAAGTTGCGATATTTGGTGCGATAGCGATATTTTCATCCTTCATCACACACTTAATTTGTCATTCTAGATTTAGATTTGACCTTTTATTTTATAGTTATTAACTTGTCGTAAATTTGTCATGTAAATAAATATGCGGCGTGAAATACCAACGAAAACAAATACTAGAAAGTAGCTTGATATTAATGTATCTTCATTTTCAAACAATTAACAAAACCCGGACTATGTCTCCATTTATTTCTCTCTCCTCCTATAACCACCTATTCGGTTAGTTGGATATCATAGAATCTGGCGGTTAATTTTACGAATAGAAGGAATATATATGAATCTAGTGGTGACGAAAGGATAGGATTTATTTGGTAGTTGGATTATTTGCCTAGATTTCAAGTAGTTGACTTTTACAAGAATAATGATTAGCCGTAGTGTTAATTACGTGCTTTAATTTTCTAAAAAAAAAAATACGTGTTTTAATTTTCTAAAAAAAAATACTTGTTTTAAATTATTGTCTAATGTATAATATAATTTATGCAATTCCATCAAAAATTATTGCTATCGTACAAGCGTTAAGTTGTAATGCGATCGTGCATTCGTGCTTCGCATTGATCTCTATCCATGTGTAGTACATTATCCAAAAACATAACATGTAGATAGTATATTTCTGTGGGGGAGTTTCTGAGAGTTTTGTATGAAATTATTTTACGAGTCAAAATTTATAAGATGGATCTTGATTCTAATTTAAACAGAATTATATACAAATAAAATTATAAATATGTCATTCAATTTGAGTTTGAATTCAGATCACTCGCCTTATAGATTTTGACTTATAGGACCGTCTTACATAAATTTTTGTACTTCTATAATGATAGGTGTAAAATTTTGATTATTTCATTTGAGGTAGTATTTGTAAAACTAGGTCATTTTATGCCAAACAATAGACGAACATACGCCTTTCAGTTTGATAATCGTAACCAGGAGTGGTAAAATAGATTGCCTGGCCCGGTCCACTGGGTCAATGGTGGAAAATCGGGTCAGGTCAGGACGGGACGAAAGGTGTTCAGGTCGTCATTTTGGAAGTCCAACCAGCGCGTGTGGGTCTTAATGTATTTTTTCAAAATTTTCAGCCCGCGTAAGCGAGTTTCAAAGGCCCGAATTTCTTTTTTCCAAACGCGATCTCCTGAGATCGCGCCCCAGTTCATTGCCGAATACGGCCTTCAAGCGATCTCCTGTGGTCACATTCCGAGCGAAGGAATCTGTTTTTGTCAATTTTGACTTTAAATCTAAAACCCTATTATGTAAGGGCACCCGATTTTTTTGTAAATGGACTCTCATTTTTCATTTTCACAAGCCTCCATCCCCAAAAACTCTCCCAACACAAAATCCCCTTCTCTCATCTCCCAGGTTCAAACCTCACCCATCAAATTCTCACCCTAACTAGGATTTCCACCTAACTAGGATGAATAAGGAGTTAGAGCTCGAAGATGGAGCAAAGAGGAAAAGAGTCAAAGCAAGGATGGATTTGATGCCCAACTTTCGGGTTGTATTCAGTTTCTTTTCTTGTTTTTATGTTTGTTTTCTTTAAAATAATTTAATCCTTACATTTCATTGATGCTAGGTTAGATTATTTTATATTTTGGGATTGAGAATAATTTGGTATCTACGCATTTCTATTTCTATTGATTGTTTTATGATCCTATTTCCTTTATTGTGTTTATGCTATTTATGAGTGTTGATTAATTGATCACTAATTTACACAATTTTATCTATTGATTCAACATTCGAGAGATGAGTCTCAATAGACGAACTCTAGGCACAAGATACCTTTGTCAATAAATTCGAGATAATTGAGGCTTAATGTGAGGGCTTGAAATCTTTGGTGCATTTGGTCAGTACATGTGTAGGATTCGTTCGGAGATGATGAATCTAGCGTGTACCCTCCAATTTGAGTGCCTCGAGAGAGCTTATGATGTATTAGAGATTGTCCTAGTGAAATTTAACACCACAAATAGACATTCAATAGAAATGTTAGTGCTAAGTACCTGAAAAGCTCAATCCCGAGAGTATTTCTACTTTCTTGTCTCATTCTCCATTTATTTTTCTCGTTTATTTATTGTTTTCCTTAGTTTAGATTAGTTAGCTTTCATTTTTTCTTGTCGTTTAGATAACAATTGGAATTCGATGTTGTAGTACACAATTATTTTTAAGTTAGTCTATGTGGATATGACACTTGCTCACCACTATCTACACAGTCCCGTCCTCTTGCGGGTTGTGCTAAATTAGCGTGTTCATTGTCAATGTGACAATGTCATGTAGGCAGGTGAGTAATTCCTTCATCCATCATCATATTAGATTTCAATTTATAATATTCTTTTTTAATCCGTATTCTATTAAAATTACTTATATAAACTCCACTTCTTTATATAGAATTACTTCCTTTTTCTGAACCATATATAAAATTATTTCCTTAATTAATCTTAATTTCATTATATTAACGTACAAGATACATAATCATAGAATGAAACTAAACAATTTACTACTTTTACCTTAATTAATTATTACTCATACTACCTCCGTTTTATAATGTTTGTTGTTTAAGGTTTTTTTTTTAGTTTCAAAATGTTTGTTGTTTTATATAATTTGACATCCTCTCTCCCAATTTTAACCCTTTCAAATCCTACAAAATTTTTTAATTCTAACTTACCTATAATATATGAAGAGAAAAATATATGGAGAGAGAAAATATTGTTATTTTTTAGGAAAATATAGATGAATTAGATTTTATGGCATATATAAGGGATGGGTATATTTGTCCACAAAATTAATTCTTAATTCCAGATAAAAAAAAAAAAAACAAAACAACAAACATTATGAAACGGAGGTAGTATTTTTTAGGGTAATGCTACTTGGCCACATTATGACAGCCATAATTGTTTACTTATGGTATTTTTAAAATATATGGTAAGTGTTTAATTAACTATTTCATTAGTGATTAATAGCATTTTACATCTATACCCTTGATGTTCATTTTAGGAAGGTTTAAATCTAAATTATACATATAATATATATATCTCTAAATATGGATGAATTGTTATATAAATCAATCTTCGGTGAATTGATTTTTTTAGAGAGATCCGTGCAATTCAATTAACTCTATTTCATTTCTTTTTATTATTCTCAAAAGCTTAGGGATGAAATTAATAAAACATATGGTATATATTTATCAAAAATTACTTAAAATTTCTGAAAATATATAAATGAATTATGAAATGATTTTGCCACATCAATATTACAAATCAAATAAATGAATGGATTATTAATTAAATCAATCTTCCGTGAATTGAAGTTTTTTTCTTAGATGATATTTGAATTGAATTAGACAAATAAATAATTAATATTTATTTTAATTATATGTTGGGACCTTTAATTCCCGTCTTTTTTGTACCAACTTTAAATTTTTGTCTTCAGTTTTTATGTAAAATTATGTTGAAATTTTATATTTTGATTTATTTATCATCGAGTATTCTAAAATAATATTAATACACGTTATTATAAGTTGTTGCTAAATTTTTAAAGTAAATTACACACAAAATTAATTTAAAAATTTCATTCGTGTTAAAATAATATTCTCCACTTCAACATTTTCATATTCAATAATTTATTTATTTATTTATTTTTAAATTTGAGCCCATAATCATATTCAAAATTGACTCCCTCTAACATAGTTTATGATAATTTATTCAATTTTGCAATTGTGTAATTAAGTAATTTATCTAATTTGATTTGCCAAAATATTTAATAATTTTGAGGATGATTCCATAATTTATTTTGTAATGTTGATGAAGCAAAATCATTTCATATTTCTTCTATATTTGTTTTAGAGTTTTTATTTAATTTTTTTTTTATCATTTCATAAACATTTATAATTTTCTAGAGTTTATCTAATAAATTTGGTAAATTGTCTAATTTCTATTTACCAAAATATTAAATAATTTTGAGGATGATTCCTCTCCATTTCTGCAAGTTTATTATTTGATTTGTAATATTGATGTGGTAAAATCATTTCATAATCCATTTATATATTTTTAGAAATTTTATGTAATTTTTTATAACGATGTACCGTATGTTTATTAATTTCAATCCTAAGCTTTTGAGAAATTAAACGAAGTTAATTGAATTACAATTCACAGATCTCTAAAAAAAAATCAATTCACCAAAGATTAGTTTATATAACAATTCATCCATATATATATATATATATAGATATATATATATATTATATGTATAATTTGGATTTAAAAAATATATAAGTTAAATCTTTCTAAAATGAACATCAAGGGTCTAGATGTAAAATGTTATTAATCACTAATTAAAAAGTTAATTAAATACTTATCATGTATTTCAAGAATACCATAATTAAAAAATCATGACTCACCATAGTGTGGTCAAATAACATTATTCTTAATTTTAGGGTGGTGTATTGGATTGAGATTTCGTTGGACTTTTAAAATCCGGGTGTATTCAATCCAGACTTTTAAAAGTCCAACGAAATCTTGGTGTATTCAATCCAGACTTTTAAAAGTCCTTTAAAATTCTGCGGTATTCAACAATCCACGGACTTTAAAAAGTCATTGATTTCGTTGGATTTCAGTTGGATTTCACGTGAAAATTATAAAGGATGAAATCCGACCTCTGGACACGAGATTTCGATGGATTTGGAAAACCCGGCGAGCGCTGTGTCCCAGCGGCCGGTGAGGAGTTGAAATCGGGCACCCCAACCGTCACCCGACCCCAGCGGCCGCTGGGATCAAGGTCGCTTGATTCTAGCGGCCGTTGGGTTTAATTTTTTTTCGGATACACCGATCGTTGTGTTTCAACGAGCGTTGTCGAGATGGATTTGAAATCCATTGAAATCGTTCAAAATCGTCCGAAATCCATACACGAAATCCGTCAGACTCTGCGTGGAGTTGGGAGACTCTATGTGGAGTCTTGGAGACTCCATGTGGAGTCTATGAATTTATAAAATCCATAAAAATCTATGGACATTTTAAAGTCCAACAAAATCCATCAAAATCCTAATTGAATACACCCCCTTAATTGATACATCAAACTCTTCCTAGTATTGACGCTCATAAACCACCTTCCAATGAAGAGTTTTATAAAAATATCTTTTCTTATAATAGACGAATACTTGTGTGTGGCTGCATGTTGTGCTGAGAGGTAAATATGAATGAGATCATCTATTTCTGTCTATCTTATTTGGTGTCTTATTATAAATTTTATCATTTTTTCTTCAATTTTAATTTATTTTAATTTAATTTAATTTTATAATTATTATTTAAAATTTATTTCACCCAATTAAGATTTATAATAATTATTTTTTATATTTAGGTTTCATTTGTTAGTTAATATAATTGATAATTGATTGTTATCTATTATGATTGGTTATTTCAAAATTACGGTATATAATTTTTTAAAATTTTAATTCTTAGTATTAATCAGGATTAATTACATTATAATAAAAAAATTATAACAAATATTATTAAATTTTATGTAGGATACTCGGTTGAGATTGAAAAAGTGAACTAAATCTGTGAATCTGAGATAGATAAATGCCTAAATGGAGTGGTCTACATGGGTGGGTGGGGTAGAGACTAGAGAGAGAAGCTGCGTGGGGGATAGAAAAGATAGGGGGTAGGGGGGCCCGGGGTGGGTTGGGGGGATTATGCTGACTAAACTACCCCTATCTTAATTAATTTTATCAACTAAAAAAATTATGAAAATTATATAAGAGTTCAATTTGGAATGAAAATATTAATTGGACAGTGTAGACCGTTGGATGATGATATATATATTTGAGAATGTATTGTGCAACATATGTGTAATTTAAGAATATAAGGTATCAAGTACTTCACTATGGCACACGAGATTCATTCCTTAGAAATTGAGGAAAGATAATAATAAATTAAAACCCAATAAGAGAAGTCTTGTCTACTTTATTTCTTGGAACCAACTCTCATATGGTAGATTAAAGTGTAATATATGCTATATATCGGTAGTTATTTTACAGATGATTTGTTTATTTTTTTAATATCCGCTAGCTAGATATAAATTATTGACACTTTAATCCTTTGGTATATATTAGCATATAAAGAACATTACATTGGTATGGTATATAAGTATATAACATTTGCAATAAGTAGTAGGATTCTTTAATCTTATTCATCCCAAATCCCAACTATAAATAATATTAATAATAAACAATTCTCCAACTCAGTAACAATTTAGGTACTGGGCTCATGATAATTCATCCATTCAAATCACAGTATCAAACTTGCCAAAATTGAGTTCAAGAAGAATAACCGTGAAGGAAGCCCACCCAAACAAAAGAAAAATGAAAAAAAAAACAATTAAAACTCTAATAAGTGATAGGTCAAATTACTTGAATACTAATTACTATTAACTACAAGATAAAAATATATATCTACGAGGTTCAATTGAAAATGTCATCAATATAAACGTGACGTAATAGTGTTAGCGCATACACCCTTAGCATCACAAATCAAATGCTGCCTAAACATAGCAATGAAATCCTCCACTCTCTGCTTCAACTCCTCCTCAGAGAGCTGATCATAATCTTCCAACTTCCCCTCAATTTCAGCACTTTCCATTTCACGCTCCACGCCGATTCCGGGCTCCGGCGGCGGCGCATTCTCCACGCAGCTGCCGGGCTTGGTGGTGGCGGCGGCGCTAGTCGAAACCAGTTTGTTGCAGTGCCTTCTCTTGTTTTTACTGTTTTTGAAGTCTGCATCGGCACCATTTTTGCAGGGATTTTGGTTGAATGGGATTTGGGATTTGTTAGAAGTGAAGAGAATAGCTAAGAGCAAGAGATTGAGGGCAAGAAACGCCCAGACGCGCCAATGAACGAATACAGAAACCATAACTGCACGCTCAATGCACGCCATGAATGCAGCCGTGCCGGCGGCGAAGCTCACTGCTCTTAATCGATCCTCTCCCTTGTCGTCGGCCACCATTTTCACGCACTCCAATCGTGGACGAAAAAAGGTGAGTGTGAGCATGCTAAGAGATTGGGCAAATGTAGATGGATTTTTATAGAGGGAGACGATCAATGTGATAGTTTTTGTGCTGTAGTTTGGGGCCAGAAAGAGTGTGGCCTGAAGGAGTAGTAATGATCAGATGAGAGAGAGAGAGAGAGAGAGAGAGAGAGAGAGAGAGAGAGAGAGAGAGGGACAAGAAAACATTGATGCTCTGCAGTTGCATCATAAGTGCACAACCTCATGATTGCTACCAAATAAACATTTTTTGAGAAGTTGGAATTCTGGCGTGCACCGACTTTTTTAGTATGTTGAAGTACTAGAATTCTTGTGCAGCACTCTGAATTCCTTTTTAGTTTAATGATAGTACACTGCAAATCTTTGTTTAGTCAGTTATTGGTCCCCAGCCGAGCTAGGTATATATTTCCCTTTATTGGGGGGCATTTTTAATAAAATAGAGTTTCTCTCTGTTGTAATTAAATAGAGCACTTCAATAGTGGTCACGTTAAATTGTAGCCGCAGGCAGGCAAGTGCTCTCCATATTTCGTAATATTTTTTTTAAGATTGTATGAAATTGTGAAGAGACGAACAAAAGCCGGTGTTAGCGTCTTGCTCCTAAGAGTAAAAGAGCAAAAACCATAGCGAGAGGTAGTTCTCATCTTGTTAGGGGCTTACATTTTGAGGTTCAATTTTGGTTGGCAACAATTTAAAATTGGATCTCTTGTGGTTGATATAGTGAACAGATAAGTTCTGGACATCCACTGGTTTGAGGCGAGATTCGTCCTTAAAAGATTAAAGAGGAGCAAGAATTTTTTGGCAATGAGACAATGGTGAGTGTTGGTATATTTAATGCAGACAAGAATGCATTCTGCTCAATTAAAAAGTTGTCTTAAAAGAGAAAAGGTTCAATTCTTGTCCGGGTGGAGGGCATGAATGCACGCCGATGCTACTAGCCGAGCCCCACACTACTGCCCAAATCTTATCAGTTTAATTTTTTTTTTTTAGCTTTACTTTTTCCTTTTTCTTTCTTAGGCAACTTTTATGTATGTGTGTGTGTGTGTGTATTAGTAAAAAAGAAAGCTTTACATATAGATATACATGAGGTCAATTCAAGTCAAGGATCTTGATCCCTCGTCATTATACACGTAATATGCACTAGCACAATTGTACATGAAGGAGGCCGAAGCATTTCACATTCCTCTTATCGTTCCGTTTCAAGCAATGATCTTGACACCCTCATCATTATACACATGGCGTGCACTAGCAACATTGGACTGCCAGCAGCATGGATAAGCCCCCTAAGTTGAGCAAGTTTTGGTTTTCTAGTACAAGCAATTACCTGGGTATTGAACAAGGTTCATTCTATTTCTATTTAAACATCTGGTTCAGTACTCAACTTGCAACTGGCTAATAAATTGGCTATTTCCACGGTTGAGCAATGCTACAATCAAATGATAGATATAGTTATGTACTGCTACTGCTATATATAGAAAATTGAGTTTCTTAAACCCAGCATGTTGGTTAACAATAAAACAACCCGAATGAATGGGGCTATAATATATACTTCCACCATAGGAAATAAAAAGGGACAATAAGTTTTGAGATGAATGGTAATAGCACCTCAAACTCTAGTCAGAAAATATTTGAGAGCTAAAATGAACAGAAATCATAAATAGGGATATCTCATATCTGTGAATACATGTATAAGTCAAACCCCTTGCCCTTTGTCCCCCTGTGGCTCATCAGCTTCAAAGTTCCTCAACGGGCACGATAATGAAACTGCTTTCAGATCAAAAAAGGCCTGCATAAGATAGAAACCAGCTCAGAATAAGTCTTGATTAATTCAGTAGAGTGTTAAAGACTCCAAAGGCATGAAAATATGACTCGTACGTATAGAGCAAGACGGATCAGCAAGAGGTTTTGGTCGAGAATTCTAATCAATAAAGAGCAGACTAGAAGAATGGCGCAGAGTAGCCAGTAGTTGAATATGAATAAATTCAAATTCAAAAGTCATTTGTTAGTTATTAATTATTACCCCTTCGCGATTAAATCTCAAATTAATCAACACATTGCATCAATTACCAGGATTTTAATTTTAAACTATTACTAACCTGATGAGCCTGCACCGGTTGCCAGCTCCCCATACAATTCAGTCAAAACAAGCTAGAATTTTAAGAGCCTCTGTCAAGAACTTTCTCAGGGTATATAACAGACTTCTTCCTCCATCTCCTGTTGAATGTATATTTACAGAGTTTATTACCATCAGCACAACCAAGATTTGACGCATTAGCTGCAGTGCCATCTTCAACATCACAATCAATTTTTGATGCACTAGTCAACTCAAAAGTTGCAGCAAGCTCGTCTTGTTTTACCAACAAATCAATCAACTCCAGGTTTTCAGGTAGAGCTTCAGTGTGTTCAAGTCCTTTTGAGACCTCTGCATCGTTAAAACTCTCAATTTTAGCCCTACCTTTGCAGGTAGCCAAACATGAAAGATCAGCAGAGCCCTGACATGATTTCTTAAACTGATGAGAGGACTGCAATCCACATGCAGCAATAACATCGCCCCAGAATTTGAGTTTCCTTTTTCTAACACTTCTACGGACTATAGAAACAGATTCACTTTTTCCATGTTGATTTTTTTCTTCCAAGTCAGAAGTAGTTTGGCCACCATTTACACTCTCTTTATAGGTCAAGATTTTGCTTTCATTCAATTTCTCTGCAAGGGAAAATGTCTGCTCCTCTAAGCTCGTCTCAGTTGCAAAAGTTCTCTGTCTTCCAATAGTGCTAAATTCAGGTCCAGTGTTCAAGGATGAAATCAAAAGCTCATAATCTTTACATGTGGCCTCCGGTGTTAAACGATACTCTTCTGCATTTTCTTCATTCTGCTTCTTAAGGGAAACTTGTTTTTTCTTCAACTTATGGAGTTGCTCCTGTTCCTGGCTCAGTTCCTCTCTAAGGTCCAATATTATCCCTTCTGCTTCATTTAACTGAGATTCCAGCTCCTCGAATTTTTTCTTTTGATTCAGTGATGTAATCTCAGCTTCTTTTGTCTGTAACAAAAACCAAGCTTTCATTTATACTACATCATAACTCAGGAATCTAGGAATAAAGTTACCAAAATTGTTATCAATAATCATTTCAATCTACAAGAAGTCATCAATGTTATTTGATCTCACTCTAAAATCAACAGACTTTGTAACATTTTGAATGTGTTTCACAAAGTAACAGATTACTTATTGAAACCTGAATTAATTTGTTCTTGCAATAACTCCACACAAGTCCAAATCACAATAAACACATCAAATCCTCTAGATTTCGATCTTGGAAGTAAGGTCTTTAATGAACACGAGCCAGATTATTGATAAACATAAACTCCTGCAAAATCCTAAAATTCAATTATGTCTTATCAGCTGTAACCAACATTAAGACTTCACACTAATTCAAAAAAAGGAAATTCTAGCAAGCTTATTTCTAGAAGATATTCATAAACTAGCAATACCAAAATTTATCCTCGATGAATCGATAACAAGACGTATGTATCGATCGACGATCATATACTAAAATTCAAATCAACCTACTGCAAGTATACATGCGATTGCAGCAAAATGCACAATACATATATGTGTGTGAGTAAAGTTACCTTGGCGTCGATCATTAGCTTCAACCGAAGTAGCATATTAGCAGCGTCTTCTTTAACGGTAACCAATTCCTGCTCCGTCCGGCGCGCTTTCAACTCCGCCGCCATTACGCGCTCCGCCGCCTCCTTCGCCGTGTTGAGTATCATTTCCGCGTACGCTCTTTTCACCGCCTCCATCTTCTGCAGCAAAACAACCAAATCAAGCAGCTAATAGCCTCGAAACCAGGAACGAGTTCGGTGATCTCACGCGCTCACCTCCATTTCCGCCATCGATCGAGATCGGCGATCTTCAGCCGAGGAGAATAATTTTGGCGTCGAGGAGCTGGGAGTACGTCTATTCGTTGGAGTAGTTAGTTGACGATTTAGCCCCGTTGTGAATGCTTTAATTACGGTTAGGGGTTTTTGGATGTCAGTTATACGACGTCGTGGGGAGGGAGATGCTGACTTCTTAGGCGCGAATAATTGAGGTGGAAGGCGCGAAGGATGTGAGACAGTGAGAGAGTTTTTGATATTTTCAAATTTAGATTGGGGCCTGGCCCACTAACATTGATGGGCCTTCTTCGGTAACAAAAATAAAGGCCCAATATTTCATGAACAGTTGGCTCAAATAGTTTTTAAAATTTAATATTTTGATGAATCTTGGTGAATTTTGTTTTATATATTTCCAAATTCATAGCTCAAAATTCCTTCTTCGGGCCAAGTATATTTAATCTTTTTTTTTAATTGATGGAATCCAATTTTATTTTTGTTCTTTTTTTTTTATAAATTATCGATAACCATTACTTATAGGTGTGCTCTGTATATCTCGACCTTGAATATGTTGGCAGGATTCGAGTTCCTAACATGTAAGTAATGAGAACGTCTGTTTCATTAACTAGCCCACTTATAAGGGTTATGTTAACTAGTTTATATTAGAAATGGTTGAGGTGGGATCTTGTAAGTAGTCATTGTCTCAAAGTTATAGTCATCTCCTCATCTTCGGACCTTTAAACAATGTAAAGAACATTTTTTTTTTACTTTCGTGCCCTTATTTATACATTTAAAATAAACTAAAAATTGATACAATAATTGGTAAGGGCAAATAAGTTATTTTCATATTTAATAATAACGATAGTTGGTTATAATGTTGGGAGGAATAAAAAATGAATATAGAACTATTATTATGGTACACGTGGAATCTTTTTTAACCTTTTTGTTAATATAGTAAGCTCACTTTATTTCATTGCCTCTCTTTATTCATTTCACATCATAAAATATTTGTCAAGGACTCAAGGGTTTATTAGCTTCAAACGTGTCTATTTTTTGTTTTATTGATTTCATATAGTTAGTTAAAATGCAAATATAACTGTAAATTACATCGGTAAAAACCCATGATAATTATTAATAAACATTCTAGACGGCCAATTTTTTTCGAGAAGAGCCCAAATAAATATTTTAGTTATTGAGTTATTGTGTTCAGATATAGTAATATTAAGACTCATAAATCCATAATAAATTAATTTTATATTAATTCACGGGTATATACACAAAGAAACAATAATTTAATTATTTTGTGACCAGTCCAGTAATGAAAAGCCAACCACTATCTCCCAAATTTCCCACAATAATTTTTCACAAAACATTTTCCAGGAAGACGGAAAGAGACTTCACAAACACGAGTTACACGACAATTTTAACGAGATATTTATGAAAATCTTTATTTTTTTCAAAACAAAATAAATAAACACACTTTCGGTAAGCCTCGAAACGAACTATAGAAAAATATAAATGGAGTAATTAAAGTTCCGGTAATTCGTGTAACTAAATATTTGTCGAAATGATAAATTATATGCAATCATACAGTTAAATTAGATAAATATTACACCAACAATAAAAACCACATAAAAGTACTAAAACAGATAAAATTATACCGACAATAGAAATCCCATAAGAACATTAAAATGAATAAAAGTACATGAAATAAAAACATAAAAAATGCATAAAATAACAAAAAAAAGATACAAATATTTTCATATTATACTAAAAGACCACTCTGCTCCCTTCAAGATCATGAAAATTTCTAAACATAGTAAATTTGTTTCAATATTATTATGAAATGTTTAATTTAATTTTAGATTGTTAGGTATCCATTAAATGAAACTGCATATATTATTATATGTTAGCAATTAGAAAATACTCTCTCCGTCTCAATTATATAGTCTCATTTCTCCTCGCACGTAGATTAAAAATATTTATGAAAATAAGATATTAAAGCTAAACTTCCAATAACACTCTCATTGAATATTTATGACTTTCAACTTTTAAGTTGTTATTTTTTTAATTTCCAAGATTCAACAAGGGTTTATTTGTATATTACTAAGAAAATTAATAACTTATAGTAATGAGACTATAATTGGGATACCTTAAAATAGTAAAAGAGACTATATAATCGGGACGGATAGAGTAGTAATTATAAAAAGTGAACAAAAAATAATATTATTTTTCAGAGTTGAATTATAGTACATACTGTTGGAGATATGAAATGTAAGTCATACAGTATTTTAGTGATAGAAATATTGTATTACAGTTCAAATTGCACGAGATGACCTTACGTTTCATTAAGTTAGAATGACTTAGTGTGACTTGCCTTGTAACTGAAAGATTGTGATTCGAACCTCATCATTATTGTTTGTACATATAACTATTCATAACATTTCAATGATGAGTAATAATTGTTAGGGATTTGAAAGGGGATCATATCCTCTATTTTGAATTTGGTATTTAATCCGTATTTCACGATCGAATTCACAAGTTTAATACTCCTCTCGTTTCGTTTTATTTGTTATTTTAGGTTGTTTATCTAAAATTAATAATTAATTTTGTGGACAAATATACTCATCTCTCACATATGCCATAAAATCTTATTCAATTATATTTTTCTCAAATATGGTTTGTGATAGGGTTAATTTAGAGAGAGAGTGTGTGTGTGGAAATATGTAAAACAACAAATATTTTGACACAAAATAAAAAAGTTAAAACAACAAATAAAATGAAACGAATGGAGTAATAGATATTATAAAAATAAAAATTAATTATAACATAATCAACCTAGTCAAATTTATCAATAAAAGATTGAAATTTTAAAAATTATAAATCATATTTTTAAAATAATCAACCATAATAATCATTTATTTGAAAATTAAATATTAAAAAATAATTATAAACCCTAATTAGGTGGGGTGAACCCTAAAAATAATCGTAAAATTAAACTAAAACATAATAAATTAAAATTAACGAAAAAATGAAAGAAAAATTTATAAATTTGATCGTGGAGCACGGGTTGAAACATCAAATATGGAATAGAGGATCCATCCGATTTGAAAGGAATGTATATAAAAAGCAATTTAAAATCGAGGATATTACTAGTTGGGAACCACAAATGAGATTTTTTATTCCACATTTGGTATTCCAACTCAAAGTCTACTAATAATTTTATAATTTTAATAATGTATATTACAAAAATAAAAATTAATTATAACATGATCGAATAAGTCTATATTTATCAACAAAAAATTGAAATTTTAAAAATTATATTCACAAAATAATCAATCATAATAATCAATTATTAACTAATAATTGAAAAAAAAATACTAAAAATGAATGCAAACTTTAATTGAGTAGAATCAATCCAAACTAACAATTTAAAATTAAACTAAAATACCATAAATTAAAATAGTAGAAAAAGAAGGAAAAAAACTTAAAATTGACAATGGAATAAAGCTTAGAATATCAATCTTGGGAGGGTTAATTGCAATAAAATTCACCATCTTTAGACGGATTTGCAATTTAAACATGATTTTTAAAATGTTATAATAACTGCGCAATCTTTTGATTTGTAACAAAATAGATACATATATAAAATTTTGACGATTGAAAAAAACTAGCGTTGCACAATAAAAAACCTCATTTTAAACACCCCTAAACCAAAGTAATATATTCATGTAGAAATATAATTGCCACATTGTAATTTCAATTGCCGGAAAAACAAAAGTTCAAAGAATCGAATTTGCTATAAATAAAAAAATTAGACTATTATTGCAATGTTTTAAAATTCATATCTAAATTGTAAAATTGTTCAAAGATTATGAATTTTTTAACAATTAACCCAATTTAGAAAACCGGATCCTATGCGGTTCGGAACCTATATAAGAAAATGGACAAGATGGAGTCATTTTCAAATTGATCAAAGACCAGGACTTTATTTCCCTCAAAAAAAAAAAAAAAAAAAAAAAGGACTTGGACTTTATACTTTTTAGTTTTTAGAAGGAAAATTCCAGCGCAAGGCTATTTGAAGTTGGAACGTTGAATATGTGCGAAGACGGTGAACGTTAAATAAAAAAAAACAAACAAAAAAATAGGTTTACAATGGTCATTTCATTTCACACCCGTGTTTAGGAGATTCATCCAACATATTATTTCAATTAATTTACCAAAATATTCAAAATAGGAGCGGTTTAATTTAGGATATAAAATATCAAGTTCAAAACTAACGAAACTCAGTAAGCACACTTTACAAATTTTTATACATGAGCAGAATTTTACACATTACACCATCCTCAAATAAAGATCGTGAGTTGCATGATCATATGAAAAAAAAAAACAATGTATATACCTCGTCTCTTTTGTATATAATTCACAATTGGTATATCAAATCCTGTCTCATTTATTATTTGGAAACTTTAAATTATTGGCAAATACTTACATGCACAAGGTGCATATAAGGCTTATTTCAGACGGGCATGTCAAATTCGCTGGTCAACCCGCAAAAAAAATCCGGTAAAATCAGTATCAATAGTAACATTAAAAAGTATCACTAAAAATTCAAAAAATATCACTTATATCATTAAATAGTAAGAGGTCTGCCACTTATTTTAGGGGTTTTTGGGGGTGTTTTTAGGGGTTTATTTTGTGTGTTTTAGGGTTTTTTTGGGGGGTGTTTTTAGGTGTTTATTTTGTGTGTTTTAAGGTTTTTTTTAGGTGCTTTTAGGAGTTTATTTTGTGTTTTTTTGGGGTGTTTTTAGGATTTTATTTTGTGTTTTTTTGGATTTGGGGGGGGGGGGGTTAGGGTTTTATTTTGTGTTTTTAGGGTTTTTTGGGGGTGTTTTTAGGGTTTTATTTTGTGTTTTTTTTAGGATTTATTAATTTCATTTTAAGGTACAAATTTATATTTATTTTAAACAAATTATATCAACCCACTTTAATTTTAGTGTTCATTAATTTTATTTTATGGTATAAATTTTGTTGGAAAAAAAAAAACAAAATTACAGAAAAAAAAAGTAAAAAATCACAAAAAAAAAAAAAAAAAACTGACAGGCCGCGCGTGGCCTGTCGAATATAGTGTCATATATACAAGTGGTGCACATAAGTGCTCCTCTAAATTATTAACATCCATGATTTGGGGCATTAATTAATTATAGAGGATCCTAACTAAACGAAGTATTAATGTTATAAAAAAATTAAAATAAAAAATAGAGTGGAATATCTAGGAAGCAGAAAGTCATCGTCTCCAAAGCAGTCAAAGACGAACAATTTCCGGTGAAAATTCAATGGGCCGCCCCCACCACACCCCCCCAAAAAAATCTAAAAGTAAAACACACTGTAATAATCACACCGCACTGGCGCTATTATTCGTCCCAGCAAACCCAGAAACACGACGCTCCACAAACACTAAAAAATTACTAGCCTTTTACTTTTAGAGAGAGAAACTATGCCTCCCCCTCCCCATTAACCCCCGCCATTTTCCCACCTTCTCTCAAACTACACAACATGAATCGTCAACTTCTCCGAAGCGGATCGCCGTTTCTCTCTCTGCTGTTGCTCTCGCTCTTTCTGTTGCTGGCCTCTCTCTCTTCCGCCGAAGATGACTTCAACTGCCTGCGAGAAGTCAAGACCTCGTTGACTGACCCCGACGGCAAGCTGAATTCCTGGGGTTTCTCGAACACCACCGCCGGCGCCATCTGTAATTTCGTCGGCGTTTCGTGCTGGAACGACCAGGAGAACAGGGTTATAAGTTTGGAGCTCCGAGATTTCAGTCTCGCCGGAGTTATTCCGGACTCTCTTCGACTGTGTCATAATCTCCAAACCCTAAATCTCGCGGGTAACTCTCTCTCCGGTTCGATCCCTCCGCAAATCTGCACTTGGCTGCCGTATTTGACTACTCTTGATTTGTCGCAGAATAATTTGAGCGGTGAAATACCGAGTGATCTTGCTAAATGCTCGTATTTGAACAATTTGATTTTGGATAATAATAAACTGTACGGTAGTATTCCCTACCAATTGTCTAGTTTATCGAGATTGAAAAAGTTCTCCGTTGCGAATAACGAATTATCAGGGAGCGTGCCGTCGTTCAACTACAGATTTGAGGTGAATTACGCCGGGAATAAGGGGCTCTGTGGCGGGCCGTTGGGGAAATGTGGTGGATTGAGCAAGAAGAATCTGGCGATCATCATCGCGGCGGGGGTTTTCGGGGCGGCGGCGTCCTTGGTGCTGGGATTTGGGCTGTGGTGGTGGTATTTTGTGAGATCAAGCAAGAGGAGTAAGAGAGGGTATGGGATTGGTAGGAGAGATGATGATTGGGCTGAGATATTGAGGGCTCATAAGCTCACACAGGTTACATTGTTTCAGAAGCCTCTTGTTAAGGTTAAGTTGGTGGATTTGTTGGCTGCAACGAACAATTTTAGCAGGGAGAACGTTATAGTTTCGAGCAGGACAGGGACGACGTATAAAGCTGTGTTGCCGGATGGTTCAGCTCTTGCAATCAAGCGACTGATCGAGTGTAAAATGGGGGAGAAGCAGTTTAGGATGGAGATAAATAGGTTGGGGCAATTGAGGCATCCAAATTTGGTGCCCCTTTTGGGGTTTTGTTTGGTGGAGGATGAGAAGCTCTTGGTTTACAAGCATTTGTCGAATGGGACTCTGGGATCGATGCTGAGTTTCAATTCAGGCGAGTTGGATTGGACGACTAGGTTTAGGATTGCGTTGGGAGCTGCAAGAGGGCTTGCTTGGCTTCACCATGGCTGCCACCCTCCAATCTTGCACCAGAATATTAGCTCAAATGTGGTTATGCTTGATGAGGATTTTGATGCTCGGATAATGGACTTTGGATTGGCTAGGCTCCTGAATTCGTCTGAGGCTAATGAGAGTAGCTTTGTGTATGGGGATTTGGGTGAGATTGGATATGTTGCTCCTGAGTATTCGAGCACAATGGTTGCTTCCCTTAAAGGGGACTCCTACAGTTTTGGAGTCGTGCTTCTCGAATTAGCAACTGGCCGGAAGCCTCTAGATAGTACCCTTGAGGAAGTACCCAAGGGCAATCTGATCGATTGGGTGAAGCAACTTGCTAGTTCTGGTCGGATTAAAGATGCCATTGATAAGCAGTTATGTGGAAAGGGCCATGATGAGGAGATAGTGAGATTCTTGAAAATCGCATGTAACTGTGTCGTTTCTCAGCCTAAGAATAGGCTGTCTATGTTTCAGGTTTATGAATCTCTGAAGAGCATGGCAGAGGAACATGGT
This sequence comes from Perilla frutescens, assembly GCA_026008535.1. Taxonomy (NCBI): domain Eukaryota; kingdom Viridiplantae; phylum Streptophyta; class Magnoliopsida; order Lamiales; family Lamiaceae; genus Perilla; species Perilla frutescens. The sequence continues at coordinate 68,456,621 of BRKX01000005.1, forward strand.
TTCTCAGAACAATATGATGAGTTTCCTCTGTTGTTCGCGAAGCAAGAGCCGACGAGTCCTCTTTGAGTTGGAGTGGAAGAAGGGGGATGTGCAGGTTTGATAGATTCTTGCAATTCTGCAGCATGTTTATCACGAGTAGATTGTTTGAAATCCATCTTGATTTGCTTATCATGAATGATTTCACATGTGCTGGATCGATATATATATATATATGTGTATTATAGCTCATCATCTGCATGAATCATAAGCATTGCATTTCTTGTTGCTTGAAATTTGTAGTCACGAGAGCTGCTTCTTATGGCTCCTAGTGTGCGTATATATATAAAGATATACATTTGCTCTTCTGCTACTAATCTTCGAAGTTTTTGTGACAATTTTTTAGTGATTCGTACCCTGTCTACAAGTGTATGCATTTAATTACAAGTTGCTATTTATTATGGAAAGAATTGCAAGGTGGGAGATCATGTTACATGCCATGTTGGAGATTAGAGAATCTATAATCCCATTACCATTCCTCTATATCATTTTATTTTATTTAATCTCCCATTTTATTTGACCAATATATACTAGATGACACAAAGTGTATGTATACTCAGTACAATATGCTGAAAAGACTATATGACGACTTTAATTTAGTTACTTTTCTTTCATTTGGTGGAAACCTCAACGACGAAACCCATGGAGCAAGTTTGATTTCTTTTTTTTTTTTTTTTGTCCACTGTATTGATATTTAATTCCATGTCTTGCTTTATCATAAATATAATCGTTCAATTTTTATTTATTTTTAATTTTTTGGGGGCTGGCGGGCAATATATATATTTTCTTGAATAAATATCGTTCATGTCTGAAGTGTCTAACTACTCTTAGACGTGATAATGGAGCAGGTGTATTAAAATTTAAGATTCGAAGTTTTTAAGAATTATTTTGAAAGCGATGTTTGTAGGAAGTTAAACATATAGAACTCAAAAGATTAAACTTATAATTACATAGAAGTAGAACTGCCTCCTCTCGCCGAGGTGGTAAATTTGAGCGTTATTAAAGAGTTTTGACATATGTATAGAGAAGTGAATAGTGTAGATCATGCTTTCTCTTAGTCTGGATTGGATTGTGAAGTTATGTGTATGTGGAATAATGATTTTCCTTCCTAGTTGAGGACGGTGGTTGAGTAATAAAAAGTTTCTTGATTTAAGAAAAAAAAAAACTTATTATTATGCGATCTCTCTTATTAGAATGAAGGAGATTTAGAGTCACTTTTTATAGTCTTCATTTAAAAAAAGAATTATATTCCCCTTTTTTTAATGATAAAGAATTCGAATCCTTGTGTATCCTAACTAGAATTCCCATTTTAAATTATTAAAATGTTGAAAACATTACATTTGAAGAATAATAGCATTATTTCTTACAAAAATTATGTATGAGTATGACCTTATAGTCCGTCAAAAATAAAGAGCAGGTCCAAGTCTGAATCCGTTGGACAGGCCCATGGGTCCAACCCATCGGATTTTTTTTTTTTTTTTCATTTTACAAACCACAAAATTAATTAAAATGCAACTATAATTTTATTGGACGTTTTTGCCCATACAACCCCCACAACTTAAAAGTCTAGCAAAATAAAATAAAGCCCGCAGCCCCCATCCCACCTATAGCAATTAATTTAAAAACGAAAAAGAAAAAAGAATGTTGCAAATCTTTGCTTGAAAGAAATCGATTGGAAACAAGAAGAAACTGAGCTAATCATCATCAAAAACTATCTTCTTCATTAACTCCCATATATTGTATTTTTATCACACACGTATAGGTACATAGTTGATAAAATAAATTAGATTTAAAACTAATTAATTTGATTTGATTGATGTAATTATTTTATTTTCTCCCTAACCCTAATTCTCTTTCTGTCTCACCACGCTGCCGAGAAATTATTGGGGATTTCATAACTCCAATCTCAATACTTTTTGTTCAACTTTGTTTCCATAACCAAAATTGATGAATGTTCATCATTCTTGAATACAAAATAAATGAACCTGAAGAAGGTGCTGGATTTGTGTAAATTTAGTCTAGTACTCACTCATCAAATTATTTTATTTAATATTTTGAAGGTTGTGCAAGTATTGTCCTGTGCCATTTTAAAGGTGTAGAAGAAATTGATAGAGTTTTGTAGAATTTCAGATTTTTTTTCTGGTTATGAAAAATGGTATGAACTCAATATGGGGCTTTTATTTTATTTTGTTAGATCTTTTAAGTGGGAATTATAGGGAAAAAAATGTCTAAAAAGTAATATTTATAATTTAATTAATTTTGAGGATCGTAAAGAAAAAATTGGAGGTTGTGATTTATGAATAGAATTACTCTTGGGTGAATTATATTTATGCAATAGTCGGAAACCACATACAATAGGCGAATCTCAATGAACAAACATTATATGACAATCTAGAAGACATTAGTGTATGCTCGTTTTCAATTATAAAGGGTGTTGGTGCATTAATAATCTATTATAGGGGAAAAAAGTTCTCTTTCTTTTCTTTTCATTTACCCTCTTTCTCTTATCAAGTTTCTTTCTCATTCCTAAATTCAAAATATAAAAAAAAAAACCCTGCAATTTGTGAATATAGAAGAGAACTAAAAGTTTTAGATTACAGAGGATATTATCACCTTTTGTTAACACCTAGATAAATATAATTGCCTCTGTAAAACTTTTTTGTGGTTAAAAAATATGATAAAGGATACAATGATTTACACAGACATTTTTTTTTTAATTTACTTTTAATCAAGAAATATTTAAAAAAGGGGGTAAAAGAAACTGGTGGACGTGGGGTTGGTGCCTCCCATGCAACACCAAAGAGGAGCCCACCAGAGTTTGAATCTCTTTCACTTTGGACTTCTTGAAACAATAAAAAATCAAACCCCAGAAAAAAAGAAGCAAACAAAAAAAGTATAGCTGTGAACAAAAAGAGAATATGCAGTTCCCTTTTTGTTTTCATTTTTAGTACTGTTTCAGATATATTCATATTGCTACAATGATTCTTGAATTAAATAAATTTGGGCATCTCATAATCTCAATCCACCTGCTCATCAATCTTGTTACAAAATCACTAGTTAATATGGAACAGAATTTTACAATAAAGAAAACAAGCATCATTTAACAACTGAAACATTCAAAATCCCAAACAGTATAATAAATAGAATAATAACCTAAATTTCAGGCACTGGTTAGCCACAGTTAGGCCATGTTAGCAACATTTAAGGCCCAAAAAAAATCATTTAGAAAGAAGAGCCCCTTTAATTAAGCTCGTGCGACAACCTTTATTTAGGGGACACGACCAAATATTTCAAAAACAAAAGTTATGGACAATAACATCTTTATTTGCATGAGCATGCTGCCACAAAACATGTCCAAAAAATATGTTAACTCAGTTCCAAGATAACATAAATATTCATCCCACAAATTCACAACACACGTTTTGGTACAACCCCATGAAGCGAAACGTACAATCCATTCTTCAAGTGTCTCTTAATTACGCCTATAGTGTACAGGGTATAATACGAGATTGAAACACGACAGAGAACACAGAACAGAAGGCGTCGTGGCGTGATCTTTTTTACATGCAAAGCAAATTTCAAGAATCTTTGTCTGAGCAGGGAAGGGAGGAGATAGGCAAAATATAGTGATGAGACCCTCTGCAAAAAGTTATGTACTCTTGCACACCATAATTGCACAACAAAAGCTTCCATGTATGGACTTACACAAACAGAGAAGTCATCTTCATCATCATCATCAAACATGGACTCAAAATTTCATCAAAATACATGTATACAATATTCAAGATTTTTCCCACTTCAAAATTCTGAGGAATGGAGCTTCAAACATCAACTAAATCACCACTTCTTCACAACTCATGTCGGTGGTAATCTTGTAGTCTTTACTCTTCTGGAAAAAGGGAAAACAATAAAAAAAATGAGGTTGAAATTCTCATGAAAACACACACACACACACACACACACACTCTCTCTCTCTCTCTCTCTCTCAATATTTAATGATTGATGCATAGTTGCATACCTGTTGTGAATGGGATCAGGGCCATTGGGCACTCTTCTCTTGCTGACAAAATTAAGGTTGAGATCGTGATGAACGCCACTCTTCTTCGTTTGAGTTTGCATTGTTTTCAAGAATCTGACGCTTTCCGTTGATGGGACTGCAATAATATTATCCCTTGTCCTAAAATTCGAGTCCCAACTCACAACAACCAGCAATAACCAGAGAAAGCTAACTGACAAAGCAACTTTTCTTGCACAGCCCATGATCATTTCCAAACTTAAAAAAAAAAAAAAAAAAAAAACTCACTGGTTTCTAACTAAGTTTGAACAATGGTGGTAAAAGAGTGAGAGCATCATGTACAAGGTCGAGGCCGTGATCACGAAGAATTTTGAAGTATGGAAGTGGAGATATGTAGTTTGTTGTGTTGGGAGGGGAAGAGTTTTGACAGGTTGGAACAGAGAGATTTTGTAACAAGAGAAGAAGCTGAAGTTAGAGTGAATTTTTAAGGTTAATATTTGTTGTGTTTTGTACAGTTAAAGTTGGGGTCTCTCAATTACTTTGTGTTGATTGGTCCACACCATAACTAGCCCTTTAATTTTTTTGGCGTGTTCAATTTTTATGGGCAAAATTATATGGGACCTTTCTCTCTCTGCATTCCTATTTCTCGAGCATCCTCACTCTAAGAATGGGAACTTTGAGTTCTGTGCCACATCTTAATCAATAATAGCAAGCAAGAAACTAAATAAAACAACCATTTCACAGTTTATTCTTATTCGTACTTAGCTCGACAAGAATTTGAATATCCATTATTGTTGCAGTTATATGCAACATGCTTTATCACTCTTATCAACTTTATTTCTAAACATTTGTGTATAATTAATTCCATCGTACAATTTTTTATTTCACACATATGGCTTGTGTACGTGAATTTACATCGCACGATTCAGTCCAAGATGCCTCATTCAAACTATAGTCCAATGAATTTTATTTTACTTTTTTACCGTTCTTTCGTTTCTAATTTTTTTTTAAACTATAGTCCAATGATGCGCATGAGGTATGGCTTCTTTCCTAGCATTGTATGATTGAATTGAATCAAACCAAACATCCATTCAAACTTGTTTAAAATGAAATTAAGCTCTAAAAATTATATCTGAATTTTGTTTAATTACACATCAAAACCGATCACGAGTAAAGATTTAAACTTGATAGAGCTCTAATTTGCCTAATATTTATAAACGAGTTTGGATCGAACTTTAAAGTTTTTCATATACAAAAAAATATGTTAAAGCGTGTTTGATATACTAATCGAAGCGAGCTTAAACGAGATGAAAAAAAAAACACAAGCCAAATTGCCGGGATTTGATGGGATGAATTTATTAAGGAGCTCTTACAAATTGCTAAATAAAGAAGTGAATAGTCACATCCAAGGAACAAATATTCGCTAGATCTATAACGCATAATGAACAACGAGAATTCAGCTCCAATAGGGACAACATTTCCCAGCCTTAAATTCAAAAAATAAAATTATCATCTCTCATAACAATTTTTTTTTTTAATTTTCATTTTTAACTAAAATGATGAAGAACTGTCACATGCAGATGCAACTGTCAATCAAGTCGTAAAAGAGAAGTTTGAATGAAACCGAACCTCTAAAGAGTAAAGACACACAACTTCGGTAGCCTAGATAATACTCCTTGAAATTCTAGGCAAATATAGGTAAAATCATATGGACAGAGTCGATTTGTAGGCATCTAATTTAGACAAAAAAAAAATAACATATGTAAGTAAAGCCATTTTAGAGTTCGTCTATTAGTCTATAATTTAAAAATAGAAAAAGTGGTAGCATTAAATTTACTTATAACTTCATTTCCATCTCAATTACACCCTGCTACATGCATGTCCAAAACACAGGGCCACCCTCTCTGTTTTGTGGTCCTAAAAGGCAAAATCTACAACTTCAAGCTTTTCCTTTTCAATTCAAAAGATCCCCAAAGCAATTTCAAATTAACGAGAGTCGATCCAAACAGTGTTTCGAGCAAAGAATTTTCAATAAAGGGTCCCTAAATTTAGCTGCATTTCGAGCAAAAATTCACAGATCATATCATATTTTCTGTAGGAAAAGGTTCAAGATCTTCAACAATGTCACAACTCAAGAATGATACAGAGATAGACTACAGTTTCATCTCTTACAAAGATGAGTGGCACTAGAGAATCAGATTAAACATGAAAGTTGAGTTCAAGAATCTGCACCTTGGATTCAAAAGTGTGACTGCATATTCCAGGTTTTCGTGCATCGTACGTCTGCTTTCTTTTGTTCCCTCAGGATAAAAGAGTTCCTGTAGTTATACTCAAAGAATCATATAGAGGTTACTAACAGCAAAAAGGTAGCCGTGGGGACGGGGGACAGGAGAAATAACGAAAATAAGATAACACAAAGTTTTCTCAGAACTATGGAACCATGTCCAAACAACACATATCCCTCTTTTCTACTACAACTTTACTACATTTGTCCTAAGCTCGATTCCAAGATCCATGACTCAGGCATCCAAGAAGAGTATACAGTGTAAAGTCCCAACATCCAAGCTTACTGTATCTTGGAAGCCAACAGGTGTGGCTCCACTCAAGCATTTCGGTCTCCAATATACCCTAGAATTGACAGCATAAAGCAGGAAACATATACTTCTTTTTGCCGGATTTGTGTCTGCAGATCTCATTAAATGTGGCTCATTCTCAACGGTTTATATCAAGCAGTTCCATTATGTGAAATGAATAAGGACTCGAGAGAAATTAAAAAGGAAACTATAGAAACTTTAAACTTGCAACAGTTAACTAAAGCCCACTCTACTCAACTCAAATAGTTTGCTCAATCTGATCGGAATCAACTTGACAAACGCAAATTACCGGACGCACACAGATAGTGCCACCACTACATGCAGTGAGATAGCTAGTTAGTAACTTCCGAGTAAGTAATTTCATCATTTGTAACACCGCATATTGACAGGTATATATAACCAGATTGATCTTCAAGTTTAGTACTTCATATGCCAGATTTCAATGTCTACAGCCAAAAATCAATCCATCCATCTCAAAGCATCAAAATCACAAAATGACCAATGAAGAAAACAGCTTAGTAACTTCAATAGAAAACTCAGACCTTTTAAATTATACATAAAATAGAACATAGAATGGCTAAAGAACAATGTTACAAGGTTTTGATAAATAAACAGTTCAAACGTAAAGGTTTATGTACAAGCACCAAAGCCAAAGGCAAGTAACTACAACTAGCTTTCAGCCATTGAAACATGCTCAGCTGGTTACATATACGTAGGATAACCATTGACAAAGACAAAATGAAAGAACCATCAAACGTTCAGCTAAACCTGGCTTGACCTGAGCATATTAATCTCTTCAAATTTGTTACAAAGATGATAAAGAGTTGTGACAGACAAGTCCAACTTTGAAAGACACGGAGTCAACCCACATGCTACAAGCACGGAATTGAGCAGTGCAGCTTATTCACAAAGATTTACCTGGAGCATAATCTGAAGTCAGTTGATCAGCTGCAATGTGATTGCAATCATCAGGAAACATACGAATTTCTAACCAAGGAAATGTCACCAGCTGTCCATTTGTGTAATAATGATAGTCATGGATTCAGTCTCTCTTCTTTTGTGCCCACTGAGGTCCATATATTGCTAAATGTGTCCTGCCAAACCGCCGATCAGCTATCTGCATCCATTATACAAACAAATGAACGAACGATCTTGCTTATTACATAGAACGTAGAATACAACATCAAGGATTTTAGATGAAGTGATAATCATGTATGTTGTAATATAATAACATTGATTGTAAATACATAAATGAAATATTTCCATCAGTAAAAGATGAATGTTAGAAAGGTGACTAGTTTGGTCATCATTTAGGTTACCTTTACCAAGCACGCATATGAATCCAGCATGTCAGTTCTCAAAGGATACTCAACTACCTGGTGAAATGAGATGGACAAAATTATGGAGATGGAGATAAAAGTCAAATCCAACAAAAGATTCATGCACAACTTACTATAAAGGTATTCTCTCCAACAACTGATGAATTAGAAATCTGGTCCATCAGAACTTCATAATCTACAAGCATGTATGGAGGAGTAACACTTATATAATCAAATGTCCCATCTTTCCCTACAACAATCAGATACCAATATATAAGAGCCCTACACAAGGAGGTAGAAAAATACAGAAAGTATATCACAAATCAAAAGCAAAATATATGTATATGCAGTTTGATTAAAATACATAGTCATCCAGTTCACAGCTAATTATTAAGTAGAATCTCGAGATACTTGAAGCAAATATCACAAAAACCCCTTATAGATTAGTTCCAAAGAAACAACACTCCAAAACCCAGGTAATTCAATCAAATCTCATCTCATAATTAGAACACTTTTTAATGTTTTAGATCTTTTGCAAACCTCTCTCCTTCATTGGCTAACTGAACACTGTACATTCATTTTTTGAAAACCTCAGTCATCATGAGCCCTTCAACTAAAAGGAGTAAGGTGCTGCGAACAAAATTAAGGTTCATTCTGTGCATAATCTTGAAGGCATGTTGAAGACATGTAGCAATCATATTAAGAGTAGGACATAACCCGAAAGGAAGAAACCACGAAATAATTTTGTTACCTAGGAATCGTTCTGCATCTTTCAGGAATGTTTCAACACGGGCAGTATGTATAACTGAAGCCTCAAGAAATCCAGTTGATTCCAAATTGGGCTGCAGTACATCTGAGACTACCCAAGGATCCATCTCCACAAAGTGAGCCTAAAAATCACAAATTACGCCACAGAGTATTTAAAGGAATTCAAGCAAGAAGCATATGGGACTCAAGCTCTATCCTGAGCTTTAAATAAATTCACAGAGAAACCAAAAACTGATTAGTAATAGTGCACCTCAGAGCATCCTCTGCTGATAGCTTCAATACCAACAGACCCTGTGCCGCTGTACAAGTCTAACCAGCGCCCAGGCCTCAGATACTGAGGACTGCCACCCGCTGCCTGTCTTACAACAGTTCAAATGGGTTAATCCTTGATTACTGAATAGTTTCATTGCAACTACATGATAAGTTAAAACAGTTCAAAAATCACTCACATAGGTCAAACTGAATTAAAAATCCAAGAAAAACCCACCTGTAAAATTGAAAAAGCGGCCCCCTTTACAACTTCCATCATAGGCCGCACATCCATACTCTTTGGTGAGAGCAACTTTTTCCTCCGAGCTGTTCCCCCAAGAACCTAAAAAACAGCCATTGACATCTATATGAAATCCTTCTCCTGTTCTCCATAAGCAAATCCAACAACTCTAACCTTGTAGTCATATAATTAAATAGGTTACAAGAAGTTGGAGCCTTATAATTTACATTGGAACTACATATATGCCAAATTAATACATAATCTGATGCAAATACAACTCTAAAAATCGACTATGTACCAGCTACCAGGTCTAGAAATCAAATCTGAGATACTGAGTCTGGAGAAGTAGAATATAAGTACTGTATGTACTATACTTGAACTAAACTAGTCCAATTCTAATTCCTAAATAACCAACTCCCTCGGGCCGCATTATTTTTCAGTAATTTAAGTGATAAACAATGAGAATTAAACTGCAAAATAATCCCAAACCTGAAGCAATTTGTGTGTCTCTCGCGGTGGCTTCGGCTCCTCTACTGGTTCACTTTTTCCCATTTCTGAGTTTCCTTGCTCTCTTCTCTTCTTTATCTGAGACACAAAATGAACATCACTAAGAAACACAACTCCCCATCCAAGACAATTCTACTTATCTCGCACACGGCACACACACACACACACACAAAAACTAAGAAACACAATCCCGTCCAAGACAATTCTACTTATCACAAAAGCGCGCGGCGCGCCCACACACACACGCGCGCACACACAATGATAATCAAGAGAAAGACTGACCTTCTGAGAGGGTTTGGGTAAGAACGTATCGGGATTAATACCGTACCGCTCAATAAACTCTCTTTTCTTGTCATTATCTACAGTTCCGTTCCTGGGTTCTGACATACAATCAATTCGGACTTCAAAAGATGCTTCTTTTTCCATTTCTCTCAACAAAACCGAAATCTACATGGAAAGAACCGAGTATTATGAGAATTTGCAGGGACTTACTGTTAGAAAAAGTGATAACAAACGGCCGGCGGCCGGAGCTGAGGGTGGGCTTCGACGGCATGCTGACGGCATAGGGATTACGGTGGAGAAAATCAGTTCTTGTAATGTGCAGCGGGGTTGGCAGAATCGCCATTTTTCCTGTGCTTCTAGTTGTAGCTTCGCTGCAGAGTGATGAAGTGATAATAATTAAGCAAGATTTTTCAAGTTCGAAAAATTGACGGCGAACTTGGGCTTTCATTTGGGCCTTTGAAAATTTGGGCTTCGCTGCTGAATTACATGTTGTGGGAATGGGAATTGTTTCCTTTTCTTTCTCTTTTTTTATAGAAAAAAGTTGGGAATTATCCCTTGGGGATGACCTAGTGGTGGAGTGGTGATATCTTGAGGCCAAAGGTCTTAAGTTCGAATCCCACCAATACCACTAGGCGGGATTTACCCAGTGCGCACCTCAGTAGCGGCTGCGGGTTACCTTCGATAAAAAAAAAAAAAAAGTTGGGAATTATCTATATATAATAACAAAAACTAGTTTTTTTTTCGAATTCATTTACGAACTATTAATATGTTATAATATAACTAACTAACTATTGTTATTTATTATTTTATCTTCACTAATTAATTGTATATTATTACAATTTTCAATAAAATAATTAATATATAGGTAGAGCGTAGAGAGAGATTATATCACACTATCTAATGCGTACTATATCATGTTGATAATGTATATTATGCACTAAATGCTATTATGTCTAATATACATTAATAACTACATTTTAGTAATTTCATGTGCTATTAACTAGGAGATAGAACTTCATATCATGCTTGAGAAAAAAACACAACAAATTAGGCATCGATCAGTTTTGCAAATATTGTTCTTGTAAACATGTTTTTGTATATAATAATATATTTCATTTCTCTTTATAAAATTATTAATCCTATGTTGTATTTTTAATAGTTATAATTATTAAATTATTAATTATATCTAGATAGTGATAGTTATTTACATCTCTATATATGTTTGTGTGTGACGTCTTAATACGGATCAAATCCTCTATTGTCATTCATGTTCCACTTGTTGTTCCATAACTGGATATTTTTTAAGATTAATACATCCTAATTGAGCATGGATGGACCATAAATAAAAAAATTAAATTAAATAAAATAATAATAAATTAAAAATTAAAAAAAATTGGAATATGAAATGTCACAGAAAATACAATTAGTGATCTGATGTGGTGTTAATATTTGTGAGCTCTAATTATTGATTTTATTAGAAAAATAAAATTGGGTCGAACACCTCAAGATACGGCGAGTGCGAATTGCAGAACACGTAACATTATGTTTAATATTCTTTTGTAAATTTACTTATTTAATGTTAGATATTCAATACTCCCTCAATTTTTAATAAGTGTCATTATAAAATTTTAATTTTATTTCAAAAAAAATATTATTCTATAAATTTGAGATAGAAAATTCACATTTTACCCATATTTATCCTCATTTAATACATTTAAACATTGATATTTCACTCATTTAATGTATTCACACAAGATGTATCAAGTAATTTAATTAATTTGTGTGCGTTGATCCGAAACTACATTTAATTAGAAACAAAGGGGGTATAATTAGTTATAAATTACTCTATATTGTCAAATAATATTTTATTACAACACAATAAATTTAATTTGTCTCATTTAAGTGCACGACAAATATAACGAGACAATTCAAAAAGTAAACTGTATTACCAATTTATCATCCATAAACGTAAATTGCACGAGCAATATTGTAGTGTTACTAAAAGTTGTATGCAAAATTAACGAAATACTACATTGGATTAATTCTGACCAAATCCACACGTGCACGGTTCAACCACATAACATAACACGTGGTCCACAGCTCCACGCGTAGGCCTGCCCATTTATAAGTTATAAATTAGTAATATAATATTTAAATTAAATTTAAATAAATAATAGTAATAAGTAATAACATCGATCGTGGTAGCCACTGCACCTAATCTCGAACCTCCCCCAAACGCGTTTACATTAGTCTAGTTCATATTAGTCGCCAAACATGGCTGGAACTTCATTTTAATTACACCTAAAAAATCGACAATTTTTTCAACAATATAATATATATTTCTTCATTTTATTTTAATTACTGTTTTCTCTATCTTTATGGGGAATTTTATAATTGTAGTGTGGTCTTTTGGACTAGACTCTAACATTTATTGCAATAAATTATTACATTTCAATATCATTGGCTTGCTACAGAAAATTAGGTATATGTTGCATTTAGTTTCCATCATTTGCAACACACACTTTTATTTTTTTTGCATTATTTTGTTTGAATGACAATATCTCATTGAAAACCGAATTTATTTGTTGAGAAATATAATGATATTTCTACCTATAACAGTAATGGGCAGCATATTTTCATCATCTTTTATATGTTTGTGATTTAATTATGTTGGTTTTTTACAATGCAATACATTAGTTAATGTCTTGATGATTTCAGTTGTTACAAATATATAGTAGTATGGAATATATGAAACATTAAACATTTAATAATCTATCTCAGTAGCTGTTTATGTTTTGGAATTGACGACCATATATATACAAATAAAAATAAAAATAAAGACAAACAAGGTGCTTAAAATAATACATCTTTTTGTCAATATTTAATTAAGTGGTGAAATAATATTAAAATCGGGGCTAAAAAGTTAAACATAGTCTTCCTTCCATCATGACAAATAATAGTTCAAACATCATTGTCAAAGATAATAATCTTACCCAACAATAATCATTTCGAAAAACCAACTCCATCTTTTAAAATCACCAAAAATTAATATAAAAAAACAGATAGACAGCTAATACTTAACAACATGAGTATTGCTCGTGTATTCAATATTTTCAAGAGTCAAATAAATTTTCAAACATATTAATATAATATCTAACAACCCTGCACAAGATGGAATACAATAATGTTACTTTTATGCTTGGCTAGAATGTCACCAAAGCAGCGTATTGCAATGGGCAATAACAAGGTTTATTCTGTAAGTTATTTCATCATGTTTTGTGGTAAAACACCTCTTATTATATTGCATATTAATATTTATATTAAATTATCTAACATTAAGATATTACTTTAAAAAAATAAAAGCAAGATATTGCAAAATAAAGTCACAAAAAATATATACATGGTGTTTAAACACAATCTGATTTCTCTAATACAATACATAAAATTAAAATTAAAAAAAAGGTACTTGCCAACATATATTAGATATAATGACTAGTTTTATAATTATATTAAATACCGTTTAAAAAAAAATCTACGATAGAATTAACAATTATACAATGAAAAATATCACACTGATATGTCACATCTGCATACTTTTTTAGATTTTAAATTTGATTTGATCTCTCTTATATGATATGGTTTTATGCCCTCTAGTTAAACGTATACAACTTTTATAAAAGTAAGATTATTATAATATACCATAATACTCTTTATCATATAAAATCACATCATGAACATATATAATCTATAATAGATAGTATGTATATATTGATACAAAATGTTAATAATTTGCATAAGAATTAATGACACATCATTAATTAGTGGATATTATACAATATTACTTCTCATATATAGGAATTGAATTTGGACGCGAAAATTGTGTCTTTCAATCCTCGTCACTCCTTTACTGTAATATATATAATAACCTGTGTCGAAATTAGTAGTTTTTTTTAGTAGAAAAACACACGTAATTTATAATTAACACGTCATATTTATTTAGAATTTAATCCACAGATCATGCCTAAATTTATAATAAAAATTGTATCTCGTAAATCTTAATATATCTTACAAAAATAATATCTTGCTGCGTTCCAATAATCAGCCGACCAGAAAACTGCGTACGATACTTTACAAGTCAGCACAACTCCTACGTTTTCATTGACTAATCTTCGCTCCGCTTCCTACAAATTCCCATTTTTCAACCTTTTATATACATATATGTATGTATGTAATTTTTTTTGGCGTAGAATAATTCTAATTTATTGAACAAAGAGTTGGGAATTCAATGAGGTTAAGCTCTGGCACCTTTTTGTTCGGTAATTTTTTTTTTCTTCTGCACCAAACAGTAGTTAATTATAGACAGATACCCCTATTTATACACTGAAAGAAACCATTTTTCAGCTTCGAGTAAGATTTTTCTTCAATTTTTGTGATCGGCGCTTGGAATTGGGAAGATGGGCGTTTGTGGGTCGAAGCCAAAAGGGTGTGTGGGGATGAAGGGGAAGTTGAATTTGCAGAAAAAGCGCAGGAATCAGAAAACGACAAGAGTTAAAAAAGCGCATTCTGCAAATAATCGACATCGTGTAGAACCCTCCAAGCAGAAGGATGTTTCTTACAACAGCAATCCTGCATTTCAAGGTTCTGATTTGTTTTTATTTGGGTGTTTGTGGAAATCCAGATTTTGATTTAGTTGAGCAGTTGTTATTTTCGTGTGCAATTTGTGTGAAATGAAATATATATGTATATTTTTTTCTCAGCTGGGAAATGATTGATTTTTAGATTTGTTGGTTATGAATATAAATGCAGTTTTTTTGGTGATATTAGGTTAATCTGGTTACTTTGAGATTTATTTTGACGGTTGAGATTTATGCGGGATTAATATTCTCTTGAAAAATGAAAAAAAAAACAGGTTTAGAAATGCAGGTTTTTTATTTTTCCGGATAATTGATTTTTATGAATTTTATGTGGTTTAGGAAGCAGTGAGGCATGGTTCGATCCCGATGCATTGATTGATTCGGATGGAGAAGATGAATTTTACAGCGTTCAAGATGGTTAGTGCTTAGGCATTTTACTTCTTGTTCGAAAATATATGTTGATGCATTCGCATTTTCTGATGTTATAACACCTCCATTTATATGTATTTTATGGCTTGAAAACTTGCAGATGTATCTCAAGCTGGATCACTATCTAATGTTGTAACTCCGAGGTTTTCGAACCAAGTTATTGACTCTCAGCTCAACTCTGATGATCCTCAAAATGTGGTGAGGGATTCTGATGAGTGTGAGGACGGGAGTGAGACAGGATCATTGCATAGTTGTGGATTTATATCGAATGCCTTGCTTCCTTGTCTTGCTTGTGATGAGTCTTTAGACGGGAAGAAGAAATTGGATGAGTCTTTAGATGTGAAGAAGAAATTGTCAAGTGTAGGAGGCCCAAGCACAAAAAAGAAGTTATCATTTACTCAATCTTTTAAGTGGAAAGAAGGACATGAAAACCCGATTTTATGTAAGTGCCATTGGTAATTTTTTTTACAGTATTGTGAGAACTAGAACTTGGTCATGGTTAATTGAGTTACTATATTATTAGATGGTTTATCTACTGCGTTTTTGTCGAAATGCCTACTTTCCAGCTTCGTTGACCCAAGAAAATGATTAATCTTTGGTGTGTGTTCGTGCATTTTTTTATCTATCAATTGACCTAGTAGTTCGTGCATGTTGAAGTGTTCACTATAAGGCTTATAAGTGTTTCTCTGCCGTGCTAAATCCTTTTTGCTCTCTATCTCAGCATTGGGAAAACCCGCTATACAAAGACCAATAGCCGGTTCCCAGATTATGTGTTCTCCATTAGAGAAAAAAATACCAGAATCTTGGTCAAGGATTGAGCCGAATACCTTTAAAGTCCGAGGACGAAACTATGCCAGGTGAGAGCATGTTATGTTTATTCTGTTATTCCGAACTACCGTATTCGTACTTACTGACATTTACTTTCTACATTTAGTTATAATTCTTTGTTGAAAATCAACTGATTAGGTAATACGTGTTTGACAGGGACAAAAAGAAAGAATTTGCTTCAAATTATGCTGCATATGTTCCTTTTGGAGTGGATGTCTTTTTATCTCCTCGAAAAATTGATCATGTAGCTCGATTTGTTGAACTCCCGGCTGTTGACTCACATGGAGAAGTCCCCACTCTTCTTGTTGTGAACCTTCAGGTACATCTATTGTTCATCGCTATAAATGTACACTATATCCGTCAGTATATTGGCCTATTTCTCTTTAGGTATTCCTATGTTGAAATACTAATATTGGCCTCGTAAGAGACGTCTGCTCAGGCATTGAATTTGAGATGATTAGTAGTTTACTAACTTTTTTCATCCTTCCTCTGTGTCAGATTCCACTTTACCCTGCAACAATTTTCCAAAACGAATATGATGGGGCAGGGATGAATTTTGTTATCTATTGCAAGCTTTCGGAGAACTACTCAGAAGATCTTCCAGTTAATTTTCGAGAAAATCTCAAGGTAAGGAGGCGATATCTCTGATTCTCATACCCGTAGCTATTATTTTACTTGCTAACAACATTAATCTTTTTATGAAAGCAAAAAGGTGAATCTTTTTTCCTTCTCTGTGTTAAGCAGAAAATAATTGCCAATGAGACTGAGAAGGTCAAGGGCTTTGCCATTGATACGAATGTACCATTCCGAGAAAGATTAAAGATCTTAGGCCGAGTGATGAACGTTGATGACCTTCAATTAAATTCAGCAGAGAGGAAACTTATGCATGCTTACAACGAGAAGCCAGTTCTTTCACGTCCTCAGCATGAGTTTTACTTGGTAAAGTTTTATTTTTCTTTCGATGGCTGGATTCTTTCGACACTCTCTAAATATCTTCATCATTTCATGCTGTATATTGATATGGTGTCATTTACTTCTAGGTTTAAATGGGTTCAGATCGGATTTGGATTAAATTAATATATCAATCACTCATTTGATGAAATCATAGCGATGTTGTATACATATCACACATTTAATTTACCTTGTACCATATCTCTTAGGATTAGAAGGTTTCATTACTAAAATAACCTTATCACGATTGTCGGGTTATCACTTTTGAGGATAGCTTGATTAATTTGCATCTTCAACATTTCAAGTCTAGCTCGAGCTCTAGGTGCAACTGAAACCTACAAGAGCTCCAATCTAAGCTACTATATCTATGCTTGTGTTTTTTGACCACGAGAGCTGATCATACAATCTATGCAGGGAGAAAACTACTTTGAGATCGACCTGGACATCCATAGATTCAGTTACATTGCACGGAAAGGGTTTGGAACATTTCAAGACAGACTCAAGCACTGTGTCTTCGACTTTGGTCTGACAATTCAGGTTAGATACTCGAATCCATCCAAATCAGACTAAACCTCACTAAACACACTCAGTTTTTCACCTTTTCGTGCAACGTGATGCAGGGAAACAAACCCGAAGATCTACCAGAGTGTTTGCTATGCTGTCTACGACTGAAGGAAATTGACTATGCTAACTATTGCCAACTGAGCTGCTGACGAGGTAACACTTGCCTCAATGCCGCGATATTTAAGCTTAGGGCAGAACCTATTCGCAGACAAGTTTCTTTTCTTTGCTGACGGCTGAGTTCCAAGATATTGGTGTCTATTCAACTCTACAGGTGCTGATATCTGAGTGAGTGTACAGAAATTGCAACGAAACTACACATTTTTTTTTCAAGTTTTTATAAAGAATGACACCCTCCTAATTCTAGGTTGGGTATTTATGTTATAATTCTTGTATTCTTCGTTCATATTCCCAGGCTGAGCATCATTCCATTAATAAAAAAGACAAAAGGATCAGTTTGGATTCTATGTTGTATTGTTATATCTCGTATTTTACTTCATCACAAAAACTTGTGTGGGACTATCTCACATCTCACAGGTCCAGATCTGAAAAACATTACTTATATCTGGTGGTATATTTGTAATTTATTAGTTTTTGGATTCGGGTATGGGTATGAGTACGTCTTACAAATCTTGACTCGTTAGATGATCTTGCACAAAATTTTCGGATATATAAATAATGGTGCATGGAATATATACTGTTATGTAATGGGAGATCCAATTCATCAAAAGATGAAAATTTATGTAACAATTCCTTTTATTTACAAATATTTACATACCAAGATTTTGAGGAACACAATGCTCCGTTCTTACATCAAAATCACAAAGTAGGTGCTAAATATTTTCAACAATCGTCTACAAGTATGTCCAAATCAACAACAAATTGCCAAAAAAATTGAAAAAAAAGGGGAAAGAAAAGATAGGCATGCATCTATACCGGAAAGGCAGCCTCATTCTGATGGTAAAATGGCTGAAAAAATATATAGCCAAAGATAACTCCATGCAACAATTGATTCATGATAAAAGGCCTCTATGAGGCTGGTGATCGAACGCAATGCACGAAAATCGAGAGAAAAGCGCACCTGTGGGCTTTACGTTCTGACCTAGACGGTGGTGGTGAGTCATGCTCAGAAGTGTTGGAGAGATTGGAATCTGAGATGTAATACTGATACCTGAAATCCCGGGAATTCTCTCGGGTAGGTGCAGGTGGCTTCACTTCTGGGATTTGAACAACGTTTTTATCCCATATTCTGCCCGAAGATCCCTGCCTCCGGAATGAACATGAAGATCTTTGTAACGTGTTCATGGCTACGAGGTTGATCTACCGTTGTGTATTATGGTTTTTTTTGTTTTTGTTTTTTAAGTTTTGCCTTTTTCTTTGAACTTTTATTTTTTCTTTTCTTTTCTTTTCTCCCCTTCAAATTTTTTTGTCTCCCCGCAACAGAATATAACGGTTATCTGACTTGGTTCAGTTGATCTGATGGTTTGTTGCGAATGGTTTCGATGATAACAAAAGGTAACACGTGTATAAAATAATGCCTCTTATATGATATCTATTTTTAATTCGAATATTATTAATACAAATATATACTATATTGTATTTTTGTTCTTAATTTGGTGGCTTCTATTTATTTATTGAGTTGCAAGTTAGTTGGGCTGGTAAATTCCAAAATTTTAATCTATTTTACCCTAAAACACAGTCTCTCTTTCTCTCTCAATATTTTCAATTCACACAATTCATTTATTCATAATGTCATCTTATACACGTGACTTGTAACAGCATTGCAGGAACATGAAAGGAGAAATGCTTGCGAAATTGCTTACATATGTGACAATTGATGCTAGACAACAGATGCTAATACTCAGACATAAGCTGCATAGTAAAAGAAATGCCTCATTTCCTAATCAAGAAATTAAATAAAAAAGCAGTTTCATAACATCAGTAATCGTAGTTTTCATCAAAAATCTCAGGAAACTGAAGCCTCATTTCCATGTCACGTGCCAACATATCTTCCACAAATGTATCTGCAGCAGATGAACTACACTCCTCAACAATCTGAGCAGAATTCCCACTGCATTCATCTCCACAACCAAGATCTCCATCTTCTTCCACTATGACTGGCACTGCAGAGTCATTTTTGAATCCCCCCAAAATGTATTCGTTGCAGGAAAAGGGAGGCGAAGGAACTGTTTGAGCTCGAGAGGTCTCACATGAGGGTGATGATCCGCAGCCAAAACGCGTGACACTCGAAGATGGAAAGCTATCAGCAGCAGAGGAGGCCTCATTGAATAAATGCACATTTTCTTGATTGATGGCTTGGATGCTCTTGCTCAAGACGTCGTAGTTGGTGAAGTGATCGATCTTTTGAGTTCCGTTTTCTTGAATCCAGAGGGCAGTGGAGTTCTGGAGAAAAGGGTTCCTGTTTCTGGAGATAGGAGAGCCACTGATCTTTCCATATTCACTGAAAAGTTGAGAAAAAGGCTTGTGTGTTATGGGATCAATCCCCATTTTAGTCAGCTTTTTCTTCAGTTTTGTGTTCCAGTAGTTCTTCACATCGTTGTCTGTTCTCCCTGGCAGCCGTCTGGCTATCAGAGACCATCTACGATTTAATTGCCAAAAAAGATGTTAAGCTAAGCTTGTATATGCCATTGTCTGCACAAAAACCTTAAATTTTATGATATTAATTATGTTCCTTCAAACAGCATTGTCTTGTCTGAATCATCATGGACTTAAAACCAAAACTAAAGAACAGAACTACTGGTTTCTCAGAAATGACATTAACATATATGTATATATATATAGGGAAACAACAGGATGGATGGATGGATGGATCTAGTGGATGGAAAGCAGTAGTGTATATAGAGAGGTGTACCTGCTGCCAATGGTTTTGTGCATTTCAAGAATGCATTCCTCTTCTTCAGGTGTGAAACCGTCGTGCTTGAGATCAGGGCGTAGATAATTAGTCCATCTTAATCTACAGCTCTTCCCACATCTGTTAAGGCCTGTACAAAACCTCAGAAAGAGCAACGACCACAGAGATTTGTATGTTTTTATGCATGTAAGAAAGTAAATATACCTGCTTTCTGAGGGACTAAGGTCCAGTTGCCGATTCCATGGCTGGCTACATATGCAAGAGTTTTGGCGTCTTCTTCGGGTGTCCACGGCCCTCTTTTGACGTTTGCTTTGTCGCAGCAAGGCGGCCTCCCCATGGTCGTCTCAGAAATGTGTGTTTCTTAATTTGCCTGAAAAATGAAAGGGAGACTGATGTAATGATGATGTGATTTCACGGCTTCATGAATAAATTTGAAGGGAATTATAAATTTAACAAGTGAAGGAGCATGAACTGCATGCATCTCTCTCCAATTAACAACAATTGCATGAGCTTTGTCAATGAATCACAAAAGAAAAGAGTACTGTTTGACATGATATGAAAAATGAAGCATGCAATCCCCCCCTTCTCTCTCTCTCTCTCTCTCTCTCTCTCTCTCTCTCTCTCTCTCTCTCTCTCTCTCTCTCGTGTGTGTGTGTGTGTGTGTGTGAGACATAAATTGATAAACACACGCTAGGCCCAGTAGTATTATCGAGATTGAATATATATATATATGGAGGTCATTATATCTGTTACCAAGTTTCAATCATATTAGATGAGTATCAGATTCTGGCGTCTTTCTGCATGAGTATCGTGAAGCATACGAGATCTTTTATTTCAAATTGTGTTTCTTCTTCTAACATTCGTCATACAATCACACATGTCTAGAAGGGATCAATCACTTGCAAATAAATTTGGAGACGCTAGTTAAATCTCAATATGTTCTCGATTTATGGATGATGAAAGTTTGACTGTATTGCTTCATCTACATGTCCAGTACAATATCTTCTTCTCTCATGTATACAACTTATAAACTAGTTCTAGTTTATTTTTCGAAAATCAGGCCAAGTAAACGTTTACTAAGAGGAGCAGGCCTTGCAACTCTTCCTACAATAACCGGCAGCATTATCATTGCCAACCATGTACAGAGGATTCTTTTCACATTCGCCTCTAAGAGCCCATGCGGGGCAGTTTGGATCCTCGTCGACACAATTACTAGTGTTCCGCTTGGCTGGTGCCATATCAAAAGAGCGCACATGAATCCACTTGGT
Organism: Perilla frutescens; assembly: GCA_026008535.1. NCBI lineage: Eukaryota > Viridiplantae > Streptophyta > Magnoliopsida > Lamiales > Lamiaceae > Perilla > Perilla frutescens. Next base: position 68,478,175 of record BRKX01000005.1, read on the forward strand.
TGCAGACCATTTCTCACCTTCAATGACGGGGCAGCTACCATGCAAGCTTGCAGGATCAGTAGTAGCATCGGGGTGAAGACTGAAGAACAATAGAGCATCACCTTTCCTAGGTTGCACTGTCCGAAGGAGCAAACAAGAAACCGAGTTAGCAACAAATTTCAATCACGTTTTTCATATCTACAGACTGACACTGTACGTATAATCTCTCCTGAATGGATGCTCACAATGCATCAAGATAAGGAGCAAAACACGACGACTGATGAAGTTAAAGATGGCACTTTGTAGACAAAATCGAAGTTTTGTAAGATTATAAGATAACATGGCACACTTTTTTGTTTTTCATTTTCACGAGCAACATCTTCAGTAGATGATGGGACAAATCCACCGACATACAACACTGTGGCAACAGGTTTACCTGCATAGCCTTGTTTGGCGCAATCAGACCAGTCGTCACCCTTTGGCTGTTTATCTTTAATCTGCATTTACAGTGGAAATTAGCCGGGGGGGGGGGGGGGTAGCTAAGATCAACATTACGAGCCTACTACAGGAAGAAAAGACGGGGAGAAAAGGAAAATTCTAGAAGTATATCTCACAACGGAATTAGGAAAAACTGTTTCTCCACCCTTTGCCACATCTGATAAATACATAAGTACAGTAGCGATGCGGTGACCTCCCAATTCTAGATTAGCCTTGTCATGAAAATAATCAAAATGTGGCTCATACTTTTGGCCGTGCTCATAATGCAAAATCTGCATAGCCTCCCCATTCTCTACATAACAGATTTATAATAGCAAAAATTAAGTCTTAATTGAATGGAGAATACAAAAGTATACTAAAGAAGCTGTTAATTATTACCTACAGGGAGGAACGTCCATGCAGAAATTTTCTCCTCAACACCAGCTACTATTTCATCCTTCATGAAAAAGAAGTCCGCATGCATCATCAGGGGATATTAAAAAATATATTCAGCTCAAATCGAAGTTGACATTTTAACTTCCAACAGCCAAAATGTGGAAATTTTGAATATAACGAACTGCAACTGAGTTAAGATCAAATAATACATGAGACAATTAACATAAAATACCATGCTTGCATGCTAACCGGAGAGCTTATAGGACATAAAGGCTGATCAATAGATATAAGAGTGCAATTTTCAATGATTCTGTGTTATGAGTTAAGTTTCCACACGAGCACTGGATTGGTATCCTTTCAAGTGCTACCAAGCTAAATGAGGAAACAGAAGGCTGGCAGTCAAGCGGTAGCACACTGCAGGATAAATTGCATTTAACATCACATAGCACCAACCTAATGCGACATGCAGTCTCTTACTGCAGTTTAAAGCAGCATGTAAACTTACATTTGATGTAAGTTAAATCAAGGATAAAAAATGTTGAATTTCATCATAACAATAACAGTATGACAAGTGAGAAAAGTGAAGCTGAGACGTGCATAAGAAAAGGTAGCACTGATGCTGAATCAAGATAATCCACTGTTACAGCTCCTGAAATAACACATCCACTAAAAAAGAGTTTCAGCTTGAGATTCAATGTTGGAGAACCCTACTTTACTTTTTCTTTTTTCCTCTCTCATAATTTTTCCTCTCTTTTAATCCGTTTCTGACTTTCTGTGTGCATTCTAGCATGAATAATTATATCATAAGGAGGGGTGAATCCATGTTTGGCTCTCCAAAGCTTATCTTCGGACCAGTTACAAATTTCATCAATGTGAATGAAATGGAATGCAGAGATCCGAAGTCCAAATGCATAAGGAAACTGCCTACCAATGTTAGGAAGAGCAAGAATTGCACCATTCAAGAAGTTTTCAACACCCGGTGAAGATTTTGCATTGCTTAAGCTACCAGATACAAACTTAACAGATCATTATATTGTACCCCGATTCCATTTGAAGACTGTTCAAAAGACAGGTGGGAAGCGGTTATCGGTTTTCATGCAACGAGTTGTCTGTCTACATGCATAAAGCATGCTAGATAACATAAAGTACACCAGTTTCTCAAAGTTCAAGTAAAACATGGAACAATATGATGCTTGCAAGCCTAACCCCTCACATATGAAGCACTGGAAACAAACATTGATACAACAAAGCCATAAAAGGCTAGCATATTCACAATCATGTATTCAATTATAAGAAAGCTGTATAGCCTATGTGCCATTGATGCTATGACATTAAGTTGTTCAAAAATTTCATTACTGACAATTTCTTGAATCAAGTGCCAACAATTATCGGTTTCACTAACCTGATACTTCCTCAGGAACATGCCAGAACTCGTCCGGACTTCACTCTCTATACTCTTGCCAGATTCATTGTCAGCTACCATAGATTTCTCCAGCTTATCCTTAGCCTACTCACACAAAATCCACCAAATCGACATCAATCAATAACGAGCCCATCAGAACTTTTCCTCAACCGAAGATTAATCAAAAAATACAGGCAAACGTGTACATATACTGTAGCCAATGCCAGAATGCAACAAAGTAAGGAAAATAGAGTCTTTTTTAAATAACGCGAAGTTAATCATTTTTTAAGAAATTTAATTGATACATTCATCTTTAAGCGTCAATATGCAAGAGAAGGCAAAACGGGCTAACCAGATTAATGAGATGATCACATTCCTTCTCAGTCAGAAAGCCTCTGTGCAAAAAGGCCCTGTAAAGTACAAATTGACATGAAATCCCAATCAACAATTAGCAAAGAAAATAATCACAGACACGATTCACGCAGAATTTAACCCAGACATCAATATAAAAAACCACAATTATTAAAAATAGAACCTGGGACTCCATGAGATTTGGGTGACCCGGGTTGGATCCAACGCAGCCGAAGCAGGACCAGTTTTCATTCTTAAAAATGATTCCTTTCTGATTATATATCAAACCCAAAAATGGGGGAAGAGAGAGAAGGAAAAAATAAAAATCAGCCGTGATCTACATTCTATAACAATCAAGAAAAACACACAGTTGAAGATAGATGAGCATACCCATGAGAGGATTGCACAAGAAAACACAGAGAAATTAAAAGAAACAATCTTGGGTCCATCGATTGGAAAAATTTCGAATCTTTTCTATTATTTTCTGAAATTTCTCGGTTAATTTGAGGTAATTAGGCAGAATTTTGGTAGGGCTATTATGAATTTGTGCTAAAATTCAAGAAAACGACTTGGACTGAGTCTTTCTCCGCAATACTGCAGTTGTATTTATTCGCCGATAACTGATTCCAAGAATTCTTACAAGGGGTCGCCCCCCGTTTTTTTTTTTTTGAGTTAATACTTCGTAACTTCTAAAACGAAAAATAAAATTGATTTAAATTCATAGTTAAACCCCATCAATCTTTATTTCTTTTGGAGAATCTTGTGTCAAATAACGGATCAAATATATTTCACACAATTCTCAATAAACCTAAAATTTAAAAGATATTTTAAATCATAATAATGATATAATCAACCTTCATTAATACTTATTAATTAAAATTAAAAATATTTAGAAGTCTAATGACCAAGAATCTCGTTTTATTCACAGAAGATTCTATAATAACTCTACAATAAGGATACTTTATACGTAGAAAAAAATGTGTATAACTAATAGTGGAATCATATTTTTTTGGCGGGTTGCACTACTAAGTGATGGAACGATGATTTCGTGTTTCATTTTTTTTTTTCGTCAAGTTAAGTTAATGATGTCATATTGATATTTTTATTTCATGCTAAATAAGATAATTCAGAATATTTCCTTAAAAATAATATATATTAGTGGGATTTTTTAAAAATATATATATAAATTGACGTACTATATATAAAAACACAATTTTAACAAAATATTTTATATACATGAATGAAATAATTGACTTAAAATAAAATGAAATAATATAAATATAAACATACATTTAACAATGTCATCTCATGTTTATAAAAATTCTTAACAACTTTAAATAAGAATAACTCATTCGTTTTAAATTCAATTGACTCGAATAATATATCAAATTAAATATTTTTTCATACTCTTTTATTTAAGATGCATATTGCATATGTTTGTTCGAACGAAAATTAATGAAAAATACAAAAAAAAAAATATTTTTCATGCGTATACAAGTAGTAACAGTCAGACATTGCTAACATGGTACTACATTATTGCTAATATCGTATATTTATGTTGCTAATATGAAATATTTTAATTTATACACGATATCCGACTTTGAATATACAATTGCTATCATATGAAAATAATTAAAGCATGAAATTATATATAGTGAAAAGTTAGTTTAGTTTATTTTTCAACAACAAAAATCAAAAAATATGTATGACCGTTTGATTGAAGGCTCGCGAGTGGGCAGTCGCCCAGTTGTGCTGGCCCGCGACCCCACTTGCGGCTCTAGCCCGTGGGTCTTCTCTGGCTCGTTTCCATCTTGTTTTCGACTCGATTTCTTCAACACATGATCTCAAGACATCATCCACTATCTCTTGTCCAAAAACACAATAAAATAGGGGACAAAACCCACAAATATCAAAACATATACCAAACTCCAAGAACGAGTGAAATCCAATTAAACTAGGATAAAAATACGAGTAAATCAATATAAAATACACAACTAAATAGCACTAAAACTAGTGTAAAATTCGAGTTTATCAGACTTTATAATGCTAATAATTCATTTTGTAATGCTAATAAAAACTTTTATAATGCTAGCGAGACGTACTATAATGCTAACAAATTTTGATAAATTACTAATCATCGTAATGCTAAAATTAAACATAGTAATGCTAATATCTTATTTGATATTACCAAAACTAGTCATAGTAATGCTAATAAATCATTCATCATGCCAATACTCTAATAACAAATATTTTTATAATGATGACATACTATTTTTATAATGCTAATATTTCATTTTGTAATGCTAATAACAACTTTTGTATAATGTTGATGTAACGTACTGTAATGCTAACAAATTATGGCAAATAACACGTGTGTACAGTAATGCAAAAAAACAATCTGCAGAAAATCAATAGACAAAAAATAATATATCACCGAATTTGTATTTATATTGAAAAATAAAATATTTTTAGGTTTAAAATAAGTAAAATGCTAGATATTGTGATAATTAGTAATATAATATTTCATTTATTTTTTCTTTTACCTTTTAAAGATACTTCATTTTGTTTTGACATACATCAAAGTCTGATATTTCCAAGAGTACTCTTTCGTTCCCTCTCTCATATTTTAATTTGATTGAATGTAATTCAAAGATCTTACAAAGTTTCATAAAAGAAACAATTTATTCAGACTCTCCCAAAAGGAGATCACCAAACATCAGATACAAATACAAATTCCCCCTCCCCCAAAGGCGATATCATTTTTTTTTCAGTCGAGATGGAGGATTGAGATTCATACTCAGGTCACTCATCATTACAAACGGCATATAACATCACATTGCTATCACTGCTCAATTACAAATTCACCTTTTAATGTGAAGAACCGGGTCAAGAGTTATAGGAGCAACGGCGGGATCATCGACAATGGCATCAAGATCCTTCTCGTGACCTCCTAGGTATGCTCTAAGAAAAGCGACCACCGCCCCTCCGACAGCTCTCCTCATCGGTTCTCTCGAACCTTCACAGCTCTTGGCGATGAAAGTTCTGACAATATCAAGGAGCAGCACATTGTCGTCCATCATGTCGAAATGGCCATACTCCGTCGCAAGAAAGTAGCAAACCGGCGGCTTGCTCTCGTTGAAAAACTCTGAGTGGTTCACCCCATCGGGCGCGCATGGGGGTACGACCCCCTTGGGTTGGTCACTGTACCCGGCCCCGACCACGGCCACAGGGATCGACATGTTGAAGCATCGGGGAATGTATTGGAGGATTCTAGGCGCGGATCGAATCGAAGGGGAGAGGCCCCCCACCGGGTCGATTCCTATTACTGCCTTGAATTTTTGGGGTGGGGGTTCTCTCACCGTCCGTGGTGATGTTTTCTTCTTCTTCTTCTTCTTCTTCTTCTTATTCTGCTTACGGGTTTGATCTCCAGTTTCTCCTAATGCCAAGGCGAAAGCGGTCTTGCCACCCCTGCTGTGCCCTGAAACCACCAAATTGTCCTCCACATCCGGGTAAACGTTGTTGTAGTTATTCTCCTCCAGCGCGGTGGAGAGCTCTGTCGATACCCACTCTGTCACTGCAATTCCTCTCTGAATTTCCTCGGAAATCGAAATTTCCAAAAAAAATCCGTACAACTGCTCAAGAAAAGAAAAAGAAAAAAAAAAAGAGTGTACGTAAAACTACTTTAAGGAGGGAAAACACATGATATTTTAGAAAAGTTATAAATATTTGAATCTTTAACCTAGCTGTATTAAAATAAACATAAATACCAAAACAAATTTTTATATATACAAAAACATACATAGATCCTACTTTTAGCAATATTTGAGTTTTTCGGTCAAAACACACATTCCCAATATAGTAAGGTCAATAAATATATATCATACATAATATAATATATTATATTTTACACACACATATAGCATTTGAAATCGTCTATTGCACATTTCGTGTTGCATTCCGTATTGCACACTCGATTTTCTTCGTTTTTTTTCAATTTTTTTCTCAAATTTCAATTTCTTATGCTTTAGTTTAATTTTACACTTATTATTTAGGGTTCATCCTACCCAATTAGGTTTTATATATATTTTTAGACTTTAATTTTTCAAATAATCAATTAATAATTCAAAATTTTAAATTAAATAATAATAAATTACAATGCATCTTAATTGGGTTTGATGAATTCTAAATAATAAGTGTAAAATTAAACTAAAACATAAGAAATTGAAATCAAGGAAAAAAATTGAAAAAAAATTAAGAAAATCGAGTGTGCAATACGAAATGCAACACAAAATGTGCAATAGAAGATTTCAACTGCACATATAGTGCCTAATACAACCAAATCATATATATATATATATATATATATATATAATTTCTTATAATATATCAAATTAAATATCAACACATAATACTATACAATAATATTATTATTTATATCTATATATTAGTTTATATTACACATATAATAATATAATAATATGATGATTGTTTTTAATAAATAGTCCATTAATAAATTATTTTATGCAATTCATTCTCAAGCATGGTAATTAATTAATTAATTAATCCTCCTTGCATAGATTTACTTAATTGGTATATGGCTCTTAAAAACATAGCTATACGTCTATATACATAATTTATTAATTGCCACAACATATTTTAATATATTACTTATGTAATTATCGATTTTTTTTAAAAGATGCTTGACATAAATCATGCACCACATTCTTCACCTCCCTAATTGTGTCTTAATTTTTATCTTATTTAAGAATTTAGAGAAATAAAATATTTATATTTATAATTTGGACTAATAATATATGTAGTTTGTGTAGGTGAGAGAAGAAATGATAGAAAATTATTTTAATTATATAAGTTTTAATATATTATATTATATACATGGAAAATTATATAATCAACTGAATTAAATTTTAATTAGATAATTAGACTAATATGTATGTATGTATATATAGTGGTAGATCTAGAAAAAAAATTTAGGGGGCGGTGAAATTGTTATATGACAGAACCAATTTTTTTTAGGGGCAACACTAGTTAGTATATGACGAAGCGACCGACTTTCGAATTTTGTTATACGGTTGAGACATAATGTTATTTCACTAATGCACTAAATATTTTTCTTATTCCGAGAGTTGGCAATAGTCCACACTTTTAACTTTTTTTTCTAATTTTAATAATGTAAACTAATATGTAACATTCAAGAATTGAAACTTTAATTTCGAAATTCAATCCTATTTTTTTGATTATATTATAATTCTTAAAATTCATAATCAACCTCTAATAAAATATTTAATAAATATTAACTTCATTAAAATTAAATGAAAAAGATACTTGTACGATTTTATTTTAAAACATCTATATATTCTACGTAAAAATAGAAAAAAGTTTAATAAAAAATAATTGACATTTAATCAGAATTAATACGGAGTATAAATTAAAAATGAATTAGAATAAATAAACAATATGTATTCCATATAAAAAATATATGTATCAAACTCAACACAATTTTATACTTTAGTAAAAAAAATAAATTAATTGGGAGGGCAAAATATGAACTTCTCTCAATCTTACAATCTAAAAATATACTCTCTCCGTCCCATAATTATAGTCCATTATTCCTTTTTGGGATGTCCCAAAATTATAGTCATATTCTAAATTGGGATTGTATTAAAATATTCTTTTACAAATATAACCATATTTAATATAGTATGAATGCAATTAATATAGTAAAAAATAAGGGCAATATAAGATAATTATTGTAAATTGTATATTTTCAATACATATTAAATGTGATTTCTTAATCTGTGTGAAAAAGGGAAGTGGACTATAATTATGGGATGGAGGGAGTACTATTGATATCTTTTTATGAATTATGTATTGCAATGTATATATTATTCTAATAATAAACGTAATTAATGAAATTAAGTTTCATTGATCACGAATTAATATATTTATTAAATAATTTTACGGTTATAAAACAAATAACGGCCAATCATATATCTAAATTAAAGATTGCATTAGTTAAGTTTTTTTTTTTTTATCATTAATTGTGTTAATCTATATAACAGAGTTTCTGCAACCTATGTTTTCCCGCTCAATTGGCAGAGTACATGTTAGTTCAATGCATAGAATCGTATCATATATTAATTTTATAATATTTCTATAATTAATTAATTGGCAAAGGGCATTTATTTGGAATGTATTTATTTGTATTTATTGGCCATTAATTAACGTCCACAAATCATGTAAATTATAAAAAACATACCATAGTTAAAGTATAGAAACATGCATATATTATGTGATATTAATTAGTCAAATTTAATCTATACTTCTATATATACTACTATATCTAGACAAAAAACATTCGCCCAAATGAACTTTCCTGAAATTGATTTCTATATTTTATATTTAGCCTTTATATAATATAAATGTGTGTATGTCCTGTACCAAAAACTTGTCTATATATATATTTCCTTAATTAGCTAATGATTTGCCAGATTTTAAGAAGAGACTTACTGTCATTTATTAACGTCAATATTGGCACAATAAAGATTAAGATTTTAAATTTGAATTGCAAATCCTGTTGTTTTGTTCCCATTATTATTTTTGTCCCAATTTTGTAAATCCTGTCATTATTATTAATATGTGTTTACTGAATTAATTACTTAATTATTAACCATTTACATATTATATTACACGCTTAATACCGGAAAACTTGTGCATGCAAATTTTTTATTTGATGGAGATGTCTAATGGCCTTGCATCCATTCACTGCTGCCGGTCATTTTCAAGGCCCTTTGGGTCCGATAAATAAAGGTTGCAAAACTAATATATAGTTCTCCCCTTTATAAAATATTATGCAATACAACAATGTATATGTTATATTATTTTTTTAAAATATTTGATGATAAATAATAATGTTCATGACGCTGCAGTCTTTGTTAGTACAAATAAAATAATAAAATTACTCTTAGAGACTAATAGTTTTGCAGCAGCACAATGTGATTTTTCTTTATTAAATAATTTTCACTCATTGAATCTGCCTTTGTTTCAATTAATTTGTGAAACATGTCATTTAATTAATCTATTTTACATTTTCCTACGTACGTACAATCTCCATATGGAAAGATAGTAGAAGTATTTTGCCCTTGAATGCATTTTTCATCGTGAGGTTAGTGTGTGCACTCTAATTGATTTAATTATGACAGCGATATAATATAAATAAATTGTGAGTGGAAATTGTTTAATTTTATTCATCCTTCAATTTAGAGTACTGCATTTTGTTTGATAAATGGAGCAGTACTCTTGTTTATTTATTTACTCAATTTTGAAATAAAGAAGAAGATCGATCGAGACTGCTATCGAGCCTGCTTTGCAATGGTTGGACTCAAACCTATTTGTAGAGGGAGCTTCAAATTGTTTGCAACCCAATTCTCTCCAAGATCAAAGAAGTAGATTGATTGAGATAACATAAAGATTGGCAAGATTGTGTGTGTGTGTGTGTGTATTTTAAATATTTATACTTTGCTGACAAATTAATGTTTAATATAATGAAATATTTCAAATTTATGATAAAATTTATAAATTTGTAAATTTTTTGATATAATATTTTATTCTATTTAAATATTTTGTGAATATTTATTTTAAATTATTAGGTACATTTCGGAGTTGAATGATGTTTTATTCGAATATAAGTACCTATGCTATTGAAAAAAATATCATGGCTTAAGTGAGACAAATATGTCAACTATATATTAAAAAAAGAAATATAAATATTATTAAAGTGAGGAATGAATCTTATTTTTGGAGGACGAGCCCCTTTGACTACAAAGTTGATGCTTAGGGAATATGTAATTCTTTCTTAATTGTTGAATGCATTTTCATGTTTTTCTAGATTTTTTATTTTCTTATTATTATTTTATGTCGAGTGAAATCGCATCACTACTGGGTGCAAATCTCACATTAGAGGTAAACCACACTTGGTGTTCATGGTGAGATTATAACTTAGACTTTTGACTTCAAAATAACACAACTAGACCATCTCCAAGGGAACAAGATAACATATTTCAACCATAATTCATAACATAAAATTATTAAATTGAATTTTTTCAGTGTTTACTATTTCTGGTACAATTCTCAAAATCCAATATATATATATATGAATGTCATTAAAAGACCTAGACTACAATTATATGATATTACATAACAAAAATTTAAGTATACGATTTAAAAAATGTTTTAAACGTGCTTATAAATTTTGTTTGAAAAATACATACACAGTTGTATATATAAAGTATCATTTAGTAAAAAAATTACAATTATTTTGTATTTTATAGTATTAATATTACAACAAACATGTCTATTACGCCATTAAACTTTAAAATTAAAGTGCACAAAATAATTTCATACATGGCACGAGAGAAATACTAGTTAGACTACAAATAACAGCCATCACTCCAATCATCCAACCAACTCAATCACTTCAATATGTAATTAATTTATCTCTCTTCCACATCATCAATATTCATCTAACTCAACCACATCTATTTTGCATGTTTTATCCATGACCACCCAACCACAACATTATATATAATTATTTTATTTTAAGATTAAAATATTACTTGTAATAAAAATAATATAAATGAGTGTGATTTATTGTTTGGATAAAATAGTCAATATAAAAAAAATATTACAAACTAAAATTATAAAAAATAAAATCACACCAATTAAACAACATTTCCTAAAGTTACATAAAATAAAATAACACTCATTAAATGGCATTTCCTAAAATTACATAAAATAAAAAATTATTGTTTGGATATACAAAAAACTAAAGAAAAAAATAAATAATTTTAAAGTGTATTGAAATATAGAAAAATTGATGTCTATTTACAGAGAATAAAAAAATATGAATTTTGGTATATATATATATTTTTTATCATATTATATAAAAGATATACCAATTTTATCTGTATATCTAAATAAAATTGATAAACTAAGAAAATTGAGATAAATGCCTCCATCTTATTGGCCAAATGCATGGTTGCCATGAAACCATAAATGGTCACAAATGAGTGTCGGTAGGGATGTCAACTTTACCCGTAGGGTAAAATTACCCACGGGTAAACGGGTTATAGGGGCGCGGGTAGTACCCGTAGATTCGGATAACGGGTAGGGTACTATCCGTACCCGCTAAATTTTCTTAGGGTAAGGATAGGGTATGGGATTAAGGTTTTACCCGATTATCCTAACATATTAAATATATATATATATACATACATACTTTTTTAATAATCTTCTAGTTTTATTGTTATGGTGCATCACAAAAATTTGATTTTTTTGTATTGGTTATATTTTGACAAAAGAACTCATCTATTAATTTATTTTTTTTGTATTTTTGAGAATTTTTTTATTGTGATATATTATTAATTAAATAAATCTAAACGGGTAACCCGTTTTACCCGCGGGTATCCGATTACCCGTAGGGTAATATCCGTACCCTACCCACTATAAAAAATAGGGTAATAGGGTAGGGTATGAGTAGGACATTTTATGTTAGGGTAGGGTACGGGGAAGGCATACCTGTACCCTACCCTACCCATTGATATCCCTGAGCAGGGCCGATCCTAATGTTTTGGTAGCCTGAGTCGAGGTGAAAAATGAGGCCCCATTTTCTCTTATAATTTAATAAATAGATTAAACAACACATCATATACAAACATTTATATTATGGAGTTTAAATACAACTTGCCTAATAGTTTTAGCACCAAAATTTTTTAGTCAAGTTTTTCCTAATGTTTCTTTCTATTTTATTTTGAGATATTATTTTTATTATTATAATATATATTTAGATTTATGATTATAAATTGAAAAAAAAATCGGATTGTTCTTTTTCAATATATTTTTTTCTATTTTTTTTTTTGAGATTTTAACATTATAATATATATTTAGATTTAGAATTAGAAAAAAAAAGGAGAGTAGCTTCCAAAAACTGATTATTATATTTTCATAATCTTTACAGAATTAGAAAAAAAAAAAAGAAAAAAAAGGTGGGCATTGGAACTAGCGGTGGTTAGTTGCGGCTCATTTAATAGGAATAATTTTTTTTTAAAAAAAAAAAAAGAACTGAAAAACAATTAAAAGTACAACTTTCGAACTTGAGCTGATTTCGATCCTGGGCCTAATGCTCCATTTGAAATGAAATAACCACTATGCTAAGTTCAGATTGAATAAAATTTTGCAACTATATATAAATATATATATATCATAGAAAATCTGGGGCCCCTAATTTTTTTCGTATTTTTCGGGCCTGAGGCGACCGACTCACTTGCCTCATGCAAGGAGCGGCCCTGTCCCTGAGTGCCGGTCAGCTTTTCCATTTCATGATTTTTTTTCCATTTCACGATTTTATTTATTTATTTATGATGTGGTAGTATTCTTAAAAGCATGATATAAGTTAAAAATGTTTGGATGATTAATGATTATACCAATCCAAAGTAAATAAAAATTGTTCATATATATATATATATATATATATATATATATATATATATATATATATATAAATGGTGGAAACCCCCGTCATATATGGCAACTCCTTTTAAATAAAGTCATTTGTCTTCACAAATTTATCCTTTAGCATCAATTTTAGAGCACAAATTAAAACTTTTGTGAGAATGTCATAGTATATATATAAAAAAAAGAATAAAAATGTAAAAAGGCGAGGTCTGGAGCGTTACCTGAGGAGCAACAAGTATGTAGCCATGAGAAGCAATGTGGCGGAACATGTCGGAGTACCAGTCGTTCTTCATCTTCCAGCCGGGGCAGAAGAGCAGCACCGGATACGTGCCCTTCGCCGTCGGGGTAACGATGAACACATCCACGGGTAGCGACGATTTTACCTTTTTGTCCTTGGATGCTTTCACTGTGAACTGCCCAGTTTCGTATTTTCCCTTTTCGAAAACATCACTTGTCGCCGCCTCGCTCACACCCATCTTGGCCTCCAACGTTGCTTCCATATATCTTTTCTCCTAATTAATTATCTTTTCCTTTTGGTTGTGTGTATAGTTTTAATTTGCCATTTCTCCTCCTTTTTATAGACCAACCAGCTGCCGCATGTGATGTGAGGCACCCCCACAATGAGTATTGACAAACTTAAATTTGAGTCATGTTAGAATGAATTAAAATTGAAGAAAATTTTTTAAAAATTAATAAATTTAATCGTGTTGGAGAGGAGGTAATATAGTGACGTATTCATGATTTTAACATTAGAGGTACGGTATATAATTGTAAAAATGCATAAATAAATATGTATTTAAAATCCTACAATCAAAAATATAAAATTAACAAAGCAAATACACAACATTTAAATGAAAACTACAATTTCAATTGGGTGTGATGAGTTTTCATTTTTTTGAAAGTGAAGTTATTTTTAGGACTTAAGCAAACCATGCATGCATATAAGTAACTCTTTACTAGCCTCATCAAATAACTCATTGAGTTCTCCAACTTGTAAATCAATCACTTTTACAAATAAATCAAAGCGAAATGATGAATGTTTGAGGTTTAAGACCACACTTCCCTACTTGTAGGCTATAATCAAGAGTACCATACTACGTTTAATTAAATCCCTAGGTCTAAATTCAAAATGAAATTCCAAATTCAAATTATAATCCATGATTCAAAGTCCTAGTTCAAAATTAAATTCTTAATTCAAATCACAAAAACTTAAATATGTAAACAACATAAAACATAAATATTAGATCAAATTAATAATACACAAAAAAATCAAGAATGAAAGAAAAAATAACTTCGACTAATAGTAAATCTTGCATTATTTTTTAGTTTTAAAAAAAAATTACTCCGGTGTGAGTTATATTTTGTGTACTTGAAATTTGAAAAGTATGTATGATCATATATTTACATGTAGGAAATTTAAAGAAAAATAAGAGATGGACAAATTAGTGGTTGATTAGTTAGATTTTTTTTTTTTGGAAGTAAAACCCATCACTTATTTTTTTACTTAACATTACATTCCTCTTCACTTGTCAACTTCATCCATCACTTTCTTATGTGTAACCCTTTCAACTTCTATAATACTAAGAAAATAATCATGGCCTTTTTCCCTTGAATAAATTAGTATGTATACTTTGTAAATGAAATCATCTAGAATGAGTGAATATATAGTTGATAGTTGAATAACACCAAAATTAAAAATTAATAACTTAAATAATTATTTTTAAAGTCCGTATCAAATTTACAATAATACTCCAAATTCATGATTTTTATTTTAAGACATTTAATTAATTCTTTTAAACTCACATCCAATTTATCATATACTAATTAACAACAGTGTATGCCGATAGGCAATAGTCATAATTACTGTCATCGCGTTTCTTGAAAATGGTCCCATCTATTATTGAAATAAGATGGTCCTATACTGATCACAAAATGCCACCTTCGACTCTTGGAATTATTTATGAAACAAAAACGTGTGGAAATAATCTTTTTTTATGTTACGTATTATATTCCATTTCAATTCATCAATATACATTACATATCTACACACACACACACACATACGTGCTCATATTGATTATAAAAATAATAAATTAAAATATAGTAAAAAAAATCCAATTCAAGTGCACTTGAGATCCTCTAATCACAAGTTGTGTGTGATAACCGTGTGCCAAACATGAAAATTATTACCTTTTCTTTCATTTTTTCTCCAATTTTAATTTCTTTTGATTTAGTATAATTTTACATTATTATTTAGGTTTTATTCTACCCAATTAGGGTTTATACTTATTTTTTTAGTATTTATTTTTTAGTTAATATAATTGATTTTGGGGGTTGATTATTTCAAACTTGGGCTATATAAATTTTTAAAATTTCAAATTTTAACAATAAACATTAATTACTATTAGTTATAATATAATAAATTTTATTTTAGTGAAAAACATTATTAACACTATACAATTTTGATATTGAGACACGACTGACACACATAAATTGGGACTAGAGGATCTTTTTTTTTGTCGAAGGTAACCCGCAGCCGCTACCGAGGTGCGCACTGGGTAAACCCCGCCCCTGTGTAATAGCCTGCAAACCACACAGGGAAGGTAAACCACACTTGACAAGCCAGGTGTGACAGGCTCACATCTAGTGGTGTTAGTGGGATTCGAACTTGAGATATTTGGCCTCAAGATATCACCACTCCACCACTTGGGACTAGAGGATCTTTAACTCATTCAAGTGGGTGCGCAGCCAACATTAATCCACAAATTTCCATAATTATAATTGTCGTGCTCTTTTAAAGGCGGATCAGTCCAAGAAATGCCATTTTCGTCTCTATTTATAATGTTTTCATTCAAGCGTGATAAATAAAGTATATATATATATATATATATATATAGGGATGAGATCTAGTGATAATCAGTCACCAGATGGGAACTAGGAACCAATCATATCCCTCCATTCCACAATCTGGACGGTCCAGATCAATCCAGATTTTTCGGTGGCAATTGTGTAATTAAAACGAAAGTCTTCAATTCGTTCGTCTCATTAAGGGCAAAATCGGAACTGAACTCAGAAATTGTCCAGATTCAATTTTAGCCTCCGACTGCGCTCATTTTAGCCTCATGCATTTCTCATTTTAGCATGTGTTGATAAACAAAAATGGAACGATGATTTCATTGGAATGAAATGCAATACACCCTATTTGAGGACAGTGAACCCTAATGGGAATCTCATAATTACTAGTTGGGATCGGAGCCCTAATCGGAACGTAATAAACCCAAATTGGGAACGGTGAACCCTAGTGGAAAATGTCACATCAATTTTAGCCTCCTACTTCGATCATTTTAGCATCATGCGATTCTCATTTTAGCCTCAGAACAAAATGGAAGAATTATTAAATTACTATATTACCCCTCCGTCCACAAAGTTGCCGAAAATTACAGGAATGCCACCGTCCATCCACTTAAATCTGATTTAATCTGGACTGTCCAGATTGAGTCAAACAAGGGGTAGGATTGGTTCCTAGTTCCCACCTAGGAGAAGGATTCTCATTTGATCATTTTCCTATATATATATATATATATATATATATGACTCTTGGAATATATATAATTATCCCACGGGAATTCTTCTGCATCATCAATTATTGGTTCTTATTTCAAAATATAATTATCGGTACTTTACTAATACTCTTATTTCAAAAATATTGTCACGCATAACATAAGATTAGAGGTCTAATTAGATCGTCATCTGGAGAATTTGGAGTGTGGCCTAATTAATTGGCATATAATTGTCATGAATTTCAAATTTAAACACCAGGAGTGTGTGGTATATATCGATGTAGTACTATTTTTTAAGTAGAGAGAGGAAAATGGGTTACCTGGCTCATCATATCGGGCCGGCTGTGACGGAGTGGGTCAGTTCGGCTCGAACAGCGGGGCGGGACAGCGTAGCCCATGATTTTTTTATTTTTATTATTATTATTTTTTTGAACGGATAGCCCCATCAGGACAGATCAATGTTTTTTTCGAGTCGGGCTAGGTTAGATTTTCTTCGGGTCAAACCACTTTTACCGACCCTATACTGAGATAAACTAGCTAAGAGTAATTTTTTTTAATATATTTGAAACCACCATTCACGAAGTATGGTACGGATAATTTCTTTGTTTTTTTTATATATATCTTGGAGACTTGGACACGAACAAATTTATAATTTTGTACAAGCGACAGCACATGTGAAACGCGGGCATGTCATGCACGTTACGTCAAAATAAATACTAAATCAATATTGGAGTTATGCTAGAGCTAGGTTTATTGGTTTTTTTGGTCCACAAATAAATTAGAGCACATTATCTAGCTTTTGTAGTTCAAATTCCAAGTTACTTCCTCGTTGAAAATCCAGGGTAAATTTTGGCACTAATTTTCTCTAAGAGATCGATGATATGATACGTCGTGGATAATTCTATTGTCGTAATAGATTAATTCTCTGTATATTGTTTCATGCATGCATATATGCTTTATATTATCGGAATCATTTTTGAAATGTGAACAATTTCTTCAAACTTAATATCGAATTTATGAACAACTAACAACAATGTGTGGATTGTCATTAATGTGGCGATTCTTGAAAATGGGCCTATCTATGTATTACTAAAAAGATAATATGGCCCTACCCAGGAAATTTTGAATTATTTATGAAACAAAAATGTCGAAGTACTAATTAACTCTGTCTCCCTTGGCCATGCGTATAACAATTAATTACAAGATTCGATATCTATGTTATATTTCATAACGTTAATACATTAAGTGCATATAATATCAATTACGCCAAGTTTCCTATACACCATTCAGACCCAATAAGGTCCATACATCTATTATATGGGTCGGGGTCAAAGTGGATTTTTTTTTCTTCCAAAATACGGTACATATCAATTTTAACACTAAAAGACATCACTTAAAATTTTAAAAGTATCACTTTTATCATTAAAAAGTAATCGATCTGCTACTTATCTTATATGAGTTTGTGCAGTTCAAATTGTAATTTTTTATATTCCAATTAATGTTTTGAGTTTAGGAGTTTAGGCTTTCTTAGGGTTATGGTGTTTTAGGGTTTTTTAGGGTGTTTTTTTAGTATTTTGTAGATTTTTTAGGGTTCATATTTATTTTAGGTTTATAAATCTCAATTATGGGTTATATTTATTTCAAAAAAAGTTAAATTCATTTACTTTTATTTTAGAGTTTACTAATTTCATTTAGGGTATATATTAATTTTAATTTTTTTTTCAATTACCATTTATATATATTTCGAAAAAATTAAATTGATTGTCGAGTGTCACGCACGAGTCAACCGAATTTAAAAAAAAAATCATTCACTTTAATTTTATAGTTCATTGGATCAATTTTAGGATTATATTTATATTTATTTAAAAATAAATCAATTAATTCATTTCAATTTTAGAGTTCACTAATTGTGTTTTAGGGTATACAATTTAGGAGGGAAAAAAACCAGAAAAATTTGCAAAAATAAAAAAAAATAAAAAATCAGAAAATAATAAAAAAATAAAAAATAATAATTTATGACACGTGTACCCCACGCGTCACGCATGGGCACGCGTGAGGTTCACGCACGTACAATTGTTAACTTTTTTTTTTACCGACATCTATTATTGGGCCTGGACCAATGTGATGGGCCCAAATCCATACACGGTACACCTCATACACAAGAGGGTGTCTCTATCAATTAATAAAAATGAGATTACCTGTTGCAAATGCTGTTGCAACTCTTCAATATTTTTTTCAAAAATAATAATTTATTTTATTTTTTATTTTATTATGATTTATTTTAGTTTAAATTTTATATTTAGGGTTCATCCATCCCCAATTAGAGTATATTAAAAAAAATAAAAAAATAAAAACTTAATTATGTAACACCAACTGCAACAGAGGATCTATTTTGCAATTAATATAGTGCTAAATTGGTAACAAAAAATACAAAACATGATATAAAAATGTAAATAGCAAAATAGCAACAAACGACTACGCAATGTAGATAAACAGGCCACAAACTACCATCTATCTATACATATATTACAACAAAATACCAAAGGTAAACTAGTAAATAAAAAAAATCATCAAAGAATGGTACAAAATAAAGTCGATGTTGTAAATTTTTAAGTTGTAGTTCATACCGCACTTGGTACAGAACTATTTGGTTGAAGTTTGCAAGTTTCAATATTTCCGTGTTCGATCCTTGGAGTCCCAATTTGTTTTTAGATTATCCCCTCAACTTTACTTCATCTAATTATTTATTTTCATTTACTTTTTCATTGGCTGCTAATTTGATTTAAGATATTTTACCATCTAATTTTTATATGTATTTAAAATCTTTTATCTTTTAATGTGTATTCACATTTCATTTGAAATCTTTAGCAAATGATCGACTCTTCGAATTTATCTAACTTATGCATATTTTTATTTTCACCTAGTTATATATAAATTTGTATGATATTGGATGACTAAACTTAGATTTATTATGTGAACATGATAATATGAGATTTTGTGGATTTGGAAATAACTTTCAAACGAAAATTTTAAACTTTCAAGATTAATAGTTCCTAAGAATGGTGACATAAATTATAGATTCGGATTTTCAAAGTTTAATCCATTTATAATTTATAGTTGTCATACCATAATAGTTCATATGAATGAATTCTTATTTAATTAAATTGGATTATTTTTTAAAATATTGTAGTAGGAAAAAATTAAGGAACTAACCGAATTAAATTTAATTATTATTTAATTAAACTGGATTAATATAAAATTAAAAATATTAATTACCGTATGCACAAAGGATACTTATTAAAAATTAAAAATATTTTTGTAGGCACAAATGATACTATTTGAATTGAAAACTAATCCTTTGTGCCTACACAACAATATTTTTAATTGAACTAATCTAATTTAATTAAGAAATTAAATTTACATTCAATTAGTATTCTTTGTGCTCATGTCAATATTTTAATTATATAAGAACTCATTATTAGGAACTATAATTTTATGGCAACTATAAATTATACTCCCTCCGTCCTATTTATATAGTCCACTTTATTCTCGCACGTAGATTAAAAATATTTATGAAAACAAGACATTAAAGCTTAACTTCCATTATTACCCTTATTTAAAATTTATGACTTTTAAGAATTTAAGTGGTTAAATTTTAATTTTCAATACATACCAAGGGTATATTTGTATATTACTATGAAAATTAATACTATTTATAGTTATGGGACTATATAATTGGGACACCTCAAAATAGTAAAAGAGACTATATAAATGAGACGGAGGGAGTAAAACGGATTGAATTTTGAAGTCCAAATCTAGAATTCATGTTAATTACCTTCCTTAGGAACTATTAATCTTGAAATTCTAAACTTTTCCTTAAATAAAAGATAACATAGAGTTATTTCCGAATTCACAAAATTTCATATCATCCTCTTGCCATAATAAATTTAAGTCTAGTCATTCAATATAATACACGTGACGCTAATCCAACGGTGGAGGAGAAGGTGTAGTAGAGTTTAGTATGAGAGAATCCGAACCCATTTTTAGGTACTTATAATCGAATCCCATAATAATTTTTTTTTTAAATAAACTTATCAGTTTGTAAATAGTCAAAGCTTAGACACTTTTAATAAAAATCCAAACGTTCAAATATCAAAATAGAATTTTCCCAAATAAATTACCAAATTCTCTATTCCTTAATGAGGTGGACTTGCGTGCAACAACAGTTATTTTCGCCTATTTCAGGCGGCCACGTGGCACATGGTACTTTTTATTGTAGTTGAAATGATGATAGGATTAATCTCAGGTTGATACCTTTCTTTATGGTACTTGATACTTTTCTGGTTACCACATGGTACTTTTTATTTTACCGAACTTGTGTTTTGCTTTTCTTTGCAAATTCTTGGAATGATGATTGTTTTAGATTAATCTCAACACATACAATATAAAAACTGAAAAAAAAAAATCAGAATTTGAACTAAATAAACTTACTTTTTATTTTACCGAACTTGTGTTTTGCTTTTCTTTGCAAATTCTTGGAATGATGATTGTTTTAGATTAATCTCAACACATACAATATAAAAACTGAAAAAAAAAAATCAGAATTTGAACTAAATAAACTTATATAAAATAACTAGCAGACCCCTTACTTTTTAATGATATAGATGGTACTTTTCAAATGTTTTGTGATACTTTTTAATAGGAAGGTTGGTACTCATTTTGGACAGTTTTTTTTATGGGTTGACCCGCGTTGACCGGGTCAAAGCGCGGGTTGACCCGCGTTGACTGGGTCAAAAACGAGTTTAACTGATCCGTCTCATATAGTGTTGTTTGCATCATGATGTATGCAAATGTTTGCCTTCCTTAATATATTCCAATCTCATAATTCACGTCAGCAACGCACATCAAATATATCATACAACAGTCCCGCGTGAAATACTAAAAAAATAAAATACGAGATTGAAACACGAAGACGTTCGTACCATCATCCTCAGCACCCCATAACTTTATGAGCAGGGACCTTGGGCTTGTCCACAACATTCCCATCATTCCCAGCCAGCGCTCTATACTTATCCTTCCTCGTAAAGCTAGTGCACTCATACGACAGCGTCGCCGCGATCGCTCTCTGTATATAATTGGCGACGTCGTGGCTCGATTTCCCAGCTCCACAGGTCAGATCATAAGGCAATTTATTCAAAAATGTGACCTCATAAGCCGGACTAGGGTTCATGAAGAAGTAGAACGGGTCCATCCCTTTCCACCCACGCGCCGTCGTGCCGTGAAACATGCTCATCCGGTTTGTCATCGCCACTGGCACCAGCTCGTCGGTGAGCTCAGCGAAGAGGGCTGAGAATCTCAGCAGGAACGGCTCTCTGCACGTTGTTCCCTCCGGGCAGATGACTAGGTCCCCTTCTTGTAGTAGTTTCTTGATCATGTCTGCATCCTTGACCCGGTCCCGGTTCAACCGCACCGTCTTGATCGGAGATATGATCTCCGATAGGCGGGAGAGGGAGTAGGTGACGGCGGGGATGGGGCGGCCGAGGGCGGTGGAGAGGAAGATGGGGTCGAGGAGAGTTCTGTGGGAGCAAATGAAGAGCACCCCTGTTTGGCCTAATGATTTTTGTGCAGGTGGTGGTGGGCTGCCTTTGATGGTCACCCTCACTCCTAGTGCCCAAAATGCGTAGTACACAGCCGGCATTGGGAGGAGAGCGCCGGCGGCGATGCGTAAAATTGCGAGAAAAAACCCTATTGGGATCCATAGGATGATCATGAGTGCCATTATGGGGCTCGGTTTTTGCACGAGCCGCCCGTCGTGGAACACGAGCGGCTTCAACAGTTTATCCGGGCTAACGGGACGGACCGACCCCTGGTTTCTCGAAACCATGTAGCTTTCCTGCATGCATGAAATGATCAAGAAAATCAAAATTAATTATATATAGGATATGTTTGACCAGTGATCACACGGTCTGACACGAGTTTTTAGTTATTTAATGATAATTGATTTGTACATAACAAACCTTGCAGAGTTTGATGAATGGGAAATCTGTTTTCCTGTCTCCAATGCCAATTTCAGGTTGTGTATCACTAAATGCTTTTTGAAAGGCCCCAACTTTATTCATCCCAACAAGAATTCCAGGGCTAGAAACAAGCCCTGTTGCTCTGCCTCTGAAGGCAGAGATCTCAGTCCCTAAAACCAAATCAGCACCTAAATAGTCCTTGAGGAAAGGCTCAACCATGATCCTAGGGTTGGCCGTGAGCACGCATTTCGTGCCACACGACGAGAACACGCGCCACGTCTCCGGGTGTAGGTCCCCGGAGTAGAACTTAGGTAGCACGGCCCGTGCAACGGACTCAATATCCGACACCCTCGTGCCTGCAAACGCTGCAAAGATCAGCACGCGAATGCCGGCCGATTCTGAGATGAAGTAGTAGAGGAATCCAGCTAGGGGTGAGGCTAAGACCAAGAACAGAAGCCTCAACACCCCTCCAACTTCAAATGCAAGTAGTGCAAAATAGGGAAACGAACTCCTCCCAATCAGCAACGTTCCATCCATGTCAGCTACCACAGTGTGTTTTTCACGGCCATTCGATTCACACTGGCTGATATCTGGAAATCTTGATGGAGAATGTGTGTTGATCTCAGCCATTGATTGATTTACTATGATGAGTTCAACTTTTTAACTTTTTTTTTTTATCTTGAGTTGTAGTGCACTGTATATATAGTAGAAATATGAGGAGAGAGAGTGAGAATGTAGACAAGATATTTTTCTTGTTTATGGGTGTAATAGGAGGGGGGGGGGGGGGGGTGCGGAGAGGTCTCCAGATGGAGTTGTTTGATAAATTAATCATGATTAATCTTGTTGAGGTTATCGAAGATTTGAATTAATGTTTAATTTAATCGGGTGATGTTGATTGAGAATGTTAAGTAGCATATGCATGGCATTTAAAAGGCTTTAAGTATTCACATGAAATTTCCTGTTACACTCTTTGTGTTACATTTTCAAATTACGAGTTTTTCTTATACTTTTTTTCTTCAATTTTATTTTTATGTGATTTAGTTTAATTTTGTGATTATTTTTAAGGTTCACCCCACCCAATTAGGGTTTATAATTATTTTTCAATATTTAATTTTTGATTTTGAATTAATAATTCATTATTATGGTTGATTTTTTCAAAATTATGTTTTATAATTTTTTTAATTCAATTTTTTCATTGATAAATGTTGATTATGGTTATTTATGTTATAATTAATTTTTATTTTATAATAAACATTATTAAAATCATAAATTTAATAATGAAACACGAAGTGAAACACGAAATAGTGTAACAGGAAATTTCAACCCTTAAGTATTGAGGTAGCTAGGAGAGAAACGTAAGCATGAATTATAGGTGTCACGACTCACACCTAACATAGTAAATCTTCTCCGAAATAGACTATCTGTCATTAATTGTGTTGCTTAACCATGTTACTCTCGATCACTCCATTTCATTTCAAGGGAATTAAAGAACCGACCTTGTCAACCTTCTTCATTCAATTAATTAAGGTTTTAATTATATATAATTAGCTTCACCATGCACCGCACAGTTTAGGATTGTTTTTCTTGAGAAATTTGGAGCAATGATTGAGTCGAAAAAAGTTGCTCGTTTAGCATCGTCAATGATCTACTGTGATCATCGATCAGAGTGATTAATTTATTGTAGAAATGGCGACAAAATTAAGCGCCTGAGGGAGTTGATGGGGGTCACTTTCTTAATTAAGACGATGTAAACAATATATACTATGACAGTGATGTAAATTAAATATTACTGGTGTGTGTAATATTGTTTTGCATGAAAATTATATACTAGTTTCTTGAGACGTGACCAACTAAGTTATTACATTTTATGTTTAGTCGTGAAAAGCAAGGATGTTGGGTAGATGGTTGTAATTTCCGTGCAGAGAAAGAGACGTTATAACTTATATATGTTGCTACCATGCATGAGCATTATCGCAATTTTTATTTTTATTTTTTCTATTTTTTTGTTGTACGTAGAAATGGACCATGCATGGCTACAATTTTGAGTTGTTAAGATTTAAGAAAGCATGTACACATTTAAAAATATTGATTTTTATTCCATTTTTTCTTCGATTTCAATGGATCATGCTTTAATTTAATTGTATACTTGTTAACTAGAGTCCACTTTTCTCAATTAGGATATATTATAATTTTTTCAATGTTTAATTTCATTTTTTAATTAATAACTGATTATTTTTTAAAAAATAATTATATACCCTAATTGAAAAAAGTGAACTCTAATTAGCAAGTGCGTGTAAAATTAAATAAAGCATAATCAATTGAAATCGTAGAAAAAAAAGAATAAAAATCAATAATTTTAAATGTGTAACATAACATGTGATAAAATCCGCTAGTTCACATTCATGTTCCACTATAGTGTCACACTATTAAATCTAATATTATAAAAATAAAATTTATTATAGTATAACCAATCATAATTAACATTTATTGCTAAAAATTGAAAATTTAAAAAATTATATACCGTAATTTTGGATTAATCAACCCTATTAATCAACTATGTTAACTAAAAAATAAATATAAATCTTAATTGGGTGGAATGAACCTTAAATAATAATAATAATAATAATAATAATAATAATAATAATAATAATAAAATTAAACTAAATCAAAATAAATTGAAATTGAAGAACAAAATTAGTGAAAATCTAATAAAAATCAAAATGTGACACCAAGTGTGATAGAGAAAGTAAGATAGAGAATTTCATTTGGTGTAGCACAGACTATTGCTCAGAATGTAGTAGAGGTCCGTAATAATAGTAAGAGTGTTGCATAGAATGTAATAGAGGTCCGTATTAATAATAGTGTTGCATAAAATGTAGTAGTAATAATAGTAATACGGGACGTATATTTATAATTTAGGTATGTATATGTGTTTTTTTTTTACTCGCACATTCGACCTGTAGTATTGAGGAGATTCGAACTTATGATATTTAATCTCCAAGCAACTCACTACATCACTAGACTATCCCCACTAGGACGGTACGCAACATGTGTCTTTATCACATTAACATTAGAGTTAAGGTGGAGATCCATCGATCCATTAAATTAGTTTAATTTGTAGTATATAGTAGATTTGGGCTTCATCTAAATCACGGGATCATAAACATATCTTCGTAGTTGAGCCTAATATCAAATTGGATTTTGTTGAATCAAATATCAAATTAATTAATTTACTGTAGCTAAAAAATCTAATTAATTTTACTAATGATGCATGAACCAATCTAATAATTTTATTTTTACTTACATAAGTAGGTAGTAAGATTTTTTTTATTTTTTTTAATGTTAGTCATAAACCGTACTGACTTTTGGTTCTGATTGAGTAGGTTAAACTAGAAATTCCGATCTAATTCTGAAAACATTACATTGTAACCAAGCCCATGTAAGAACTGTGAACTAGTTATAACTTTCAATTTTGTGTTGGTTAACTGTTGAGATTCAATTTGTGAGACAACTAAACAACAAATGTAATATAAGAAAATAATATAATACATGATAGATATAATAGCATCAAAGTAAAACAAATTAAGTAACAAATATGGCATATGAAAATAATTAAAAAAAAAAAATAGGGTTAGGGGCCACATAGCCCCCTCGACTATTTTACAAGGTTTACATTGCCCCTTTTTGACTATTTGGTCCATTTAGCCCCCTCAACTATTTAAAATGGTTCACATTGCCCCTTCTATGGATGAAAAGGTTCACACCATTAACAAACACACATCAACACACATTTTTCTCACATTAAGATCTTCACATACTTTTACACATAGTTTTACAATTAACCAAAATTGCTACAAATTAATAAATTGTGGTTAATATATAATTAATAAAATAATAAATACCAACAAATTTATTAATAAATTAATTAACACATAATAATAGTAATATAGTATGAAAATTTCAATATTTATAACACACACACACACATATAGAGAGAGGGATAATTTATAAAATTATTTTAAATTTTAAAATTCGATGATTCGATGATGAATTCTACAACAGAGATTGAGTTTTTGTTTATGATGATTTAATGTTTTGGAAATGGAATGTGATTTATGAATTTCAGATTTGCTTAGATTCTTATCTTCAAAAGTTATTATACAATGATATTAATTGATTTGTGAGTTCGTTTTACCATTGAAAATGAAGTCGAATGCTTAATAGTAAATTTGAAATACACGACTGATGATTTTTAGATTAAAATAATTTTATAAATTATCTCAATAGATATATATATATATATATTATAAATATTTAATTTTTCATACTAGATTATTATTATTATTATTATTATTATTATTATGTTGTTGTTGTTGTTGTTGTTGTTGTTTGTGGGTATTATTATTTTATTACTTATTAACCATATTTTATTAACATGTAGCAATTTTAGTTAATTGTAAAATTGTGTGTAAAAATATGTAAAAAAATCTTAGTGTGTGAGAAAATATGTTAGTGTATATTTGTTAACGGTGTTAACTTTTACATTCATATAGAAGGGATAATGTGGGTCATTTTAGATAGTCCAGGGACTAAATGAACTAATTAATAAAAGAGAAGGCAATATGACCCTTGTCAAATAGTCGAGAGAGTTATTTGACCTTAAGCCAAAAAAATATAGCAAATGTGTGAGAGATCGATGCGATCCTCAAATCTCCATCCAACTATGTCATGGGGAAATTCACATCTACAGATAAAAAGTCTGATGACTCAGATTATATACTTGGCTGGTGTGCTTTTTTGTCTATCTAGTTGAGACGCACTTATATTTTGTGTGGCATGAAATTTGACTACTTATATATTCTTAAATTGGGTTCCAATTGGGTAAGTTGAACTAGAAAGGCCGATCTAATTCTTAAAATTTTGCACCTTATATTCTTATGTAGTCAATCTCTCTCTCTCTCTCTCTCTCTCTCTCTCTCTCTATATATATATATATATATATAGACATATATGTGTCCCAAGAGTTATTATACAAAACAAAAAGGAAAAGTATAGTTTCTGTAAAGTTGAAAAGGAGATGACTCCATTCAGCAGGGAAAAAGCACATTTATATGGAGAAAGAAAAGCACGTTTCTCTCTCTCTCTCTCTCTCTCTAAAGATAAAAGCCTGTGGCACAGAAGAAGAATAAAACATCTCCAGAATCATTCAGGTGGAGAGCAGAATCCCAAAGATTAAAGCACTGTCTCAAAAATACCATTTCCAATTGACATAGACACTTGTTCAACTCTGTTCTTAAACGGTTTCATCATTTGTCCCAATCAATTTGTTCTTTTTTTAGGAATCTACAGATAAAGCAGGCCATGATTCCAGCTTACATCAGGGCTCCTGAAAAACAGTAAATTTGCTGGGGGGGGAAAAAGTTGTAATGGAAAAAAGTGATCAAGAATCGTCAAGAGGCAGACAATTTTTCCCTTTCTCAGAAAAATGTTTTTGAGTCCCTGCCTCAATATATTGTTATTCCTTCAAGCTCATCATGATCTGAGCAACGGCGTGCTTCTTTCCCTCTCTGTTTCAGCTAATCTAACATCATGAGAGAGAAACAAACAGACATATATAGAGAGAGAGAGACAGCACTGTGAAGAGAAAAGAATCGCTAAAAAAACTGAACTAGAAGGCAGAAATGAGATAGGCTGAAGGATACATAATAATACAACAGTAAGATTGTTTAGAAGAATTCAAAGTCTAAGTAAGGACCAGATGACCTTTCTGAATCTGTAGCACTCTTGTTAGTCGACTTCATCGTCTGATTGAGCGAGGCTAGATCCATGGCCTTAGGAATTTGAGGAGGAGTGGTGCTACGAATAAGAGCCCAGTTCACAGTTTCAAAGAAAGGGTGCTGCTTTATCTCTGTGGCACCTCGTTTGAATCCTAATCTTTTCTGAGGGTCCTTTGCAAGCAAGCCTCGAATCAAATCCTTTGCGGCAAAACTGATTGTTGATCCCTCTGGGAACTTTAGGGGCTGCCCGACAACGTTAAACAACGTCTCCCTATTACCATTGCCTTTAAATGGTGTCTTCCCATGAAGCAACTCGTACAAGAAAATGCCGAATGTCCACCAGTCCACAGCACTGCCGTGGCCATCTCCTCTAATAATTTCAGGTGCTAAATACTCGTGTGTCCCGACAAAAGACATGGACCGGGCTGCAGTTGGCTCTGCAACCAGCACGGGGAGAGAATCCGAACTCATTAGACTTGCTCTCCTTTCACCTCTCACTTTCACGGCTTTTGAGTTGAAAAGACGAGGTTTGAAGCAGGAGGGCTGGAAACATGAGGGCTCCACACAAACAGGCAATTTGCACGCTGGATCAATGCATGATGGTTGGATGCAATACGAAGAAATCCTGCACGCTGAGCCATCACCGGAGGTGAGGAGTGTTGGATTCACGTAGCATCTCAACGACAAATCAAAATCCGATAGCATGATATGGCCATCTTCCCTCACCAGAACATTTTCGGGTTTCAGGTCCCTGTACACCACTCCCATCATATGGAGGTACTCCAGCGCAAGCAGCACTTGCGAAGCGTAGAACCTATCAAACATATATACAATGCAAATAACTAGTCAATAACAATGATTCTCTCTTCGGAATATTCACCTCTGCAATTCAATTGCAAATAACTAGTCAATACCAATGATACAAAACGGCATTTTTAAGTCTCAGAAGCAATATGCACACAGCACACACCGTTTAACTAACATAAACTCAGCAGATACAAATGGACTCAAGGTCTTTTAACAATTTTAACATCCTGATACATTCTCCTTTCCTCGAAAAAAATGGAAAGATACATCAACAAATTAAGCAAAGGAAACAAGCATTACCAACCCAAGCTTCACACATGACAAATCATCACTCAGCCATAGGTTACAGAATTTCAATAACATTTAAACATGAACCATTCCATATAGCATCC
Organism: Perilla frutescens; assembly: GCA_026008535.1. Lineage (NCBI taxonomy): Eukaryota > Viridiplantae > Streptophyta > Magnoliopsida > Lamiales > Lamiaceae > Perilla > Perilla frutescens. The sequence continues at coordinate 68,507,863 of BRKX01000005.1, forward strand.
ACTTTCTTGATTTTCATTCATAGAGTAATATGTTATCAGTTCAATCAGGGGGCCTGGGCCTAAAAGCAGAAATACATCAACACAAAGACACTGAAACCAATTGCTAACCTTGCAGCCTGCTCCGTGAAATGCTTCCCCGGCTGGCGCTGCCTAAGCAAATGCAGGTCACCACCACTGCAAAACTCCATCAGCAAACACGAAAACTTGTCCGTTTCAAAATGGGAATACAGAGTAGGAAGAAAAGGGTGATCCAACAAACCTAAGATATCTCTCTCAGTTTGAGCTCTCACCACTTTCTTCCTACTCACTAACATCCCTTTATCCATGACTTTCATAGCAAAAAGGCACCCCATACTCCTCAACTCGGCAAGATAAACACTGCCAATATCCCCAAATCCCAATTTCTTCAGCAGCCTAAAATGCCCTAATCCTAACTCCCCATCTCTAGATTGCACGCATTGGATTGCATCCCACCGCCTATCATTCGCCATATGCGGTTTCGAAGGGCAAAGACTCCTAAAACTGGCCTCATTTGCATCACCGCCATTGCAGCAGCTAACAGAGCTCAAACTACTCTTCTCACTCTCCACGCATTCCTCACCAGCATTCATCGCCACATTCTTGATATCTATCTGTTTATCGACGAAGCAGCCGTCGCTTATTTTGCTAGAGCTGCCTACGCTAGTGTTGTCAGACCAGGTAGCGGTGCTGCTGCAGAAATCAATGCTGGGACTGTTGTTGATGCTGAGGTCGTGAAAACTGACCTTGAGAGAAATGGGGTCGATGCTTGAGCTATTCTTGATAGCTTCAGTCATGATTGGGGGGAAAAAGAGAGAATCAACAAATGAACTGTTTGATGAAATGACTGTGAGAGCCTAAAGGGGAGCTATAAAGGAGAGGGAAAAGGGAGAGATTGATGGTCAAATGAGGTTTTTGGGAAATTGGAGACGCCGAGGCAGTCAAAGAGAGAGAAAGAGAGAGAGATGCGGGCGCCAAGTGAGCATGGGGAGTTAATAGGCCATTCAAATTTGAAAATGTGGGTTTTGTGAGATTTGAGAGGCCCAATGAATTTTGGTGGGTGAGTGGGTTTATTTGGGATTGGATTATGGGTACTAATAAATCCTCTCTCTCTCTCTCTCTCTCTCTCTCCAGTGTTACGTTGTTCCATGAATGGAACAGCTTGGGGACAAATTATATAGGGGTTACAAACATGTGCTTACATATACATACAAAATGGGGGTTACTGTCTGGGTGGGGTGGGGTGGGGTGGGGGTGGAGAGAGAGAGAGAGAGAAGCCTATTATATTTTGTAACGAAGTTCTGCTTACATTTTTAATGAAGACTGTTGCTTTCCAGCTGATAAAAGGGTATCACCCTTTCTTTGTTTTCCAATAAATTTAGATAAAGAATTTATTTGGTTTCTGAAAAAGATTAACATCGTGCATGAGGAGGTGAGTACGAGATTTGTTTCATTATTTGTACACCATGTTAGGACACAAAATATCCAATTTCAAATTATTATCGTAATAGGGAATCAAATGATCTTTCAATAGGATTGCGATTATTTCATATTAGTTCTCACGTCAACCATGAGCTATACGCGATTATAATTTATTTGATTTATTGTGTTGCAGAGTGTGTCGTAAGGTCATTATATATTATGATGGGTTCCGTATAATTTCGGGTGGCATATATATTAAGAAAATAAAGAAAAAGGAAAGAAGAGCTAAATAAGTTAATATGATATGTTCGGTCCGGTGGAATTTCAACTTTTTGTCTTTGTGATAAGTTGATTCATTTATTTAGAAGATTTTAAATATATAGGTGTAATATTATTAGGGATCATGTGTCCTAACTAAGATGTATCGAGATACATATGTTAGGACGTTTAAGAAGAAAGTTTTTTTATTAGTTAAAGAGCAAACGTCATCGATCTTTACATGATGTTGGTATTTCTAATTAATGGTGCAAAATTATAGAACTTTTAATCAGGATTGTATTCAAAATTAATTTAGTTTTTATATTAGATACGTTTTTTAAAAAAATAAATACGTCGAATTGCGTACTAATCGAATAATTGAATTTACGTACGTACTCATTACATTTTTGTTTTTCTTGTTGGGTTTAAGTCAGGTTTCTAACTTTAGGAAATAAAAAATTATCAATTTAGGGAAATAAAAGAATTGTCAATTTAGTTAATTGTGCTCTACTAATGGGTTAAAGTTGAGAGAAGTATGTGTGAGACTGTTTTATTGATCATAAGTTATAAGATTAGTCAAAATTTAGATTCAATATATTAAAACACAATTAAATATCAATAAAATTATAAATGCGACATTGAACGTTTGTTTAAATATGAATTTTCACATACCATACTCATTTAACGCGTAAGACGGTTTCACACAAAATTTTTATCTAAAAAGTTATATATTAAGTATTCTCTATAATTAGTTTTCTGGCTTTTCTCTCACAATGGTAATACTCCATTTGTTTCAGAGTTGACTTTGTTTATTAGGTGTGCATTAATTTTTCTTTTATCCTCAATATAATCATATTTAATGCTCCTTAAAATTTGTGATTTGCTTACTATGCAACTCTACTTCTCCAAGTGAAATGGAATATATATATATATATATATATATATATATATATATTTTGTAATTTGATTTTTCCAAAGTACAATATTAATCACATTTCTTAATAATTATAAGAATGGAATGAAACTTTTTTTTTTTTGGATGGATAGTTTAGTACGACAACTACTCAACCAATAAATTTATTATTGCAGTAACCAAAAATCAAAATAGTTTGCCAATTCAAAAACGAAATTCAAAATTTTAATTTTCAGAATATTTAACAATATATAATGGTCCATGATTATTTATGTGGGGTCAGATTAATAAAGAATGCAATAAATAAACAACCAAATGGCTATCTTCAATATATATAAATAAACCCAATTTCGGCCATTTATAACTTGAACTAAATTATCTACCAACAGGTTTTTAAAGCTCACAAAACAATTGAAGCGAAATAAAAAGGGGAAACATTTTATTTTCAAAATTTTCTGACAGCTCACATCTATTGATTTCATACCGGAATTAATTAATTAGTCTGAATATATTGTAACTGGATCGAACAATATTTTTATTTTATTTTCTAAAAACTCAACTAATACCTTAGGGCCAAATTCACCCTTAAGATTATTTTTGGAGCAAATAACACCCTAACATTTACAAAAAAGTATAAATGCCCCCACCTTCCCCAAAAATAGTATTTTTGTTTAAAAATAAAGAAATTTGTTTTTTTTCATATTTTTAATCCCCAAAAAATAATAATTTTTTATAGGATGAAATTTATTAGAAAACTTACATGTATTTTTCAATACATTTTTTAATAAATTCACTCACAAAAATACAAACTCAATTAAACTCAATAATAATAATAATAATAATATGATGATGATGATGATGATTTTAGATCTATCTTTAAAGGTAGATTATAATTTTTTAAAAAATGAAAATTATACAAAAAAAAATTAGTGCTGGAAAAAAAAATCATAAAGAAAATCGTACTTTGCACAAAAAACACTATTTTTGGGGAGGGAGGGGGAATATGCACTCTTTGGAAAACGTTAGGGTGGTAATTGCTCTAAACAAAACGTTAAGGGTGAATTCACTCCTCCATATAAACGTTATGGATGTATTTGCACATTTTCCCATACAAATAAATAGAATGGACAAATCCACACGTCACGTTTGGGTGGAAAAATTAAAGCTATCCTTGTCTAGTAGCAAGTCCATATTCGAATGAGATACTTTATTCAATATTGGTGTCTCATCTCTTATTCGAACCGTGAGATTATTGTCATGTATATGTAAATATTCAATAACGACATATTAAAATTGACTAACATATAATTTAATTAAAAATAGAATGTCCTTCTAAAACAAAGGATATTGTGTGGGATAAACCTGCAAATCCACACTCGTGATTAAATAATCGGTCTTTGTTATTGAACGTGATGGAAAAGTATTCATACTATTAAATGAGACATTTATAGGTGTTCATACAATCATACATCATAATTTATCATGGAGGCAAATCAGTTTTTTATAGTTAGACATATATATTAATTTGTTGTGAGACAAATGTTGTACCATCACAATCTTGCTAGGGTTACTATGAACTTTTCTAATTAACCCTTTCTAATTTCTATTGAAATGAGCTCCCGAATTTTGTGGCTAGCCCATCTTGATATTGTGTTATTGCTCTACTATTTCTTCAAAATGAAAAAAAAAAAAATTAAAAAAATCCGTGCTCCACATTATATTTGTGATGTGCCTTCTCTTTTATTTGTTTTTTTTAATTAAATCAAACCAACTTGTTGTATGAGTAAATTCTATTTTCTGTAATAGTATGTAAAATAATATTTCTCGAATTGGAATTAGGATTGTCAAGACAAAACAATTAAAATTGGAGTAAATTTCACTTTTGGTCCCATTAGAATATGGTCAAAATACTTTTAATCTCAAAATTTACTTTTTTGGTCCCAAAATGATAATTTTTCAACAATTTTGGTCCCATAAGATATTTTTTGACAATTTTAGTCCCAAATTAACTGAGATCTTTGGTGTGCTAGACAACATATTGACTTCAGATAGAATGACATGATGTCATGAATTTTGGAACGCATGTTATTTGTTTTCATATGCATAAGACACATCCCAGATTCACCAAATTTGTTAGGTTTAAGACTAAAATTATTGAAAAATTTTCTTATGAGACTAAAATTGCAGGAAAAATATCTTTTGGGATCAAAATTATCGAAAAGATATCATTTGAGGCCAAAAAAATAATTTTTGGGACTAAAAGTGTTTTGACTTTATTCTAATGGTACCAAATTGGAATTTACACATCAAAATTGAGATGAAAATAATTCAGAATCATGATCAAATGAACTTCGATATTAAACAATAATACTCAGTAAATATGGTGGAATGTGTCTATATATTACTCAACAATTTTTTTGTGGAAAAACGAAGAATGGGGATTAATTTATATTATTTCAAATTTCAATCTACAATATTGAATTAACCATTAAACTAAGTTTGTTCCAGAATGGACTACCAACCAAAATATAGATCGAAAGCATCTATGTTTTTTGTGCAGCAGCTCAAATCGTAATTCTTGTAATAGAAGCATATAATAGGTGTGATTTAAATCTAATCAGTCTATGAAATCAAAAGTCAAATGTTTGCTCAAGAATTTATATATAATATCCAAGTGATTTACCTAATCAGATCTATGTCTGATCAAATTACTGGTGTATTTCAAACTGGGATACCATTATTTATTAACAAAAATATTTATGCATACGTATCTATGTGTAGATAATATTACTACTATCAATCTTTTGCAATGTGGATATTCTATAAATATTGTTTATTTTACAATTTAGATCCAATCCCTCACATAAAGACCTTTAATAAAAGTGACGATTGTTGAATTTTAGCATATATATATATATATATATATATATATATATATATATTACTAGTATATCTCATGTGTGATGCACAGATAAGATATGTATACTTAATATTTTATTAAAATATCACAATAAAAATTATTTCTCTAGTTATGAAAAAATTAATACTCATGACAAACATTAGAAACAAAATGTGAAATCAAACATGATGTTCACTCATAAAATAAACTCCCGAAGATTTTAAAACAAAATCAGTAATGACTTTAAAATGAGTTCTGTACAAGGAACATTGTAAATTAGCAGTATTAGTTCTGCAAGTTCGATCACAAAATATTTCACCCCAAAAAACTCCAAATAAATAATTTTCATTAAAAAATAAAATCTCAATTTACATGTAATTCAAAGTGGATGAATTATTTTTTCAAATCATTGACCAAAATATTCATATTTTGTGAATATCAGAGTATTTTCACTAATTGACACAATCTTTGAAATACCGATCCTAAAGATAAGTTGCTTGTTGATTTTTTATTTTTCATTATTTAGATTATGGTGATATATTTTTTATGCTTAACACAAACATTTGATATATCCTTTTAAACTTTACAATCGACATGTTAAACATAAATTAGTTTTTTATTTTAATTGTATAAACAATTTAGAGTTCATGTTTTTTCATATGTTTTTTTTTATTTATAATCAACGCAATATAAGAGTGATATTTATAATTAACTAATTGATACATTGACTTTATAATTAATATTTTTTTTTTATTTTTATATGAAATTAATTTTGATAAGTAGGATAATTTTGACGGGAAAATAAAACTATAGACTATCCTACTTTTAGATATAGTAGGATGAGTTAGTTAACACTCAACGAATTAAAAACACAAGCATAATTTATAGGTTTAAACATTCTTAAATAAAGATGATCAAATTATAATTAAATTTGGGTTGCAAGACGTCTCGAAAGTTCACTAATGACTGATCTGTGATTATTAAACAATTTGAAATACACACACACGTGTATGTGTGTGTGAATTATGACTTTTTTTTTTTAAAAGGTCACATAATCCTTTTTTTTTGTTGGTCCGGATACGGCCATCTTTCATTGTTTAAAAATTAAAAGCGTATTCAATTTCCCCTCTATAACTGATCTTTCATTTCAAATGAGTAAATATGGATGTAGAATTGGATAGTATTTATTCTATTTTTTCAAAAACAAAAACATACATTTTCTAATTCTTAGAGACTATTCTTGTAGGATTAAAGTATTAAATGGTCCAACTAAAATACATCTGGCGATTTTATATTTATTGAAGAAATTTTAAAAAGAGCCACTCAGTACTGATGATATTTATGATTTATCCTTTAAAATGGGCCAACTGTTTGTAGCAATATGAATCTCCTTAATTACTGATGGGCCCTACTCCACAAAAGCCCAATGTTCAAACAAATACTCGAGAAGCTCAACACGTAATCCCATGAAATTAATACAATTAAATGCTATGCATACATCCAAATTAAGATTTTACCAAAAAAAAAAGTAATACTGCGTGTGGAATACAATTTGGAAAATTCCCACATCTGTAAACCATCTTCTCCAGAGGCGTTTGGTTGAGCTTACAAATTCTTTAAAATAGTGTAAGAGGTTTTAGAATTACATAAATTCTTTAATATATTTATTATAAATACAAGTATTGTTATTTTTTACTAAACTTATGTAATAGCCTCAGGAGTTTCTCTTGAATTTTTAGTATTTCGTTTCCCTAATTTTTGGATCTTGTAATAGATGATATTGTATCAACTGGATCCAAGATAAAGTTGCAATCTTTATGAATTTTTGAATGTTAGAAATAGGGGAAGAATTTCGAGAAAAAAAGAGTAGGGAGAACGAGAGAAAAGTTCATATATTTTTTCTTATTTTTCATAGGGCAGAAGTTGGTATTTAAACCATACATCATAGTTGGAATATGAATTAAAATAATCCTAACAAATTGGACCAAAGTAAGATTCAAGCCATGAAATATATTTAATTTTGATAGTTTTTTTTTTAGTTATTAAAGAGGGGTGGGGGTTGTACATGAGGCTTTATTTAATTTTCACAGGATTTATAAGTGAGGGGTCTATAAGGACAAAAATGACAAGTAAAATACTTATTAAATTGATATTAATTTTGGAGAATGAAAAAATTGGGAGTTAGGTATACAGTTACCCTTTAAAAATAATAAAATAAAATACATGAATACCAGATTTTTTTGTTAAAAATATTGGACTAAGAGTTGAAGTGTCTTAGCCCATTTGATTTGATGGACGATACTTGAAAATGAAATTCTAATTACAATCCTCATTTTTCTCTTTACCCTGCCACGCTATTTTATATAATATAAATATTCATATAATAAGATTTTTTTTACCCTTTAGCCTATAACACCTAAAACCAAGGGTACCCCTTATATGTTGAGTTAAACGGTATTTTTTATATAATATTAATAATTATATTTTAAAAAATTACGATAATTAATGTAAAAAGAAAAGGGGATGTGTTTATAATTTTCTTAGTTGAAAATTGGTCGAGCCCATAATTCGTTAAGGTTAGTCAAATTAAAGATTTTACTTTTGACCGAATAATAAGGTTTTATCAATATATTTATGTACTTTAGTTACAAATTTGAACCTCAACTAGTATTTATCCCGTACGTTGTACAAATTTAAATATTTATAAATTAATATTTTAAATTTTGAACTTGTCCATATTTAATTGAATGAAAAATATATTAAGGTTCTCCAATGTACTCAAAATATTTTTATGTGATTATAGAAATATCATATGGTTGATTAGAGACATTCTTCAAAGATTCTAATAATTACGTTTAACATTTAAAAGCATATAATTATATATGCAGCTTTACCAAATATCACAACATCATTTAAACGAATAAATAGAAAACTAGTAATCACGATAATTGGTATAACTTTGTTTACTTTTCAAAGTACAAAAATAAAAATATGATATTAATTAAACAAATACATAACTTGAGTTGTAAAAAATAATTAGGCTCAATTGAATTTTGTTATATTATTTTATATCTATGGTGTATTGTTTAACCAAACAATCATAATGAACTTTTTTTAAAAACGATATATGAAATTGCTATTATTCCTTTGGTGTAACAATCATTTTTTAAAAACTTTATAGGGATTTTATTTAATTTTAACAAAATATTTATTTATTCCATGTTCTTAGTTACTAATTCATGTAATTGTTCTTCTAGAGAAAATAAAAATTAATCATGTAATCGTCGGTATTAAAATATTTAACTTCATACAACTTTTTTTTTCTCACCTAACTATTATAATTACATAAAAAAAATTAATATTGGGATTGGCCCAAAAAATACATCACAAAAAAGAAATTATGTTACGTGTTAAATAATAAATTTCAACAATTTTAATATAAAATGAAAACTAAAATTTTGAGAGGAAATGTTTGAGTGTGTCCGTCTTTATTCCAAACACAACATTTTATCATTGATGGAGATCATAAATATATTTATATATTTCTTAATATTTTATTAATTTATTTATTAGATTACATATTTATTAGTTTTAATTGTTTTTTATATAGATTGTTTAATTAAGGTAGGAGTCTTATATTTATTAGGGTTTTAATAGTATAAATAGATGATTATATTAAATATTTTGAGGTGGTTGAATTTGGATAAGTTTTGGAGATTACTCCTTATTATTCAATACAAGTTTGAGTTCTTCGAGTTTTTGAATTGTATTTGTGTGTTATTGTTCAAGTTATAGCTTCCGCCTGTATCAGTTGGTATTCAGAGACCAGACTACGCTCCTTAAACCATGTCGTCTAGACGGGATCTACGAGTTCCGAATGACAACACTCAAATCCGCTAATAGATCGATTTGTTGACACAACATTTGACTCACCTACAGTGCAACTTAACGCCATCACCGATTAGATTTTTTATGTCAATGATGATATTTGCTTTGACAATGATGTTGATGACGATGGAGGATATTCCTATTTTCCTGTGTATGATAAAGATCTCTTGTAGGATATTTGTCTCTTCCGGTGTATGATGAAGATTTCTCTGATATTGATATTGAGGATGATGGATATTTTTCTCTTCCAGTATATGATAAAGATCCATCTTATCTTGATATCAACGATGATGGATATTTCTTTCTTTCGGTGTATGATGAAGATCCATATGATCTAGATGTTAATAACGTGGTATATTAATCTCCTGTGATGTATGACGCGGACATCCCAATCCTAGTGATGCAATCACAACTTGTAGGTGACTTTGACTCGACCTTCGAACTTCATTTTGTGAAGTTTGGAATGTTTGTCCACTCTGCACAGTTTGTTGTAAAGTTTGTGATGTCCAACATCGTCATGGCTATCAATGTTAATTTGAAGTTCTGTTTCTCGTTGAGGTCAAAATTTTGGGATGATGTAGTTCCTATAGACGTTCCACCAGAGCCACCACCGCTCCCGTCTTGCCAGATGTGCTTATGTCGGATTCGAGGTCGAATTCTATTCAACCCGAGGAGAATGATGGAGATCATAATTATATTTATATATTTATTAATATTTTATTAATTTATTTATTAGGTTACATATTTATTAGTTTTAATTATTTTTTATATAGATTGTTTAATTAAGGCAGGAGTCTTATATTTATTAGGATTTTAATTAATAGTATAAATAGATGATTATATTCAATATTTTGAGGTGGTTGAATTTTGATAAGTTTTGGAGATTACTCCTAATTATTCAATACAAATTTGAGTTCTTCGAGTTCTTGAATTCTATTTGCATGTTCTTGTTCGAATTATAGCTTCCGCCTGCATCAGTCATTCGTCCCTTATAAGTTTGGTGTAAATCGCCAGTTCATTTATCTCTACCTCCTCAACATGTGCACATGGAAGGGGAGCTTTAAAGCACCAAAGAAAATTACGCACCATGATAAATGACTAATTTAAATAATATTTAATGAGAAATTTGAACTGATTTTAGGAAAACTTTATTTATTGATTCATAATAAGTTAATAACTATGAATCGAGGGATCGCAACTTTCATGAGGGAGAGTGTACTAATTTCGAGTAGATAATTTTTGTAATATTTTAATATGGAAGTGATAGATTGCTAATGTATAAAAATAAGTCCAAAATATAATCATGCTACCAAATGCAATATTAAATTAAATAGCCAACGATTACACTATTAAACAGGCAGAATTAATGTTAATTAATAAAACACACGGTGGACTTGATCATACTTGAATGTTAAAAAGAAATAGGACAAATTACATTTTGATACGTAATATTTTGGGGTACTTTTTAAAAAATAACCAACTTTTTCAAAAATTAACAAAACAACATCCATTTTTTCAAAAATCTTGTAAATCTACATTTGATCAATTTTACGGCTCGAAAATAGTATGTAATTAGTTATATTTTAAGATTTATTAATTGGATGATTTTTTTTACGTGGCTAAGAAAATAAAAATACTAAAATACAATCTATCACATAATAAATGTGTATCTCAACACAATGCACAAAATTTGGACTTTGGAAGTCACTTATATTAGTTATATATCTTATATACAATTAAAAACAAATAGATTATATATAAATAAATATGAATTATATTTTATATAATAGCATAATACAACCTAATAAATAATAATAATAATCAAATCTGCCGTTTAAGGTGAAAATACGTCACTCGGCTTAATGAGGTAATTAGCCCTAAAAGCAAAGTCAATTTCCAGCCACCTAATGTGTCTCGATCAGCCTTCTCTAACCGTAATAATATATTTATTAATTATTAACACAGCCAAATCATATTACTAACCTCATCTCTTAATTTCTCATTAATTATTTTTTAAGTCTTGGACTTTCTTTGTCGTAGAAGATTTTCTACCTCAAAACTTGGCTTAGAATCAAATAATTAGCAAAAATGTTGAGCTAGCTGTTTTTTTTTTATTTGTGTGCATATATATATATATGTGAGCTGCATTTCAGCCAAACCTACCTCTTCTTTTGCAAGCAAAATGAAATTCTCAGCTTTCTATCTTGCCCTTGTTGCCCTCTTCCTCTCGTCAGGTGATTTAAATCCACTTATCTAATTTTATTCTTATTTTGGCATATATATCTTCAATATGGAAAAAACTGAGTTTTTTATTTTTAGTACACACACATCACTTATAACTAACAAGTCAAATTCATAGACTTTATAGTTCGTGGAATCGACTATAAGCCACGTATATACACTCCACACAACTAATAATGTCAAAAACGCCGCCTAATTTTTTTTCCTTGAATAAACATATGCAACTTATAATTAATCAACACGACAAATTTCATAATACGATGTCCCAATTTATATCTCAAGTTGTAATTGAGAATTTTGAAATAATGAATATATATATATATATATACTTATGTTATAACTAAGATTTAATTTTCCATTATTTCAAATCTCCCTATGCGTAATGGACGCAAACTAGGACAATAGTATTAGATGTTACATAAAAATCAAATTAAACAACATTTGTTGCAGGCAATGTTCAAGTAAGAGCATGCACATTCTACGTGAGCAACAAATGCCCATTCCCAATATGGCCGGCGACGGCCTCCAACCAAGGCCACGCCGTCGTAGCCAGCGGCGGTTTCTACCTCCCACCGGGAAGAACCCGAAAATTCCAGGCCCCCGGTGATTGGTCGGGCCGGATCTGGGCCCGCACGGGCTGTAATTTCGACGACACCAACCACAAACCCGCCTGCGAAACCGGCGATTGCGACGGAAAACTCGCATGCAACGGATCGATCGGCCTCCCTCCGGCCACGCTGGTCGAGTTCACGCTGCAAGCAGACAAGAGGAAGCCCAGCTTCTACGATGTCAGCCTCGTCGACGGCTACAACCTCGCCGTGGCCCTCGACGTGGCGACGCGATCCTCCGACAAGAAATGCAGCATCGGGGGATGCCGGAGGGATCTGAAGGCGGCATGCCCCGACGAGCTGCAGGTGAAGAACTGGAAGGGAGAAGTGGTGGCGTGCAAGAGCGCGTGTTTGGCGTTCGATCTCGATTCCTTTTGTTGCCGGAACGATTATGGCAGCCCGGAAAAGTGTAGGCCTAATGAGTATTCGAAGTTGTTTAAGCGCGCGTGCCCCTCATATTTTAGTTACGCGTTCGACGCGCCGCCGCCACTGGTCAACTGTCCCGCGGATGATTATCTCTTGACTTTCTGCCCCGGGGGTGTTGGCGACGGCGTTGCGGCGGATTAATTAGAGGTGGCGTTGCTTGATGGGATTGATAGATATTAATTGAATAAAAGATAGTTGTTTGTGAATTGTGATAGTTGGTGTCGGAGGTCGGATGCTCATTTTAGTCGCAACACTTGGTGCTACATAATTATATTTATTAATTTTTTTAATTTTTTAATTTATTATGCTTCATTTTAATTTTACACATTATTTAGGGTTTATCCTACGGATATATAATTATTTTTTAAGAAATAATCAATTATTAATTAAAAAATAAATTTTTTATTGAAAAATAATTATATATCCTAATTGGGGAGGATGAACCCTAAATAATAATTGTAAAATTAAAATAAAATATAATAAATTAAAATTGAATTAAAAATTGGATAAAAATTAATAAATCTAATTATGTAGCACCAAATGCTACACATAGTGTTGTAGAGGATTTCATCCGGATTTTAGTGGAATTTATGAAGATTTATATATTGTGTTTGATTTAAAAGAGAAATTCTTTGATTGGGGTTAAAGATAGAGAATAAAGACAAGATTCCAAGTTAATTAATAAATAGATTTTGTGTGAACCATATGCCAATATTTAAATTGTATATTGTTAATAATATTTTTTATAAAAATAAATTTTATTATATTATTACTAATCATAATTAATATTTATTATTAAAAATTAAAAATTAAAAATTATATATACTCTAAGTTTGGAATAATCAATCACAAATGTTGGACTAAAATACCTATTCGGGATAAGATTTCACTTCAACCATGTCCCAAATTATGCCCCAAATTGGTGTAGCACCAAATACCGCCCTAAATTTGGGACATGCTTCGATGTTGCTCCAAATTGGTGTTGATGGATCCACAACATTTAATGAATTATTTTATTATTTAAATTATAAACCAACTCATTAAATAAATAAATTAATTAATAATTTTAATAAAATCACAATTAATTAAACAAAATGGATAAAATGAAGCCACATCACAAATTACTATAAATTAACTTAACAACATACTACAGTACATATAATTTTTTAATAGTATTTAATTTTTTAATATTAAATATAGTATTTTGAAAGTATATAATTAATAGTTATTAATTTTGAATAATTATCATTTAAGAAAATACTGAAACATTAATCATATTCATATTTTAATTCTAAATAAAATGAAATCTTTTCGAAAATATTCTTATTCGACATAATATTTATTGAATATGAATAAAGTTGCCAAAAAAATGGTAGTGAAATTGATCCTATTTAATTTACTTAAGCCTTAAGGTGGTGCTTTTAATTTTTAATTTTTGCATTGAATATATTACTAAATTTAGCAGGCTGGTCTAGGTCCAATTTATGGGCAGCGTGACAAAGTCACCTTTTACTGGGCTCAGCCCACTAATAGAAAATCCCTTTTTAAGTCCACACCACATATTTTCGCCTTATCGCTCAACCCAATTCCCGCTGGTGGTGCTCCGCCGCTAAATCTAGGGTTTTTGAGTCACTTTCTCTCTCATCGCCACTCTGCTATATATTCAGATGAGTTATCACTCCCTTATTCATTCCTCTCTCTAGTTGCCGTTCTATATTTTGATTTTTCTTTGCCTTTTCTTCGTTTCATATTTTTTAATTTTCTTATTTTTGTTCAATCGCATATTTCGTGTTGTATAGAAATCAGCTGATGAGAATATAACTGCAACAATATGATTGCAAAATTTTCCATGATTCTTAGTATTTAAGTCTCTGATGATTTCTCTGCACTCTAGTTTTATTTTTCACATTCCTTTACCTCGATTTTTCCCCTTTTGTGTTTTTCATTGTTTTATCGGATGATTTAAAATTGAATGAAATTTGTGGAGATATGATGATTACTCAATTTGGTCCGTGTTTCTGAATAACCGTGACTGATAAAACCCTTCCAAACCTCTGATCTCCTCTACGTTTTTTAACTAATTACATATTTATAAAATATGTGCATATGTATATATATTATTCTGTTTTGAACAAAAATGTTAAATTTGGTGCGGCTCTATGATTTCTTGCCTAATTTTTAGGCGATATACGCTATGCTGATAATTATCATGAGTGGATAAAATCTTTTGAATATGAGAGCTGCTTCAATATTTATTCATTTATTTTTGTCTTTTTTTTTGTGTTTTAACATCTGCTATGATGATTTATGAAATAAATACACATGTCAGACTTCAGAGATTTTAAAAAAATCTATGAGAAGAAATTTCATCATCTGAGCAGAAGTTTCTGAAAGAAAATATTTTTTGATTAGCACTATTGCTTGACATAACCTATCAATTTTGATATAATCTAATAATACTTTTGAATATTAATAATATCTATGTATACTTGTTCTAATTGTTTGCATTTAATTTGTTGGCATTGTACAATTTTGGTCGAGCATTGGAGTTGAGTTGCGACATTAATCCTAAAATCATAGGGTTTTTGTTGTATTTGATTTAGAATTTTTTTATTTGTACACTTGTGTTAATAAACTTAGTTATAGCTATCAAAATAAATCTATTTTTACTAATTAATTCATAACAAAAAGATTGTGAGAGCGGCAACAAAAATAGGGTACATAAATTATAAACGAAAACATTAATTATCAATGTTCAATTTTGGGTTATCCCTATGGTGATATTTATTTCGAGACTGTTTGTGTTTACTTAATTTTATTTAACAAAATCTATTAGATATAATTTTCTCAATTGATGTTCCTCTAGTAAATAGGACATATCTACCTTCAAATAATTGAATAAAAAAATTAATATTTAATCGTAATATACAGTTAAATGATAAGAATGGTTTTCTTAATTACACCACCTGCGTTTCTTTACACGCTGTTTTTGTGTAAAGTATAAAAAAGTAAATTTATTTATGTTTCTCAATTTTCCTTTATACGTCAGTGTAAAAGGAAAACATAAAGAAAATTTAACCACAGAATCGACTGATGAAGGGACGTGCTGAAGAAATGTGACGGAAAAAACTATTCTTCCAATATTTTTTTTATATTTTATATATTATTTATATATATTGTGGTGTGTAACGAAATTATTGTCTTGTGTGGATGTAAAAATGGCTATTTTAGTAATTTAAAAATTTATTATTTATATATTAATTTGCCCACTTCATATCTTTTTTTGAAGCTAAAGTGTGGCTATATTCTTAAAGTGACTTGGTAGAGCTGGCGAGAAGCGAGAAATTGATGTGTGGGGAATAAAGAACGGTGATGGAGATTTGCATAAAATAGCGAGATGGATTCCGTCTTTGCACAAATTAATAATTTTTAATTAATCAAACATTTTTTTTTAATTTGAAAAGTTATTTCTGTAAATTAATTACTATTTATTTTTGAATTAAATTTAATAGTTTTTATATTTAGAAACACCCGTTATTTAATAAGATTAACTCCATTGTATTTGATATTGCTGATGAAATCGTATGGCTCGGATCAAAAGAAAAGGCCACATAATTAAAAGAAAAGTATTGGAGCCAAGTTTGTATGCCTAGAACCCAGAAGAAAATACGCGAAAATTGAGGCATAACATGATATTAAATTAGAAGTTGAAAATTTAGTCAAAATTTGAATTTGGGATCAAATATTTCTCTAACACAAATTTTTGTATTTAATTTATTAAAACACAAAATAATATACAAATAAATATTTTCAGATCAAATTGTATTTCTTGATCCAATCTCTATTTATCCTCCAGAAAACCAAATAAACTCTTTTTTTTTTTTACCCAAAAAAAAAGGAAAATAGAAAAGATAAGAGGATCAAGGGCTGAAGGATCTAAACTGGACAGGAAAAGAAGCCAAAAATGAATTTTTTAAGGAAAAAATAGAAGACCCGAGTCTACAAAAAAAAGTTAAAAAAAAAATTACTTAAAGATGTACATGAAAGGGGGGTGTGAATTTAAAAACAGATTATGGTTCAAATTTCATCAATTCATGATAATAGATTGTTAGAACTGTAATTCCTTAGAAGAGAAAAAAGATTTGTGAATGTATGAATTTTGCCTTAGCGGAGGCTATACGGTGGGAAGCAGGATATTATTTTTGTTAAGGTTTAATTAGGGGGTTTATAAAGGTAAAAGTGTATATTCAAAAAATATTTACATTTTAATTATATATATGGGGCTACAAAGAGAAATTTGAGGGTTGTGAATAGAATGACCCTAAATTTTATTTTTAAATTTTTAGGTACTTATTGGTTTGTATTACATTGTCAAAAATTTCCCATTGCTATCTTCATAAACTCTTTTTTTTCCCCCCAAGAGGCTCTCATTCATGAAACCCACTAGAACAAAAAGAAAAGAGGATAAAGAGGTGAAGGATCTGAACAAGACAGGAAAGGAAGCCAGAATGAATTTTTTAAGGAAAAGGTAGAAGACCCGAGTCTACAAAAAAAAAAGTTAAAAAAAAATTACTTAAAGATGTACATAAAAAGGAGGGGGGTGTGAATTTAAAAGCAGATTATGGTTAAAGTTTCGTCAATTCATGATAATAGATTGTGAGAACTGTAATTCCCTAGAAGAGAAAGAAGATTTGTGAATGTATGAATTTTGCCTGAGCGGAGGCTATACGGTGGGAAGCAAGATATTATTTTTGTTAAGGTTTTAATTAGGGGGTTATAAGGGTAAAACTGTATATTCAAATAATATTTATATTTTAATTATATATATGGGGGGCTACAAAGAGAAATTTGAGGGTTGTGAATAGAATCAACCTAAATTTTATTTTCAAATTTTTAGGTACTTATTGGATTGTATTACATTGTCAAAAATTTCCCATTGCTATTGTCATAAACTCTTTTTTTTTTTTTTCCCAAAAGGCTCTCATTCATGAAACCCACTAGAAAAAAAAAGGAAAAAAAAAGGGTAATTCTATTCACAACCCCCAATTTTCTTTTCATAGCCCCATATATAATAAAAATATAAAATTTAAGAGCTGCACTTGCATGCAGCATCTCTTATTTCAGGCAATGAGTATTAAATATAAAAAAATATTAGTGAACCCTAAATTTAAAATAAATTGATTTAATTTGTTTGAAATGAGTATTAAATAGAATTAATAAACCTTAAAAAACACAAAATAAACCCCTAAAAACACCCCCAAAAAATCCTAAAAAACACAAAATAAATCCCTAAAAACACCCCAAAAAACCCTAAAATACACAAAATATACCCCTAAAAACACTCCCAAAAAATTCTAAAAAACACAAAATAAACCCCTAAAAATACCTCCCAAAAAACTCTAAAAAACACAAAATATACTCTAAAAAAACCCCCTAAAAAAATAAAAAAACCCCCTAAAAAACCATGAACCCTTAAAAAACCCCTAAAAAACATGAACCCTTTAAAAAACCATGAACCCTAAAAATCTCTAAACTAATAAGCTGTAAACATTAATTTGAATGGAAAAAATCATAATTTGAACTAAATAAACTAGTATAAAATAACTAGCAGACCCCTTACTTTTTAATGGTAGAGATGGTACTTTTCGAATGTTTTGTAAAGCCTTTTAATAGGACTGTTGGTACCGACTTTGGACAGATTTTTTTTTTATGGATTGACCCGATCAACGCGGGTTGACCCGTGTTGACCGGATCAAAACGCGGGTTTGACCGACCCGTCTCATATAGTGTTATTTGCATCGTGATGCATGCAAGTCTTTGCCAAAATTTAATTATATGGACCCTTTTAACCTTATAGTCCTTATATTTTAATTATATATAATATTTTTATTTTCATTTTCATAGCCCCACTATCTCGGTCTCCTCATTGCCCAAAAATTCTTTTCTCCCTATAGATAAGAATGATGGGAATTTTCTCCTCACTCTTCTATTTATTTTCATTGAATTTTGTATCGATTGTTTATTGAACATAAATTTTATTTTCAAATTTTTAGGTACTTATTGGATTGTATTACATTGTCAAAAATTTCCCATTGCTATCTTCATAAACTCTTTTTTTTTCCCCCCAAAAGGCTCTCATTCATGAAACCCACTAGAAAAAAAAAGGAAAAAAAGAAAAGAAAAGAGGATCAAGGGGTGAGGGATCTGAACAGGACAGGAAAGAAGCCAAAAATGAATTTTTTAAGAAAAAAATAGAAGACCCGCGTCTACAAAGAAAAAGTTTTAAGAAAAATTACTTAAAGATGTACATGAGGGGGGGGGGGGGGGTGAATTTAAAAGCGGATTATGGTTCAAATGTCATCAATTCATGATAATAGATTATGAGAACTGTAATTTCCTAGAAGAGAAAAGAAGATTTGTGAATGTATGAATTTTGCCTGAGCGGAGGTTATACGGTGGGAAGCAGGATATTATTTTTGTTAAGGTTTTAATTAGGGGGGGTTATAAGGATAAAAATGTATATTCAAATAATATTTACATTTTAATTATATAAATGGGGATACAAAGAGAAATTTGAGGGTTGTGAATAGAATGACCCAATAAAAATATATCCAAAACCTGAAATTCAAGGCTTGAACAGAGTTAGATTTGGTCTGTGTAGACTAGGAAACCGTGATGAAATGTGTAACTAGTCAAAAAATATTTAAAAAAAAATACAAGGGATTGGTAGAACTAACAAATCAAAATCAACATATTTTTCCGACATCAACAATCTGTTGGTCGTTCACAATACAATACAATATATATTAAACTACAAACCATATCAATTCCAAATGTATTCGTGAGTCGTGACTCCTTGAATTCGTCAAGGTCTCCTCTGCTAGTACCAAATTACAATTGAAATTAAATAATAGTTGAGAAACAGTTGAAATATATAATAAGTAAATGAAGGAAAAAGTACATGTGAAAAGAATAGTCAACCATAAGAACACGCGAGTGTGAAGCGTTGGAATACAAGGTTAACCATAGACTACGTTGGGATGATTAATTGACTCACTAGCTTCAGCCTTCTAGAGAGAGAGAGAGAGAGAGAGAGAAGTAATAAGTTCCATCTATATATATAGTGAGAGAGTGACATGCAGGTGTAATTAGATACATAGTCATCTCTATATATCTTGATTTGTCACTTAGAGCTAGTCAGCTAGAGAGGGAAGAAAACGGGCCGGAGAGCAGCTGGAGTGACGTCGCAGGAGAGATGACACTTGCTCCGACCTTAATTATTCGATCCGAGCAGGTGTCATGCTCCTGCAACGTGACTCGTGTTCGCTCTCTGTTACTGTTACTGTTACTATTAGTGTGCCAAAAATCAAGACCAGCTTTTTAGTTCAATTCGAAGGTTAGTTGATTCTGCAATATTATTGCACTATGTTTCTAAAATTCTACTTTGCGGGAATACAATCATAATCTAAACACGCCAAACAATTTTATTTTATTTGTGTACGTACATGTTATATATTGCTCTATGTTATCATTACTTGCAGCAACAAATTAAAAATTAAACAACGTGATTCAAGCAACAATTTTTTTTAACTTGGAAAAGTTTCTTCATAATAATGCGCAACTTCTTCTTTTTTATAGAGAAATGAAAAAATGGTTGAGCTGGCAAGATTGTGCTAAAGTAGCTAAAGTGGTGAATGATTCAACAAACCAAGTAATGATCATATATAGAGATAAGGCCAGTTCACAACCAACGTAAGTGAGGCTTGATATGAATGACGTCAAAGCAGTGAGTTAATAACGAGGATAATTAAGAGAGCCAGTTCACAACCAGCTGTATTTTAAAATAATTTTATAGCTCAAGTAGCCCGCTTAACTACTTTTGAATTTCTAGTAACCACCTTCCTCTAATACCACCTTATATAAACCAAAGCAAATTCTCATATATAATGCACATATATCCTTGATTAGATATATATAGCGGTTGTGAGTTTTTCTCGTTTAATTTTAAAAAGATGGCAAGCATATTATATATATCGAGCAGCTGAGGCACAAGTGGTGCAGTTTTGTAGAAGAAAGTGAAAGGGACTTTTGTCGCAGGAGAGATGAGGCCGACAACATTTTGATTATAACAACGTTGTCAAGCCCTCATCTCTCTTCGACTTAAGCCCCTCCACTTCCTTAATTAATTAGTTTCTTTGAGATCCAATTCCGAACGCATGCAACCATTTCAGTTGAAGGTGTAGATACACTCTCACTGAGGTACCGGTATGATATCCTTTTCTCTTTCTTCTGGTAAGAAAATTTTCGTTGGAAAATCTGTACATCGAGAGAAGTTTGTTGTATTGTGACTTATGAGAAAAAAATATACGTATAAGAAATCGTGGATGTTTGCTTGTTAAATCAAGCACAGGCTTCGTGTTTAGTTTTATGAGAAAAAAAAAGACGTATAAGTTTATGTTGTTGTTTTGTTTGGTTAGAACTGACTTGGCTAGTTTTAATTAATGTTGATTTCATCGAAATTGTTGAAGATCTTAACGAGGGAGAATATATATACACACACATATATATAGGTATGTATGTACTCATACTATTTGTAATAGATGAATCTAACTATCTTGCAAAACATGGAATAGTTTGGTTCTGAATGTATGTGTCTTGCTGCAGGTTGATGGATTAATCAAGACCAGAAGTTAAAACCAATGTTGTCTCAAATAGATTAGACATATAGTTACCAAATATGCCTGTTGACTAGAAAAATATGTTATTTTTATTCCATTAATTCTTGTGTATTTTGATTAATTTCTTTCCACCCAAACCCAAATTAAATAACCAATGTCCCAATCATTGATGCTAGATGAGTTTCAGATCAGATCATTGGTGTCATTTCGCATCACATTTTTTGTGTCATTACAATTTTTTTTTAAATTTCTTTAATATATTATAATTGGGGAAGAATGAATTCTAAATAAAAAATTTAAAATTAAATTAATTCATAATAAATTAAAAAAAATGATCTAGCGCACAGAATATAAATACATGAATTTACTTAAATTTATTTCCAAATAACACATTACCCTTCCTTTAAGAGAAAACATATTGTTGAATATTATGCGGTTTTTACTTTATTAACATTTGTGAAAAAATGAGCATCCATCTAGTAAGTATTTCACTAATAATTAGAGAGTTTGTATGTTTTATATAATATTTTTCATATAATATTGTTAGTATTTTTAACTATTAAAAAAATTAATATTTAATAAATTATCAGTGAGCTTTTAAAAATATTTCATAAATCTTTTAAATTGAAATATATATTTTATATTGTTTAGCGTTAAATAATTTTGAAGTATTTCATAATATTTTTCGTTTAAATTTTTACAAATGATTGATGGCTTTTGAGGATTTATATAATTTTCTTTATTTTTTCTCAATTTAATTTAGTTTAAATTTTCTATAAAAGATATTAAATTTATTATAGTTTTATTTTTTAATAAAATATTCAAAGGATAGGTGATTTCATTTGTTAATATATAAAAAAAAAGTATAGTTTGTAAAACAAAAAATAAAGTTTATGTTGATAATCAGAAATACATAATACTACGGGGAAGGGGAAGGGGAAGGGGAAGAATGGCTAATCCCATGTTTATGGGAATGGTGATTCCTTCGAAAATGAGAATTTTCAACTATAAAAACATACTAGCTATAGGATCGAGAATAGAGATGGAAATATTGATTTTGTTGCCATTTGCCACTTCATTCTAACATACCAGTATACTCTAAAATATATGATAAACATATATTAGTAAATAATATTTATAATATAACTTATTGAAATAAATTCGAAGGTCTATGAAAAAATAGGTGAATGATTTTTTCATTTTAAAAGATACACAATTAATATATTGTTTTCCTAAAAAGGAAAACACACACAATTAAAAATCTCTTTATAAGTCCGCACTCGCTCGTCTTAACTCCGCTCGTTCTAGGGTTTGTGTTTGTGAATCACTTTCTCTCTCATCGCCTCTTTGCTATATATTAACAAGACTTCTCCCCCTGCCTTCATTCCTCTCTCTAGTCATCGTTTTCGATTAAGATTTTGTTGTTGTTCGCCTTCTCTTCGTTTCATTTTTTTTTGTTTATTCGCCAATTTCGTATTGAATAGAAATCAGGTGATGAGAAAAATAACTGCAACAATATGATTGGTAAATTTCCATGATTCCTAGTATTTAAGTCTCTGATGATTTCTCTCGCGTCTATTTTTAATTTTCCCATTTCTTTTCATTTTTCTTGATTTTTTTTTCCAGAGAATTGATAATTGATTTTTTATTTTATTTTTTTGAAATTGTTGGAGATATGATGATTACTCTATTTGGTCCGTGTTTCTGAATAACCGTGACTGATAAATCCTTTCCAAAACTCTGATCTCCTCTAAAATAAATTCAGCTTTTAGTAATAATATATATTTGTTTTTGAAAAAAAAAATGTTAAATTCGGTGTGGCTCTACGATTATATATGCCTAATTTTTAGGCGATAGAGCTGCTGAAATATCTATTACCTGTTTTGTTTTTTATTTGAATTTCTGCAATAGTTATTTTTTAAATGTATCCTGAGCTGAAATTCGCCAGAGAGAAATTGTTGGTAGATATCACAATCGTTTCAAATTGAAATGCGTGATTTATGCCTAAATAACTAATTTTCAACTCAAGCGTAGAATTAGCTTTAAAACGTGATTTATGTCCAACTTCCAAAATACTTGTTGAAAATTTCCAAAATGCAAAATACAAGCTTGTTGGCAATTTAATCTAGCATGAGACAGCTTTACCACCTGTTATTAGATTTAAAACTTCTCAATTAATTAAATAAAAATTATGAAATGAAATAATATTTCAATTCATTGAAAATTTGATATGTGTGCCTCGATCAAGGTGGATTATATTATCAAAATAAAAATTATTATTAACCAAATATTATGAAAAATAATACTTTACATAAAATATTAAATGAAATTAATAATTTTTAATTGATATTAACAAAATCAATTAGTCGATCAAAGTCAATATAAGTTAGTAACAACTAACAATACTATCGAAATCAATAGTAATATATCATATAATTTGTAAATATATAGTAATTTATATATTTATATTACTCTATTTTATATATTTGAGAATTGAGATAATATTTTTTCTATATATATATAATATTTCTTTACTAGATTTTAAATTATTATATCTTCTTAAGTAATAATGAAAAAAAAAAAACAAAAATCAAGACTAATATTGACAAATTAATATTCTTCATTCTTCAATCCATTAAGAAATAAATATAAAATAAAATTATATTTTTAACTAATATAATGGAAACAATGACTAATATCATCCAAAACAATTAATGAACACAACCCACTCCAGACCCAAACAACTTATTCGCATATCAATGAACACAACCCACTCCAAACTCAAACAATCTAAAACAAGCACTGCAGATCAAGATTGACAATAACAAGTCACTAAAATATTTAAATAGTACATTATTTAAATAGTACCTAGTTCAATTTTGGGGCAATTTTGAAATGAGTTCATGAATGGCTTCATAGGGAGTTTGAAACTTACGTAATCACAGAGCCAGTTGTGGCTCATGTCGATGTAGGTGAGATGTGTCATAGGATTAAATTTCTTGGTGGCATTAATGATGAAAAATTTAGGGGCGAGTGGGGTCTTTGAATGAAAGATTGGGATGTGGACCGGGTCTTGCCGTCGAAGTGGACTCCAAGTGGCTGGAGTTGGTTGAAGGGAGTAGTTTTTCATTTTGATTGTATATATTTTTTTTTTCCGGCGGCGGTAGTAAAATTTTTCTATTGAATGACTTTTTATCTGTTTTGATTGATAGGGTAAATTTTTTTAGTGGGCTTTCAAGGTGGGCTGAAGAATTATATACTTCTTATTGGCCCAGTGGAGAGTTAAATTAAAAAATTATAATAAACCATAATTATGAATAAATCAACTCTAATGAAAATGATTAATTTAAACCTAATTTTTATATATATAAGATTGGGGTCGGTTTACTGGTCCCTCATGTTAAAAAGACTGTGAGATAGATCCTAATCAATCTACAGTTATTGATTTTTATTTGGCTTATACTTTTGTGTTTAATTAGAAATACGAGAGTATTAATTTTTATAAAGAGAAAACATTTAAGATAAAATGTATGTATTCCAAATAAATCACGAATTTTTACCGATTTTACCATCTTCAGATTTGTAGCAAAATACAACATTCCTTTTTTTTTCCTCGATAGTTATTTGTTCTCTCTCCTTGATTACACGAGATCCATTATAACATTTTTTTGTTCAAAATCTATTTGTTTTAATTATTTACGATTTAGTTTAATTTAAAACATTTATTTAGTTTAATTTACCTTCTTATATTGAAATTCACAGTTTTTTTCTATTGTGCAACATGCTTTGTGAAATGGGAATTTACGATATTCTTCTTGTTTTAAAAAAAAAGATTGAAGATTGGTTGTCGAAACAACCAAGCAAGAAGGAAGGAATTTAGCAAGGAATATGGCTGAAAAGAAGACAAATGTTCCAACAACCAAAGTGTTGCTTGGGGACCGGATATCATCCACAAATTTAGAGTGTCATGACTAATTCATATGCTTTAACAAAATTAATTCGGAGAAACTTAAGTGGAAGATTCGAATGCATGCCCATCTAATGTCATTCATAGAACTATGTGCAAGTATCAAAATGAATTAATGGATCGAAACTTTTTAGAAATTTATTTAGAAAACTGATTCCTTTATAAGCGGATAAAATCATCTACTATACAACACTCCAAGCAGCTCACTATCCTTCAAATTTCCGGTCGCTTTCTTGAGCTCTTGGTATCTATATCTATGTGGGACAATCTCTAGCTCCCAAGATTCGACCAGAAATTCCCTCTGCCCCTACCGTACTCCAGCTTGGTAGTTTCCACCGCATGTCTGGGGTTGAGCCCTAGGATTTGATGGTGGACTTAAAAAGCCACCTACAGACGCTTTACGCCCAATCATTCCGGATAATGCTTGCATCCTTTGTCTTACCGCGACTGCTGGAACAGAGTTAGCCGATGCTTATTCCCTAAATACCGTCATTGCTTCTTCTCCAGGAAAAGAAGTATCATTTCGTGATTTTTGTACCTTCGTATCAAGAAAACAACAGGCAAGATTGAAGATGATACGAAAACAATCGAATCAATTATCGTTAAGGAGAAATTCTGGATTTACAGTCGTAGTTGTAGAATAAGAAATTAATAGATGTTATACATTGACGTTTGGATTCTTTCTTTCTAAATAAGTTGCTAGCACGGATTACTCAATTTACCTAGCTAGGTGATCGACCATTCTATGAGGCTTGAGGGGGATAGATAAATTTACTTTGCAAATATTAATTTGCATGGATATACCAAGGTTACAAAACTCATCCGGCGCTAGTCGGTAACTAATTGCCTGTACATGTTGATGTGCAGGGCCGTCAAAATGCTCGGCCCGACCCGAGCCCATCAGGCCACTAACCATAACTGAGCTGGCCCAATTACTCGATGGGCTGCAATTTTTCAAGTCTAATCTATCCAGCGAAAAAATTCGACTGTCCTTACGGCACCATACATTAATTCTTAATTTTATTTAAAAAAATTTGAAAAATATTGTTTGGATAAGTTTTTGATAACATTAGTAGATGTTAATTATATTAGTCTTATTTTTATTTCGCATATCATCCAAAACTATCAATGAACACAACCCACTTCAGACCCAAACAACCTATTCGCATATCATCCAAAAAAATCAATGAACACAACCCACTTCAGACCCAAACAACCTAGATGAAGCACTGCAGATCAAGATTGACAATAACAAATCACTAAACAAAAATCCTCCAAAAAATATTTAAATAGTACAATATTTAAATAGTACCTAGTTCAATTTTGGGGCAATTTTGAAATGGGTTCATGAATAGCTTCATAGGGAGTTTGAAACTTACGTAATCACGGAGCCAGTTGTGGCTGATGTCGATGTTGGTGAGATGTGTCATATGATCAAATTTCTTGGTGGCATTAGTGATGAAAAATTTAGGGGCGAGTGGGGTCTTTGGATGAAAGATTGGGATGTGGACTGGGTCTTGTTGCCGGAGTGGACTCCAGGTGGCTGGAGTGGGTTGAAGGGAGTAGTTTTTCATTTTGATTGTATACATTTTTTTTCCGGAAGCGGTAGTAAAATTTTTCTGTTGAATGACTTTTTATCTGTTTTGATTGATAGGGTAAATTTTTTTAGTGGGCTTTCAAGGTGGGCTGAAGAGTTATATACTTCTTAATGGCCCGGTGGAGAGACAAATTAAAAAATTATAATAAACTCTAATTATGAATAAATCAACTCTAATGAAAATTATTAATTTAAACCTAATTTTTATATATTTAAGATTGGGGTCGGTTTACTGGCCCCTCATGTTAAAAAGACTGTGAGATAGATCCTAATCAATCTACAATTATTGATTTTTATTTGACTTATACTTTTGTGTTTAATTAGAAATAAGAGAGTATTAATTTTTATAAAGAGAAACATTTAAAATAAAATGTATGTATTCCAAATAAATCACGAATTTTTACCGATTATACCATCTTCAGATTTCTAGCAAAATACAACATTCCTTTTTTGTTCTCGATAGTTATTTGTTCTCTCTCCTTGATTACATGAGATCCATTATAACATTTTTTTTGTTCAAAATCTATTTGTTTTAATTATTTTTTATTTTCAATTTAATTTACCTTCTTATATTGAAACTCACAGTTTTTTCTATTGTGCTACATACGTTGTGAAATGGGAATTTACGATATTCTTCTTGTTTTAAAAAAAAGATTGAAGATTGGTTGTCGAAACAACCAAGCAAGAAGGAAGGAATTTAGCAAGGAATATGGTTGAAAAGAAGAGAAATGTTCCAACAGCCAAAGTGTTATTTGGGGACCGGATATCATCCACAAATTTAGAGTGTCATGACTAATTCATATGCTTTAAAAAAATTAATTCAGAGGAACTTAATTGGAAAATTCGAATGCATGCCCATCTAATGTCATTCATAGAACTATGTGTAATTATCAAAATGAATTAATAGATCGAAACTTTTTAGAAATTTCTTTAGAAAACTGATTCCTTTATAAGCATATAAAATCATCTACTATACAACACTCCAAGCAGCTCGCTATCCTTCAAATTTCTGGTCGCTTTCTTGAGCTCTTGGTATCTATATATATGTGGGACAATCTCTAGCTCCCAAGATTTGACCAAAAATTCCCTCTATCCCTACCGTACTCCAGCTTGGTAGTTTCCACCGCCTGTCCAGGATTGAGTCCTGGGATTTGACGGCGGACTTAAAAAGCCACCTACAGACGCTTTACGCCCAATCATTCCGGATAACGCTTGCATCCTTTGTCTTACCGGGGCTGTTGGCACAGAGTTAGCCGATGTTTATTTCCCAAATACCGTCATTGCTTCTTCTCTGGGAAAAGAAGTATCATTTCGTGATTTTTGTACCATCGTATCAAGAAAACAACAAGCAAGATTGAAGATGATACGAAAACAATCGAAACAATTATCGTTAAGGAGAAATTCTTGATTTACAGTCGTAGTTGTAGAATAAGAAATTAATAGATGTTATACATTGACATTTGGATTCTTGCTTTCTAAATAAGTTGTTAGCAAGGATTACTCAATTTACCTAGCTAGGTGATCAGTCATTCTATGAGGATTGAGGGAGATACAGAAATTTACTTTGCAAATATTCATTTGTATGGATTTACCAAGGTTACAAAACTCATCCGGTGCTAGTCGGTAACTAATTGCCTGTACATGTTGATGTGCAAGACTGTCAAAATGCTCGGCCCGACCCGAGCCCATCAGGCCACCAAACATAACTGAGCTGGCCCAATTACTCGATGGGCTGCAATTTTTCAAGTCTAGTCTATCCAGCGAAAAAATTCGACTGTCCTTATGGCACCATACCTTAATTCTTAATTTTATTTAAAAAAATTTGAAAAATATTTTTTAGATAAGTTTTTTAGAACATTAGTGACCACATTAGTAGATGTTAATTATATTGGTCTTATTTTTTTCGCATATCATCCAAAACAATCAATGAACACAACCCACTCCACACCCAAACAACCTATTCACATATCATCCAAAACAATCAATGAACACAACCCACTCCAGACCCAAACAACCTAGAACAAGCATTGCAGATCAAGATTGACAATAACAAATCACTAAACAAAACTCCTCCAAAAAATATTTAAATAGTACAATATTCAAATAGTACCTAGTTCCATTTTGGGACAATTTTGAAATGAGTTCATGAATAGCTTCATAGGAAGTTTGAAACTTACGTAATCACAGAGCCAGTTGTGGTTGATGTCGATGTTGGTGAGATATGTCATAGAATCAAATTTCTTGGTGGCATTAGTGATGAAAAATTTAGGGGCGAGTGGGATCTTTGGATGAAAGATTGGGATTTGGACTGGGTGTTGTTGCCGGAGTGGACTCCTAGTGGCTGGAGTGGGTTGAAGAGGATAGTTTTTCATTTTGATTGTATACATTTTTTTTTCCGACGGCGGTAGTAAAATTTTTCTGTTGAATAACTTTTTATATGTTTTGATTGATAGGGTAAATTTTTTTAGTGGGCTTTCAAGGTGGGCTGAAGAATTATATACTTCTTATTGGCCCAGTGGAGAGTCAAATTAAAAAATTATATTAAACCCTAATTATGAATAAATCAACTCTAATGAAAATTATTAATTTAAACCTAATTTATATATATATATATATATATATATATATATATATATATATATAAGATTGGGGCGGTTTACTAGTCCCTCATGTTAAAAAGACTGTGAGATAGATCCTAATCAATCTACAGTTATTGATTTTTATTTGACTTATACTTTTGTGTTTAATTAGAAATACGAGAGTATTAATTTTTATAAAGAGAAACATTTAAAATAAAATGTATGTATTCCAAATAAATCACGAATTTTTACCGATTTTACCATCTTCAGATTTCTAGCAAAATACAACATTCCTTTTTTTCTCGATAGTTATTTGTTCTCTCTCCTTGATTACACGAGATGCATTATAACATTTTTTTGCTCAAAATCTATTTGTATTAATTATTTTTTATTTTCAGTTTATTATGATTTAGTTTAATTTAAAAAACATTTATTTAGTTTAATTTACCTTCTTATATTGAAACTCACAATTTTTTCTATTGTGCTACATACGTTGTAAAATAGGAATTTACGATATTCTTCTTGTTTTTAAAAAAAAAAGATTGAAGATTGGTTGTCGAAACAACCAAGCTAGAAGGAAGGAATTTAACAAAGAATATAGTTGAAAAGAAGAGAAATGTTCCAACAACCAAAGTGTTGATTGGGGACCGGATATCATCCACAAATTTAGAGTGTCATGACTAATTGATATGCTTTAACAAAATTAATTCGGATGAACTTAAGTGGAAGATTAGAATGCATGCCCATCTAATGTCATTCATAGAACTATGTGCAAGTATCAAAATGAATTAATGGATCGAAACTTTTTAGAAATTTATTTAGAAAACTGATTCCTTTATAAGCGGATAAAATCATCTACTATACAACACTCTAAGCAGCTCGCTATCCTTCAAATTTTCGGTCGCTTGCTTGAGCTCTTGGTATCTATATCTATGTGGGACAATCTTTAGCTCCCAAGATTCGACCGGAAATTCCCTCTGCCCCTACCGTACTCCAGCTTGGTAGTTTCCACCGCATGTCCAGGGTTGAGCCCTGGGATTTGACGGCGGACTTAAAAAGCCACCTACAGACGCTTTACGCCCAATCATTCTGGATGACGCTTGCATCCTTTGTCTGACCACGGCTGCTGGCACAAGGTTAGCCGATGCTTATTCCCCAAATACCGTCATTGCTTCTTCTCCGAAAAAAGAAATATTATTTCTTGATTTTTATACCTTCGTATCAAGAAAATAACAGACAAGATTGAAGATGATATGAAAACAATCAAATCAATTATCGTTAAGGAGAAATTCTTGATTTACAGTCGTAGAATAAGAAATTAATAGATGTTATACATTGTCGTTTGGATTATTGTTTTCTAAATAAGTTGCTAGCACGGATTACTCAATTTACCTAGCTAGGTGATCAGCCATTCTATGAGGCTTGAGGGAGATAGAGAAATTTACTTTGCAAATATTCATTTGCATGGATTTACCAAGGTTACAAAACTCATCCGGTGCTAGTCGGTAACTAACTGCCTGTACATGTTGATGTGCAAGACTGTCAAAATGCTCGGTTCGGCCCAAGCCCATCAGGCCACCAACCATAACTGAGCTGGCCTAATTACTCGATGGGCTGCAATTTTTCAGGTCTAGTCTATCCAGCGAAAAAAATAGACTGTCCTTACGGCACCATACGTTAATTCTTAATTTTATTTTAAAAAATATGAAAAATATTTTTTAGATAAGTTTTAGAGAACATTAGTGATGACATTAATAGATGTTAATTATATTGGTCATATTTTTTTCGCATATCATCCAAAACAATCAATGAACACAACCCACTCCAGACCCAAACAACCTAAAACAAGCACTGCAGATCAAGATTGACAATAACAAGTCACTAAACAAAAATCATCCAAAAAATATTTAAATAGTACATTATTTAAATAGTACCTAGTTCAATTTTGGGGCAATTTTGAAATGAGTTCATGACTGGCTTCATAGGGAGTTTGAAACTTACGTAATCACAGAGCCAGTTGTGGCGGATGTCGATGTTGGTGAGATGTGTCATAGGATCAAATTTCTTGGTGGCATTAGTGATGAAAAATTTAGGTGCGAGTGGGGTCTTTGGATGAAAGATTGGGATGTGGACTGGGTCTTGTTACCGGAGTGGACTTCAGGTGGCTGGAGTGTGTTGAAGAGGATAGTTTTTCATTTTGATTGTATAAATTTTTTTTTCCGGCGGCGGTAGTTAAATTTTTCTGTTGAATGGCTTTTTATTTGTTTTGGTTGATTGGGTAAATTTTTTTAGTGGGCTTTCAAGGTGGGTTGAAGAGTTATATACTTCTTATTGGCCCAGTAAAGAGACAAATTAAAAAATTATAATAAACCCTAATTATGAATAAATCAACTCTAATGAAAATTATTAATTTAAACCTAATTTATATATATATATAAGATTGGGGTCGGTTTACTGGTCCCTCATGTTAAAAAGATTGTGAGATAGATCCTAATCAATCTACAGTTATTGATTTTTATTTGACTTATACTTTTGTGTTTAATTAGAAATACGATAATATTAATTTTTATAAAGAGAAACGATTAAAATAAAATGTATGTATTCTAAATAAATCACGAATTTTTACCGATTTTACCATCTTCAGATTTGTAGCAAAATACAACATTCCTTTTTTTTTCTCGATAGTTATTTGTTCTCTCTCCTTGATTACACGAGATCCATTATAACATTTTTTTTTTATCAAAATCTATTTGTTTTAATTATTTTTTATTTTCAATTTATTATGATTTAGTTTAATTTAAAAGATTTATTTAGTTTAATTTACCTTCTTATATTGAAACTCACAGTTTTTTCTATTGTGCTACATATGTTGTGAAATGGGAATTTACAATATTCTTCTTGTTTTTTTTAAAAAAAGATTGAAGATTTGTTGTCGAAACAACCAAGCAAGATGGAAGGAATTTAGCAAGGAATATGGCTGAAAAGAAGAGAAATGTTCCAACATCCAAAGTGTTGCTTCCACAAATTTAGAGTGTCATGACTAATTCATATGTTTTAACAAAATTAATTCGGAGGAACTTAAGTGTAAGATTCGAATGCATGCCCATGTAATGTCATTCATAGAACTATGTGCAACTATCAAAATGAATTAATGGATCGAAACTTTTTAGAAAACTGATTCCTTTATAAGCGGATAAAATCATCTACTATACAACACTCCAAGCAGCTCGCTATCCTTCAAATTTCTGGTCGTTTTCTTGAGCTCTTGGTATCTATATCTATGTGGGATAATCTCTAGCTCCCAAGATTCGACCGGAAATTCCCTCTTCCCCTACCGTACTCCAGCTTGGTAGTTTCCACCACCTGTCCAGGATTGAGCCCTGGGATTTGACGGCGGACTTAAAAAGCCACCTACAGACGCTTTACGCTCAATCATTCCAGATAACGCTTGCATCCTTTGTCTTACCGTGGCTGCTGGCACAGATTTAGCCGATGCTTATTCCCCAGAAACCGTCATTGCTTCTTCTCCGGGAAAAGAAGTATTATTTTGTGATTTTTGTATCTTCGTATCAAGAAAACAACAGGGAAGATTGAAGATGATACGAAAATAATCGAATCAATTATCGTTAAGGAGAAATTCATGATTTACAGTCGTAGTTGTAGAATAAGAAATTAATAGATGTTATACATTCATTCTTAATTTTTCAGGTCTAGTCTATCCAGCGAAAAAATTCGACTATCCTTACGGCACTGTACCTTAATTCTTAATTTTATTTAAAAAAATATGAAAAATATTTTTTAGATAAGTTTTAGAGAACATTAGTGATGACATTAGTAGATGTTAATTATGTTGGTCTTATTTTTTTTCACATATCATCCAAAACAATCAATGAACACAATCCACTCCAGACCCAAACAACCTAGAACAAGCACTGCAGATCAAGATTGACAATAACAAATCACTAAACAAAAAGCCTCCAAAAAATATTTAAATAGTACCTAGTTCAATTTTGGGGCAATTTTGAAATGAGTTCATGAATAGCTTCATAGGAAGTTTGAAACTTCCGTAATCACGGAGCCAGTTGTGGCGGATGTCGATGTTGGTGAGATGTGTCATAGGATCAAATTTCTTGGTGGCATTAGTGATGAAAAATTTAGGTGCGAGTGGGGTCTTTGGATGAAAGATTGGGATGTGGACTGGGTCTTGTTGCCGGAGTGGACTCCAGGTGGCTGGAGTGGGTTGAAGGGAGTAGTTTTTCATTTTGATTGTATACATTTTTTTTCCGGCAGCGGTAGTAAAATTTATCTGTTGAATGACTTTTATCTGTTTTGATTGATATGGTAAATTTTTTTTAGTGAGCTTTCAAGGTGGGCTGAAGAATTATATACTTCTTATTGGCCCAGTGGAGAGACAAATTAAAAAATTATAATAAACCCTAATTATGAATAAATCAACTCTAATGAAAATTATTAATTTAAACCTAATTTATATATATATATATATAAGAGTGGGGTCGGTTTACCGGTCCCTCATGTTAAAAAGACTGTGAGATAGAGACTAATCAATCTACAGTTATTGATTTTTATTTGACTTATACTTTTGTGTTTAATTAGAAATACGAGAGTATTAATTTTTATAAAGAGAAACATTTAAAATAAAATGTATGTATTTTAAATAAATCACGAATTTTTACCGATTTTACCATCTTCAGATTTCTAGCAAAATACAACATTCCTTTTTTTTCTCGATAGTTATTTGTTCTCTCTCCTTGATTACAGAGATCCATTATAACATTTTTTTTGCTCAAAATCTATTTATTTTAATTATTTTTTATTTTCAGTTTATTATGATTTAGTTTAATTTAAAAGATTTATTTAGTTTAATTTACCTTCTTATATTGAAACTCGTAGTTTTTTCTATTGTGCTACATGCGTTGTGAAATGAGAATTTACGATATTCTTCTTGTTTTAAAAAAAAAGATTGAAGATTGGTTGTCGAAACAACCAAGCAAGATGGAAGGAATTTAGCAAGGAATATGGCTGAAAAGAAGAGAAATGTTCCAACATCCAAAGTGTTGCTTCCACAAATTTAGAGTGTCATGACTAATTCATATGTTTTAACAAAATTAATTCGGAGGAACTTAAGTGTAAGATTCGAATGCATGCCCATGTAATGTCATTCATAGAACTATGTGCAACTATCAAAATGAATTAATGGATCGAAACTTTTTAGAAAACTGATTCCTTTATAAGCGGATAAAATCATCTACTATACAACACTCCAAGCAGCTCGTTATCCTTCAAATTTCTGGTCGCTTTCTTGAGCTCTTGGTATCTATATCTATGTGGGATAATCTCTAGCTCCCAAGATTCGACCGGAAATTCCCTCTGCCCCTACCGTACTCCAGCTTGGTAGTTTCCACCGTCTGTCCAGGATTGAGTTCTGGGATTTGACGGCGGACTTAAAAAGCCACCTACAGACGCTTTACGCCCAATCATTCCGAATAACACTCGCATCATTTGTCTTACCGTGGCTGCTGGCACAGAGTTAGCCGATGCTTATTCCCGAGATACCGTCATTGCTTCTTCACCGGGAAAAGAAGTATTAGTTCGTGATTTTTGTATCTTCGTATCAAGAAAACAACAAGCAAGATTGAAGATGATACGAAAACAATCGAATCAATTATCGTTAAGGAGAAATTTTTGATTTACAATCGTAGTTGTAGAATAAGAAATTAATAGATGTTATACATTGAAGTTTGGGTTCTTGCTTTCTAAGTAAGTTGTTAGCACGAATTACTCAATTTACCTAGCTAGATGATCAGCCATTCTATGAGGCTTGAGGGAGATAGAGAAATTTACTTTGCAAATATTCATTTGCATGGATTTACCAAGGTTACAAAACTCATCCGGTGCTAGTCGGTAACTCATTGCATGTACATGTTGATGTGCAAGACTGTTAAAATGCTCGGCCCGACCTGAGCCCATCAGGCCACCGGCCATAACTGAGCTAGCCAAATTACTCGATGGGCTGCAATTTTTCAGGTCTAGTCTATCCAGCGAAAAAATTCGACTATCCTTAAGGCACCATACCTTAATTCTTAATTTTATTTAAAAAAATTTTAAAATATTTTTTAGATAAGTTTTTTAGAACATTAGTGACGATATTAGTAGATGTTAATTATATTGGTCTTTTTTTTTCGCCTCCCGCTATGTAAACAACATTGATGTGTTTTTTTTTAACAGTATCATATAAAAACACAACATTATATTACCATTTCATACCAAGAAGTCAGAAAAAAAAAAAAAAAAAAGACCAACACAATTAACATCTATTTAATGATTAAAATATATCCCCACAAAGTTATTTTAAAAATATTTTACAAATATTTATTTTAATTAAAATTTGAGAATTACGAATTTACGAGGCTCCATTGAATCTTCTTCCATCCAGCCATGGGCAGGCCATATCTCCAAAGAGAAGCCCAGCCCAGTTTGTAAAAAAAGTTTTGAGATCATGCGTATAACTATATAAGCAATTAAGCATATTGTTTGGACTTCGATAATACACAGTTCACGTGGATCAAACTTATGAGCCGTTGATCTATAGCTTCGTAGATAGCAAGTTTTCCTTTGTATAAATAGTAGAATAACATTTTGTAAAAGACTGATTTTGATGAATAAAATTTTGCTTGAGCAGTACAGCTGACTACCTATGAATTAATCGCTTTTCTTTCACTTCTATTCAATTAGAAATGATAATTCTTCGATTCATTTTCTAATTGACTTCAAATTTCAAACTTTAAAATTAAAACAAATACATCTCTTTAATTTCCGACAAAGATTTAAATCATGATTATGATTTTGCTACCAAAACTATTTCATGTCCACCCAAAAAATGTAAAATCTTTTTCTTCTTATTGAAAAAATAAGTTCGTCAAGTCACGGCGACTCATAATGGAAGTAGCCAGGAAAGATAGGGAGAAAGATCAAATATAATTTTCACATGATTTCAAAAAAAAAAAAAAATCCTCTTGAAATTAATTTTCACCCTGGATCATTTCAGACAAAACATAAAATTAGGAATAAGTCTAAAAACACCAAATACTTAAATTGAGTTTCAAATACTTTACAATAATGATACTTTATTGAGTACCACAAGAACACAAACTATCGATGAGGCCTAACAAAAAAGGTGAAGGTTCAACCTAATAATAAAGATTTGAAAAATCACGAGCAATCCTAGCTAATTATACATATGTGTCAATTGACACTTCAAGGAATTAAATTCATAGAAAAATAATTTGAATCCTCAAAAAGTTTGCAACAACTTATTCAAACAAAACAATGAATCCCTAAAAAATAATTTCTATAAGATTTCATATGTAATAAAAAACTTAAACTGTTATTAGTTGTTGGATTATGAATTTAGCTTATAATCAATACAAAATGGATTATTTTGTTTGGTAAATGTTGACTTATATGAATTTCATCAATGTTAACTTAATGAATAAAGTAAATTGTTTATCATCAATGTACAAATTAATTAATTTATTAGGCAACCGTAATTCTTTTTTTTTTTTTTTTTTGTTAAAACTTAAAAGACTGAAATTTTTCCAAATTCATTTAAATTAGACGCAATTTTGATATTTTATATAACAAAAGACATCCTAATCAAATACATCCATAGTGATATAATTGCATCAACCAGTCCAATTTCAATAACACGAGCATTGTCTAGAGGAAGACGATGCTCGTAAGTTGCATGTCGGTACACGAGCAACAACTGCTCATAACGATATGAACTCCGAGCAACATCAATCATGCCTAACTCAGTTTTGACCAAAGCATCAATTACTCAACTGGAGCAACATCAATCATGCCTAAATCTATCACGTGAGTGGTAACAGATACGAAAAGTAGAAACGCAAGCAGCTTAAGCAAAATACATATGTACACTCTGAGTTGATGTGCAGAAGAATATAGTGTCACAATTTGATAAATCACCAGTTCCAAACTACATTAAAAGAAGCAGCTTTGGCAGCCAACATTGCTCAACATTATAAAGACTATATATGGAAAGAAATGGCTGCAAGAAGTGGATGATTTTGATCATTAAGAATGTTATCAAAAGGTATACACATGGCACGTGCAGACAACATACGAACAAACAGAGGGAGAGGCGAAGAAGCCGTATTCTCTTGTTTACTCTTATATAGCTTAAGACTATTCAAATAAAAGCAAAATGGTACCAGGATAATGTAATGCAGGAAGCAGGACAAGAACAGTTCATACGCCTCCGATCCACCAAACCGAAGAAGAGCCCTAAATAGCACTTCACGCCGTTGATGATCCCGTTGCTGATAAGGTCCTCAAAATTACAAGTCAAGGTCAAAGATCAAGGTCAGGGCAACGTGTACCTATCGAAGGTCTGGCGTTCTGTACTTTCTTTCCGGTGAATACAACTTAGAGCTGAAAATCTTGAAACTGAATCAAGCTCTGAGCAGTTTTTCTCCTAACTCAAATATAACATTTATCTGATCTTGCCATCTATTTTTCCTGGCTTAGAAATGATACCATAAACAAATTGGCCATCTAGAAGATTTGCTATTTGCACTGCCTTGGTCGAAAGTTGCTATCTGATAAGAGAAAACCAGTAAGATTTTCCAATCTCTTTGCACCGGCAGTAGGTCTGAGAGCTGTCACATTACCCACAACAGAACAAGGGTCTGTTCCATTTTCACCACTACCTACGCACCATCCACCAGGAACAAGCATGCCTTTACCTCGAAACAGAAGTTCCTCGTCGACTCTATCCAACACCGGGTCATCGTGATGGAACTTTCTGGCAAATGGGGCATTACTATCAACCATCCTCTGCATGTCTTCGACAGTAAGGTAGTGGGGATGCTGCTTTGGAGGGTTGTCCCAAGATATGAAGTGAACGTCGCTGTTCACAGTGGTATTCTTAAATTCTGGTGCATTACAGATGACAGTATGGAAGTAGCCTTCTGGAGAAGATATGAAGTTTGCGTAGTACATGAGTACTGTTCGGGGTAGGTTATCCCATCCCCATATGCAGTAGTCGATGAAAGATCGAGAGAGTACCATCCAAGCTGAGCCTGTCAGGTCAAAGAGTTCAGTCCTATGCAAAAATCTTTCCAATTTGAAGGAAACAAGCTCATATTTGGTTTCAGATTCTACAAACCCTTCGATATCAACTCTTTTAAATTACAGGACTAATCAAGATTCAGCACTTGTACCTTCCCACAATTCAATTTGACAGAAATTATCATCTTTATTACAGGTTTTCATTAAAATTATAACTGGAGATGGAGAATATAGGATGGTTGTGACTAAGAACTGCCAAAAGTATATCATTATCTCATTCCAATTAATTGGTTTCATTCTTATGACTGCTGGTCTAAGAAGACCTGTTGTGGCAATCTAAATTTCCATCTCCCCCGTTTTCACAAGGACATAGCTGTTCACCAAGAAACTCGAGTAGCTTGAAATTTATGCATAGAACACAATAGAAAAAAAAAATTGGCTGGAGAAGGCAAGCTTGCAATGAAACTACGAACTGCCAGAGATAAATTATTATCAGTATAGATTTTGAGGCATTCCTTTCTGATACTCTTACTCTGCCCTTGTCACATAATCGTGTGCCTCGACTAAAATAAATGAACAGAGCAGTACCTTGATGAACTAGATATTAATTACTGTAGATTCAAATCTTAATTGGTAATACAAACATTTACAGCACACATTTACATAAGACTCAAAACATTAAAAACTCAACTTCAATTTCCATAACCAAATAGTCTTCCATGGTGTAAACTGTTAAGGGTATTGAAGTAAAACATAAATAGCATTTAACTGGGTGATCAAGAAATCAGTTTTGGAAAGAATACACACTTGAGCACCTCAGTACCAAAGAATACCGATACAGGAAAAAAAGAAAGAAAACAGAAGATCAACAGCTATCCACAAATAATCATAAATATTAACAAACCTAATACAAAAAGATACCAATCCTCAATGTCAAGACACATGGCAAGACAACAATTGAAGCATCCTCAGCAGATTTCGAAACCCTTTTCAGACAAAATAAGTAACATTCCAAACGCAAGGAACAAAACAAGTAGGAAATAAAATGTAACCATAGTCAAATTCAAGATTCAACAGATTGATAAAGCAGATACACATACCTGTAAAGAGTTTAAAAGCAGTCGGCACACTTCTTCGCTGTGTGATCCAAAACACATCAGTTTTCTTCGACATATACAACCCTGGATCAATGATAATCGGCTTCGCCCTCTGAAACCTAAATGAAACAGCACGCCACAAATTTTTTAATGATCTCTCCATACCAATATAAAAATGTATGTCAAAAAAAATTTGGTTGTGTCGGTAAGGCCACTCACTCTTTCCAGCCAATGTTGCTTGTATGATCAATGAAATTAAGATCCCGCGGCAAGAATGAAAACGTATGCAGCAGATCTAATCAACAAGAAACCACAAAACGAACAGATAACATCAAATGACATATAAAAACAACATCTTTAACTTCACAGGTTATAACTTTTGTCGTGTAATAAAACCTTAAGAAACACAAATTATTACCATCTTGAGTAACAAGTGGATAATCCGACGCGCTGAGATTGATAAACCAATCCCACTCCCCACCTTCCTTCAACAAAATAGCAGCGGCGTGCAACGTATTCGCCACCATCGTCGGCCCACGGTAAGTTACCAAATTAGCCTTGGTAATCATCCTAACATTCTTGAATCTCCGAAATATGGGATGGCCAGTCACGTAATTATACAGATCAAGCCTCTCATCGGCGGAGCTCTCGGCGTCGAGATGCACAACATACTGATTACTCGGGTGGTACAGCGCCTCCAGCGTGCGTCGGAGCATCGGCCCATCTCCGGCGGATCCGGATATCAAGTAGGCGAAGCGCGGCGGAGGAGGCAGGTCGGAGACGGGAAGGGGGTTCAGCCTTGACTCGACGAAAACGGAGGCGGCGGCGGAGGTGGAGGAGGCGGAGTAGTAGCGGCGCAGTGTGAAGAGTGGCACACCGTCCGGCGAGGTGAGGGTGGTTAGAAAGAGAAGGAAAAGCGAAACTACAGCGCCAATGGCGAGCGGAAAGATCCATTTCCGCTCCATTTTGTGAGGGTGTTTCAACTGCAAATAGTATTTCTTCAACTTCTTCATCTTCCCATCAAATTTCAAGAAATTAGCAGTTGTGAAATGGGTTCACTTCAAATCTGCAGAAAATGGTCACAGATTCTGCGGATGTGGGTTTAATGTTTGGAGAGATTTGATTTTGAGTTGGGTGGAAGGTGGGAGGTTTGCTGTTGTGAGTTTGGTTTTTGGTTGCACCTGTTTATTTAATTAATTTAAATAAGAGAAAAATAAGACCCCTCTCTTTTTTTTCGACACAAATGGTTGGAGTGAAGATTAGTTTAAGTAGTGATTTTTATTTATTTTTCTCTTGCTTGATACTTCAGATCTCCATTTGTGACTTGTGACTGTCAGAAATTAATAATTTAACCTAATTTTTGTAGAGTATTGAGAGAT
This sequence comes from Perilla frutescens, assembly GCA_026008535.1. Taxonomy (NCBI): domain Eukaryota; kingdom Viridiplantae; phylum Streptophyta; class Magnoliopsida; order Lamiales; family Lamiaceae; genus Perilla; species Perilla frutescens. Next base: position 68,548,944 of record BRKX01000005.1, read on the forward strand.
TGAATAATTGAGTCCTACTCCTACAGTTTTATCTTTTCTTGTTCAGTACCAACTGCATTAATGTATTAAATTCTAGTCTTTTTCTTTTTTTTTTTAGAAAAAAAAGGGCTTCACTACATAAATGTGATCACAAGATTCAGTTAAGTTGTTATATATCATAAAGACTCTCTTTCGTCCCAACCTTTCAAAAATTAGATATTATTATTTAATATTTACATAATCTAACAAATTTAACACGTCATGTTTAATTTGAGATGCCGAAAATTTACTCTCGTACTATATTTGCTAGATTATGCAAATGTCAGTATCGATGTATAATTTTTGAAATATTGGAACAAAAATGTTAACAATCCGAAAATTGAATACTAAATTGTAATTAATCATATCAAAAATGATTTTTTTAATTTTATTTTTGTAATATAAAAGGAGGAACTCCCACCACTTCGACTCTCCCATCACCTCTTGGTCACAGAGTTTGGCAGGTGGATAAGGTAATTAGTTGTGTATAGTATGTCGAATATATATATATATATATATATATAGAGAGAGAGAGAGAGAGAGAGAGAGAGAGATAAGTATTGAGCACATGATGTTCACAGTTCGTATAAGATGAAATATGATATTTCTATAAAACAAAATATGAGAACCTATGCGTGTAGTTTTCATTTTTAATGTGAAAATTGCGTGTTTGGTAGGAACGCCTTTTTAAAAAAAATCATTTAATGTACCACATTTAATAAGAAAAACGCATATATTTGCTCCTCTATTTTCATTTTTTATTTTTTTTTATCTTAGCCCCATATGCTATCTATTTATTGGACTGTTTAATTAATTTTAACTATCTACAAACAATGTAAAGGATGTGGTTGCAATGAAATATTCAAAGGAGTCGTGAGAAAACATGTCATGTAAGTGATTAAGAATTATATAATTGCAAACATATATTATCTACACATGTGTTAATGATCATTACATGTTTTTATAAATCGTTCCATAACATTACATATAGCTGTGCATATGCTTTAAGGGTTTGAATTTGTCAATTGTTACATTACTTTCCATAGGATAGGGTACGTAAATGCTTTTTTAATACATATGCTTTAAGGGTTTGAATTTGTCAAATGTTACATTATGCTTTAAGTATCACATCAACGTTGCCACAAACCAAAAAAGAGGGTCTTCTTCATCCCTTTTTAATAAGCATCACCTTGCCCTATCACCCACACAATGAACTCACTCCAATCCCCTAAAATCAGAGATGAGTCTGTGTAGCCACCGGTGGAACGCCCCCCAGCGCGTTTACCTGGCCGACTACCTCGTGCAGGGGTGTCCCAGGATAGATCTCACGAACATCCACACGCTTTGGACTGTTTACATTGCACTATTTTTTTCACATCTATAATCTCTCTCTCTCTCTCTCTCTCTCTCTCTCTCTTATTTTTGTTTGTTTGTTTTTTAATTTGTCGCCTTCTTTTTTTACGCTTAAGATGGAAAGTTGAAAGAGTATATAAAAATAGGTGCACGAAACAAAAAAATCAAGAAAATCGCAAATATACACAAGGGGCCAAAAAAAAAACAAGTATAATCTAGGGCCAAACTTTACAATTTGTCATCTTTAGTATGCATTTTTGTAAATCAGTCCTCGTGATGTAAATTTTAAATAGGAGTAAACTTTACAATTAAGTATTATCCTTTTTCAACAATATTTTTAATATATACACACACACAGCTATAAATGATATACAAGTAATATATTGACCTAGAGTGGATGTGGTGTGGATGTAGAATAACTGAATTATAGTAGCATCTCTTTGATTGCTATTTACTAGCACCTACATCTGGTTCTCAATCTATTTTCAAGAAAAAAGGGGACTAATTACTTTTTAGGGGAAATGGAACTAACTAGAGTAATATAATGACGCATGATGACATTGACAGCGTATAATTTAAGTAATTGTTATTATATAGTATATGATTATGATTATTATTATTATTATTGGAACTCGTAAAAAAAATATATTAATGTATGTGCTGTGCCTATTTGGCCATTTCAAAAATATGTAATTTCATTTGTTTTATATAACTAATGCGTCACATGTGAAAAAGTGATAATATGGTATTATTATTATTATTATTATTATTATTATTATTATTATTGAGTTGTAATTGTCATTAAACTTATATCAGAGATATTGTCGTAGTCGTAGACATTGGAATCTATTTGCAAAAGAGAAGTCAATTTTGGGAATTATTGTGAAATTTCGTGATACTACTTATTTTCTTTAACTTAGAAGAATATTATTAAGGTTGATCCAATATTGAGTTTGTGATCAATAAATTCATGACCCCCATCGTTGACGTAGACTTAATTAGAATTTATGATGATGGATAGTTACTTCACTTTGTGGAATAATAGGATTTTGAATTATTGCGTAAATTGTGCCATATAGTGAGGTTCATCTATCAAAATTGCCTAATTTTATTGGACTTATTTTTGGGTAACTACTGAACCATATAAAACTAGAGTGGCTATTAATTGTTAAATGACATATTCGCAGTTAGACTTAGGTAGGGGGTATTTAAGTTTATGATAAAAACTTGTATGAGACGGTCTCATACATGAGACGGATCAATATATGTGAGTTAATGATACTTCACCCATAAATAATGATACATGTGAGTTAATGATACTTCACCCATAAATAAAGATACTCACATGCGGGTATAAATAATGATACTCACATGTGAGTTAATGATACTTCACCCATAAATAATGATCCCCGCATGTGAGTATTGACCCGTCTCATGTATGAGACGGTCTCACCCAAGCTTGCCCCTAAGTTTATATATTGACTTTGAGAAATTTATTTTTGGGTTTTGGTATTTACATCACTATTTTTCTCAAAATACACCATATTTACTACATACACTATATTATAATTAATTTTTCTTCATACATCGCCATTTTTTTTCATTTTTACCTTTTAGTTTAATAAAAAAAAAGGAAAAGGAGGACCGATACTGCTGCTACTTTCTTCTTTAGAAATTTTCTGAACCACCGTCTCTCTCATCTCCTTTTGTTTTCACTTCTTCACCTTTGTTCTATTTACTTGCATCATTATTCAATTTGTTTCTTCCTAAAATTAACAAACTTGACGCTCGAGATTTGAAATTTGAAAACTTATGCTATGAACTGATTAATTCAAACAAATACATTGATTTTCAAAATATATATACTTCGACATTGTCTCTTATTTTCTAAACTAATTTTTTGAGCACGATATAATAATTCGACAAGATTCTCGACGAGAGATGTTCAAAAGATAATTTATGAAATTTTATGAAGTAGTTCGGAAAATTATTTTTGATGGTTTGTTGAAGTTCGAAATATGATTTTCAAACTCTTCTTTGTATGAATCATGAATTGTAGGAGAGGAGACTGTTACTCTACAAATATCGCCGGACTAATTAACAGATGGATATCAAGTTGCAGAAAAATTAACAGATGAATATGAAGTTGTAGAAATGGAGGTAGAGGAGAGAGAAAATGAGGTTGGGGAAGAAGAGGTGAGTAGTGCAACATTATTTCATTTTTAATTTATTTTTAAATAATTAGGTTTTAATTAAGAAGAATATTTAAGTAAATTAATAATTATTTATTTTTATTTAAATTTAATAGTGGAATATAATAAAAATTTGATTGTGTATTTAAAAACACCCTTTATTTTTTCATTCGCTTAACATCATGTAAATATTTAACATTTGTTCAATATTGTTGTAATGCGCCTAATTCAATTTGGATTTAGACCTTTATTATTCGAACTATTTCATCTTATATTGTGATTATTCAATGCATATTACAATTTTGTTTATATGTCGATTTTTTTTAAGTAACACTTTATCAATGTAAAATAAAATAGGATAGGAAACAAAGTTCACACTCCTTATTTCTTGAGTGGTTGACTCGATATAGAAAATATTTTTATTTTTTAAGATTAGGGGAATTTAATGTTTTCTCTCTTGGGATCACAAAACATTCATTTTAAGACATCATGAATTTGCATATCAAATTATAGCTCAAAGCCCTAGGTTGTGGCTGCACGTAGGCCCAAGTAATAGGCACCATAATTAAAAAATTAAAATGGTTACCTATTGACTATCAGGAAAGAAAAAAAAAAGTCTTCTGAAAATAAAGAATAAAAAAAGAAAAAAGAAAAAAAGTTAATTAGGAAAAGCCATTTAGTTCCGAAATAAAGAAGAAAAAAAGAAACCAATAAGTTAATGAAGTTTGAACTAGGTTATATTATTATATATGTAACTATGTAAGGAAAAACTGTGTTTTTTTAGTTTACTTAGATTCTTGAAAAATAAGATTATTTAGTTCAATTTCCCTCGCCGAAAGTAGTTGGAACTAATTTTTACGAGAATATCATGTGTAAATCAATCAATTGCTGAATACGTGTTAAGTTTTCTATTTTTTATTGAATTAGTTCTAAAACTTTTAGCTAATTATAAATATTCCAATAATTTTAAAATTTATTTATGTTAAAAAAAAAAAAGCCAAAAAAAAAATGTTAGCTCCTTCCCAAGACTCATTGCAAGTACACTCTCTGGTCATGACCAATTATTCTTTCTCGATTTTTTAATTACATTTTCAAATTATAATACATTACTTATTTCACTCCACCGATATATATTATCTGTATATATATGATGTCATTCAATATTATAATTTGATGATCAATACATGCCGTATATTAGTAATAACGAAACCCACAACGTAATTCTAAAACGTGGTAGGAAATCTTGTAATATCTTCTCTTTCAGTGTTTAACAATCAAGACATACAAAACTGGACTCCATTGATTTCATTCCAATTTTTTTTTATTAAATATCTTGCTCATTATATTGTTGCATCAAATAAACAATTCATCACGAGGCTCAACAGTATATCATTAATTTACTATTTCGAAATATTTTTTAAGACTTCTTCCATCACGGCTTTTCTACAATTATGCGATCTCTTTAGTCATGAAAACCTCATTAAATGGGCCATGGTTTATCAAATTTACACTCCAAGGCCCAAGAAGCCATTTTTTTTTTTTAAAGTTTCCAAGTGCATTCTAGTAAATTTAATTTAATGAAAGTTATCAATAACTCCCTCACGATTGAATCCCACCTATCCAGAATAGGTTGGGTCCATCACTTCAAATTTTATTTATATATAGTTTGCAAGCGAGCAACTATCTATTATAATTAAAATTTATTTATTTTCGTTACATGGTAGTTAAAATTAGACCACATGCTTGCAGTATCATACATTGAATAAAGTTATGATATTTTCGAATTATATCTTATGAACTTATATATGCTTCCAAACACATTATTAAGAATGTTTTTTAGCCACTTTGAATATGATAATTTATCTCAATTGAGCACTTGACTACTTGAGCATGAGGTTGTCTCAATTGAGCACTCGAGCATGAGCTCGTGTCGGTCGAGCACGGGGTCTCATAGTCGAGCTGTCAAGCACGTACTCGTCCCAATTAAGCACGAAGAGGGTATCATATTCTCTCCGTCCCAATCATATAGTCTCAATTATTATTTTAGGTTGTCCCGATTAGGAGTGGCACGGTAAGGTATACCTTACTTTTTTCCTCATACCTTTACCTTACTTTACTTGTACGGTATGGAGAAAATCCATACCGTTACCTTACCTTGAGGTTCGGTATACCTTAAGTTCGGTATGAAACAAATGACATACCTTTGCCGTACCTTTAGTTCGGTATACCTTACCGACATCGGTATACCTTACTAAAATCAGTATACCTTACCAATATCGGTATACCTTATTATACCATCCTAGGATATATCATATATCTCATATATTTACTCAAAATATATGAAACACTCCTAATAACGATCAAAATTCAACAAAATAAAATAAATATCTTCATGTCACGATAATTAAAGTCCAATAAAATAAAATAGATATAATAATACACTTAGCATTACAATGCATTAAATATAACATAAGATTAATTATAAGTATTAATATTGTAAATTTACTAGATATTTATAAATGTATAACATATTTACTAGTATTATATATCAATCATATTTTTATAATTAATATAAATTGTATAAAATATTATAAACTTACTAAATATTACAAATTTAAAATCTTTTACCTAGAAATCGTAAGAATTATTTACTAAGTATATACTAACAAAGAACACACTTAGCATTACAATGCATTAAGTATAACATAAGATTAAGTATAAGTGTTAATATTGTAAATTTACTAGATATTTATAAATGTATAACATATTTACTAGTATTATATATCAATCATGTTTTTATAATTAATATAAATTGTATAAAATATTATAAACTTACTAAATATTACAAATTTGAAATCTTTTACTTAGAAATCATAAGAATTATTTACTAAGTATATACTAACAAAGAACACACTTAGCATTACAATGCATTAAGTATAACATACGATTAATTACAAGTGTTAATATTATAAATTTACTAGATATTTATAAATTATATAACATATTTACTAGTATTATATATCAATCATGTTTTTATAATTAATATAAATTGTATAAAATATTATAAACTTACTAAATATTATAAATTTGAAATCGTTTACTTAGAAATCGTAAGAATTATCTACTAAGTATATACTAACAAAGAACACACTTAGCATTACAATGCATTAAGTATAACATAAGATTAATTATAAGTGTTAATATTGTAAATTTACTAGATATTTATAAATGTATAATATATTTACTAGTATTATATATCAATCATGTTTTTATAATTAATATAAATTGTATAAAAATATTATAAACTTACTAAATATTACAAATTTGAAATCTTTTACTTAGAAATTGTAAGAATTATTTACTAAGTATTAATTAAGAACACATTTAATTATCATTACTATGCATTAAGTATAACATAAGATTAATTTATAAGTGTTACATATTTACATATATATCATATTTACTAAGTATTATATATCAAGTATCTATAATTCACATATACATATATTTATATAATATCACAAATATACCGGTATATACCGATATAACGGTATACCGGTATATACCGCACTTACGGTATATACCGGTATAACAGTATATGCCGAATTAACGGTATATACCTTAAAAATTCGGTATACCGTCGGTATCGGTATACGTGGTATACCTCAGTTTTTAAAATTCTATACAGTTACCTTACCGAAAAATCTCGGTACGGTATCATACCTTACCGAAAATACCGGTATACCTTAAAGTTCGGTATTCCGATATTTTTTACGGTACGGTATGACGGTATGACGGTATTTTTTCCCAGCCCTAGTCCCGATTGTACAGTCCTATACTATAAATAGTAATATTTTTCATAGTAATGTACAAATATATTCTTATTAGGTTTTGGAAATTAAGAAGCTAACCATTAAGTTTTTTAAAGTTATAAATATTAAATAAGGGTAATATTGAAAGTTTAGCTTTTATATCTTGTTTTCATAATTGTTTTTGATTTACATGTAAATAAGAAAAAAATTATATAGTTGGAACGAGATGAGTATTATTTTATTATATAAAAACTAAATAAAAGTAAATTTTTAACTATCAAAAGTTACTAGTTTCAACATCATCATTCATCACTATTATTAATTCACATAATACGATGGAGCGAGAAATAAAATAAATTAAAAATGAAATGCTTCAAAATTGGACAAGAATTTAGATGATGGGAGACGATATCATAATTAAAAGATAATAATTTATACATAGCTATTTTATTTTTGAATTAAGATTAATTAAAATATATATTAGGTATCTTAAATTACTTTTTTGTAATTGGTGATGATCCATATCGTTATTATGTATATTCCTTACACATATATGTAGATCATAAGAGAGCAATCAAGTTGTGGCGAAGTTGCTTGAGCAGTTGTCCTTTCCACTTCACACGGTTCAGAGGTGATATAGAGATGTATAATTTTTTAATGTGTTTTATGTTGAGGTTTTGGATTTATTCTTGGATACGAGTTGTGTGCTCATAAAACAATTTTACTAAACAAACTTGAATGTTACATTATATTATTTATACATTTTATTATAGTTTTAATTGATTATTTAACTATATGTTTTTTGTACAAACTATATAATATAAATTAATTATATATCTCTCACTGTGCACCATATATCGCACGTGTGTAATGCTAGTTAAAAGATAATAATGAATTCGAACAAGACGAGGATTTCATATTGACACAATGTTAAGATAGTGATAACCATGAAACCGGGCATTTCCATTTCCACCACAATCGCAGCGGCGTAGATGACAACTGCTATTTCCATGCACACGCGATTCCCCATTCAATCTCCGCCGCTCTCACGCTCCGCTCTCACCACTATCCTCGCCCCCTCCGAGAATGTCAAGAAACACCAAACCCACTTCGCAATCATCGCTTTCTCGTCGCCGGGGAAGAATGTCTGGCGGCGCCACCCGGCACCCGCCGACACAGCGCCGGTTCATCCCCACCGGAGAAGGCAAAACGCGGCGTTTCTAGACCACAGCGTCGACATGGACGAACTCTTGTCCTCCATACATCAGACTTCCGACGAGCACCAACTGTTTGCTTTAATGTCACCGTACAAAAATCGCAGTCTCTCCATAAGATTCATGGTCTCGCTCCTCTCCCGCGAGCCCGACTGGCAGAGATCTCTTGCGTTGCTCGATTGGATGAATGAGGAAGCGCTGTACACGCCGTCTGTGTTCGCCTACAACGTGGTGCTGCGTAATGTGCTAAGAGCGAAGCAGTGGGAGATTGCACACGGACTGTTCGACGAAATGCGCGAGAGAGCCCTGTCTCCTGATAGATACACGTATTCTACTCTGATTACGCAGTTTGGGAAAGAGGGCCTCTTTGATGATGCATTGTCTTGGCTTCAGAAGATGGAGCAGGACCGCGTGCCGGGGGATTTGGTTTTGTACAGTAATTTGATTGAGTTGTCACGTAAGCTGTGCGATTACTCGAAGGCGATCTCGATTTTTTCGAGGCTTAAGAGATCAGGGATTACGCCTGATCTGGTCGCGTATAATTCCATGATCAATGTGTATGGAAAGGCAAAGCTTTTCCGGGAGGCACGGGCTTTGATTGCAGAAATGAGGCAGGCAGAAGTTATGCCGGACACAGTTAGTTATTCTACGCTTTTAACAATGTATGTTGAGAATTACAGGTTTCTTGAGGCTCTATCCGTCTTCTCAGAGATGAGGGAACTCAACTGTTCGCTTGATCTCACGTCGTGCAATATAATGATCGATGTCTACGGGCAGCTTGATATGGCGAAGGAAGCGGATAAGCTGTTTTGGAGCATGAGAAGGCTTGGGATTGAGCCGAATGTGGTTAGTTACAACACTCTTTTGAGGGTTTATGGTGATGCTGAGCTATTTGGTGAGGCAATACATCTGTTTAGGTTGATGCAGAGAAAGAATATTGACCAGAATGTTGTCACGTATAACACCATGATAATGATTTATGGCAAGACGATGGAGCATGAAAAGGCTAATAATCTTATACAAGAGATGCAAAACAGGGGCATTGAGCCCAATGCCATTACTTATTCCACCATAATCTCGATTTGGGGGAAGGTAGGGAAGTTAGATCGTGCTGCTATGCTATTTCAGAAGCTCCGGAGCTCTGGTGTTGAGATTGATCAGGTTCTTTATCAGACAATGATAGTGGCATACGAGAGGGCTGGTTTGGTTGGCCATGCTAAACGTTTGTTGCACGAGCTCAAACGCCCTGACAACATTCCAAGGGAAACTGCCATTCACATCCTTGCTGGTGCTGGTCGGATAGAAGAGGCTACTTGGGTGTTCAGACAGGCAGCTGAGGCTGGAGACATAAAAGATATCGCGGTGTTTGAACGCATGATCAATCTCTTCTCTAAATACAGGAAGTATGCAAATGTGATTGAGGTGTTTGAAAGCATGAGGAAAGTTGGATACTTTCCTGGTTCTACTGTGATAGCTCTTGTTATGAACGCGTATGGCAAGCTGCAAGAGCTCGACAAGGCAGATGGCGTTTACACGGAGCTGCAGGGTGAAGGCTGCGTCTTCTCAGACGAAGTTCACTTCCAGATGCTGAGCCTCTACGGGGCAAGAAGGGATTTCGAGATGGTGGAGACATTATTTGAGAGGCTGCAGCAAGATCCCAACATTAACATGAAGGATCTGCATCTCGTTGTTGCTGGCATTTACGACAGAGCAAATAGATTGAACGATGCATCAAGAATCGTCAACCAGATGAGTGATAGAGGAATTTTGAAGTAAATTTCTTTCACTTATAATCTGTTGCTGCATGTATACTTAGGAGTTTTTGCAACTTATTGTTGTTGTTGTTTGTGTATATTATATATACTGTCTTTTACATGTATCTATTGTCTGCAGGCATTGCGGACAATATCTTTGTGTTCCTTGTCGATCTGAGTTCGACTTGTACTTACAATTTTGTCAATCCAAATTCCAGTTTCAGATATTGACCTTTTTTGTTACTCCAAAATTGACCTTTTACATCATGTTGTCTTATTATGTGGAGGTGGTTTAACATGAACTTTTAGCGATTTTTTTTTTTATAAAAAAAGGTCATATAATTATATTTTAGTATTTGAACTTTATAAGAAATATAGACCTGAAGTCGAACTTCTGCAATCAAAAAATTAACGTGTCTACTCGGTGTTTTCAAAAAGGTAGTTGAAAATAATAATTTTAATTTGTGTTAAAATTCCACCAAGATACCGGTTAGACATATAATTTTTTGGTTGCCTTATTATGGCTCTCATCCTAATTCTTTTATAATGTTCAAAGTTGATGTACTAAAATATAATTACATCAAGTTCAAAATATTTTAGAAAATTCCGCCAAAAATTAGGTTAGGAAGTGTAATTAATCATATTTTGATTTGTGTTGATAATTGACCAACATTGCACAAATTATGTTTTTTTTTTACTCACACAACTAACCTGATGATATTGAAGAGATTCGAACCCGTGATTTGTGGTCTCCAAGTAACCTCACTCCACCATTAGGTCATCCCCACTGGGACACAAATTTATATTTTTCTACTACACTTGTTTTAGTACAATTTTTAACTTCTGAAAAACTTTGAAAACGTTTGACGGGTCGGCGAATCCAAATCGTAAACATAATGATGTGTTTAAGATATAAAGAACTCCCTTCGTTTCTATATAAATGTCATTCTAACTTTTTAATTTTGTTTTAAAAAAAAAAGTCGTTCTACAAATTCGAGACATAAAATTCACAATTTTCTCACATTTGCCTTCATATAATGCATTCAAACATATATATTTAACTCATTTAATTTAGTCACACAAGGGTGTATTAGGTAATTCAATTTATTTATTAATTTGTGTGCATTCTCCCAAAATGACATTTAAATGGAAACGGATGGAGTATTGTATTTTTACTGTCTAAAAAAAGTATTATATTTTTACATTAGTGATAGATTCAATTCAAACCGTAAGATATAAATGATTGTATTTTCATATTAGTGATTGTTTAAAGTAGATATGACATCATTATGATATTATTGTAAATTAGTTGAGCCGAGCTCGAACATACATATGTTCAAGCATGTTTGAAATGATATCTAGTTTTGAAATTTATGTTTGAGTTTGTTTTATTTTCTATCAAGTCGAACTCAAACGAGCTTTAATCGAGCTGAGCTCGAGTAGTTTGATATTTTTACACATGTTTACTCAATCTTTATTTATCTAGCTCGAGTTCGAGTTGAGTTTTAAATCTTATCGAACACAAAATTATGTTCAAGCTGATTTAATAGGGTGTTTCTAAATACACCACCACTTTTTCATTATACACCACTATTAAAATTAATTCAAAACTAATTAAATATTTAAAGCTATAAATCATTTTCAAACAAGAGTCTAAACTTCGAAAAATGCAATTCGATTGGCGATGGCCGTGAATTTCGGTGGTGTTGAGGAGGTGATTGCAACGAATTTCTCATTTGGGAGAGAGAGAAGCCGACGACAAATTTCTAATTTTGGGAGAGAGAGAGAAGACATTGCAGCATGACACACAACCACCATTTCGCATTGATAAAAACATGTATGAGACGGTCTCATACATGAGACGGATCAATACATGTGAATTAATGATACTTCATCCATAAATAATGATACATGTGAGTTAATGATACTTCATCCATAAATAATGATACTCACATGCGGGTATAAATAATGATACTCACATGTGAGTTAATGATACTTCACCCATAAATAATGATCCTCGCATGTGAGTATTGACCCGTCTTATGTATGAGACGGTCTCACCCAAGTCTGCCCCTTTCGCATTTGGCCATGGAAGGAGAACGGAGAAGACATGATGTACAAACACACATCTCTTCAATTTTTTTTCTTTTTTTAATTTGTAAAAATTGTTATTTTAAACTAAATGATAAAAATGAAAAATGATGTGGTGTATATAGAAAAAAAATATTTTAAAAAAATAATAATGGTGGTGTATATAGTGGCGGAGCCACACTGAGTCCAGGGGGTCACTGGGCCCCCCTAAAATTTTAAAAAATGGTAGGGATATCATAGTAATTTTCTATTTTAATATTGAAAAAATTTAAAAAAACTTATATTTTCTCCTTTTAATTCCAAGTAACAGAGAAGGGCATGTCCAATATTTCTCTTTTATCATTCTTCATCTCCCTTTTTTAATTGTATTTGTAAATTATACTTGTTTTTTTTATTATATGAATTATGTTAAAATGTAATTAATATAGTATTGGCTTTAATAAAAATATTATCACTTATTAATTTCTAATTTTATATTTACATATTATTATTTGGGCCCCTGAACAAAAATTCTGGCTCCGTCACTGGGTGTATATAGTAAGTAGGGTGTATATTAAAAAAAATAGTGGTGCAAATAGCAACTCTCAGTTTAACATTCTTATTGAATTGAGCTAAAATAAATTTTCAACCACCAAACACGAGTTGAGTATCGAATTATTTTGATTTGATTGGATTTTCGGCTACTAACTTTTGGTGGAACTCTATTAAACTTTCTATATCTATTGCGTAGTATACCCGCAAAAGTGGAATGCAAGATCTCGTAATTAATAAGGCCGACACCGACTACCACAAGTTCAACGCTCATTTACTCCTATCACATCTCACAACTAATAAAATAACTATAATTAAAAAACTTAACGGTCTTAGTTATATAAAAGTACACCTTAGTTAACACTTATAAATACCAACCTAAAAGCTAAAACATGCTTATAAGCCCGTATTATAAATTATTAACAAAACTAAAAACTTAATTTTAAAACTATCCTAATTCTTTTGTCATATTCAATTTCCACACCTATTAAAAACATGTATTCCCTCCGTTCCACTTTGATAGACTTGTTTTCCTTTTTGGGATGTCCCGATATATAGACATGTTTCTATATATATTTAACTAATTTACTAATATATACCCCTATTTAATATGTTCACATTAGACATTAATTCAACATCAAAGAAATAAATAGGGATATATTAGGAAGTTTATTGATTAATTGTGTTTCCCAATTTTTTTCTTAATTCTTGTGAAATTTTCAATCAGCCTATTAAATCGGGACGGAGGGAGTATTTAATTTACTTGAAATTTTTTCCTATGTACTTATCCAAAATTAAAATATTATTAAATTATATCTTCCTATGTAAGAGTATGCAAAAAAAATTTAATGCGACTAATAAAGAAAATGGATAATGATTTTGTGACCCGTAAAATAAAATAAAAAATTGTAGGATCCATTATTACAAATGAGTATTTATTACAAATACAAATAAAATTGTTGGATTCAAAAAATTCAAAATCAGTCAACGTTTCTGCCGAAATCTCTCTCTTTCCCAAAAGGGCAAAATCCCTTTTTACAAATATTTCACTAACTTCATCCAAATCCAGCCAATCCCAATGCAGGTAAAAACTCAAAACTCTCGTAAAAATTAAGCATTGTTTTATACAAACATCTGATATACGTTTGATCGCCGTCGCAGGTTTCTGCAATGGATTTCTTCACGAAAGCCAAATCCGTGAAGCTGAAGAGCCGCCACAACAAATACCTGGCTGCCGACGCCGACGAGGAATCCGTCTTCCAAGATCGGTCGGAATCTTCCGGCGGCGCGAAATGGACGGTGGAATTCGTGTACGAAGCCGAGAACGTCGTGCGTTTGAAGAGCTGTTACGGCAAGTATTTGACGGCGTTAGACGAGGAGTTTCTCCTCGGTGTTACCGGAAGAAAAGTTGTCCAAACTCTGCCGGCGAAGCTGGATTCGTCAGTGGAGTGGGAGCCGATCAGAGATGGTATGCAGATCAAGCTCAAGACGAGGTACGGCAACTACTTGCGCGCCAACGGCGGACCGCCGCCGTGGCGGAACTCGATCACTCACGATATCCCTCACAGACACCATGATTGGATTTTGTGGGATGTTGAGGTTGTTGAGATTCGGTCGGAATCGGATTTGTCGGAGGAGGATTTGAGGTGCTCTAATTTTCGTGTGAGGCTGCCGAGTAATGTGGTCAGTGTTTTTTTCCCTTTTCTTTGCAATGATTATTTCTTAGCCCATATATATATCTAAAATATTTGTGGGTTAATTTGTTAGGCATGATTGTTTAGGGTTTGTTGATTAATTGTAGTTAGTTGTTGACGTTGATGTTCAGTCTAGTTCCTCGTCGGAGGATTCACCGAGGAAATATGAAGGTCGGGTTATCTATTACTATGTGGTGGATGATGATGGGTCGGTAAATGTGGATGACTCAGTTGAAGAAGGGGCATGTTTTCAGTTAAAAGGGAATAGGCTGGAAGATTTGATCCAGAAATTGGAGGAAGAAACAGGGTTGGAAGATATAATCGTGTGTTGTCGTAACCGAGTCAATGGCAAGCTCTATCCCCTTCGCCTGGCTCTGCCTCCCGACAATGCACCTATGCACGTCTTCATTGTTCCGTCCACCTCCACAGGTTTCTTTAATTTCATTTTTGCACCCACCAGATATCAATTCATCAAGATTCAACCATCTATGCATTTTCATCTAGATATATGTAGCATCAAGAAATCACTGAGACATGGCATTTAATTTGTGAAGTTTTATGTATGTTTTCTTGTCTCAACATCTCTGTCTATGCAAACCTTGTACACATTCTTAATTGACATTGCATTTGAGGCTGATCTGCATAACTTAATTTGTCTGAACTTACTGGTTCGTGTAAATCCTTTTTTTTTTCTTTTTTTGCAGCTGCAAATGAATTCATGCCGGGAGCTCCAACTTCGCCATCTCTTGCTCAAGATTTGTGAAATTTCTGCTCTATTTCGTGGTCAAAGAAGCTGGGGGATTTGCTCATCTTCGGTGAATTTTTACTGTCGTCCAGTAACAAGTAACAACACTAGATGATCGATCACGAGGGTGAAAAACGCTTCATCATATGGGGGAATTGGAGGGGAGGAGGTGAATATTTCGAGTAAAAATGCTTTAATTGAAGATGAGATATACTATTGTTATTACAGAGGAAACTTATGCACACTGTTTGTCTAAAAATTATATTTTCTTTCAGCAAAACATATTTTCTATCAAATGTAGATTTCTTGATGGAGATTGTTGCTTTAATCAACTAATTTACATATAAATAGCATAGAACGCATGATATCGATGGGAAAAAGGAAATTTGTTTTGAATAAATTAATGCCCCTTTAAGGACACTGGATATGGAGAAAAAACTTTGCCAAAAAATGTTAATACCCACCACCGACATCGCTAGGTGTGAGCCTGTCACACCTGTTCTGCCAAGTGTAGTTTACCTCCCCTGTGTGGTTTGCAGGCTATTACACTGGGACGTGGTTTACCCAGTGCGCACCACGGTAGCGGCTGCGGGTTACCCTCGACATCAAAAAAAAAAAAAAAGGAAGAGACAATTTAAGCTTAACATTAATTTTTAAACTACATCAAAACGTTTAGATTATTAAACTTTATATGCGTTTTTATTATTTATAATTGTCCCTTTCCTATTTTAGATGATTAATTCAATATTTTATTTTAAATAATAAATTTGTTTTTAATTTTTATTTTTTTAGTTGAGTGTATTGTTGGCAGAAATAGTCTTTGTTATATAACTTATAACCGATTCAACTTAAATTTATTTATTTCATAAAAAAAGCTTAAATTTATGTATCATTTTTGCTATTAAATCCTAAACAAAATCTAAAATTTGTTTTGAAAGTGTCCTACTTTAGTAGAAGATATATTTCATATCATTTGCCATCAACAGTAAGTCAATAACTATTTGAGATTTGGGAGATTTGGCAAACAAGAAAGGAAGCACGCATTCACTTTTTTTGACATGGTTGTTGGTAGGGTTGAGATAGGAATCAATCACGCATGAAGCCAAACATTCTTACATCACGTGTTTTTATATTGCCATTCTATGTCATGGTCCAAACCACTCACACACATAGGAAAATGATTAAAGATTGTCCATCAAATAATTTATTATTTTTGTATTAGACTGTAGTCACATTACCTACCACGAAACACAAATTAATGAGTTTTACTCCTGACGTGACAAAATCACATGGATAAATAATATCATGTGACAAAGTTAGTAAGTTTGTCATTGGCTTAGCCATATCATATGAGTAGTGAACTCAACTTCTTCCGACATCAATTTGTCATATTTATTTTATATATCTATTATATTGAAAATATTTTTTTGAACCCTCGTTTATTGACATAAAATTATATCTTAATTAATCATAATATTATTTAATTACAGTTGACCCCTTATATATGTGTGTGTGATTAACGACACAAAAAACTATACAAAATAATTTTCACAATGACGCTCTTGTTTTCTAAGTTCGATTGTTTTCAACTCGAAGTAGTCACGAGGTATATAATAGGTCAAATGTTTCATTACTAATCCAATTTGGAGAGAAAAAATGATTTCATTTCATTCATTTCGAAATTCTTAATCCCAATGGAAAAAGAAAACTAAATGATTTCTTCTCATTCTTTCCAAAATCTCAATCCGAACAGAACCAACTCGATTTCCAGAAAAAAAAAATTGTATACCCTTCAAATTGAGATTTTAAAAAATATATATTTCACTTTGATATGCTGGATTCTGGTATACCTCATCATTAATCCGACGCTGGAAAATCCTATGACATTTTGTTATTATTTGAAGTTCAAGACATTTTTAGAAAAAATGTCAAAATTCAGGACAAATTTTGACATTATTTGAAATTCGAAACATTTTAAGAAAAATGGTCAAAGTTCGGAATATAAGTATATATTTGACCTATATAATACTACTATGTTTCCAAGTATAAGATAAAAAAAAGTTGATTTTTGTACTCACGTTCAAAAGATATATAATATTATTATGTTCTAAAAAATATGAAGTCGATTTTTTCAAACTACGTGACATGTCACAATAACATGACAACAATGAGGGATATTATTAGCCACATCGCGAGGTACTGCCTCATCTATTAACCTATCGATATTATGTGTTCAATAGAGATATTGTAATTTGTGATAAACTGATATTGTGCCCAATAAAAATATTGTGATAGACTTATCGCGATCTCACTAATAATATCCCCAGCAATTGACACACTACAAATCCTAAAAAAAGGACACACTAGCTCATGATTATAGTGAGTTTGTAAACAGTTATGATGTCTATATCATTATCACTATATATATGCAACTAACATTATATTATATATATATATATATCATATTATTAACGTGCATATTATAAAAGGTATAAAATCAATCTAAGCCCTCGAGAATCCCAAACCGTCACTTTCCATGTTCATCACTCTGTCGCATATTCTACGTATCTTAAGCTCACTAGCTAATTCTTTGAAGTCCACACTCTATAAATTCCTACTGACGCGTAGAAATCACATTCAACACATAATTTATTGCTTTGGGATTGTTACTCAAAAAATAAAAATTAAAAATTAAAAAAAGAAGAAGAAGAAGAAGCAGCCAAGGTTGGCGAGTCTTTATTCGTCGTTTTCCATGTTGGTTGCGGATTTCCTGCATCTGGGCTAACAACTTTGTACTTATTTATGGGCTTTGTTTACTTTTTTTGTTGCAATGTAATTGTGCCCGAATTTCATTGTATGTACATTCTGCATGAATGTGGGTGATCTCCTCTTGTTTTCTTGGGTTTTTAAGCAGTGTGGAAGAGATTGAGAAGTGGTGGGCAGTGCTCAAATTTTCATTTTTTTCCGGTTAAAAATGGTGGGGAATGATGTCTCTCGCACCAAAATTACGATAGGAGTGTGTGTTATGGAAAAGAAGGTGAAATGCGGCTCCGAGGTTCTGTTTGTTTCTTTTTTTTTTTGAGATTTTTGCTCCAAAAAACCATGCACTAATAGTTTAGGACAGTGTTGATAATTATTGATTTTTCTTTTCTGGGATGTTTGGGAAAATCTTCAGGCTTTTTCGGGGCCGATGTTGCAGATTTTGGAGAGGCTACAGGCATTTGGAGAATTCGATGTGAGTGATTCGAATTGGATTCAAAGCAATGAAAGAATTAAGAATTTGATGCTACAAAGAAAAGATGATTGTAACATTAAGATTCAAAGCAATGATTTTGAGACCAAATTTGTCTGTTCGATTTCGGTTACTCTTTGTTTATTGATTTTTGTATGATGTCTTCTTCTTGATGATGATATGGTTGTAGATTGTACATTTCGGGGACAAGGTAATACTTGAAGAGCCTATTGAAAGGTGAGTCCCCCACCCCCCCTAATAATTTTCAATGTTGGGGCAGTGTTTATTTTATTTTATTGTGTTCGTTAGTTCTTTGGATTGTTTTAAATAACTTCATGTAAATGTTTAATTATTCCCAGTTAACAATTTTTGTTTCTTTGAATTGTAGATGGCCTATATGTGACTGCTTGATTGCCTTCTATTCTACTGGGTATCCTCTGAAGAAGGCTGAAGCATATGCTGCTCTAAGAAAGTAAGCATACACCTCATTGTTATTCGTTTTCTAATGTGCAGACTCTTGTCATGCTCTTACATTTTGCAGGTACATTTTCCATTGCTGAATTTGTCTTGTGCACATTCTGTTCGGTTTTTCTCTTTTCGTTACCTAGTCCACTTTATAATTCTGCTTTGTATTTGATATTGACTTTGTTACTTGTTCCTGGTAACCATAGTGTTTTTCATAGAGGCAGGCGTTTGTAGCGAGTCGTAAGTTGAGATTGTTCTTCCTTATAGAAATATGTATCATGTTATCTTTAGGTGAATATGGCTTTTCTTATGTTTCTCTTTGCAAACGAATACCATTGGATAGATTATTTTGGATACAGCCTCTTGCATCTGCAGTTTTGTTAAGTATCCCTCATTATTGCTGCTTCTGTCATTTGATTTTGTTGTAGGCCTTTCCTTGTAAATGAATTGGGGGATCAACATCTTCTTCATGATCGGAGGAGAGTGTACGAGGTTTGCATCTTCTGAATCACTTAATAGAAAATTAATATAAATTAGACCTATTTAAAATATTTTCTACTTCCTATTCATTCCTTCCTCATTTCCTGTCAAATTGGAGTCTTCAATGAAAACAAAATTGATTGTCTGGATTGCCTCTCTCGCTCGCTATCTCATTTCCATCTTAGTTGCCATTACTTGTAGTGTTGACCAATAACAATACATATTTCTAAAATCAAAGCACCTTTTTAAATTAATTGCTCTGTCTCTAGACAAGTATGCACTATTACTAAATTGTTTTTCTTGGCATGGGCTTCCTTGTTATCCATTTATATTTTTCTAGAAATAACAAAAAAAAAAAAAAGAAAGAAGAAGAAGAAGAATAAGAAGATGAAGTCCAGTGTGGCACAGAATACTACACATGCAGTCATTGAATCTATGCTACACTACTATTGATCAATAGAATGTGTATTAGATAACTCCATGGCTTGAGATGTGAGCAAGGATATGAGTGTCATGGTTGTAATGTTGTCTTTATTGATGTCAGAGGCTTGAAATGTTTGGAATTACTGTTCCAAGATATGCCCTAGTGAACAGAGAGTCTCCAAATCAAGAGCTGGACTATTTTGTTGAGGAGGAGGATTTTGTTGAAGTTCACGGCAAAAGGTTCTGGAAGCCTTTTGTGGAAAAGCCTATTCACGGTAAGGCGACTCCAATAATATTTAAAAGTTCTGGTTCCATTTTGTGGAGCCTTTTTGTTTGTAATGATTGGACCAGGTCATGTGACTCATCAGCTTCAGGGTTATATTGACATCAAAGGCTCAAATTATGCATTCACAACTTTGTTCATTATGTGAACTGAATTTGATGATTTCTCTATTCTCTTTTTAGAACAATCGAATGCCTAACTTCTCTTATGTTGCTAGAAGAATATGTACTGAATACATTCTTGCACCTATTGGCTATTTGTTGATCATATCAATTGCCTTGATGAACTAAGGCGCTGTATGCCTTTGCAGTAATAATAAAAAAGTTAAAAGTGATTGGTTGCCTGTGATCTCCTTACAATTATCTTTCTTCGCTTGCTGATATTAGGAAGGAGTTTCTTTAACTTGTTGCCTATGTTGGTTGGCAAGCTGATAACACATGATGTACTTACCGGTGAATTCAGCACCATCTTAATAACCAACGCAGTGCCAAAATATTTTAAATCTGCAAGGGGCAAATGATACAGGAAGTATTATCTTGAAAACAAGCGAAATAAGAAAGAGTATGAGAATATTATACTGGAAAGTTTTATACTGTGTGCTCTTATTTCATTTTGTTCGAGAAATGGGTGCCAATTTTCATTTTGTCTTTTGTGAAGGTGATGATCACAGTATAATGATATATTATCCTAGTTCGGCTGGTGGGGGAATGAAGGAATTGTTTAGAAAGGTGAGAGTTTAGCAGATATTTTAGTTCATTTCATTTAGTCCTCAATGTCAAGCTGAGTGGATTAGTTAAAAATCGAGTTGTTATTGGCAGATGAAAACTGGTTTATTATTCAAGATATTTGATAATACACTGATTTTTTGTTATCACTAATTATAATAATCAATAATCTCAGTATGGAAAGTAATGTAAAAGAATCCAGGCTTAGTTATTGTTGGATCAATTTCTGATGATGACTAGTTTATGTACTAGTGCACATTGTAATTTACCATCCTTCATTTTTTTCTTATCGACTCATCTAATGTAATAATTTTCACTCCTTTTTCCAGGTTGGCAATCGCTCAAGTGAATTTCATCCAGATGTGAGAAGAGTGAGACGTGAAGGGTCTTATATCTACGAGGAATTTATGCCCACTGGGGGCACAGATGTAAAGGTTGTTAATCTGTGCTACTGAGTTTTTTTCTTAGAAAAACACTTGATTGAACTTTTATAATATATGTAATGATGTAATTGCTAAATCCAACATCCCAAAGAATATGGAAGTTCATGGAAATATCTCGATATTCTCAAACCTTATAGAACTTCCAAATTGAGTAGCAATTTACATGGCAATGATCTCATGAGAACTTTATAAAAACCACAGCAATTTGCTCATGCCTGCTGAAGTTTTTCTCTTGTATTAGCATGTTTTCTTGTGTTTTTTAGAATGTATCTTCATGAGCATCCCTATAAGCAGATATCTTGATTCTTAATACCACATATGCCGATTAGTGGTATAGTTTTCTGTATGAGTTTGTTAAAATGTGGCAGTGCCCATTTCTTCCGGTATTTCTTCCCTCTGGTCATGGGCAGGGAAAGAGACGGTAAAAGAAAGGATATAGGGAGGGGCAGGGGAGAATAAATAATTTGTTTAGACTTCTGTGTACTCGATTATTATTGCATAATTCTGCTCAGGAATAACCTATTATATACTATGAGAAATAATTTCAATGTCTTGCTGATTCTTAGGTGTACACAGTGGGTCCTGAGTATGCTCATGCAGAGGCAAGGAAATCTCCTGTGGTTGATGGAGTAGTTATGAGAAACCCTGATGGTAAAGAAGTAAGTAACTTTGATGTTTATATCCCGAGAATTTTGTTACTATATAATGTACTCGTGATCTTATTCCACTCAGGAAACATAAGAAGAAACTGAGCTTGTCTTTTATGACATGTAAGTTGAGATCTGAATATATGAGTTAGTGAATACTTTGCAACATTTTGTCAGACAGTATATGTAGGCATGCAACGTTATTGTTAATGCTTTGACACTTCCAATGATCATTGCTTATGCATTTTTGTCCCCTTCACTTGAAACATAAGAATCAATCTTACAGGTTGGATAAGAAGTAATATCATGTTCCACATAACTAAAAATGAAGGCTCTCATCTTTTATTTTTATACTTGAAATTAAGTTGTTACTGATGTAACTGTCTAATCTAATTTTCTTTATCCACTATATAAGATATGAATGGGATCATTGACGTTAAGTCTTCCTCTGCTTGCAGGTTAGATATCCTGTTCTGCTTACTCCTATTGAGAAAGAAATGGCTAGAGAGGTTTGCATTGCATTCAGGCAAGCTGTAAGTAAATACGATTCTTTGAGTGAGCAGTCATCAAAATTCAACTCTCTCATTTGTTATTTCTTTCTTTTTTGGTAACTGAGCTCATGTTTTCTTCACTGCCTCCTGCATCTTTCATGGTGACAATATCTTTTTAATGGCTTTGGATGTCATTTAATTTCCCCTCAAGGATAAAATCTGGACTTCCTTAAGCTTTATTGTTGCTTTGGTATGGCAATAGTAGACCTTCTTAAGTTAGTGTTTCCAAAAATATTTGAGATTTGGCAGCTCAGTTTTTAATAAGCATTCATACAAAGTATCTCACAGTGTGCTTTTCCACTAAATTAAGTATTCTTAGAGGATATATATGCATGACATACAGGTTTGTGGCTTTGATCTCTTACGCTGTGAGGGGCGTTCCTATGTTTGTGATGTCAATGGATGGAGCTTTGTCAAGAACTCTTACAAGTGAGATTTCCTATTCTCTTTTTTCATTTTTTGTTGACTGTTTGATTTCATAATGATTTGGCTGATGGATTTTAACTAAGTAAAACGAGGGATTTCTCTGATAATTACAATGATATCTTCTGAGACTATCTTATAAGCTACTCCATTGTTTGGTTCTCCTTTATTTTTTGGAATTATGGACATCAACCTTTATGAGCCAGTGCCCTAGGGATCAGAATGAATTACTCATATATCCCCTTTATTTGTGACACCCTCCTCTTCTTAGTGTAAAATTATTCTGCTTCTTATTTTCGATTTTTTCCGGGGCTTCTGAATGTTTTGTTACTTACTAATGCAGATATTATGATGACGCTGCCTGTGTTTTGAGGAAAATGTTTCTTGATGCCAAAGCTCCACATCTTTCATCAACAATTCCTCCAATTTTACCTTGGAAGGTTAATGAACCAGCTCAGCCCTCTGATGGTCTAACACGTCAGGGAAGTGGGATAATTGGTACTTTTGGGCAATCTGAAGAACTGCGTTGTGTGATTGCCATTATTCGTCAGTAAGATGTTATTTTTCGTTAGGCAAAAATCATATTTGGGTCCCTGTACTATTAATATTTTCTGAATTGGGTCCTTGTACTTTAGTTGGGTAAAATTAAGTCCCTGTACTTATAATTCGGGTAAAACGAGATCCCTGAGTAACCCACCTACACGCGCGTGAGTTCACGCTAAGGCAATGAGAGTTTGAGTTTAAAATTCTTCTTACAAAATTCGTCTTGCAAAATTTCTTCTCGTAAAATATACAAAATCAAAAGAAAAAAAATCTCGCCGATTCAAATCGCGTCTAAATCTGGTGCACAAACTCAAGTTTTCTCCTCGTAAATTTGGTGTGTCGACGATCTTCTCCTCGCTGATTCAAGTCTCGTCTGGCATATCAATATTTCTTTTTGGCATATCAAAATTTCTATATGACCATCACAGTGGGCTGATTTCACAATCTGGTGCACAAACTCAAAATTTCTATCTGTTAAGTGAGTTTATCTAATTGTTGATTGCAGGAGAAGACTTGTAGTTAATGGAATGTTCGTAATATCTGTATCCTAATTGCTAATATGTGTTTTACAGTTCAGATGCCACACATACTTTTTACTAGTCTTGAAGATTATAAAGCAAGAGGAACCCAAGTTGCTCTGTACTTGACTGCTGCTGCGTATTACAAAGAATTTGCAGATAGCAAGGATTTGGTGCTTATTCGTGGTGATGATGTGTTCACTAGCAAGCTGAGTGATGAAGAAGCAAAGTGGCTTTTGGAGGCTGTTCTATCGTTCTATCAAGAGAAAGAATTGTGCATTTTTTTATTGTTTATTTTTTATCTGCAAGTTTTTATTGTTTATTTTTTATCTGCAAGGACTAAGGTGGTGCTTGTGAAACTTCAAAGACACGATCTTGTTCCTATATTTCCAATCTTTATATATATAATCTTTTTTACTTGTTAAGTTATTGATCAGATAAAAATTAATAGCTCTTGAGATCCTCTTATGTAATTTAGAGGTAAGGTGTAGATAAAAAAAAAAATCACATCTGTATTGGTTCAATTTTGCTTCAGAAGTTTTGGATTGCTTTAAAGTAATCTCAGTAGCTTTCAAAGCAACAACATCAAATATGTAGATTTTCACCTCCTGCAAACTTTGTTATCATTGAAATATTTCATTGCTCAAAGTATACTTCAAAGTACAAAAATCACAATACTCTCTCTTTAATCATCAAAAAACTTTGCCCTCAGTTGTAGGCACAATAATGTAGCAGCTTACATTTCATAATCACAAAAATTAAGCAAGAGGCACAATTCCAGAACTAGCAAAATATATTGATCCAATATCAACTAATACAAAGCATCAAAATCACATCATTTCATGGCCTCCATATAGCTCTTTTACTACTTCTTCCAATTTCTGTAGCTGCTCGGTCCCTCCTCTTTTCTGGCCTAACTGAGAATTCATTAGTAATATCGGCAATGATACTCTGATTCGGTCCATCCGCAACTGAAGTGGCAACCTTAGCTTTCCTCTTATTCTTTATTGGTTTGTACTGTAAAAAAATATTGAAATAGTTGTTAAGATAAGATATCATAGGCCAGAAATATATATAGATGAAAACCACTATATTTTTTACCTGTTTATCATTCTTCTTATGAGGGCAACTTCTCGAATTGTGACCATATTCTTTGCAAATGCCACAACTCATTTTTCTACCAGCTTTAGATATTGTTCCCATCTTCATTATTTCATTTTTATCCTTCTTCCGCTCCTTCCTAGGTCTCCCGGGCATTTTTCTGAACTCAGGCGGTTCAATCTTTTCACTTTCAGTTGGTTCCCAAAGATCTCTGCCCGGCACTGTCTGAATGCAATATGCATAGGCTTTCAAAAAAATGTTTTTAGTATACCAGTGGTCAACAAACTGCTCAGGATGAGATCCCTTAAAATAGATAGCACACACAGCATGTTGACAGGGTATACCAGTCAGATCCCATTCCCTGCACGTACATGTCCTCTTCTCAATATGTACTGTGTGTATCAATTTCCTATTCTCCAACTTTGCAAGCTCATAACCATCATCCCCATTCCATTCTATGATCCAATCAAATGATTTTTCCTTATTTTTTTCTAACTTTTCCATTGCTCTTGGTGATACGTCCATAATCCATGTTTCACATTCCACTCTTTTTCTCCACAACCTGTTCATCACTTTCACTCTAATATCTTCAAGCATACTCACAATGGATTTGCACCTAGCTTCTAAAATCCAACCATTGAATGTTTCAGCCAAATTATTGTCTACAACATCACTTTTAACATCCGTCTTAAAGAAAGCTTTACACCATCCCTCCAAATTATACTTCAAAACATCTTGCACAATATCATTCCCTAACTGCTCAAGTTCTTTCAATCTTCTTTGCAAATCTTGTGGGAATGTTGCTCGAGCACAATTCCAGAATGCTATTTTCCTCTCTTCACCACGCCATTTCTTGGCCCAATTAGCATAAACATGTCTAGCACACATCCTATGCTCTGCATTAGGCAACATGTCTTTCATAGCAATTTCCAAACCCTAAAATGTAAGCAAAAAAAATGTTATATGTTTTGCAATTAAGTATGGAAACTATCAGTTATGAAAAAAAAAATGATTGCATACCTTTTGCATGTCTGAAATGACAGTATACCCATCTCCCTCACCAAGTGATAAATCATGTTTCAAGCATCTAAGGAACCATTCCCATGTGGCCTTTGTTTCCAATTGTACAACTGCCCATGCAATTGGAAACATTTGATTGTTTCCATCTCTACCAATAGCACATAATAATTGACCCTTACATATTCCCTTTAAGAAACAACCATCTAACCCTATGATACGTCTGCAACCTTCCATCCACCCTTTTTTGCAAGCATCAAGACAGACATAAAAATGAGTGAATTTAGGCTTTCCTTCAAGGTTATCAGAACTAGACTTAGCAAAACAAGTTGAACCAGGATTAGTTTTGCAAATTATAGAAGCATAATCATGTAAAAGGCCATATTCCTCGATATAACTACCCATCATCTCAGAAACTATTTTATTTCTAGCACTCACACATATATGTTTTGATATGTGTATTTTCAACTCATTTTTCACCAGCTGTTTGAAATCTCTTATCCTAATATTTGGCTGAGACATGATTCTCTGCTTAAAATACTTGACCAAAAAATCTGCATTACAAAATTTGATCTTATGAACCCTGTAACATTTATGGTGTGGGTTATATGACTTAACTGTGAATGTATTATCTTCACTATGTATGCTAGCT
Organism: Perilla frutescens; assembly: GCA_026008535.1. Taxonomy (NCBI): domain Eukaryota; kingdom Viridiplantae; phylum Streptophyta; class Magnoliopsida; order Lamiales; family Lamiaceae; genus Perilla; species Perilla frutescens. The sequence goes on from BRKX01000005.1 coordinate 68,575,851, forward strand.
AGCAATTTCCATGGACAACCTTGTTTACACTCTGCTCTTACCCTCTTGGAATCATTTTTAACAAGATGCACACCCAAACCTTTCAAAATAGCGTACAGGGCTATGGCTTCCCTAACTTCTTTAACATTTTTGAATTTCATCCCTAAACAAAATACTGGAATTTTAGATGTAGGATCAAACCAAATTTTTTCCTTTGACCTTCTCAAGTTAGATTTTCCACAGTCATCATCATCTTCACTAAACAAACTACCACAATCAGAACTGCTATAGTAGACACTATCATTTCCATCACTATCATCATCATCATCATCATTACCACCCACTACTTCTTCAGGTTCATATATGATATCATCATTTACCTCATCCTCTACATCAAGTACAACAACATCATGTGATTTTTGTTCAAACATTTCTGCTCTAACATTCCCTCTAGCTTCCAACAACTCTTCATCCTCATCATCAGTCCAGTTAGAAATATTAATCATAATGTCATCAAAAGTCTGATGTTTCGCATATATAGGAATCAAATCTTCTCTAACATCAGATAATTCCCCATCAATATAGAACCCTAATATATCCCCATTTTTAAGGTGATTGCTGATTTCTATCATTAAACTGTCGTCTGTGACTTCAATAAAATCCCCACCATCATATTTCCTGTGATATAGTCCTTTAATTTTGGAGAACCCTAGTTCTTTCACATATGACATGACATTAGGGTACGACAACATGTCTACATCAAACTTAGACTCTACTACTTTACTTTGCCCCCCTTCGTAACTATAAATATCACCTCGTAATATTTTTCCTCCGTAGTGAATCATCAATTCTACTGTGCAGTCACCCATACCTAACAAATGATTAACAATAAATTAATAAGACAAGAAAAGAACCGACAAAAAGCAATTTTTAGTAGGAATCGAAGAATATTTTTTGGGAAAAAACATACACTATTAGAAAATCACACATATTCAAGGCTATGGCAAAGACATTAGGGACCACAAGAGAAAAAGAACAAAAAATAAAGTAGTACCTTTCAGAGACCTGGAAGAATACTTTAGTTTGCATTTAAACTTGATATCTGTAGAAGAAATGGTCTTGCATCAAGTTTGCGCAAGGTTTTCCCAAGGTTTGCACATATATTTGATGGAAGATTTGAGAAGATGAGAGAATCAGCGCTGATTTTTTTTTCACGGTCTCTCTCTCATATGGGGAAATTTTGAAAGGTTTGCACATATATTTGATGGAAGATTTGAGAAGATGAGAGAATCAGCGTTGATTTTTTTTCTTTCACGGTCTCTCTCTCATATGGGGAAATTTTGATATATTTTTTATTTTAAAAAAAATCAGTATTTAGTAACTGAGCGTGAGTTCACGTGCGAGTAGGTGGATTACTCAAGGACCTCATTTTACCCGAATTATAAGTATAGGGACTTGATTTTACCCAACTAAAGTACAGGGACCCAATTCAGAAAAAATTAACAGTACAGGGACCCAAATATGATTTTTGCCTTTTCGTTACTTTCCTCATTAAATTTTACGTGTGTTATTATCCCTTGAGAAGTGTTCCTTTGCTATCAGTGGTGATAGAACTCCTAAACAGAAAGTGAAGTTGGAAGTTACTGAGGAAAAGCTCTTAAATCTGATGTTGAAGTATAATGAGGGAAGACCTAGAGCAGAGGTGCAGATTCATTCTTCCATGTAATCCTCAGTTTTTTTTTTTATCTTATAAACGTATCTCTCCCTTATAAACTTCTTCCATGCGTTTCTGCAGACAAAGCTCAAAACTGCTGTTCAACTGCAAGATCTTTTGGATGCGACACGAATTTTAGTTCCCCGTTCTAGGTGTGGGAAAACTTTTTTAATTAGTTCCTGGGGCAGTTATAATGATTAGTAAATATGTTTCAATCTCAGATAGTATTGACTTACCTCTACGTTCATATTCTCAATGAGAAAAATATTGTATGGCCAAGTTGCTTGGAGATCTGATCTTGGTTGGGACAATAAATGTATGCTTCTTGACTTTGTTTTCATAATAAGAGTTACATCTTGCAGACCTGATCAGGAGAGTGATAGTGAAGCTGAAGACAGTGAGCATGCTGAAAAGCTTCGGCAAGTGAAAGCCGTGCTTGAGGAGGTCCATTACATAATTTTCTATGCTTGCTGATATAAGAAACTGTCTTTTCTCTGTTTTGGTTGATAATTTTACCGTCAAATCAAAGTATTGGGCTGCATTTTTTAATATCTCCACTTCATCTGCATTAGAACAAACTTGAGGAACATCAGAATTCCACCAACATTCTCTTTTAGTTAACATATTTCATTTCTGAACATCAGTAAATTTTTTGTTAAAGGGGGAACATGGTAGATTCAAAGTATTATCTAGCACATAGAATAAAAGTCGACACAAAACTTTTCTGTACTAGCTTCCCGCTGCTCGTAGTTACAGAAAATATGTAATATATATTATACTTTGAATGTGTGAGTTGGATACAAATAAATTTTACAAATGGTCAGCTTCACTTCCTGATAACCTATAGAGTGAAATTCGGAGCATCTTCAAATCCATCAGCTTCATTGGACTTTCAACATTTACTGCCTGTGTCCTTCATCCCCCTTCACCAATCAAAATGAAAAGGAGAAAAAAGAATGTTTGATCGATAGACTTACTCATTTTACAGCAAAAAATCCACCCCATTCCCTAATTTAACTCATATATGAATCCACATTATGTCCGGCTGTAGTTTAAATAACTCTTTCTTCTTTCGCACCATATCATTTTTCATTAGTTTGCTCTGTCTTCATCATACTTTTATTTCCTTATTATATCTGGCTGCTCTGATATTTGAAGTGTTATTCTCTTTGTACGATTGTAATGGTTAATGCTATGGTATCCAGGGGGGGCATTTCTCTGGCATTTATAGGAAGGTTCAACTTAAGCCATTAAAATGGGCCAAAGTGGCAAAAGCAAATGGTGAAGGGGAAGATGAAAAGCCTACAAAGGCCCTTATGATTCTTAAATACGGTGGTGTCCTTACTCATGCTGGCAGAAAGCAGGTAAAAATGTGCTTCTCATGAATGCCAAATAGTGTCTTTTTTGCTCACAATGTGATAGTCAAATATTTCGGTGTACGGTATGGTATCAAAACATCTGTGCTTATCAATTTTCCTGGCAGGCTGAAGAACTAGGACGGTATTTCCGGAACAATATGTATCCAGGTTAGCAGTTACAAGTCAGTATCTCTAATGATGCAGTCTACTGCAATTTCTGGCTTTTAGCTCGAAGTTTATTTTCTATGCATATCATACTGCAGTAATATTTATCCATTTGAGTTCTATTGATTTATGCACCAGCAACAACCAGGAACCCAAGATGCTTACTGCATACTCTTTGAGTTTATTGTTTGTCTCCTAGTAATTAGTAAAATATATACAATCAATTTCATCTTCTTTCTGTTCTTTATTTTTTTTAAATTTAATTGATGATAGGATAAATTGTCTCTACTTTAAAGATTCTTTGGTTGTTCTTCACTAAGCCAATGCATATTTTTACATGTTAACTTGGTTTAGCATATAGACACCATTTTGGCTTCTCTTTTACTTCTTTTTCAAGAGATCCTGTTACGCTCATCTCAGGTGAAGGTACTGGCCTACTTCGTCTCCACAGTACATATCGCCATGATTTAAAGATATACAGCTCAGACGAAGGCCGTGTGCAGGTTCGGCTCCCTTTTTGATAATGGCGTGTTCAATGAATCTGCAATTTTTGTCTCTAGACATATATCAAGAAAGTGATGCAATGATACTGGGCTGCACAAATCTATCCATTGCCTTTATCTATCTTTCCAATCATAACATGCTTGTAAATTCATTGTTCAGTTATATATTTGTCATTGACAGATGTCTGCAGCTGCTTTTGCTAAAGGTCTTCTAGACTTAGAAGGGCAATTGACACCAATCTTGGTAGGTAACCGCATTAAATTCTATCGGTGACTTGTTATTATTTTCCATCATCATTCTTATGTTTTCTCAAAACTGTCGAAGGTTTCGCTTGTCAGCAAGGACTCTTCCATGTTGGATGGATTGGAAAATGCCAGTTCCGAGATGGTAGAAGCTAAGGCCAGTCTCTTAAGCTGCATTTTGTTTTTATGCAGTGATATAGTAAATTGTGAAACATGGAGTATTTTACTAGATATTCACTTTGCAAGTTTTTCCTTCTTTCCTTCAGGATTATACTCGTATATCATGTATTTAATTTGACGAATGAGAAAATTTTCTTTCTTTTTTCTATTTTTTCCATATTGTCCTGAAGTTTATATTTCTTTAATTAACTTTGTTCATCTTTCCTTTTTCACAGGCCAGGCTCAACGAGATTATAACTTCCGAGAACAAAACTGTTCAGAGCAGTGACCTGCCAGAAGAAAAACCTTGGATGGTAGATGGGTGTGGAGTTCCTCTAAATTCGTCTGAACTTCTTCAGGAATTGGTAAAATGCTAACTTGCTTTATGAAATAAGTGATCTCTCCTCATGTCACTTCTTTTTCTTTTTCTTTTTGGCATTTCAACTTTCAAGTTATGTTGAATTATCCTATTTCCACAAGCTTTTGTTCCCCAACTGAAAGAGCATGTGTTTTACTTTTTACTACTGTCCACGGACTATAAATTCCTTTTTCAAAATTGAAACCAGGTGAAGTTAACGAAGAAGGTCACCGAGCAAGTAAGACTTCTAGCCAAGGATGAGAATGAGGAGCTTGCAGGGAAAACCTCCTATGATGTAATTCCTCCGTATGATCAAGCTAAAGCACTAGGCAAGACAAGTATGGATGTTGATCGAATTGCTGCTGGCTTACCTTGTGGTAGTGAGGGATTTCTTCTCATGCTTGCTCGTTGGAGAAAACTTGCAAGGGGTCTGTATAATGAACGCAAAGAGTAAGTTTATCCGGTCTACTCCCCCCCCCCCCCCCCCCAAAAAAAAAAAATAAAACTTCTGCAATTCCTGACGTGCATCTTTTTCAGGCGGTTTGACATAACACAAATTCCTGATGTTTATGACTCTTGCAAGTAAGAGATATACTATTTTTCATTTGTGGCAAATATCATTTTTTTAGATTATGAAGTGCATCAATAAGTCTTCAACTTTATTGTGACTTGGTAACGGACTAATGTGATTGTGACTCATGTGTCGTGTGATACTTTTTCTCCTAAGCTCCATTTCCTGATCTTTACATGCATCCTATTCATATGGTTTTATTTGTATATTTGGACTTTATTCTGTTGCAGCATGAGAGTAAGCAACATATATCTATTCAAAACATGCATATGAACATCAAGACACATCTGCTAATCTTTTTGGAAGACTTGCAGATCATGTCTGGTTTTATATATATTCCATTTCTATTTGACAGGTACGATCTCTTGCACAATGGACATCTAAATGTAGAAGGCCTATATGAACTCTTCAAAGTGGCTCAGGTAAGAAACAGCCAGTCCCATGATGCATTTCTCTTTCGTTTGTTAACTTCTGGAATTGTCCTGCTCCACTCCCCACAACCCCGAACAGAAAAGTGAAAACCGAAAAACCTGCAATAGAATAAAATTTATCTTCTTTGTGCTGATGCTGTGAGACTTTCGAATGAGCAATGTGCTTCTGTAGTTACTTGCAGATGGTGTTATTCCAAATGAGTATGGAATCAATCCGAAACAAAAATTGAAGATTGGATCGAAGGTATATTGTGATTCCACGAATAAGCTTAGGTGGCTCTTAAATGTTATTTTTTATTTGAATATTTCTTTATTCAGGAAAAAATGTTCTTTGTATTTAAAACAGTTCTCTAGCAAATCTATCATATTCAAAGCCTCACTTTAGAAGAATTTCAGATTGCTCGTCGTTTGTTGGGGAAGATTTTGATTGATCTTAGAAACACGCGTGAGGAAGCGCTCAGCATTGCCGAGTTGAAGAGTAGCCAGGATGAGAATGCAGAAGTCTTTAGCATTGCAAGAGAAGATACAGATAATCAATCAAAATCACAGAGTAAGCTTGAACATGCAGCAAAGGGTAGTCTAAACAGTGAAAAATCCATTGACCTAGAAGATGACGACGACAAAGAACCCAAGTACCGTTTGGACCCAAAGTAAATATATGCATAGCATTGTTGCTTTACACGCGCACACTTCCTTCGCTCTTTACAGAAAATAATTTTCCACTATGATACTACGAGTCTTGCTATGTTTGTCTTCTTCCGGCAGGTACGCCAATGTAAGAACACCCGAACGACATGTGCGGACACGGCTATATTTTACATCAGTGAGTAGATAATTTTCTTATCATATGATAACATCATTGGGTTATCAGTTCTCTTTTCCCCCTCACGCTGCATATCTATTTTCTAGTGTTGGAAAGTGTTCCCAAATGATTCATTTGATCTCAAAGTATCCTGTTTATTTAACGAACGTGATCCATCACAAGGATTCATATACTTCAACTGGCATACACAGATGTTTGTTCATATCAAAATATCGAATATCATTATTTAGTATAATATCGATTTTTTTGGTTGACAGGAATCCCATATTCATTCCTTGATGAATGTTCTTCGTTACTGCAACATGGATGAATCCCTTCAAGGTGAACCTAGCCTTGTGTGTGATAGTACCTTGGATCGCTTATGCAGGACAAAAGAGCTCGATTACATCAGTTACATTGTATTGAGGTTATTCGAGAACACTGAGGTTCGAGTTTGCTATCCCTGCCTTTCCTAAGGGATTCAATCATGATGAACTTATACTGCTTTTGAAGAATGATCAAACTTAGAATTTCAACAAAAACATGCATCTTCTGGAGTGTGTTTTGTAAATAGCATTTGAAATGGATGCAGGTGGCTTTGGAAGATCCAAAAAGATTCCGAGTAGAGATGACCTTCAGCCGAGGTGCAGATTTATCCCCTTTGGAGGTAAAACTTCATCAACTGAGACAGTTAACAGTAAAGTATACTATATTGGCTATTGCTGAATTGGTGATGCAATGAGTTATGACATTCATTTTGTTTGGCAGGAAAATGATAGAGAGGCAAGTTCATGGCATCAGGAGCACACTCTGGCAGTAAACGGGCCAGAGCGGCTGCAAGAAGCAGGGTCGTATTTGACACTGGAGAGGATGGAGAAGATGATGAGGCCGTTTGCAATGCCAGCTGAAGATTTCCCTCCTCCCACTATTCCTCAGGGATTCTCCGGCTACTTCTCCAAAAGTGCCGCTGTTTTGGAACGCCTCGTTAATCTTTGGCCCTTCAACAGGAACAACTCATCACAGGCCAATGGAAAGTAGTACTTACCAACTCCAACATTTTCATACCAATCTACCTCTCTGGCTACAAAACTTCTTCAAACTAGCCAGTGAAGAAAGAACCACAATTTCGCGCCTTTTTCTCGATATAATTGTTGCATATTTATTCATGCATGTAGCCATGTAGGTGGTGATTCAAATTAGAATCTTCCTTCATGTTTTTTATTTGAGATATATATTTATTTGTTTGATATATTTTGAGACTGAGAAAAAAAGGTTTTTGTCTGCAAATTTTGTTACTAATTAATGGTGGGCCTGTAAATGGAGAATTTGAGCCCAACAAAATGTTTTAATAGGCCCCATTTGTTTCAAGCCTACCCATAATCTGGTACAGGCAGTTTTGAGTTTTACTAGAATCATAGTAGGCCATTGTTTTGTAGACATTTCATTATTGGACAAGGACTTGCTGTTGTCTACTTTTTGTTCCATTCTTTCAACACATTCTCTCTCTCACACAGATACACACACACGCACGCACAAACACTAACAGACACGTTGCATATACATGGGAGTGACTGTCGACTCTCTCTCTCTCTCTCTCTCTCTCTGCGCCCACACAATAAAAGTAAAATGTAAGTTTTATAACTGTTATTTTTAATTAAGATTATTATTTTCACAAATCTTTATAATCATTATTTATTAAACATATTTATAATCTTTTTCTTTCTTTCCTTCTTTCTGCGTGTTTTTTTTTTTTAAATAAAAAGGACGATAACATATTTATAATCTTAAAAAAAAAAAAAAAACTCTTTAGTACTTTTCATATATTACTGATTTTTTATTACATATATACTATTTTATTTTTGCGTTTGGAAATGCTTTGTCAATCTCTATCTACTAAGAACCTTTCAACTTTTTTCCTGTCGGTAGCAACTCATTACGAATACACAAAAAATTATGGTTTAAATTTGCCCTTGAAAAATATTACCAAGAATTCCAAAAAAATTGGGAGAAAATATCCATTTGATTTTTATCATCTGTTCACGTAGAAAGGGGGGAAAAACACGCGCGCGCGTTTAATTTCTGAGGTTAAAGTCTGCATGAGTCTTCAAAATAATTTGATATTTGTGGTCGAATCCAATGCATTGATTCGATTTTGATCAATGTACGTCATTTATTTTAGCTATTTTCTTTTTTCGATTATATAGAGATTGAAAGGTTTGAAGAAGGGAAAATTTCATGAAGACACGAAATCTTAGCCACAAGTCTTTGGAATTAGTAATTATAATCTTCTCCAATATCTTAAAATCTTGGACTAAATAGCCTTGGAAAGTGGTGATTGGCTATCAAATTCTCACCTAATTTGGAGTTCAAAAGGAAGAGTACATGCCTTAATTTGATGATTGAATAGGTCAGATAAATTGATTTTTTCAATTCAAATTGATGGGATGCTTCTGCGTACGGCAAGGGAAACTACTACAATAGATTGCTCTTTACTAGTAGTGATGTTAACAACAGATTACATTTTTTTTTAATTTTATTAATTTAGAATAATAAAACTTTAGAACTTGAATGATTGAGATTATTAATCTAAAGTTAAAAATCATGTATTTTGATTATTTTTATATTTTAATTTTTTTAGCCTTAAATTAATAGTTTTAATAATTAAGATCCTAATTATTTTATTTAGGTCTTGGATTGGTAAATAACTTATCTTTTGAATTATTAATTGATAGACTCCTAAATTTTATATAAGAGTACACTATGTAAATAGTGATAATGCTCTATATATAACATACATTAAGAAAATAAAATATTACAAAAATGGTAGATAAGTTTTTTTAGATTTGTTTTCACACCATTTAATGCCTTTAGAATGGTCGTATGTCAATTTTCAAAGTCGGTTTGGATGAGGGTGTAATAATGAATAGAACTCACAAGTTTTTTTTTGTTTTTTTTTTTCATTTAATCTCTCTTTTACTATTCTTGAATTGATCAATCAAGTGTGTTACTTTGTCCCAAAAAAAAAAAAAAAAGAACCTACGCCTCGAGCTTATTCTAGCTACCTACGACATATTCCCTTTCCGTACAATGTTTTGTTAGATTTTCTATTCTATCACATGTCAATATAAACTAACAATATATATAATATATGTTTTGGTGTGCAAGCACGATAACGATGTTATCAAAAAAATTACATGTTAATTTTTAAAGATACATTAAATTCAAAAATCTATTTATTATTTTCATACCGTGTCAATAATATATTAGGCAAGCCTTGTGTAGCGAGGTCATCTTAGTTAGTCTAAACTTTTACCATTGTAGAATTGAAATCTACATCCTTCCAAATTTGGCATAAAACCTAAAAAAAATATTGAGTTTATTTGTAATTGATTTTTAGTTACCCTTGACTTTTGTATTTGGATTTATGTGGTTGATGGTCCAAATAGTACTAATTAAGCACTATATATAATCAACTAGAAAAGATTGGTCATTGCACATGCAAAGATGAGTTGCAATTTTCTACTGAAAGGTGATAGCATAATATATATAATATATGTTTTGGTGATTGGGGTGTTATTATAATTATAATCATAGAGATTTTGGAATAGTCACACTTATACAACTAATAATAATTTGAAACGTGGTTCAACGATGTTCGTTGTGCGTTAATTTAATTTGATTGAGCCTATTATATATATTGGATTGTATCTATCACTTATTAATTATATATGTTGTCATCTTACGTATGACGAAGTGTGCAACAAATGTATTGATTGCATCTCCTACGTTGAATCGGAGGTTTTACCTAAAAATACAATCACGATTAGTCACTTTAATTTTTTCCTATCCATTTGTGACAAACTAATTCAATTTTTTTATTAGCTTATGGGCCATTTCTCATTAATTATATATCACCTCAATTCAGGAGTAATATTTTACTCTAAACAAATTATGGTAATTATTTTACTTACAATGTTTTTTTTAATCGATTACACAATTACGTCATCGGTATATACCCGCCTACCAGGCAACTCACGCAGTTTCGAATACTTTGTTGTTGTTGTTGTTGTTATTTTCAATTTAGGAAATGCGCATAAGTCAAATTGAGTATTATAAAAAAAAATCTTATAGTAATGTGCAGAAAATGTGTGGAGATTATTAATTAACCTTATTTACTTTTGTTTTCCATGGGCCTTCTTTTATACAATCACAATCGTTATCTATGGGTGCATTTTTGGATTAAATTATATTATCGTACACGTATAATAATATTTCACAAATTGCAATGAATTGGTCGTCGATTAAACTAATTAAAGTTTATGAATTCCTCCATTACAGTCCCAATTATGATCACTCAAAACAATCCAATTTATTGTTTATGACTCAATTATCATGTTAATAATTATTTATTTGATAAATATTACTATTCTCATCATATTTATTAGAGATGATATGGCAAGTTAAATCATGTAGCAAAGTTTGTTATGCCTAAGAAAAAAATATTATTATTCTTAAATAAAAAGATGCTTTTCCGATGTTGGTAGAGACATTAGGATTTGGTGGTTCATGATATAATACATACCACTACTTTTTAATTTAGGAAAATCATGATATACTACTCACTATTCCACCAAACACTGCCTAGAAAGTACAAACACTAAAGCATGCAGCATTTTATAGGTAAGAGTACAACCTGCGGTAATTCTACCAACCACTTAGTTATACATTGTAAAGTAATATACATGATTTACATGTGCATACGATGTTATCAAATCAGCCAGACTATCAAAACTCTTGGACCCGTTTAGTTAATTGGTAGAAAAATAAAATTATTATTAAAAATTTTGAAAAATATATATCTCAACAAAGTGCAAAATATTGTTCAAATATTAGATGAGAAAACAAAGTGCGAAAACTTGCAAAATTGAGAGTATTCACGAGAACACATTAAAATATACATAAATTTTACAATACTTACAGCATTTCTGTGTACGTTAACTTATTCGGTCTTCTTTAAAAAAAGTACGTAGCTAGACGCACTATAAACACAATCCAATAAATCAAAAAGGTAATAAAATGCACTATACATTTAATTAGCACATATATTTATTATAAGTTTTTAATTTCATATTATCTTAATTGAATTATGATAGCCTTAACAAATAAATCATTAGTATTTGAGCACGTAAATTAAGGTTATGGTACCTAACTATCGCACTGTCTATGTAGCTCAAGCACTTCATTAAACCCACAATTCTTATTTGTAGCATATTATATATTATTTAATTAAGGTAATTTAAAGTTCCATCCAACTCAATAATTAGCATACTACAAAAGCTCAAGCAATTCTTTATGACCTCATTGTCATTTATATTACATTGCTGAAGTAAATTATTGAGGCAATTTTAAAATATATTCGAACTCAATAATCAGCGTACTATAAAAAGCTGCAGCTAATTTAACCTAATCAACAATTTCTTGAAATCCAATAGTTCCAAACACTCTTTTTTTCGTGCTAAATGAAAATTCAAATAAAATTTAAATATATATATATATATATATCCTATGTGTTAGGCCGAAATTTCAAAAAATAAATAAAAAAGACTGCACATCGTCCCTATATTCACTTGCCAAAGACAAAATTTCTGGCTGATTTGATTTTCCTCCCATACCCCACACACTCTAGCATTTCCAACAAAAATATTTTTAAAATTTGAACATTTTTCATCTTCTTTTGAAATTTATTTTAAATACTTTTATCAAAATTTGGTTTTACGGTAGTTGATGAGGAGAAACGCTCCTCGCTGTTTTTGAATGAGCTAAGTTTGGATAAAGTTTACTTCTATGCAGTAGGTCATAAATCATATATAAAATAATAGAAAAACAACACTAAATACTAGATAAGTCATATCCAATGTGTTCAATCTAGATTGTGATATTGCATTGGTAAAATTCAAGTTCACCATTAATTCCACCACTATCACCCCATTTAAAGTGGTTATTTGTTTCACAATATTTTATCATTTAACAAAGATGGATTTATCAAACTATAGAAGGTCTTTTAGTATAATCATTTCAAGATTTTCGAATTACTTACACAATGAGGGTACGTTTTTTTTATAATTTTTATTATAAATTAAGTTGAATTTTCTTTAAAAAAAAAACAGCAAGAATTTCCCAATATCCACTTATTGCAACAAATGCTAATAATAGGACGAAAATTATATTTTTTTTGGCAGAATTTTCTATCAACTCAAGTTTTACACTGTTATTTAAATAAAAACGGATTATTTGTATATTTGGAAAAGTAGAAAGGTGTATATACATATACATTTTCCAAAATCAACCTCCACCAGCTGAGTTTCTAATTTCTATCTTAATATATTCCGAAAATTCGACGGCACGTGGCAATCTCATATTCTCATCCCTCACGTGAAATCGTCTACTTGGACAATAATTACAGTTCGTGAAGTCACACTAGAAAACGTGGCAACGGAATAAATAAAAAATGAATCGTGTTCCTGTATCTCGGTGGAAGTATGTGTCAGCAGGAATCAGATACGGGCGGGTCGAGGCGAGATTTTTGTTTCGAGTGAGTGAGTGAAACGAAACGACGCAGTTTCGTCACTCTTCAAAGTCAATTCGAAAGGACAATTCCGTACGTCACTGCCAATTAACTTTTATGAAAAGTTGGAAAAAGAAAATTTAAAGCGGACACGCCGAAAAGACAAAAATACCCCTCAATGCCAAGAGGGACTCCTAGTCAAACAAGTCCACTGACTAACAATGCCCTTGGGCTGGTTTTACTTGAATATTTACCTTGTTTTTATTTACAAAAACCCATATTTCGAATTTCTTATCATATTAAATATTAAATCATGTTTGTTCTATCTCATTTTCATTCAAAAAATTTGCTATCAGTATTTACTAAATAAATAAAAATTGCTATCAGTAAATCACTAGATTCACTACTCGTGTATGTTGTATACGTGCACGATTTCTCAACTTAAAAAAAATTAATCGAATCATATTTATCTAAAATTTGATCTATATTTAAATTGTTATAAAATTTAAAGTTACTAGATGAATAAATACATATTCCATATATATATATATATATATATATCATATTAGCTATCTCTTAGAAAATTTCCGATTATAATTATTATATTGTAACTACTGCCAATTAAAATTGCCTAATAATTGTAAATGTGAATGGAATATAAATTTTGATCCGCAAGACTCCCTTAATTATAAATTAATTGTTGGTGTGTTTATGATTAAGTAAATAATTGTGTGCGTATTAAGAAAATGACACTGCTTTGAAAAAAAAATATCATATATTACTCAATCAAATCCTTATCAACAAAAAAGTGAAAAACAATATATTGTCCATTGTTATTAATAGGCTGGTCCGATTTTACTGTATTTTAATTTTCTTAAGTCAAAATCAAACAAACAATTGCGGTTTATAAATATGTTAAAATTGTAACCATCATAAAAGCTTCGGTTTGAATAATATGGATGCATGTAATCAATAATAATAATAATCAAAATTCAGACATTTTTATTTATGTTATCCATTTCTTTTTTTTTTTTTTTGGATGTCGAGAGTAACCCGCAGCCGCTACTCCCGCCCCTGTGTAATAGCCTGCAAACCTACAAAACCCAATTTTGCTTACCATTATGGATTGTTGGCGGACTACAAAACCCAATTTTGCTAACGATTTACTGGTGCATGTCCGTGAGGCAGCAAAATTAAGAGCAATAGTGATCACTAGTATAGCTTGAATTATTGAATATTTAACATCGAGTGCTCAATAATTACATTAATTAAGGATTACAGTAACATAAGATCACGACAGATGAAAAAGGCAGGCGACTTATTTGTTGAAAAAGGAAAAAAAAAGTGACGTGTCTGAAAAAAGAAGAAGTGAGAATGACATAAAGATGAATATATAGAAACAATATTGTAATAGTGCCATAAATTATTAATTACTCCAACAACTAACATGACTTTACAAAATCAGCTAGTAGTATAATTCAAATACATGTTTTAGCTCGGTAGAGAAGGAAGATAAATGCTTTTGGCATAGTAACAATTTTAGCCTGACCATAACCGTGATTATTTTTTACTTTCTTTTATTTTGGCATGGTTTAATTTTATCTTTCCTTTTCTTTTAATTTTTTATTTTTGTCTTACATGAGTATTAATTGTGCTGAGATAATTTCTTCTTTTTTCCTTCTTATGAACTGAGGAAAGAGGAACAATGAATTTCGAACCCGTTTCTCTTTAATTAATGCAAGAGTTTTCACAGCTTTAGACCTGTTTATAATTCATAGATCTTGAATAAGATACTTTGGTTTTTGATTAATGCACCCATTAAAGTATACTCCCTACGTTTTGTTTTATTTGTTGTTTTATATATTTTTTTATCTAGAATTAACAATTAATTTTCTGGAAAAATATAACATCCCTCGTATATGCAATCAAATATTATTCAATTACATTTTCCTAAAATAGAGTTTGTGATAGGGTTAAATTAGAGAGAGATGGTGTGAAAATATATAAAACAATAAATATTTTGACACAAAATAAAAAAGTTAAAACAACAAATAAAACGAAACGGATGAAGCAGTATTTTAGTTTTTCTTTTCTTTTGTTGTTTCTCAAAATACTTTGGTGAATTATTGCACGGAAATTTGGGTAAAATGTGTCAAATGTCATTGCATTATCGAAATTTTACAATAAATTCCATTATGTTTTTGAAATTGTCAAATCTCATTGTCTTTTAAAAAAATATGCACAACTACTCTTTTTTAATTTTCTTTTCCAAAATACCATCTTTTCCAAACAAAATTGAAATGTCAAAGACTAAGTAGATAAAGGTATCTTTGTCCAAATTTTTTTTTTATAAAAAAGTTATGCATACTTTTTAAAACAAACAAGGGGATTTAGTGTAATTTTAAAACACATGAATATTTCATGCAACATTTCAATAACATGCACAAAGGGGTTTGATGCATTTTATCCCGCAATTTGTTCACCTTTTAGCTACGTATAATCGCGCCCTAAAGTCGCTAGTTGTGTATTTTTTACTTTTATCAAATATAAATTCTACCAAATCATTATGGATATTGTTTGTTACGAAAGATTAGGGGTTGTTGAGGAAAACATGCTATTTTAGAGGAGTTTTTTGTTCAATCACTTCAAACGTATTGTATTCTGCAGTGAAAGAGAGAGATCTTTGCTTTACGTTATTTCTTATACGTTATCGTTGACGAATGAAGCTTCCAGGAATTATCTCACACGGAGAAACAATAAAAAGTAATTATTTTAAAAAAAACATCAATATTTTTCTAGAAAAACATACTATACTCATATGTGTGTACTACTTGGAAACGGCACAAATTGAGTTACATTAGTAACTTAAAAAAAATGACGACGTGATACGATTTCTAAGGTCTAAGAAGTAGTACACATGCAAAGGAGATGATTATAAAAAAGGAAATATTTTATTTTTCATTTTGCCCTTTTAGGATCTTATCACCAAATCTATCCTTTTGCTTTTTAGAAACGTTATCATCATAAGAAAAATCAATAAATAACTATTGGCATGTTCTTATTACTGGTAAATGACACATGTGTTTCATGTAATTTCACTGGGAACATTATGTTGTTTAATTGTAAATATTATAATTTAGAATAACATTTCTAGGATAAGTTACATGACGAAACATAAATTAAACTAATAGAGAAATATTAGCCTGCATCTATATATATTTAATGTTAATTAAAAATTAACATTAAATATAGTAGATATTCACGTATAACAAGTAAAATATTACACGAGATGTGTACTAGTATACTGCATACATGCATACATATTTGGATGGTGTAATTTAAAAGGTAAATTACACTTTGTTACTTACATTTTGCGTTCTTTTTAAAAAACAGCCATCTTTTTCAAAATTAATGAAATAGTACCTAATTTTTCTAAAATTTATAAATATAACATTTGATCAATTTTATGCCCGAAAATCATACATAGTTGGTTGTATTTTGAAAAAAAAAAATAAAGGATTTATTTTACATTGATGGGGATATAATATAAATATTAAAACACAATCAATTATACAGAGTTTTCGAATATAAAAATTGATCAGATGTTATATTTGTAAATTTTTTAAAAGAGTGAGTATTATTTTGTTAATTTAAAAAAATTATTTAAAAAAAACCTAAAGTATAAGTATGAAAATGTAATTGTTCCTAACTTAAATTGAACGATGCCCACAAAAAAGAGTTTGATATGAGCGAAATATAAATTGTGGTTTGTGGCCCTAAATTTTTCGAGTTTTGTCAAGATATGACAATTTCACGACTAGAAAAGGTCAAAAAATAATATTAAAATCTGCAATTTATGCGGTTCATCAATTATTCATATTTGACTAGTTGACACATCACAATTCACACGTAAGAAGTTCTTAGACCTATGAAATTGAGTCGCAATGATGATAGTAAAATAATTTATGAAATTTAGTAATTAGTAAGACCACGTGTGTACGTGGTGACATCTTTTGAAGTGGTAAAGTTTTACCGATATTAATTCGTCATAAAATTAATTATTATATTGTGGCCTAATTTTGTCTTAGGTTAAAATTAATTACTCCTTTCAATTCTTGTTTAGATGCGAGTTGTTGTCTGTTTATAGTTAGATATTATATTCTGGTGGTTCATGATTCGAACCTATTATATTCATTAAAATGGATGTATAAAAATAAATAGCTAGTTTTCTTTTAATAGAAAACAACAAATAAATATTATGTAAGAAAAGGAACTTTATTATAGTTGTGGTGCAAAAACAAATCAATATTGTAAAATTACTTTCAGTTAGGAACAGCAAAAGGTTGAGGTTTGGTTATATTTGTCAGGACTTGAGGTCTGTCTTAATTAAAAATACTTCTTAGAAATTCCTACCTCCATAAATTGATTTTGTTAAGTGGATTTTAAAATATATTATAAATATACCTTATAAAGTAATAGCACTAAGCATCATTAAATCACATATATGTCTATTATGTAATAAAAGCTTCTGATGGCATACTTAACAAATCTTATTATTCGCATGTGTAACACACACACACACACACACACACTTATAAATGTCACATGATAAAAGGTTATAAAAACTCAAAGAAAGATGTTTGAACACAAAAATAAAAATACAAAAATTTATGTGTTCTCATTTTATGGGTCAAAATCTTTAAGCTAACTCAAAATTCGAATTAAATTTTGATACGTAAGACAATATCACACAAGATTTTCTCAAATAAAAATTAGACTGACTCATGATCGAAATAACGAATTTGGACTAATAATTTTTCTTTTTTGTGTGGGCGTCTCACATTCCAAATCTTGTAAAATAAAAATATCTAAAAAATATATTATTATTTGAGATCATAGGATTTTTTCTTGTAAAATAAAAATATGTTATTATTTGAGATCATAAGATTTTTTCTAAATTCATGGTCGTACCAACTACCAAATGTCATTGATTCTTAGGAACAATAATTTTTTGTACTTAAAAAAAAGGAGCAATAATTTTTATTTTTTAATTTATAAAATCCCAAGTCAAACCTAACACACCCAATATGGCAAAATTCATTCACCCTATTCCATCTGAAGCAATTTAAAATGAAAAAAAAGGGAGGTGAGAAAAAAGGGTCGGTATGCAATTTCAACAGTTGTGAGTCCTTGTTAATAAAAAAAAAAGTAGGAGGAATTCTGTACCCGCCAAGTACATGATCTTCTTAGACTGGCTCACCAGCCTCGTTCTCTACCGTACACCATCTGATCCCCGCTCTACCGCACTCGCCTCACGCGCTCCCTCAACGCGTAGACTAATAGTGAGGCTTTCACTATATATGAGGAAGGAACACACCTTCTTTCTCATTCCAACTCCTGCACCATTTCACTTCTTTTATATTGTTGCTACAGCCTACTGAGCTTATTTTTTCGGTGAGCTCTCTCTCTATATGCGTTTGATCTCTCTCTCTCTCTCTCTCTATATATATATATATATATATTATATGTCTATATGTGTATGTAACTGCGAATTCGTACGTATACGTCGACGAGCGTTTGCGAAGTGTTTAGCTGAGAATTTTACGGTTTTTTTATGGTAGAAATGGCGGCGAAGGATGAAGCGATGGAGGCTCTCAAGAGAGAAGCAGTTGATTTGGTATTTTTATTTTCTCCAACTTTTCTCCTCTGTTGTTGAATTTTCGTCCTTTTTTTTATTATTTGAAGTTTGCTCTGTGATTTCTGATTGAATCCGGTTTTGATTTTTTTTTTTTTTTTTGTAGGAAAATATACCGATAGAAGAGGTGTTTGAGAATTTGAGGTGCTCGAAAGAGGGACTTCAATCGGAGGATGCTAACCGAAGGCTAGAAATTTTTGGCCAGAACAAACTTGAGGAAAAGGAGGTGAAATGTTCTTCAACTGTGTTTCTTTTCCTTAATTTTCGTAACATGCTTTCTATTTGATTTTTTCTCCTTTTTGGAATCTTCTGTGTCTGATTATAGCTTTTGTTTCATTTTTTAATGAAAAATCGCAGGAGAGTAGGCTTCTAAAATTTTTAGGATTTATGTGGAATCCTCTTTCATGGGTGATGGAAGCTGCGGCAATCATGGCCATCGCTCTGGCTAATGGAGGAGTTAGTTTCTGTGGACTCTCTCTCTCTCTAGAATATAATATCTGTTTCTCGGTTTTCTGCTCCGCTTCTACAGCTGATATTACTGCTACTTTATTTCTCCTTTCTCTATGTAACTGAATCGATAAACAACTCACTCAAGTTATATGTGGTTCTAGATTTGTCAATTAATTAATACTCCATTAGTCAAACGAAGTCATCAATTATATTATTTACTGTTAATTACTATTTTTTTTATTTTGTTATTTCCATTTGTGTTTTTCAGGGGAAACCACCAGATTGGCAGGACTTCGTTGGAATCATTACACTTCTTCTAATAAACTCAACCATAAGTTTCATAGAGGAGGACAATGCTGGAAATGCCGCTGCGGCACTCATGGCACGACTTGCTCCCAAAGCGAAGGTGCGTGGCTCATTCTAGCTTCTGAACATATTTCGGCCTCCTGCTTTTTATGAATTTGCGCGCTATGTAGCATTTCCAACTGACTGACGCTAGACTTGATGCTTAATAATGATATCTCAGGTTCTTAGAGATGGGCACTGGACTGAGGAAATTGCTGCTGTTCTTGTCCCTGGTGACATAATTAGTATAAAGTTGGGCGATATTATTCCAGCTGATGCTCGTCTCCTCGATGGTGATCCTCTTAAGATAGACCAGGTCCTACTTTAAATTATTCTTCTCTTGATTTGGATTTGATTTGATTATTTCTCGTTTTCCAACTTGTTCTATTGAATGCTGAACTATTACCCTATTCCGTGTTGCAGTCTTCTCTAACTGGGGAGTCCCTTCCCGTTACAAAAGGCCCTGGGGATGGTGTATACTCAGGATCTACTGTCAAACAGGGTGAGATTGAGGCCGTGGTGATTGCAACTGGAGTTCATACCTTCTTTGGCAAAGCCGCTCACCTAGTAGACTCCACTAATCAAGTCGGTCATTTTCAGAAGGTGAGTACTATAAAGATTTTGGTAATATCACCGCTATTAGAAGCATTGATTCGTTTGGAGGTTATTAATTGTGTATACTGCTGTCAAATTTTTATGCGTGCATGAGAATAAACGTGTATTATCATGGAAGTATATGTGGTTTTTCTTTCTGAAGTGCATTGTTCCTTACATTTTGTTGTCAGGCTTGCCCTTAACATACTTCTTTTGTTGGTACTTTCAAGGTGTTGACCGCCATTGGAAACTTCTGCATATGTTCTATTGCAGTCGGAATGATTATTGAGATAATTGTAATGTATCCTATTCAACACCGCCCTTATCGTCCAGGAATTGATAACTTGCTTGTGCTTCTTATTGGGGGAATTCCCATTGCAATGCCAACAGTATTATCTGTTACAATGGCAATTGGTTCGCACCGTTTGTCCGAGCAGGTAGAATGTTTGGCCTGTTTGTTGAAGTTGCTCTAGTTTGAAGTTTTTTTGCTGTTGATGAACTCGTGTTAATTCCTCAGGGGGCCATCACTAAAAGAATGACAGCAATTGAAGAAATGGCTGGCATGGATGTCCTTTGCAGTGATAAAACTGGAACGTTGACATTGAACAAACTAAGTGTTGACAAGAACCTTATTGAGGTTGATGCAATAGTCTATCAGTTGTATATAAATTTGAATTTTTGGCTATTCAATCCCGCTTTAATATTTGACATGTCTAACTGTAGGTCTTCACTAAAGGAGTGGACGTAGATACTGTTGTTTTAATGGCTGCTCAAGCCTCTCGGTTGGAAAACCAAGATGCTATTGATGCTGCAATAGTGGGGATGTTGGCCGACCCTAAGGAGGTATGATGCTTTTGTTGTTAATTCTTGATAATTTTTCTCATTCACTGGTTTTATGAAGCATCTTAATTAAGTTAGCACCTCATCTCTCTCAGTTTCAGTTTACCTTCTTACATAATTTATATTGTGTTTTTACAATGTTCTATCTATTTAAAATTATTAGGCAAGGGCTGGGATTCAAGAGGTTCATTTCTTACCGTTTAATCCAACCGACAAGCGTACAGCTTTGACTTACTTAGACAGAGAAGGAAAAATGCATAGAGTCAGCAAAGGTGCCCCTGAACAGGTCTGCCACTATTTCCTGAAAACTGATTGTTGTTGCATTGTCAAATGGTTGTCTAAATCCGTCATATACTTGGTTTCCAGATATTAAACCTGGCATACAATAGATCTGAGATTGAGCGTAGAGTTCATTCTGTCATTGACAAATTTGCAGAGCGTGGACTGCGATCACTTGCTGTAGCTTACCAGGTATGTGAGTCTCTTGTTAATCTCTTGTACAATGTTGATACTTAAGCTGGGTATATTTCGGAACCTACTCTCTCATGTGGCCTTCTTGTTCCGCAGGAAGTACCAGAGGGAAGGAAGGAGAGTCCTGGTGGTCCATGGAAGTTTATAGGGCTCTTGCCTCTTTTTGATCCTCCTAGGCATGACAGTGCAGAGACTATCAGAAGGGCTCTGAATCTAGGTGTAAATGTTAAAATGATTACTGGTGAGCATATTTTGGCTTGTGCCCTTTATGTACATGCTCTGATGAACTAATCTCCACATGAGGTGTGAACTAAGAATGGAAAATAAGAGAAGAATCAACTTGACCACTTTCAAATTCAGGATGCCCGTACTTCTGCCTAACTGCATCTTGTATTGTCTTATTTGCCTACATTTATTTTCTCAACTTTTGAATGTGTGTTTGTGTGTATAGTTTTTTGTCTTTTAACATTCTTCTCTCCTGAACAACAGGAAAATATTATCATGAAGAAGCCACTTATTAGTACTTCGAAAGAAACTTTGTAAAACTGGTTGTTATAAGAACTTGAAGATAAATGTGACACATTGTTTGTGTATGAAAAAACTAGTTTGCTTACCTGGCTCTGTATGATTCCTGAAATTGAATTTATGCTGAAGTAATTTCCAAGTAGATCATTTCTCTATTTGTGAATATAAAAAAATTAGGTCTCAAATTCTTATTTGGGAACTTCTGCGTCACTGGTTATTAGATCTTCATGTACAATTTCCCTTTTGTTGCACAAGCCTGATCCATATTTAATCTTCGTCAGGCGATCAGCTAGCAATAGGAAAGGAAACAGGGCGTCGTTTGGGCATGGGAACAAACATGTACCCTTCGTCTTCTTTATTAGGAAATAACAAAGATGAGTCAATTGCTGCTTTGCCGATTGATGAATTGATTGAAAAGGCTGATGGTTTTGCTGGTGTTTTTCCTGGTATGCCTCGTTTTCTCTTTTATATCTACCACTAGAAACTTTTTGTACAAATATCATATATATTTCTGCTATCCTGAGAAGAAGATATGAATCCAGTTCATATCTTGCTTTCAAAGTGGTCACCATGTTTTCCATTAATTACTCGCATCACCAGTCCTTATGCTCGGCTCCTTTTTCATCTTAGTACATTTGATATGTCTGACATTCCAAAATGTACTCTCATTTTCAGAGCATAAGTATGAAATTGTCAAGCGTTTGCAAGCTCAGAAACACATATGTGGGATGACTGGTGACGGGGTGAATGATGCCCCGGCGCTTAAGAGAGCTGATATTGGGATCGCTGTAGCTGATGCAACTGATGCTGCTCGAAGCGCATCTGACATAGTACTGACAGAACCTGGTCTAAGTGTTATCATCAGTGCTGTGCTTACTAGTCGAGCTATCTTCCAAAGGATGAAAAACTACACTGTAAGTCTCAGTAGATTCTTTCCTGTTTAAGCAGGGGTTGTCACAGCACTTTTCTTAGTGGTGGTCATGGTGTGTCTTTCGGGGGTTTGGCTGCTATGCCTTTGCTTTGGTTATAGATATCTATATCTTCATTAATTGTATGTACGTGAGTAATAGATCTGGATTTTATGAGACAGTTTTCACATTATAAACAGGGAAACTGCCATTATTCTTTTCCTCAAAACCAATAGCCAAATTTTTACGCCTCGTGATGGAAGTGCACATTTTTCTCATGGGGTGATGCTGTTTTAAACTAACATATCTACCTTTAGAATTTGATAATGCACGTAGATTATAATTATTACAGCATTGAAAACTTATCTCCCCAACCTGGAGATGACTTAGTAGATTTTCCTTATATTTAGTTTTTCCCCTGCTCTTTGTTAGTATGCTGACTAGTTTCTGCAAATATGCAGATATATGCAGTTTCCATCACAATCCGTATTGTGGTAAGCCTGCTTGATAATTGTTTGTTTAATGCATAATATAAGTAATATCTGTCAAATTAAATACCGGGATCAAAATTTCAGTTTACTCTGCTTGAAGTGAGTATTCATTTGTTTTTCTGAGTGACTACGTTTTGTTGTATTTTTGCAGCTTGGTTTTATGTTACTTGCACTCATATGGAAGTTTGACTTCCCACCATTTATGGTGCTGATCATTGCCATATTAAATGATGGTACGTATTTGTTGCTTATAATGTTAGCTATATCTTATTTATTTCTCCCTTTCCAGACATTCACCTTGTTCTTTTCTGTTATGCTTTTGTCCTAATATGCTTAAAGATAAATACGGGTACAATGAACATGCAAAGATGTATTCTGAAATTGCAGGTACCATCATGACAATATCAAAGGATAGGGTGAAACCATCTCCTTTACCCGACAGCTGGAAACTTGATGAGATTTTCACTACTGGAATTGTTCTGGGTGGGTACTTAGCAATGATGACAGTGATTTTCTTCTGGGCAGCTTATGATACCGACTTCTTCCCAGTAAGTATTTCTGATGCTTTTCCAGTTACGCATATTCTTGTCCTGTTTTTCTTTTCTCTTGAACTGGAAATTTTTTAATACTAATAATTATATGTGAGAAAAAATTGTCGTGTGTTATTTGATATGGCAATTATGGTGCAGTTGCACCTTGCTCCATATAAGAAATTACTAATGCAGGGACAAAATAAAAGTAGTAACCATGATGTGTTGATTTGTCTCTCAAATTGCAGAAAACATTTGGAGTCTCATCACTTGAGAAACCAGTGGACCCTAACTTGGAACCTAACTTCAAAAAGCTTGCCTCAGCTATATACTTGCAAGTGAGTATAATCAGCCAGGCGCTCATCTTCGTGACAAGGTCTAGAAGCTGGTCCTTTGTTGAGCGTCCGGGACTTCTGCTCATGGGGGCATTCTTTGTTGCTCAGCTTGTAAGCCAACTCTCCCCTCTGATTCTGCATTTGAACTATATTGAGTATGTACGCTTCTCTTACATCAACATAATTTTCTGGCAGATTGCTACTCTAATCGCAGTTTATGCCAATTGGAATTTTGCTGCAATAGAAGGAATAGGGTGGGGTTGGGCTGGCGTCATATGGCTATATAATATAGTGTTCTACTTCCCACTCGATTTTATCAAGTTCTTCATACGATATGTACTGAGTGGAAAGGCCTGGGATCTTGTCATTGAGCAAAGGGTAAGAAAAACACAGTGTTGTTTGCTAAGTAATAAACTTGGATAATATTTCCCCTAATGATCTGCGTGATGGTTGCTTTTGCAGATTGCGTTTACGAGGAAAAAGGATTTTGGTAAGGAAGATCGTGAACTTAAGTGGGCACAGGCGCAAAGGACCCTCCATGGGCTTCATCCACCTCAGACAGAATTTAGTGACCGCAGCAATTACACAGAACTCAACCAGATAGCTGAAGAAGCTAAACGACGAGCAGAGATGGCAAGGTAGTAAACAAATTTGATGTTAGTTAAAGAATCTAGGTGTTAGTTGGAAATAACTCGAGCTTAGCACTACTGTGAAGCCTATTGAATTAGTTTGGTAGTTAGAAAATTGAAAAAATCATTTAGAAAGATAATATTTGGTAGTTAGAAAACGTTCTCATTTATTTATTTCTGTATAACATGCACTTTTCCAGTTTGCTGGAGTCGTGGTGACATAACAGTAGTTTGATATTGTTGCAGGCTGAGAGAGTTGACTACACTGAAAGGGCACGTTGAATCAGTTATAAAGATGAAGAATCTGGACATAGACACAATTCAACAATCATACACGGTTTGAGTTGGATGGAGATCACCATTCACCACCTTCTTTTTTTCCTTCTCTCTCTAGAGGAGTTGGTGTGTGTAAGAGAAAGCAACATTTTGGAATGAGGAGAAACTGAGTAGAGCCTTCTGAATAGGCATATACACCGGTACCTGATTTTTGTTGTATAGGTAAAGAGTAGTGGGTGAATTGATGCTATCACTATGTAATATGTTGATTCCCGCTTTTCTCGGTTTGTGCCTTCACATCTCCTCTTCGATTTGCTTTTGCTGCTTAGTAGTAGAATCTCTTTCCAATGTTAATGTCGTGTGTGATCGATGTTAGTGGGTAGCATCCATTGTCCCTGTAATGTTGTAGTCACCCTGCCTAGCTTCTTATATTGGCGTGATTTTTTTTTTTATAATTTATTATTATTATTATTATTATTATTATAAACAACGCTCACACGATTTTAGTTGTTTTTAACCCTAATAATTGAATAATTCGAATTTAAGATTTACATACCCGAAGCGAAATTGGAATAATCAAATTCTTAGTTCAGTTTTCAGTTAATTCGAATCTATATATATATATAAAAACACAGTTTTTATCAGATTTTATTTGCGCTAATTTTTCTAAGGGAGTTTGGAAAACGGGACAATTTCTTAACAGAGTTAAATTACAAATACAAATCATCATTTTTATGGAAGTTTTGAGCAGTTATGAATTTTTGAGCAGTTTTTGAGCAGTTACAAATACAAATCATCATTTCTCAGTCTTTTCCCAGTAATCTCCATTCCATTATATTTTTTATCTGATTATAATTATAATTAGAATTTTTTTTAGATTATTGCAGAAGCCAGAAGAGTAAGTACATAATTGGATAGCAGAAGAATGGATCGGACAAGAAGAAGGAGAGCATGGAGGCAGGCAAATTCATCATCGTGCTCAAGGCAGACTTACATTACAAAGGCTCTGACTCCAAAATATTGAAGTGTATTCGCTGGTGTGATGATGAATTTAAAACCAATTTTCTTAATAATCTTCTCTTAGTACTATTTGCATATTATTAATTTTTTTTAAAAATGATTCGTGAATAGGTGAGGATGCAAATATCGGCAATAGGCATATGACGGTGGTACTCCGACAAAGCTCCGATAAAATATGGAGAAAAAAACTGAATAAGCTTGACTCTCTCTCTTTCTCCATTTATATTTCCTCAAATACTTCAAAAATATATAAAAACTTTTAGAGGGAGATACATCGATGGTGAAAATTTGTTTGCTCTGTTTGTTTGACATAGTTCAAATTCTGATTTGAAAGTGAAGTATATACAACCTTATCAGGTCAGACTGTTTGAATGCAGTGCGTCAAAACCATCCAAAATTTATCTCTCTCATTCCTCTTATAGTTGTCTCGTGTTAACCGTTGTGGCAGAATTACTTGACGGTAATCTCTTACAAATCATTATCTATTTTTCTTCTTTACATTTTCATCTTGTAACTAATAACCCATTAGTAAATGATCGTTGAATGGAGCATGAAGCAATGCCACATTGCCTTAGTTTTGAGTTACAATATAAGCATTCAAAAACTGCCATTGGACAATGTGGGTATGAAGATGTCTTTTTGTTTTTTTTTCTTTCAGTATGACAGTAAGATATTGACTTAAAAGGCCTTTTAGATGAAAATGGATTTAAGACATGTTCGTCTATGAGAGTCCGGGCTGATGTTGTCTTTGCTTTCTTTGTTTTCTACCTACCATCATCTCTACATGGCCACCCTTGATGTGTTTGTTTATTTGTCTAAAAATTTTTAGGTACACGTATGATTTGTGATGATTGGTGTAACGACTGATTAAATTTCTTCATTCTAATGCTACTTATTATAACTTGGCCTTTGCTCGTATGTACTTTGATATAGTTCTCTATATCAGCTTAGTTATATCGTATTGGACATCTCATATTCCCACATACCTCTTATACTTATCCTATGTTAACAGATGTGCAATAATTGCTGAATAATTCAATTGATAAGGTAGGTATTCTTTTACACATAATAAATTATTTTTCTTTTTTACATTATCGTATTTTGTTTAAGATCGTGACTTCTAGCCTAGAAGCTAAATTATTGGATGTCATGTTTCATGAAGTTGGCAAGAACGCATGGGCGTTTGTGTATGTGATTCCATTGCCTTGATCTCTCATCACCTGAAAAGGAATACCTACATATTTTAAAATGATTTGTTAGATTAGGTTACTGAATTTAAGACAATTGAACAGAATTTGGATATGGAATGTTTATTGCTAGAATATTTTCATTGATGAATGTGTGTTTTGTAGAGAAGAGCCCGTTGTTGCAAAGACACCTGCTCGTGCTGCGAGTTCCATCCTTTGGGAGCTTAGGAATATCATGACTGCCTTGCAACTTGTGGTCTTGGGCACATGCAGAGTGCAAAGGGAATTCAGAAGCATGTTGCCGTGTTGTGTGTATTGGCAGAGGACTGCAGCTAACTACAATGTGAACCTAGATCCTTGGTTAAGGAACCCCTTTCATTTTCAAATTAGAAAGAAGATTGTGTTTGCCAAGTGTGGTGATGACATGAGATCATATTGAGCCCGATTGTCATTTTTGTTGCCAAGGACTTTGAGATATAATTTAAGGTCAATTTTCAATTATTGTCTCTTTTGCAATTA
Organism: Perilla frutescens; assembly: GCA_026008535.1. Lineage (NCBI taxonomy): Eukaryota > Viridiplantae > Streptophyta > Magnoliopsida > Lamiales > Lamiaceae > Perilla > Perilla frutescens. Next base: position 68,603,514 of record BRKX01000005.1, read on the forward strand.
AAAAAAAAAACTCGAGGACAGTCTTTCTAGCTCTCATGTTGATTTTGTTTTGCAAAATTATTTTTTTAAATGACCAATTATATGTTGCTATTTCGAGAGTATGAGTTGTAGTATATTGAGAAACTTAATTTTGAAACCACCACTAGAAGGTTTTGTTTAGAGAGAATTATTTTAAAATTTATAATATTCTAAGTTTTTTAGTTCACTTATTCATTACATATATAAATTATATTTATAATATGTATTTTTCTTAATTCAAATAATCGTGCAACGCACAGGTGCAAAACTAATTATAATGTTAACAAGACAGAATTATTTTCATAATAATATAATATCAAAGCCGGTTAATTTGGTTTGTTCGGTTTTTAATGGTAGTATAATTTCTTAATTCAATTTGTTCAACTTTCTATGATCATTTATAGGTAAAAATAGCCAGCTATATCCTATAGTATGGACGTGATATAGTCTACATAGAAATGGAATTGCACATAGATCGCAGCAACTACCTTATGATCACAACTTGGAACTCACTACCATGGCATTTCATTCATCCATGCATATCAAAATTTTCATCGTAAAGACTTCTAAGTTTTATGGATGCAGCATCAAGTGAAATAATCACATAAAGTAAATCCGTCGGATTTAGCATAGAACGCAGCAGAAGCCTCCTCTTCAGGACTCCGCGACGAAGCTCTACAAAGACAGCCTGCTGTTGTAGTAAGGAGTGCAGACCAATATTCTACTCCTGATATGGAGCTGGAACGCCTTGCTTCTCGTTGACGATTGCCATTGCTAAATATCGCGTACCCATTCCGATAGGTGTTTGCTCATCGGGACCCTCCCAGAACGGCGCTTCACCTTCACCGACCAGACGCCAATATCCCGTCCTTAGGGCGTCTGCCTGTTCTTCACTGCAGTTCTCTAACAGGGCTTCGACCCGAAAATTAATTCCCAGAGAACCAAGAAACTGAGACTGGGTGATCGGCCCGTGCACAGTCACATCTGCACCAACATGATTAACAGTTAAAGATACTTCTATCGAGGGAGAGTTCATATCGATGAAAATTCTATTGGCCCTCTTCATTTATAAACTTAAGCAATATGCTGCACAGAGCAAACCTGGAATTTCCTCAGCAGAACGCCTAATTGCTTCAAAATCAACGTAGGCACTGAGATCAGCGCTGCCTGGGTCATCCAGTATGTCAACGAACTTGTGCTTCCGAATTGCCTGCATAATTTAATTATGAACTCAAAACTACATTTGCTAAAAGATGTACGTGTTTAGGATTAGGAAATGATGGTTACGCTAAACTTGCAAGATCAGATAAGTACAGTAGAGTATTTCGTGTTGTGTATAACCAGAAGCAACAGTTCCGATATTAGTTCAATCTTCACTCAGAAAACACGATAACAATAATTAACTCAGATAACATAACCAACACCTCTGCATATTCAAATCAAGACTATACAAACGTAGGAGAATATTCTGGTGAGGTTTTGATGAAGTTGGTTTCTCACGGTATACATTTGGATAGTAAGCGCAAAATTCATAGTAATTAGTGAGTAATAGTTTTTGCATGTAAATTGAGGTTTTAAGGAGTAAGTGGGAGAGCAAACCTGTAAACTGTCTGAGACTATTCCATTGAGGCCGTAATCAATTATGAGAGCACCACCACCATCAACAGCTATTCTATTGGCAATTTCTTGAGTTAAATCTATTGCTTTGGGGCAAACCTCAATCTGATTAACCTTAGCAATTTCTTCAGCCTTAGCCCATTTGCAGCGTTGTGCGAGATAGAGAGTTGCAGGTGTGGGTTGAGGAGATAAAACAAAACGGAACCTGCCCAATGAATTAACAAATATATGAAATGGTACATCAGCTTATCTAGAAGGCTAGCAGCAAAAAAACAGTCAGCCCCTTACAAAGAATTTTCAGTTACATCAACCATCTTCTCACACCAACCACGAGAAGCTTTCTGCAAGAAAATTGTGAAAACATGATGTTTTCTAGCTAATACTAATTTCTGGATCAGATAATGCAAAACAGGTTTAAATCCCAACCCCAGGATATAATCCCGTTTCAAAATTTTCTCATACAAGACTTGGTTATTAATACAACTCAGAGCATATGCTGGAATGGTCCTCTATCAAAGCAAAAAAAGATACCACCAAAAAATTTAAAGGTTAAGACATTAACCTGAAATTGGTGCACTGGCAAAGCATCATAGAACTCGTGGGCAATGATGATCGTAGGCACTGAAAGAAAAAAAATTGGCCATCAGCTGCAATGAGATAAAAGAAGAAAAAAGAAGAAATCAAATTTTGATGCTTCAAGAAACCTATGTCCTTATGTATCTAGGCCTGGCAAGATGATAGAAAGACATCATGATGACTGCAAACCAACAAAAAAAAAATAAAAAACTTAATTGATGGCCACAAAATGTTCGTCTACTGTGTATTGCAGGAGATACTACTGCCCTATATATAAGAAGATAAGCAGAATGAAGATTGAGGACACCACCAACCAGCCAGTTAATCTGAGCTTCGATATAGAAAATATATATCATTCATGACCATCCTACCATATAGGGTAATACAGAAGCAGAATTATGAGTCTTAAAACAGGAACTCGTTACCTCCTGTAGGAACCTGCTCAAGCATGGCATGCCATGACACGGGACTCCCGGACAACATGCTAATGCAATCTCCATCAGCAGCATCTTCCCTCGTGCACTTCAAGTTCTGATACTGGAGTTTCTGCAGTGCTGGGCTACACTCAACCAAATGTAATTGCAAAGACGCCGTGAAATTCTTGAACTTGGATACACCCTAAAGAACAAGATACCACTCAAACATTCAAAACCTGAACAAAAAAGTTGCACTTGTATAAATTACGTAAACAGACATCAGAGTCAAAGCCATACACGCAGAAGATCGGCCATCAGAGTTCCTCTGCCCGGTCCGAGCTCAACTAAGTTGATTCTATCAGGCTGCCCCATTTGCTCCCAAAGGCACACTGCCCAGACACCAACCATCTAAAGGAACACAGTCACATAATTGATCATCATATTCAAACAACATTAACTACAATGACTACTTCATCGAAAACATATATGTTGCTCAGAGTGATGAGAATTCAACATAGCATCTCTGGAAATGCTTAAACTGTTTTAATGTGCTAATGCAGAGGCAAATAATAACAATCATTATAAAAAAATATTGCTTGATCATAAAAAATCGAGAATTAAAATCAATGACCTCTCCAAACATCTGGCTGACTTCTGGGGACGTAATGAAATCGCCCTCTGCTCCAAAGACATCACGATTGATGTAAAATCCAGCTTTTGGATTCGTTAGAACTTCCTCCATGTACTCAGCAACTGTAATCGGACCGCCTCTGAACTAAAACCAAAACCAAACAATCTAAGAAAAAATGTACAACAAAAACTAAAATGAAATTTCTAATCACGTGATGCACCTTGATTACGTTCTTGAGGAGCTTAACGAGCTCCGAGTCATCCGACGGTTCGTGCGAATGCTCTGCATCGTAAACAGAAACCTCAGATAATAATTCCAATAACAAATAGAGATTGGTGACACAGAATGAGATAGTTAATGAATTTGTACCGGGAGGATGGTACAAATTGGAGCGATCGATGGAGACGGTGGCGGAGGGCGGCAGCTGAAGGGTGTCCTCCGACTGTTCGACGGAATGACTGTGTGGAATTTGAGAGGATGGAGAAGAAGAGCATTTCCGGGCGGATAAAGAATACGATGGTGACGGTGACGGTGACGGAGAAAAGAGGCGTCGGCGGCGGGTGGAAGCTTGAAGCACCGCTCTTCTCAACATTTCTGTTCGATCAGTCTTGAGTTTGTGCGAGCAGCAGCTGCTTCTCTAAAGTTCTAAGGCAGTCCTAATTCGAAGTTTTTGATAATTATAATAATTGGACATAATCAACTTCCAATTGTCGGGGATGTAGCTCAGATGGTAGAGCGCTCGCTTAGCATGCGAGAGGTACGGGGATCGATACCCCGCATCTCCATTTTCTTTTAGATAACAAAATTCATTATTATTTATTTTAACTCAAATTCACACGACGATCTTATTTTTCATTTTTACGGTTTTACCCACAAGTTTAAATTATTAATTTTAAGAAAAGAAGAAGATTCAACTCTGGCTCGATTTAATTTTTTTTCAAACATGATTAATAGCTCAGTAGTTGTTTGATATTTTACATTATTTTTAAATTTCAGTCAACTGAAGTGACGTGTTTGTCGAAGATTTTCATATGTACATCTACAAATTGACTTAAATACGTGAATTTTTTATTGATTTTGGTCGGATTAGAGTGTCCGAATTTAAAAATCACTAGTATTACATCCCGTGCGATGCACGGTGAGAGATTTATAAATAATTTATGATAAATAGTTTGTACAAATAAAATAATTAAATTACAATTAAATAATTAATTGAAACAATTATTAAATGTATAAATAATATTAAATATATTCAAGTTTATTCACTATTTTATCGGCAGTCAATCCATATCCATGAATAAACTTACAATTTCCATTCATTGTTTCTATTTAAAAAAATAACACAATTAGTTTGCCTAAAATCCATTCCAAACATAATTGAAATCATTTCTAATTTTAGGTACAATAAGAAAAATTAAGAAAAAATGACACATAATCATAAATACATTTAAGAAAATTAATATATATATATATATACACACACACACACACACACATCATCATTCTCTCTCCATACTGTGGTGAAGTGGATATATAGGGCATCATTGAAGGAGTTTGGATATATGTCACAACTTGAGCGGTGCTTCCACAATTTGATTAATGTCTCATAGTCGTCGTCATCATCATCATCTCTTTTATTGTAGAGAACATCTCAAACTCCATTTTAGAAATCATATCATTTTATGTCTCTTTAGATACGGATATGATTAATGTATTAAATTATATTTTTAAAACTAGTATTACATCCCGTGCGATGCACGGTGAAAAATATATAAATAATTTATATTAAATAGTTTGTATAAATAAAATAATTATATTATAGTTAAATAATTAATATAAATAATTATAAAATGTACAAAGAATATAATGGTACATTCAGTTTTATTTCCTATTTTATCGGCAGACAACTCATATTCATGAATAAATTTACACTTTTCATTCATTTTGTCCAATAAAACAAATAACATAATTGGTTTGCCTGAAATCCATTACAAACAAAATTGAAATCCCTTATTTTAGGTACAATTCGAAAAATTAAGAAGAAAATGACAAAACATCGTAAAACACATTTAAGATAATAATTACATATTTGTCCTCCCTTTATATAGGACATCATCAAAGGAGAGTTGTCACAACTTGAGCAACACTTCCATAATTTGATTAATGTTTCATCAGCACCTTTTATATTTGTAGAGAACATATCAAACTACATCTTCGATGTCATATCATTTTATGTCTCTTTACACGAATTGAATGTATTAAATTATATTATTGTAAAATGTTGGTCTATATGTAGTGTGAAATTAAACATTGATCATTTTTTATATATGATATATAAAATATACATATGATATCTAACTATATATTAAGACAAAAGGCAAAACATTGTTTTGGGTCTTTGTATTTTATTTGGTTAAAATGGGATCCCTCTACTTTATTTGGTTAAATGGAGGTCACTATACTTTCAATTTGGTTGAAATAAGGTCATTGTACTGTCAATTTGATTTAAATCAAGTAAGGTAGAATATAAATTTTCAAATACATCAAAGAATTTGAAATGCGTTGTATAAATAGTTTATTTGATCAAATAAGGTAGCATATAAATTTTCAAAAAAAAATTATTAATTTTCAGCATTATTTAGCATAATTTGATTGCCTAAAAATCAAAATTCTAAAAGTTAGATCCGAAATCTAGGAGTTGAGAGACATAAACCACTTTACGAAATCATATCAATATGTGAAATTATTTATTTGAAATAAATCATTGTTATATGATAACATAAAAAAATATAAAAAATGATTAATTACTTTCTGAATAAAATAATTAAAAATTTTCTATACTAACATAAAATTAATCACGTAAATTTCACCAATAAAATAAATAAAAAAAACCTTATTTGTTCAATAAGTCAAACATTTAACACAAAATATAGTCATTTTTAAAGCGACACACATTGAACACATTAAAATAGATTTGAATGTACCTAAAAAAAATTAAAAATATTAAAATATAATACAATAATGAAATTGTATCTGAATATGAAAAATTCAACCCAAAAATATCTTCTATTTTTTAGGGTTTGTCATTCTTTGATTTTCCTCTCCCATTTTCACGCCATTACCGAATCGTTCTTCTTCAAAAATATTCTTCATCATAATTTTTTATGGGCCATTTTTAAGTAATGTTAATATGTTAATTTCATCTTCATCTTCCAGTCTATCTTCAATCTTATGAAGAACAAACATTAAGCATAAATTTTGTATTCTTTTTACACAATTTGTTTCTATTACCTACTATATTGCACAAAGTATTCATATAAATGGTGTGAACTATTATAAAATAGATCATCACTTAGTAATTGTACATGAAATTGAAAAAGTAAATAATATATATTAAGCATCTTGTAATGTCAAAATAGAATCTGATCGTGTATTTTCAAATATATCAATGAAGGGTGATCTTGTTAGTTTATATTTTAAATTCGTAAATGAATTGTTTAATAATATTTTATGAAAGATCTATTGATAGGTGAAAATTTGATGGCAAAATATCCAAAATTTTTAATATACTAATATAAAAAACAATACATTGATTCTACTAAAATTAGAAATTAAAAATGATTGGTTCTTAAAAAATAAAAAAAGTCATGCATCATTGTCCATCCTATAAATCTGATACACACACATTATATTTGAAATACATTAAATTATCTCAAACATATAAAAGAAAGAAAATAAAATAAAGAATGCAATGTAGCTGAACATATAATATAATATTCAACATTTGAAAAATAAATTACAATCTTCACCCAATATATTCAATAATGTAATAGTCAAATAACAATTTAAAATATAAAATACACCACTTACAGTTCAAAAAAATTGCACATATTTCAATTCTTGAAAAATATTTTTGCTGAAAACATTTGAATTCTAATGTTGTCTTCATTCTATGATATATGATAATCTATATTCATCTATTTTTTTCACTTCAAAATTTTATAAATTAATTAAGATAAGTCCAATCTAATTATTGAAAGAAGATTCATCTGAAACCCATTCGACCCTCCAAGAAATCTCAGGTAATTATTATCGTAGTATGCTCATATTCTTTTGCTTTCAAGTATGTATACATATGAAAATTTGTCATTGAAGTGTACCGTATATTTAAGATTTATACAAACCTTTCCATACAATTAATGACTTCATTTTTGTTCAAAATGTAGGAACATCCAAATCAGAGCAATCTTTGGGGGCAGCACATATATGCAATCAAACTATGTTTATTTGCAATAACTCAAAATTAAATTGTTTTGCTCTCTTTCAATCGATGTGCGGATAGATGATAACTCTTGATCAAATGAACTTCAAAACTCTCAACCAAGGATGAACAATGACATCCCCTCAAGAATTTGAAGTAAGTGTGCTATTTTCTACAAAATGGTATTAATTAAAAAAATGAAAAATCAAATTACAAAGAAAGAATATTGGAAGAAATAGATAAAGTAGATAATAAAAAATGCATGAACACACAAATTGAAGTTAAGAAATTGTGATATAACAATTTGGTATTTATAGGCATCAAAGATACACGCATTTTGAATTGAATGTGCATACAAATATGGTAATTAATTAAATATGCACAAATTTATTAATCAAAATTTATTGTAATAAATAATAATAAGTGCAATTCAATTATATTCAAAGAAAATGATACCTTTAATATAAATTGGGGGTATTTATAGTATTTATTTTTATATATTTATTTGCATGATATATATTAGTATAACGACCATACTAAATTATTGTATTTAAATATAAAACATGCAATTCTAAATTAATTTTTCTATTTATAGTATTTTTTAAGCTATATCTATTATACACAAATTATGAAAAATTCTGAAAAAATACATTAGCTAATGTGATAAACGTGTATTGAACATGTCAATATGGTAATGCATTGATTGGCAAATATTAGGCACTAATTTTTGGATAGCAATTATTTTTTAATTATGATATTGATTGGCAAATATTATTTTTTGACAAATAAATTGATTAACAGAATAATTATGATAATATATTGATCATATTATATATATATATATATGAGATCAAACGACTCGTCGTATTATATTATTATATAACATATCACCATTACATTGTATTATATATTTTTTTTTTATTTTTTGTATATAAGATTAGATATATATTAATATATAGATATAAATCATTAAATTAAATATATATATTATATACATAGTATTATATTATATTAAAATATTAATGATGTGATATATAATTAAATAATTATATCAATATATATGATATATAATCATATCCTACTTTATTTAATATATGCATAATAATATATTAATATATAATAATATAATGTACATTAATTATATATCATTATTAATTAGTTTTGGCGGGAAAATAAAATTACAATTCTACCCTAAACTATCCTACTTTTAGATATAGTAGGATGTGGAAAATCAAATAAGTGATAAATTCATGTTATTAATAAAAATCATGTGGAAAACCAAATAAGTGATATAAATTCATGTTATTAAGACTACGTTTTATAAAAAATGTGAAAAAATAAAAACGTATCAAAGTTTATGTATTTTAAGGCAATTAACTCATTTATCTTACTATGGTTTTATGTTCAAAACAAAATGTTCAAAATATGCGTCCAATGTTCTAAAAAAGTTTTCTAACCATACTTGTCGAGGCGTTTTCATTAGTGGCGGCGACGGAAGACGAGGACATTGAAATCAAGTGAGCATTCAAAATTTATTTTGCGAATAGTGAGATTTTTCCTTGGATTATTTGGGAATTTGTGTTTTGTAATGGAACTTTTTGAGTTATTTGAAATTGAGGAGGAAGTTCGAGTCAAATCTGAGGGAGGAGATGTGAAAGCTTGAGGAAGAAATGTTTGGGTGTGTGTGGGTTTCCAACGAAGAAACATTTTTTTCTAAATCTTTTCGAAGTTTTGGTGATACGACTAGTAAACGAAGGGACAAAAAACATGAAAAAGAAAAGGAAAGATAAAAGGGTAGTATTTAAGCAATTTAATAATTAATTAGTTTTGAATTAATTTTAATGGCATTTTAGAAACACCCATTTGAAATACAAACAAAAAATATAAAAATATATGACGAAATATGAACTTGGATTAGTATATGGAAACAACTGCACAGAAGCATTGCATTGCAAATTGCAATAGAGAGAATGGCAATTCTTCACAAACTAAGCATATACACAAAGACTAAGTTACCAAGTCAGCTGAGCTCTACTTCCTACCAAGCATAAGCATTTCGAAAAATAAAGAGATGGATATATACATCGATCGGATCATGATCATGATCATTCATTCATAAAGCATCTACTTCAAATACATCGAAGTGTCCGTGTACAGACCTCAAATGGCTGTAGCACTCATCCGAGCTCTCAAATGAATTCAAGCACTCCCAGCAAACATGCCTCCCGCACCTGCACGCGACATGATTGCACCCGTCCACCTTCTCAATCGTGAATCCACAGCCCGGGCACACCTTCACGTCTGGTTTTCCCCTGCACCACTCCTTGAGTGAAGAATCGGGGTCAGCTTTGAACTCGCGGTACTTCTCACAGGAGACCAACTCGTGATATTCCAGGTGGCACTTGGTACACGTCTCCATAAAGCACGCACCACATATGAAGCCCTCACCGGGCCCACTAGGATCTGCCGCACGGTAAACTGAAGAACAATCGGGTGACGGGCAAAACTTGTACGTGCCCCCACTAGCTACCACGTAAGCACCCAAGGAGGCCCTAAAGAGTTCTTCCAGTTTCTCCTTGGACAGCAAGGACCTCAAATCTGCAAGCAATATATGAGCCCCACAACCCTCTTTAGCGCACAGCAACGGAAAGCAATCGTGATTTCTGATTGCAGATTCACACTGCTCGACCAAACATAACCGGCAGACTTTGTGATGGCAGCCTTCAAGCATATAAGGATCCTCCACTTCACATAAACATATGGGACAAGCACTATCATAATCATTCTTTAGACTTTGCCATTCACTTGTCTGTGCAAGATCGTATATTATGTTTTCTACTTCTTGCTTCAATTCTTTGTTACCGACAATAGATATAGTGTGACGTCTTGCATTTAAAGACAGCTCCACCCCAGGCACTTTCTGTCTAAGCCCACGAAGATCTGGTCCGAAATGCTGAACAACTCTCTTCATCGTATCAGGAGGTAAAATTCCATCACGAAGTCGAATCTCAAGTTGCCTACTGTCATGTAGGGCAAGGAGGTCTTTGACAAAGCTCTGCTGTGCACGCTCAATATTTTCTCGAGGACCATACACTCTTAGAGACATTTTTTGCTTATCGAAGAATATGTGTGTTCCAGTCCGTCGCTCAATGGATTTCATTAGCATAAACCCATCCCGCGAAAAAAGAATCTGAAGGACAGCAGGAGTGATGTCCGGATGATGTATAACTGTCCCACCCATGAGCTCCGCCAGAGATTTTTTCAACTCATACACAATTCTTGTAGCGATAGCAGATATCTTAACTCGATAACCCCCAGTTCGGGTTGTCTCTTGATTGCATTCTACACCTGCAAAAGAAAAAGGGTAAAAAATAAGCAACATAACAACACATAAGGCATCTAGTAGTATTTAGCAACTCCACATATCAACTCACTTCAGTAGATGTGATTTTGTCTATGGAAAAAAAAAAGGATCAAAGGGCATTGCGAGAAAAATATAAACTGTATTTGAAAATCTGGTCATAAAAATCTTATAAACTCAGTAAATTGTGATAATGATGAGAAAATGATTGGGGGTCAATTACAAATACTAATAGAGAATAAATATGAAGTACCTCGATGCCGCCGAAGCCTTTCAAGCAAAAAATGTAGCCGAGCCTTGATAACAGGATAGACAGATGGAGAGCAGTACACAGAGCCATCAAATAGTCGATGACATATAATTTTCTGCCACGACAGACATCCAGGTAATACTTTCCCGTCAAGATGCTCTAGAGCCCTAGCTGCCCCCAAATGTAAACTTCCATCAAAAACAATATGGGCTCTCATGAAAGTATCCTTTGGTTCTGGTTGGAATACCTCAACACGGACACCCTGATTGCTTATAGGCATGAAGAGAGAAATTTCCCTCAGAATTGCTTTCTCACAAGCCACTAATGGAGGATTATCAACTGCATTTCCTCGTACCAAAAAAAAGTCAGTGATCCGCCTATTTGTTGAAGCTCTTAGCACCTGATATATATCATCTTGAGAAAGCTCTCTGTTAAGTCCAGTAACTACAATGCTGTCAGTAAACTTCACACTCGGTTCACACCAAACAATCCTGTCTCCAATAACTAGATTGGAGAAATCATTGACCATAAATGCAACATCACTTGCATTGCATTTCACGATTGCAACTCCTTTGCTGTACCGACGTGGCCACGAGATTTTGGCTTTGATATGATTCGACGACTTCATTCTGAGATCACTGTCATAAATGCTTCTAGAAGGAACAGCCTTTAATAAACCACCGCTGAATTCAAACTCATTTAAGTCATCAGCAGCCTTCTTGGCAGCATCAGGTGTCAAAAATGTCACCCTTCCCCACTTGTCCTTCTCTTCATTTTCCGGACTAGAGCCCAAGGACTTGCTAGCAGAGCAAACACTGCCCAGGGTAAATCTCTCAAGAAAATATAGAAGCTCCTTCTGATCAAGTGCGCTAACATTAGAATGATATATGTCAACAGACAGATATCTCTTCTCAAGTTCCAGATGTTTTATCTCAGCACCAGCTCCAAAGAGGGCAATGGGGGGCAAGACCTTAGGGCCTCCAATATACAACAATTCCTCCAAGCACTCTTTTTGCAACAACTTCTTTTCATACTCCAAAGCTTCCGCAACTAAACCAATCACTTTTTCCATGTCCCGGGAAGAAGCATACAGAAGCACCTCATTCTGATCAACATCAACTACAACACCTATCCTTTCATCTGCAAATGATCCTCTTATTCTTGACTCAAGAGAGCGCACACTGCTATTAGATTTCCCACAAAACCTTTTTAACTGAACACTTCCAAACCCTGATAAAACCTTCTTCTGCAACTGTTGGCTGTTCATTTCCAAGAAATCAAATGGTAGAGGTGGAGAAAGGGTTGAGAAATAATCAAAATCACATGCTGTAACACAGGCCAGATACTCGTTTGACACAGAAAGTATTTCTGAGAAAACCACCCAGGCAGGCCTCTGGCCAAAATTGAACAAGGAACATGAGGGATGCAGTTGCACATATTTCCTTGTTAGTGCCACTTCATAACCTAGCCGATCATGCCCAGAATACATAGCCACATTTTCTGGCAGGGAAGAGAGTATTATATTTTTCAAACTTTTCTCATGCTCCTCACATATTCGGGGACTCCAATACCAATAGTTCGGCACGATAATATTCAATTCATTTTTAAGGCAAGCTTCCAGCTCTAGAACAGTGTCTTGGCATCTCCTCAAAGACTTTGCATTGATGCTATTTTCCCAACACCATGAATTTTTCATTTCACGTGGCACAGCTTCCCACTCTTTGTAAACACCAAGTAATGTGAAGAGATCACCAGCAGGATGGCAAAACTGCACCTTGAGGCAATCAGATTTCAACTTAGCTTCCTCTGTACCAACTCTACAAAATATGCTGCTAGAATTTGCCATTACTGCAGCAAGAACAAGACCCTCTTTACCCAACCGCTGGCGGAAGGATTGTAGAATTATTTTACCAAGCCGAGGCTCAACACCCAACTTGACTATCTCTCGTCCTTCTGCTGTTAATTCATAAGCATCATTTTTTACTGCAATTGCTCCAACCTGAATAAGATTTCTGACAGCCATATCTATGGCTCTAGCACTAGGTGCATCGACAAAGTCAAACTCCTGCAAATCTTTCACGCCAAATGCAATAATTTTCAAAATTGCTACACCAAGATGAACTTTACGAATTTCTGGTTCCTGATGAGGCAGCATTGATTCAAAATCATTTTCTGTGTAAAGTCTGTAACATGTCCCAGGTTCAGTTCTCCCAGCACGACCCTTTCGTTGATTAGCAGAGCTCTGGCTGATTCTGCAAACCTTGAGAATATTCATGCCTGTAGCAGGTTCATACATGCTGTCTTTTACCATTCCAGAATCAACCACATACTTGACACCAGGAATTGTTAACGATGTCTCAGCAACATTGGTGGCAAATATAACTTTTCTTTGACCTGGATAGGTTAGAAAGACTCTATGCTGGTCATCACAAGAGAGTTTTCCATGTAAAGGCAATGCTATAGCAGAGGAATCTTGAAAATTCTCACAAGCCCATTCTACTTCACTCTGCGACGTCAAGAATGCAAGGATGGTGCCTTCCCTCTCATTTCTGGTGATCTTCAATACCACATTTAGAACATCATGGACATATGAAGGCATTAATTTAGAAACCAAAAATACTTCAGATTGACATGGTTCATATTTAATATCAACAGGGAAGTTCCTCCCAGCCACATGCAAGGTCCTACAACCAAAAAAGTAGTCAGCAAATTGGTCTGCGTCCACAGTAGCGGACATAATGATAAGCCTGAGAGAGGGCCTGTGACGCAGTAAATTCTTGATTAAAGCCAGAAGGAGATCTGTGTTCAAGCTTCTTTCATGAGCCTCATCAACAACAATGCAAGAAATCCTGGATAGTTCCTTGTCTCTCATGTAGTGCTGCAATAGGCAGTTATCAGTCATAAATACCACATTGGACTCAAACTCCTGAAGAGATGAATATGACGGGTAACAGATGACTGAAGTATCATCATAACAGCCACAGCTTTCCTCTCTAACCCTCTCTGCCAATGAGATTGCAGCAAGTTTACGTGGCTGTGTGCAAATAATAGTCCCATGGCCACAGATTCCAGAATCAGCAAGAAACTGAACCAACTGTGTGCTCTTTCCTGAACCCGTCTCACCTATTAGTATTGTAACCTGTGAAAGTTCCCATACGAAACCGTGTAAATAAAAAGTCGCATAAGCTTGAGGAAAGAGAATAACGGTATATAAAAATTCAATGAATTAATAAATAGCAACTAATGTCTATTAAACCTACTTCAATTTGTCGGCACTCGGCATTTATTCAACTAAAAATTATTTAATGATGCATTTTATGTATTGATGTTACCTACCCTAAACCTACCCTAAGTATCCAGAAGTTCGAGTGCAATTCATGGTTCTGAAATTGAGATGACAGATACAAATATACAATTGTTTGTTTCTTTTAAGTTCTCTTGCAGGCCTAAGCAAGAGATATGAAATCCCAGACTACTACCTATGTCAAACTTATATCACGCAAAGTCCGTATATCCCACGGCATACAGATCCTATCTGCGGTAACATACAGAGCATTTTATGTCATCACTTTCCATAAGGACACTCAGAGGAATCAGCATTTGTTCTTTAATATATGAGAACTCAAGACATTCACATTGTCAACATCAGAAAGACAAACAATAAAATATCTAAGGTTAAAGAAACCTGTTGGCTGTGTATCTGCTTCATGATCTCCCGACGATGGGCATATATAGGCAGCCCATCGTCAAGCCTCCTACATTCCCTCATCATCAACGTATAAATCCTTCCCCATTCTATCTTTCCACCCACAAACTGAAAAACATTAACATCCCGCTCATTGTTCTTATCTTCATTCTCCAAATACTCTTCGATACAGCTAATCCCACTCTTGAACTCCTCAACCCTGTTCAATATCAAATTCCTCTCAGCCTCAAAACCCTCCTTTTTCCTCCACAGCTCATTAAAACCCAGCAATGTTGACTGATTATTAGTCAAGAGACCAGAAACCCTCTTAATTTCATCCATCACATTCTCCAATTTATTCATCCACCTCTGCACTAATTCCCCCTCTTTTAATCCCTTCAATTTCTCAATAAACAGCACCTTCAACCGATCGTTCAATTCCGACCTGTCTGACGGAAGCTGCTTAATGTTCCAAACAACATCGGGTAAAAAGCTGAATCCTTCATCATTCAATTTCATCTCCCACAACTGAGCCATCGTTCCAAGAGCCTCACTCCACTGCTCGTAAGAAAGTGCGGCCGAAATATATCTGGTCGGAACCAAATTCTTGTTCAGCGGCTTAAATTTAAGTACCCTGATTATAGCCTCTTTGTCCAACTGCGTCACGAACCTCTGAGAATCGGACCGTAGCTGCACGATGAAATTGGCTCGCGGTGGGGGCGCGCGGCCCGTTGGTCGATCACGGTAATCAGGATTAAACGGCGGTCCCAAGCGTTGCGGTGGGCGTAAGTGGGGACCGTGGCTGTTGTGGTTGTGGGGGCGGCGTTGGACACAACGGCCGCCGGAGGCCGAGTTGTTGGACTGGTGCATTGAGTAGTTCGGGGGAAATTGGAAATTGTAAAAAACCCTAGGGTGTGTGTTTATTGTCCAAGGCACTGTGACTGTGAGTGAGAGATGAATTTTGAGAGAGAGAGAGAGAGAGAGAGAGCGAGAGAGGAGGGAGTGGCACTGCGGTGGCGGCGAGTACGAGAATTATGTGCGTTGCGGAAGTCTGTTGTCAGTATTAACATAAAAATTGACTAGAAATTGAATAATAACTCTCTGGTAGTCTGGCTAGGCCTGCGCCGGAAACTCCCAATGGAAAATTAATTTATAGCTAATTCTATTCACAACCCCATTTTTCTTCTTACCACCTCCAAAATAATTAAAATATAAATAATTATTTTCTAGAGTTTTTATCCTCACAATTTATATTGTTTTAAAATTCTACTAAACTAAAAAAAATACAACCCGATCTTAAATAATACAAAGAAAAAAAAAACTTAGAATAAACACCAAATCACACCATGATTTATATCTTATTTCTCACAATGAATATGTTGGAAAATAGGATTTAATAAAGTGAGTGTGACTCATTTTATCCGATTTTTTGTGACCGGGATATTTAATTTTGGAGGAATTAAATACCGTACGATTGCTCTATGTCGTGAGTAGATAATCGTAGTATTTTTATTTGCTCAAATCCGATTTTCGGTGAGTGAGAAATAAATGGTTAAAGTTGGTCACACTATTGGGCATTTATGGTGTGTGGGATAATATATTTAAGACACATTAAATAATCCCACATTGATTTCTTAATCAAATTAAGAAGTGTATTTAAGTGTATTAACACTTAAGTGGAGTAATCAAGTGCACAAGGATGTGGGCCATGAGCCCACACGCGCACACACGCGCGCATGCACATGGAGCTGGTGGATGCACATGGAGCTGGTGGAGTGGAGCACATGGAGCTGGTGGACATGCACATAAATAGGCACGTGTTGACACATAGAGAGGCTTCACATGCACATGGAGCTGGTGGAGTGGAGCACATGGAGCTGGTGGACATGCACATAAATAGGCACGTGTTGGGATCCGAACTCCTGTCGGGAGTCAAAGTCTGTAGCTGTCCTCCTGCAGTGGAGATGTGCCTATACATGGATCCAAAAGCCACATTTTGCCGGAGTCTGCACATCGGTTCCTAATCTTCTTGCTTTGTTTAAATTCAGTTAAATATTGTAATTATTATTTCTCTATACTTCTACCTTTCTGTACTTCCATTGTAATTTCAGTGAGGTGTAAAACGAGACAACAATCGCAAGACAAATAACTAAGACTAAAATTAATCAACTACCTTTGCTGGAATGACGTCTTCATCCAACACCGTTGCTCCAAGGACCATTCCCCATGGCCAAGCCGAGAAGCCGAAAAAGTTCTCCGGATTGGACTTCAAGAGGTGGCAGCAGAAGATGCTCTTCTACCTAACCACGCTCGGAGTTGTTAGATACCTCTAGGAGGAGGCTCCTGTGGTCAAAGAAAATGAGTCGGATACCTCCAGGAGGAGGCTCCTATGGTCAAAGAAAATGAGTCGGACGTCAACAAACGAACGGCGTACGATCAATGGATCAATGGCGATTTTCTTTATAAAAATTATGTTCTTAATGGCTTAGTAGATAGTTTATATTCTGTATACGGAAATGTAACTAGTGCTAAGGAACTGTGGGAAGCTCTAGAAAAGAAGTACAAAACTGAGGATACCGGAACTAAGAAGTTCGTGGTGGCAAAGTTCCTCGACTATAAAATGGTGGACACCCGATCAGTAATGGATCAAGTGCAAGAGCTTCAGCTCATTATGCACGACGTTCATGCTGAAGGGATGGTCCTTCCCGACTCTTTCACCGTTGTTGCGGTGATTGAGAAGTTGCCACCGTGTTGGAAGGATTTCAAGAGCTATCTCGAACACAAACGAAAGGAGATGACTCTTGAAGATCTTGTGGTTAAGCTTCGAATTGAAGCCGATAACCGAAAGGCGGATCCGAGACCACGAGTCCCGATCGAGGCCAAGGCTAATTTGATGGAACGTGGTGGACCATCAAATAGCAACAAAAGGAAGCGCCCGGGTCAAGTTGACAAAGGGAAGAAGCCAATGACAAAGTTCAACGGCAATTGCTTCAATTGTGACAAGTCGGGGCACATGTCCAAACATTGCACGACTCCAAAGAAGAAACGTACTAACTATGGTGCGCATTTGGCAGAACATAACAACAAAGGCAAAGGCAAGGCCCGTCAAGATGATTGGAATGACGATGACTTGGCTGCCGTTGTGTTCGAGGCCAATCACGTGGACAACCCGAGAGAGTGGTTCATCGACACCGGGGCTACTTGTCACGTTTGCTCGGACAAGAGCTCGTTTGCTACCTACAAAGCTGTTGAAGGTAGAAAGTTGCACATGGGGAACCAAGCCTCGTCTGAAGTGGTTGGTGTGGGCAACGTGGTTTTGAAACTGACTTCAGGCCAAGAGCTGACTTTGAAGGATGTGCTGCATGTTCCGGACATCCGCAAGAATCTGGTTTCAGGCTCGCTGTTAGTCAATCATGATTTTAGACTAGTGTTTGAGTCTGAAAAGTTTATTTTGAGCAAGTACGGAAGGTTCCTTGGTCGGGGCTATCTCGCCAATGGACTTTTCAAAATAAATGTAATGGCGATGCGTCGTGTGGTAAAAGAAAATGCTAATAAAATTGCTTCTTCTGTTTACTTGCTTGTTGAGTGCTCGGATTTATGGCATTGTAGATTAGGACACGTTAATCTAAATGTTATAAAACGTTTAGTAAATTTAGATTTGCTAAAAGTGAACCAATTTAATACACAAAACAAATGTGAAGTTTGTGTTGAAGCTAAATTGGCTAAGTTACCATTTCAATCGGTTGGACGGAGAACTAAACCTCTAGAGTTAATTCACACAGACGTGTGTGATTTAAAGTTTGTGCAAACTAGAGGCGGTAAAAAGTACTTTATTACTTTTATTGACGATTACACAAAATATTGTTATCTTTATCTTTTAAGAAGTAAAGATGAGGCGATTGAAGCTTTTAAGAACTTAAAAAATGAAGCCGAAAATCAACTAAGCAGTCGAATTAAAGCAATTCGAAGTGATAGAGGTGGAGAATATGTTGCCCCGTTTGAAGAGTTATGCGCAGAGGCGAGTATAATTCATCAAACTACGGCACCGTATTCACCACAGTCTAATGGTGTTGCTGAACGCAAAAACCGAACTTAAGGAGATGATGAATGCTTTGTTGATAAGTTCGGGATTACCACAGAACTTGTGGGGGGAAGCTGTGTTGATAGCCAACTATATCCTGAACAAAATTCCACTTAAGGGTAAGGATGTGACGCCTTACGAGTTGTGGAAAGGACGCACGCCGTCTTATAAATACCTCAAAGTGTGGGGGTGTTTGGCTAAGGTTGAAGTGCCACTTCCTAAACAAGTTAGAATCAGCCCTAAAACGGTTGATTGTATCTTTGTTGGGTATGCACTTAACAGTAGTGCATATCGTTTTCTTATTCATAAATTGAAGATTCCCGAGTTGACTGAAGGAACGATGATGGAGTCGAGGAATGCTATATTCTTCGAGAATGTCTATCCTTGTAAGAATAAGGATAGGACAGAAGGTAGTTCTGAGAAACGAACCTCTGAAGCTACTACTAGTTCTGATCATGTGGATGAAGAACCGAGACGTAGCAAGCGAGCTAGGACGGCTAAGACCTTTGGTCCGAATTTCATCACCTATATGCTAGATGATGAGCCAAAGTCTTTGAAAGAAGTTCTATCTAGTCCAGATGCTGCATTCTGGAAAGAAGCTATCAACAGTGAAATTGATTCAATCATGCAAAATCACACTTGGGAGTTGACAGATCTCCCAAGTGGGTGTAAGCCGTTAGGATGCAAATGGATCCTAAAACGAAAATATAAGGCAGATGGTTCTATTGACAAGTATAAAGCTCATTTGGTTGCCAAAGGCTTTAGGCAAAAAGAGGGGTATGATTTCTTCGATACCTACTCACCAGTAACAAGGATTACATCTATTCGGGTGCTTTTAGCGATTGCTGCTTTGCACAATCTTGAAATTCATCAGATGGATGTAAAAACTGCGTTTCTGAATGGTGAGTTGGAGGATGAAATATACATGGAACAACCTGAAGGGTTTGTTGCACCAGGGCAAGAATGAAAGGTGTGTAAGCTTGTTAGATCGTTGTACGGTCTGAAACAATCACCTATTCAGTGGCACCTGAAGTTTGATAATGTGATGTTATCAAATGGTTTCAAAATCAATGAGTGTGATAAATGTGTGTATATAAAGAGCAGTTCTAATGGCTATGTCATAGTCTGTCTTTATGTAGACGACATGTTAATCATGGGCAGTGGACACCAAGTGATTGTTGAAACGAAACAAATGTTGAAACAAAATTTTGACATGAAAGATATGGGCTTAGCCGATGTGATTCTAGGGATCAAGATAATACGGACAAGTGGTGGAATTGTCTTAACACAATCTCATTATATAGAGAAAGTGCTTAAGAAATTCAACGCTTTTGATAGTCCGCCGGCTAAGACCCCGTTGGAACTCAATGTACACTTGAGCAAAAATCGAGGAGAACCGGTAGCTCAAGAAGAGTATGCAAGGGTCATTGGGAGTTTGATGTACATCACTAACTGTACTAGACCTGATCTTGCATGTTCTGTGAACAAGTTGAGTCGGTACACGAGCAATCCAAGCAAAGAACATTGGAAAGCTCTAGTACGAGTTCTAAGATACTTGAAGTATACTTTGAACTTCGGGCTGCAGTATACAAGATTTCCTCCTGTACTTGAAGGGTACAGTGATGCAAATTGGATATCAGACACAAAAGACTCATTTTCGACTAGTGGATTTGTTTTCACTATCGGAGGTGGAGCAGTGTCGTGGAAATCCACGAAACAGACTTGTATAGCCCGTTCTACCATGGAATCTGAGTTTATCGCTTTGGATAAAGCGTGTGAAGAAGCAGAATGGCTTCGCAACTTTCTAGAAGACATTCCATACTGGAAAAAACCAATGTCGTCAGTGATGATTCACTGTGATAGTCAAGCGGCTATCGGAAGGGCACACAATGCTATGTACAATGGTAAGTCTCGACACATACGTCGGAGGCATAATACTGTGAGGCATATGATCTCAAGTGGGATTATCTCAGTTGACTATGTGAAGTCAATAGATAATCTAGCGGATCCGCTAACCAAAGGATTAAACCGAGATCAAATGGCTAAGTTTCTAGAGGAAATGAGTTTGAAATTCACACTCTAAGAGTGCTTGTAGTGGTAACCCAACCATGATGACTGAAGATCCCAAGAATTTGGTTCAATGGGAAAACTAATATGTCCTATGACTTTTAATGATTCCTAAACCTAATGAGGTTGAGTATGGCAGGATACTCGGAAGAGGAGATCACCTATATAAGTGAGAAGTGAGGCCGCTTCTAAAGAGATACTTATGAACTCAAAGAGGTTGTCCATGGCCTGAAAAGGACACAAACGTGAGAACATATAATGTTTGATATACAACTGTTTTCAATACTATTGTCTCGGTATACACTAATGATGTATAGTTCAAGGCATCATGTCCACTAAACAACCGGTATACTCGATAGTATTGGAATATGGAAGGTTCAAAGTCACAAACTACCTATCCTGGTGCAGTTGTGTTTCTAAGAGAACTGGGTTGCTTGTCTGCATACATGCATGCACTATTTCCACTCATGTGGGGGATTGTTGGAAAATAGGATTTAATAAAGTGAGTGTGACTCATTTTATCCGATTTTTCGTGATCGGGATATTTAATTTTGGAGGAATTAAATACCGTACGATTGCTCTATGTCGTGAGTAGATAATCGTAGTATTTTTATTTGCTCAAATCCGATTTTCGGTGAGTGAGAAATAAATGGTTAAAGTTGGTCACACGATTGGGCATTTATGGTGTGTGGGATAATGTGTTTAAGACACATTAAATAATCTCACATTGATTTCTTAATCAAATTAAGAAGTGTATTTAAGTGTATTAACATTTAAGTGGAGTAATCAAGTGCACAAGGATGTGGGCCATGAGCCCACACGCGCACACACGCGCGCGCCCGCCCGTGCCCGGTACCCGTGCCCTTGCCCTTGCCCTTGCTCGTCTCGACTCGACTCGACTCGTCTTCGGACTTGGATCTTGGTAATTGGACTTTGGGCGTACGTGGGCTTCCGGGGCTTAGCCATATCGGTTTTACGGTACAGAAACGGTCGGGACGTGGAGCGGGTCGGCGGATCGGCTATCCGGGTTCGGGACGTGTGTGCACATGGTGCTAGTCCAGCTTGAAGGTGTAGCTATGTAACTCCCATGAGTTAAGAGCCTTCAACACATGGAGCTGGTGGAGCCTCAGGTAACTGCCATCTGGAGCTGGTGGAGTTAGTGGGCTGGACAGTAACCGAAAGTAACTCCTGTCGGGAGTCAAAGTCTGCAGCTGCCCTTGGACACGTGTTGGGATCCGAGCCGACAAGGGACACCTGTCGGGATCTGCAGAAGGTAACTCCTGGAGGGCTTAATGGCAGAGCTATAACTCCAGGGGGGTTACAACACCAGGTTTGAATGCCCTCAAACCCTAGCTGTCCCCTGCAGTGGAGATGTGCCTATAAATAGGACATCCTACATGGATCCAAAAACCACATTCTGCATAATCGATCACACCTTCATATTGTTGCATACGAATCCTTTCGAGTCAAAGCTCCCAGTTCTCGACGTTGTCTAGTTCGCCGGAACCTTGCCGGATTTGTGGTGCTACTGCCGGAAGGACGAAGCCGTTTCATTTTTGAAAGACAACCGCCAAACCGTGAGCACTAGCCGGGGCGTATTTGTCTTGCGGAGAGAGGTCCCCTCGACTCGGCTTGCCGGAATCTGCATATCAGTTCCTAATCTTCTTGCTTTGTTTAAATCCAGTTAAATATTGTAATTATTATTCCTCTATACTTCTACCTTTCTGTACTTCCATTGTAATTCCAGTGAGGTGTAAAACAAGACAACAGAATACAATGTTTTCCAAAAAAAAAAATTGCTTCTGCACGGGAATTTAGTTTAAAAAAAGGAGTTCAAAATAATTTTCTTACAGACAGTTATGATTTTTATATTGAAGTGTCTCAATCTGGATATTGAAGAATTAAATTGCTTTTCTTTGAAAATTAATCATGGTCTAAGTTATGATTTTTATTATGACACGCTTACCTTGTATATACACAAGCTATTAATCCATATTATACTATGAAAATTGAGTTTAGATTTATTAGAATAGATTAACCATATTATATATTATGTAAAATAAGGTAGATCGTTATAGTGAATTGAATACATACCTTATATGATGAGAGATTTTCGTTAGTCATAGAGAGCGAATTTATGTACAATATATTACGGCACTTTTTTTCTTTTTTTTTGAGAAACAATATATTACGGCACTTTTATATAGCAACATAATTATGTATTAAGTATTTAAGTTCATTATAGAAATATGATTTGTATAATTAGAGCCATTAATTATATAATTTTTTGAGGAATGACTACCGTTTTTTCTTACTCCCTCTGTTTTGTTTTGTTTGTTGTTTTATAATTTTAATCTAGAATTCACAATTAATTTTTTGAACTAATATATTCCTCCCTTTTATATTACATAAAATCCTATTCACTTATATTTTTCTAAAAAGTTGAAAAAAAATTCTCTCTCCATATATTTGTAAAGTTAAATTTGAGAGAAATGGTGTCAAAATATATAAAACAACAAACATTTTAACACAAAAGAAAAAAAATCTAAAACAACAAACAAAATGAAATGGAGGGAGCATTGTTCTTCCGCATCTTTTTTTTTGTTCTTCCATTTTTTTTATTATTTTGATAAGTAGGATAGTTTTGGCGGAAAAAAACAGCCTAAACTATCCTATTTTTAGATATAATAGGATAGGATAGGATAAGGTAGCACTTTTAATTGGGTTGTATTTTATTTTATCATAGATTTTAAGTAGTGAAATGTTATACAATGGGGGTTGTATATTTTTTTCTTATTGTTTTAAATTAGTTGGGGGTTATATCTTATGAGGGTAGAAAAGTTAAAAAAAAAAAACACAGTTAATATTTACATTTTAATTAATTTGGGGTAGTAAGGAGAAAAATGGAGATTGTGAAAGAATCACCCTTAATTTATTTACAATCTAAAAAAATATTTGCATCAACCACAATCCAAAACCTATAGATATAGTTTACATAGGAAAAAAGATATGCATTATCCATATATGTTATAGGATAAACTATCATTTATATTCAAAATTAAAAGATCACTGAAGTTAGGATATAAATGATAGTTTACTCTATATTATAATATTATATCTATTAACTAGTAATTATTACTACCTCCGTTTTAAAATGTTTGTTGTTTTGTTTTTTTATCTGAAATTAAGAATTAATTTCGTGGACAAATATATACATCCCTTATATATGCCATAAAACCTAATTCATCTATATTTTCCTAAAAAATAATAATATTTTCTCTCTCCATATATTTTTTTCTCTTCATATATTATAGGTAAGTTAGAATCAAAAAATCTTGTAGGATTTGAGAGGGTTAAAATTGGGAGAGAGGATGTCAAATTATATAAAACAACAAACATTTTGAAACTAAAAAAAAAAACTTAAACAACAAATATTTTGAAACGGAGGTAGTATTATTTTATTGACTACATCAATAATTTATTGTTACAACATTCTCCTGCTAACTATTATATATATATATATATATATATATAATATGTTAATAATGTTATTTTTATGTTCTTAGTTTATTCTGTATTTAGCATCCACGTTGATTTGTTGGTTACTAGTTAATGTGTGTAGAGGGGGTGAATACTGAATATACACTTCAAAAATTACACTTAACTATTTTTTTTTTTACTCACACACCTGACCTATGGTATTGAGAAGATTTGAACTCGTGACCTTTGGTCTCCAAACAACCTCACTCCATCACTAGGCCATCCCCACTGGGACACACTTAACTAAAATGTTACGCTTGGTTTTATACGAACTTAACTAATAAATTTTGGAATAGACTCCCAACAATAATGATCATATTTATAATAACGAAGAACTTGATTAAAAAAGAATCTCACCAAAAACTTGTGTTTTCACAGGTATATCAAATAATTAATATTTTGCAAGAAAATTTTAAAATAAGATAATCAGATAATGCAATAATCAACACAAAAATAGATATCTAAAGCAGTAAACAATACAAGAAAATTATAGAGATTCAAAATTTATCTTTTTTTTTTTTGCTCATAAGGAAAATCTCACTACGTTTTCAGTGTTTTTAAGCGCGGATTACAAAGCTCTATTGCGTGATTGTTCACACTTGCTTCTTGACAAAAATCTCCTGAACTGGAACTCTAACCCTCTCGATAAGACAAACTTTCAACTCACGAAAACCTTTGAAGGAAAATCTGGTTGAAAGATTCTCTTTTTTTTTTGTCTGTGTGTGTCCGAATCGTTAGCTCTTAAAATGAAGATAAATGTCTTCTTAAGTAGGATGATATTCAAATATGTTCGTTGTATGGACAATTTGAATCTTTGTACTTGCAGACAGTTTTTATTGACTTGTAGCTTGAGACATTTGAATTTGAATGTTATTTTTGTCAATATGTTGCAGATCTTCATAGTTGTCTAATGAGCTTGTTGACTTTCTTGTCTTTAGACTATCTTTAACAGCAACCACTCAACCATTTCAATACTTAATTAATTTTTCTTTCTTCCACACTACTAATATTCATCTCAATTCAATCACACTTATTTTGCAAGGTTTATCCATGACCATTAGAGTTGACAATTCGAGTTGTCCCGCCCGGTCTGGCCCGAGCCCGTCAAGCCAATGGAAATCTGGCCCAGGTCGAGCCGAAATCAATTTAGGCATATATTATTGAGGCCTAGCTCGACCCTATTTCCGGGCCGAACCGAGCAGAGCCGCAAGCTTTAATCTAAAATTTCATATTTTGAGCTAAATGATCTGGCTCATTCGGGCTTTTTTATTTTTCAGGCCGAGTCGGGCCTGAATTGCCTACCCTAATGACCACCCAACCACAACATTATATATAATTATTTTTATTTTATTTTTAAGATTGAAATTTGACTTGTAATAAAAATAGTATAGAAAATTTTAATTATAACAATAAAATGAAAATATTCCAAAAATGAAAATCGAGCAATAAATATAAATAAATAGCAAATACCAAAAATATTACAAACTAATGAATAACACAAATCACAACAATGGAAATACGATGTTACAAACAAAGTGGAAATGCTTCAAATATGTAAAGAAAAAATTCAAATTCAATTTTCACGCCCAAACTTTTGCCAAGTATGCTCGATCAAGTCATTTTTAAAAATGTGTTGAAATATAGCAAATTAGTCTTTATTTATAGAAAATAAAAAAGATGAATGTTGGTATATTTTTTATTTAATTCATTATATTATATAGAAAATATATCAATTTTATCTGTATATCTATATAAATTTGATTGACCAATAAAATGGAGACATGTGTCTCCATCCCATTGATCAAGAGTTGAGGTCTCATTCCATCGACCTTTGAGAGCAAATGTTGGAACATTTCTTTTTCTTAAATACATTATCCGAGTGGCAGTCGACCACTTGGAAGCAAAGGTTGTTATTGAGAGTCTTAGTTCTTCTGGTGTGCTATTCACCGAACAATTGAAACCTGCTTTCTTTTTCTCATGTTAATCAGATTTATCTAATTTTTAGAAAAAATAAACTAAATTCAAATACCTAAAAAAGTAAGGCGAATATGCATAAAAATAAAGAGACTCGTGCAAACTCAATGCCCTCACCGACGATAAACTCTCCCGAAGATGGTTAACCTTAGCCACAACAAAATCACCACCACCATCAACACGAACTACAACCCTAAAATTTGTCTCATTATTATTAGTAAAGAAATCATCGGCAATATTAACTTCATAAAATTTACAAGGCGATTGTGTTAGTTCCCGTATCAAACAATCAAACCACTACCACCCCCAACACTACATCTGGAGGCCCTAGCCGAGCGCTGCTCCATCAGATAATCTGAACCACTCATAATAAGTTTTTTTTTTTTTTTAAGTATAGAGATATATTATTATAAAAAAAAAAAATAGTCTACCGATTTACCTTAACAAACTCCTAGTTTCCGACCATCAACTCACAAAAGGAATGCACAATTTAATGCATATTAATAGATTAATCCAACTATCTTTTTACCTAAATCCTATACGTATATTGTAAATGGGTGCAACTGTAGCACACAAAAAAGCAAAAAGGTGGACGAGACAAATTAAAGATTTGGTGGTGGTTCTTGGATTTGCTAGAATCAAATTACACTTTACAAGAGAAGGTGGGAGAAGTATGATAATTAAAAATGCAATAATTCTTATCAAATTACAATAAAATATATATAATAATTGTATAATACTTCAAGCTAGAAGAACTTTTAGATGTTGGGTCCATCAGAAACGACTTTCACATGGGCTGTGTACTATTTTTTTCTTATTTTAGCTGACAGATTCTCTGCCCTTTTCCAATTTATGGTTTATTTTATTTTAAAATCACTAAAAGTTCAATTTGAAACAGTTTCCTACTTAAATGATCCAACATTCCTATCCAAATACCCGCCACACCGACAGCCACAACTGATAAATTCTAAGGTAAGATAGGTGTAGTGCATCCCATATCTGCAGGTAGTGCATCCCATCTCTGCAGGTGATACATGTCTGGAACTCATTAATTTTTGGATATTTACGGTCTTTCTTTTGATTCAGAAATGAAAATTTCAGCTCAAAATTTCGGCAGGCCGAAAAAATATATCATGACATTTCAACTAACCTATTGCAACATTTCGACTACCTATTGCGACAGTCCGAAATTGAAATTATTTTATCGGCGGGCCGATAAATACTGAAAATAGTCCAAATGAATTGTAAATAGTAAGGGATGCTATGTGTTAGAATTTTCCAGCCACAACTTTTATAATTTAGCATCTTTGCTACCAACTAAAAAAAGAACCGGCCCAGCATGTGGATGAACATATATGGATCATCAAGAATTTGTGTAAATTGGTTGCAACGTGAATGAAATGACAAACAAGATATTTACAGAGAGACCTTCACCAATCATGAAACTCTATGTCAAACCATTTTGTTTTCTTTATTAATTCAAGCATTCATGTTCTCACACTACTATCTAGATTGCTATTAAACTCTTTCTAAATTTGACAGCTTAAATAATGAGCAACGCAAACCAAATAATCATCAGTCTAATTTGCATATTACACATCAGAGTTTCTTTTCAAAATATAAATTAAAAATACTTATCAAAGTTTACATCGAGATTTCAATAAGAATTCCATCCTCAAGGAGAACTCCAGGCCATGCACATTGTAACGATACACAGTCATAAGAGATTTCATAGCTCCTTCGATTCAACTGATAAAGATACATATACAAGTTCAAAGTTCACCAATTCTTGACAGGATCAACAACAACAAATTTAGCAGACATAATTGAAACTGATGATTTATAATAAATGTAGGTACCTTTCACTTAAATGAATTCTTGAAGAAATCCTTAATAAAATCTGAAGAAGTATCCCACAGCTTGCACTTGCCCGTCTCCCCTTTTATCGACACAAGACTCTCTTTATAACTGAAAACCCAATCTGATACAGAACCTTCATCTGGCGCCCAAGCTTCAAAGGTCTTTAATTCCTGGGTAGTGATATTGCACAGAGTAAAGCAATAAGGCATTGTTTCTAACAAAAGCTCGTTATTCTTCCAAAAACAAAGCGGCAATGCTTCAAAAGGGCCAACCCTTGCAGTTTTAATCCAGCATCCCTCGTTTTTCATCATCCATACATTAATGCATCCATTAAGTACAAACTGATCATGCATTAGCAAAACTAATGAATCTCCACACATAGCAAGGTGGCCAAAATCAGATTGAGCAACATAGCCTGTCAATTGTGTTGCTTGAAACTTCTCAGTCCCCATATCAAATGCAAGGATTGCAAGATTAGGGTCATTCATCTCCAAGAGCCAATAATAAACTCCATTCAAGTAGGTGTTACAAAGAGACTTACGCGGACATTGACTTGAAACAATCGGATCCACATCCTCAAGAAGTCTCCATGAATCACTATCAGAGGTGCAAACATAAACAGCACAATGGTAGTTCTGGTCGTCCACATTTGTATTCATGAAGTAGAGAATCAAAACAAGCTTGTAATCTCCAGTCAATGGGTCCAATCCAAATCCAATCTCCCAGTCAGACAGATCTAGATTTGGTGGATCATCAATCTGAACCAAAGGGAGTGGCTTAAACTGTCTCAAAGCTGGGTTCAACAAAGCCATGGGACCCCAAAGACGAGTAACCACGTAGAAAACACCATTCACGGGCCCAAAAAGCTCCGAACATTCATCAGGAATCTGCAGATGAGAGGGCTCTTCGTATTCTGAAAATGTTTCATCAACATACAATGCATACTTGTATAGTTCCGGATAACGCCCCTGTAGACGATAGAGCTCTGAGTATTCCTCATCTGATCTCCCAATCCGCATTAGCAGGTGCTCTTTGATTGTTATCGTGCTCAAAATGCTGCTTTACAAAACTAGGGCTTTCAATGAGACAACACCACTGCTTGCAAACACACTTGCATCGTGAAAGGGGCTTCACACCCAATCTCAATAAAATATCTACTACCAACTCTTCAGGCAGAGAACCATTTCTTCTGCTTTCCATAGCTCACACTTACTAAAAACCTCTATTTCCAATCTAATCCACACCAACAACCTTTTTCCAACACAATTCACACAGACCTCAAATCAACATATTTTGCAGTGTTGTGCGCTCCGCATGTTACAATGCTGTTTTGCATAAGAACAACCTGATGTGGTTAAGTTACGATTTGTAGAAACTATCTGATTTATATCACTTGTCCTAGTGTTGTAGAATTCTTAATTCATTATGAAACTTTTTATGAAATGAACTATTAATATCTGCATCTAGAATCACAAGTATTTGTTAATTTGCTTCTGCATGTCTTTCTTTTACATTAGTACATTATATCACATTAACAAGCTAATTGGGTCAATTCATGCTGAGCTTGGAAATATGGCAGTGCTTTACTATCTTTGTAAATCTCAGTTAATTCCCCTTTGGGTCCGAGTTTCCCAATTTCTTGTTTGCCAATAATCAATTCTGACCAGGAAGCAGCATTCCACACTTTCCCAATGTCATTTCCAAACCTGAATTGGCTTTTAGAGAAGACATGTTAGGTGTGTGTGGAAGAGATTGCTGTAGGTTCCTAGGTAGTCAGCTGTAGTCTACACGACTTTCTGAGCGTTGAATGTGGAAATATGCAACGGTTTACAGAAGTTGATCCCGATGGGAGTTTGCTGATGAGGGGTTTTTGGAAGGGCAACATCATCTCCTGAATACCATCAAAAGGAGAGATGTGATGCAAAGTGTGGCTCAACTAGCCGGGGGATCTTGTGTGGAGCTGGAGTAGTATGGAATGGATGAAGAGATTGAGACGAGAGGAGATTATGAAGCTCAAGGCTACAACTGCTGAGCTTTCTTGCTAAAGATTGATTCCTATGTCTGTCCAGCAATTAATACGCGAATGACAGGAAAAACATTGAGAAGAATAGGCATGAGTTGAGTACTAGCTAGTGTCGAGAACCTGCAGGAAGTTTTGTGACTGTTGTAAGCCTTTGAATTATGCAAGAAGAGCTTGCTGATATTCAGTTGAAGGTAGACTTTTTATTCTGCTGTGATTTGAAGGGCCTCTCAACGGAGACAGCAACCTCGACTAGTGAGACCAAATTAAAATAATTTGACCACTACTTGTCGTGGGATCAGTTCATCAACGAGGCAGAACAATTTGTTAGATTTACTAATGGATGAATTGGAGCTACAATACATTGTAGACAGATTAGGATTGCTGTAGGTGTTTCTAATTGGTTTTAATGATTTTGTCGTTCTTTTATTTTTTCTGCAGATGGAATGGTTTAAGCAGATGAAATAACAATCTACTTTCTGTCCTAGAATGTGGTCCATATTGTTAACAGCTTAAATAATGAGCAACACCTACCAAATAACCATCACTAATTTTCATACTACTAAACATTCATAACTGACTACACATTAGAGTTTCTTCACAAAATATAAAATAATACTTATCAAAGATTACATCAAGATTTCAACAACCACAACAATAATAATAATAATAGAACATTCTGAGCTGATCTTGGCATCAAAATAAAACGGGTACCTCAAACTTTGAAGAAATTCTTAACAAAATCAGAAGAAGTATCCCACAGCTTGCACTTGCCCGCCTCCCCTTTTATCGATACGAGGCTCTCCTTATAAACAAAAACCCAATTTGAGAAATGACCTCGATCCGTCCTCTTAGCTTCAAAGGTCTTCAATTCCTGGGTAGAGACATTACATTGAGCCAAGAAATAAGTCATTGTTTCCAATAAAAGCTGGTTGTTCTTCCACAGCGGCCGACGAATGCCTTCAAGAGGGCCAACCCTTGAACCTATAATCCAGCATCCCTCATTTTTCATTATCCATACATCAATGAAGCTACCAACACGTTCAAATTGACTATGCATTACCAAAGCTAACGAATCTCCACATAAAGCAAGGTACCCCTGTTTATATTGTGCATCACATTCACAGCCCGTCACTCGCATTTCTTGAAATTTGTCAGTCCCCATATCAAAAGCAAGGATTGCAACATCACTAGCGTCATTGGAGTTCAAGAGCCAATAATAAGCTCCGTTCAAGTAGGTGTTACAAAGAGACCTATGTGCAGAGCGACATAAATAAATCGAATCCAAATCCTCAAGAACTCTCCAAGAATCACTATCAGAGGTGCAGACATAAACAAGACAATGGCTGTCCAGCCTGTCCTGGTCATCCATATTCACATCAAAGGAGTTGAGAATCAAAACAACTTTGTAATCTTCAGTCAATGGATCCAATCCAAATCCGAGCTCTTTGTTACAGGAACTTATATTTTCTGTAGCAATCCCTCTAACATAAGGGAGTTTCTTAAACTGTCTCAATGCTGGGTTCAGCAAGGCCATTGGCCCCCAATGGAAATGAGAAGCCACACAGAAAACACCATTTAAGGGCCCAAAAACATTCGAAGCTTCATCAGGAATCTGCAGGTAAGCAGGATCTTCGAATTCTGAAAATGTTTCATTAACATACAAGGCATACTTGTATCCTTCACTATGAAGTATTTCAGCAAGATACAAGCCATAATCAAAGTGGTATTCTTCCTGATCAGGTGGGAGTATATTATAGGGCACACAGTTCGCAACTAGTCCATCAACATCCATGGCATACTCATCTCTTTCCTGATCATGTTTCTTCCCAAGCTGGATTAGCAGACGCTCTTGATTGCTCTCAAAATGCCGCTTTACAAAACTCGGGTTTCCAATGAGAGAACACCAATTCTTGGAAACACACTTGAATCGCGAAAGGGACTTCACAGGCAACCTCTATAAAATATCTAGCACCAACTCTTGAGGCAGATTACTATTTCCATTTATTGTCATTTCCATAGTTTACCTTTGCAAAAAAATCTGATAAAAAAACACACTAGAAATTATGCAGACAAGAACATGACAAAGCCGTTTCTTATTTAACCATGTAAAAAATCACACGCGATCGAAGGAGTAAATCCGAGAACTCACCAGTTAGGTACACCTATTTCCAGAATAATTAACACAGATCTGAAATGAAATAGCAAATAAATTATTCATACGGATTTTAACATCAAGTCAGAGCCTTTCTGCAACATATAGACATCTCAAAACTGAAATGCCTCTAAATTCACGTACACTACATATGCATACTCGCAAAAACCATATCATTTTTTTTCGTTTCAAACAATTATGGAAAGGAGAAGTAAAAGAAAAGAACGGAAACAGTTAAAGTCTGAAAACCTAGTTGAAGGATAAATTGCAAAGACCAAACAAATACCTAAATTCTGAAGGAAATAATAGTAAAACTAGTCTGAAATTACAAAGTAAAATCGATGAAACAAGAGAAGGGAATGAGTTAGGCTTACTGGTTGCAGTCTGAAGTTAGTACACCTTGTGTATCAATTTCTTTGGCCAAAATCCAGAAGGGAGTTTGTTTCTTGATTTTTTAGATGGATGGATAGATAAATATATGAAAAGACTACCGGTTACTGTTACAGGCTTCCAGCAAAAGTCAAGCTACTGTTTCACTCTTTTCTTGCAAGCCATCGAATTATAAAAACTGATTAATTAACTTAACACACTAATAATGTTTAACAAGTTAACCACACAATCAAATTAGCCTACGTGCTTTGCTTGGAGCCTTGAGGTTTGAGGGCGATTCCTTTATGCACCGTCGAAGCATCCCTATTCACCGTCAAAGCTTCACGATCAGTTGTCGCCAGCTATCAGTAGTCGAATTGAGACTTGAGAGTGATGAAATGCAGCTTCACTTCAATCGGCGTCGCATTCGCGATTTTTATAAACTCCCGCCTCTTTTTTTTTTTATTCAGCAACTCCGGCACATTTTATGCTCTTATTTTTAGGATGAGAGTTTTTTGTTTCTTTTTTTAGATGAGATTTGAGGTTCAACTTTCATAAACTCCCGTCTAATTTTAAGTGATTTTGTGTTTTTTGATGAATTTTTTTTGTTGTTTAGACTATTGAATGATACTGGGAAAGACAAAATACGGTTAAAAAAAAAACCGCAAAATTTTTAAATAGCTATTTTGACTTAGTAAATCATGTAAATAGCCAATTTTTTAAAAAATAATGTATCTAGCCATTATGAAAAAAAATGTACTATAATATCCTTACTTTCATATTTAATATTAAGAAATATTATATATATATATATATATATATAATATTCATGTATCAATAAGATTTGGGGAAAAAAGATATGATTTTCTCTCTCTTGAATCTATAACCGTCGTTCTCTGTCCCACTCGCCTCTCTCCTTTTCAAACATTGTTTTATCATTTCCAACAAAACTACCATTAGCGAAGGTCAGAAGCTACGATTTTTGAAGATTATCACGATTTTTCATTTCTGTAATCACCGTTGCAGCGATAAATTATCTGATGCAAAGTCAAATATTAGGGATTCCTTCGTGTGGAAGAATTGAATGTTCTTTGGAGCACGAATCGATTTCCTTCGGCACACGAGTATTGGAGTAGAATCGTGCACCAATTTATTTGTAACGTGTGGAATATCCATTTTTTTACTGTTGCACGATTACACGAATTAGCAGAATAATAAACTCGTGTATATCTATGAATTTTTAAAGTAGTGCACGAATATACGAATAAATATACTAATGCAGTCGTGTTTCAAGTTAATATTCAAATTCTACACGAGTACACGAATGAGCATATGCGTGTTCTCGTGTATTGAACTGTTACATTGAACTATTCGTGTACTCGTGTAGCATTTGAATATTTAACCAATGCACGATAACACGACTTAAATTACTCGTGTCGTAGCACTCGTGTACTCGTGTTGCATTATAATTTCAATTTAAACACCAGTATATAATTTTCCTACTCGTGTAAGAATCTTATTTATAGGTGTTGCTATAACATGTCATTTATTATTCGTAATTTGGTGATTGTAGATGAGCCGAACACATATTATTGTTGTTTATGGAAGTGTTTGGAATAGAGTTGGAGACAAATATGAGAATGGGAGGCAAGAATCAACGAGAAAATATGTTGAGCGAGAAAATATCAAGTTTGATAAAAGATTACTATGAATCTGATTTGTTTTTTAAATATATTAGATTATTCTGAATCTGATTTGTTTTTAAATATATTAGGATATTTTTATTTTAGGAAATAATAGTGTTAAAAATACATTATATTCAAAAATTATTTATATGGAAGTAAGGGTATTGATGTATATTTACATCCTAAAAGACTAGATACATTATTTTTTTTTTAAAAACTGGCTATTTATATTATTTACTAAGTGATAACGGCTATTTACCCCTATTAACACTTGCTAAAATGTCAAGTAAAAAAGAATATATAGTCCATGACTCCATGTATTGAAAATTGTACAATAGTGATGATAAAAGAATAATGAAAATAAGAAATTTTATATTACTCTATTATAATTATGAATATGTCATTAAATATGGGCTCGACTCCAAATATGAGTTTCACCAATCCGATGAATATCTTTGTACAATGTAAAGATAGAAGAATAATGTAATAAAAAATCTAAAGTAAAACTGAACCTACTCATACTCGATCCAAACACCAATAAAATTATAAATATACGAACAGCCCATACGGACTAACTCGACTTCTTCGACTTCTTGATCCCTGTTGTAATCTGATTGTAGAGATCAAGCCAGAGATGCAGCACCCACAAAATGCTCAAAACAATTCCCACAACCATCACAAAAATCCAAGAAATCCAACCCCACCTAGGAATAGGAATAGGAATAGGTAAATCCAAATCCAAATCTCTAGTACTAAAAAACAATCCAATCCTATACACTAGAAGAGGTCCAAGAATGCCCCTCACCACACTGTAAAACCCATAGAAAAACGGCGACAGCGACTGCAAGAGAGCTGCAGCCTTGGCGGAGTGGCGGCGGCGGTACCCGGCGAGGCTCCACGTGTTCTGGCAGACGGTGGTGAGCTCGGCGACGGCGAGGACTCCGAGGACGGAGACGGCGCCGTGTCCGAAGAGGAACCGGCAGGTGGCGAGGACGTAGAGAGTGGCGAGGTGGTGGGCGATGAAGAGGAGGTCGGTTGGGATGAAGATGATGTAGTGGAGGAGGTCGGCGGAGAAGTAGGCAACGCTGTATTCCAGAACTGAGTTCTGGAAGGCCGTGTTTGGAGAGGCCAAATCCAGTTGCAATATGTTGGAGGATTGAGATTGAAGGATTGATAAAATAGATAGGATTAGTGCAGGGGTGCCGTGAGCTAGAGACATCAGACAGCTAGATGCTTCGCCTCTGTGTTTCTTCTCCCAATTCTTGAAGATCATACAGTATCCAACTATGTATATCAACACGAACCATATTGTGAATGCAGGAACACCTGAGTCGTACACCTTTGGAACGTCCATTGGAGAGAGAGAGAGAGAGAGAGAGAGGACTGGGATTAAAACATAAAATCCAGTTTTATTTTATTTTATATACATAAAATAAAATCCAGTTTTATAACATGTCGTTTTGGTTTAGGATTGGGTTTTTTTCCTAATTTTCAGGCTTCTTTTTTAAGTTGTATATATTTTTATTTTTGGAAAAGTATAATTTTATGCAAGGTGTCACATCACATGTGATATGGCAAATTGGCAAAACCTAAAACTAAAAGAAATACTTTGTGCTAGTAGAATATTCCAATGTCAAATTGAACGCAGTTGCTTCTGTTTCCTCAACTCCTCATAATATTTTAAGCAACCAGAAAACGTAAAATATATTTTTAACGAATTGCAGGTTGGAAGAGTTGTTCATTCATTGCTAATTGATTGGATTAGTCTTTAAGCAACTCCTAATGGAATGATTCAAGAAACCCCCTACTTAAAAAAATAAATAAAAAGCTATATACCATCTCATTTTCAAAATGAGGGTCAAATACTTCGAAAAAAAGTTAGAGCATAAATCAGTAACACGAGAAAGATCGAGTAGTGATACATCAAATTACATGTTAATTGGAAAAAGGAAAACTGTTGTCACTGATCATCATTATATATGATTCAAGGCATGCTTCAATCAAACCAGCATGTGATGTTGGCATGTTAATTAGAATTACAAAAATGACCCCACTACGAAACTCTCTTCACTATATTATTTCAAGGCCAAAACTCAATACTAACAAGCAAGCGAGATGACGGCTCATAGCACCCACTCATTTGAATATGGAAGACGATATCAGGAGCCTCTCACATCACCATACCTCCATCAATGGTTAACACCTGCACCAAGGAAATAAAATTACGGGGGAAACAAGAGATAACTCGAGTTGATGCGTAAGATGTTGCCTAAGGTGAGCCAGAGTGTAATCCGAAGAGTGTTATTGTGGGTGAACACGGTGCCCGACTAGCGCAGTAAGGTTACGTGGGTTCATGGGTTACAAACCTGTCCGGTGATATAACTTGCGGCGGGACTGAGGGCCAAGAATTCTACCAACCCAGCAACTTCCTCTGGTTGGCCGTACCTTCCTGGATTTACATAGCGAAGCAGTTGGTAAAAGTTCAACATTTGCACAAGATATGAATATTATCAATAAACCATTGAGAAATATGGAATCGACGTGCCAAGATAATTTGGCCCTGTAAGCAACATTCAGAGGGAAAACATGATGGTCTAAAGCAGTTGCAGCTTTTCTTGTGTCGCAAAGAGAGGGAGAATGAGATGTACAACATTGATAAGAATTAAAGAAATCAACTGACCCAATGGTATGGCCTCCAATATCTTTTTCTCAAAGTCTGCCCCCAGCTTAGCAGTCATATCAGATGCAATGAATCCAGGAGCAACAGCATTTACCTGTCAATATTAGCAACTATTAAATTTCAAACTTCAATATGCAGAAGAGCGCAGATGTTTAACAATAATGTTTCGGTAAACTCACAGTAATGTTTCTACTTGAATATTCCTTGGCAACTGTCTTTGTTAGTCCAATTACCCCAGCTTTTGCAGCACTGTAGTTGGCTTGTCCGACATTTCCAACAAGACCAACAACGGATGAGATATTGATTATCCTTCCCTATAGAGTAACAAACTATCTTGCATAAGAGAATGGAAAGCATACTGTAGAATGGAATAGTAAGTTTTAATAGTTACATAATTCTTCAGAACTTCTTGAATACACTAGGATTGAGAAGAAAAAAAAAAGGAGTTGTAATAGTCAATTACATGTAACTACACAGGTTCTAGTACCAACACCCACTAAAAGATATGTCCAGAGAGAAAAGAAAAAATAAAAATGTGCACATCCAGAAACAAAGAAAATAAATTTACTTGTAACCTTTTTCTTCTTCATCATAACTTTGGCAGCCGCCTGAAGAGAATGAAAATCTCAGAATTACTTTATATAAGTTGAGGCATTATTATCTGCAGGAAATATAGGTAAGGAGCTCTGATAAATTGACCTGTGTGCATAGGAAAACTCCAGTAAGGTTCAGATCAATGACCTCCTGCCATTGAGATATCTTCATTCTCATCAGCAAACCATCCCTTGTAATTCCTGAGATATTTTCATTTAAAAAAAAAAAAAAAAAAAACCACAGAAGGGACTTACAACCAAAAAAGGTGGATCCTTCAACTACCTGCATTATTGATCAAAACATCAACAGTTCCCCATGCATCAACTGCCTGCAGAAGAGACGCGATTGAGACAATGATCTATCATCTATGCAGGATAAGGTGAAAATCAACTGAATTGGATAATCATCTCACAGTTTTTATCATTGCATCCACATCCGCTTCTTTGGAAACATCTCCACCATAAGTTAGAGCCTGTCCACCAGCTGCCTCTATCTGCAGCAGAGCAAATTCTAGGTATAGCCAACATACTTTATGCTTAAATCCTGATTACATCATTTTATGAGTTTTTCCTGTTTTGTCTTAACTGACAGCACAGGCAACTAAGATGCCAGTATATGTATGCCATATGGATGGATTGGGGAAGAAGGGATACAGTCCTCATGGAATAGCAACTACCAAGACATACGATGGATCTATATATGAAATGGAAATTTTAACAGATATTTTTAAGAAGAAATAAACAATTATCGGTCACAGTATTTGTATACCACTCAGTCATAATTTTTTAAGGGTGTGTTTGGTCTGGGATTGAGTGTTTTGGATTTGAGATTCCTTCTCCAAAAAATAAAATAACTCAAACAATATACTCAATAAAGATAAACAGATAGTTATTTTGCAAATTTTAAAAGAGTTCTGAGGAATTGATAAGTGTGATAACCCAGATATTTGGTATAACAAATAGTTCTAAGAAGTAAACTATGCATTCATATAGGTGGTTGTTTACCTCTTTGCAAACTTCTTCTGCCTCCTTTGATGACCTTGCATAATTAACTAAAATCTGCAATACATAGTGTGCTAAATTAGTTTGAGAAATGGTAAAGGTGAAAGAGAAGCCAAATCTAACAATTCACATATTGCAATTACTACATGTTAGACAGCATAGAGTAGTTGATAATGGTGCGATGAACTAGCCGGATGAAAGCTCTAAAGTTCCCCACATAATAGAAGCTGAGCCAACAGAAACGAAGAAACTAAAAAGATAACAGAGTTTCTTATGACTTATGAGTTCTCCAGAAAGTAGTTTCAAAAAAGAAATGATCAATTATACGTCTCATCTATTACTACTTAATCACAAGCGCTTTGTGATCTTTTAATCGCTCAAAAATAGCATCAAACTCTACAACTGCAGAAAGTTAAAACTGTAAGAAGGCATACAAAAGAAGACAAACTTGTCTGGGAATGAAGTAAAGAACCCAACCTTGCAGCCAGCTTTCCCGAGAGCCAAAGCAACAGCTTTGCCGATTCCTCTGGAAGCTCCAGTAATAACAATAACAGGGCCTTCTACTTTCTGTGCCGCTTCAGTAGCCGATTGTTCGATGGTCGCAACCTGTGCCTTTATGCCTGCACAGACAGTTCAATTAGATCAAATCAAAATCACGAACTCAATGAAATTATGACAATAATCACCACTTCCCGAACATGGCTCTTCCCTAGTTCCACCAATTAACACAATTGCTTCAAGATATCCCAATTAACAAACCACTTCCATCACAAAAATCAAAATTAAGGAACTAAAATGCCCGATCTTCTTTCCTGACCAACAATTATCACAACTTGAAACGATGCAACACACACAGAAGCATTTGCCATTACGATACACGTCTGACTAGGCGATCAAACAAGCAGCACAGGGAACTCACAATCAACAGAGCTCCGAAAAAAAAACTAAAAATATCTCGTCTTTTTTTTAGCAATGTAGCGAGCTCATACCTGTGGAAGAAACGGAGCGAAGAGATCGGCATTGCAAATCGAGGGAGACCGGAAACTTAGCAGGCAACCTAAAAGTGGAGAATTTAGGGTGAGAGACCCCGGCGGGATTGAGAGAAAGAAGGGCAGATCCGGCGGCGGCGGCCATTGTTGTGAGTATGGAAGGGCGGAGGCGGAGAAGAAAACGAGAAGAAGTGAGAATCGCCACTGAGGAAAAAGCACAAACACCTGAAGTGCTATATATATTTAAGAAGGTAGAAAATTTTGGAGCTTAGGAATTTCTGCAGAGGCAGTGACAGGCTGACAGCGTGAGTGAGGGCGATGACTACTATGTTTCGTTTTGGTGGGTGGGTGGTTGGGATTTATTGGGTCTCCCCTCATGCGGCGGACAAAAAAATATTGAACACGTTCATACCGTACTGAAAAAATATTGAAAATATCGATATTTACGGTATACCGGTTTTATCTTACAGAATTTTTATGGTAAGGTAAAGATATGAATTTTCAAAAATAACTGGATACTGGTAAGTGAAGATATTACCGAATACCGGTAAATAACTTCACTTCGGCATATACCGCAGTATGATATGACGGTATATACCGATATATTGGTACATACCATACTTTAGATTTAATATACACACACATTGCATATCTATTATACAATATTTAGTAAGTTTATCATAAAAATTATGTTTTGATATTTAATTTAATACTTAAATTATAACTAAAAATGGACTATTTGAAATAAAAATGTAATAAATAATAATCTTTTCGATTAATAAAATTAAAAGTTAAAATAAATAATCAATAAAAATTAAAATAAAATGATGTATACGTAAATTATAAGATAAAAAATTATTTCAATAGAATAAAAGATAAATTAAATTATGTAATACATAATAATCTTTTATTCTTCTTCAATTTTTAA
This sequence comes from Perilla frutescens, assembly GCA_026008535.1. Lineage (NCBI taxonomy): Eukaryota > Viridiplantae > Streptophyta > Magnoliopsida > Lamiales > Lamiaceae > Perilla > Perilla frutescens. The sequence continues at coordinate 68,644,272 of BRKX01000005.1, forward strand.
AACTAAAAGTTAACAAGAATGATTGAAACGATTAAAAGAAAATGAGATATATTTATAAAAAATAATATGTAGTTTATTCATCATAAAAGTTCAAAAACATATAATATTTAATATAATTTAATAATTAAATTATAATTAAAAATCAAACAATGTGAAATCAAATGTAATAAATAATAATTATATTATTTTTCAATATTTAAACTAAAAGTTACGATGAATGGTCTAAACATTTTAAAGAAAAGAAAATGAGATATACTATTCAATAATATAATATTTAGACCTTAGTATGTTTATTATGAAAGTTTTGAATATTATAAATTCATATAATTTAATACTTAAATTATAACTATAAATTGATTAATTTGAAATAAAATGTTAATGATAATGTTTTATTTATTTTTGAAATTTTAGACATAAAGTTATGATGGATTAAAAAAATACTAAAATGAGATATTATATACAATATTATAATACTTAGTATGTTCATCATAAAAGTTTAGGAAAATATTATATTTCATATAATTTAATACAAAACTCCTACCTAAAAATTGAACAATGTGAAATCAAATGTAATGAATAATAATGTTGTATTCTTCTTTAATCTTTAAACTAAAAATTATGATGAATTATCAAAAAAATAAAAATAAAATGAGAAATGCTATACAATGCTATAATACTTAGTATGTTCAGCATAAACATTTACGAAAATATTATATTTTATATAATTTAATACAAAACTCCTAACTAAAATTGAACAACATGTGAAATAAGATATAATAAATAATAATGTTACATTCTTCTGTAATCTTTAGAATAAAAGTTACGATGAATTATCAAAAAATTAAAATAAAACGAAATATGCTATACAATGTTATAATACTTAGTATGTTCAGCATAAAAACATTCAGAAAAATATTATATTTCGCATAATTTAATACAAAACTCCTAACTAAAAATTGAATAATATGAAATCAGATGTAATATATTATAATCTTATATTCTTCTTTAATCTTTAGACTAAAAGTTATGATGAATTATCAAAAAAAAAAAAAAAGGATGAGATATGATATAAAATGTTATAATACTTAGTATATGTCCATCATAATCATTTAGGAAAATATTGTATTTCATATAATTAATACAAAACTCCTAACTAAAAACTGAACAATGTGAAATCTAATGTAATAAATAATAATCTTATATTCTTCTTTAATCTTTTGACTAAAAGTTAAAATGAATTATTGAGAAAATTAAAAATAAAATGAGATATGATATACAATACCTAATAATTAGTATATGCTCATCATAAATAATTAATATAACGATAATTTTGATATACTGTGAAATATCGGTATGGTACGAACCGAAATATGGTTACATTAAGGTATATCGAAGTAAGGTATATCGAACTAAAGTACGGTAAGGTATACCGAAATAAAGGTATGATAAAGTTATGCATTATGTGTCATACCGAACTTAAGGTATACCGAACTAAAGTACACTGGAGGTAAAGGTACGACAACGGTATGATTTTTGTCATACCGTAAATTAAAGTAAGGTATAAGGTATGACAAAAAAGTAAGGTATGTCGTACCTTGACACCCCTATCCCCTCATCGTATATAACATACATACATACATACATACATACGGGTATTCTCGGATCAAATCGTCTAATCACTTGCTCTACTCTCATTAAACAGTGTCATACAAATTTTCTCAATCCAATTGGTTCACACTCGAATTTGTTAAAACAATGTGACACAAGTTAGATATCTTTTTATTTCCATTGTTTACCGTTTGATCCACTATATTTTCATTAATTCAATCTTCATCTTTAAACCTTAAATCTTAACCTATGAATTGTAAATTCATTTGTAAACTCTCTCATTATGAAAAGCATGTGTTTTTTATTTGAGAAGGGGGAATGGGAATGGAGGATCAAATCACAATCTATTAACTAGTACATGGTAGGTCATTATCCCACCTAAATTACTGCCTTTCTTATCCATATTATTATTTCTACAAAATTCCCATCACCCTCCACCCTCCTAATTCTCATGTCTTTAATACCTAAAATAAAGGTGACCGGTTAGCCACTTCAACATTCTAATTTATTTTTTTAACCACCAACTTAAAAATTTTAATTTTAATTTTTAATCACTTGCTTTCTTTCTTCTTTTCCCCCTCAATTGTTCAACGAGGAGAGAATGATTCTTCTTTTACCAATTGTTATTTTTTCTTCTTCTCTCTCAATGTTTCTTTCTTTCTTCTCTTCCTTTTTTTTTTCTTTCAAAAACTGTAATTCATATTGTCACAAACACACAAAATAAATCATAAAAACACGAAAATAAATATGAATATCTGATCTTAGTCAACTACTTATTACGACTGTCTGTTCTAATAATTCAAAAAAAAAAATACACATATCATCATCTCAAATAAGTCAAACTGTACATCTCAAATAAAAAACTAAACATATAGAGGTGAGTGTAACACTTTCAATTTTCAAAGACAACCAGATAAGAAAACTGGAAAAAATCATTCAAGACCCACAGCACATACTGGAGCAAGGATAGCAATGCCTCTGGACAATGCAGCCTATACCTATGTACACACTTGTTGACGTTTCTTGGAGTTGTTCTTCAGGCGAACCTTGACAAAGGCCTTATCCAAATCCTGCATACATTTTAAGCAGCACCATTGAACCATGTGTGGGCATCTCGAGAAGCAATAAATACACTTCCTGTCTACTGATTAGCCACAAATCGAAAAATATGACAAGGATTTTACCTGACTGTCCTCTGCGTTTGGTGTTTTTGCAGTCCAAAGCCCCTCAAAGTTGTAATAAGCTCTTGCCTTCTCATCAACAGCATGAACAATCAGCTTACCTATCATGAAGTCCCAGCTTTTTTCAATTTTTAGGTGAGAGGCTTATGGTCTAATAGATTCACAACACAATATACAATGCCCAGTATCAAGCTCTCCGAAACTATATTTAAGTTATATACGCATGGGAAGATGTGTGAAATAAACGTGTATCCCAAGGGATCAAAGGAGGCATACATGAAATACATAATTTTAGAGGTTCCTCCCAACTGTAGTTTTTTATGCATTCTCTTCTATAATCACAATATCAACCTTCACTTCTTTCACTGGGATGATTTTTGTAATTCTTATATCATATCAGATTGCATCATATGAGCTGAAACAATATAATTGGAACATATCTATACATGCCAGCAAAAAAACCTGTTTTGTTTCATGCCCTATCTTCGAGATTCATCTCACTACTACTTAAATAAGCTAAAGCTAAACCACAGGACTCCAAAACTTCAAACAGATTAAGGAAACATGTAATCTCCCTTTGATCTCTAGTGTTTGTTTCTTCTTTTTAGGGTGACACCAACATCACCAATTTGTGACAAATTTCTAGTTAGATCCGTATTGGAGATACACAATTCTTTTTTCCTTAATATTTCACGCTAAGAGGATCACCAAGAGTATCAAGATCTTTGCTTTACAACCAAAATATTTCCTAGTTATGTAAATAGCTCAAAATGGGAGAACTTGAACCAAACTAGTACTAACTTGGAGAAAAAGAAGCAATATATTATATATACTAAAGCCCGGGTCAAGAGATATATTTTCTATTAATTGGAGTCAACAAGCAAAATTTTACATATTTCATAATCATAAATTAATATATCAACTAATTAATTCTTCAAATGAGTATCAACTGATCAAGTTAGCTCCACATTCTAGCTAGCTCAAAGCTTCCCTGACTCGGTAAAACAGATCAGATTTTTCAAACCCTTACAACATAAAACTCTTTATTTGTGAATTGTGAAAGTCATTATCTACCACCATCCGGTTTCTTCCTGCTTGAGTAAAAAGATTTTCAGATGAAAGCTAGCCCATTTTTGCTTTTCATAAATCCCCTACCAAGTCCGTTGCTTTTGAAATGCAGTCACCATGCTAAAATTATCACAATAGACATACGGAAATGTTTCACCCATCCCACATCTTTTTGGCACATACAAAGCTGTTAGCTTGCCCAACTAATGTAAAATGAGCAGCTCATAGTAGTACTAGTCGATCTTCCATAATTCAAAGATGAAAGAAATGCCTTCATCTTCAAAACTAGTACAACTTGATACCAGGAGTCCCAGAATATATTTACTCTCAAAGCAATATTTTCCTTACTAATCCAGTTCCCTTTACTAGTTGGCATAGGCTGCCACCTAGCACATGACTCTTCATTCAATTCCCAGAATGGGATTCAGACATTACAGCAAAATATGAATAAATGATGACCCAATGATCAACATAGAATAATCTAAAAGGAGATAACTTTAAAAACAAAAGAATCGCAAACCATACCAGAGTCAATAACAATCCACTTTCCTCCCTCTTGCCCGACCACACTAGGCAGCAGCATCCTCTTTGCTCCTTGCTGCTTTTGCTTAACCTAATTAGTGGAACCCAAAAACATGTCAAATTCAAGATTACATTTTTCTAGGCTACTAATTTGACTGAAAAGATGAGCAGTTACCAAACACATCATTTTCAGCTTTCTATAAATCAAGAATTATGGGATGTACACAGTGTAACACGTTTCCATCATTGCATCGTCAAGCACAGGTGAAAACAACGCCATGTGTGAATGTATATAAACTACAAAATCATCTTGTTCATCCATGTATACTGAAGACCACCACCCCTGTACGTTCTTAGGAAAGAAACAAAGTGCTCGACAAATATGGTTCATCACATTATCCAACAAAACAAGCCTTCGAAGACAATACAATCAAATAAGTCATGCATCGGAGTCAGACCCATTACACAACACTAACGATTTGTGTTGCTTATATGCCTAAAGTGGCGAATACATCATCAAAAATCCATCTTTACGCGCCAATTCATATATAAATATATACACATCCCAAACACTAAAAAAAATCTATACAGAAAACCCTGTGAAGGGAATTGGACTTGCCTTGTAGATCAGGGCTTGAGATATGTTGCGAACGTGCCACGGAGATCGGCCAGTGGCGATAACCATGTAATCGGCGAACTCAGAGCCTTTTGGGGCCGTAATAACTTTGACGTCATCCGCTCTCACGTCTTCGAGTATTTTCTCAACTTCCGGCAAGCTCAGCAGCTCCTTGTTCTTCTCAAAGGATGAAGAAAAGTCGCGGCTTAAAATGGCGTGAGAAGAGGCTACGTTTTTCCACCGGTGGGCGACGGCGGAATGCGAGGATGATAGAGCTCCGCCGCGTAAAGCTGACCACATTGCGTCGCCGCTTATTGAGTATCGCCGATCGTTCGAAGTTTCTAGGGATTTCTTCTGAAAAATTCAAATTTGGGAATTTTCTTTTATTTTAGGGGAAATAAATACTTTATTAAAATCTGCTCGGAGTTGTAAATTTGTAATTATGCCTGCACTATTCAAAAGGATATTTAATATCTACATTATTGAAAAATTTATGTCATGTCAAAAGTGCTCGAAAATAAATCTGATGATAATTTTGAATAATTTTTCAAAACTTATGTATTAAATTATTATTTCAAATAATATGGGATAAAAATTTTGCTCTTTAATAGCGTTAATAGAGGTAAATAGCCATTATCACTTAGTAAATAATATAAATAGCCAGTGAGCAATAATGATCATAAATAGTGCACCTGAAATTGGTGCACTGGCAAAGCATCAAAGAACTCGTGGGCAATAATGATCGTAGGCACTGAAAGAAAAAAAAATTGGCCATCAGCTGCAATGAGAGATAAAAGAAGAAAAAAGAAGAAATCAAATTTTGATACTTCAAGAAACCTATGTCCTTATGTATCTAGGCCTGGCAAGATGATAGAAAGACATCATGATGACTGCAAACCAACCAAAAAAAAAATAAAAAACTTAATTGATGGCCACAAAATGTTCGTCTACTGTGTATTGCAGGAGATACTACTGCCCTATATATAAGAAGATAAGCAGAATGAAGATTGAGGACACCACCAACCAGCCAGTTAATCTGAGCTTCGATATAGAAAATATATATCATTCATGACCATCCTACCATATAGGGTAATACAGAAGCAGAATTATGAGCCTTAAAACAGGAACTCGTTACCTCCTGTAGGAACCTGCTCAAGCATGGCATGCCATGACACGGGACTCCCGGACAACATGCTAATGCAATCTCCATCAGCAGCATCTTCCCTCGTGCACTTCAAGTTCTGATACTGGAGTTTCTGCAGTGCTGGGCTACACTCAACCAAATGTAATTGCAAAGACGCCGTGAAATTCTTGAACTTGGATACACCCTAAAGAACAAGATACCACTCAAACATTCAAAACCTGAACAAAAAAGTTGCACTTGTATAAATTACGTAAACAGACATCAGAGTCAAAGCCATACACGCAGAAGATCGGCCATCAGAGTTCCTCTGCCCGGTCCGAGCTCAACTAAGTTGATTCTATCAGGCTGCCCCATTTGCTCCCAAAGGCACACTGCCCAGACACCAACCATCTAAAGGAACACAGTCACATAATTGATCATCATATTCAAACAACATTAACTACAATGACTACTTCATCGAAAACATATATGTTGCTCAGAGTGATGAGAATTCAACATAGCATCTCTGGAAATGCTTAAACTGTTTTAATGTGCTAATGCAGAGGCAAATAATAACAATCATTATAAAAAAATATTGCTTGATCATAAAAAATCGAGAATTAAAATCAATGACCTCTCCAAACATCTGGCTGACTTCTGGGGACGTAATGAAATCGCCCTCTGCTCCAAAGACATCACGATTGATGTAAAATCCAGCTTTTGGATTCGTTAGAACTTCCTCCATGTACTCAGCAACTGTAATCGGACCGCCTCTGAACTAAAACCAAAACCAAACAATCTAAGAAAAAATGTACAACAAAAACTAAAATGAAATTTCTAATCACGTGATGCACCTTGATTACGTTCTTGAGGAGCTTAACGAGCTCCGAGTCATCCGACGGTTCGTGCGAATGCTCTGCATCGTAAACAGAAACCTCAGATAATAATTCCAATAACAAATAGAGATTGGTGACACAGAATGAGATAGTTAATGAATTTGTACCGGGAGGATGGTACAAATTGGAGCGATCGATGGAGACGGTGGCGGAGGGCGGCAGCTGAAGGGTGTCCTCCGACTGTTCGACGGAATGACTGTGTGGAATTTGAGAGGATGGAGAAGAAGAGCATTTCCGGGCGGATAAAGAATACGATGGTGACGGTGACGGTGACGGAGAAAAGAGGCGTCGGCGGCGGGTGGAAGCTTGAAGCACCGCTCTTCTCAACATTTCTGTTCGATCAGTCTTGAGTTTGTGCGAGCAGCAGCTGCTTCTCTAAAGTTCTAAGGCAGTCCTAATTCGAAGTTTTTGATAATTATAATAATTGGACATAATCAACTTCCAATTGTCGGGGATGTAGCTCAGATGGTAGAGCGCTCGCTTAGCATGCGAGAGGTACGGGGATCGATACCCCGCATCTCCATTTTCTTTTAGATAACAAAATTCATTATTATTTATTTTAACTCAAATTCACACGACGATCTTATTTTTCATTTTTACGGTTTTACCCACAAGTTTAAATTATTAATTTTAAGAAAAGAAGAAGATTCAACTCTGGCTCGATTTAATTTTTTTTCAAACATGATTAATAGCTCAGTAGTTGTTTGATATTTTACATTATTTTTAAATTTCAGTCAACTGAAGTGATGTAATTGTCGAAGATTTCCATATGTACATCTATAAATTGACCAACATTATGATAATTCTTTGTTAGCACAACGAATACATTATGTTAGCATATGACAAATGCTTCGTTAGCATACGTTATCATATGTTATCATAATACTGACGAAGAATTATTATATGCTAACGAAAGCATTTACAACCTGGGCATGCGTAAAAAATTTTCTTTTTTATTTTTCGTTCATATTTTTTCATCTAAACATAGCCTTTCGACATCTTAAATGAAAGAGCATGAAGAGAGTTTTAATTTGATATATTTTTCGTGTGCATTGGATTAAAAACGAGTAAGTTATGGTCGGTTAAAGTTTTTAAGATTTTTTTTTAATTGCTGACATCATCAATTTTAATGAGTTTGGACGAAAATAGCCCTCTTTCCTTTATTTTTTGCTCTATTATTTACGAAATTGCCACTTTAAATCTCAATAATTTGATCATTAAATTGGATGGTGTAAGATGTGTTCTCATTTCTTACACCAACATGGTGTTCTCATATGAACCATATCCTCTATATATATATATTAATACACTTTTGTTTTTCCACTAATAAAAGGGCATTGTAGACATTTTATTTAATATTATATGGGGCATTATAATAATACGTAATTAGCACGTAGATATGCTCTCAATTATATTGATAGCGAAATAATTTGATCGAATTTTTTGCGCGCATGTAATTAATTTACTACTTTAATTATGATTGAAGTGATTAATGGTAATCAAGAATATAAAGTCAATCAATTGATTTATGTTATGCACGTTCATTTGCGGATTTCATTTAATTATATTGATTTTGATATGACAATGTGATTTTTTCTAATTAATTACTTAAGCTATATAAATATTCAAACTTGATTAATATATATATATAGGAGAATTATAAATGGCATTTATCTCATGAATTTTAATTTGAGATTTGAGTTGATTTGTCGCCTATAATTAATATATATATATATATATATGTGTGTGTGTGTGTGTGTGTGTGTGTGTTTGTGTGTTAAAATTTTGCCTATATAAGGAGATACACATGTATACAACATATCTATCAAATTAAATAGTGTCTGAATTGCAAGAAAATGGCCTCCATTCTCCAAACCACTTTCTTCATCATCGCCCTCCTTTTCACTTCAGGTACGGTTATATATTATCTAACTACGTACAAGCATACATATATGTACACGTTGCCATGAAATATATTCAAAATATAATTTGCCAAATATTTTTTTTGTAAAATTGGTTGCCGTGTTTTTGTATTAGTGATTAATCCAAACCGGAGATGGTATGACTTTATTAATTAACTGTCAAATCGTATGAGAGGATATAATTACAGGGCATATTTAGGATTGTGCTAACAATTAGTTTGTTTTGGTAATGCAGTGTCGTGTGAGACCACGATGGGAAATAGGTGCATAGCAAATTTAGGTCCATGCAGCTTTGAAAATTGCGATTTGGCATGCTGTATGAAATTATGCGAGACCAAATTTCCTCGTTTTCATCCAGTTGGTTCTTGCGATAGTATTCCTGGAAATCCGGGTTATGTATGCAATTGTGAGTATGATTGTTTAACCGTTTAATTAGTTTTAGCTTCTTCCTTAATTATATGTAATTCTTAATTATCTCCTCAGTTATATGGAAATTAATATATATTGTTTTGATAACAGTGTTCTTTTCATCTTTTTTATTATGTTAACAACTTATATATATTGTGTTTATCATGGATTATGTGTTTTGTATTACGTATTAATTAAACTACAACTACGTACACACAATACCATGTGTCACTTTATTTAATCTATATATATATATATATATATATATATATATATATATATATATATATATATATATATTATAACACACTCTAACCGCTCAATGCAACCACCTATTTTGGTCAATTCAATCTATGATACGTAACTGTCTCAATTATGGGAATTGAATTTATGATATACAAAACCCAATTCATAATTATCTTAATTAATCGAATCGACTTTTAGATCCTATTTATACATACATGTGTATATATATATATATATATGGAACATGTTATTTAGATTTTACATGAATTATATTAATATTCAAAAATTATGGAGATATATATTACGTGGATAAAATTCAGAGATTTAAACAAAAATAGGCACAATTAAATCCTCAAACTCTTAGAATGAGTTCAATTAAACACTTTTGTTGACATTGGGTCCAACGGAGTTAAATTTTACGCAAAAATCTTTGCAGCCCATCTATCTTCGTCTCGTTTCTCGCACAAAAAAAATTATATGTGCGTGTAATATATACTTAGGGCTCGTTTGCTAGACATTATAAGATAATGTATGATCCATTTTTGTAAAATCAAAATCATTTTGAAGTACTATAATCAAAATCTTAACCAAGCGGCATACCAAATACGTCGAGCCCCCACCTCACGACCACTATCACCTCCTTAAAGATCATAACGAAACGTTACACTTTATAGTATCTTTAATTAAATTTCACTATAAAAAAATAAACAGTTTGATTACGGCATCAAGCAAACTCACACACACATTATAGTAATTATGGGATTTCAAATATATCCCAATTTTAGTAGATTTCACAGGTAAAAAACAATTACAATACAGCCTAAGCAACAAATAAATAACGTACATGTAATATATTAATAGGAATAAATACCTAAAATATTCATAGGTTATAATCCAACCCAGGTTAAATGAAGACAATGACTAAAGCCAAAAGGTGCAAATTTGAGAGATTAAAGAGTAAAACACCACAAGAAATAGAACACCAAATAAGAATATATTCGTCTAATTTGGATAATGAAAGCATTCAGAGCTGATCTTGACACTAAAGCATCTAATCACACGTCAAATTAAGTTTCTTCCCAAAAAGATTCAAAAACACTCGTCCAAGGATTTCAACCCTTGAACTCCCTTGAACTAGTGACCTAATGGCCCAATTTTGAAAATATTGATGCTAACCAAACTAATTAAGAAAAAGTAATAAAAGTGTAAATCATGGATAACTCTATTTGGTGTGGATGGCGGGTTGGTCTATATTGCTTGGTTTTAATAGGACTCCTTGGTCTATATATTGTTTAAAAGTAATCAAGTTATTATTGACCGGACGAAATTAAGAAATCATACCTCACTTGTGAAATTATAGAAGATCTACTTTAAGATCGATCATACAATTCCATGCGCGGCCCCACACCCGCTTTGAATCCAACACTTGCTTTAGTCTCTGTTTGTAATGACTATCCAGTGTTTACAGTGGGCGCGATAACTGATACACCAGAGGTGTGTCCTTCCTAATCCTCTCATACTAGGGAAAGATCCTCTCAATGCTCTATCACCCACACCGAATATGGACCGAACTATCTCACAATGTTTTGAACCCAGCTCACGTACCGCTTTAATTGGCGAACAACCCAAACCTTAGAACATACTACAACCCTAGGTGGCGAAGAACCGACATTAAGGTGCCAAACCTTCCCGTCAATGTGAGCTCTGGGGAAGATCGACCTTTTATCTCTAGAGTAACTTTTAGCCGTTGAGTGACGGCCCTTCCAATTGGTTGGGTTAAATACCCAAAAGTTTTGGCCTTGCGTTTTTCGGGTGAAGGTCTCACTTGCATTTTTCTACAATCTTGATACGCATGAAATCAACTCGATTGAGTTACCTCGCTCCTATGCACGTTACAGTGGGGTTGTGCATAAGAACAACCTGATGTGGTTAAGATTATTTGAAGATAGAAACTATCTAATTTATATCACTTGTCCTAATGTTGTAGAATTCTTAATTCATTATGAAACTTTGTATGAAATGAACTATTAATATCTGCATCTAGAATCACAAGTATTTGTTAATTTGCTTTTGCATGCCTTTCGTTTACATTAGTACATGTATCATCACATTAACAAGCTAATTGGGTCAATTCATTCTGAGTTTCGCAATTTCTTGTTTGCCAATAATCAATTCTGATGCATTCTTTGCTTTGTAGGGGTAGTTGAAGGATAATCAATTCCCAGAAGAAGTTAGTAAATTTATAGATTTGTTTACCTGTAAGCAGCATTCCACACTTTCCCCAATGACATTATCATATGCTTCATATTCTCATTTGAATCATTTGTTATTTCAAATTGACTATGCATTACCAAAGCTAACGAATCTCCACATAAAGCAAGGTACCCCTGTTTATATTGTGCATCACATTCACAGCCCGTCACTCGCATTTCTTGAAATTTGTCAGTCCCCATATCAAAAGCAAGGATTGCAACATCACTAGCGTCATTGGAGTTCAAGAGCCAATAATAAGCTCCGTTCAAGTAGGTGTTACAAAGAGACCTATGTGCAGAGCGACATAAATAAATCGAATCCAAATCCTCAAGAACTCTCCAAGAATCACTATCAGAGGTGCAGACATAAACAAGACAATGGCTGTCCAGCCTGTCCTGGTCATCCATATTCACATCAAAGGAGTTGAGAATCAAAACAAGTTTGTAATCTTCAGTCAATGGATCCAATCCAAATCCGAGCTCTTTGTTACAGGAACTTATATTTTCTGTAGCAATCCCTCTAACATAAGGGAGTTTCTTAAACTGTCTCAATGCTGGGTTCAGCAAGGCCATTGGCCCCCAAGGGAAATGAGAAGCCACACAGAAAACACCATTCAAGGGCCCAAAAACATTCGAAGCTTCATCAGGAATCTGCAGGTAAGCGGGATCTTCGAATTCTGAAAATGTTTCATTAACATACAAGGCATACTTGTATCCTTCACTATGAAGTATTTCAGCAAGATACAAGCCATAATCAAAGTGGTATTCTTCCTGATCAGGGGGGAGTATATTATAGGGCACACAGTTTGCAACTAGTCCATCAACATCCATGGCATACTCATCTCTTTCCTGATCATGCTTCTTCCCAAGCCGGATTAGCAGACGCTCTTGATTGCTCTCAAAATGCCGCTTTACAAAACTCGGGTTTTCAATGAGAGAACACCAATTCTTGGAAACACACTTGAATCACGAAAGGGACTTCACAGGCAACCTCAATAAAATATCTAGCACCAACTCTTGAGGCAGATTACTATTTCCATTTATTGTCATTTCCATAGTTTACCTTTGCAAAAAAATCTGATGAAAAAACACACTAGAAATTATGCAGACAAGAACATGACAAAGCCGTTTCTTATTTAACCATGTAAAAAATCACACGCGATCGAAGGAGTAAATCCGAGAACTCACCAGTTAGGTACACCTATTTCCAGAATAATTAACACAGATCTGAAATGAAATAGCAAATAAATTATTCATACGGATTTTAACATCAAGTCAGAGCCTTTCTGCAACATATAGACATCTCAAAACTGAAATGCCTCTAAATTCACGTACACTACATATGCATACTCGCAAAAACCATATCATTTTTTTTCGTTTCAAACAATTATGGAAAGGAGAAGTAAAAGAAAAGAACGGAAACAGTTAAAGTCTGAAAACCTAGTTGAAGGATAAATTGCAAAGACCAAACAAATACCTAAATTCTGAAGGAAATAATAGTAAAACTAGTCTGAAATTACAAAGTAAAATCGATGAAACAAGAGAAGGGAATGAGTTAGGCTTACTGGTTGCAGTCTGAAGTTAGTACACCTTGTGTATCAATTTCTTTGGCCAAAATCCAGAAGGGAGTTTGTTTCTTGATTTTTTAGATGGATGGATAGATAAATATATGAAAAGACTACCGGTTACTGTTACAGGCTTCCAGCAAAAGTCAAGCTACTGTTTCACTCTTTTCTTGCAAGCCATCGAATTATAAAAACTGATTAATTAACTTAACACACTAATAATGTTTAACAAGTTAACCACACAATCAAATTAGCCTACGTGCTTTGCTTGGAGCCTTGAGGTTTGAGGGCGATTCCTTTATGCACCGTCGAAGCATCCCTATTCACCGTCAAAGCTTCACGATCAGTTGTCGCCAGCTATCAGGAGTCGAATTGAGAGTGATGAAATGCAGCTTCACTTCAATCGGCGTCGCATTCGCGACTTTTATAAACTCCCGCCTCTTTCTTTTTTTTTATTCAGCAACTCCCGCACATTTTATGCTCTTATTTTTAGGATGAGAGTTTTTTGTTTCTTTTTTTAGATGAGATTTGAGGTTCGACTTTCATAAACTCCCGTCTAATTTTAAGTGATTTTGCGTTTTTTGATGAAATTTTCTGTTGTTTAGACTATTGAATGTCACTGGAAAAGACAAAATACGTTAAAAAAAAGTCATGCATTTCCATGACTAGGGAAGTTATCCGACCCTTGGGTTGCCCCTCAATTCATACACACGTGACACTCTCTGATTGAGTGCCACGTAATTTTATATATATATTGATTTGAAATTTAAATAATTTATATAATTATCAAAAATAAAAAATATATCAATATTTATGGGTTTTTTTTCTCTCTATAAATAGAACTTAATATTGATTTTTTTTTCTCACATATCTTATTTCACCAAATTCTCAATCTCACATTTCTTCTTCATTTTAAGTTATGGATCCAAATCACCCAAATTATTATCACGACTCCAAAATTTGAAAAAATTTTGAACTTACTTTTACCCACAACAACAAAGTTCTCAGTATTATCAAAATTCCCAATTTTCACCAAACTCAAATTCCATCATCTTAAGAACTTCCCACCACACAAAATATCTCTCGCAATTTGTTTGAGAATGTCCAATACTCAAACTAAAATCAGAAAGGAGCAAAAAGTGTAAGTTGGTCCGTGAAAGAAGATGTAACCCTTATGTCATCTTGGATCTATGTTAGCACAGACAGTGTGCGCGGAAAGAATCAAAAGAGGCCCGCAATATGGTCACGTGTGCATAAATTGTATCACGAAACTCAAGTTGAAAATCCAGACGAGTTTAACCCAAGAAATATCGAATCAATGGAAGGTCGTATGAAACGACTTAGTGAAAATGCAAGCAAGTAGGTTGCTGCTTTGGAAGAAGCAAATTAGAGAAAAAGAAGTGGAATGAGTGGATCTTGAGATGGAAGCTCATACAATTTATGAAGTGAATGGCAGCAAGTTTCAAGACTTGGTTGTTTACAATGACGTTATGAGTAACACATTCAAGGTGGGATGTATCATTTCATAACGATGAAACACGACTTCGTCCTGAAGATGGAATGAGAGATGATGAAAAAAGTGATCGCAGCACCAAAAGATTAAGGACTTCTGAAGATGGGGAGTATCATATTCCATCAAATTCAGAAACTCCAACTACTGGATATTCTACTATTTCTCGTCCAGCAGGTAGAGATAAGTCAAAAAAGAAAGGAAAATGTAAGGTAACACAATTTGGATCTGAAGTTGCTGTAAAACTTTGTGCATTGAGGCTCATCAGAGATAATGAAAATGAGTTCATTGCTAAAAAACTCGAATTGGAGAGCCAAAAGATACAAATGATGTCCTTGAAGATGAAAAAAAGAATGTTGAACACATTATTGGCGAAAAATCATTTATCTCCAAAAGACGAAGAGGTGAAACACCGACTAATTGCCCTTGTGTTTAGGCAAAATTAAATTAATGTAATTATAATTGTGGGATGTGTTTGTAATTGTGATATGTCTTTTCCTCACATATAATTAATGTGTGTTGTAATTGTGGGGTGTATTTTACCCACATATAATTAATGTGTGTTGTAACTGTGAGATGTCTTTTTCCTCACATATAATTAATGTACTTTATATATCTCTAGTACTCTTATTTATTTCCCTACAAATCCACATGCATATGTGTCAATCATATAAAAGCAATGTTAAATCTAACATGTAAAAGTAAAGCTAACATGATTCGTATGTCTTCTCAAAATGTCTACAAAAAATCACATGCACATGTCACATTATTTGCACTGGATTCTCATGCTTTGGAATAAATTATTTTTTCCTATGTATTCACATTCAGATATAGATCTTGTCAATTTAACTACAAAAAAATCACATGCATCTATCATATTATTTGCATTGGATTCTCATGCTTTGGAATAAATTATTTTTTCTTATATATTCATATTCTGAAATAGATCTTGTCAATTTATCTGTAAAAAATCACATGCATTTATCATATTATTTGTATTGAATTCTCATGCTTTGGAATAAATTATTTTTTCATATATATTCACATCAAGGCTCAAATCCTTCTTTAAATATCTTTTGACCTTTAATATTTGAATTTAAAACATATTTAAATAGTTGGGCCTCAGTCATTAAATAATCTAAAAGATCATCAAATGATTTTAATTGGTCTTTGAAAAGATAAATAATACTAAAAATACATAGCTATCCACCATGAAATAAATGATCTTTTAAATACACAAGAAATAGTCAAAGCGCGACTTATAGGATTCGATAATATAATATTAAGAATCAATTATAAGTAGTAAAATACTTTAAAATTTGCGGGGCGTCACAATGAGTGTCACTGATGGAGTGTAAATTTTAAAATGTAAGAAGTTGTGAATGTGGAGGAGAGAGAAATTAATATTTTATTTGAAGATTGGGTTAGATGAATGCCACTTATGTGATAGTCTTATAGCAGAAGTATAGTACTATGCAAATATTTGGGTAAGAGTACAAATTAATACTCCCGTCATTTACCTCGGACAACTCCTCCTAACATTTTCTTTGGATCAATTAAGTTTATAAAATCGTTTTTATGGGGGCAAATAAACTCATTATTGAGATAGTTCAATCCCAACATATGTACAAGAATAAACTCATCCTTCTTCAATGCTTGAACATAAAAAAATGGTACGGCCATGTTGTTTGATTACTAGACATTTTTCATTTACAGATGATAGATGTATGGTTTAAATGTTTCTGAACGGACTATAATATATTTGAGGAAAAGATTGACATAGCAAAAAAAAAAAAAAAAAAAAAAAAAAAAAAGACCAAAACCAAAACCGTGGAAGAGGAAAAGATTGACAATTACGAACTTTGAAAAGAAAATCTAAGATTAAAGTCAGTTACTTTTAAATGTAATCTGAAATAACAAATTCAACAAAAGAAAAGTACATGGTGTTAATAGTAAAAAATATAATAATTTGGAGACTTAAATGTTTTGACAAAATAAAAACATGAGTCGATGGGATTTGAAACTGTGTATCGTTAAAGATAGAAATATATGTGTAAAATATTAATTAATACTGTAGGTTATATAATCCAACCAAGATTAAATGCAGACAATAGCTGAAAGAGCAAATTTGACAGCTTAAGTATTGAGCCAACACCAGAATACCAAATAAGCATCCATCTAATTTGCATATCAATAGCATTCAGAGCTGATCTTGACACTACAGCTTCACATCAAAGTTTCTTCCCAAAATGATAAAATCAAAATACTCATCAAAGTTTACATCAAGGTTCAATAGCTTCCCTCAAGCAGGGGTCCAGGCCATGCATTACGCCTATATCCAAACTAATAAGAGATTTCATAACTCCTCCCTTGATTCAACAGAGTAAACATAACATGAGAAGAATTTCTGATCAGCTCAAGTTTCTGTAGGACTCCTGAAAATTTAGCAGACAAGATTAAAACTGAAAATTTGAAGTAACTATAGGTGCATTAGGATATCTGGTGGAATTTTGAAGAAATTCTGAATAAAATCAGAAGAAGTATCCCACAGCTTGCACTTGCCCGCCTCCCCTTTTATCGACACAAGGCTCTCCTTGTAAATGAAATACCGACATGAGTAATAATCCTCTTTCTGTATACAAGCTTCAAAGGTCCTTACTTCCCGTGTAGAGAGATCACATAGAGCCAAGAAAGAACTCATTGTTTCGAATAAAAGTTGGTTATTCCTCCAGAAACAAACCAGACCTTTGATTCCTTCAAGAGGGCCAACCCTTGAACTTTTAATCCAGCATTCCTCATTTTGCATTATCCATACATCAATAGTCCCATCTTGATAACACTTCAGCAAAGCTAAGGAATCTCCACACAAAGCAATGTAACCCCCTCTATCATCACAGCCAGTCACTTGTATTTTTCGAAACTTATCAGTCCTCATATCTAATGCCATGAGGATAGCAACATCAGTATGGTAATGATATGTCACAAGCCAATAATAAACTCCATTCAAGTAGGTGCAACCAAGAGACGAAGATGCGCAGCTATTTGCAACAATAGGATCCACATCCTCAAGAACTCTCCAGGAATCACTTTCTGAGGTGCAAACATTAACAACACAATGGTAGTCCTCCTCCCATCTATCCCAGAAGTTGAGTATCAAAACAACCTTGTAATCTCCAGTTGATGGATCCAATCCCAATGCAAGCTCACTGCCAGTGAACTCCAGATCTTCTTCATCGGTCTCTTGAACCATAGGGAGTGGCTTAAACTGTCTCATGGCTGGGTTCAACAAGGCCATGGGTCCCCAAGAACCCATAAAAACCACACAGAAAACACCATTCAAGGGTCCGATAAGAAATGAAAGACCTTCACCTGGATCAGGAATCTGTAGATGAGAGGGCTCTTCGTATTCTGAAAATGATTCATCAACATACAAGGCATGCCTGTATCTATCCTGATCTGGCACCTCAATCCTAATTAGCAAGCGCTGTTGATTGTTCTCGTGGTCAAAATGCTGCTTTACGAAATCCGGACTTCCAATGAGACCACACCATGGCTTGCAAACACACTTGCATAGCACCAGGACCTTCACAGGCAACCTCGACAAAATCGCACTCACCAACTCTTCAGGTAGATTACCAATTGTGGTGGTTTTCATAGTTAACTGTAACTAAAAATCTGAAGAAAAAAGAAAAACACTCTATTTGGATAATAGAATGTACGCAGATAAGCAACATTTAACACAAACACATTTTTCCAGAACAATTAACACAGAGCTGAGATTAAATAGCTAGCACAAATATATTCTCACAGATTTCAATATATGACAGAGAATTACTACAAGAAAAAAAAAAGTCTATCTGGACGACTGAAGGCATGCAGATATGCAGATAAGCCACATTTAACAGGAACAGCATTTCCAGAACAATTAACACAAATCCTGGATGAAATAGCACAAATTTATTCACACGGATTTCAATATAAGCCAGAACATTACTGCAACATATACACTTTTAAAAAACGAATAACCGTCAAAATTCACGTAGAATAGATGTGCTACTAAAAAATCATACTAAATTGTTTCTCTCTCTTCAAACAATTTTGGCAGATCAAAACAAACGAAATCAATCAAAAACTTATAAACTCGTTAAACGGAAAATTACTAACTCCAAACATCACATAAAATCGAAAGGAAATATTTGTAAAATTACTCGGAGATTACAAAAGTGAGTGAAATCGCAGAAATGAGAGAAGAAAACGAGTTAGGTTACCGGTCGTCTGGAATCGTGGAACCGAGCGCGAAGAAATGGTGCTTCACATCTAGCGGTTTCGCTTCACATCGAGCGGTTTCGCATTTGGATTTTGGTGTTTCCCTCGCGCAGCAGCTTAGACTGTTAATAGACTTCTCGCGCGGTTTTATGTTGATATAATGTTATATATATATTTATTTCATCCATCTATTAATCATCTTGACATTGTTCTTTAAATTTTATTTATAATCTTCATAATTTTTCCAAAACAAAAGGAAAATAAAGCGATTATGCTTGTTTAGTTGGTAGAAATGTAAAGTTATTTTAAGAATATGGATTTTAGGAATATAATTTTGAAAAAAAATGAATAATAATAGTTTCTTTATCATTTATTTGGAATATGACAAAGAACTTGCTGGATTCTCATTTTATTATTTAATTCAAATAATTACGAAATAAAATGCGTAAATATATATTTTATTATTTTCATAATACCAATATTTTTATAATTTTAAAGGTATGTACAATATATTTACAACTCTACAATTCATTTAGATTTATTAAGATAAATTAATAATTAATATGATATATAAAGACAAACACAAACTATCATCAATGATAATAATAACAATAAAGAATTAAGGATTTATTATTACAATTCATTCATTATTTTATTATTATTATTATTATTATTATTATTATTATTATTATATTTTATTTGTTAT
Organism: Perilla frutescens; assembly: GCA_026008535.1. Taxonomy (NCBI): domain Eukaryota; kingdom Viridiplantae; phylum Streptophyta; class Magnoliopsida; order Lamiales; family Lamiaceae; genus Perilla; species Perilla frutescens. The sequence continues at coordinate 68,664,161 of BRKX01000005.1, forward strand.
ATGTGAAAAATCTAAGTGTGTGTGAATTTTATAACACCATTAACTATTTAATACAAAAGAAAATTTACATGGTCCAACTTTTAATATAGAGGTACTATTTGAGTTAAATAATCAAGGAAGAGACAATAAGCTTTCACGTAATAGTCGAGATGACTATTTACATCTTTTTCCTTTTATTTTTAAGGAAAAACCAACATATCTTGTGGTATGGTATTGCTAAATTATATATATTTTGTGTAATACCCTATAAATTAATGTGTGGCCGCGACATTGTGACACTAACAACACAAAAAAAAAAATAAAAAAAAAAATCGTGAAAATAATTAAAAAATGAACTTCAATAATAAATAAGTAGTGTTTAGCCGGAGTGATGCACGAGGACTATTTTACACATTCGTTAAAGATAATGATATTGGTATGGTTGAGTTTGCAATGCAAGTAAGACAGAAAAATTCTAGAAACATCCCCATTTCGTTATTTTGTCGTCGTTAAAAAATTGGATGGCAGTCGTTTTGGTTTCTTTGACTAAATTACTTAACTAATGTTTGATATTAACACACACACACACACACACAGATATATATATATATATATATATATATATATATATATAATGTATTGCCTATAGTAAAATGGACTAGCTTGACCCCATTATCATATGCTTTATATTCCCATATGAATATTTTGTCATTCCATGGTGTGCTGATAACCGCGAACCTAATTAGAGTGCCAAAATATAAAATTTCGTTTAATATTTGCACTCCCGTACATCAACCGGGGTATAAAAATCAGATTTCAATAGCTAGTAGTGTCGGATACATCTATAAAATTGAATACCCACGAGTCCACGACACACGACATGGCATGTATACATTCAAAGAAAAAATAAATAAAAAAAATACGAGTGTAACAATATATTAATAGGAATAAGGTCATAATCCATCATCCAACACATTAAATGCAGACTATACTTGATTGAGCAAATTTGAAGCTTAAATAAAGAACACCACCATAATACGAAATAAGCATCTGTCTAATTTGCATGATAATAATAATAACAATAAAACATTCAGAGCTGATCAAAGTTTACATCAAGATTTCAGATAAACATAAGTATAGAAATTTAAACTTGAAAACCCAGCTCAATTTTCAGCAAGCAAGAACAACTATAGGTACCTCAAAGTTTGAAGAAATCCTTAACAAAATCAGAAGAAGTATCCCACAGCTTGCACTTACCCGCCTCCCCTTCAATCGAAACGAGGCTCTCCTTATAAACAAAAACCCAATGTGAGAAATGATCTTGATCTCCCTTCTTAGCTTCAAAGGTCTTTAATTCCTGGGTAGAAACATTAGATTGAGCCAAGAAAGAAGTCATTGTTTCCAATAAAAGCTTGTTGTTCTTCCAGAAACAGAGTGGCCGACTAATGCCTTCAAGAGAGCCAACTCTTGAACTTTTAATCCAGCATCCCTCATTTTTCATTATCCATACATCAATGAATCTACCAACATGTTCAAATTGATCACACATTAGCAAAGCTAACGAATCTCCACATACAGCAAGGTACCCCTGTTTAGATTGCGCATCACAGCCCGTCACTTGTATTTCTCGAAACTTCTCAGTCCCCATATCAAAAGCAAGGATTGCAACATCATTACTAGTGTCACTGAATTCCAAGAGCCAATAATAATCTCCTTTCATGTAGGTGTTACAGAGAGATGTACGTGCAGGGCGCTTTGAATTAATGGAATCAACATCCTCAAGAACCCTCCAAGAATCACTATCTGAGTTGCAAACAGAAGCAACACAGATGTAGTCCTGACCATCCAAATTCACATCAAAGTAGAGAATCAAAACAAGCTTGTAATCTCCAGTTAATGGGTCCAATCCAAATCCGAGCTCATTGTTATAGAAGCTTGTATTTGCTAAAGCATTCCGTTCAACCAAAGGGAGTGGCTTAAACTGTCTCAACGCTGGGTTCAACAAAGCCATGGGACCCCAAGGAAGATGAGTAACCACACAGAAAACACCATTCACGGGACCGAAAAGCTCTGAACATTCATCAGGGAGCTGTAGATGAGAGGGCTCTTCGTATTCTGAAAATGTTTCATCAACATACACGGCATGCTTGTATCTTTCCACATCAAGCATCTCTTGACGATAATATTCCTCTTCTGCAATCCTTTCAGCAATTAAAAAGTGATAATAGTCATCGTCGCATCCTTCCAGATAAGGGGGCTCTTCCTCTTCGGGTTCTGCAACCGGTTCATCAACACCCATGGGCATGTCAGACTCATTTTCTTCCGGATCATGTTTCTTCACAAGCCGAATTAGCAAACGCTCTTGACTTCTCTCAAAATGCTGCTTTACAAAACTCGGGCTTCTAATGAGAGAGCACCAATTCTTGGAAACACACTTGAATCGCGAAAGGGACTTCACAGGCAGCCTCAATAAAATATCTAGCACCAACTCTTGAGGCAGATGACGATTACCGTTTCTTCTTTTGCTTTCCATAGTTTACTGTTACGAAAAATCTGATAAAAATCTATATTTGGACAAGAACATACAAAATCGTTCCTTATTTAACCAAGTGAAAAAATCACACTGTAAAATGGAAAGGGTAAATCCGAGAAGTCGCCATTAACATTTAACAGGTACACCTTTTTCCAGAACAATTAACACAGATCTGATTATCTGAAATGAAATTGCCCAAAATCATTCATACAGATTACTGCAAATCACAAAATTGAATTGCCTTTCAAGTTTCAAATTCACGTAAACTACGTATGCCTACTCAAAAGCCATATCAAACTGTTTCTCTTTTCAAACAGTTATGCAAAATGAGAAGTAAAAGAAGAGAATTGAAACAGTTAAAATCTGAAAACCTGGTTGAAGGATAAATTGCAAACACCAAGATTCTGAAGGAAATAATAGTAAAAATAGTCTGAAATTACAAAGTAAACTCGATGAATCAAGAGGAGTGAGTTAGGCTTACTGGCAACCTGGATCGGAGTCGAATCGAAAGTGATGAAATGCTTCGAACGACGTCGCATTCGGCACTTGGTTTCGCTCTATGGCCGAGATTCGACTTTTATAAACTCCCGCCTCGTTTCACTTTCTTTTTTTTAGGATGAGATTTTGTGGTTTTTCAGTTATTACAAAGCTTCATATCCGCCTCTTTTTCAGGATGATATTTTATATTCATTATTATTAATTTATTACATACTCCATCAATTTCACAAACATTAATGTTTTAAATTTTACAATAAAAATTAAAAATTAAAAAATATGATAAATATATCATCTCTTCCTCCTTAATTTACTCAATATATTTAATGTAGGATATTTTATAGGAATAAAATTGAGAAAGAGAGTATTAAAAAGTGTAAACTATTAAATAATTTACAGTAAAATTAAGAGCCTAAATCATTAATTGTTGAGAGGATGCATCTGAAAGCAAAATCTGATAATCCAAAAGGTTTTACTCAGGACAATATCAATGTCTTTCTGTGTGAAGGAAGAATATGCGTGCCTCAAGACAGGGAGCTGAAAGAAGAAATTTTGAGTGAAACTCACGATACACCCTATACATCACACCTTGGAAGTACCAAGATATGCTAGGATCTGAGACAACACTTCGGGTAGAAGAACATAGAAAGGGAAATGGCATCCTTTGCGGAAAGATGTTTGACTTGTCAGCAAGTTAAAGCCTTATACCAACGACCTTCAATATTATTGCAACCGTTGGAAATACCAGAATGAAAATGAGACCACATCAATATGGACTTGTTGTGGGTTTTTCGAGATTGGTACGAGGAAACCCAATAAGGCCCATTCATCTATCAGATAGATCGGATCAATTCGGATCAATCTGCATTAACCAACGTTGACCCGTAAAAAAACTGATAAAAATAAGTATCAATCCTTACACTAAAAAATATCATTTAAAGTTTAAAAGGTATCACTTGTATCATTAAAAAGTAATTGGTCTACTACTTATCTTATGTGAGTTTATCTAGTTCAAATTGTGACATTTTCCATTTCAATTAATGATTAGAGTTTAGGTTTTTTTAGAGTTCATGATTTTTAGGGTTTTTTTTAGTATTTTTTAGATTTTTTAGGGGTTTTTGTTGTGTGTTTTTATGGTTCATGCTTGTAGAGGCCATTTTCTGTAAAAGGCCCAAAATTATGATTGGAGGCCCAATAAGGGCTGAAGGTCAGTCTATAGATGAATGGGCATCTGAGGTCATGAGGTCGGGAGCATCGAACAGTATCCGAGGATGTAAGGTCAGAAGCTTCGAACTCAAGGATAACGGATGACTTTTTCCCTGTGACCAGACCGGGTCAAAGCCCTACCAGTGATAAGAAGGATTGGGTCAAACCCCTATAAAAGATAGAGTCGCTCCAGAAAAATCGGAAGGAAGTTGAGAGGTTCTAAATAATCAAAGAGGCGAACCCTAGGGAGATACTTTGGAACTCATGAGGAAAACGCTTAAGCTTAGCTCACGGTAATTTAACCGAACTCATATTGAAAAAGGATTCCACTAATATGAACGATACCTCATTATTCTCATTAATTTATCCATTATTTATCGATTCTTGGGTTGAATTCTAACTTGAGCGTCAGAGACCAATCGATCGTCAACTCTCAGACAATCCTTCGGCTTCACATTGTTTCTTATTTTATAGATCGTCGGAGCCCGGATTCCGATTTTGTTAATTACAGAATTCGAGTTCTACAATATTTTTTTAGGTTTATTAATCTCAATTAAGGGTTATATTTATTTTAAAAAATATTAAATTCATTCACTTTTATTTTAAGGTTCACTGATTCCATTTAGGGTATATATTTATTTCAAAATTATTATTTTTTCAATTACCATTTATACTTATTTCGAAAAAATTAAATTAATTGTCGAGCACAATGCACGAATCCATGTGTTAGTCTCCGGCGAGTGCATTGCGCGAGTCGCCGAATTTCAAAATAAAAATCATTCACTTTAATTTTAGGGTTCATTAATCAATTTTAGGGTATATATTTATATTTATTTCAAAAAAAATTAAATTAATTCATTTCAATTTTAGGTTTTTCTAATCATATTCTAGGGTATACAATGTGGGGGGTTAATTGAAAAAAATAAATTAAAAAATCGGAAAAAATAAAAAAATAATAAAAACCCAAAAATAATTTCTGGCGCATGTACCCCACGCGCCGCGTGTCGAGCCTACAATTGTTGACTTTTTTTTTATTAAAATTTGTTATTGGGCCTCTGATGGGCCCAGACCTATATACCTTATGCACAAGAGAGTGCCTCTTATTTCACATATTGTATGCTCCCTTCATTTTATTTTATTTGTTGTTTTAGGAGTTTTTGATGCGTATTTATATCACATATTGTATATAGTATTCATACGATTCCTTCAAAACCAGATAAAAAAATAAAATATTTTCTCGAAAATATATATACTAATGTACCGAATTTTGACCTTTTTCTAAAAATCATGAACTTACAAAAATGCCAGAAAATACATATACATTCTTTTTTTTTTTTTTTCAAAAATGTCATTAGATCAATTTTTTGGCACCAAATTATTAACATGCATGTCGGAATCCTACGTGTTAGGTGAGTTGGAAAATATTTTTTCCATGTCATTTTTTGTTTTTTTTTTAAAAAATAAAAATCGTAGATAAATCAATGAGTTTTTTTTTTTTTTTTTTAATCTTCGGCTTCAATTTCTTGCTCCATAAATAAATCTCACATGTCTTCCTCGTTTATTGTCGGTTGTTGTGTTTGTTTTTCAAATTATTGCAAATTGAGTCTATTTAGCAAAAAATTGAATGATTGAATTTTAATTTTAACGTTTTAAAAATTGTGTTTAAATTGCAAATTGTGTCAAAGTCACCTCCACCCCTCACAAAAGTAAATAACACTATCCAACAAAATTGAAAAGATTTTGTGGAATGACACTGGCGCCCCTCACGCTACTATAATCATCCACAAGATGATCTAAATGCATATATATATATATATATATATTTCTGAAAAGATGAAGTCTTTGTGTGAGACTCTTTGATCAAAATTCATACGAGAGACTAAAATTCAAATCCAAACACAGTAAAACACCAAGGTAATAATACATCTGTTAATATAATATGCCATATCATTTCAAAAGAAATACATATGTTCTCCCAATACAAAACTTACAAACGAGAACTACTTGAGTTACAGAAAATTGAAAAAATATACAGAGACCTGCCCATGACCATAAATCTTACAATTTTCCAAATCAAATTTTGACATAAAACATTTAAAGGAGCTGAGCTGCTGGTCTTATCATTCGATTTCAAAATTTGAAGAAATCTTTGACAGAATCAGAAGAAGTATCCCACAGCTTGCAACTGGCACCGTTGCCTTTTAACGAAACGAGGCTCTCTTTGTAAGAGAAAACCCAGTATATGAAGAATCCATTCTCTTTCCGTCGAGCTTCAACAGTCCTCAATCTCTTGGTAGAGACATTATACAGAGTCAAGACTGAGGTCCCTGTTTCTAACAAGAGCTCATTCGTCTTCCAGAAACCTAGTGGCCATCGGATGTCTGAAAACGGGCCAACAATCGAACTTCTAGTCCAGCAACCTTCCTTTCCCATCACCCATATGTCAACACATTTATCAATCTTATCTAAATCACATGATAGCAAAGCTATTGAATCACCATACACAGTAAGGTCACCTTCTTTCGATTTAATACAATCTGGAACTTTTATTTCTCGAAACTTCTCACTAGTCATGTCAAATGCAAGGATGGCAACATCAGAATCATTAAACTCCATGAGCCAATAATAGAATCCATTCAAGTACGTGTTACACAGAGACCTATATGCACAATGACTCGAATTAACCAAATCCACATCCTCAAAATGTCTCCAAGAATCAGTACCTGAGCTGTAAACAGAGACGAGAGAAGGGTAGTGCGGTGCATCAGTTTCTTCGTTCCAGTAGTATTGCAGGGAAACAAGCTTATAATCTCCACTCAGCACGTCCAATCCAAACCCGAGCAAATTGTCATAGGAAGATAAATGTGGCTCAACATTAGGATGAAGCGAGGGGAGTGGCTTAAACTGCTTCATGGCCGGGTTCAACAAAGCCAAGCGCCCTGTGATGTTAACCACACAGAAAATGCCATTCAAGGGCCCCATAAGAGCTGCAACTGTATCGGGCATCTGTAAATGAGCCGGCTCTTCATATGCAGAGCACATTTCATCTACATACAATGCAAATGCATATCGCTCCTCATTAGGTATGTAATGCCGAATGAGTAAGCGCTCTTGATTGTTCTCACGGCCAAAATGCTGGTTTGCGAAACTCGGGCTCCCAATGAGAGAGCACCAGTTCTTGCAAACACACTTGAATTGCAACAGACTCTTCACAGGCAAGCGCAGCAAAATCTCCTGAATAATGTCTGCTGGTAGATCACCATTTCTGGGGTTTTCCATATAAGCCCTTAGCTGTTACAAATTGAATTCTGCAAAGAATTAAGCTTTTATGGGAACAGAAGCAAGGAAAGAAACAAGTAAAAGATGCTTCCTCTACATCCACATAAGATCAAGATTGCAGAGGAAAAACCCCCGGATCTGGAATAAGAATGATTAGAAAATCGCCAACCCTAATTTTCAAATTGGGGCAATTACAAGAAAGCATGCGCACAGGCAAATACACATCAAAAATAAAATTTCGCGATAATCCAAACCAATTCCAGCAAGCTTCCCTTTTCATAACAATAATGGAAACAACACAAAAAAAGCAAAAAAAAAAAAATGTAACAATATCGAAGAGAAAAAAAAAAGATTCTTGAAAGAGACCCACAAACCAAAATAAAACATAAAATCTAACAAATGTTCAGAAATGAGAAAATCTAGCCAAATCGGAGGAGAGAGAGGGAGAGAGAGATGAACCTTAGCAATAGTCAAAATGAGCAGTCTACGGTGAATCGCCAGTTTAAACAAAACGACGTCGTGGCGGTCCCTAATCCGTTGAGAAAGAAAACTATAGCACGGAGAGGTGTCCTTGTAATTTCGTTATTTTCCCGAGCACCCTTTTATATTAATATATTTTTATACAAAAGTATTGCCGTAGATATAATAATGACATAGAACTTGAAAATATATTTGGCTTTTATTGTTATTTTTAAATTAGATTTTTATATTTCTATTTATGAATATTGAACTTTTGTATTTCCATTCTGTTTCGTTGAACCTTGAAAACTTAAATATGCATCATCAAACTTATGTATGTATCATCATCATTATTATTTTCTTGTATTAATTAAATATTCATTTTCAAAACACAAGCCTTGTAAGATTTAGATATTGGTGTTTGGCTGAGATAAGATGAAATAGATGTTGATTTATATATTTTATCTATGAGATATATAGTGTGCAGATATTTGCGAACCAGTTTGCGTAAATAATCATCGATCATTAATTAAGTATTATAATTCACTTACTCGTAATATGTTGTTAGTACACATATTACAGCATTTTATAACGTTTCATAATTTTATTTTGTTATATAATATCATATTATATCTGACAAAATTAATAATTTAAATATACATATATATGTGATTAATATAAAATATATTGGAGGATGAAGGTGGTGATCTGGGAATTGCATGAACTACAAGGCTAAGCGGTAAATTAATACATCCAATATCTAATAAATTAACAGTAAAATGAAAGCACCAAAAATCCAGATGAAATCATCGGCTACACTTTGTACAACACGTAGTGCTACACAATTAATTTTTTTAATTTTTCTTTTCATTCAATTTCAATTTATTGTGTTTTAGTTTAATTTTACACTTATTATTTATGGTTCATCCTACCCAATTAGGGTACGCATATAATTATTTTGTCAATATTAAATTTTATTTTCTAATTAATAATTGATTATTTCGTAAAAAAATAATTAATATCCTGATTGGATAGGATGGGCCCTAAATAATAAGTGTAAAATTAAAGTAGAGCACAATAAATTGAAATTTAATGGAAAAATAGAAGAAAAAATAATAAATTTAATTATTTAGGACCAAAGTATGGCGGATGATTTCATCCGCAAAAAACCTAGTAAAATAAAAGTAGCAAAAACATAAACTTCAACATGCATAATTAAGAGTAGCACTATCTACGAACTAAATCACCCTATAAATTAGGCCACAATTAAACTGGAGCACAGTAGGAATCGGACGAGATCCTCTATTGCACCCGATGTCGATTAATTAGTCTTGAACAGAATCATCATGTTTCAATTCCCCCTTATCATGTTTCAATTCCCCCTTAATCGAAACAAGACTCTCCTTGTAAGAGAAAACGCCATACACAAAGCAAGGATCCAATTTTGATCCAACTAATTTTCTGAGTTTGTGTGTGGAGACATGACACATAATTAGGGCTGAAGTTGGTGTTTGAAACAACACCTCATTCTTCTTCCACACAAAAAGCGGCCATCTCATGATCTGATCATGAACGCAGAAAGTCTTACTCCACAATCCATCTCTTCCCATCACCCACAAACCAAAACCAACACCAACATTCAATCCCTCACACGACATAATAGCTTTGGAATCACCCCATGCACCAACAATTTCAAGCTCCCTTTCTGTAAATCTGAGGCAATTTGGAAGTTGCAGCGTTTCTTCAAACTTGTCACGCCTCATGTCGAAGCCAAGGATTGCAAAACCGCCGTCATCAACCAACTCCACAAGCCAATAATAAACCCCCTTCAAGAATGTGTTGCTCTTCGAGTTATGCGCATATTTCACTGAATAATTACCCTCAATTGTTTTCCAAGAATCACTGCGTAAGCTGTAGACACAAGCAAACTTTGAAGATATTCGTTGAAAAGCAACGACCTTGTAGTTATGATTATCTCCACTAAATCCGAATCCAAATGCAAGCAAGCAGGGTCGAAGAGTGGGATGATGATCATGCAGAGGGAGTGGAGGGAGTGGCCTAATCTCTCTCATGGCAGGGTTCGACAAAACCACGCGTCCGAGTCGACTCACCGAGCAGAATAGGCCGTTTGCCGGCCCCAGAAGAGCTAAAACACTACGGCTGTGATGAGGCATCGACATCAACCGAGGTAGATGATTGGCCGGAGATAATTCGTTGCCGCCATCATCAGCGTACATGGCGAATGTGTAGCTTCTCTTACTGGGTTTACGAAGCTGAAGAAGTAGGCATTCTTGATTATGATTGCTCGAGTGCCCTAAATGGCGGTTGATGAAATATTGGCTTCCGATGAGAGCGCACCAATTCTTGCAAACGGCCTTCAATCGGATTAGGGTTTTTACAGGCAACCTCAATAAAATCTCTTCCATAATCTCTGTCGGAGGAACAACATCGATTTGGACCGCTTTTTTACAGCTTCTTTTCATATTCAAAATCCAACTTTTAAACGATTGTGCTAAATTCCAACAATCGGAACATGCACAGAGCATATATATATCGTATATAACTAACAGAAAATATACATATATAATATATTGTATTTTAATTGTCTCCTCTATTCTACTTTCGTTTCGATTTTTCGACACGTTCCAAAGCTTTTTAATTACAATATAATAGAGTTAATTTGATGAAATGTTAAAAAAGGTTTTTTTTTTAATAGGAGAAGGTAGTTAAGTAGGGAATGAATTCTATTATTATGCAGTTCCCTTATACTACAAGGTAATCGATAATATATATATATTATTTTATCTCTTATGAATATGCGTGATTATATACTTATAAACCTTAATTATCAGATTACTCAAGACTCAAGTGTATTAAGGAGAAAGCCTAAACGGGCCAACTCATATTTATTAATTAATTTGGCCCGCAGGCAGACAGGGTAATCCAGAATACTCTTGTTTTTTTGTTTTTTCACAAAAGATTTTATTATATTCACAAATTGTTACGTTATATAATTATCTGAATCTCCACATATTTAATATTTTAATGTATCATGATATTAATTTTAAATTACTTCTTCCTTCCCAGGGATGTCAATTTGGCTGAATAGAATATATAGTTCGACACTGCAAAAGGGTTGATCAAATCGAATAGCGCGACAATGCGAAAGGGATGTCCCCATTGTCATGCTAATTAATCTTTCAGTTTTAATTGAAGAACTTGAAATTGTTGAAACTGAAATATTTTATTTAGTTAATTAATTGATAGTAAACTATGTTATATAATTTAGTATATATTAATTTATTAAAATTAGAAATTTAGGGGTTCATCAATGGCCATACATGCTTGTGGTCATTTTTTTTAATCTATCACGATGGGAAGCTGAGAAAATACAAAGTTATACGTTGCATTCAACATATATTATTAATTCGAATATTGTAGCTAGGATGCTTCCAATGGCAGCACTTGTGAGACTGGAAGTTCAACTGATTTTTCTTCATGCTAACCAGCAAATTAATTATGCTTGGTACAATTATATTAGCATCATATATATATCTTCAAATTATGTGCATTAATTAATTAATCAAACCGTGATCAGAATCCTCTAAAACACATGAAAAACCGTGATCAGAAATTTGTACACTGTTTCAAAGTGAATTGAATAATATGAATTAAGAAAGTTATTACAAAGAAAAAGAAAAATCTTAAAATTAAATTACTTGATGGAAAATAAAGACAAATAAAAACATAACGACACTAGCATGAAGTAAGACCTTAATTCCTAGATTTTGATGCATCAAGACAAGATGGCAACCAAAATAAACTAGGCTCCAACCTAGTTAAATTAATTAATAAACTATATATAATTAAAATTAACCGTCACTCCACCAACGAGACCACCAAAAATCATGAAAGCACGCGCAGTCCTTTGATCGAAACAAGACTCTCCTTGTAAGAGAAAGCAGAATGCACATGAACACGACTGTAGTACTTATGATGCTTGAATGGAGCTTTAATAATCCTAAAATTATGTGTGGAGACATCACGCAGAATTAGGACTGAATCTTTGAAGGTGTCAAACAACACCTCATTCTTCCGCATGCAAATCGGATTTATAGATTTATATTGGTTATAACTTATAACCTATAGGGGTGATCCTGAAATATTTAATCCACGAACCTTGTTCTTCCCCCATCACCCACAAGTCAACCCATTCATCATACTCATCCCACATCAGAGCTATGGAATCACCATTTGCAACCATCTTAACTTGTGATGCAAGCATATGACTTTCAGTTTGAGCAAAGTCAGGATCATCAATTATTAGACGTTGAAGGCCAGGCGGGACTTGTATTTCTCGAAACCTCTCCGTCCTCATGTCGAAGGCCAGGATGCTAAAACTGCCGCCGTCGTCGAACGGCAGCACCAACCAATAATAAACTCCGTTCAAGAAAGTTTCGCTCTCCGACCAACTCGAACGCTTCATTGAATCCACCCACTCCACACCCTCCTTAAATTTCCAAGAATCGCTACTTGAGTTGTAAACACAAACAAAATTTTTGCAGTCGTCGTTGAATAGATCTCGATAGAAAGCAACGATCTTGCAATCTCCGGTAAAAGGGTCTAGTCCGAATGCCATGGGAGGGGAGGGAGGGGAGGGACTGCCTTAATCTCTCTCATGGCAGGGTTCAACATAATTATTTCTCCACGTGAATTGATTTCGCAGAATAAGCCATTTGCAGGCCCCATAAAATGTATAACTCTATCTAAATAAGAAAACAAAAGAGCCTCTTCAGAGCGGGACGACGAAGGTAGGTTTCCCCTCACGTCGATTTCGAAAAGATTATAAAATAGGCGATCTTCATTGCTCTCGTGGCGGTAATGGCGGTCGGTGAAACTCCGGCTTTCGATGAGATCGCGCCATTGCTTGCAAACGCACTTGAATCGCGACAGCGTCTTCACCGGCAGCATCAACAGAATCTCCTCACAGATATCTGCCGGAAGACCATCGATATTGTTGTGTTGCTCCATGAGAGAGAGAGAGGAATTTAAACTCTAGTCCTAAACGATTGCACATTGATTAATATATATAGTTGAGAATTATGTTAAAGAGTAAGATAAGGTAGTTTTTTTATAGGAGAAGGTAGTTAAGTAGAGAAAGAACTATATTCCTTTTATTTTGTTTCATTTTTTTTTATTTGAAATTACCTAATACTGCAAGGTAATCGATAAACTATATTTTATTTATTTTATATCTTGACGTAAGTAGAATCGTATTATGAATCGGCTGATTTGATTAGATAAAGCTTATCAAAATGCTTTCAAAAAAAAAAAAAACCAATTCCTCCAAAAAGGAAAAAATATATATTGTATTATGTACATATATATATATATTATCAATTTTCTTAAGAGTTAAATCAAAGAATGAAATATAAGTTATTGTTATAATATTGTTTACATACATATATTTAAGAAGTTTTTAGTCATGGCGACCTGTTATATACATAACTGTTTCACGAGTCACAAGTTGTGCTGATTTGAAAGTTTTTATTTATAAAGATAATGATAGTGTGTAACAAATGCTACTATAAACATTATATATAAATAAGTGTTGCATAATTTATAATATAATATTTTGATTGTAGTAGTTTATTAATTATTCATAGAATTTTTTGAAATGTATTATTTTATAATATATTGTCTGATACATAAAAAAAAAAGATAATTTGACAAATAAAAAATAATATTAACTTATATATTAACTAAAATATTAATTATCTATAAAATACAAATATATAACACTTCTATTAAAAATCTCGTGCAATGGCAGAAATCTAGTACTCTCCCCGTTTCATTTTGTTTGTTGTTTTAGATTTTTCTTTTTTGTCAAAATATTTGTTATTTTATATATTTTGACATCAACTCTCTCAAATTTAACCTTACAAATATATGAAGAGAGAAAAAAAAATTCAACTTTTTAGAAAAATATATATAAGTGAATATGATTTTATGTAATATAAAAGGGAAAAATATATTAATTTAAAAAATTAATTATTAATTATAGATTAAAATTTTAAAATAACAAGATAAAACGAAAAAACATGCATTTAGATATTGCCTGTGAAAAGTCGAAAAAGATGGTGGAGTGAAAGAAAGTGATGACATGCTATGTGATTTCAATTTTTAAACAATATTCTATAATTTATGACGTACGTCTCACCAGATTTGTTGGAACATTGTGAATTGTAATATCTTTTATTTCATGCCATGGTCCTAACTATTTTATTGTTTTAGGTATATATTATAGCATTACTTAATCTATGGAATATAATATAGTAGATAAACGTTTTTAAATTTTATTTTCTATTTTAAATTTATATTTTTGACTAATAGGCTTACCCAACCCATAACCCCAGATGGATTGGAAGTTGGAACGGTTTCGTATTTAAAAGGCCAGCCTAATTCAGAGCAGATCCTCCGTTACCAATCTTATACTCTCTTCGTCCCATTTTGATAGGTTGATTGGGGGTTTTTTACGAGAATTAAGAAAAATATTGAGAAAGATAATTAATTAAGAAATTTCCTAATATGCCCCTATTTACTTCTTTGATATTAAATTAATGCCTAATGTAAACATCTTAAATAGGGGTATATATTAACAAATTAGCTAAATATATATAGAAACATGCCTATATATTAGGACATACCAAAAAGAAAAATAAGCCTATCAAAATGAGGCGGGGGAGTAATATTTGGTGTTTCATACAATGAAGACTTAGGGAGGCTGGTGGGGGCAGCCGCCCCCCTCAAATTTTGTAAAAAAACAAACAAACTAGTATATATATATAATTATTATATGAATATAATATTTTTGACCCCCATGGTATTAATATTTTTGGACATTAGACTTATTAATATCTAAGTATGTCCCATATGAACTTTAAATTGATGTAATGAGAGGCCCAAAATAGAATAATGATAAATAAATAATTTTATTTAAAAATTTAAAAGTATTTTCATTTTGTTGACTTGTGTAAGTTCATTTTATTGTTATCTTTCCCCCTCTTTATTCTTATTAATATTTTAAGTTTGTTTCATTATATATTTGAGATATATTTTTATATTTATATATGGATTTGAGAATGAATGTTTCATGACTTTAATGTTATGATTTTATCTATATTTAATGATTTCACAATTTACCTATAATATAATAGTGTGGCATTATGCTCAATTTATGCATTTAAGTTTTTTTTTTTTATCAATTCTTGTTGGAATTTGGCAATAAGTTTAAGTTAGAGTTTTACATTCACCAATGTAGATTGAGAAAGAAATTGTCAAGACTTTTGATGCCGACTCAATCATAGATGAATTTAAAATTATGAAAAAACATCAAGTACAACTTATGATGCCAATATTTTAAATAATTATAGCTTTATTTTAATTGAGATAAGCAGTTGCGCGTGTGTGTGTGTGTGTATGTGTGTATGTGTGTGTGCGCGCGCTGCTTTTCACCCCCCAAGTTAGAATTCATGCCTCTGTCCCTTGTTTCATAACTAATTTTTTTATTTTTTTAATATACCCTAATTGAGGATGAATGAACCCTAAATGAAAAATTGTCCCGGTAGGGATGACCTAGTGGTGAAGTGAGGTTTCTTGAAGACCAAAGGTCACGGGTTCGAATCTCCTCAATACCACAGGTCGGGTGTGTGAGTAAAAAAAAAACAATGCTAAATAAAAAAAAATTAAATTATAATAAATTAATTTTTTTTTAAGTGAAGACTTGGAATAGGAAATGGCACACGAAATGTAATAGGTGATTCGGTTTGAGCCTCATCCTGCCCAATGGCAAGTTTTGGTAGACTTGTACCTGATAAACTCATCTGCTACATTCTGTGCAACACATTATGCTACACATTTAAAAATATTGATTTTTATTATATTTTTTCTTCGATTTCACTTGATTATGCTTTAGTTTAATTTATACCTGTTAATTATGGTTTCACTTTTTCCAAGTAGGGTATATAATTTTTTTTCATATTTAATTTCATTTTTAATTAATAATTATTTTCTAAAAAAATAATTATATACTCTAATTGGGAAAAATGAACTCTAGCTAATTAACAAGTGTAAAATTAAATTAAAGCATAATCAATTGAAATTGAAGAAAAAAATAGACTAAAAATTAATATTTTTAAATGTATAGCAGAGTATTGCATAGAATATAACAATGAATTTTATCCGGACTTGTACAACAAAAAATAATTATGTCTTCTTAAAAACAAGATCAATTGAATAGTTTTGCATTATCAAATACATGATTGAAATATATATTCATATTGCCCTAGCCATAATAATTCTTGGAAAATAGAACCTAAATGACATCTAAAACTATTAAATTCATGATAAATTGAGGTTCTGCACTAATTTAGAGTTTGTTTTGGATTTGTTTTGTTGATTTACTATGTGAATTAGTTCAAGTTTATTCCCGATTTCACTTGTTTAGACGAGATGGGTGTTTGGTTCTATTTTATAGGAAATTGGATCAAAACCATTAGAAGTTGGTGAAATCAAGTTCCAAGACTTGAGGGTTCGGGTAGAGGCTCAATCAGAACGAGAAAATACCAGGAAACCGCATCCCAGGAGTGCAGGCAGTGAGCATGGACCGTGCTTGACATTGCACGGCCCGTGCTAAATTGAAAAATCGAGGTAGAAGGTTGTAGAAGGACTGCATGGTCTGTGCTAAGCTAGCACAGCCCGTGCTAGCTTGCATCGCACAAATTGTGCTATTTTCTCGATCTTTTCCACGAATTTTCCTTTTGGCCCTGTTCATTTTCATTTCGGGCTTGGACCACCTCCTAACTATTTAAGGGCTCTTTTGCACGAAAAATCGACAAGTTTTACCCTATAGAGATAGCAGAGAACACCGTTGAGAAGACAGAGAAGAGACCACAAGGAGATTGAAGAAGCATATCGTTTTATTTTATATTTTATTCATTCGGGATTATTATGTTGACTATTTGGTTGTATTTATTGTCTTTGGGTTGTGAACACGATATGAGTAGCTAAATTTCTAGAGATCTTAGGGTTGTTCAATGTTGATGGATTTTATGATTTGAAGTCATTTATTGTTTATTTCTATTTATTGTTTGTGCATTATTGGTTATTATTGTCTTGTGTGAATGAATTGTCTAGAATTGAGAATCTAATTAATCTACTTTCATAACTTACTCGAGAGAGAGGCTGATATTAATTGAGTGATTCTCCTACAAGATTTAGAATTAAATTTGTTGAATAAATTGTCTAGAATTGAGGAATCCATTTAATTTCAATACCCTAGGATTCGTCTTTTATCTGTTTATCCCGTTTTCTTTGCTAGATCTATTTATTTATTTTACAGTATTTAGTTAATTAAAACAGTTCTCTATATAAAGTTTGGCGATAAAATTGGATACTTAGTCGAGTTACATAACCAGTCTCTATTGATACGACATTGTTCACCATAGTTTTGCTACATTTACCTCGTACACTTGTGAGTCAAAATTTTTAGTAAAATAAAATATCGAACAATTCATAAATTATAATAATGGGTAAATTTCACTTTTGGTCTATTATAATAGGGTTAAGACACTTTTAGTCCCAAAAGTTACTATTTTGGTCTCAAATGATATTTTTTGACAATTTTAGTTCTATAAGATATTTTTCTGACAATTTTAGTTCATAGAATATATTTCTGACAATTTTAGTCCCAAACTAATAATTTTGGTGAATCTGAGATATGTCTCATGCATATGAAAACAAACAACCAACATGTGTTCCAAAATCCGAGACATCGTGTCATTCTATCTAAAATTAATTTATGTTGTCTTGTGTATCAAAGATCTCACTTAGTTTGGGACTATCATTATCGGTAAAATATCATGAGACTAAAATTGTAGAAAAAATATCTTATGGGACCAAAATTGTCGAAAAAATATCATTTGGGACCAAAAAGGTAACTTTTGGAACTAAAAGTGTTTAGATTTGATTCTAATGGGATCAAAAGTGAAATTTACTCTTATAATAATATATTAAAATGGGCTTGGTAGATAATTAAATATATTTTTAGGATTTTTTTATCGTATTTGAAATTTCCACGAGTGATAAATATAGTAAAAATGAAGCAATATTTTTCGAAGAAAAAAATAGTGCGAAGTGTAAAATTAAATTAATTAATAAAAACACAATAAATTGAAATCATAGAAAAAATTAAAAAAATCAAGTGTACAATAGATGCTTTAGTATATATATGTCACGAAGGGAAGCCGAGAAAATACAAAGTACGTAGCATTATTATTAATAATTGGTTTCCAATAGGATGCTTCCAATGGCAGCAGCACTTGTGAGACTGGAATTAAGTTCAACTGATTTCTTCATGCAAACCAGCAAATTAATTATGCTTAATTGGTACAATTAATCATATATCTTAAAATTATGTGCAGGTTAATTAATTAATTAATCAAACCGTGATCAGAAATTTGTATACTGTTTCAATGTGATTAATACGAAAGATATATCAAGAAATAAAGACAAATATATAAAAACATAACGACAGTAGCATGAAGTAAGACAATTGCTGACCTAAATATATATTAAACTAGTCCTTTGATCGAAACAAGACTCTCCTTGTAAGAGAAAGCGGAATGCGCATACTCGAATGGAGCTTTAACAATCCTAACATTCTGTGTGGAGACATGGCGCAGAATTAGGTCTGCATTTGCCAAGTTGCCCAACAACGCCTCATTCTTCCACATGCAAATCGGAATTAAACTCTAGGCCCAACCCTGAATTTTTTAGTCCACGAACCTTCTTCCCCCATCACCCACAAATCAATCAGACAACAGACCTATCGAATCATCATATGTAACCAACTTAACTCCCAATGCAAGCATGTCACTTTCAAACTGTATATATTAAGTCTAAATCAAAACATTTTAGACGTTTAACGCCACGCGGGACTTGTAAGGCGAGGATGGCGAAACTGCCACCGCCCTCGAACGGCTGCACCAACCAATAATAAACTCCGTTCAAGAAAGTCTTGCTCTTGGACCAACTCGAACGCTTCATTGAATCCACCCACTCCACATCCTCCTTAAATCTCCAAGAATCGCTACTTGACTTGTTAACACAAACAAAATTTTTGTAGTCGTCGTTGAATAGATCTCGATAAAAAGCAACGATCTTGCAATCTCCGGTAAAAGGGTCGATTTAGTCCGAATCCAAATGTGAGACTACGTAGTTGAAGACCGGTTGGATCATGCCATGAGAGAGGAGGGAGGGGAGGGACTGCCTTAATCTCTCTCATGGCAGGGTTCGATATAATTATTTGTCCACGTGAATTGATCTCGCAGAATAAGCCATTTGCAGGCCCCATGAAATGTATAACGCTATCTAAATAATCTAAATAAGAAAACAAAAGAGCCTCTTCAGAGCGGGACGAAGAAGATAGGTTTCCCCTCACGTCGATTTCGAAAAGATTGAAAAATAGGCGATCTTGATTGCTCTCGTGGTGGTAATGGCGGTCGATGAAACTCCGGCTTTCGATGAGATCGCGCCATTGCTTGCAAACGCACTTGAATCGCAACAGCGTCTTCACCGGCAGCATCAACAGAATCTTCTCACAGATTTCTGCCGGAGGACCATCTATATTGTTGTGGTGCTCCATGAGAGAGAAGAGATTGAGAGAGAGAGAGAGAGAGAGAGAGAGAGAGAGAGAGAGAGAGAGGAATTTAGACTACTAAATGATTGCACATTGATTAATATATATATAGTTGAGAATTATGTTAAAGAGCAAGAGAAGGTAGTTAAGTAGAGAAAGAACTCTATTCTTTTTATTTTATTTTATTTTATTATTTGAAGTTACCTCATACTACAAGGTAATCGATAAACTAGATTTTATTTATTTTATCTTGACGTATGTAGAATCGTATTAGAATCAGCTGCTTTGATTAGAGAAACCTTATCAAAATGCATTAAAAAAAAAAGGATAAACCCTATCAATTCCTCCAAAAAGAAAATTATTGTATTATGTGTGTATTAATTAGCATTTGAAATCGTCTATTGCACATTTCGCGTTGCATTTCGTATTGCACACTCGATTTTCTTAGTTTTTTTTCAATTTTTTTTCTCAAATTTCAATTTTTAATGTTTTAGTTTAATTTTACACTTATTATTGAGGGTTCATCCTACCCAATTAGGGTTATATATATATTTTTAGTCTTTAATTTTTCAAATAATCAATTAATAATTCAAAATTTTAAATTAAATAATAAAAAATTACAATGCATCCTAATTGGGTTTGATGAATTCTAAATAATAAGTGTAAAATTAAACTAAAGCATAAGAAATTGAAATTGAGGAAAAAAATTGAAAAAAAACTAAGAAAATCGAGTGTGCAATATGGAATACAACACAAAATGTGCAATAGAAGATTTCAACTGGTGTATTAGGCATTACTTAATCTTTTTCTAGATTTATTTTCCTATTTTACTTTGTTATTTGCAGACTGGTTGGCCCTACCAACCGACGACCCTCACGTGGGACCATGAGATTATGCATTAGGTTTTAGGGTATATAATTATTATTTAGTATTTAATTTTTAATTAATAAATGATTATGGTTAATTATTTTAAAATTTAATTTTACAATTCTTTAATTTTTGTTTTTTTGATAAATATTGACTATGATTATTTATGTTATAACTAATTTTTATTTTATAATAAATATTATTATTAAAATCATAAATTTGATAGTGAAATACGAACTGAATTCCGATAGGAAATTTGAACCAACCACAACCCTAGCCTATCGGGTCCACTTTAGATTTTTTGTTGCACTTTTAAATTACAATATTTTTTGTATTTTTTTCTTCAATTTTATTTTTTTGCGAGTTAGTTTAACTTTAGGGTTTAATTGCCAAAAAAATTCACCACCTCTAAACAATTTTACAATATAATTTACTCATGACTTTTAAAACGTTGCAATAATATAATAGCCCAACTTTTTTATTTGTAACAAATTTGACACTTCTAACTTTTTTCTGACGATCAAAATTATGATGTGGGAATAAATTTTTCTACGTGAACATATTAATTTAGTTTAGGGGAGTTGAAAATGAGGATTTTTATTGTGCAATGCTAGTTTTTCAATCTTCGAAATTTTATTAAAAGGTCTATTTCGCTACAAATCAAAGGATTGGATGACCAGTTAACCTTCAAATTCTCCTATTAATTATGATATGCCTTGCCTTGGAGCCTTCCAATCTTGACTGATAAATTTGAAGAGCCCTGAATGCGTGCTGCACATTTTGACACCTTATTTCGTTGTTATTGTTGTTGTTATTTATTTATTATTTTCCTGAAACACCGCTAGATAGGAGAAGTGAATTAAGTAAAACAATCCTCATCTTAATTATTTATATTCTGTAAAAAAACCTCTATTCATTATTTGAATTGTACGTAAATAATTAAAATAGGGGAAGTATCAAAACAACTATATTTACTATTTAGTGAGGGATAGATAAAACATTTCGATATTGCCTATGAAAAGGTCGAAAAAGATTGTGGAGAGAAAGAAGATGATGTTATGTTTGATATGGTTGATGACTCAAGTATGTGATTTCAATTTTTAAACAATATTCTGTAATTTATGACCTCTTTCAATTTTAGGTTTGTTGGAACATTATGAGCTGCATGTAAATCTATTTTATTTCATGCCATGGTCCTATTTTATTGTTTTATGCATATAATATAGCATTACTTAATCTTTCGAATTAATATAATATATATATAGTATATAAACGTTTTTAAAATTTGTTTTTTTATTTATTTTAAATTCATGGAAAAAATATTATTGCATAATAATTTAAAACATCAGAAACAAAAGATTGGGTTATTATTACGTTTTAAAAATCGTGTTTAAGTTACAAATTCATTCAAAGTTGGTCATTTTTTTATGACAATTATCACATTCATAAATTATAATTCTTCAAAGGGGCTCGGTAGATAATAAAATTTGATTTTAAGATTTTTTTTTATCGTATTTGAAATTTCTACGAGTCATAATGTAGTTAAAAATGCAGCACTATTTTTCGAAGATAAAAATGAGAAGGCAAGCGGCCCTTTTTCCGCAGATAATACGTGTGAAATTGCACATAAATAAACATAAATATATAATAAATGGAGAAGTATTTATCTCATTTACGTTTGCTCGTAACATTCAGTAATTTGAATCTGGAATTTGAGCTGATATGCAAATCAGTGATTCTTGCAGCCAATTCAAAGTCGTAAAAATGTGTGAAAATCCGATGAGAAACTACACTAGCAAATTAAAAGCAAGTTAAAACTGGATGAAACAACTCAAAAAACTAAAAATTCAAAATATAATGCGCAATTCATCGACGAGTGTTTCTGATACAAGGAATAATTGCACGCAAGGCTCTCTGTATTGATACAAATCAAATATTTAGGCATTAAAAATGACACCAATTACCTCTCACGATGCCTTCCTTGATAGATTCTTGAGGCCACATCCAACGCATTTAAGAATGACCGTCTCTGTTGAAGGATCTGGCTTTATGACGAACTTAACGCCAAGGAAATCTCGAATGTTCCTGAGGACTTCTATTCCGTAAGGTGAAAGCTTCCCGACACGAACCTTTGATACATCTTGAGGACACAATGCACACAGAAGAAACAACAAACCCTGAAAGCAGACGAATGTACATTATGGTCAACTGATATTGGCAAATCTTGCTGTTTTAGACCATTTCAGCACTTCCGCAATATGATTTATTCTCTTTCAATTTAAATAGCTTACTACTGAATTATAAGCCTTTTTCCCCAATACTAAGTAATCCAATAGGAATCAGAGCAATTGAGTTTGAAACATTAAGGAAAAGGGTAAGCCTGCTGTAATACAAACCTGATGAGTTGAATCCACCACTCCCCCTTGCTCAATCTCACCAAGCAGGGTTGATGCAATTTTCTCACCGATATCCCCTGGAGGGCTCAGATCTTTCTTCTCATCCTCAGGTTCATCCTCATCATCCCCACGACCATAGGAGACTGCCATATCAGCAGAAATGTAGCAGCCAGATGTGGTCTCTGCAACCAGAGAAATTCCATAACCAGGAGACCTACCAAAAAAAAAAAAAGTTCGACAAGGGTAGATTTTAATTAGCATTATCTTAAAGCACCTCAACAGAACCCTATATACTTGTATTTTGAAGAATGTTTGGGGTTAACATACTTTCCAGCTTGCGGTCCGGCTTTATGGTCAGTATATATGTGAACATCTGGAAGATAATGATTAAAAATGCCACGAGCTGCATGTAGCATTGTATTCTCAAACTGAACAGATACTCTAGTTGAGAAGGTGGTTCCTCTAATCCTCTTCACCATGCCCTCATCAATCCAGGTAATTGCCTGTCCAATGTAAAATGAAATGATATGATGACGAGTTGTTTCAGGCAGGCATTTGTGTGTGTGTGTTGAGGTGGGGGATTATACAATAACATAAAAGCATGACAGTATTTACTTTTAGAGTATCTTGCACAATCGGAACAGACAGAATAACTTCTCCACCACCTAGTGGGGAAACACCCCGGCTCTCGATTTTCAGTTCCAATCCTTCTGAAGGTATGCCAAACTGCTTCAATAAGGGTAAGGTAGTTGATCGAAATGTATCAACAGATGGGTCCTTGGAATCATTTGTAATACCTAAAACAGCAGGAACTCCTTAATTAAGAGTCACACAAATAGAATTGGAGCTCCAGATGTTTGTCAAATAGAATCAAGTGGAAAACAACATCATTCCGAACTATAAGCAAATAAACGAGCCCATATAAGCTACAGTTGAACCACAGCAAATTAAGCTATGCTGTGTCAGTAAGTTTAATTTTCTTCAACAAATCAATATTTCACTTCATTATAGTTTATTTGAAGTCTAACCAAAACTTTTTTAGGGAAAGAATCATATACTGGATACAATTTACAAATGTTCCAGCATATACAAGATATCCGGGACCTGGGACCAACATATTAGTTAAATCCACAACATGCTTCATTTTCAGTATGCAAACATATGTATAGCCCCATCCAGCGGGTTATAAACTTATAGTTATTAATCTTTTCATGCAATAAACATATCAAGCTCACTGCTTACCAATTCACCATATCATAAGGTGACTTTTCAACAGTATAATGAGCCGAGTTCTCATGATAACAACTACCATTATCTGGATGGAAAAAGTTGCAACGCACATAGAAGAAAGAGCACAGCAAAAAGGCACCAATTTCTTGTTGTCAGGGGTAAAACATGAGATTTCACAAGTCTGATACCTGCATTTGACTTTTTATATCATCTTACACTAGCTGTATGGATTCTTCAATTTCTAAAAAAAACAGAGAGAAAAATATGACACCTCTGGTATCAAATGAGTTTTCTATTTGTACTATGTGTGAGATTATCTATGGAATTGTATATTCAAGTTTATTGTAGTATGTTCAGCTTTATGATGCAACCGATCAAGTTCCTTAACATTATTATCTTCATACAAGGCCAACAAAAACAATTCTTTTCCAACATATTATCTAACAATACAATCAGTTAATAAAGAACACATAAACAGAGAGCAAGAGGAAATACCTTGAAGCCTAATAGTCAGAGGCTTCTTCCCAAACAAACACAAAACAAACAATGGCTCCAAGAAGTAACCAATTGATCGACTCGTGCCGCAATCGTGAACCAAATGCCTCCCACCCATCACAATCCCCGGCAGGTACTTGAGCTTCGTACCTGACTCACAAAATCAAATAACCACAATCACAACTATAATATATCTAAGAAAATTAAAAATAAAAAATCAATTAATCATTAGAAAATTTGCTTTCCCTTTTACCAGTTTCATTGACTTCTACGGCGCAGTCATCGGAAACTTTCTCCAGTAGGCGGAGGAACGACACCTCGTGGGGGCGGAGGCCGGGAAACGTGGACTCCGCACGTATGTCGTTAATGATTATCGGAGTAGACGACAGCGTCGCGAGGAGGAGGCGCAGCCTGAAGTTCTGGCTGCCTTTCAGTCGCGTGTACGAAATTTTTCCCATTTTCCGACAGACTGCTTTGATTTCGAAACGCTTCTGCAGATTCTAGGGTTCTTAATGCGTTTCTCAAATTTGCAAAGCGCGGTGGTTCTCCGGCAGTTCGGAGCTCAGCGCCGCCGTAGGCGATGGGGAAAGAAGGCGAGTGGAAAAGGGTAATGGTGGAAGAAGGGTTTTGGGCTTTCAAGTTTAAACCCTTTGCGCTAAAATAATTAAACCCAGAAAGAAAAAAAATACATAAATTAAAATTAAGGTAAATAATTAAAAATGCTATTTAATAATGTTTTAAATAATATAAAAATAAAAATATATACATTGGACCCACTCTTAACCAATTTTGGGTAAGGGTTGGATTTTTGCTTTTTTTTTTTTAGCAAAAAAAGGTTGGAATATTTTGGGTAGAAAATATATATCCAAATTGGGTAAATTCTAAGGTAGAACATATACAGTGCATCCCTCATTTCTGCATGTGACATGTGTTTCAGGCCCGCATATTTTTGAATATTTACAGTCATTTTTTTGTCCAGAAATAAAATTTCGGATAGCCGATAAAAACTATAGTGACACTTTAATTAACATATTGTAACACTTCGACTACTATTGTGACACTTAATTATTTATTGTAACAGTCCGAAATCGAAATTATTTTATCTATCGGCCAATAAATATTGAAAATAGCCCAAATAGGCTGAAAATAGGAGTTGCATCCCCTCATGTTAGAATTTTACTCCAAATTGGAGTATTTACAGTAGGGTTGGAGTTGTGGTAACTGCCTAACTGGCAACACCTTTGGAGAAAAACAAATAACAAAACACTGTATTAGCCTATTAGGTATCTATTTTCTTGGTTGTAATTTTTTTTTTTTGCTTTAAATCCAACTGGCAATGGAATGTATATTTTTAAAATTTAACAAAAAAAAAACATCGTGAATTATGAGTTATAATTATTAATATGATACGAAACTAACGAGTCAATATTCACACTTATCATACCAGTATCATTATATGGAGTATTTAAATTTATCTTGTTGGTATGTGGTATGGAGTGTTTGATATCATTTTCATTTCAACACGATATGAGCACAAAAATAACCAAGTTAAATCATGTTAGCACAATAATAATTGATTAAATATTTTTGTAATTAATCATTTTTGGAAGCTTTGATACTTTCCTTATTATTATTAAATCGTAACATTATATTTTTTAAGATTTAAATTTATTTAGTAAATATTAATTATTTTCCTTTTTTCACGGCGTTGTCATATCATGTCAACACAAATATTTGGAGTTTGTATCAGGATTTATCATGTCATGTTGGTTATCATATCAACACGATTACATAATTGGACTAACCCTGCCCTATTTGGAATTCATATTTAATGGCCATCGAGAGAGTGGAACATTCCAAACTGGATATTACGATTGACAATGCCAACTGAGAAATAAGGGGGGGATGCCTTAATTGCACAAAATATGAGGGCCAACGCCAACGACAAAGGATAAATGTTCTAACGCATGTTATGTGATTGATATAAATGGAAACTACGAGAGAGTTCAAGCAACCGCCTATATTATTGCTAGAAGTTATCAAAATAAGCCGCCAAAACAACCAGTTTCAAGTACGTCGCAGCACAAACCTCTCCTCAATTCAAAACATTCTTAACAAAGAGAGATCTTTACTCACGGCTTCAGAACCAAAGCCAACCCAAACTTGGCGCTCTTGTCGATAGACTTGGTATCCACCTCAGCTGACACCGTGATGAGGGACTTGGGACGCCATTCGTGCTGGATCAGACCGCTTGCCTTGCCAAAGTTGTTCACTCGTGCCTTTGCGGTGGTCAATGGGTCCAGCGCGTGTTGTGTGCCAACGGTGATTGTGTTCTCGTTGCTAGAGAAGCTATGGGTCACCTCAGCACCAACAGCAGTGTTGGTCAGTGGGCTCACTATGTGGTAATAAGAGGCACTCAGGGTGTCAAACTTGTCGTTCCTGAAGTAAGAAAAAGCATTTTGTTAGCATTAGGGATCCAAACTGTATACTCGGTCTAAATGATTTAAAAGTAGGAAGGTTTTGTAAGAACAAAAAATTCAGCAGAAAAATTAACCACGTACAGTGTCAGAGACGCAATCAGATCAGCATTTGTGAAGCTAGCTCCAATGTTGTACTTGGTAAAAGCTCCTTCCTTAGTGTCAAAAGCCACGTCACTGCCCACAGCAAGGTTGTTGCTGCCGAGAGCAGCAGAAAAGTTCACAATGGGGTTAGCTGTCAACCCAACACTTGAGCTTATCCCAGCATAGTCGTGCAAGTATTGGAGTTCCAACTACAATGGTCAAAGAGAGAAGAAGTTAGACATTACCCCAAACATGCAGTAGACTAAAGAGGCAGAGATCTGCTTACCTTTCCAGACCTTTGATCGGGAACTTTGAAGGACAAGATAGTCTTCAGTCCGGGACAAGGTTCATCAACCGTGATGGTGGTGAAGAGCTGGCAATGTATTTGGATCCATAAATTAGTCAAATGTTTCAAAGAAGATCCCAATCTCTTCTTAGCCAAAGCATTAATTAAAGAAAATGAGATTATGGCAGTTAGCATACGTTTGAACTTGTATCAACTTTAACATCAGTGGTGATGTTTTTGTGCTTCAACTGAGTACTGATATCAGCCAAGAATAGGTCGCCTTTCTTAGAACCAGACGAAGTGAGAGTCTGCAACCATAAAAAAGGAAAGAAGTTGAGATTACATAAGATGGCATAAAGAAATGGTCAAGATCCACAAGTACAAAACACCCACAGGTAAAAAATAATGAATCTGATATTGTTGAAAATGGTTATTTTCTGAATCTGTGATCAGCTGAAAGAATGTAACTGTTGTGTCTGGGGACTGCTTAGTGTAGTTTAAAAGGAAAAGGAAGACTCTAAAACCACACTTCTTATGTGAAATCCAATTGGAACGATATGAATGATTAGAAACTACGGGATGATAATCTAAACAATAAAATTTCTCAAAACTGTATTACAAACATGGCATACTCACTTTCAAACAGAACCAAGCCCAAGAAGTATTTTACTGACCAAAATCCGTGATCCAAAACATTGCTAACATATACCTAATATCTCATTATTTCATGCAAGAGGGTTTGATTCAAAACTATTTCAAGATCAGCAAGGGTGACTGTATTGGATCACACCATATAACTGGCAGAAATTCAACTCAGGCCAAATAGTTTTGACAAATGTAACTCACTAGGCAGCTTGAAAAAGAAACTCACACAAAAAGAAACATAAAACATAAACAATTAGCCCACACATAATATGCATTCTAAACCATATACCAAAATAGACCGGATTTAGTCGCATACTGTTCAAATGGACATGCAAAAACAGTTTCACCAGTTATAGCATATATAACTTATTTTTTCCTCAAAAAGGTTTTTGCGACATAGATTTGACCAAGGACCTCACTTCACACTCCACACTCATCACAAGGCACTTGTCGAAAACAGAGAAACAGGATCAAATGTACTATAGAGTATGGAGTATTAAAAATTTGAGCATAATAATAAACAAATACAATGCTCTCTACCATAAATACACAACAGAATCATTTACCAGAAATATACATACAAGATTAACCAACTTCCACACTTCCTTCTTTACAAAAATAATTCTACTGAAAGAGGCAACAAGTCAGCAATATACTTAAAACACCTACCTCAAGTAACTACATATGCTTGCACAAAAAAAAAATAAAAAAAAAACAATAAATAAATTTAAACAACACTGAAATCCATCCCCATTGAAAATTTTAAACCATAGCTCCAGTCAGAATAAAACAGCGAAAAAAAAAAAAGAGATCCGTACGAAACATCAAATGAGATTACTTACAACTCCAGTAGGTGAGTAGGTGGTGATTGTAAACTTCTGGTCACTCTGGTAATCCTTGTACAGAAGATCTAACAGAATATTCAAAAATAAGAGTTACATCATACGCAAAAGCATAAAATAAATGAAAACAGCACAGAAATGAAATCCAAAATTTGAATTGAAACCGAAGCAAATGAATAACCTCGAGCTCTTTTGCCAATCTCGGTGTAGAGACCAGGACCCTTGCCCATGATTTCGCAGTCTAAATTTGAAGAAAGCTCGAAGGAGTAAATTCAGAGTGAGAGAAAATGTAGAGAGAGAATATATTCGTTTAGATTTTGAAGCAGTAGTAGAGTAACGTGATATAAATGGTGGCAAAGCTGAAAGCCCTAATTCAATGGCCTCATTTCAAAGGGGGTGTTTCTCAGAGAATCTGGTCCGTTGACTGGGGTCAGGCAGGGAAGTGGTTCATCGTGGGCCGTTGATTATTTCTTGGAGTGGGGAATAGGTTGATTTCTTTGGGGCCATTTTTGGTATTAACCGACACGTGGCGGTGTAAACTTTGTGCTTCATTTGCTGACGGCTTAATTTGTTAGTTTTGGAATTTTTTTTTCTCTTTCTTTGGCAACAAGTGTTTTATTTTATTTAATTTGTTTAAGAAAAAGGTGTATTGTTCCTCAAGAAAGTGCTTTTGTTTGGTATTCATGCAAAAATGCCAATTTTATTTGGTCGATGTTTGGTTGAATTATTTTGCTATATATTCTAAAAATTGAAAGTTTACTTAGACTTATTGTCCTGTAACTTTTTTTTTAAATGTTGGTAACTAATATTTCTTATGTTTTATTTCAAAGAATAAATTATTGATATATTTTTATTCTAAAATAAAAATTTGCATTGAAATAAAATTCCAAAAAAATATCCACGTACTAATGAAGCACATACAACATACTTCAAAAAAACCCACCCACAAACAAATAAGATAAGAGATGATGATAAAATATAAATAATAAATAATAGCATATCCAATATAATACATGTCTACCACACAAAATGGTGGGTTGGAGATTCGACCACTACACTCACTCACTCGGCTGGCAGCAGCCAATATGGAGACGAGTATGGATTATTTAGTCCCAATTTTTTATGTTAATATTAAAATTATATATTGTTAATAATATTTTTTATAAAAATAAATTTTATTATGTTATAACTAATCATAATTAATATGTATTGTTAAAAATTAAAATTTTTAAAAATCATATACCTTAAGTTTGGAATAATCAACCCCAAAAATCAATTATATTGACTAAAAAATGAAAATTAAATATTAAAAAATAATTATAATTCCTAACTGGGTAGAATAAACCCTAAGGCGTTTACTTTGAATGACAAATTAGATACATTAGATTGACTATGTATGTGATTGATTATTTTAAGTATTCAAGCTTTAAAATTGTTCAATCCATCAAAGTATGCGGTAGATTAGGCTATATTATTTTTATCAATCTAATCTATCTAATTTATCCCTCAAAGTAAACGCCTCCTAATAAATAAAATTATAAAATTATACTAAACCTAAATAAATTAAAATTGAAGAAAAAAATGAAAAAAAAAATAATTTTGAGGTTTGACCGTTTGGTACATGGATAACACACACATGAGGAAAATAGAGGATCTCAAGTGTTTGGAGACGGGTCTTTATTGGGGAAAATCGATGTCTAACTAATACTCAATTTTATTTTTTTTTAGTTATATTTTGAGGGAATGACATACTCCTTAAGTAAACGTTAATTTTATTGGTCTCGGATTTTTTTCCCACCTCTTACTATATTAACGATTATGTTGTGTTTTTCACATGATATCATTAAAAAAACATAATAATATCGCGCATTAACATAATAGAAGGTGAAAAATTCAGGATCACATTAGTTAACATCGATTAATATCATCATTTATGTTCCCAAAATATAAGTAAAAAAATATTTTAAAATATGAATACTAATTGAAATTGAAAATCCGAGTAACCCCATCGGGCGGCATCGAATTTTCCCAATCACTAGTCGAATATCGGGCATGATGGCCAACTGTTTTGTTGCCGTTTGCTAGTGATGTTAGCCTTTATTTTTTTTAATCAATACGATGTTTATAAAAATATTAAAAATAATGTTATTAATTTAGATCCTCAATGATTGTAACTGTCAATTTAAATTATTTATTTTGATTCTTATTTTTTAATAAATTATTTATTAAATTTAATAATAAAATTTCATTGAAAATTAATTAAAAAAAACAAGAATCAAAATACACGATTTAGACAAAACTTGGGCACATCAGATGTATCAAAGTGCTTTGGCTAGGCAGGTCGGGTCGGCCGAAATCTGGGGCAAACCCAATTAAAAAGGGTAAAAATTACACTTTGTTATCTTCATTTTACTTTTTTTTTTTTCTAAATTAGCCCGCTTTTTCAAAATTAACAAAACATTATTCACTTTTTCAAAATATTTGCAAATCTAACATTTAATTAATTTTACGGTCGAAAATCATACGTAATTGATTGTATTTTAAGATTTATTGATTGGAATATTTTTTTTTGTGCGTCTGGGAAAATATAAATATTAAAATACAACCAATTACATTGGATTTTGTGTTATAAAATTGATCAAATGTTAGATTTGTAAACATTTTGAAAAAGTGCGCGCTATTTTGATAATTTTAAAAAAGTGTAAAAAATGTAGATATTCAAGTATAATTTACCCTTAAAAAACTCCAGTAAAAATTCTATTTTTAATGAACAAAAGTATCACTTCTAAAAAAGAAAATCATTACTTCTAACGGCGAAAATTGTTCATCTAATTATTGACTTATATGGATTTTTAAACTAAAATTAATTATCCTTTTATTAATTTTTTTGCTTTTTCGTTTTTTTTTTTCTGTTTTGAAGCTAAAATTCATTTTACTCCTCGGCTATCATTTTTTTTTCGTTTTTCTTTTTGTTTTTTTGGTTTTCTTTTTTGAAACTAAAATTCAAATTCATAAGAAATATTTTTAATAGATCTGAGAGTCTAAGACCCATATTTTTTTAACGTTTTAATTATATATAGGCCTTTTTTTTAAAAAAACACGGTCCACTTTTTTATTTATTAAAATGCGAAGTTGGATTTTTTTTTTTTCCTACATAAAAATAGGTAAAGTCAATTTTAGATAGTCAAACCACACAAGCACACATACACATATATTGTAATTTCTTTGCATTTGTTATTAGTACATCATTATATTATCTCAACTATTTGTAAATATATTATTTTATTTCTCAACTAAATCTTCATATATTATTTTAGCTCAATTTGTAACTTTTCATTGCCAAAAATGTCTTCTGAAAAAACAAAAACAAAACATATATGGTGAAGTTATAAATATAGTTTTAAAAATTAAAAATATAATGGTGTATATATAAAGTATCATTTGAGGACATTAAAATTATTATTATTATTATTATTATTATTATTATTATTATTATTATTATACCTCGACTGCTAATATTGTAAACATATTTACTATTTTTAAGTTTTAAACTTAAAAATGTATAAATTAATTTCTGTAGGGGAGAAATAGTAGTTAAATATTAAATTACAATCGAAGCACATTAAGTGAAATATCCGTGTATATATGATTCATATATGCATATTTGAAACAAAGGAAATATACGTGTATATTAATGTAATACAAATCATAATAGAGAAGAGAACCGAAGTGGAGATAGACGTTAGTAAATGCGCTTTTAGCTGAAAAAAACTTCTGAAAATTCAAAGAAGAAACGCGACTTTAGCTGAGTGCTTACAGTACCAGCCGAGTTCTCTGAAACTGATTACGGAGTTTCATTTCAAACCGGTGCGTGGAGTCCACAGTCTACAACTCTCTCTCTCTCTCTCTCGCGCGCGCCCGCAATTTGGAGTGAGCAATTCTGAGGTGAAAATTACCTTATGATTCGTAGATTGTGGAATGTTCTGCTTTTACTTCGTATAATGCATACGTTCTCCCCTGCTTAACATAGAGAAAATGCACAATTAGGATAATGTATTTGTCCGAATCTTAAACCGCATTTTGATGTGCGGTACGTTTACGCACATGATAATGATGGTTAATTTGTGCGTAGTTTTACTCAATCTCATTTTCTATTAGGCTATATGTCGAGACAGCGCGAGACTAGCTTTGAAAAAATTGGTTGAAGCTAATATTCTTGCAGTGGAATGAATTTTCTTTGGAATTTCATTTATATAGGTTGTGTTTTCAAGCCACATTTATACTAGCCTTAATTTTAGAAGAAGTGTGTATATGCGGTTCAAGTTTATGTAATTTTTCATGAAATCAAATTACCGTGTGCAAGTTTTGAAATGTGAGGTTATGACTGACGACAATTTCCTTTGAAATATTTAGATATTTGAGTTGTGATCAAATGTGCTTATTGCTTTAATCTGATACCATAACTATGTCCTATGCACCATCATTCTGAAAATATTTGGGATTTTCTGGATTCTGCAGTCAGTATGGGTTCTAGTTTCTTTTTACTAACCTTGAAACCAGTGATTTTGACACTTTGAGAGTGTTTGGTTGTGAATTGAAAGTTTCAGAATATAGAGTATTCTTTGATAGTGAAAAATAAAAATTGTTGGCAGAGAACTTTGACCATATATGTCAAATCATTTAAAATAAAAATAAAAATTGTTGGGTAAAATATTTATGCAATTAAGAATTAATATTTATTTTAAAAGGGTGGGATACATTTATTGCTGTTTATGTCAAATTGTGTCTGGAAAGTGAGATGTAGAATCGTGTGAATTGTTTTCCAAGTTCTCTAATCAAATAGATCCTGGAACTCGGAATTCTGAATTGTATGTTAAAAGTTCTCTAGCAAACAAACTCTAGTAAGTAGAGTTTTTTGCATGAATCAAGTGCTTTATTCATAAAAACAGAAACAAATTTAAGGAAGTTTGTTTATGTTATTCAGTGTCAAACTTTTGATGCTATTCTCAAACTAAATGACATCTTGAAATTCCATTTTGAGGAATGATTAAAATTATGTTATGTTTGAATGAATAAAATTATGTTTGTGAACATATCTCGGTTCTGTTCCTTTTAAGTGCGATTACTAAATTTCCTTACTCTTGAAAACAAAAAATCAACCATGTTTACAGAGCTCCAGAAGTGTTAAGAGCAACTTGGTCCTATGCCAATCACTGTCAGGTTTTATACCCTTTTCCTCAAGTCTCTGCCTTTGCTTTACAGTCAGTTATTTATTTAGTGTTTTGTGCATATATTTTGGTTGCTAATCAACCTAAAAACTATGTTTTATCAATCAACAAAAAATAAGCTAATAAATAGAATGACATTGAACAAATTTTATTTTTTTTCCATATGCATTTTAAATAATTCTTCCCAGTTTCCAGCAGTACCTTTCTTTATAAATCCAGCAGGAAGTAGTATGCTAATCCAATTGGAACTGCTATGAGCAAACCAAATATAACCCTGCAGGAAAAAAGAAACAGTTTTTGAAATTTCTATAGTTTTCTTAGCCATTAATTATTACTGAAAATATTGAATACCCTGTGCTTAGTATGGCTGGATGTAGATTATACTCCTTTGCAAATACAAATGGAACTATCCCCTGAGGGAGAGCTGCCTGCGTCATGTTAGCAATGTTTGCATTAAGTTTTAACATTAAATAAAGAATAATTATTAAATACTGATACGATAAGAGACAGTGCTACTTACAAACCTGTACGATTGCAACTTTGAGCAATGTTCCTCGTAATCCAAGTGTTAATGAGGGCACAGCCATGAGGAATGGGCCTGCTAAAAACTTCATTGCCATGGCTAATACTGCTTTTCGAGTACCACAGGCTATCACTCTGGGTTGTGATGCCATGAAGAGGCCTACCAAGCAATAAATTAAAGAGGTGGAAGGAAATCCCTTTTATGTATAAATACACACACACACACATATATATAATATGTGTGTGTGTGTGTGTGTGTGTGTGTATGAACTGCATATGTGAGAAGTAAAACTTGAAAGTGTACCTAAGCTGAACATAGCCATCCCAAGTCCTCCATCTGACAATAGTGTTACTGAATTTTCTATAATTTTAGGCAATTTTACTGCCCACCTGCACCCATCTCACACTCATAAAGTGAGGCTCAGAATTGATCCATGGTGTTCTGGTATAAAGTGTTTTTTTTCATTGATGACAAAATGTCAAACCTAATATTCTGTATTTTTGTAAGTTTTAAAATTGAGTCCTACTACCATGAACAACTCTGTTACCTATTTATGCACTGAGCAAAATGGTAAACCCTTGTTAATGATTCACAACTTCAGCTAACCAACTGCTGGGGTTCTGTAGTTTCAATCTCAGAAGAATGTCATTTTTTTCCTAGCAAAACAACCTAGTGTATGGCCATGCGATCTGGTGCTCACATCAATTGCACCCTAGGCCCATTTTTTCCACACTAGGCCAAGTCACTCAAATTCTTATTACCTCTAATACATTGTTGCATCAGACTCTTTACTACTAATCATTTACGACAATAAATGAGTTATAATGCTTGTATTACCTGAAATGTATGCATGCCCATGTAATGCCTACAAAGGTGGCATAAGTATTGGGATTTCTGATAAGCTTTTTTCCTACTGTCGAAAGAATGATTTTTATGTTTCTTTTCTTCTGATTTGTGATTCCTCCGTCTTCTTTGTCTCCATTCATTGCTTCTAATCCTCGTGGGCTCTCCACTGTTCCTTCAAAGAGATAATTAATACATCTTTTGAATCAAAATAAATGAAGGAAAAACAGCAGAACCATATAATCTGTTCACTTTAGTGACATTCACGCATCATTAAATTGTTTAGTTTCTGGCCTTGAAAAAAAAATAAAAAATGGAAAGATGATTCCACCAATCTCATGTCAAAGCTATAATCTTAGTTAAAATTGAAAATGTTACAAATATTGCAGGTGGACTTGGATAGGTAGGACCTTTTGTTCCATGCTAATCAACTATCACAAACTTTACGGATGGAGCCTTTTTTCTTTTTGTGTGTTTTCATTTCCATTTTTCTTCCTTGTCCCATACGATAGAGATTGAGATCACTAGACCTATTATTATATTCCCAGCTTGCTTAGGCACAACTGCCGTAATTGTCCCTCTCTTGGAAGAGAGACAATTGGGAGACCGGGATGAAAAGATAGAGCCTTATATTATTGGGTTGAGAACTGGGAAAAATCAAAGTGAAAACTTATAGTCCATTACATTTGCAAAAATGCTTTAGTTTAGTTTTTAAACATTATTGCAAGTGACAGATTTGATCACCTGTCTTCTCTTTAGGAGGGACACCACTCTCCAAATTATTTGGTGCAAGATTATTGTCACATTTAGTGAGAGGATTTTACCATGTTTCTATATCCTAAATGAAGATTTGCTGTTCATGGATAAAGGAATTCATGTTTGGGGAATCAGCAAGAGTACCACCTCTTTAGCTGTCTGTTTATAGGAAGGGATTAAATGGGTCACGCACAATCATGCAGCTGCAGATCTAATGGATATAACGAAGGAGGCTATCTGTCACCGAGCCTATGCTACATGGGCTGCATAGTCAATTAATAGTGGTTGAGGCTTGATTTTCTGCTTTTATTTAGAGCTATACCCATTTCTGTTTGTGCTAGTTTATTCCTTGTGTTGTATTTGTTTGTTTTGCTGTTTATTGATTACTTTCTTCAAGACTACTAAGAACGAGATTTTTTATCTGAAATGAAATCAACCAAGAAATTTGTAGGCACGGTAGGTCTAGTTCTTAATATGTGTGTGGATGCTAATAACAGTGGGAGAAGCAAATCTCAAAGTAGTAGGGCCCAAAAAATTAGCAGTATTTAAGAATGGATAAATTTACATAGCTAGCTATTTAGAATTTCACTGTTCTTCAACTTACAAGTTCTGAAGGAGGGAACATGTAATAGAAGCTAGACAAGCATAAAAGTCAAACATTCATACCTGTTACTTCTGAAGATGATGTTGCACTGATGGATTCCTCTGTAGCATTAATCTCAAAAAGAATTAACAGAAGGTTGTACCAAATAAGGCTTTGTAGTACAACTATCTGGCCCAAGAGTGTTGCTGCGTCTTTCCCGTACATAGCCTCTATTAGCGGGAGTCCTAATATCAATGTATTAGGTAATGTCGACAATGAAAGACCTGTTATCACCCAACTCAGGCTTCCTCTGGATCTAATTTTGGCAATTGCTGCTAGTATGATGAGAGCAAGAAGCTTTTGGAGGAAATCGGCAGATACTAGTTTCAGGTTCATTTTATAAGGATTGTTTGATGAAATTACCTTGAAAGATAAAAGGGGAATTGAAAAATTTGCAACAAATTTGTTGACGCCGGCGCACTGATCTGTTGTGAAAAGTTTCCACCATTTTATTGACAGGTAGGCTGCAAGCATGGCAACGTATAGGGGGATAATTGCAGCAATAACATGATAGACATCAGTTAGGGTTATCATTGCTTTTATTGGTTGGAAGTGGTAATTTCTGCCTTTGCATGCTTTGGAGACATTTGTGATTGAGGCTTTATATGCTTATGTTGATGCGATGCCTGATTATTGAAGGAAAAGGTGGCAGATTACCTCTTTTCAGAGAATCTTCCTCAGGTGATATTTCATATGCATCATCTGCACAAGCTTCTTTGGAGTTTAACTTTCTCATTCTGTCATTAATCATCTTAATAGAGCTTATCTGAAATTAATTTTATTGATTAACAGTTTATTGCAATCATCCTGATTCATAAAGTTGATTCCAGTTTTCTTCTTGTGGTTATATCCTTTCTACCTTATTCGTTTAAAGCCTAATAAACCTAGATTATAGGTGTAGATGTGGAATACTGTAAAGGAAAAAAAAAACAAATTCCTTGTTTGGTGAATGTTCTCCTTAGTTTTACTTTTCTTTTCAATTTTACTAACTAATACATTATCTAACAATATGTTTTTTTTTAGAGTGGGTTTCTTCTTACCCCTTCTTTCTTGCCAAAACTACTTAAACATTTACTATTTACCCTTGCTATAAAATCATCATCTGTTAAATCGACCCTTAATCTCGAATATCTGTGGCAGACCTTCTGAGGACGCGGGGTGTAGGAATAAAGAAGTGCATTGCAAGAGAAGTAAGTTAAGTCTTGAGTAACAACTACAGTGAAGAAAGAATTTTTGCTATTTATGTTAAAAGTTTGAGAATAAGTGTCGTGGAGAACTGCTTTCTAAAGTTTGAAATTTTGCCAGAAAAGTCTTGGCGTTTCTTCTTCAAGCTCCCTTTTCTTTATTTTTATTTTTCTTAATTAATTTTTGTGATTGTATGTTGATTATTGATCATCTCATGGGTCGTAACTCGTAACCCCCCCACCCCCACTTCCACTTGGGTTTGGACCAGGGCTTGGAATTTTGTAAAGGAAGTGAATCTATCCGATCACTCGGCCTAGGTTGCTGTTGGTGTAGACAAGTCTCAATTTGTGGGCCATCGGCAAGAAATTCAGCCCAATTGGATTAAAATGCTGCAAATTTGTTCGAATTCTGCAATATGCTTTTGGAGACAAACAAGGTACTCATACACTGATCAGACATATAGGACCATTATTTTTTCATTTATTCTTGTTTTTATTCCATAGGAACAAAGAATGCAGAGGATCCATGGCCACTTTTTTCCTTTTAAAAAAAAAATATTGAAATCAGTTATGATTTTTTGCAGGAATGATGTTATTTATCATGCTCATTATATGCTTCACCACGCTGTCATTTCTCTGATTTTGATAACAGATGGAATAATTCGAGTCCTCTGTCGCAAAATGGCATATACTGAGGTAATAAGGAAACATAAATTGAAAATATCAAATCTAACAAAATGCACAATAAAAAGAACATGCACACACACACACACACACATTATTTATCAATGGCGTTTTCTCTTTAATTTCAACATTATTGATAGTATCGAAATAAAAAGATAGAATATTAATCAGCAATCGAGAACCCAATTGCCTACGCGTGTGTTTTCTTCGCCTTTTATTTTTCTCTGTGTATATTTTTTTCCCTTTGTTTAATGGCTGGCCATGAAACATCATTTCACTTTTGTTAAAAGCAAAAAAAGTGATACCGAATTTAAACTCGTTAACTTTATTTTCCAACGATAAAGATCTAGGGTATATTTATACAGTCTTCGGAAGCATAAGCATTTTTTTTTTCAAACATTTTGAGCAGAATGTTAGAAAGAAATGGTATTAAGATCGTGTTTTTCAATCTTGTGTTGTTGGTACTAATATTCTCTTTCAATCTTTATGCAAAAATAAAGATAAAATATCTTGAATCCTTGATACTCTGTATACATTTGACATATTATCTACATGAATAAACATGAAGCACTAGTAAGATCCGGAATTCACATCAATAAAAATGCATAAAAAAATCGACTTGAATGAAAAAAGAAATAGACCATGCTTGAGATGAAAAGAGCAGAGTAAAATGAAATGTATGTTTCTGTGAAAATGAAAACAAACAGAGCTTTGAAGTTTGTGGAGAACAGGGCTGTGAATTCTTTGTACACCCAATTTTCTCATGTACTAATTTTCTAATTTAAAAACCCTATATATATATAATTTTTTTTTAAAATCTATTTGCACAATTTTGACATTAGTTTTTTACGTGTTTACCTGACCTTCCACCAGTAAAAGGAAACAGAAATAACAACATACGTGGTATGCATATACGTTATTATACTCAGAAGAAAGGAATATTTTACTTCTGTCTTGTCTTTGGATGTCTGACCACCTTTTCTTAGGCTCTCTTTTAATTATCTTAATATATAGTTACCTAATAATCCTAAGAAAATTTCCCATAAAAAAGGTTAATCCTAAGAATTTAGCTTAAGATTAGCACATTCGTTATTATCCTTTCATAAAAGGTGTCTCTACTGGCAAGAATGAGGACTCACCTCTCCTGCCGACCTACATAGTTTTTATGAAAAATAAAATAATTTTGGGTACTAATAATTTCCAATTTATAAATATATGTGGGTTTTATTTTTTAACCATTACAGTGCATGAAATAATACAAGCAACGTTACATGATACACTAGAGAGAGTCTTTGGTTTCATTTTGGTCCCAATTCTCAATTTCCAGTTTACAATATTTTTAGCGTAGTTTATGAAGTTGTCTTGGGTTTGAATTTTTTTTAAGTGTAACATAGTATAAATTATAGAAAGAAATATTTGAAAATTAAATCAACCTAGTATCATGACCTTTTTTTAATCTCCTATATGAGAAGAATTTAGATGATAAAATCCGTTGCTCCGACTAATCGAAGCCGAGGATTCTAGACTACGTCAACGAGGGATTTCAAAATCGGGAAGCAAAGTTAAAGAAAAAAAAAAACTATTCTACCCTAATCTTATTATAGATATAGAAAATCTGCACAACCACGAATATAATTTAATTAATAGAATCCAACTTCCTCAAACTTCCGAAGGTAATTGCTCTGATTATTTATGCAAAGGAAAAGGTGCAAATAGCCCCTTCGACTATTATGTGGAGTGCTTATTGTCTCTTCCTTGATTATTTGGATCAAATAGCCCCCTCTACATTGAAAGTTGGACTATGTAGACCATTTCTTTGATGAAAAAGTTAATGGTGTTAGAAAATACACACTGACACCTATTTATTTCACACATATTTAGATATTTTCACATAGTAATACACTTTTTACTCATTAAATATTTGTATTTTAAAAAAATATTTTTTTATAATTTCATAAGTTCTTTTTTTTAAATATTTTTATTTTTTATTTTATTTTAATTGTTTATCAATTCAAATGTGTTTAACTCATAATATTTCATGCATTTTATTATAGATCAATTATTTGTTCACATCATATTTACTCCTTACAAGTCTAATGCCGAGACTCATTATTTGACTCATGTTGTCGTGTATCCAAAAATTATTGTGAATATTTATTTATACTTCACTTTCATGTAATTTTTTTAGGTATATATTTTTTGTTACTATTTACTCAAGATCATAAGTTTTGAAATTATGTATTTGTATTTATAAATAATTTATATCCGTGCATCACACAAAAGAAATATTAGTTTAATTTACATCGAATTCTCGGTAATACAATAATATATACATGAGAAATAAAATTATATCAATACATTACGAAAAAAAGAAAAAAGTTTAATTACATTTATAAAAATTGAATAAAGTTAAATTTGAAAAACTATATGACAAATTAATGTACATCAATGTGTATAACTATATAATATTTTTTGTGTGTTAGTGTGGATAAAGTGTTACTATGTGAAAAGATTTAAGTTTATGTGGAAAACTGTGTGTTAGTGTGTGTTTTTTAACACCATTAACTTTTTCATCAATAAAAGGTCTACATTATCTAATTTTAACATAGAGGAGGCTATTTAAGCTAAATAGTCTTTGAAGGAGCAATAAGTTCCCTGAGTAATAGTCGGGCTATTTGTACATTTTCCCTTTATCCAATTAGGCGATCATCGCGAAATTATTGCATTATGTCAAGTAAATATAATGAAACGGGTGATGAAGGAGACATTAAGAAACAGGAATATAATTTCGATAATTAATTTGTACGTGCGTGTTTGGTCAAATTGATTCAATTGAATTTTATTCTTTAATCATTAATAGAATATTTTATGAATTTGTTAAAATTTTGCCTATTTAAAAATCATGAGTTTTTTTTTTCTTTTCTTTTTTGCCCCTACGAGATATCTCTCGTTTGCAGTTGGTGATATACACATTCGGTTCCACGATTATCATCTTTGTGTCTAATTAAAATGTAAGAGATTTCAATCAGAAGAAAACAAA
The DNA here is from genome assembly GCA_026008535.1 of Perilla frutescens. Lineage (NCBI taxonomy): Eukaryota > Viridiplantae > Streptophyta > Magnoliopsida > Lamiales > Lamiaceae > Perilla > Perilla frutescens. The sequence continues at coordinate 68,706,033 of BRKX01000005.1, forward strand.
TTAATATTATTTCTCGTTCTCAACTTCCTTTTGCATTTCTTTTTTCTTAAAACTAAATAAACTATCAACCCGGAAATTCTAATTTTGAAGGCATTGTTCCCATCTAGATCAATAATAATATTGTTTTAGGATTTAATGGAAATTATCTTTTTTTGTAAGTTAGAACACTTATATATAAGAAAAAATCGTACCATCCTATAATATTAATTAAAGTATCTTTATTAATTCAGTGATCATCGTAAATCATTAACTAATTAAAATACGTTGCAATATATTCATAATTTATATTGCACAGAATTGAATGTATTTATAACTGATTTAGGAAAGAAAGAATGTACTTATGTACGTAGTTATATATTATAATTGAATGAGTAGCAATATGAGATCCTCTAGCCCAAATTGTATGTCACATTATGTGCGCAAACATCCAAATTGCGTAGTTTTAATAATGTTTTCATAAAAATAAAATTTATTATATTATAACTAATCATCATAATTAATATTTATTGCTAAGAATTGAAATTTTTAAAAATTATATATTCTAAATTAGAAATAATTAATCGACCCTAAAAATTAATTATATTAACTAAAAAATAAAATTAAATGCTAAAAAATAATTATAACCCATAATTAGGTGGAATAAATCATAAATAATAATATAAAATTATACTAAATCAAAAGAAATTAAAATTGAAGAAAAAAAATGGAAGAAAAACTTATAATAACTTTAATATTTGTGAGTTGTGACCCAATTGACACAGGCACACAATAGGAATTCATCTATAGTTGATTACAATACAATGCATATATATTAATTTGTAATCAATTGAAAGTTAGCCTACACATTGCATGCATTCATAAGGTCCTCCCAAATATTTGCATATGCAAATTATCAACAACAAATTTCAAAACTACCAAAACAAATTATACTTCTATTATACATGGACGCCGACTAACTAGAAAATAGTAATACACACAAGATCATATCTTTTAGCTATTTACCACATGAAAAATAGGGTTAATGTTGAACCACATGAATCAAGTGGTTACCCCTAGTTTTCGCACATGGGACTCTACTATATAAAAAACACTCTTACAACATTAAACATCAATAAACCATTCCAGAATTTGTATGTTCTGGTTTGCGCCAATAAAACGGTCTGGAACCCAAAATAATATACTATAAGGGTTCCATGTACCTCTGACCGTTATTATTCAACAAAAAAAAAAAAAAAAAATTTGTGAATAAATATACAGTGCTACAATATCTATGAAGATGGAAAGAGCTGAATTATATTCGTTCTCCATCATCTTGATCTTCGCTTTTGCTTCCACTCTTCTCCCTTCCTCGACTGCCAACATCGCCGTCTACGACGAGTATTGGCAGAAGAGAGCCGCCGAAGCTTGGAATCGTACATTGGACACTTACGAACCAATCCCTGCAAAAGTCGTCAGTCATTTGAATCTGCATACCAGCAGGTTCGAGAAAGACTAATTTCCTGTTACATTCTCCGTGTCTTTTAATTTTATGCAATATAAAATATTAATTATATATATGTTACATGCATATTGCATAGGGCTCTTAAGGAAATCAAGAATGGTTCCAATGGCACGAGGAGGCAGCTGGCGCACGGGTACCAAGGCCCGTGCACGGCCACGAACCCCATCGACCGGTGCTGGCGGTGCGACCCGAACTGGTCGAACAACCGGTTCAGGCTGGCCGACTGCGTCCTAGGGTTCGGGCACAAGGCGAAGGGCGGGAAGAACGGCAAGATCTACGTGGTCTCCGACTCCTCCGACAACGACATGGTGAACCCTAAGCCGGGGACGCTCCGGCACGCCGTGATCCAGAAGGAGCCGCTGTGGATCATCTTCGACCGGAGCATGGTGATCAGGCTGAACCAGGAGCTGATCATGACCAGCGACAAGACCATCGACGCCCGCGGCGCCTCCATCCACATCGCTCACGGCGCCGGAATCACCATCCAGTTCGTGAGGAACGTCATCATCCACGGCCTCAAGATCCACAACATCGTTCCCGGCTCCGGCGGCCTCATCAGGGACTCCGTGGACCACTACGGCTTCAGAAGCCGCAGCGACGGCGACGGCATCTCCATCTTCGGATCACAGGACATCTGGATCGATCACGTGTCCATGAAACAGTGCAGCGATGGGTTGATTGATGTCATCTATGGGTCCACCGGGATCACCATCTCCAATGGTCACTTCACTGATCACAATGAGGTCATGCTGTTCGGAGCGAGCGACGCACATTCACAAGACAAGAACATGCAAATCACGGTGGCGTTCAACCACTTCGGCAAGAGATTGGTGCAGAGAATGCCCAGGTGTAGATGGGGTTACATCCACGTCGTCAACAACGACTACACACACTGGAACATGTACGCCATTGGTGGAAGCATGAACCCTACCATCATCAGCCAGGGGAACAGATACATTGCTCCTCCCGATAACGGCTATGCCAAGGAGGTATACACACACACACACACACACACACATATATATATATAAGAGAGACGATTTGATGAATAATATTGCTGCATATATGCATGCATGCGCAGGTAACGAAGAGGGAGTACTCACCGGAGTCGGTGTGGGCGTCGTGGACATGGAGGTCGCAGGGAGACATTTTCTTGAGAGGGGCGTTCTTCGTGGAATCGGGCGATGTCAATTACATGTCGAAGCATCCGCAGCTCTACGACTTGATCGAGCCGGCGTCCGCTCAGACCGTTGCGGAGATCACTAAATTTTCAGGAGCACTTGGTTGTAAAGTGGGAAAACCTTGCTAGAAATATTGAATATTATTGTACCCTCCATCATCACCTTCCCCATTTTTTTTTTTGTTTATACATGGCTTAATTGTTTATTCAGGATGATCATCAAAGAGTTACTGCATTAAATATAAATATAAATTGATGGTGATTATGAAGAAGACACCAACAAAAACAAAGCTGTGTGTGTGTGTGTGTGTTTTGTTAATTTTCTTCTCAATTTGGTTCATTGAATTTCAGTAGTAGGAGTATCTTTAATCATTAATAGGAGAACTTTATGTAATTGTTATAATTTTGCCTTATTCAAAATCAAGAATTTTATTGCTACGAGATATTCTAGTTCCTACTGTATTTTGATGATATACACATATTCGGCTAGCTCCACGGTTTTCATCTGTCTCCAATTAAAATGAAAGAAAACTCAATCAGAACTCAGAGTAAATTAAATCAAGATTATTTCTCATACTCAAATAATTCTTTTATTTATTGAAAAAATCATACTGCAATTTTTTTCTCTCTTTTAAAGGATCACGTTCAATAAAACTCCTATAATTAAATTAGTAAGGCAGCGTCCAAAATTATTTAATTAAATAAAATAAGTTGCAATATATGTATATATATTAATAAATTAATAATGTATTATATTGTTTTTAAAAAAATTAATAATGTATATTTATAATTGGTTTATTTGCAATTTAATGGGTATAAATCTAACTAGTTGATTAGATATTTACTCTATTTTCTTTATTAATCAGTGGACTACGAATTCATCTAGAGTTGTTTACAGTTTCCACGTTCCTATTTGATATATATTTCTAATTTAATGTGGATGAAAAGCATCGTTCATATGACATCTGTATATGAAATAAAACTGTTACACATTTATTTTTATGAAAATATTAAAACTGATCGAATTCAATAATATAAGCTGTTGCAAGTTTTTTTCTGTCACACGTTTATATCACATCTGTTACACATTGATATTTCTAATTATTACAGTATTTCGTTCAGTACACTTTTCTGAAATTTAATTATTTTTTATTTATTTCACAATAAGAGATGCACAATCCAATTATAAACTTTATCTTTTAAATTAAAAAAAAAAGTTACTGTCGTAGAATAAAAAAGAAAGTAATTAAAGTGACAACTAAAAAAGGAAATAAAATTAAAATGACCCTACAGATTAAAAGTAAAGTAGAATGAAGAAAATAACAAAAATGAAAAATAGTTGATGAGTTGTAGTACATACCTGTAGCTTTAAAAGTACAACAGTTAAGAGATAACCAATACATAAACCACATGAGACAGCATCATATACATAGTATCTCCCTCATCATCATCAACATAACATTTTGTAACAAGAAAAAAGCATCTCATCTATCTGAACTACAATCACTCAAGATTATGAGCTCAACAATATTCTGAGCCCTCGACAGTTTTTCGATGAAATCCTCCTAAGCACCATCGGATTCATCTGCTGAATCAACATCCATAAGCTGTGGATTCTTATAGCCACTAATCTCATCACTGTACCGTTTCTTGTCTACTCGGGCTTTTGCTTCGTAAGGAGCCTTCTCCTCCGCTGCAAGAATCAAACAGCATCGGCATTGTGACTTGTAAGAAGGAATGCTGTAGCACAACTTGCAAACAGAAATTGGAATTAGTGAATACCTGTCAATTTATTCCATCTATCCCCGAGCTCTTTTCCAACCTCTGTAAATGAAATTCCTGGATTGCTCTTCTTCACATTCTGTACCCAAGAATTGCATAAAAATTGAGTTAAGGGCACTCCAAATCGACTGATAGGTCAAACAGGGTTAGCGTTCAAGAGTTGATGTGATTCATGAGAATGCACCATCGACAAATGCTTAAGCAAATTGTGTATATAGGCAATACAAACCTCTCTTTCTGTTTGAGAGAAGAACATAAAGGCACTCATTGCTCTTTTTGGGGCATTTGGATCCTTTTTCTTCTTTGGTCTCTTCTTCTTTCCATCATCGTCACTCTCTTTGGTCCTTTTCCTACTTGATGATGCTTTCACAGCAGAAGGTTCCTTCTTGAGTTTCTTTTTCATTAGTGCCTAGGCCATCATATATCGGCATCAGCTCCATGTATAATATTGAAATACAAATATGTATATAATAGGCTCAGAAATATCACCTCTTTCTCGCCCCCACTATCACTGGCATCAGAATCTTCTCCCCCGGAATCATCAGTGGGAGAGCCTCCATCATCTTTATCGATAACAAAATCCTCATCCTGTAAATTAAGTTTGTGTATTAAGCGATGAGTAACAAACTCCCTCAGCATTTAATTACAGTTGGTAGTTGCATTTTGAATTATCTGGTGCATGCATGAACAAATTTAGAATCGCAGGAGAGAGAAAATAGTAACAGCACCTCCTCATCACTCTCCTCTCCGATAACTTCGTTCCTGATTCTATTAAGATGTGGATCAACAATTTCATCAATATCCCTCTGTATATCAACAACTCCAGGAATAGGCTGGACTCCTGCTGCATTGAAATTCATAATCTTCAAACCTTTCTCCCTGAAACAGCATAATATCACAGTCCCAAGTTATTTTCTGGAGAAATTCAATCAGAAAATAAGAAAGTAACAAGCAAGAGGCACTTACTGGACAAATTGGAAGAGATTAGAGTATTCATTTCTCTGAATATTTCTGAAAAGGTGCTCCTGCTCGGTTTTAAGTCTGACGAGAAAATCAAAATAATGCATATTTGAACCTCCAGCAGTATGCCTCTCAAACTCCACATAGTCAATCTAAAATGATTTTTTTTAAAAAAAAAAAAAAACATACTCAGGTGTCATTGCGTCTACAAATCGTAAACAAAAGTAAACCTAAAACATAACTTGATACTGTACCTCCTCATGAAGAATTAGAGTGGGAGGTTTGGGTAAAAAGAAAAAGCTCTTTTCGAGTGGATAAAGAACTCCATCTTCAGCTTTGAGTGATGACTTGACAGCATAACCGTCCTGGCTACTACGAAATTTTCCTGGTTTAGTGACTTTGGCACCAGACAAACCACGCAAAATAGTAATGAAGACCTCATGGATGAGTCCCTGAAATTCGAAGAAAAAGATAATTCAAGACATATTCTTTCTCTCAGCTTTCCAAGCAGAGAAATGGATGCCGCCCATAGTGGAGAATCTAGTAAAGGTGAAATAAGCTTTTGAGGCTAGAACATAAAACAAATGGTATGGACTACCTACTTTATTAAGACTATTGTAAATAAAGCAGTTTGAGATCCAGTGAATTATATTCAAGACTGAACTAATGCATCAATTCTTTACTAAATTATAGGTGAATGTGATTACCTTGTGTTCTGGGTCAATCTTGTCTTTATACTTGGAATTGTAAAGGTCTTCATTCATCGATAAAGTGGTGTCCATAATAGCATCTGTCTCAAACTGCAGAGGAAACCAAAAAAGGAAAATCTCAGAGATACTTAAACCAATCATCAAATTTTCATTTTTAATGAAAAGAAACTACTTGTCAATTATTACCTGCATCACAATATGCGGATACAAGGTTTGGCCCTTCCTAATTGGTGGATCAAGAGTCACAATAACAAATGTATGAGGTTGGTTAAACTGCAGAAACAAAGATAATCAAGTATCAATGATGATTAATCGAATAGGTCATCTTATTTATATTATTTGAGAAACAATGAATGCAATAGATACATTAGGTTTTCCAATATTATACGAATTCCATTCAAATAAAATTCAAGTAAGGTCAAAATAAGAACCTTAGGCAGCCAGAAAACACGAACAACGCTGCTGTACTGAATTTTGAAGTCATTAGCTTGTCCTTGGAGACGCAAAAAGGAGAGATGAAGTTCAATGCTGTATCGTCCCCTATAAGATATATATGTCAGACAATCCCGCAGCAGAGAGAAGTAACTGACAACGGGTCAGCACCATTCACTACCCTCGTCTTTTTTCTTTTTTTGTTGGAGCATAAGCTAACATCAATCTAGAAAGTGGTGTAACCTACCTAGGAGTAAGTATGGCAATACCATCAAAAGTAACAACAGATTCTTCACCTCCTGCTCCAACATCTGCCATCGAGACAATCTTGTCTCGAAATACCTGCACATAGGGCACATTCCTAATACCCAAAAATCTGAAAGATGCCCAACATATGGGATTCATAAGGAAATAATTACCTGAGCAGAAGGTCGACTTTCATCCCCAACAAATTGAGTGTTCGAATTGGGTACGTGGAAACTTATTTCCATTAATGAATCTTTCTGTAGGAAAGTACAGATTTATTATTTTTGCAAGAAATTAAAAAAAAAGGAAGTTAATCATGATTGAAAATTAACATAATAGACCTATGTAAGTATCGCAAGAGATACAATGTTCCAATTTCCAAACACTATAAAACCATGAATCACACAAAAGCACATTAGAAAGCACCTCATTTGCACCAGTTGTATCATCGACATGGAATTCCAGCATGACATCATTTTTCCCTTGAAGTTGGGTCTGTGCTACATCGGCTAGAGATATCTCAAACGCTTGCTTGTTACCAACAAGAAAAGTAAGGGTGTTCCCTGGGGAAAAAAAGAGTGTCACGGGCATATAGACATCAAACAAGCATCTTTACAAAACATGTCGGTAAAAAAATTTCATATCAACTCAGCAAATTGCAAAAGATATCAGCAAGATCATAATAGAAAAACAAAGATGGGAAATTTTAACCACCAGTTATTTGAAATGTAACCATGAGCACACACACATGCATGTGTATATAATGACACACAACCTTAAGGGCACAATATAGCATTTTCAAATGTAAAAAAAGGTCAACCCAATTGATAAAACATGCATATACCATTTAAATCGACTTCTCCCCAATTTTTTCCACTAACAGAAAGCTGTTTCTCCTCTGGTGTTGTTGAAAAATTGGACTTGAAGAATGTATTAAGACTGGCAACATCCTGCAAAACAAGCACCCATGAGGCCATGACCATAAAATATAAGATCCAGTGGTTTCTACAGATCCATCGAGGCATGAGAAAGATGTGATGAGAATAAATGAAGAGCATCACTGCACCAATTTTAATTGAATTCCAAATTGGTGAATGTACACAATGATTTTCCTATATTCCATCTTTCCGCTAGCAGGAGGTTCAATGTAGTTATGACGTAAGTATAAAATATATCCAAACATGGCTTCAGGCAACAAGCCATATCTAATGAACAAAGGTCAAAATATGAATTCATGATCTTGAGAACTCACAGGTGTAACAAAGCAGGAAAACAGATATATGCCCACCTGATCCCGGAAACCGGTGAATTTATAATGGAGGCCATCTTTGGTTCGAACTCCAAGTTGATTGGATCGAGGAACCTTCATCCATGTCAGGCCCAGCAAATCAGATTTATCAACTTCCACAGCCTTGCCACCTCCTTGTTTCTTCCATACTATCCCACCTGAATGAACTTTAAGTTGCCCTGGATTCTGCAAATGACAACGAATTTCAAATTTCTTTATTCAAAGAAAATAGAAGGCACAATACTCTAACATCGCCAGTTTCATGCAATTATTAGTCACATAACACGTGGGCTAAGTCTGAAAGCTCCCACAAATTAACTCAAGGAAAGCAGCAGCAACAAAAACCAGCAAGTGAACCCATATTTCCCTTTTTTATCTTTTTCCTTTCAATCTTTTCTTCATTTCCACGATTTTTTAATACACTAGAAGTCATGTTTCCTCATGCACTTTGAAATCCCTAATTTCAGTTCTCTATTTCGAAGATCACACTTTCGAGTTCAGACAGCCAAGACAAATAAGGCGGCCCACAAAATTGATCCTAACCCTATCCCTGAATCAGAAACCCGCAAAAAGACATCAAATTCTTATCATCTCGAAGAAGAAAACCGTGAGAACACCACAAAAACCCTAATTTGGCACGACACTATGAATTAACACAGAACAACCCGAAAAAATAAGAGCTCTTCCGATATAAAACGGCACAAAATACACTTAACAATTATAATTAGGGTTTAAGACACCAAAAAAATTAGAAAAATTCAAAGCAAGAAAAAATGAAGTAATTTGAAAAATGGGTGAAAAAAAATAATTGTACTCACGGTTCCTCCACGGCCACCAAGAGAGATACTGTTGAAGGAGTGACCGTCCGCCATCGCGAATAAATGAAATGGGAAACTGGAGAGAGAAGGGAGCAGCGGCTGAGGTATATATAGTGAGCGGGGTGCGCACCGCGCCCAATTTTAATGTGGCGCGAAAAGGAAACTACTCTCTGCAACTGGGTTCACCAACAAATAGTGCACCGTGATTGGGAGAGCACGTGGCGGGCACGTGGTTTGTGGTTTGCATTGGGCTGATTTACTGCCCTTTCAAAAGCCCATCTCAAGAATTATTAGCCCACATAAATAATGAAATTGGGCCATGAGCTCTTTTGTTGAACCTAATAATATATCTTCGAATAAATTTGTTCAAAAATAAATAAAAGCAAAATTAACATATCACAAGATCCATAAATGTAATATTTTTTTATAACGTTTTGCGACAATAATTCTGCAATTTTTTGTTGAAATAGGCGGAATATTACAACGGTGGATTCCATAGTTAGAATCGCCGCGGATAATTCAGCTCCCTGTTTAGAAGCAAAAAATAAATAAAAATACAATAAATGGCTACTTGTTAGTCGACAAACTTTTTTGTATTATTATTAAATATAATTAAAATTAATGTAGACGATGAATCCAAGAAAATGCTCGAGTATGGACTTATTATGCTACCTGTCAATTCATTCTTACTCTCTAACTTTTTCATTGATGTTGATCTTTTATTCAAATAAAATATCCAGCATTCTCGAGTTTTCCTGTCATGTAAATTCACATATCATGAAGTAAATAATAAATAATATTATTTATTGGGGAAAAATGCATATATGCTTTTTTTATTTTTATTTTTTTAGAAGGCTTAGGGAATTAATTATGTTCAATTTTCCTAATTTAATATCTTTTGCAGTTTGTTTCTCTTCCATGTTTTAAGAAATATTAAATAAGAGCATAGTTTATTCATAGAAAACCTTTGAGTAGTGACACTGCATTCTCTTTGTTTAAAAAAAATGTTTTAATTATCGGTTTCGGACTTTATTTTAATTATAAATGTGCATATACAAAATGAAATTAATATAATATATGATCATTTAAATAAGCAATCATCAACTATCAAAACAAATATGTATTTACTATATATATCTTGTAATAATGTCACTATATCAACATTAGGGTTGTAAATAAATATAGCCCCTCGCAAGATATTTGGAACTCGGTTCGAATAAACTCGTTTGAAGTTCGTTCGTTTTCTAAACAAGCCGAGCTCGAGCCTCGAAGCAAGCTCGATAAAATTATCGAGTCGAGCTCAAACACAGTAGTATTCGGCTAAACCAGCCTGCGAACATGTTCAAGCTCGATGTTCATGAATATCATAAATATTCAATGGGTAAATTAAATAAGCTCTTTTTTTTTTCGAGCATTCGAGTTCAGGCTCGATTAGTAAATTTTCGAACATTTCACGAGACGAATCCAACACATGATAAATACTTATCGAGTCGAGCTTGAGCCGAGTTCGAACATCAGAATATTCAGCTCGATTCGGTTCGTTTAGAGCCCTAATCAACACAAGCAATCATAAATTAATGAATGGTATCATTTTATACACGTGATATGTATATATATATATCTCGGTGGAAAGTAATAGACGAAACCAAGTCTTGTATGTCTAGTAGCGGCTAAGCAACAATATTTCACCCATGAACAAAATGTTTTAAGGAGTAAAACCGGCAAAATGAATGCAAATACAATATCATGGAGTCAAAATTTGGGGTTCCTGTGGCTGGAAATTAAGCAGTAAAACAATTAACAAAAATACTAAGATAGAAACCTGCAGGTTGTCCGAAGTCGATCAAAAATCCCTCGATTTCACCGTCGTTGCGACAGCTAAAGACAGAACATATATAATAAGCCCAAAATAGAAATGGATGCTCCATATATAATATATAAAGAGAGGAATCCATATTCCATTTTAGGTATAAAGAAAAGAGCAGCTGAAACTACAAGGAAAGGAAGTGCACGCAGCAAAAGTTGAGTTAATTATTAGCAAGAAAAGGTGATACAACATGGCAATGAGGATGATAAAGAGTGAAGGGAACCTAGGCAGGGTTCATGAGAGCGATGCTCATGAGACGACAGGTGTGAAGCGCAGGCGGAGAGACGGCGCCAACATCAAATTCAAATGTGATGATCATGATCAGCCGATGGAGCAGCAGGGGCTGAAGCAGGAAGCCGGGGGTCCGTCGCCGGCCCCGGCCCCCACAACTGTGAAAAGAAGCTCCAAGTATCGTGGTGTGAGCAGGCATAGATGGACAGGCAGATATGAAGCACACTTGTGGGATAAGCTCTCATGGAATGTTTCTCAGAAGAAAAAGGGCAAACAAGGTTAGTTGCTTAATTTGCAACATGCAGAGAGAGAGAGAGAGAGAGAGAGAGAGAGAGAGAGAGAGAGAGAGAGAGAGAGAGAGAGAGAGAGAGAGAGAGAGAGAGAGAGAGAGAGGGAGAGAGAAGAAGTGAAGAACATAACGTTTTCTCTACATGATCAATTTATTTTTATTTTTATTTTTACATTTAGTGTCTGATATGAAACTTTGTGTTTTCTTTCATGGTATTCTGCATGGAATGGAAACTTTGAATGAACAGTTTATCTTGGTGAGTGAAATTCTGCCTTAAATGTAGTCATTTTTTGTTACTTTAAAGTTTTTTTGTGTTTTTTTTTTTAATTACAGCTTAACTCTAAAATTTATGAATATTCATTAGGGGCTTATGATGATGAGGAAGCTGCAGCAAGAGCATATGATTTAGCTGCACTTAAATATTGGGGAGCATCGACTTTCACTAATTTCCCTGTATGACTATCAACATTTATATATGTATACATATAGTTATGTCTGAAATAATCTTGCTCAACCAAATTTACTCTGACATTTTTTGTAGATATCGGATTATGAGGCAGAAATTGGAGTTATGCAAACTATGACAAAAGAAGAGTATCTAGCTTCACTGAGAAGGTATGAATTGGTTGATTTCATCACATGTTTATCAGAATCTTCGAGTTTTTCTATGATGCAGTCATGAAATTTCTTCACACTAATGTAGGAAGAGTAGTGGCTTCTCAAGAGGAGTTTCCAAGTACAGAGGTGTAGCGAGGTAATGTAATATGTTATTGCTAATCATGTGAGAGAAAAATGAATAAATTCATGATTGAATATGTTAATTAGAAGATGATGAAACTAATGTTGGAAAAAAAAAATGCAGACACCATCATAATGGAAGATGGGAGGCAAGGATAGGAAGGGTGTTTGGGAATAAGTACCTCTATCTTGGCACTTACAGTAAGTTGTCATCTTTGTATGGATCGTCTGCTCCAACACTGGTATGAGGAAGCTCGGATTCATGGTGTTAAAGTTGTGCGTTCCATTGTATTGTAATTTGTAGGTACACAAGAAGAGGCGGCTCGGGCTTATGATATTGCAGCGATAGAGTACCGAGGGATCAATGCTGTCACCAACTTCGACTTGAGCAATTACATCAGATGGTTGAAGCCAGGAACAAACTGTCCAGTTCCTGTTCAAGAAACGAAGGCAACGGGCTTAGATTTGCCATCTTTGACAACCCCTTTCCTGGAAAGAGATGAATTTGTACCACCCTATTTGAAAAGAAAAGCTTTTAGTGCAGAGGATCTTCAAGAATCATTTTCTTGCAAAGCCCCCATTAGTCCTTGCAGCAAGCCTTCTCCAACGGCCTTAAGCCTGCTCTTCAGGTCGTCTTTGTTCAGAGAACTCCTTGAGAAGAACTCGAATGTCTCAGAGGAAGAAATTCAAGACGAGAACATAAAGAATGAGACAAGGGTGGGGAGTGATGATGAATATGGAGGGATGTTTTCAAATGGAAACGGAGACATCCCGTTTGTAGTGTCTTCAAACGGCCACAGCCTTGAGCTGCAAGGGCAACTGAATCTCGATTATGGTTGCCCCGACACTATTTTCTGATCACATTGCATCAACTTGAGGTTTCTGTGTGTGATCTGTACATAAAAAGAGCATTTATGTACACTTGAATATGTACATATCATAAAGCAAAAGTAAAATGAATATCATGTGTAAATCACATCAACTTGTATGAAAATTCTTGTTGCAATAGAGGAGTTTAAGCTTAGACATTTTGTTTTCTTCGAAGGCTTCTCCAATTATATATGCAATTCAAGCCAAAATATGCTAATGTAAGCTGAATATCAATGTCAATACCAAAAGTGATGATTGAAATTTATCCTAGATCATTGCACATTCGAAAGAACTACAGGAATCACAACAGTTAAGACGACGTAGATTAGGATGATAAAGCGGCTGAAGTATTCAAAAAATGCTGTCAGGAAAGCACAAGAATTCGGCATCAGTAGACATAATACTACCTTGCATTAAACAAGAACTGCCATCACAATTTGAATGTTAGTGCAGCAAATTTACCATGATCTGCTTCTGTGAGCATCCCTATTAAGTTTTCTACTTTTAACTTCAGCTAGTAAATATCTCGTACGAGCCACCAAATTGATGAAATTGACAAAGATTGTCATTAGCCTTCTGATTACAGACAGGATAAACCTTTTTCAGTTCACCTGGGATTAATATGCTGCTGCTTTAAAAAAATTCTGGTTTTGATGTCCATTTGATTTCCTTTTCTTCATGAGATGTCTAGTAGTTTGAATATCAAAAAGCAATCCACCTCCGACAGTAAAAACTTCGCGTTAAAATTAATACAATCTGGGCACTTTTTTTTTTCTACACTACATCATGACAGCACTGTAAGAAAAAGAGCAGTGAAAATAAAACTATGCAGTTTCCTTCTTACCAGGAAAGAATATTTTCAATAATGTCTATGAAATTTGTCCTACATCTTTCCAAAGTTAACTTTCTGCAACAAATGTATACAAAATAGTAGTTGCTAGCTTCGACACGTTCAATGTTGGAAGCAGACGAGACAAACTGAAATGATGATGCCCCTAGGGAATGAAGAACAATATATTCCAAATCAAACTTAAATAAATGTAACTAACCAATTCGTATGGGAGGCTGCTTCTCTAGATACCCTACAAAGACTATATTAGTTTTGTCTTAAATTCAAATCAGTTCATTGGAATCATCTCCCTTTCTGTCCTCATACGATAAAAGACATAACAGCATCGTGCAAGATAGAATAAAACCAAAAGAAGCATAAGTGTTATATAAACATGTGATATTTCAGTCCCAGCAGTAAGGCAAGAAAGAGTTATTGAATAGAACATTTTGCAGGAGAGAAAAGTTGAAGAAAACACACTTGACATGGAAATGGCTATGACAGGAATTGAGGAATACCGAAAGAGGCAATACTCGTGCATCACAGATGGTGCTGCTCCGGAGTTGAAGTGCGTTAAGCGTAGAAGAAGAGGTGTGAATGCTTCTGTGCTTGGCGGCACTCAACCGGTGCAGCAACAAGAAGGTGACTCGATTTCTGTTGCAAAAACTGTGAAGAGAAGCTCAAGATTTCGAGGTGTCAGCAGGCATAAGTGGACAGGGAGATACGAGGCACATTTGTGGGACAAACTCACATGGAATGTCACTCAAAAGAAAAAGGGAAAACAAGGTAAATAACCATTCTCTTACTGCAGTTTCTTGAAGTAAATTTCCAACTCTACTCTCAGTTCTTGACGTGAATCTCATGCTTTGTTTCATGTTGGATTTTTGCAATGGAATTCAAAACGAGCAGTCTATCTTGGTGAGTACAATTCGTTGTTTTTTCATTTACTAGTATAAAAATCCAACGATTAAGACAAAAACTTAAGACTTTCATTTATTGTATGTCCTTAGGTGCCTATGATGAAGAAGAAGCTGCAGCAAGAGCTTATGATTTAGCTGCGTTGAAGTATTGGGGGACATCGACATTTACCAACTTCCCAGTGAGTAATACAGACACAAGATACGTGTTCATACCCCGTTACCTTCTGAAACACTTATTGATTCCCTTGATAACTGCTGCAGATATCAGATTATGAGAAAGAACTTCAAATAATGCAGACAGCCACAAAAGAAGAGTACCTAGCATCATTGAGAAGGTATAGAGCTTAACCACTTAATTTTTTGCATGATAACAAAAGATGTTTTGTCTGTGTTGAAATGGATGAATCAACTAAGATAAATCTTTCGTATTTGCAGAAGGAGCAGTGGGTTTTCAAGAGGGGCCTCTATATACAGAGGAGTAGCCAGGTATATAATCAAGAAAATACAAATCTTTTTTCTCCTTCTACCTAAATATTATACAAAATTCTGAACCAATCAATTTATATGAATGCAGACATCATCAGAATGGAAGATGGGAAGCCAGGATTGGAAGAGTCTTTGGAAATAAGTACCTCTACCTCGGCACTTACAGTAAGTATTAATCAATAAATTAACACGAAAAAAGAAAAACACATCGCAAACCACTGCTTATAACAACATATATGTGTAGGTACCGAAGAAGAGGCAGCACGAGCATACGACATTGCAGCAATAGAGTACAGAGGAACCAATGCTGTTACCAACTTTGATTTGAGTACCTACATTACATGGTTAAAGCCAAGAGCAAAAAAATCAGTTCCTCTTCAATCACAGGAGGCTCTGTCCCCTCTTTGCTTGAGTAGAAAAACGCATCTTCCATGCTTACCAGCAAAACCTTGTAGGGCAAACGCAATGAACATCAACACGCAAGAGACATTCAGAAGAGACACCCCGCTTGGTTCATGCAACAAGTCTTCGTCTCCAACAGCATTAAGCCTGCTCCTAAGATCTTCAGTATTCAGAGAACTGGTTGAGAAGAACTCAAATGTGTCGGAGGAAGAGAGTGATGATGAGAAAACGAATAACCTGCAACAGGCAAGTTATAATAATGAAGGCGAGGATATGTTCTACAATCTCCCATTTTCCCTCTCTTCCAATAATCATTGGATTGAGTTGCAAGGATAACTCCAAACGATCAAAAGAAATAAAAAATAGGCGTGACACCTATCTAAACATCTTTACTTGTACATATATGTATATATGAGGAGTTTCCTTTTTCTTCAAGCTTTGGAGAAAGATTAAGACATTGAGACAGTGTATATATACAAGCTTTTACCATGATATCTGTATCAGGGACATTGTAAAAATAGAATAACAGTGTCCCGACAGTTTAAAGTTTTGAAGGAATTGTTGTTGGAAATGCATCTCTGCACCTCTTCTTGGGCAGAAAACAAGACTTACTATTCTATCTAGTCATTACTGCTCATCGATGCTGTAAGAGCTCAGACACCTTCATCCTCGATCGTTCAGACATTAGTTTCGACTTAAAGAAAACACCGAGCAAGGCAGATTCAATTCTGCAGGTTTCAACTCGCATAGCCATAAAAATTCAAGATTATGACAAGAAAATTAAGTGTGATGTGTTTATTATCGGGCCATGTTGGTTTACTACTTGATTCTCTTGCTACAATGCAGACAACAAAACAAGAAAACTAAGGTATTTGTTAGATGCAACATGCAACATCCCCACCCTCTGTTAATGTCGAATTCTAGTTCGATCAAAAAACAAACATGTACGGTTAAACAATGCTTGCAAATATTTTTGACAATAGCAATGCTGATTTTTAAACTATACAAGGATGGCACTCATAACCCATGAAATTTATACATGTTTTATGTTGTCTCATTCATCCTATCGTTACGAAGAATAGACATCAAAGTTGCATTATTTCGTAGTTTCCATGAACATGGCTGAAGCTTCCTCTGATGTATAATCACTAATTCTTCACACTTTCAAAAACTGGGCAGATCATATTCTTGATTATCACAATCAGCAAAACAGAGCTCCTATATGTTCGCTGCCACTGAGAAAGTTCGACGCACGGATTCCATCTCCAGATGAACGAAAGAGACGAATTTCAGCAGAATAATCACAGGAACATATCATGCGATGAAGATAAGAGGAGTAAACTAGATTTGTAGGCAAAATCAAAGTAAAGTTGAACAAAATCCTCTTTTCTTGGCACATTAATGAATTATACATTGTAATCAAGTGTATTACCTTTCCATTTGAAATACAGATGTGCTGATTTAGACATGCTAAGCCTAATATTTTCACAACTTCAAAACTGTTTCCTCTTGTTATGAAATAATTTGTCTCTTTTTGCATAAACAAAAAGCAAAGCAAAGCAAATCCCAATAGACAGCAAAAAGGACGACCATGGAAATGGTGGATCCTCGAAACAAACGAGCGACGCCTCCAACTCTTGAGATGCATGATAAACGAGAGTGTGCATAGCGTATAGATCGTGATCAGAAGACTTCAGGTAGTACAAAGCCATCTCGTAATCGAAATGTGAAAGAGCAGAAATTGACTTCTCCAGCTTGTACCTAAACAAGTTCCACCTCTGGTAAAATTCAGTACGTCGGTTATGCCCTAGAAGTTTCCTTTCTCCACCATGCGCAACAATTGACCCAAGAACATCAACTCCACTCGTGATGCTGTAATTCAACGATGTCAGAAGAACATTCCTCCGAGCAGCATCCTTCTGGACAAACGACAAAGAAGGTATCTCCGAGAAAGGCCCAAATGGGGTTTGTCCAACACTCCACGTATAGTCCATGAGAGAGCTGTTATGCCTAGGGCTCCAGACCAAATGCGTTGGTGAAACACCCCACATGCTCTGCAAAATAGAACCCACCAACGGCCTCTCAAGCTCACGAGTCTGTGTGAATACATGATGCCCGTTGCAACTATAGTCACTCACAGTCTGCGTACTCCTAGTCCTGACTGCAATCACCATATCTTTAAATGCCACGGACTGGTGATACCGGTCAAGCAACAATATTGCATTGAAATCAAGGTCAAAAACATATACAGGAAGAACTCTGCCAAAGTCCTCCTCCGGCACCTTCCCTACCCTTCTAAACTCCTCAACCGATTCCAAGATTGTCTGATGCAAACGCTTCGAATCCAAATACTCACTCACAATCAATGTATAGTTATCGAACAAGTATCTAGATGTGTATGAAGTAGTAGCCCTCGTGATTGCAAACGAGCAAATGGAGCATTCAGCAAAATTCACCTCATATTTCTTGAACCTCAAACTTTGATCCCCCAATAACAACCCACGATCATTAACCTCCTCCCTAAAAGTTCTCTCTATTGAATCCCAATCTAATCCAACACTACCACCGCCAGCATTTATATGAATGAATTCAACAACCAATTTATTCTCGAAAGGCACAGGAATTCTCAATGAGGGAACTAATAGTACCTGATACGCACTCGAAACCAACGACGCCAAGTCGGCGAGCAACGCCTTCTGCGACTTGGGCCGGCCGTGGAGCGCCGCCATCGGATGAAACTCGCCTTTCGGCAAGACTCCGTCGCCGGACAATGCAGGCCCGTAATCAACCGGTCCAGCCCCCAAATCAATCCACAAATATCGATCTTTTCCGGTCCAAATGCTGCCCAAGCATTTGCTGAAACCGGGCGAGCTATCTCCAGGGGTGTAACTGTAAGCATAGGGTTTCGCCTGCGATCCGAGATGGATAATGTAGATGTGAAAAGAGTTGCTGTGCTTCTCCTTCTCGAAATCGTCGCGGATGATTTGATCGGTGATGGAGTGGGGGACGGAGGAGAGGGGGGATCGGAGGGGGGAAGGGTTGGAGGAGAGGTGGGCATTGAGGGCGGAGGAGAGAGAAGTGGAGAGAGAGGGAGATGAGAGAGACGGGGTGAGGTGGAGGGAGTGAGAGATGGAGAGGTGGTGGGGGGAGGATGAGAAAGGGGTGATGACGTGGAAGAGATCGGAGGTGACGGCGGAGGTGAGGAAGGAGGCGAAGATCGAGGGGGCGGAGGAGGAGAAAGTCGGGCCGACTAAGTGGACGGTGACAGGGATGGGGACGGTGAGGGAGAGGAGGGAGGAGGGGGAGGGGGGGGTGGGTGGCGGAGGGGTGGGCGAGGGAGCTTTTGAGGGAGGAGGGGAGGGAGAGGAAGGAATCATTGGCGGCGGGAGGGTCTTTTCGGGCTTGTAGGGAGAGGAAAGAGTCGAGGCCGGAGATTGGGGCGGCGGTGGTGACGAAGAGGTGGTGGGTGAGGAGGAGGAGGAGCACGGCGGCGGAGAGCATTTTGGCGACGGAGATGGGGTTTTGGCGATCTGAGATGGTGCTGGGGGGGTCTTGACTTAACCTTAGTGAGAGTGGAACCAAGAAAGGAAGCTGGTCGGTAGTGCTTTTTTTTTTTAATTTTATTTTTTTTTCTTATTTTCTGAAGGAAAAAAATTCATCACTCTTTCTTAATTTTGAGCAATTTGGTAAAATGAAAAATAAATATTAACTCCCTTATTTCCTTCTAGACGAGTTCTCATATCTTTATATGTTGATTTAATTTCTGTTCTTTTTTACTTGCGATGAAATTAGATATATGAAGTAAATAATCAATTTTAATATAAACCAAATTAAAATTTTGGAGGGTGATTATCATTGGTTTGGCAGATCTGGGTGATTTTGTTTTAAACTCAAGGAAAAAACAAAGTTGATTGTAGATGTCAAATAATATATGAAAAGATTACTGTATTAAGAAAAATACTTATACGACAAAGAATCGATATTATTTTAACAATATGGGTGCAAGTTTTTTAGCATAAATGTAAGTCACTTTCCTCATCACTACAATCTTTCAACACTTCTACAGCACACAACAGTTTAACGAAAGAAACAAGTACAACGCAAACTGCATTTGTTTAAATCAACTACCAATATACATATGTGAGAAATAAAGACATTTCAGAATTAAATGAGGTTTGGAGTAACAAAAAATTTCACACAGTCAAATACTACTAACTGCTGGAGCTACTGCTACTGCTACTACTACTACTACTACTACTACTACTCCTCCCAATCTACTTGTTCTAAACCACAACCCGAATTAGAATCCCAGAATCTGGAAACAGCTGAACTTACTTCAGATTCATTCGACGAAACAAAACCAGTAGAGGCCTGGTAGTGTGTAGCATTCCTGAAGTCCCTGATGAAAACTGCAGTAGATTCTTGGCTAATACCACCGGCAGTGACAATCCGACACCCATCCACAGCCAGTGCTGAGCATCCTAGGACTGGTTCTCCATCCGGAGGAGCAGAACAGAGCAAGGAATTCGTCTGTCTACCAGTATCAACTTCCCAAACATTAACACTACTGTCGTCTGGTCCTCCTGTAACAATTTTGTATGAATCCATGTGTATATGCTTTATAGGGCCAATATGTCCATGCAATTCAGCAGTTGGTTCTATTTTTTGAGTATTGGAAACTCTCCTGATATCCCACAGCTTCCCTCTGCCAAGTGGCCATTCGCAGCTACTTATTAGTCATTAGCCACATATTGTAAAACAAAACTACAAGAGAAATACTTGAGTACACACGAAAGAAACGAGAACTTGAAAGTTGGAAAAATAAACTCGAGAAGCTACTTGCTAGATCTTAGGAATCTGCCCTATGAGGCCCATTTCTATCTGTAATATAACTCTAATGTCCCCTCTTAATTGGAACAAGATAATTTTCAATGCACATTTATAGTATCAACTAGGCATAGCACAAAGGAATTATAAAATTCAGATACAGCATGTAAATTTGCGATATAAAAGCTCATCACCTGCCAGTTCCACCAGTACAAAGTAGAGATTTTGAGGGCAGGAATTCAAATGAATATATTTTTTCTTGCTGGGCTACCGTGAATGCTTTATACATTGTTCTCAAATCCACTGCCATAACAGAAGAGCCAGCAGCAACATAGAGCAGCGATTCATGGCATTTCATGCCCACAGGTGCAACAGGTACAGAAGCCATTCCCACACAACATGAGGAACGATTAGAAGATGATGCTGCCGTGGTGTCCCAGACCCTAACCTGTAAAATAGTCGTGGTGAGAACGGTATAATGATTGATTGAGATGCATTTAAATTCATATTTGATGGAACTACATAACATGCATGACACAGTTCAACAGTTTGATCAATTAAAATGTCCTAGGAATACAAATCCTCCTCTTCCCAAAATAGAAAAAATAAAGTAAAAAGTAACTCCAGCACCTGATGCGCAACACAAAAACTAGATAGGATACAGACATGTCTAGAAAGCAAAGAAAGTTACCTTTCCGTTCTTTGAAATGCTGACCAACAGAGATGGTTTATGCCTAGCAAAGACAAAAGAAGTTCATAAATAAAAAGGTAAATGCTGATAGTTGTAAGCAATATCGAATGGGATTGCACAGACAACCTTATGGATATTGAAAAATAATAATTTTTCATTGTTGTGTGTAAATAGCATGACAACAAATATAGCAAATCTTGTAGCTGCAAAGAAGAAGAAAAGGGGGGGGGGGGGGGGGGGAAGAAAAGCACCAAAAATGCATACCCAGCAACTGACATCAGTGGCACGGCCTTTTCATGCCCATAAAGCGTGGCCTTCAAAGCTTGCTGACCTCGCTTTCCAGAGGAGTTGACAGACCAAAGGCGAACTGTACCATCTTCACCTCCACTGGCAAGTATCTTTCCATTACCATTACCCAATAATTTATCCGAGAGGGTGAGCACTGGGCCAGTGTGACCTTTGAAGCATCGGTTCCCACCCTAAGTCAAAGTCACAGACTTAAGGGGTGCATTCATCAACTATGGGAAGAATTAACGACCCAATTTCCAGGGTGATTAGATTGGGATTAGGAAATTAAGTAAACTAAAACCTAAAATACTCCAGTTATAGATCAAATTGAGCACATAAACTCTTTCCAATACCTTTGACCACAGGCGAATAAAATGGTCACTGCTTGATGTTATCAGAACATTATCATCTCGTTCAGACTCATTTTGACATTGATTAGCCTCTGTGCGAGAAAACAATCTGCAATTCCCATTGTTTTGGTCAATAGCCACAATGTCACATAACAACTTTGCAAACAACAAGAAAACGGAAAGCATGACTTCCAAAACGAGATTTCGCCAAGTCGCTCATGTGAAAATATTAATCAATTTGAAGAATCTTTGTTAAGGTACAAAGTTCAGGATTAAAACATACTATCCTAGCAGATAATTTAAAAGGACAAGAAGAAAAATCATAAATTATATTAAATTGAATTTAATACATTAAAGAGAAGAATAGAGAAATTGCCAACCTCATACAAGTAACTCTAGCATTATGGTTACCACGAGCTTCAAAAGAGAAGCTTTGCGGTGCAGATGAAATGCCTTCATGAATGAGGTCATCAGTCCTCACAGAGTATAGTGATGAACCCTACAGATGTAATCCATATGAACAGAGTGAATTACAATCAAGATGAGCACTACAGTAATATAAGCAATGTTGCATACACCCATGTAAGAGCAACGATACAGCGGGAAAAAATCTCATACTTCACATTGGAATCAAAATTTGTTAATGACGAAATCAAGGAGGAGACTGAGGTGGGAAGATAAAAAGTACAATAAGCCATGATCTACACTTTAATTCAAACCAATAATACCCTTCATTTTTTGATGGCATGTTCCTCTACATGTGTCAACCTCACTTTACCCCACAGTTTGTCTCTGGACCAACTGAAGCTTATCTAAAAATTTAATAAACAGAAAATTTCAAAACAAGTACCTGAGAGAATATAATGGCTTTTTTGTCAAAGAGTAAGCTGTGCGGAGGTTTCCCAACCAAATAAGTATCATAACGCTGGGGATCAACATATTTAAACTGGCGTATTGCAGTATGCCTACTGAGATAAGCTTCTCTAATGCTAGATTCGTGGTGAGTCGGAGGCCCAACATGCGGCCACTCCTGCCTGAAAATTCCAATGGGAGTTGGGGAACATAAAACTACAATCTACTAAACCACATACAACAAATAAGAGCACACACGCAGAGCCAGAAAACAATGAAGAAACATTTCCCTAACCTAAAATTGTAGTAAACAGTACCAAAAAGATTCAAAAGTGCACAGGAAATCAGCCTATCATCACATAGAACGTAGGGTTTTATTGATGCTACCCCCTTTGAACTACACCGAATGCATCATCCATTATCTCTTTGAACTACACCGAATGCATCATCCATTATCTCTCTCTCTCTCTCTCTCTCTCTCTCTCTCTCTCTCTCTCTCTATATATATATATATATATATACACACACACACACACACACACACACACACACACACACTATCACTTATAGTCATACACCCACGTTTATTAACAACAGGCTTCAATAAGCTGTGTAGTTCACCGAGCGTAGTACCTTCATAACCTACAGCACAGTGAAAAACATTTTCCCGCAAGATTCAAACGATATCTCTCACTTATCCGTTCTCACCCATTCACATGAACCAGGAACCACGCTCAAATAAATTCCCAAATTTCAGGAACTGAAAAAATTACTCGATAGGAAAAGGTTCCGACCTGTAAAGCGATTGCCATATGGAATCAGAGCAGGCGACTTGATTGAAGTATCTGCACGACATAGCCATGTTGGAGATGTCTCGGAGGCTGAGGTAGCTCGCGCAGTGAGCCAAGGTGTCCACGCCGAGATCCGTTATGGCGGTGGAGCTCCGATGCAATAACGACGGGTCCGCCGCCATTTTGATTTCAATCAAAATTGGGGAAAATGCTATATCGTGTATATTTAGCAAGCAATTAGGTGTTTCTTAGAAACGAGAACGGAAAATCAGTTTAATTTTAATTAAACGACGTCGCTCCGTACGATGACAAAGCGTCGGCCGTTCTGTCCGAGCGGCATTAGGCATTAGCCGTTAATCTTCACCATCAATAGCTGAACCATCTAGATGAAGCTGCTAGACATTTCCTTTTTTTTTCCCACGAAAAAAGAATTTTATATTTTATGTATAAATACTGACTTCTTATAGTATTTAATACTAGAGGATTAATATTTTTATTTTATCAAGTTTCACCCTTTTTAAAATGAATTTGTAAATCACCGCAATAGTAAAATTATCCGACAATCTTCCATCAATAATGAAGTGAGTTGCAATTGAATATGAAATATTTCTCTCGTAAATGTTAAGGGGCCAATCGTTTGGAGCCCCGCGATATAATCGATACTAATGAATACTGTCTACACACATGTAGAAGTCGGCACTTGTCACAAACACAAATCAAACATGTTTTTGTTGAGTCTAACTTGAGCCGAGCTCGAATCGAATTCGATCATGAATTTTTTTAGTCGAGTCAAACTCAAACTCAAATCGAGTATATCTTAAACGAGCCAAACACGAACTGAAAGTATTCGACTCGACTCAACTCGTTTACAATCCTAATTGTGATATTTTTAATAATATTTCATATTTTCATTTAAAAAGACATGTAATTATTGGTTACAATTTTTCCCAAATAATGTAGAGGTAGACTCGTGTGCAAAAAACAATAAAGTAAAATAAAATAAAAAAACCAACAATTATTAAAAATATATATACATAGTTTCAATTAATTTCTGTTAATTCCGGTCCACAAACCACCCCACCGCGCCAGTTACTTCGACAAATCTCGATCTTAAAGGTGTGAGGGTTTTCTCATTCAAATTTCCCTTTTTCGATCACGCTTCAGATCTGTAGCATCGAAACATGTACGGATTCGAAGCGCTAACCTTCAACATTCATGGTGGTTACCTGGAGGCAATCGTCCGTGGCTACCGCTCCGGCCTCCTCACCGCCGCCGATTACAACAACTTGTGTCAGTGCGAAACCCTAGACGACATCAAAATGCACCTCTCTGCCACCGAGTACGGGGCCTATCTCCAAAACGGTTAGTCTATTCTATAATTGTCTGTTGATTGTTAGCTACGAGGTTTCAGATTTCATAATTGATGTCGGGAATTGGATCCCGTTCGTTTTATCGCTGCTATTTTAAGGTTGATCCGCTTCATACTGTCTTAAGTTTGTGAATTTTCAGGAAATTAGACCTAAAGCTGTTTTTTTTTTCTTTATTTATTAAGGATTTCTTGTCTTGATCAGGGGCATTGAAGTAATTCGTGCATTCCGTTAAACTAGTCGTTCAAGTTTCAGTTCACAATTTGCTCTAATTGTGGATATTTAGTTGATTTATGAAGTGGCTATTGCTAGTTTTGCTTATTAAGTTATTGACTGATATTCTGCTGCCAGCATTGTGAGTTTTTTATCTTACGAAATCAAGATTTTATTAATTGTTACTTGTTACTCTTATTAAGTTAATAGCACAAAATTTACTCTCTTTTTTACTTCTTTGAGACTTTGGGCTTTTCTACTTGATCTTTAAATGTCATCTTCCTCGTTGTTGGGGTCAGTAGGTTGATTCACCCGGTTTTTCTTGTTACTATAGTTTCACCTGGGAAGTTTATTAAGCTTCATTGCCAAATCTGCCTGCTGCATATGAGTAGTTGGGCTGTGAAGTGGAGATTTTTTTTTCATTAATAACTTGTGGACTTTTTTTCACTCTGTCACGCATTATTATTTGTCATCCAGTGGTTATCTTAGCCTCCTAAACTGAAACTTTTTCCGTTTTCTTATGGATGCAGAGCCCTCTCCTTTGCACACAACAACAATAGTGGAGAAATGCACCCTTAAACTGGTTGATGAGTATAAGCACATGCTAACCCAAGCCACTGAGCCTCTGTCAACCTTTCTAGAGTATATCACGTGTGTATATCTCCCTTCCACAGTTAGTCTGTGAATTAATTTTAAATCATACAATCAATTAATGGATATCAGTATCCCATCAAAGTACTTCGAATAGAGTTGCATGAGCACTGCCAAGTCTGTTAGTTTAATACATAATGTGATATATACACATTATTGACCTAAACTGATTGCTTGTCATATAGATATGGTCACATGATCGACAATGTCGTGCTGATTGTCACTGGAACTTTGCATGAGAGAGATGTTCAAGAATTGTTGGAGAAATGTCATCCTTTGGGAATGTTTGACAGGTAGTGTATTTTAATCGAGCATTTGGATACATATCTGAATTGTTTTTTATTAAATAACTGAGCCATTCCTTTCTTCAGCATTGCTACTCTGGCGGTGGCTCAGAACATGAGAGAACTATATAGACTCGTGCTTGTTGACACACCCTTGGCTCCATACTTCTCTGAGTGCATAACCTCAGAGGTATTGGCTAATTGCTTTGCTTTTTTTTCTTTTTCCTGTCTTTTAATTTTTCAAATCTGGAAGTGTTGTGTCTATGCAGTTACTGATTTTGATCTCACTTACTCACCATCATTTTTCTTATCACTGAATGAATTTATATGCTGAATGATATGAACATTGCAGACTTGTATTTCAGGTGTTTGAAGTTTGATCTTTTCTCTTATTTGGATTTATTTTGTAGGACTTGGATGACATGAACATAGAAATTATGAGGAATACACTTTACAAGGCATACCTTGAGGATTTCTACAAGTTTTGCCAGGTAAGTTGCCATTTTACAGTGTGCGAAAGCTCCTTTCCTTTTGCTACATATTTCCCTATGCTTTTGTATAATTTATAACTTGAGAATCTACGTATAGAAACTAGGTGGAGCCACTGCAGAGATTATGTCTGACCTCCTGGCATTTGAGGCTGATAGAAGAGCAGTCAATATCACTATAAACAGGTTCCATTGCAGTGATAATAATATCCTTATATAAGAGTTTTGATATAATATTTTGACCCCTTTCTCACGCTCTCTATCTCCAGCATTGGCACTGAGCTTACTCGGGATGATCGTAGGAAGTTGTATTCTAATTTTGGCCTACTGTAAGGGATTCTGCATCTTTCTTTATGTGTAGTTTTTTGGGAGCTCTTTTGCTGCCACTAACGCGTACTTATTTGATAGATATCCTTATGGTCATGAGGAGCTTGCTATTTGTGAGGATATAGATCAGGTACTTAAAAGTATTTTTCTTCAGATACTCTCTCTGGAAGAGTTTATGTTTTCCTTTAATAATTTTCTTTTGAGGGTGCTTTTCTAGCTGTCATCTATAAGCGGTTGATTTTCATTTTCATTTAGTAAATGAATGAAGACAGCATCTTCTATTATACAGGCTTGCAGTGACAGTAGTAGAGGTCTAGAATCATAATATCTTTTCTTCTACTTGTACCCTTCTCATTCTTTCTCTTGTCATTTTTGTTAAGTTATCTAATTTTCGAATCAACTCTTAATTTTTATTTTTCCAAACTTTCTAGGTTCGTGGTGTCATGGAGAAGTATCCTCCTTATCAGTCCATCTTTTCTAAGTTGTCCTATGGTGAGAGCCAGATGCTTGACAAGGCCTTTTATGAAGAGGAAGTGAAACGACTTTGCTTATCATTTGAGCAGCAGGTTCGTTCTTCCAGAGCTTGATGTTGAAATATTCTTAGAAGAAATGACTTGATTACTGGTTACTTTATATACTATATTTCTGCAATTGTGTATAAAATAAGCAGTATTATATTTCTCTGCCTGTTGGAGCTCCTTTACACGGTTCTTGAATAAAATTTGATATATCCGTAATCTTTGGTTTATGCAGTTCCATTATGCCGTATTTTTTGCTTACATGAGGTTGAGAGAGCAGGAGATCAGGAATTTGATGTGGATATCTGAATGTGTTGCTCAAAACCAGAAGTCGAGAGTGCACGATAGTGTGGTTCTTATATTTTAGTAAGTCTCATTATGTTATATTTATGTAAATTTTTGTTTGCATTTCAATCCTTGATTGATGTGAGTTGTGGAGGGTACGTATTTGTTCGACTATTTGTACGTTCCTAGTTTGAACAATAAGCTACGCGGTTGAGTGGGAGGGGGAAATTCTTAATTCACATGAAATAATGTGTGCCGATGAATTCATATACTGTACAATAAGATAGCACCTGCACGTTACCTGATTCAACGGCAGTCCTGAATTGTAAATTACCCTAAGAGCTTTGTTTTGAGAGATATTTGCTATTAATATTTATCTGGAAATATGCTCTTTTTCAGAAACTTTATTTGAAAATCGGCAGCATGATTTTTCTTTGAAGTGAATAATGAGGGGAAATCTTGCTTTTGTGCAATCTTGTTTGAATATCTATTTAAATTTTCACTTGGCGTGAATCAACCCCTGGCCCCATAGAAAATAAGTCAAATAAATCTGTGTTTTTTTTTTATTTTTTGTCAATTGACGAAAAAGGAGACTTTGTTCCCAAAATCATAAATTGATCATAATACCTCAATTGAGAAAATTATTACTCAATTGATAATTTTTAAAGAATTGACTAGACTGAAAAAAAAATAGAAGATTGAAAGTTTGGAATGCCAATTTTTATTTTTGGCAATTTGGCCAATATTAATTTTTATTTATTTTTCTAAACTTTGATTTGCTTAAATGAACTCAGATGTAAAAGAAAATATTGGCGTTGTCGAGATGATAGCAAAAACAAGTGGTTACTGGTTACGTCCTGAAAAAAAAAAAAAAAAAAAAAAAAAAAAAAAGGAACAACAAAAAGAAGAAGAAAATCTGCAGAGTTATCTTTTATTTTTATTTTTTTTATGTAGTCGTACCGCGTTACATGTTATTTCAATAGTTTTATTCATTTTATACTATCTATATAGATGCGTCAATTATGTTGAATTATTGATTTTAAATTATTTCGAATTCTACACTTTCAATACTTTAAAGCATTATGTAGAATTCGAAGTTAAGTACAACCATATATGGTTATTATTTATTATACATGCTAGACAGAGAAAACTATATACTAGTATATACGGTATTTTGAGTCCGACACTTGGTTATTTTGTTTTATACTATTAATTATATAAGATTGATGTAATTTCTTCTTCTCCAACTCCAAGTGTTGTTCATCATGATTATATTCTGACGAGTCGTCTCAAAATTAGAATAAGTTTTACTCTATATGGATACTCCCCCCACCCCCAATTTATTTAGTATGTTGCTTTTGTTATTAATGTTAACATAATGCTAAAAGATGGAATAAGAACCTCTATAATTGCCCAGTTGTGAGGAAATAGTCGTGAATGATCATGATTATGTGGCCTTAAAATCAAAAACTTGATTCCATTTTCATAAACGATGTACTAACTATTCGACAAATGTATATACGATAAAAAAAATTTATGAAACTACTTCATGGAATATACGTGATCAAATGGAATACTAATGTGCATATTTTCAAAATTTAACTCCACTATGTACAAAAAGTGTTTCTTTTCTATTTTCCCATCTCACGACTTTTGCAAAACTTGCAACAAACAATCTTACAGTATATTTATTCTATATCAAATACAAATATTAGGCATATACATTGATATGTGAAATTTCACATTTAATTAAACGAATGATATACATCAAATACTTTCAAAATATTTCACTAATATAATATATGCAAAAACGTCACTTAGAAACTCTTTTTTTTTATCATGAAAAATAACATTGAGAACTTTTTTTTAAAAAAAATTGCACCGTTCAAGTCCAGTCTACACATTCATAGCTTAGTTTCTTTCAACTAGACATTGCTTCTACCATTTATAATTCAAACACAACATGTTAATCTCCAAACGTATAAAGATTGTATTTGTAAATAATTATGAAAATAACAGTGTATATATATATATATATCAAAATATAATATTTATGAATTTAGACCATATAGTTGAGACAACTAAGTAATTTAATTTGTGTACATTTATTTCGAATACATCCATTAAGACTTTGTACTCTGATCAATAATGGTGGATTAATAAGTTATCCAACTATATCCTATGTTTACTTTTCATGATATTAAAATGATGGATAATCCATAGTATGTGATAAATGAACTTTAAGTGCTTATATAAATGATATATATCTCACGTCGCTTGGTGGGATATGATTATTCTTCTTCATATTCATTTAACTTAATATGATTATTCTTCTTTATATTAGTTTAACCATCTATTCACCCAATTATATATATTATCAAAGTAAGGAGGAAGTAAAGATTTAATGAAAAAGTCAATTTTGATAGAAATGGGCTCCTGCTTTCACACTACAACTAGATATGGAATAAGAGATGTAGAAAATGTAACTAGATGGGCCACTTTTTGATGTGCTTTCAGACATGGGAATTATGTAGACGTAGTTGGCTGGAGCTAAGCCCATTCTTTCCCAACGGCTAACTGTACTCATCCAACGGGATAAAATTCTCTAGTCCACTTTTCATGTTTCACTATAAAATTTAATATTTTTAAAAATTTTATTACACAAGTAAATTTTATTATAGTATTACAAATCATAATCAACATTTATTGCTAAAAATTGAAATTTTTGAAAATTATGTATCCTATTTTTAGAATAATCAACCATATTAATCAATTATATTAACTAAAAAACAAGAAATAAGTATTAAAAAGTAAATATAAACCCTAATTGGGTGAAATGAACCCTAAATAATAATTATAAAATTAAAATAAGTCATAACAAATTGAAATTGAAGAAAAAAATTATTAAAAATCGAATAAAAATCAAAATTGAACACCAAATGGGATAGAGAAAAGTGAGATCGAGGATTTCATTTGCTCATTGACACGTCTGTGCTCCTAAATTCTATTTTTATTGGATAATAATTATGTTTTTTAATTAAAAAATCACAAATTTGGGAATCCGACTTTAAATTAAACGATTGTAATAAAAACTTTGAATTTCTTACAGTTAAAATAGCTAAACACACTAGAAAAAATGGTATCGTTTGTTTGCGATGAACTTAACCAAACTGAAATTGTTTTCCCACACAAGTTAGATTATCTTTTTGTTTTTTTGAGTTTTAATCGATATTTTAGTTGCAAAAAAATTGAAAGTTATTGATGTAATTACTATATTAATCTGAAAGTCATGTCAGGAGTACAAAACTGACCAAACTTTGTGATTTTTAAGATAAAGTTATACATTCATTTTTGAGGCAAAAACTATTTTAGCCACTTTAACTTTAAAACGTACTTATTTTAGCCAGTAACTTTTAAACATACTTATTTTAGCTACTTTGGACGAAAATAACCAGTGCGATAGCAATGCGCGCAACACGCAGGGGTAAAATAATCATTGTGACTAAAATAAGTATGTTTAAAAGTTAGTGGCTAAATTAAATTTCTTTAAAGTTTGACTGGCTAGTTTTATGTATTTCCACTTCATTTTTCGTGATTTCATGTTATATATTCATTTTTCGTTCACTGAATATTTTGGGGTGTTTATTTTACAAAAATAAAATAAAATGTAAAATTGTGTTTTAATTGTAAAATTTGAAAATTCGTATCTAAATTATAAATTACGTTAAAATTTTGTGTAAATCTATAAATATAGACAAAAAAAAAGGGAAAAAAAAGGCAACATATAAGGGTGTAGTAGTTTCATGGGCAATTTGGAGTTATGACACACTTGGCCCCACACCCAATGATTGGGGAAATGTACTTTTTATGTTTTTTTCAACACTAAACATTAAATGCACCCTAAAACCCTAAAGTTTAAAAACTCTAACATATACAAACCCTAACATATAAAAATAAATACATGATCGATCCCTACCAGTTTTTTGTAGACAATTTATTTTTAAAATTAATAATAATGAATAACGATAAGGATAACGAAATTAATAGTAATGATAATAACAAAATTAATAGTAATGATAATAATAACGAGAATGTTTCGTAAACATTATAACGAAATTGTAATAACGAAAATTTTGGTTATATCCATATAACGAGAATTGATGAAAATTGTTCATTAATAACGAAAATTGTTCATCAATTATAACGAAAATATACAATTTCTGAACTATATCGTTATATCATTATTATAACGAAAATTTTATTAACGAAATTTTCGTTATCATTATAACAAAACTATAATGAAAATTTTCTATAATGAACTATAACGTTATATCGTTATAACGAAATACTTCATTATTAGAAATAAATATCGTTATTAAAAAATGAACAATATCGTTAATAATAACAATAACGAAATTACTATTATTATTAATAACGATTGAATAACGATTTTCGTTTTTCATAACGAAAATGTATAACGAAATTTCGTTATCAATATAACGAAATAATGATTGAATAACGATTTTTTTCGTTATCAATATAACGAAATGTTATGTTATTGAATAACGAAAATTTTCATTTTTTCATAACGAAATTGTAATCGTTATGGCCGATCAAGTTTTAACATAAATGCGTTATTGTTTCTCTATGTGTTGGTCAAAATGAGGTAGGTAAAATGCATAAATTTGTATTTGTATAGGTAGGTATTAGTTGAGGCAAATTAAATTCAATTTAATGCATTTAATTTTGTGTAAGAGAGGTTGGTGGTATAATGTACTTATATTGAAGGTAGGGTTTGATCCCGAACATTCAACACCAAAACACAAAAAATATATTGAGAGCTTGATATAGAAGAATACTGAAGAAAGCAACGACGTCTTCATCAAGAAAATACTCTCCGGCCGGCCTCGCTGTGAACCTCTGGAGGGTGATTGGCTAGACGCATCGCTGTGAACTTCTCATACATCTGTGCAATTGTCGTCTTCTTCCCTTCAAATAGCCGGTGATAGATGCCCCTGGCCGGAATCACATGAGCCGCATTCGGATCGAAACTGGACGGCCCGAACCGCAAGCCCGACACCAGTGCGAACTCTGAGGGCCCAAAGTGTAGTGTCGTGCCACTCACATGGAACCGACACTCTCTACCCTCGCGTGCAGGATCCTGGACACGCACTTCGCGACAAATCAATGCATGCAGCACCTTCCGGGCTATGTTACCCCCCCTAAAGTCTACGAAGTGTCCTAAGCATCCAGATCTGAACGTCTGGATCGTATCCTCACCGCCGAAATGCTGTAACACCTCCCTAATCTTGTCTACTAACTCCATCTTCACGTACATATTCACAGTCGGCTTGAACCTCTGGAGGGGGCGTCTAATCCACTCGATCTAAATTTCACAATAGAAAATTAGACTGTTATTAAATTATTAATTATATTAATTGTTTTTGCTATTTTTATTTTTTACTAATATTATTAATTAGCAAATATTATTGTTATTATTAGATTAGTGGTTGTTGTTGTTGTTGTTGTTGTTGTTGTTGTTGTTGTTGTTATTGTTGTTGTTGTTATTATTATTATTATTATTATTATTATTATTATTATTATTATTATTATTATTATTATTATTATTATTTATTTTTAAATTAAAAAAGTATAATTATTTATATTAATTGTTTTTTATATTTTTATTTTTTACTATTATGATTACTTACACGAATATTATTATTATTATTATTATTATTATCAAAAGTATTATTGTTTATATTAGATGTTTTTGTTATTTTTATTTTTTACTAATAGTATTAATTAGACTAATATTATTATTACTATTATTATTAATTTTTTTATTTTTTTATTTTTTACGAATAGTATTATTTAGACTAATATTATTATTAAAAAAAAACCCGTACAATATGGTTTGGATGAGCATGACTATATCAATTCTAATTAAATTAAAGTTATCATTCAATCTATTTAACATAACGAAAGTTAATTTAAAATATAACGAACATTTATATTTAACTATAACGAAAATTTCAATTTAACATAACCATAAAATTAACGAAAATTAAAGCTTCAACATAACGAAAATAAAAATTTAACATTAACGAAAATCTAATAACAATAACAAAATTTAAATTTCACATAACAATAACATTAACGAAAGTTTAAATTTCACATAACGAAAGTTTAAATTTCACATAACGAAAAGTTTAAATTTCACATAACGAAAGTTTAATTTTCACATTAACGAAAGTTTAAAATTCACATAACGAAAGTTTAATTTTCACATTAACGAAAGTTTAAATTTCACATAACGAAAAGTTTAAATTTCACATAACGAAAGTTTAATTTTCACATTAACGAAAGTTTAAAATTCACATAACGAAAGTTTAATTTTCACATAACGAAAGTTAAAATTTCACATAACGAAAAGTTTAAATTTCACATAACGAAAGTTTAATTTTCACATTAACGAAAGTTTAAAATTCACATAACGAAAGTTTAATTTTCACATTAACGAAAGTTTAAATTTCACATTAACGAAAGTTTAAAATTCACATAACGAAAGTTTAATTTTCACATTAACGAAAGTTTAAATTTCACATAACAATAAAAATTTAGCATTAACGAAAATATAATTTTACTAATAACGAAAGTTTTAACTTTAACATATCGAAATTTAAATTTAGCAATAACGATAATTAGATTTTAACAATAACGAAATTTAAATTTCACATAACACGAAAGTTTAAATTTTAGCATAATGAGAATAAAATAAAAATTTACCATGAACGAAAAACATAATTTTAACAATAACGAAAGTTTTGCATAACGAAAATTAAAAGCATTACGATAACATTCACGAAAATTTAATTTTTAGCATAACGATTTCATAAATTTAGCATAACGAATGAATAAAATTAGACTAAAATTAGCATATCGATTAACTAAAAAAACAATAACGATTTCACATAACGATCTATTCGACTAACCTCTCCGGCTTCGGCTTCAGAAGGTCGAACTACATCTTCACGTCGTCCCTCCATTGTCTTCAAGTCCAGTCCGGCGCCGGCGAAGAATATGGAGTTTTTTTTTTTCGTTTCACAGAACAAGGAGGCGAGAAAGGAAGATATGTGAGAAATAGAGAGAATAGAGGGGTAGTTACAATAATTGAATACCAGTATTAATGGAGTTGATTCCACAATCTTTTTTTTTTTCAAATGAAAATCGAGTTTGAATAGAGAAAGATTTTGTTCCATGCATATCTCTTATGGAAAGTACAAATTGTAAGATACTTTTCAGAAAAAGTAAAAGGAATATTCAGATTTTGTTGGTAAAAAATTCAAATATAGTACAAATTGCCCATATAACTCCTACACCATTAAAACTTGCCCAACTACCCCAATTTTAGAATTAAATTGTCTAGATAAACTTTTCTCCCTAAAATTTTTATGTATTTAATTATAATTAACCTCCATATATACATCCACAGTTTTTAAATAAAAATAATGGTTAAAAGAAATAGAAAGTTGGAAAAAAAAACATATATGCTTCTGAATACTGCCAAAACGAAAATAAAGACAAATAGTACTCGAACGTTTTTATCTTCAACAATTTATGTGGAAAGCAGCAGTAGTAGTAATTGAGATTAGCACGCATTTATGTAGATTCCAACCAGATATGAGATAACTCAATCCTCGGAATTGTCGAAAATATCAATCCTATCTGGATAATGGATTTCTTGAAAAAAGAAAAAAAAAACTAATTTATTTGAGGTGGACTTGCGTGCAAAAGGGGTTATTTCCGCCTATTTCAGGCGGCCACGTGGCCCCACGCGGGCGTGCCACGTGGCACATGGTACTTTTTATTGTAGTTGAAATGATGATAGTATTAATCTCAGGTTGATACTTTTCTTTATCGTACTTGATACTTTTCTGCTTACCACATGGTACTTTTTATTTTACCGAACTCGTGTTTTGCTTTCCTTTGCAAATTCTTGGAATGATGATTGTTTTAGATTAATCTCAAGATATACAATATAAAAATTGAAAAAAAAAATCAGAATTTGAACTAAATAAACTTATATAAAATAACTAGTAGACCCCTTACTTTTTAATGATACAGATGGTACTTTTCGAATGTTTTGTGATACTTTTTAATAGGAAGGTTGGTACTTACTTTGGACAGTTTTTTTTATGGGTTGACCAGTCAAAGCGGGTTGACCCGCGTTGACTAGGTCAAAAGCGGATTTTAACTGACCCGTGTGTTATTTGCATAATGATGCATGCAAGTGTTTGCCAATTTATTTAGGCATTCACAACTTTTAGAAAAGTCAAGGCAGGACTGCACGAGCAATACATATTAATATATTATGATATTATCAAATTTAGAATAAATCACGTAATTAAGTGGAATTCAACCGTTTACAAAAGTCATTTGTCAAAAATTAAATGACTTAGAAAAGTTTGTTCGCAATTTTTTAATAAAGTTTATGAAGCCTGATTTTTTATTTTTAATAACCAGTTTACAAAATTACAGTACATATTAAATGAATTTATAATTAAGTGGAAACCACTAATACTGCGTGACAGATCCTTTGGCACACGGTTAACATCTTGCTTTCCACGATTTAATGAATAATATAGGGAAAGTAATTTATTAAAGAGATTCGGAAGTCTCCTATCTTTTTTTTAATTTTAATGAGGAAATATTTAGGATCGCGTGACACGTATATTGTAGTACGTACCAAAAACTATATATGGGGTCGAATGAATAATTAAAAATTAAAATAAAAAATATGTAGGTGTCATATGAATAATGACCGTATATTTTGATTCCAACGAGTAATTAGTCCTCCGTTTCCATTTAATTATCGTTGTGAAACTTTTAACTTATTTCAAAATATTTGTTATTACCTTATTTTTACACATTATTTCTCAAGAGAAATATATACTTATTAGGGAAATATATTTGATACGGGGTGGAGAATTTTTGCAAATTATTTCACATGAGAATTGCACACATTTATTAGGAAAATATATCTGATATGGGATGGAGATTGGAGAGGGTGGAATATTTATCACGGTAATTTACATCTTAATTATATGTAAAATTCTAGAACGATAAATATATGGTTGCAAAGAGAGTAGACATGAAACCAACACTTTCATGATTTAGTGGTGGAGTGGAATAGTTTGAAAACTAACAACAAACACTACTGCTTGTGAGCTTATCACACATACTTTTGCAAGAACAAGTGTGCACCATTTACAAGACTCGCATCTGATTTTTAAAATCCAAACGAGTTTGTCAACAAAAAATAGATATGAAACCATTAATTATGTTTTAAGAGAATACAAGGAGTGGATTTGGACATCACCATATTTTTGCTCAACAAATTCCGAGCAAACAACGAGAATAATACAACAATTTTTATACATTCACCTCAAAAGCAGTTCTTCACCTAAAAATTGTAATTGTCCCACCTCCCCAACTCTTATTTGGCATGGGTCCATTATTTGCAAATAAAAAAAAAAGTTCAAAAATTTCCAAAAAAAATCCGATATTATCTTTTTTAGATAGATTTTTTTAATAATTTTGATTTTATGAGTCATTACTATGAAATGCGTGTGGGATTAAGTACAACATGAAGATGAAAGTAAAAAATTTCCAAAAAAAAAAATCGATATTATTTAGATAGATTTTTTTTAATGATTTTGATTTTATGAGTCATGAAGTGTGTGGAAGCTCTCATCTTCATTGTCGAATGTCTGGTGCATGCCAACATGTAGCTATTTGTGCATGCATGTTTTGATGAATTGAAGAATAAATAAGTATACAAATATCTTGTATTCTGATTTTGATCATTTGAAGAATAATATATATTTTACGATTCAGAAATTATTCTGCATTCATTTACACGTACAGATTATGCATGTATTGCTTGATTTCAACATAATGCATCTGTGATTAAGTACAACAAAAACATGAGAGAGTGGGAATTGAAACTCGAAAAAATTTACAGTAAAAGGAGACGAAGCAACATCAACGATAATGAAAATCGGAGCAACGTAGTTAAAGAGATTTTGAAAATGCAACTTTTATTGTTTGGGAGTGACGTGCTACTGAAGAGATCGTGAAAGTTAATGATGAAACTAAGAGAAGAAGAATAAAGTGTAAAAACAGATCTATTTGTGTGAAAACATACTTAAAAAACAAGTTTTTTTTTGGATTAATAGTGTTAACAAAAGTCAACCCGTGAATGAAGCTCTAATTATTAATGATTTAAGATTAATCTCCACCCTCTATCTTGCTTCACTCTTGGCCTTTAGTTTTCGTTGGCCAAAAATGGAGGCACAAGTTCGACCATTCAATCACCGACCATATATATAAGAAATTTGATTGTATGTCACTTTTTTGAGAGAGAGATTAATAAAAATGAAAAAGTACTACAAGGTGGTATTATTAGGAACAACATGCATTTTGGTGATGGCGTTAACGGCGGGGGCAACGGCGGCAAAGACGAAGACGCCGTCGAAGGAGTGTCTAGACGATTGCAAGGTGATTTGTATGAGTTTAGACGGAGCCGTTGACTCCATCTGCAATGTCGCTTGTTCCCTTGGTTGTGTACAATTATTAGGTAAGGCTGAGGTCAAGAAAATCCGTTTTTAATCTTTTTTTATTAATTAATTATTAATTATTTAAATAAACCCCCATGTACCAATACTGCTGTATATATGTGTTTATAAGTAAATTAATAAATTTTCATTAGTCCCAATTGCATTATTCAACTTTCAGAACCGCATCAATCGGAGCTTTCGACGTCGAATTGATAACGAAATAGCAACATAAAATTTGCTCGAACATGAAACTCTGACGAGCTTGAATATCCTTAACGAGCCGAGCTTGAACATTGGGGGTGTTCAATTTAATTCGATTCATTTACTATAAAGAAACAACAAATTGTTTTTGTTGCACCGATATATTAACATCTCTAGCCGTAGAGAATATCAACATCTCAACCAAATTGTTTTTGTTGCACAAATATATTTAATTATATAGCTTCCACAACAACTGTACATAGATAAGCTTGTAAACCAGAAAAAAATAATATTGGGAATAACGTGGAAGAATGAAAATATCATGGTATAAAACATAGATATACTAAATCAAGAAGCCACACTATTTCCATTTTCTCACAAATCTTTGTTCTGGAATTCTCTCTTGATTTCTGGAAATTTGTTTCGTTTCAGATATGTTACAAAATTGTGTTTCATCTCTTGTTTAAATCGTTGGATTATCATCACGTGTACTAAAAAAAAACCCCTTCAATTTCGCCATTAAATTTTAATGGAAAATTATGGAATATTTTAGATATATGCGTGCCCGTGATTCAATTAGTTTGAAAAATATGAGATTGAATACCATTTTAATTAAATAGGGTATCTTGTCTGATTTGTTTAGCGTTTCTTTGTTCTATTCTATATTTATATGTGCATACCTGTTGCAGAAAATTCTATGCTACCTCTGGGCATTATCTAAAGTGTCACAATAGTTCTATTGTGACACTTCGGGTAATGCCCGAGAGTAGCATATAATTTTCCATTGTTTTGCTAATAATTTTATGGTAGCAATATATATGTATCTATTTGCATGTACTTTTTTTTTCTCTCTCACGTGAATACACCAACTGAATCCCATGGTGATCCCTAATTTACATAGTAAAGCAAACTCAACAATTGCATTTTCAATATCTTTAATTTCCCAAAATATCTCCGAATTTTGGATTCTCATTATAATCTCTCCAATAAGAGTCATTTGTTTGCTTGCTGCTCCAGGCATCAAGATCACGAGATTCATGTTTGCATTACCAACAAATCGTAGCTGTAAATGCACGTTTTCTGATAAATTTGATGATGCTTTTGCTGTTCTATGTGATGAATATAAAATTAAATAATCTACCAAACTTAAGGTTACAACATATAAATTTGTCTTTAGTTAGTGAATTGATTAGTAAAACAGAATACAAAATGTATATGAAGTTTCCAAAATTAAATTTGAACTAAATAAATCTTAATTGAACATGTTACACAAATTTGGAATAATAATAATAATAATAATAATAATAATAATAATAATAATTATTATTATTATTATTATTATTATTATTATTACATTTTTATTTATTGAACTAGCTAGAATTTAAACTTAAACTCAATTCTGAATTGATGATCAAATATATATATATATATATATATATATATATAGGGCTGGAAATGAACCAAACTACTCGCGAGATACTCGGGAATCGGCTCAAAAAAAGCTCGCTCGAGACTGACTCATTTATTAAACGAGTCGAACTCGAGCCTGCTAAACGAGCTCGCCATTTTCTCGAGCTCGGCTCGTCGAGCTTACGAGCTAACTCGGTTCGTGAGGTTCTCGAGCTTGGCTCGCGAGTTGTATCACGAATCTGGCTCGCGAGTACTTAAACGAGCCGAGCTCGACCCGGGCTCGCGAGCTATTCGATTTAGAACTCAAAACACATATTATTTTTGTAATTTTTAAAATATTATTTATTTATATTGTAACTTTTGTCAAATTAATACTTCGCATTTAAAATAAAACAAAATTATTGGTATTAACTATTGAACTAGTATTATTAAAATTAAGAAATCAATGATCAAGAGTAACAATTATATACACAAATAGACAAACTAATGAACTGTATATGTATACATATTATATTTTTATATATAATATAGTTATCTTATTTACAATTTTACATAATAATAATAATAATAATAATAATAATAATAATAATAATATGAAATGTGAAATGATATTATATTAATATTATCAAAATTAAGAAATTGAACTCTCAATAATAAATACTACTACAAAGTAATAAGAGAAATTATGAATAATATTAAACTAATATTATCGAAAGTAAAAAAAAAAAAAAAAAAAAGGAAAAGGAAAATTAAGAAAAATTATAACTAATCAAATGTTCAAAAGTAATAATATTCTTAGTATTAATGTTATATAGTTAATCTTAAACTCTTAGTTATGTATACTATCTTCTATTGATTAGTATTTTAGTATATAGTCATTGACTTATAAGAATATATGTAACATGTGAAAAAAATAGATTATAGTCCACTTTAGATTATTAGTTATAACTTGTAAGTTATATATTAGAAATTTATAATTTGTGTAAAGT
Source organism: Perilla frutescens (assembly GCA_026008535.1). Lineage (NCBI taxonomy): Eukaryota > Viridiplantae > Streptophyta > Magnoliopsida > Lamiales > Lamiaceae > Perilla > Perilla frutescens. The sequence continues at coordinate 68,746,736 of BRKX01000005.1, forward strand.
GGTAAAGAAAAAATGAAATTAAAAAATTAAGATTAATATTGACAATTTGACAAATAATACTCATAATTAAATATTAATACATGAAATTAAATCAGTAATATAAATTAATATTATCAAAAGTAACAGAGTAATAAAGAAAAAAAAATGAAATTAACACAAATTAAAACTAATCAAATGTTCAATAGTAGCAATATTCTTAGCACCAATGTTATATAGTTAATTTTAAACACTTAGTTATATAAACTAACGTTTATTATAGTATATAATTGATAATAGTTAAAATGTACATAACAATAAGTCTATTATAGTATATAGTTGATATTAGTTAAAATGTACATAGTAATAAAAGGGAAAAAGAAAATTAACAAAAACTAAGACTAATATTGATAAAATAATCATTCTCAATTCATTAAGTAAGAAATATTAAATGAAATAAATGATATTGAAAACATAATAATTTCACAAAAATTTGTTATCAAATTAAATTAAGAAATCAAATATTCAAGATTAAAAATATTCTTATTTCTTAGTAGTTAGCACAAATGTTATATAGTTAATATAATTGTGACGTAAACGAGCTCGAGCTCGAGCCTTGAATTTTAAATGATCGAATCGAGCTCGAGCCGAGCTCGAGTTTGGGTTCAAATTTTAAATAATCGAGTTGAGCTCCAGCTCGATTTTTTCCTGTCGAGTCGAGTTCGAGTTCAAAGCTCGAGTCGAACTCGAGCTCGAGCTCACAAATACCTAAACGAGCTGAGCTCGAGCCCGGTAGTACTCGACTCGTATACAGCCCTATATATATATATATTTAAAGAATATAGATTGAGCTATTAGCTTAATTTCAAAGTGATAATTGATCTTTATAGTAAAGAAACATATAGCAAAATATTTTTCTAGCAAAAAAAAAAAATAAGAACACACTTTTTTTTAGCAAAAAGGATAGAATATAATACACCTAAGAATGGTTGTGTGGTTGAAAAAACATGTTTTATTTTTTGCTAAAAAATATATTGTAATTCCCTAAAAAAATATAGCAATCTAGTTTTTTTTAGCTACTTTAACTTTTTTTTTCCATTCCAAAATAACTACTCCCTCCGTTTCACAATAAGTGTCATTCTACCACTTTAATTTTGTTTCACAAAAAATGTCATTTTACACAATTGAGATAAAAATTTCACATTTTTCTCATATTTATCCTCATTTAATGCATTCAAATAACCATATTTAACGCATTTAATGTATTTACGTAAGAGTGTTTAAAGTAATTTGATTATCTAATTAATGTCTTTATTAATATGCGTGCATTCATCCAGAATGACACTTATTCAGAAATGAAGGAAGTATTATGTAATCTAGTTTGATTTTAATCATATATATATATATATAGAGAGAGAGAGAGAGAGAGGATGAACATTGGCGACATGCTTAACTCATGCAAGCCGGACAAAAAATGGTGTTTCCAATGGCGGACGGGTGAGTAACGGATTAAGAACCAACACTTCTTTTTGAAAGAGAAGAAATAAGTGAATCCGAGAAGAGATAGGCCGTGTTCAAAGAGAGTTACACATCTTTGTGGCTACCACCTATTTGGAAGTCACGCTATTAGTTTTTATTATTTTTATCATTTTAATTTACTTTTATAATTATTAATTGTATTTTATTCCACCCAATTGTGATTTATAATTATTTTTAAAATTTAATTTACATTTGTTCAATTAATAATTGATTTTTAGGGTTAACTAGGGCAACAATTTTTAAAAATTTCAACTCTTATCAACACATATTAGTTATGTTATAATAAATTTTATTTATATAATAAAAATTAACGAGATAACCGTCATATAGGTGGTACTCACATGGGGTGTAGATTAAGTTATGTAAGTTAACAAGACTACAACACTGCACAACTATATTAGTGAGGCCTATTGATGATGATGATACCCACCCTATGGTTTTGTCCATGCTACAACTAATGCATGTGCATATTTGTCACAATAGATACCTCTAAGTGTCACAACACTTTATGCATGTGTATATTCTGTCACAATAGGTCTATTGAGACACTCTTAAGTGTCTCAATAGACCTATTGTGACACTTAGAGGTATCTATTGTGACAAATATGCACATGCATTGGTTGTAGCATGGAGAAAACCCACCCTATCCATGCAGTCATGTACCGGGATAATTTTACCAATTTCTCCTTCGTTGGTGGCTTAATATTATCTTTCATGTTCGGTCCTCCTCTCTTGTTAATTAGTTACTTATGCCACGAATCTTAAAATACTATTTAAAAAATTCAACATAATAATTTTGCTAAGGAAAACAAAACAAAATTTTGCATGTTTAAAACTCAATTTTTATTATGTTATCTTAATACAATATGTTATTGTAGTTAATAAAATATAATTAATATTTTAAATATTTAATTACGAGTATGTAGCTATATTTTATATATGTAGTAGTTTACTAAATAAAAAATAATTACATTACCAAAATATTATATATATATATATATATGAGAGTATGTGTTACAAACAAATTAAATTTATTAATATACTCTAAATATTAGAAGAGTAATTTTATATTAGCAAATATAATTAAATAATATATTATTGTGTTAGTGGATATGATGTACTAATATATCAATAGTTACTTGGTGAAAATCAAATAATCCACACTCGTTTTTAGATGATCAAATGTCCGTAACAAAAAAATTACCCCCTCGTTTTGTTTTGATTGTTGTTTTAGTTTTTTTTTTAATTTAAAATTAACAATTAATTTCATAGATTAATATATTCATCCCTCATATATGAACATAAAATCTTATTCACTTATATTTTCCTAAAAAAAACAACATTTTCTCTCCATTTATTTTTAAAATCTGAGATATGGTTAAAATTGGGAGAGAAAACATTAAAATATATAAAATAACAAATATTTTGACATGAAAAAATAGATTAAAATAACAATCATAACGAAATGAAAGTAATAATAATTGAAGGCGCGACCGGATTTAAGTGGTAAAAATCCAAAACTTATGTTCTTAGATGATCCAAGGCATGCAATAAAAGCAATTGAAATCGCCGACATGTGACCAAATATGAGACTATTTCCATAAAATGTAACTGTATATGAATATTATCGGTCAAATGCACATAAAATATATCTGAAAACTTAATCTATACTTAAATGCCCGTTACAAAAATAAAAATAAAAATGAAGTCCCGACCAGATTCTCAAGCTTGTAAAAATCCAAAATTTATATTTTCAGATGATCTAACATCTTTATATGAATATTATCGGTCAACTGCACATAAAATATATCTGAAAAAACTTAATCTATATGCAAATGCCCGTTACAAAAATAAAAATAAAAATGAAGTCCCGACCAGATTCTCAAGCTCGTAAAAATCCAAAATTTATATTTTCAGATGATCTAACATTTTTATCTTTATCTTTATCATTATATACATAATAATACACAATGATCCCGTCAAAATAGTAACTCATTCATTTTCCGTCAAAACGCACTTTCCGTATTTAGTAAGTTCGTTATATAATTCATATTTAATATTATTCTATATTTCAGCTTTAATTAAAATCATATATCATATATATATGAATAATTAATTACATTTTTTTATTTTTAATTAATCTTAGTTTAATTCTATATATTAGTGACATATTTTTTTTGGATGTCGAGGGTAACCCGCAGCCGCTACCGTGGCGCGCACTGGGTAAACCCCGCCCCTGTGTAATAGCCTGTAAACCTACAGGGGGGAGTTAAACCACACTTGACAAGCCAGGTGTGACAGGCTCACACCTAGTGGTGTTGGTGGTGGGTCGAACTTTAGACCTTTGGCCTCAAGAAACACCACTCCACCACTAGATCATCCCCAATGGGACATTAGTGACATATTTTTATTTATATTGTATATTGTTGGATAAATTATTCTATGAAATAAATATAGATTTTTGTATATGGAGTATATATCTTATTATTATTTTAGGAAGAATATATGTATTATTATATCTATATTTATTGATTCAAAATTTATAATATAGCTAAACCTGATTGGACGATTTATGTATATATTGAAACTTACTTTAATTAGCTTTCTTTCTATATATATGCACATAAATATATAAATTCAACTAAAAAAATCTATATATAAACATTTAATGTAAGATTTCAAGTGTAATTCCATTAACGCAAATATTGCTTTGAAAGAATCATACGACTCCAATCTCATTTTACATTTGTTGTGAGGAGATAAACTTTGTGCTGGTAAACAATCTACATAATTTTTTTTTTTTGAAATATCATTAGAGTGTTCTCTATTATCAGAGGTAAGCTAGATCCATTCTATTTTAATTATTATTTATTGGGGAAAGATATATGTATATCTTGATCAAATCATGTAGAAAGACAGTAGAAAGCTTATTCCATTTTCAACGTAATAGTGTATCAAAATATACAATACTCCGTTCTACCTTTTTCCTATTTTTAGATGATTAATAACTAACATTAATTTATAGAATGTTTGATTTCATTAACTGTATCCTAAACTTTCATATTTGCTTCCATTTTTCCATTCTATAAGTAAAAAAACATGTAAAATTTGAAACGTTTTTCATGGGGTGTTCATCAAATAACAAAATGGATTACAACTCCATGAATAAAAAAAAAATATAATGCAATTTCATTTATGATGTATTATAATCATGAATAGTTTTATTTTAGTTAACAATGTACAACAATGGCATACAAATATATATCCCAATAATATTTAAATTTTTATACTGCAATTAAATAAAAAAAATCATGTTTCGAATAATTTTCAAGCATCAAATTTAAGATAACTTGGTAATATAATTAAACAATAATTTAAGTAAGAGTCATAAGTTAATTTATTATTTTGTATTATGGTACAAATTTACCTTCTTTTTTTTTCAATTTAAAGAAAATTAGACGATATTAAAAATTAATAATTTAGTATTTTAAGTGAGACTGGAAATTATAAAAAAGATATCATACACCAATTCATGAATGAACATATTAATTAATTGACTCATCACTCCTATTAACCAAAATAATTAACATACATATATGCTTAAACTTAAAAAAGTATCCCAATAATAGATTATATAAATTATTTTAGTATTTAGTTTTTTAATAATTAAAATAATTCAATGGATTGTATTTTTTTAATTAGTGAAAAGTTAAATATATTAGGTTGGATTTATTTTTTCTTTGGAGTTGTGTGTTGAAATACATTTATTAATTTCTAAAATCTATTTTATTTTGTAAATATTACACCGGTTTAATCTCAGAATCTAGAAGAAGTTTTCATATTTTTAGTAGAAATTAGTGTTTTAATCATTTCATAATATAACATTTTTTTTATCAATATGAAATATCCTTGAAATTGAAGCCCTTCTTCAGGTTTTTTTTTTTTTTATTTACACACCCGACCTGTGGTATTGAGGAGATTCGAATCCATCCCCACTAGGACAAAGCCAGGCCATCCCCACCAGGACAAAGCCCTTCTTCAGGTTAAGGACCTACATGTCTGCAGTTATATATTATTGATAATTAATTCTAATTATTGTGGAGCAGAAGAATTGAACGAGTTTATTAATTTCCATGTATTTATATTAATTTTCATAATTTTGTATACTAGTAGTCGTCTTTTTAATTATTCATTTTCAAAGACCTTTAATGAGTGAATTGGGAATCTTGTGTTCCCCTCCTCGCAAATTTAAACATTGGTGACGAGTAGGATTAACACGTCATATGTTAAGCTTTCAATAATATTATTTTATTATAATTTTTTAATTTTATTTTGTGCACTAAATGAAGTAATTTTTTTTTGAAGATTAATATATATATATATATATATATATATATATATATATATATATATGATTTGATTCAAATGAGTACTAGTGTTTCGTGTGAGAACTAGAAACGATGCTTATTTACTACGATTTTATAACTTATTTTATCATATATTTAGTTCTAATTGTTTTAAGAAAATTTATAGTTTATCTTGTTGTATTTTAGTATTAGTGCTAATAAGCAATAAATTACAACAAGATAATCAATAAAATTGTAGTAAATAAGCATCATTATTAGTTCTCACACGAAACACTAGTACATATTATAACTCACCCCCATATCTATCTATATGGGTTGGCTATAATATGGACTAGGCTTGGTTCGTGAACGTGAGAACGAGCTTGATTAGTTCAATTTTAGTGCTTTTCTTATTGTATTTTGGTTCTAAAATATTTAACACTAAAATACACTAAGAAAAGTATTTTAAAAAAATAGCATCAGAATACAATAAGAAAAGCACTAAAATCATAGTAAATAAGCACAGTTCTCACATTCCAACACAAAGCACTAGTATTTATTTGAACTAAATCCTATATATATATATATATAATCATATATATATATATATATATATACATGTTAATTTAAATAAGATGTCTATCAACACTATATATCTCATAAGAAATAGAGACATTACCATTTTTATTAACTTATTATGCCATAAAACGACATAAATTAAAATGTAATTGGAATTAGCAGACCAACGTCCCACTAATGTTTTAATTTTTAACAAATTCATTATTAAATCAATTAGGTATTTGTATAAACTGCACATTATAAATTTACTCCATACAAATCGAAATATTATAATTTTTTGATTCAACATATTTATTTATCAATAAATTGCCCATAATATATTTGTTTGTTTTATTTATATTTAAAATGCGTAAAATAATGTCATTGTGATATTTAAAATGTGTAAAATATTTTTTATGCAACACATAGGAGAAATACTAGTCTATAATAAAAGCAATTGAAGTCACAGACAAATGACTAAATATGAAACTATTTTCATAAAATGTGACTTTATATAAATATCCTTGATCAATCGCACACTAAACATATGGAAGATCTGAATTTATCCAATCTACTATTACTCACCCTCGATCTTAAAACTTATAACATCACAACCTAAAACTTTTCCATCTTACATTTATAGGTGAAATACAAGGACCAAAAACATAATTATCAAGAATTAGTACCATAAGTTTGCAAATTCAAATCTCTTCAAAATGTTTTTTAAATGTGCAAGGCAAAACTAAACTTCAGAATTGTCCCGGTGAGGATAACCTAGTGGTGGAGTGAGGTTGCTCGGAGGCCAAAGGTCACGGGTTCGAACCTCCTCAATACCACAGGTCGGGTGTGTGAGTAAAAAAAAAGAACTAAACCTCAGAATTGTCGAGAATGGTAATTTTACTCAGTCCTACCTATATAATAATTAAAAAAAAATAAATGGAAAAAAGTGGAGTTAGATGGGTAAAATATGGCAAAGTCAAATCTTGAAGGGTCTAATGGAAAAAAGATTTATATAAAAATAAAAAAGAGAAAAATCCGCTTTTCTGAACAGCCCATTGGAATTGTTTAGCAGGCCCCCGGTTTTCCCTTCATTTCTCCTGAAACTAAACGGTATATATACCCCCCCACCCCCCTACCCCCATTGATATACCCCACCTCCATCAAAATTTGATCTTCACCTATACATACATTAATACATACACACAGAGATCAGTTGCTAATCTTACATTCCTTTCAATCTGTTTATACATGGACTGCTTAGTGCATAGTTTTTAGCTCATATCATGTCACAACTCCAGTTATAGACACAAAAAAACACACTAGTAGCTGTTTTGCCCTTTTCTTGATTTTCCCTCTTTTCTGTTTCATCATTTTTAGTACCCGAATCTGGATTTTACGTTTTCTTGAAATACCAAGAAAGGTTTTTTTTATCGCCAAAATTCGGGTGCTCTGTTTTATTTGCCATTTTCAAGATTGAATCTTTTTTTGTTGCGATATTTCCTGCATGAAAATGAGGATTGAGCCAAACGGGAGCGGGGGCAGAGGGAAAATGAGTAGTGAATCGAGAAAAGGGAAACGTAAGCAGAAGAAAATCTCTGCAGTTCAACGGCTCTATGAAACTTGCAAGGAAGTTTTTGCTGATTGTGGGGCTGGCATTGTTCCGTCGCCGGAAAAAATCGAAAAACTCTCAGCTGTTTTGGGTAATCAATCAATTTCTTTCCAATTTTTCGCCACTTTTGTTGTGTGTTTAATCTTGTTTTGTGCAGCTTCCGCTTAGGTAACACACATATCTAATACTTGCGCGTGACGAATTGATTGATGTTATTTGAATGGATCACGGGAATTTTTGTCAATGTGGGACATTTCGAGTTGTTTTTTAGCGGTTTTTGCAACTTGTTGAAATTGGGCCCAAAAAATTGTTTATTTTTTCAGTTCTTGATTTTTTTTTATTTGTGTAGTCAATGCTAGGCTAAGCTATGAACGTAGCTTGAAAAACAAAGGTGCACTTTTGAGGTTGCATTGCATCCTATGTTGTTATGGGGGTTGTGTCTGAATTTTGTGATAATGACTGCCTGATTAGTTTCAGACTGCATTTTTCTTGTGATTTGAAAAAATAAAATTAAAAAAAATTAAAAATGATGGTGTCCTTAATTGTGGGATCAATCCATTTTTTGCTATCTGCCATGTTCTTGGAATCTGTATATTTAAATAATGTTAATCTCAGTTGAATCATTAATGCATATCCGAGGTTACAATGGCCTAATTTTTTTGAAGCAACATCCCCGCATATGAAGCTTCCTGTTCCCTTTCATGTCATCAGCATTTTAGAAACAGGTTCATGCATCACAATTTTTTTCCCCCTCTTTGAAAATGTGGAAAAATCATATAAAATTTTCTTACATAAAATTTTAGTTTTTGAAGCAGTCGACTTGGGATTCTGGAAACTTCGTCCCGGTTGCTGATGCTGTATGACTTGTCCTTAACTTTTTGTCAAGAGTTTTTTTTCTTTTCTCTTTTTCTTTTTGTGGGATGCACCTATTTCTGTATATCTGAAAATTTTGATGTTCTATTAATGTTCTTTACCTTTCTTTTCTAGTTGCAGTTAAATGATTATGTTTGGGTGAATTGTGGCTTACAAAGAAGTATAGAAAATGTAAATTCTTGCTGGTCTTATATGCTTTATACGAAACTTGTCAGTGTATTAGGCCGAGCTACCTAAAACGCACGTATAAATAGCGGATAGCGGCTGCAGGCAGTTCTTTAAAAAATGTTGGTTTATATTATTTGGTTTGAATCTTTGTACTAGATGGAATGACTCAAGCAGACGTTGGCCTACGGCCAAATATGTCATTTTTCAGCAGCAAATGCGCTCCTGTCATAACTTATCTGCGACTCCATGAGTGTGACAAATTCTCTGTACGTAATCTTGTTTCTTCACTCAATGAAGAACCAAAGTAGTCTTTCCAATCTCAATTCCATGGTGCTCACATTCATCTATATTTTTTTCAATTATTGCAGATCGGAATCTTCTGCTTGCCCCCGACTAGTGTTATTCCACTTCATAACCATCCTGGAATGACAGTTTTCAGCAAGCTTCTGTTTGGCACGATGCATATCCGGTCTCTTGACTGGGCTAATGAGGCGGATAAGAGTGCTGCTGATTGCACAACAACAAACGCTGCGGACCCAAAAAGTATGCTCTTGTTGAACCTAATGGCTCCTTAGTTGTTATCTTTATTGGTTCTATTTGTGAAATGCATTGGTTTTTATGGAAAAAATGGATTCCTTCTAATTGCATGAGTATCATTTTATTCGGTACATAGTTTTCTGGCATGCATAGAAGTATATATACACGCACGTTTTGATAATTATATGGAAAATGATCGCGTGATTAGAACTCCTATGTGATTCCAATGCAATCAATATATGGAAAATGTCAATTGTATGGTAAATAATATTGCAGTACTTGATAGGTAAGATGAATAAGAGACCTGCATTATAGATGAAATCTTTACAGTGGCAGTAAAATTGTAGTGCTTCTCTATCTAGGCAAAAAGATGATATTCCTTGCAAATAGATGATCATATTCTATTTGCAGCGGATGGATTGCGCCTGGCTAAGGTTAAGGTGAATTCGGAGTTCACGGCCCCTTGCAGAACCTCGATTCTGTATCCAGCCGATGGTGGGAACATGCACCGGTTCACTGCCAAGACCGCGTGCGCTGTGCTGGACGTACTTGGGCCTCCATACTGTGACCCCGAAGGCCGACATTGTCAGTACTATCGTGAGTTCCCATTTGGCCAAATTTCAGGTACCGCTCCTATGCAGAAATGCTGTTTGCTTAGGATAAGATATTGTTTGCATTTGAGGGGACATCTAGATTTCATACAGGCCTAAATCAATCCCTTGTCACAGCATAGATTCTAAATTGACCCGTTCAACTTAGGAAAGTTCACTCTGTCCATTTCCTATTTCTTCCTACATGAGGTTATGTAGATCACTGATCAATCTTTCGTCTTGCGTTGTGTTTTGAGATGCAGTCCAGAAGGCGTCGCCGGTGGTGCCGGAGGAAGAGAAGGAGGGTTATGCATGGCTTGAGGAGAGGGAACAACCAGAGGACTCTGTGGTTGTGGGAGTTGTCTATAATGGTCCAAAGATAGTGAAAAACTGATTTGAATAAGCAACCAAAATGTGAACAGAAGTTGCAATGACGTATCGTAGTAGCTTTTGTTTCTTACCTTTCTTCTCCATCTTTTTTTTTTGTCTTCTCTCTCTCTCTCTCTCTCTCTGAAAGGGGTGTTTGAGGTTTCTTGCCCCCTTTTTGGGAAGTTTGATGTAAATATTAGCCGAGAACTACAGATGATTGAACAGTTGAGTTATCGATATGCACATGAGAAAGTAATTTCTATGTGCACAAGAAATAATTGCATCAATCTTGAGTTTTATTTTAGTGATTTTATTTTTAAATGCATGAATTAAATCCATTTTGATCTGGTTAGAAGTTAGAACTCATCTAGAAATCCACTTAAGCTTCGAATTAAAATCAATTTAATTCAACTACGGGAAATCTTCTACAAGCTAGATACAATCTGATCACGAATAGACCAATTGAAAAAAGTGAATTTGAAATTTAACTACCAAAAAATAAATTATAATTTATAACATGAAATTATTAGTAGATTGATCGCTTCGTCAAAGCGCTACGCCGTAGTTATCAGGCATGAATTGGGTTTGTTTCTTCGACCTCGAAAGTCCGAAATCCAAAATATTTTCCTTGTTTATGGGTTAAAATTCACCTTGACTCCAGGTGGACTAGAAACTTTTTTAATGGTCCTATTGTGGAAGATTCCATGGTGCCCGTAAATTTTCAAATTTTAGTTAAAAAAAAAATGTTTGTAACATGTTTTTGTAAATATTTTTTTGGGGACATATGTTACTTCTTAAGTGAATGTTAATTATGTTGGTCCCTTTTTTCGTCTCCTGTTATGTTGAAGATAATGTTATGTTTTTTTACACGATGTAGTTAAAAAATCTCACCAATATTGTTTACATAGTAGGAGGCAGGAAACAAAAATATTGGGACTAATATAATCAACATCTACTGATATCGCCATTAATATCCCCAAAAAATTATTTACAAAAATATTTATAAATTAAAAGTATAAATAAATTTTCCATCATATTGTAATGGTTAAAAATCCCATGATCCATCCAGGCCTAATAAATTTAGGTCCAATGAGGCGGTCGACCCACTTATTCAAGCCCAATTAGAATTTTAGTAGATGTTAATTATATTGGTTCTAAGAAAATCAAGATTAACCTTATCTTTGATTAACTGAATGAGCCGGGTCTCATATTAGAAGATGTTAATCATATTTGATCCCAAGAAAATCGAGATTGACCTTGTCTCTGATTAACCGAATGAGCGGGATCTCATCTCACCGGGCTATATATACAAGAGGAGTTAGGGACCTAGCTATCATCTTGGTCATCTCCCTAGCTAGGGAAAGCTACTCAAAGAGCAATCACCTCACTGCTTAATTCCATGGAGTTCGACCAACACCTCACTTCCTTCGTTGAGTCAGGCAGAACCACGACTCCTCCGTAAAAAAGCACAGGAAAGAAGAGATTTGTCGTCATTGACTCAAACATAGCTATCTCATGCACATTTTGCTTTATTTTATTGCTTCCGTATCTGTTTTCGTTTACTGACTTGAACGTCGGAATTTGATCAATTGCCGCCCCTCCAATGATCATTGGATCTTACATTGGTTGTATTTGTTGATACAGGTTGTCGATGCTCAGAACATCGAACAATGTTAAATGCATATTTTTGGATCTACAGATATACAAAAATCCAAATTGACTGTATCAATCTAATTTATCTTTATCCCACAAAGTAAACACCTCCCGTAACTTGTACGCATACAATATATAAACATAATAACGTGTATTGTTCAAGTGAAAAATGAAAGTGTCATGATGTAGAGAAAATGAAAATTTTAATTTTAATTTTTATATATAGATACCACACTAGTTATTACTCCCTAGTTCCATTTCATTTATATAGATTATTTGCATTTTTTTTACTAGGATTAAGAAAAATATTAGAAAAAATAATTAAATAAGTAATAAATTTTCTAATATGTTCATATTTATTTCTTTAATAATTAATTAATGTTTAATATAAACGTATTGAATAAGGGTATAAATTAGTAAATGAGCTAAAAATATATATAAAATCAGCTTATATATTGTGACAATAAAAAAAAAGTATATATGAATGAGACATAAGGGGTATATAGTTATATATTATTCGTAGTATAACTTTATAATTCCCAAAAATTGGCGAATCCTTATAATATTCTAAGATTCTTACGATTAAGAAGATGACAAATTAACTTCAATCAAGATACTTGAACCTAATTGCGTGTGCGGCTTAATTATCTATTAAAATCATTCACAAACGACGCTTTATTTTTATTTTTTTAATATAAATTAGAAATTTAGCTGTCGTTTAGTCAATAGGTTGAAATATAATATTTATATTCACACCTAGTATTTGCTAAGATTTGAGTCTAACTATTACAGTGAAACAATTGTCATCAATACAAAAATATTTTTTTTCCTAGGAATTGACGACTTAGAAGGATAGAAAATAATTTTATTTCAATGTTCACATACGGACAGAAGTGATACCCAAATTATGATAAGGTATTATAAATAATTAATAATATTTTTCATTTTGGTTTTAAAAATACTTTTTTTCTTTTCGATTGGAACAAAATATAGGTGTCTATATATATATATATATATATATATATGTTTTGGTTTAAATGTAAACCCTCTTCTCCTGTAGAACTACGTAATGTTAAGTATTCATATATTTAAATTATATTAAAATACTACATATAAAATGGAAATATCAAATTTCCTCATCCCATTTATATTACACCCTCCATCTCATAATATTTGATATGTTAAAGATTCAATCTTGTATGTATCAAATTATTTGATGTTTTAGACTTTTTCACACACGTTTTCTCAATTTTATCTTATATAATCTCCTACGTTATATAGGTGGAGAGAGAGAGGCCGGGAGGGGTATATTTTTCACATTTAGTTTTTTACTTCTTAATTTTTGTAGAAAAGACTAAAATATCAAATACTATGAACAGATAAAGTATAATATACGGTGAATATGATTTTTCATATATATGGAGACATGGATTATTGGTATCAGAAAGCTAGATTATACAAACAAACTTTATATAATACCCTTATATATTGTATGAATGAATTAGTACGATGATTAAATGTATACGGGGTATATATAGTTTAAAGATTATAAGGGGATATTCTTGTTAATGAATGTAAAAGGTAGTATCAAATATATATATGGAGTATTAAATAAAACGAATGATGAATTATTTATGCAGTTGTGGCTATATTTAATTTCCATGCACGTTTCAAAAATCTGGTAGATATTTTTAATTATAAAAATTACAAAGTTAGTTTTGTAATTGTTATTATTTTATAAAAAATGATCAAAATTTATACTTTTTTTTAGAGCAATTAACCTTAGAGAGGATAATGCACACAGATAATTAACTAATACTCTTTATTTTAGTAGTGATTCAGATCGATTAATAAATTACTCCAACTAATTGATATGAACATTATTAAAAATTTAGGATAAGCAGGCTGTGTCTCCATCATAGTGGCTTGGTATAGAAAAAATAGTGATTAACACTAACAAGGTCTAGTAAAATTAATTAAATTAATACACGATTTAAGATGGCTGTCACCAGTGTTTAAACTAAAATTATTAAGTCAATGCTCTTAATCAATCTGTCTTTTATTAGGAAAAATATTTTTTATCTTCACCAAACACATTTTTCTGCTTCCAATTATTAGATTAAATAATGCTCAATCAAGTACGACCCAAATCTCAACTTTCAAAAATTGAGTAGTTGCATTTAATTTAATATATATATTAAAACCCAACTTGGCCTCAAAGTCTCCATGTAGTAAATTCCATTACTAGTCAAATACTTAGACGATCTTTCTTATTAAAATATTTAAGCTGGATATACAGCCAACAATTTGTTTATGCAATTAAAACTTTTTTTTTGTGACTAGGATAATTTAGTTTAAGTACCTGCGCTACGAGTAAATACTATTCTTTCTTTCTTTTTGGATGATGAGAGTAATCTCATAGTTGCTGTCGAGGTGCGTATTGACGGAATTGATCTTGATATTTCGGAGGTTCAATTCATGATTTTTTTTTTTGACGAGTATCTTGAATTTTTTTTTACTATCGTCTTTCATCCTAAAATTTTGAAATAGTGCAATTAATACTTACAAACACACAAGAAAATATATAATTATCAAATTATTATAGAAATTATTTAGATATCTTCTATCATTTTGAAAATCAAAATCATCATAAGGTCATCAAAATCAAGTTTTTCCGATATCTTATTTCATAAAAACAAATAGTGAATTTATAAGCTGGTAATTTTAATCTAATATCATAAATCTGATCATATCTTATTAACCAAACTATCAAATGTAATAATAATTTTTTTAGGTCGTACTAATATTTGGGGGACTGATTAATTTTATTTTTAAATCTAGTATTAAATAAAAATTAAAAAACTGGGGCCCATCTTAGGTGGTGGCCCACTTGGACACTCACGCTGAAGAAGTAATTTTTTTTTTGTGGAAAGTAACCGACCGCCACCATTGAAGTGCGCACTAAGAAACCAATTCGCAATAGACAAGATCATGTTTAGTCACGAACTCATCAACCCCGTCAATTAAGTCATGTTAGGTGCAATTAATAATCGATCACCCACTACAAGAAAAATGCATATACACCACAGTTTTTACCTGTGGTCCATCCCATTTCAGGACTGTGGTCTTAATCAATGTTGTAAATTTTGCACGCACATAGACCACAGTTTCAAACTGTGGTGAAATTACCACAGTTCAACAACTGTGGTGAATAACATGAAAACTGTGGTGATACCTGTATTTAAACCACAGTTCTAACACAAAACCGTTGTCACATTACCACGGTTGGTGAAAACTGTTATCATTTTACTACAGTTCATTACAACCATTGTAAAAAACTGTGGTTAATTTACAACATTTTTTTTGTTAACTGTGGTAATTTTTTTTATATTTTTAAATTATAGCCACAATTTATATAAAATTTCCTATTCCATTACAAATCCTGTATAAACCAAAATTCAAAAATATTTATATAAAACATAACCATCCAAAATACAAGCTTCATCCAATTTTCAAAATACAAAAGCTTCCCAAAAATATAATATACTTAGGCTACAAAAGATCTATAATAAATATAAATTCCATGTCCAAACAACTACATATTCAAAGTTAATACTACCCTTAATATGAAAATCAAAACTCCCCGTAGCATCATGAGGTGGCTCTCCTGTAATCAACACCTTGGACATCGAGTGGTGAAATCCATACAAATTATGCAACTGAGATAACCACAACATTATTATCACATCATTAGAAATAAATCTCCAATTATACCATCAACATTTCAAACATATTAAACGTGAAAAATAGAGTGCAAACTATTCTGTAATTCTAAAATAAATTAATTATAACTAACTACAAACATAAATTACCTTGTCCATTTTGATAATGTACCTAAATATTCAAAATATTTCAACAAGTTATCTATGTAAATGTTGATACTTAGAGAATTGACATTTCATGTAGATATTGGTAGTGTGAACAACCTATATAATAAACCACAATATGACTAAAGTGTGTTACAACAACATAGATCTTCAATGCTACAACTGCTACAGAAGAAGTTCCAGTCAACCAGCTACACGTTGTATTTCTATCTTAAAACCTAATATAAACATTTCAATTCCCACATAGTAAGAATTAGAAAGATTATATAAGTTTCCTGTTTCCCTATCTCATTTATTTTAAGTTACAAAAATTGATTTTCTGTGCAAGTAAGCAATAGAGATGAACAAGATACATTGAGAAGATCAGAGAGTTAAAAAAACATTGATAAGGAAAAATATCCTAGGTATCAGATCTGAACCACCAAAACCATTCATCGTGCATCTTCATACAAAACTACTTAATTAATTAACATCATCAGCCACTGCAAGCATATATATTAATTAATCTACCTCGATCTCATATATATATATATATATATATATATATATATATATATATATTCAAACAAAACTACTTAATTAATTACATCATCAGCTGCTTCAAGCATATATATTTTCTTATCAATATTATTTTGATATTACCTTGTCGTTATAAAAATCTGCTACATAAAGTTGACCATCACTGCCACAAAATATTCCTAAAGGATGCTGTAGAAGCACTTCAGAACCTACTCCATCACTATCGCCAAACTGCAACATATAACAAATCAAAGTTAACAAATATGTTTAATTTTCAACTACTGCAAGATGCTTAAACGTCCAGATGGTAGCAGAAGTACCTTAAACAAATTGTCCAAGAATATTGGGTCACCACCAGCTAATAGCCTTGATCCTTCTACTTTTATTTTTTGATATAGAGTAGTTTAGGCAAATAACTAGTTTAAAGTCAACATAGTTGACAATCAGTAGCCAAACTCAAATTAAAAACTTAACCCTCAATTATTAATCCATACCAGCTACTAAGCTACCATGGTGCTTCCAATTTTGGGTTAGCATTAATACGGCCATAACAATACCCTTAAAATCACCAATTTTCTTCAAATTGATTTGCAAACCAAAACGAACATTCCAAAATTTCATTAGCATTAAAAAAAAGAATTATAAATCTATATTTTAACCGACTTAATGTTTATAAAGTGATGGCTTCAGATACAATTCTTAGAACATCACAAAAGAAAAGGAAAATGAAATGTAGCATCAAAAAGTTGACTGTGACAGTTAGCAATATTGGGAGATAGAGCAAAAGTAATAATGTAATTCTCCATATGAAGTACTCGATATATTTATATAAATAGGAAGCGATCATAGGAAGGATTTTCATTCCGTTTTAGAGTTGAAATTGAATAAGTTAATCGAAATAAATAATAAGATAAGATTATACTGTAGAGCTTTTCCTAAAATCATGTTAACATAAAATCATGTGATACATGTTGATGTAATTAGCAGTTCTCTGACCCTATTGAATGGGATAAAATTTTCTAGTGCACCTTGGCAAACTCAATTAATTGAAAAGTTAAGTACTAAAAGAAATATAATACACGTTAATTGAGTAGGATGGACACTAAATAATAATTGTAAAATTAAACTAAAATATAATAAATTGAAATCTTAGAATAGTTATGAATTTTTACAAGTACTGGGAGACAACGTAATCCTGGAAGGTTGAGCAAATGCTGTGCTTCTAGAACTGCATCAATGTATTAAAAAATGAAATCCTTGTAGAAAGCATAGACATTGTAAAATTAAAATCTGCATATTATACATCACAAAGACTTTTATTCCTACTGACTAAGTAATGAGCTAAAGATGAGCCAATCCACCATAAATACCAGAGAAGATTAACCAGCACGAGGGAAATCGGAAATTATAAAAAGAAATAGAAAATACAACTTTACATATCAGATGTTTGTATAAATACAATAGAAATCATGCCCACAGAAAACCCGGGCGGCGGGTGACGAACAGAGGAAAAGCTGTAGCCATCTTAACAGTTAACACCCATTGTTTTACTCATTTAGAAAATATCGACATTTCATAAGGTTGAAAAGGGGGGAGCTCCAACAGCAGCATTACATAAGAAACGTTAATCTATAATACTTTCCTATTTCCTTAATTAAATTAGTCCAAAAAATAGAGTAATGAAAATCATTAGGACAAGTTAACATTCTCTATATTTCCCAAATGGCCAAATTCAACATCAATGGCAAACAGAATCGCCACTGCAGTCATACATAAAGAATGCTACTCAATGGTCTGAAGATTATTTGGCAGTACCTGTTGATCCGGAATGAGAGAAACTTGCACATACACATCATCACTGGTTGCATCCGCCTACACCAACAGAACCTTCAACATTTCAATAAAATTGACAACAAAAATTCAACAATTCAACATTAAGAAAACGAGGAGAACCGAAGAATACGTGGAGTTTAACATCAACAACGCGGACAAAATACGTGGGGAGGCAGATCCATAAGCTACGGCAGGATGCTTGGGGAGGTGTTCCACGTGTCCCTGGGGAAAGTAGACGACGGCACTCCCTTTCTTCGGCAGCGAAATCAGCGGTCCCGCGCATGTGTGCCACAGCTCCATAGACACTGATGGCAGCGACGACTCTGTAGCCAATTCCAAGCTCCCGGAGGCCGCCGACCATGACGGTGAACCATAGGGCGATGCCGTTTCATCTTCATTTTTCATGGTGTTGAAATCGATCAATCAGCACATCACATTCAAACCCTATGCAGCACAAATCAAAGAGAATTTTGGGGAAAATCGAAAATTATCAATTGCTATGAGTTTCTCCTACTTTCTATATACGAGGAAAGAAATGTGTGTACGAAAGAGAGACAAATAGAGAGAGGGGGGAGGAGAAGAAGAAGGGAGGAGAAGGATACCTTTTTTTTACTTAGCAGCTCGGCATTAGCTTTCTCTCACTAAAACGGGACCGCTTTTCTTCACAACAAGAAACCCCAATCACAAGATCTATACGAGAAAAAAAATCAAACCCAATAAATCCCAACCCGCATCCAGTTCCCTCAATTCACATTACCCTCTTCATAAATTCGACCATAAACACAGAGTCACAGTAATGCAGTGCAGTTCGTCGATGTTATGGTACTACTGAATACTGATAAATGTGCTCTAAAAGAGGGGGGAGATAGCAAGATTACACGCCCAAAAATCAAACCTAGCAAACTCCAATTCCCGCTCGGCAATTGAAGGGGAAATTTGATGAAATTTTGGAAGTGAGAGTAAAGGGGGGAATTTCATGAAATTTGATGAAATTTTCGAAGGGGGGATTTGATGAAATTTTGGAAGTGAGAGTAAAGGGGAGAATTTGATGAAATTTTCAAAGTCGGCAATTGAAGAATGGCGCCGCTCGGGTTCTTTCGTTTTTCAATTCCCGCTCGTTATTTGTTGTTAAATTATAGAATAAAAATTAGAAGTGTAATTTAATTATCACCACAGGTTACGAACATACACCACAGGTTTAATTACCTGTGGTAGAAAAAAATGCGCACATACACCACGGTCAGAAAATAACCGTGGTGATCTTTCTAGAAAAAAGTGCTCATACACCACAGTTTTTATAAAAACCGTGGTAATTATGTATATTACCACAGTTTTAACCAAAAACCGTGGTTAATTAAGTGTGGTATATGTGCATTTTTCTTGTACTGACCGGACATTTTGCAGAATTAATCCATAGTCTTTGTACAGCAGTTAGCCAAACTGCGTAAATAACAATTGATCTTCGAAAAGTCTAGCCACTAATTAAAAAGTAAACTGGCATAATATTTCTATTTCGTATATTTTGTTAGTATAATTAAGCTGTAGATGGAAATAAAACATATTATGTATGCATGCATGTATGTATGTATGTATGTATGTATGTATAGGGAACGAATCAAATGAGAACCCAGCCTCCATGTGAAAACTAGGAACTCATCTCATACATCCATTACTTTGATTTAGATGGCTAAGATTCGGTCAATTTTTGGTCAAAGGCGGGGTGGCAAACTTGTAATATTTGAGCATAATTTTCAGAAATTATATAGACAACACTTTAAAACCGTTGTCTATTCTTATAAATTTCGCTATGCTAAAATGAGAGTACTATCATGCTATTATGAATATATATATATATATATATACATGCTAATATGAATATATATACATGCTAGTATGAACAGTTAATGTCCTACTATTAACAAACACTACTACTGCTATTATGAGTAAAATTTATGTGTTTTATGAATATTTTTTCATGTTGTTATGAATATTTTTTCATGCTATTATGTGTATACTTTCATGTTATCGTGAATATTTTGTCATGCTATTCTGAGTTTAACATCACGCTATTATGGACGAAAAAATATATTTTCGAATAAACATATGAACAATGGATCTTAAATGAAAGAGCACGAAAAGAGCTTTAATTTGATATACAATTTGTGTTATTCTAATGAAAAATGAGCAAGTTATGAATGTTTAAAGTTTAAATAAATTTTGTATGTCAGCTTTGACTAGAGGTAAGTTTGACTTCCTCATATTTACCATTATGCCACCACCTTTCTATTTAAATCTGAACCATTGAAATTAAATCATTGTGTAGTTGAAATTAGTTCCTAGTTCCCACATGTGCAAATTAAATGTTTATACTTAGCAAACTTGATCAGTATTCCTTTTTGTTTTATCGTTTTTTTTATTGATTCTGATTTGATTTGTCTTGATATATTTAGCAAATTAGTAAGTTGTGATTAGCAAGTTATTTTTGTATGATTAGCAGATTAACTTGATAGGGTGTGGTTTTATGAATATTTGTTATTTATATCAAATTGAGTTTGTTTATAGCATATTTTTATTTGGTTTATTGCAAATTTTTAATATATGATTAGAAATTTTAAAGGCTGGATGATTAATAGAGGTGAATAGAAGCTAGTTTTCTAAATTTTTTTGTGATAATTTGATTTGATGTATTTAACATATTTTTTTAATATTATTAGCGATATTTAAGGTTATTGGGTGTTGAATAATCTACTAGTTTAGATTTGTTTTGGTTTGAGTATCGGCAAATAAAATGGATATGATTAGCAAATTAAATGTTTATACTTAACCATCTTGATCGGTATTCCCTTTTGATTTATCGTTTTTTATTGATTCTGATTTGATTTGTCTTGATATATTTAACAAATTAGTAAGTTGTGATTAGCAAGTTAGTAATGTATGTTTAGCATATTAACTTGATAGGGTGTGGTTTTATGAATATTTGTTATTTATATCAAATTGGGTTTGTTTATAACATATTTATATTTGGTTTATAGCAATTTGTGAATATATGATTCGCAACTTGAGAGGCTGGATGATTATATTGGTGAATAGAAACCATCCAGGCTTGCATTCTAGCAACTTAGTACGATTTGACCAGCAAATGTTGCATCTGTGGAATTTTGCTACTGGGATTCGTGTTTTAGCAAATTGATATTTTATTTTAGCAAATTATTAAGACATGATTAGCAGATTTGTTAGACATGCTTTTATGCATATTAGTTATTAATAGCAAATTGTGTTCTTTATATTAAATTTTCATTATATTTGTAGCAGATTGGTATTGGTTTATAGCAATTTAGTAAAATTGGATTATCAATATTTGCAAATCTAGATCTTCTTTTTAGCAAATTGATAATTTATTTATAGCAGTTTTACATGTTGTTTAAACCATTTTTGTCTTCTTCTGCTGCTCTATGTCTCTTTGTCTTCTTCTCATACAATTCACTCTTCTTGAAACTCTACGTCTCTTTGTCTTCTTCTTCTGCTCATCATCATTGTTCACTTCATCTGCAATGGAATTTTTTTCCCCTTCACTATTACATACCACGTACTTCCAAATAACAACACCATCAATCTTTTTTTCCGATTCAAGACGAATATCGAAACCACCTGCTTCACCATATATCTGATAAAAGGTAATTGCTTCTTCGAGATTTTTAAACTGCTGACCAACAAATGACTTCAAAGATTGATTATATTCTGGTATGTAGCTTCCACAATGACCCAAAATTGAATCATCATTAATTCCTGTTATATAAAATAATGCTATAAGCACGTACAATATATGCTATACACGTGTATATACTGTGTTATAAATAATTTCATACTTTAAAAGTAATCATGCATACACTATTTTGTTTTCTTAATAACCTGATAACTTCGACAATAAAATACGAAAACCATCCATCGTCTATAATAAATATGAAATCCACATTCTTTGCGAACATCTCAATATCATTTAAACCATTAAAAAAAAAAAAAAGACCATCCTATCATAAAAAAAAAAATCGTATTTTCACATAAAATTATTCCAGATTTGCTATTAACATATTTATAATTTGCTAATTATGCATAAAAAATTTGCTAAATGTCAGAAATACGCGTCCGTACCAGATCTACCCATATCCCTACACCTACAAAGATACATTAATGGAGAACATAATACCTGTATCTTTCATAATCAGACAATGACTAGAGTGATGATAATATACGATGGAATAAGAACTTGTTGACGTCGATAAAAAAAATATCCAGAACGACTTCTTCAACCGTAAGAGACGCAAGCAATATATGAAACACCGATAGATACAAATCTGTAAAAAAATAAATTGTGAAAACCGTCCAAAATAAAGAGAAAACCGTTCCCATATATATATATATATATATATATATATATATCCCACTATATATGGAACATATATATTTACTGCAGATTTTTAATATGCATTACAATTACATATATACCCTCAACTTAATGTGATTCTTAATATATTGCATTTTTGACCCCATTTTTTTTAGATTAATCTGAGCCTTAGAAAATAAATGATCCAACACTCCATAATAGTTCCTAGTTCCTACACAGGGTATTGGTTCTCATTTGATCTCTATACTATATATATATATATATATGTATATATATATATATCTAACAATCTACCTCTTTTTTTTCTTTTTATGAACCTCATCCAAGAGGACTTCTATTGTTTCTAGACATTTCTTTTTTACATAAATGTTTCTATCACTTGAGTATTCTTGAGTGAATTCGATCCATAGATCTCTACCTTAATACATCCAAATTAATTTCACGGATGGGTGTGTAACTACATAATTTTCATTAAAACATATTTTATAGATAAAATTTAATTATTTGTGCTGAAAAAATATAATGCAATAAAGAAGGAAAAAATATGTACAACGGACAATCGAGTAATTAAATTGTTATATTAATGAATGCAAGAAAGATACACAAATTTAACATGGTTCACTAACAATATGTTAGGTATGTTCACTGGTTAATTAGAAGAGATACTATTTTTATTTTATACAAAATAATACAAAATGAGGGCTAGATTTAATACATTTTACAAAATCGAAACTAACTATAAGACTAGAAATGAGCCTAAAACAAATAAAAAGAAAAACCAAATAAAATCCAACATGACATTCATGTCTAAACCTCATATATATTATTAATTCAGGGGAAATTCGTACCTATATGTCATGTAATATATTTTAATAATTATTTAATACCCATTATACATAATTTTAATATTTTTTAAATATAATGTATTACATATTGAGAATGCAGGTAAGGTAATAATATCCCTTAACTCAGATTCAAGGCATTCCAGTTTAAACTTATATATATATATATTTATTAACAGTTGTAAATAGTGCAGAAGACTTGTTGACCTAAATAATCAGAGCTTTTGGATCCCAAGAAACGTCAAAGGTCAGAAATCATATTTGACAAGCTTGTCCCAACTCCCAACGTCTCCGGATATTACAGCCTATAGTCACTCACTCTCTTATTTATTATTTTACCACTTCAAATTTATAAAATTTTCAAAATCTAAATCGAAATATTATTATATGTAATTAAAGTACAAATATATTATTGTATACAAGTTTGATTTTAAATTTTGAACCTCGTCTTATGAATTTTAATCTTTAGGACGACGCACAATCCGACACAAATACTCCTTATATATAAACATGGATATATATGCCTGATCATCGGTTTAATAGTTATAAAAGTGGGTGAATTCGTAATTAAGATATTAATTATGAGTTCATGTTTATCAAAACAAATCAGAGGTAGGATATGTTGTACCAAGCAAGATATAATCCGACCTAGCTACAATTACCGTGTCACAAAAAAAATAAATCTGTGTGTGTCTATAAATATATTCATATGTTGTATGCATATATGTAATTAAATATAATCTTGCAGTCAATGCTATACCATCAACATAATTTGTCCTGATTTTGTCTTATACTTCTTACGTCATTCGAAAATAGTTTTAAATTTATTCGAAGCAATACTGTAATTTGCATTTTCATTCAATTTCTGTCAATTACTACGATAAAATGATAAATTAATATTGGCAACCCGGTCCATTAATCAACAAAACAAATTCATATCAGTACAGGATAAAAAAAAAAGACCTTAATATGACATGCATTTTAATTATAGTCATAACTTAGAAAAATATCTTCAAACAAATCCCACATTGAGATTTTCAACAAAATATATAAGATTGCATCTAGATTCAACGATTCATTTGAAAATTATAATCACAAATATATAAAGTTATTGTTGGATGCTAGGGTTGATCATTCTAGAGAGTTCGATCACCCATCTTTTCTTTATTAATTAATTTCTTGGATTAATTACTTATCAGTACCCAACCTATGTATGACACTTTTTGCACCTTTGTCCTGAAATTTGAAAAATAACATATCAATAACCAACATTTATATAATGAACTCGCACTTTTAGCACTATTTAATTTTTCCGACAGACTAAATAATTACGTGGATCACTAGAAACATTCGTGGAATTTTTGCCCAATTTTTTAAGCGACATGAAAATTATTAATCTAAAACGACAAGCTCTAACAAACTCAAGACCATTTACGATCGAGTTCCAATCTCACCAACACTTTTACGATGTAAGTGGCTTCCAAAACCACGCATGCATAATACAGTTTGTCAGGTACCACTTTCGAGGAACCATAGTTAGCCACATTTTCTGCTCAATGCCCAAGAAAACTTATTTCTGACTAAAAATGAAACGATGGTTTACCTTTGTGGCGACGACCATGTGAAACTTTCAAAGATTTATTGTCCTAAAACTAGAATTTTGAAACCATAATATATAATCTAATCATTTTTATATTATTCGACTGTGACCACCGTATTATCCGTGGTCTACAAAGTCTACAAACCCCATCTGTCATCAATGTTTTTCAAGTCTAATATTCCTTCTTACTTTAATCTAAATTTACAACAATATAATATATTAATTGATTGTTCCTTAATTTTCAAATCCATTTGTCATTAAAAAAACACAAAAATAGAAATAAAAATTGCATGAGCTACGCGGGCAGTTGACATTTTGAAGTCTTCGTGTGTTTACAACGGCTGCAGATGTGGACTCAGATTTAATCATCAAATTTAATAATTAATAAATGGATTAGAAAGCATTAATATTTTGTGACGGAGACTTGTTATATAAGTAAGTGCAGAAGTTGTATAATATAAATTCTGTATAATTAAGCTTCCCAATAGACTGAGATTTGTAATTAATTCTCTGAAATGGAGGATTTGATGGGATATAAAGTTGATCAAGAAAAAATCAATATCAACGAAAGTCTCGAATGCGGCGATGAAGATGCTGTAATAACGAAGGTAATTAAGAGATATTGTTATATATAAATATATAATTAAGTAGGTACGTAGTCGTCTATATATATATATGATT
Source organism: Perilla frutescens (assembly GCA_026008535.1). Taxonomy (NCBI): domain Eukaryota; kingdom Viridiplantae; phylum Streptophyta; class Magnoliopsida; order Lamiales; family Lamiaceae; genus Perilla; species Perilla frutescens. The sequence continues at coordinate 68,772,718 of BRKX01000005.1, forward strand.
GATGATGATGGTGCAGGAAGAAGAAGTGATTGTGATGAGAGAAGAAAATTTGAGATTGAAAGGGCTGCTGCAGCAGATCGAGAAGGATTACAAGAATCTGCAAAGGAAAATGATTGATGTTTTCCAACAAGAATCGAAGAAAAGTGGGATTCCGACAAGAAATAGTAGTAGTGCCGAAATGAACGGTGATGATGATCAAGAACTGGTGTCTCTTCGACTTGGGAGTAGTTCGAGCGATTCGAAGAAGGAGCATTTTCATGCAAGAGATGATCAAGATCAAGATCATGATGATGATGAAGAAGTGAAGACGGGATCGGACGGTGATCCCGCGACGTCGAAAAAGGAAGAGGGCAGTGAAGGCCGAGAAAGATCGATGAAGACGCAGAGAAATGGAGAAGAGGATCAGATTTCTCAGACAAGTGTGAAGAGAGCGAGGGTTTGTGTAAGAGCCAGATGCGATACCCCAACAGTGAGTACAATTAATAATTATTATTTTTTTTGTTTTTTTTAAATAAAAAAAAATAGGATTGTGATTTATGAATTTTGATGATTAATTGATGGTAATTTAATTAATTAATACTTAAAATAATTTAGATGAATGATGGGTGTCAATGGAGAAAATATGGGCAGAAAATTGCAAAAGGGAATCCATGTCCACGGGCATACTATCGCTGCACAGTTTCACCATCATGCCCAGTTAGGAAACAGGTAATTTATTTATTTATTTATTTTGTTTGCTTTGTACGAATAATTTCCGTCAACTATTTATTTAAGGATTTCAATCACTTATTCTTTTATATATCTATTTTTCTCAATCAATAATCAAAATAATTAATTATGGACGAGAATATATATATATATATATATATATATATATATATTTCGAATTGAAAAGACTGTTGAATTCTAGCTAGCTAGCTAGCTAGCTAGCGAGTTAGCTACTTAATTAGTTAGGCAGTACTTTAGATTTGATTAAGAACATTTTGTTAATTTTATGAAAATTTTATAATATATAATATAAAGCTATTCTATTAAGTGTTGGTTTTTTACATAATGCATTTGATATATATCCAATACCTATAAAGGTTCAGACTAACGTGTGCTGAAGGAATTAGACCTAGCTAGTAATTGATAGGTTTGACGTGAAATCCTGTATTTTGAGTAATTCTCCATGCTACACATTTTAAATTATTAATTTTTATATAACTATTTTTAAATATTTTATATTCTTTTTTTAGTTAATAAATATTGACGATTTCCTAAAAAATAATTATATATCTAATTGAGTAGGATGAACCCAAATTAAAAATGTAAATTTAAATTAAAGTGCAGGAAATTGAATCGAAGAAATAAAAGGAATAAAAATAAGGATGAATATTTCGTCCGAGTCTGGGTTAGTTTACTTGCATATTATTTATGAGGGGGTTTATATTCCAACGACGGTATATTATATTGTTGTGTAGTTTTAAGATGTTTAATTCACATTATGTTAGTAGAGAAATCGAGCCGATCTGATCTTGATCGAGTTTAATTAATTTGATATTTCTTCACACAAATATTAATTAATTTCAGGTGCAAAGATTTATGGAAGACATGTCGATCTTGATAACTACGTATGAAGGCACTCACAACCACCCCCTTCCCCTCTCCGCCACCGCAATGGCTTCCACCACCTCCGCCGCCGCCTCCATGCTCCTCTCCGGCTCCTCCACTTCTCAGCTACCATCAGCACCACCCATGAATCTCTATGGACAGCCAACTTTCACCAGAACTCAGCCGCCTTCGCCTTACTTCATTTCCAACTCCTCATCAACCAATTCCTCTCCCACCATAACTCTAGACCTCATCAACAACCCCCCTTCCTCAAACAATGGTTTTACTCTATATTCTCCAAGTAACCCTAGATTTCCCACAACAAACCTTAGCTTCTCATCCATGGCTCCCACAGTCTGGGGTGGCGGTGGCGGAGGAGGAGGAGGCTACGCTTACACGACACCCTCGTACAAACACGATCAGTCGTACGTTGCAAATCTTAACCAGGCTTCGTCACAGCAGGCTCAGCTGACAGAAACACTGACGAAGGTGATCTCGTCCGATCCAAGTTTTCGATCGGCGATCGCCGCCGTGATTTCGACAATGGCGGCGAATGGAGATACTCGAAAGATTGACGGCGGCGAGCATATTCCGGCTACGAATCAGAATTCGCTTTCTTGAAGGGTTACTATTTGTTTTGGAAAATCAAGAATAAATAGGGTTTTATATATATATATATATATATATGTGATCATGATTAGCTAGCATGCATGGGGACTATAATTTGATCTGTTTTTGTTAATGTAATGTACAAAAGACTTCGTTGAGATGAATATTAATTAAAGTAAATTAAATGGGCTGATAATGTACACCAAATATTAAATATTCCAGCCAGGATATATTTGGAGTGAATTATCAGCTAGCATTCAAATTATCAATAAATTGACTGTATATATACATTTGTCTATTGTACTGAATTACACGTCCGATCTAGGTGGTTTGTAGGTGTTATTTTACTAAGGGTATGATTTATTTATATATGTCAAACGCATCTACAGTTTTTTTTTTTTTTTTTGATGGGATAAATACGTACGATAAATCAGAGTTAAAATTACACTCGATCAGTAAATTATGATACATGACTTATAAGGATCTGATAGTCTTACCACAGCCTACAAAAGTGGAAAGGTGATCATGTACTAATTTAGACTTCAGATTGATAAACGTCGTGTAACGCAATGTTTGACATTATAGATTGATCAATTTCAAGGAAATTTTCACCTCAATCAACGGATTTCTTCATGAATCACGCAGTAGGAATCATGGTTGAACTAGATTAATACTAGACTACAGGAATGGTGATTTTTAATCAGTTTGAATTTATGGTGATACATGATTATAAGCTGTGTGTGTTTCTATAAACATATTTCTTTAGATTTGATATCATTATTCATGACCTACCACATTTTTTTTTCCTGGGTAATCAATATTTAAATTTGAGCCCATGATATCTCCCAAATTTGACCAGTGGATCATATTTCCTGGAGGCGGAAGGAAAGGACGAAAACTCAAATTCCCAAAAAATAATGCATTTAATTTATACCATCCCAAAATTTCCATCGCGTAACAAAGAAATAAAAAATCCTGTATAAAGAAAATTGTATGAGTATTGCACTATTATTTATACTTCATATAGTAGTAAGGGCTCTTCAATTCTCTCTGTCGTCATCAACTAGTGAGAGCTAATTTGAATAACACGATTACACGATGCGCTTGCGTCTTCTGAGGAAGCAAAAAACAAATCGACCGACAACACTGTTTAGCTCGTAAGATTTATTAGCATTTCATGAACCCTTGAGTAGCTCGTGAAAAGCCTCCTGGGGTATATCTACAGAGCCGACACGTTTCATGCGCTTCTTTCCTTCCTTTTGCTTTTCCAACAATTTCTTCTTCCGGGTAACATCGCCTCCATAACATTTTGCAAGAACATTCTTCCTCATGGCTGAGACCCTGAAAATTGTGATCACGAGGAAAGCAGATTACATACCGCTGCTAGGTATGATTTAAGCATCAAGAATTGGACAATGGCATATCCCAAAAGCGAGCTTAGCCCCATAATTTAATTCTACTAGTGCAATATCCAATAACCAGAGAATGCAAAGTGGGTGGGTTCGCCAATCTTGTCAAGTTGGGGAAAAGACTTACGTTTCTCGGGCAATAATCTTTGATCCGAGAGCAGCTTGTATGGTTATCTCAAACATTTGCCTGTTCGATATAGTAATACTAGTATTAATAAGTCTGCACCGGAGAGGGAGAGGGAGAGGGAGAGGGGGGAGGGGTCACAACTGGTGGAATATTAAACTAAATCAACGCACCTGTCTATGAACTTTTTCAGTTTGTCCACAAGTTCACGACCAACACGCTGGGCCTTTGATCTATGGACTATAGTCGCCATAGCATCAACGGGTTGTGCATTTAATAATATATCAAGCTTCACTAAATCCGAGGCCTGGTATCTGTTAAGAAACCATTGTGAAATAGACCACATTAGTTACTGAACCATAGCGTAGGAGATCGGTCTGTAATAAGAATTTGGCCAGTGCTCATGGGGATGACGAGGATGACAATCTTACTCTGCTTCCTCGTAATCAAAAGATGCATATCCTGAAGTTAAACTCTTCAATTCATTGTAGAAGTCAACAACAATTTCCCTCAACGGTAAACGGTACTTCATCAGAGCTCTTTGACTGCACACGAAAGGCGGAGTCAACCATAAATGACTAGAGGAGCAATAGATAACATTGAGAGTAACAAATAGGAGCAAGACTCAATAAGAAAATGTGAGTACTCCTAGTATAGGATAGAATGAACCCTTCCATAAAACATTCATAACACTGTTTGGTCAAGACTTTAAAAATTACTAACTTGGTAAACAAGTAGGCATTTATTGGCAGTAATCACCTGTCAATGAATGAGTACTCCAACTGCTCACCTCGCCGTTCAGAACAAAGGGTGATAATGGCGCCTACATACCTTCAAGTAAAAAATTGACCATAGCAGATGTTTAATGTTTTTCATTTCATAGACTGGATGGCTCGCGAGGTCAATAAGGAATTTCAGACATAGAAAGATAGATTCATTAGGAACTTATAGAGCTCGAGAGCTTACTCACTAGGAAATATAATAGTAGCTATTACAGTGGGTTCCCAACAAGCAGTTACTCGATTTTTAGGATTTGAGGGCAACATAGCAGGATTCTGAACATGTACCTTGCTATTAGAAAGAAATAGAACCATCAGTTGTGTTATTGAAGTATTAAAGAAATTATAAACTACAACCGTAGAAAATAAGTCGCATACCTATCATCAGAATACTCAAAAATATATGGCACAGTGGGAACAGTAGAAATCACATGAGCTCCATGTTCCTATTCCACAAAACATATTTTAATATAAATAACAAAATGATTTTAATGTAGAAACCATTCGTTAAAAGGTATTTCTAGGGCACTAGAATTTTTTTTTACCATACTTGGTTACTGCACAGCAACTATTTTTGCCTTTTTCTAAAAAATTTGTAAGGCGTGCCCAATTTAGAGGGGACTTTTAAAAATCAGGAACTGAACACATAATTTTGGTTGTGGCTGAATTGAGGATCATATGCAGAAGATAGTACTTAGAATGCTGCAATATGTTGAAAGATTTTATTTTGTGGGCCTAAAGAAGATAAAAGTGCAGTGGGTAACAGAATATACCTGTTCAAGCCGTTGATGAAAAACATCCATATGGAGTAAGCCCAAGAAACCACATCTGTTGAACACTAGAATCATCAAATGGAAAACATTGTCTTTTAGCGATAGCTGCAGCTTATCCTCACCTGAAGCCCAAGCCAAGTGCTGAGCTGCTCTCTTTTGTAACAGACACACTAGCATCATTGCAAGTCAGTCTTTCAATGGCATTACTAAGAGCTTCAAAATCAGATCCATCTGCTGGATATAGACCCGAAAATACCATATGTTTTACTGGCTTGAAACCTTTCAATGTCAAGAAGCAAAGAAAATGTTAAGAAATATATAGTTGAAGACGGTAAATCATATTGCAAATTATAGAATCAATGCTACCAGTGTCTCTAAATCGAAATAAACATGGAAAAACTACCTGGTAGGGGCTCTACAATGCTTTTAGTCTGATAAAGAGTATCTCCAACTCGTGCCTCTTTAGTCGACCGCATACCACTGACAACATATCCCACCTGCCCTGTTAAAAGAACTCCGGTCTGAGTGAGTTCAGGGTGCATGATTCCAACATCTAAAACTTCATAAGATTGGCCTGTTGCAGCGGAGGAAATCTTATCACCCTTCCGCAGAGTCCCATCAACCACCGCTACATGGCAGATAACTCCTTTATATTCATCATAATAGGAATCCAGCAAAAGCATGCGTAGCGGCGAACTGCTATTTCCAGGAGGATGAGGTATTCGCTCTATCACAGCAGGAAGGACTTGCTCGAGACCTAGACCAGTCTTTGCTGATGTTAACAAAGCTTCATTTGGATCAAGATCAAAAATAGACTTCAGCTGCTCTTTAACACGATCTGGGTCAGCTGTTGGCTGATCGATTTTGTTAATGACAGGAATTACAGTAAGGTTTGCTTCAAAAGCAAGATAGAAATTTGCAACAGTTTGTGCCTGGACACCTTGAGCTGCATCAACAACTAGAAGGACACCCTGGCAAGCTGCCAAAGATCTTGACACTTCATAGCTAAAATCCACATGTCCAGGTGTATCAATCAGGTTTAGCAAGAATTTTGTATCAGTGCCAAGGTATTTGTGCGTATGAAACATAGTTGCTGTCTGAGCCTTAACGGTTATTCCCCGTTCTCTCTCTACCTAGGATAACCAAATTATTTCAAGAAATAAGTGATGACCAAGAATATAACATACAGAATAAATAACAGCATAGAACTGAATGCGGTTACTCATGTGTTTAACGCATCTAAAAACACAATATCAGCAGTTTATTATCTCATAGTCATCGAGATAGAAATCCATTATTTGCTCTTCAATTAATTAAAAGGTAAACACATTTTACAACTTGTTAATTTAGCAAGAAAAATGGTTGTTGCCACATTTGATGCGAGGTAAACCTACAAAATTTATTCAATTGTCTCAAAATCTCAATTCCACGTTTAATACAGAACATTACGGAAGCCAGCATTCCAATCTTAATTCCAGCATTGCTTCTGAAATATCACCTCTCCGGATATGCATATCCATTACATGTAAGGAATAACCAACAACATAATGCACTCCCATTCCAACTCCAAAACCAAAAAAAAAAAGCCAACAACATAAAACAACCCCATTTCAATTGCGAAACCATAAGCAAGTGAATTCTTGTCAATTATAAACAAACCAAACACCTGTAATTTATCTAAATACTGAGGCTGCCCATGGCCCTTCCTAATGGTTGCCGTAAGCTCCAGAAGCCGGTCGGCGAGCGTTGATTTTCCGTGGTCAACATGCGCAATAATCGAAAAATTGCGAATTCTATCGGAAGGGAACTGATTCAAGTCTATGCTCGGATCTTCCCTAAATTGCGACGCGAAAAATGCACACTGCGTCCAACCAAAAATTGGATTCAAATACGCAGTTGAATCTAATCTTCTGAAATTGGGATTAATATGAAATAGATTGAACGGAATCCTGTGCGATTTTAGAGATTTTGCAGCTCTGTATAAAGAAGGCATTTTTTGGGAAGTTAAGCCAGTGGCAAGGGTTTTAAATTAGGGTTTATATTGCTTTCGCATTTGGGAAACAAGTCTTTCGCCTTCAGCATATTCTGTTGTCGTCATTCAATCTCTCCAATTTCACTTTAAATCGCATTCTGAATTGGTAGAAAACGTAATTGAAGCATCCCAAGACCGTAAATAAACTTTAAATTGCAATTCTATTTTATTTTTATTTTTGTGGATTTTTAATCCACGTTAATAAAATAAACCTAGCATGCTTCATCTCGAACTAAAAAATGAATTAAAAAAGTTATAAAATTTAATTTGAAATCAATCAACCATAACAATGAATTATTGATTGAAAATTAAAAATTAAATACTAAAAAAGAATTATAAACCTTAATTGGGTGGGGTGAACCCTAAAAATAATCTTAAAATTAAACTAAATCATAAAAAAATATAATTGAGAAAAAAATATAAAAAAATACATAAATTAAAAGGTGTAACACGGAATGTAACATAGGGTGTAATAGAAAATCTCAAGTGATTCGAACATGCTTGTCATGTGTGCTCATTCCGTCCTTTTTCTTCTAATTATTACTAAGAATTGTAATACAATTTTGCATGTCAAAGTAAGTATACATTTTTTAAGAGAGAAAATCCAATGGAATTAAGGAGAAAAAATGTTCCGCTGGTGGAAATACGTAAAGCAAAATACTCGGCATTACACCGGTATAAGAGTAAAAAATAGGGTTTGAAACAATAAGATTCACCGTCTATATCATAAAGTAATGTAATTAATATGTATATATATACACATATATATGATAGATCAAGTTTATATAAAACATTTCTCAAACTCTCCCTATTAAATACGGTTCACATGCACTTCAAAATGATTTCAAATCTTTTCTCAAAAAAATAAAAAGTTGCTTTCAAGTCAATATATATATTTTTTTCTTTTATGACGAAAAAATTCATAATCACACAATACGTAAACCCATCCATGGAAGTAAATCACACTAAGAAAGCACATGCAACATTCTCAATGTAATATGCTATTCTTTTTGGATCAGGAGGAAATTTTATATTCGCTACGTGACGTTTTGAGAAATCTCAATATTATGTTGTTGGAAAATAGGATTTAATAAATTGAGTTTTGACTCATTTTATTCGATTTTTTATGATCGGGATATTTAATTTTGGAGGAATTAAATACCGTACAATTGTTTTATGTTGTGAGTAGATAATTGTAGTATTTTTATTTGCTCAAATTCGATTTTCGGTAAGTGATAAATAAATGGTTCAAGTTGGTCACACGATTGAGCATTTATGGTGTGTGGGATAATGTGTTTAAGACACATTAAATAATTCCACATTGATTTCTTAATCAAGTTCAGAAGTGTATTTAAGTGTATTAACACTTAAGTGAAGTAATTAAGTGCACAAGGATGTGGGCCATGAGCCCACACGCGCGCGCCCGCCCGTGTCCGAGCCCGTCCTGTCTCGTCCTCGGACTTGGATCTTGGCAATTGGACTTTGGGTGGACTCGGACTTGGATCTTGGCAATTGGACTTTGGGTGGACTTTGGGCGTACGTGGGACACCTGGTTTGAATGCCCTCAAACCTTAGCTGTCCCCTGCAGTGGAGATGTGCCGGAAGGACGAAAGCCGTTTCATCTCCTCGACTCAGCTTGCCGGAATCTGCACATCGGTTCCAGTTTATATTTACTTATTTACTTTGTTCATTTCCAATTTATTGTAATTGTTATCTTCTACTCCTTCTTTGCTTATACTTCAGTTAAACGATTCCAGTCAAAGTGTAAACACATACAACATATGTATAGTCCAAAAATTGTACACATAAGGGGTAAATGTAGTTAAACGATTCCAGTCAAAGTGTAAACACATACAACATATGTATAGTCCAAAAATTGTACACATAAGGGGTAAATAACATTATAAAAGTAATGATGATACGCTTATTTTTTCTCTCTCGCTTAATAGAAATATTAGGTGGTAGGGCTATCTTCAATTTCACGATGTCCCTCGTCTGTTAACACGACAAAAATCTTGATTACTTTGTAAGGAAATATAATAAAAATGGGGCCTTTATATTTTCAAGAAAATATAATAATGCACAACTAGAGCCCAATATAAATATGGACTCGGATTATTTAAAAAAAAAAACTAAAAAGTACGTGGGCCGTGGCGTATTTACCCCCACACATCTACTTGGATGCTAAAAATAAACCACAGAGAAAAAAGGTTGAAAAAATTGTTCCCTAATCATGAGTTTAGGAGAAGGAATAACTATAATTATTGAATTAGTTCGAACTACCACTCCTTATCTTAAATTTTTATGTATGCTTTATTTCAAATCAGCAATTAAAAGACCTAATTAGTCCTTGTCTATTAGTGCTAGCATTTCTCTTTTCCTGCATCAACAGAATCTTATCCGATTTATCAAATTATTAACAATCTTAATTTACTTTTATCTCTCACGTTTATGGTTGAATTTCTATCATGGTAAATTTGGGCCTTACTCTTTCAAAGTCCGAGGTAGCATATTATGTTGTGTGCGAAAGTGTCTTTCTTTTAAGGTTGTGAACGATGATTAAGTATTTAATAAATAATAATTATAATGCCAAAAGGTGTACCTTCCTCTAACGGGTATATTGGATTGAGATTTTGTTGGATTTCGTTGGACTTTTAAAATCCGGGTGTATTCAATCCAGACTTTTAAAAGTCCAACGAAATTCTGGTGTATTCAATCCAGACTTTTAAAAGTCTAACGAAATCTTGGTGTATTCAATCCAGACTTTTAAAAGTCCTTTAAAATTCTGCGGTATTCAACAATCCACGGACTTTAAAAAGTCATTGATTTCGTTGGATTTCAGCTGGATTTCACGTTAAAATTACAAAGGATGAAATCCGACCTCTGGACACGAGATTTCGATGGATTTGGAAAATCCGGCGAGCGCTGTGTTCCAGCGGCCGGTGAGGAGTTGAAATCGGGCACCCCAGCCGTCACCCGACCCCAGCGGCCGCTGGTCTTGCCGATGATGGCACTCCAGCCAGCGGCCGCTGGCACCCAGCGACCGCTGGGATCAAGGTCGCTTGATTCTAGCGGCCGCTGGGTTTAATTTTTTTTTCGGATACACCGATCGTTGTGTTCCAACGAGCGTTGGCGAGATGAATTTGAAATCCATTGAAATCGTTCAAAATCGTCCGAAATCCATACACGAAATTCGCCAGACTCTGCGTGGAGTTGGGAGACTCTATGTGGAGTCTTGGAGACTCCATGTGGAGTCTATGGATTTATAAAATCCATAAAAATCCATGGACATTTTAAAGTCCAACAAAATCCATCAAAATCCTAATTGAATACATTCCCCTAAGTATTGGCTCAACGCATGATATTCAATTCGGTAAATTCTAACGTAAGGTGAGTACAATACATTCTCATTTCTGCAGCCGGTACGTGTTCCAAATTCACTAAATTTTAGTTATTTACAGTTCTTTATTTTTTGTCCAAAAATAAAAGTTTCATCCCGTCGAAAAAATCTATCGTGACACTTCAACTAGCATATTGTGACAATTTGAAAATAGAAAAAATAATGGTTGTACATAGTAAGGGGATCTAATACATCCCTCTTACATTAGAACTTACCTATTCAATTACAATGTATGTGAAATCACCTCTTTTTTGTATATATGGAATCATCACATCACTAAATATTTAAATAATTAAATCAACGTGATTTCCATTAAAAGGATGATATCGATCACATTATCCTGATTGTACTGTACAATGTTGTAGTCTTTTGATCACGGATCTATCACTCTGGTTTGAGAGTCTTTGAGTCCCGGACATATTTAATCGTTAATTATAATTTTTTTATATAATATTAATAATAAAAAAAACTAAGATTATGAGATATATAGTGGTTGATGGGAGATTGTGATCCGATGAAGTTCCAAATTGTGGGACAAAAATGAATAAATAATTATAAATGTGTGTTGTCACTAGCTAGCTGCATTGAATCTCGAAGGTGTCGGTGGTTTGATGAATACACCCATATTTTCACATGGGGTTGAATAGTAGCGTCGGCCCTCCTCTATTTAACATAATATATACTTTTTCATGATGTTGAGTTCTTCTTCACTTCTCATTCACTAAATCCTATATTTTAACTTTTATTTCAGATTTTTTGACCCACTTATATGTATGATCTATTTTTTTTATTCTCTTCTTATTTTCGTTTGTATTTGTGTGTGTATATCAAGTTGTTGATAGTCTTTCTTTCTTTCTTTCTTTAAAAGGAAGTTTCCCAATATATATATAATATATTGCTTATTTTTTTTCAAGCAAGAGATCAATGTTGTTTCTTTTGGGTGTAGCGTCACTTGAAAGTCGTTGGCAGTATATAAGCTCAATTGACGTGGTCGTTAAACCATGGTTATTAATAAAATAAGCATATTGAATTAGAACAAAATAATTACTTAATTAGTGCACTATTCGCGACAAAACTTCTTATTTGATGATTCAATTGTTGTTGGAAGAAGTAGAGAGGTGAGGTTGTGGTCCGTGTAAATGATTATTTAAAGAGGAGTTGGGTTTGGTTCAACTAACCATGTAATTGTATGAAACCCAAAAAATTTAAATTGGCCCACTCCAAATAAGTAATTAAATAAAATCGTTTTATTTAGTTTTTTTTTTTTTTAATTTGTTGAAGAAATTAGGCCACCGCATGGTACGTTCACAGTTCATCTAGTATATAATTGCATGCAACGTTTCATATATACACACACGCCTTAATGGGTATTGCAGATTCATTTGAATTTTTATTTTATTTTTTTTAGTCGGAAAAAGAGGGAGAGATGTGTCTCTAATTGGAGACGTTTGAAATTTTAAATATAGGAGGGAGCCATTAGCCATATCCCATATTAAAATTTTTCTACAAGTTATGTTATAGTCTTAATTATCCAGTGTAGATATATAGTAATATTTAGGTTCTTTTGTGGATGTCATTATATTATTTATGGGAAAAAAGGGGGATAAATTATGTATATTTAGGCCAGCAATTATATGGCCTACCACACTTATTACACATGCACCGATATTAACAGTTTCTTCAAAAAAAGAACACACATTTTTTTCAAGCTAACCGACAATTAAACAACGTACGAAGTTAATTTTGCACGAGAAAAATTAATTAAAGGAAGATATATATATATATACATATTCGTGCGAATGAAAAATAATATTTGTTTGTGGAAAATATTGTTTTACCTGTGAAATCATGTAGAACACGAAGCGAGGCGTATAATTAATTAAAAGAAAATCAAATTCTCTGAACAAATAAAGTTTGGAATTGAAAATTTGTAAAATTTGCCTTCAAATTTTGAAACAAGCTGTAATTAAGTTTGCTCGGGTGGAACTTAAAAGTAAGCATGAATAGACTATAGAGAGATGAATTATTATTATTTTTCTATATTTGATTGTGTGTATTTAAATATTACTATCTATGCTTTATATATTATCTAAATGATTGGATTCTACATATCGTATTTGTGCAGACACCTACGTTTATCAATCAACATTCGATTCAAAATAAAAATCGGATTGAAAGCGAATAAATTGCTCACTTGACATTACTTTGAGTTGGGGGATAAATAACAACTAAACTACATATTAGTAGTAATATATATATATATATATATATATATATTAAATTTAAATGAATTAAATATTGATCTTCTATATCTTTTGCAATTGGATTTTCAAAGCTCGAACTTTTTTCCAATTCAATTAAATTTTTGACTTTTACACACGTACTATTCATAATTGGATGTCAATTCATTAATTATATCTATAACCCTTTTTATTATGATGAGTTTTTTTATAAATTGTTATTATATATATATATATAGTCAAATTAATGACACATGGTTAGAACAAGTTTTTGTTGTCATTATGTTGTCAAATGATTATCCACAGTCAGCTACTAGACCCGATTATAATACAATGTAACTTTTAGAAATCCACCTGAATTAATCAAACAAAAGTTTCAAAATCAAACCAAACTAAATGAAAAGTTCAGGGATTTTTTTTGCACTATTTTTAATATTCATCGTAAAATACAATTTATAAGGACGTAATATTGACTCGACGCATAGTTTAACCGATTAAATATTATTTTTTGAATTTGTAGTTAATTTGCAGAAGTAGTTGTATATTTTAATACATAATTTAATGAAGATATAAACAGAAAATATCTCTTGGGGCGGTCCAATCATTGTTTTGTATTTTTTTTTATTGAGGCGGTCCAGTAATTGTTTTTTCTTTGTATTTCCTTGATCGTCCACTCATTATTGTTATTATTTTAGTTAGGGAAGAAAATTGGTAAATTTTAAATTCAATATGTCTCATTTTACACAAGGATATCTGTTGTTTGGACATTTTAAGAACGGTTCAGTTATTGTTAAGAAATTAATTTTTTCCGTCTTCGTTAAATAAAAAAATAAATTTATATAGAAATAATATTACAAGACCTCATTTGATTATTAAAGAATCTAACTTTTTAAAATAACCCGATTTCTTATTTTTAAATTTGGTTCAATTTTTGAGAATTTTGAAAATTAATCAGAATTCTCAAAATAAGAAAACTAATACATATATACTTGGAGTAGATATTCTGATTACTTGCATCTAGTAATCTTTTGTTAAACAAGTTTTATTATTCGATTTTTTCATCCATTATTTTTATTATTTATACAAATTATTATTTAAATTCTATTTATAATTTTTTAATACAAAATTGAAAATTTTGAAAATATATTTTAATATTTTTTTGTGGATGTTTTGAATTTTAACAAAAAAAACTGAAAAACTGAAAAAATAAAAATCATACTAAAATCTGATTATCAAATTTTTTATTTTTTATTTGTAATTGGTGATAGAAAAATTACAAACTTAAAATAATGAGTAACTTGACTTCAGAATCAACAACAAAATTCAATTAGTAACAAATTATTTTCGAATGGTGTCCACCAAATATAATAATAATAATAATAATAATAATAATAATAATAATAATAATAATAATAATAATAATACTTTTGTAAATTAATGGAATTGTTTTTTCTTACAATCAATGGTTTGCGTATGTTTATATATATACAATATATATACATACATGTATATATATATAATTTATCTTTATTTATTTATTTTTCTTAATTATTAATTTTTTTTAATTGGTGAGGGGAATGATGATCGAACTCATAGACTACAAGTCTACAATAATTATTAAATTATCTTAATAAACCCACTTGATTAATATAGTGAAAATGAGAATGGATACATGTACCAAACACAAGATAAATAATCTGTAGCATTCATTATTTTCGGAATCATATTTTCAAACAATTTTACCTGCCAACTAAAAAGTAACATGAATTTATTGTAATATGACATAAAAAGTAACATTAATAATTATACTATAGTTACATACCTTTTCAAGATAGGGAAAAATATCGTGATCGTTCAATATAATTGCGTGAGGACTTTGTTACCTAAACATGTTTTGTTACAACTCGAAGCACACATTAATTTTGTTATATTTTGCAACATGGATCTTTGTTTTCGGCACAAATTGCATAGGACGTGAATTATTTTAATGCTATTTTTCTCCTTTTAAGATTGATGATTGGTTATCTATAAGATTGGATAAAATCATAAAATATACATGTAATTGAATTACTCTAATGTGACTTCTTGACTAAATGAAATCTATTTTAGGTTCACCTATAACATATAACAAATGATAGTTATAAAAGAATATTTGTCAATACATATTTTGAGATAATATTAGAAATTCACTAATTACACACAACATATATATTATATACCAAATCATGTGGCTATGTAAATACGATAGCCGTTATATCGATAGTTACATTAATAATTAACAAAAACTATATTGTAAAAATTTGTATAGTAATATATAATTTATTGGAAGGAATAAATAATAATATTAATGTTATGAATATAACTAGCAAATAAATTGTAGCTTTCTATTTTTTACCTACAATTTATTATCATCATCATCATCATCATCATTATTATATATATTATTATTATAATTATTATATTTAGATTTAGATTTAGATTCTCTCACCATTTATGAACTCCTTGAAAGAGTGGTTCTAGAGAGAGAGAGAGACAGAGAGAGATAGAGTACAAATATAAAAACAGTGAAGAAAAGGAAGAAAGCTGGAGTTAGTAGAGTGAGAGAGGGAGGGGTCCATGAAACTAACTCTCACTAGGTATGGGCTGGGACATTTATCTCCATGTTTTTTACTTCCTTCTCAATCAATCTTTTCGCTTGTAATTTCTCACAATTTTTTTTTGCTCTTTTTTTTTTGGTTAAAGATTTTAACTTTCTTCTTTATATTCTTGAATTAGGCCTCTCTTTCTCTAAGATTTGTGGGTTTTTTAAGAAATGTGTAGGTCGGGAATCTTGGGTTGAAAAAAATTCTCTTGTGTTCAGGTGCAGGGAAGGCTAGATCTGAGCCACATTGCACGAAAGCCCTTTTTAGTTCATGTAATTTTTTAGCTGTTTTTGTCTGCATTCGTGTATCTTGTTGTCGGCGCTGTTATGTTATAAGGTTTTTTGTTGCAGATCTTGCTAAAATGTTGAATATTTTCTTGCTTACTAGCTCTTTGCTTCCAAGGGTTTCTCTCCCTCTCTCTGTATGTGTGTTTGGAGGTGAAACTGTGTTTCTTGTATTTGTCCTTTTGTTTTACATTTGTTAGGATTTTTGATAGGGAAAACAGTGTGAATTCTGTGTTTGAATAAACATGTTCTTTGGTGGTTGGGGGGAAATTATCTGGGGACCAATAAAACTGTTTTTTTTTTTTTTTAAGTTTTATAGATGTTAATGTTTTGCTTTTGATCTCCGCTTGTAGTTGAGATATGTTTATTTTGACATTGGAGTTTTGATTGGTCTTTTTCATATTTTAGAGGGCCGCCCTTCTAAAGGCAAATTATCTGATGGGCAATATGGAACTACATCGTGTTTAGTTGGTCAAGTGGATATTCACGCATTTGCTCTCTTTATTCGTATCTGTATGAATAATTAATATGGTTTTTGGGATTGCAGGAGTTAATTTGAGTTAGCAATTTAGCATTGTATCTATCAGTGAACTGCAATGGGGAAGTCTGCGGGCAAGTCTGCAGGAAAGTGGATCAAGACTGTGCTCTTTGGAAAGAAGCCTAAATCTAACTATTCCAAAGTAAGAAATTTGTTGGCCGTACTATTAAGATTTGATTTGTCTTTCAGTAACTCTTTAACTTGAATCCTGATCATGGCTGCTGTTGTGCGTGAAGAATGTAACACCTGATAAAAAGACTGCTGTGAAGACACCAGTCGAGGATCCAGCTAGAGATTCCTCTTTTATACCGGATCAATTGACTGAGAGAGGTGCTGAGATCTTGGAACTCGAGAAAGGAACATCTGGATCTCAATGTGATGCTGCTGGTGTAGCTTATGTGGATCAAGGTATTGATTCACCAAATAACAATGAGTTGTTTCCAGTCAGTGATGAAGAGAGGAGGAGGCAAGAGGAAGCTGCAACAAAAGCTCAAGCATCCTTTAGGGGCTACTTGGTAAATATCTCTGGCATTGTGTATATAATTGCTGCCTAGTTAACAGCCGTATCTTGTTCATTTAATTTCAGTTGACATTCTGATCTCATAGACTAGAATTTTATCTTCCAGGATTGGTGAGACAAATTTTGTTTTTAAAGTCTCAGAAAAAGTAATGTAGCTATATCTTTCATCAACTAGTCATTCTTTCGTTCTAAAATAAGCTTGTCAAGCATGCTACACAGTGTTTCACAATTCATAACTTGCTTTATTGTGTTTATTATTTCAATCCTCAACTTGTGGTTAGTGGTCTGATGATGCATTTTCATTAAAAGACTTCTAACTGAATCTCTATAACATCAGTCTTATCCAAACATACATACTTCCACATATTCTTGCGCTTTACACCTTATTCATATTTTTAACGACAGGCTCGTCGTGCTTTTCGGGCGCTCAAGGGTATCATAAGGCTACAAGCTCTTATCCGTGGACATCTGGTTAGGAGACAGGCTGTTGCTACTCTGCGTTGCATGCAGGCAATTGTTAAGTTCCAGGCACTGGCTCGTGGAAGAAGGGTTAGGCTCTCAGATGTTATTCCTGAAGTGATGAAAAAGTTCAATATGGGAGGGCTTCAGGTAACTCTGATTTGTGCAAAGTGCAAACTAATAGATCTGTTTTTTTTTTTTTTTTTTGCTTTTTCTGTGAGTTCAGTTTTGTTGAGTTCAGTGCTAGTTGACGTTGACTTAATTATCATGATTTGGCTATAGCTACATTTATCATTTAGTTTGGCTAACGTTGGTATATTTATATATATTTATGCTTATATCTTGTGCGTCCTTTGCGGAACTTGTTTGTCTTCTCTATCTTGTCTACCTTTTAACTCTGGCATCTTCTTTTGCTTTATGTTGACTCTGGTTTTTTCTTGTCATTGTAATTGGTACTCCAGTACATTATTATAAAACAAACTTTGTCCTTAATGTTTTCAAGCTATTGCATCTGATCATTTTAATGTTGCTTCATAGGTGGCCACTGGAGTACACTCAACGTCATTTATTGGGTCGGAAAAGCTAGCAGTTCACCCCTTTATCCGGAAGGTCCTGCCAAATTCTTCTGCTTTTTACATGATACCTGATTAAATAAACCAAAATCATTAACTTTTTTCCTGTGAAATATTTTAAATGCTTATAGATGTACTCTACTGTTTGTTCAGCTTCTTGTCATCTTACCAACTGCTATGCCCCTGAGTCTTCAGTATGATCCGGCTGAACCAAATTCAGCTTCGAACTGGCTTGAACGTTGGTCATTATCTCGCTTTTGGGAACTACCTGCACGGACCAAAAAACCTATGAAGGTAAAGCCTCATAGAAAGCTCGAGTCTGAACATGTAAAATCGAAAAGGACTATCCGAAAGGTTTCAGCTACGGCGCATGGTGAAAATGGTGGTGTAGCCTCTTCTGAAATGGATAAGCCCAAACGTATCCCAAGGAAAGTTGCAAGTCAAACAGAGGTTGTGCAGGAGCAAAGCCAAAGTGAACTTGAGAGGGTTAAACGAAACTTGAGAAAGGTTTCGGCATCTGCAGTGACAGCTCCTGAGAAACCAGATCCAGAAATTGAGAAACCACATCCACCTCCGAGTGTGGAGTTAGTAACGAGTCCTGCACCTCCTGATGTTTCTGAGCAGGAGATCGTGATTTCTCCTGAAAACCCAGGGGATTCAGATGTTATAATTGATAAACCAGATTTGGTAGATTCAGTTGAAGCTACTGAAAAAGCTATAAAGGATGAGCCAGTTGATGTGCAGCACGATAACCATCCAGTTGTTGAGACTGCTTCCTTTGAGAATGGTGTGAAGATGGAGAGTGCACTTTCTTTGGATGATGAATCGAGCTGCAAGGAAGAACAGAGTCGCAAGGAGAATCCCAAAACTAGGAAGAGGAGATCTCTTCCAGCTAAGCAAGATTATCCTGAAAACATCTCACAGAATTCCCCAAGCTTGCCGAGTTATATGGCCGCCACTGAATCTGCTAAAGCCAAGCTTAGAGCTCAAGGAGCTGCTAAATTGCTTGAAGATGAAATTGATTATGGTAATGCCCGTCGGCATTCTCTGCCAGCCTCGACCAATGGCAAACTGAGCTCATTGTCACCTAGGATACAAAAGCCTGTTCAAGCTAATGGCAAGGGAAGCAAAGTTAACAAATCATTGACATCTTCTAGAGACGGTAAGAGTATTTCTGTTAGTTCCATGACTCCTTTATTGCTTCTTCCTCTACGGTGACTCATTTTCCCTATCTACCTTGCCTCTATATTTCAGCTCTCATGTTACTGATTACTGTAATGAAGATATCACACACTTCATTTACTAGCATATTGATTATTGTTTCTGCTTCACATGGATATGCCTTTTTAGTTCAGATTTCTAATTAAGAGTCTCAATGCAAAAATTGTAATTTATGCTCACTCTCTTTTCCATTTGTGTCTTTTTCTGAATGTGGATCCATCACATTTCAGACAAGGTTGTTCAGCCTGGTTGGAGGAGATGAGAGTGTAGCAGTCGCCTCAGCTGGGATGCCTTGGAAACATTGCACAACGATGCAGCCAGCTGTGTTGCAGAGTTCAATTTGGTTCTTGTGCAGAGTCCTATGTAATAGATGAATGAGAACATGACAAGTCATAGTTCATTTGATTTGATGTTGTCTTTGCTCGTCTTTCCTTTGTATTTGAGGGTTCACCGAAGGATGTATAGTTGTAGATGAAGAGTTCGTGTTTGACTAATTCGAAAATTACTGGTGTGATTCATAGCTTAATTTGTTGTTTCGCCCTTACTTCCATAATTACTGTAAACTAACTGCTTCACGTTATGTGCTTTGTTTAAAGTTGTGCGGGAAAGAAAAGTATTCGCGTGACCTCTTGCTTGTATAAATGTGTATGTGACCATATGCCCTCTGCTTCAGTAGCTGCAACGAGCGCATTTCTTTTCAGTTTTCGTCTACACTCTCTGATTATAGGATTAGCTTTTCTTGATATTTTGGTACTGATTTGTGCAATGGCTGGGAACGATCATTTTGATTTGGGAGTTGGATTTCCAGTTGCAGATGCAGGTAATCGTGCTTTTCCTTGAAATACAGGCATTCACCCGTTTAATTTTGTATGCATCAATGAAGTTGATAAGCAGTGATACAACGTTTTATTCTAGTAGATGCAGGCATTACTGGGAAATTGTACAGTCCAATTCCACGCAGAAGGCGAAAAGAGAAGTTCCTGAGGTGAAAGAAGGGTTTGAAGCTCCCAATCCGACGCCGTAGCCGCTGCCAACATACACGCAGCCTCTGCTAACCGACGCGCCTCCGTAAACAGTGGCTCCAGTTTCATACGACCAGAGTATTTCACCATTCTCAGCACTGATGGCGTACACCGGTCCTGTTCGATATGTTGAGCCTGCAAAGACAACACCGTTGGCCACCGTCACCGGATTAGATATGGCGTTGTTCGGGACAGCAGTCGACCATAATATCTGGCCCGTCTGAGCGTCCATCGCCACCCAACCACCACCAGTTGTGATATTACTCGAGGGCAAGAGAGTGAAGTTTTGCCTGTTGCCGTTGCCGATGTTGGTATACACCCTTCTTTCATCTGTTGCTGCCCCCCATATCCCCCCTCCACTAAAACTTCCTGGCCCAGCTTCCTACACATATCACTACACTTCCACATTTCCATCTCTCAGAAATCAGCAAAACTAATTGAAATCAAGAAACTGACTTACCGTATACCAGACAATGTCGCCGTTATCCCGGTCCAATGTCCATGCCAACCCACTTTTCTGGACAGTCGTAACCACGTCCTGTTCGAATCCACTGGCGTATGTAGTCAGCATCATCGGTGCCTCAGCGAACTCAGAATATGGGGTTGGGCCGGAGAGACAGTTGGAGCTGCTCGAGGAACTATTGCAGGCGAAGAACCAAACATTATACACTCCAAGTTGCTGGTACCATTTGATTTCACCGGAGTCCATATCTAAGGCTAGTATGGAGCTCGAGTGGTCCTCTGGATCGGTGCATTCGTCGGGATGGGAGGGAAAACTCTGGTTATTCTGTTTGGTTTGACAATCTTGTACTGGCTGAGGCACAGAGCTTATATTGCCAGTGGCAATGTAGATGTGGTTTCTATGAACATCTATAGAAGGGCTGCTTCCCCAGACGGCTGCTCCGGCATACCCTCCCCGTTGCCCATTGTTGTCGGGAACCATGAAGGTCTGCCATATGATACCCCCTGTGTTTGCGTCTAACTTTACGAAGCTTCCCCGGAATGTGCAGCAGTTCTCAGGTCTGAAAGTCCTTTGGAATGAGGATGTCCCAACGTAATAGCCTCTGCAAAACAAATGACAATGCTTTTTTTGGGTAACGAGAATGAACTCACAACGACTACTTGTGGTGTGCTTAGAGTTAACCCCGTTCCTACAACTTTTTGAAGTCGTGTAATTTACAGATGCATGCCTAAAATAAAGTGAACATGATAGCCATAATTAACCAAGAAAGCATGAAATGAGTTGAGAAGGCATACCCTTTGTAATAAGTCCCTGACATGAAAATATCTGCAGCTGGATGGCTATCTAGCTGCCTTGTCCAAATGAGTTCCCCTGTTGCGAGTTCCATTGCAACAACGTAAGCTGGCCCATAAATCGAGACGAGCAGCTTATCATCAGCTACAGTTGGAGTGGCTACAGATACAACCGCTGTCACATTCGCCACTGGCACTGTTACATTGAGCCCGGTTAGCTCCTGCAGATTCTGTTTCCAGACCAGGGATCCATCGGCAGCTCTCACCGCGTATATGTACCCATTCCAGCTCGGAAAGTAGACCATCCCACCGGATACTGCTGGTGTGGCGCTGATGTCTTTCCCGACATTGAACTCCCACCTGAGGCGGAGCTGAGACGCGGTTGAGGGGCTGATCTTGGTCTCCCCTTCAGCTTGTCTCCTGTTGTAGATGTTGCCTCCATGGTTTAGCCACTGCCCTTGAAATCTCCTTTTAGGTCCCTGAAATAGTGAGTCCATTGTCAGACAATTAGTTCGGGTTTAACATGCAGCGGAAATTAAAAATACGGCTTACATCTGGACTAGATGTTGAGGCTATGATTACGCAGAGAATGGAAATTGAAAGAATGAAAACTCTCGAGTTCTTCATGGAAACAGAAGTTGCATAAGATCTACTTGTTCACTTAAAAAATTATATATGTTAAACAAAATTAATCAACTTGTTTTATTATATTATTGATGCTGGAGACTTTGGTGTCGATCTCGAGATAATCAGAAAATTTAAGTGAAACAACTCTGCTGACATTAATGTAGAAGCATTTGTTCATTTTATACTACGGAAAAACTGGTTTCTAAGATGATGGTCATCTTAGGATAAAGATTGAGAATATAAAGGCATAAATCATCAACACAATCAACTTGGGACTTTTTCGGTATTGGTAATTGGAAATATTAATTTGTACTTAATAATTGTTAAAAGGAATAAACAAATTGTAGATGATATGTATATATGTGTATATATTTGAGGAAGTAGATAAATCAAAATGCATGATTTTTAGGTCTTAAATTGATGATTACAACCATTCAAGTCCTAAATTGATATCTCTAACAAAATCCTAAATTTATAGTTTTCTTGTTTCATGTCCCAGATTGATTACTACAGGAGCTAAATAAATGAAACTCCTTCACAATTTTAAACATGAAATGAGTAATATACCCCGGCCAGACCACGATCATCATTAACCAGCAAACTAATTAAAACACACTTTTTTTTAAAGAATGAGAGGCGTGTAAGAAACTATCTAAGCATAACCAAATTGCAATCATAAATGAAGTATTGGAATAATCCAGAATTAATTTAAAATAATGTCGTTGCTTCTGTAGGAATTCATTATATTGCTGAATATTTATTTAATATTTTTGTCAACGTTAGAAATGAGCAAGAAAACACAAAATTCCAACGAGCATATAAGTCATCGGAAATCGGTTAATCGACGCAGAAGGCGAAAACGGAAGTTCCTGAGGTGAAAGAAGGATTGGAAGCGCCCAATCCGACGCCGTACCCACTGCCGACGTACACGCACCCTTTGCTTACCGACACGCCTCCATAAACAGTTGCTCCAGTTTCATACGACCACACTATTTCACCATTCTCACCGTCCATGGCGTATACCGGTCCGGTTCGATATGTGGAGCCTGCAAATACAACGCCGTTAGCCACCGTCACCGGATTAGATATGGCGTCGTTCGGGACAGCCGTCGACCACAATATCCTCCCCGTCGGAGCGTCCATCGCCACCCAACCTCCACCGGTTGTGATATTGCTCGATGGCAATAGAGTGAAGTTCTGGTTGTTGGCGTTGCCGATGTTGGTATACACCCTCCTTTCATCTGTTGCCGCCCCCCATATCCCCCCTCCGCTAAAACTCCCCGGACCAGCTTCCTGCACAGTGACGGACCCATAAATTTTATTTCGAATGCTCGGCTAAATAAGTTTGAAGTAAATTAATTTTGATCCCATAATGTTTCAAAATCTGTAAAACGAACTAAAATGAAGGAACTGATCATCACTTACAGTAAACCAGACAATGTGTCCGTCATCCCGGTCCAGCGTCCATGCAAACCCACTTTTCTGGACAGCCGTAACCACGTCACGTTTGAGTCCACCGGCGTATGTAGTCAGCATCATCGGCGCCTCCCCGAACTCGGAATATGGGGTCGGGGAGGAGGGGCAGCCGGAGCTCGATGATTTATTATTTCTGCAGGCGAAGAGCCAAACGTTGTATCCCCCAAGCTGCTGGTACCATTTGATTCCACCGGAATCCATATCCAAGGCTAATATGGAGCTCGAATGGTCGTGTGGCTCGGTGCATTCGTCTGGATGAGAGGGAAAGCTCTGGTTATTCTGTAAAGACTGACAGTCTTGGACTGGCTGAGGCACAGAGTTTATGATCCCCGTGGCAATGTAGATGAAGTTTCTAGAAACATCTATAGAAGGGCTGCTTCCCCAGACGGCTGCACCGGCGTACCCGCCCCGTTCCCCGTTGTTGTCCAGGACCATGAAGGTCTGCCATATGATCCCCCCTGTGTTTGTGTCTAGCTTCGAGAAGCTTCCGCGGAACGTGCAGCAGTTCTCCGGCCTGAAACTCCGTTGGAACGAGGATGTCCCGACGTAGAAACCTCTGCAAAACAAATTAAGCCAGACTAGCTATATGTTTCAATGACAATATATATGTGCAATTGATGGATATATATAACTACTAATTATGTTATGAATTGGCATAAGTGGTGAATATTTTATATTATAGATGCCTTGAAAATTAACAAAAAATAACATACCCTTTGTAATAAGTCCCAGACATTGTAATAGCTGCAGCTGGATGGGTATCTAGCTGCCTTGTCCAAAGGAGTTCCCCTGTGGCAAGTTCCATGGCAACAACATAAGCGGGCCCGTAAATCGAGACGAGCAGCTTATGACCAGCTACAGTTGGAGTGGCTACAGAGACGAGTGCAGTGACATTAGGCAGTGGAACTGTTACACTGAGGCCGGTGAGCTCCTGCAGCTTCTGTTTCCAGACAAGGGATCCATCGGAAGCTCTGACCGCGTAAATGTAGCCGTTCCAGCTCGGGAAGTAGACCACACCGGCTGATATAGCTGGAGTGGCGCTGATGTCTTTGCCGGCATTGAACTCCCACCTGAGGCGGAGCTGAGACGCGGTCGAGGGGCTGATCTTCGTCTCCCCTTCAGCTTGTCTCCTGTTGTAGATGTTGCCACCGTGGTTTAGCCATCGCCCTTCAAACCTCCTTTCCTGTGGAGAATCACAAATCGTGTAAATTAAAGCATGTAGCGGAAAAATAAAAAAATAAAAATTATGACGACTTACCTTAATTGGACTAGATGTACTTGCAGCTGTTATTAGACAGAAAATCGAAATTGAAAGGAAATATATTCTGAAGAAATTCTCCATGGAAACAAAAGGTAATTGCACAAGAAAGTGGAGAAAAACGGATCTACTTGTTCCGATATATATGATCCCTAAAAGAATTGTATATATATATATATATAAATTGACCAACTTGTTTTTATTATATCTTATATTCTTAAAACTAATTAGGTGTTGATTTCAAGATAAGCAGAAAGTTTAAGTGCAACTGGTAAAGCAACAAGTATGCACATTGTAGAAGCATTAATTATTAATTCTGGATTCAATCTAGTAAAAGTCTACTCTTTCACTTTACATGTCATTGACAAATTAATCAATTTCTTTCTATGATAAAAAAATGTCACCGATCTTAAGATAAAGATTGAGAATATGGAGAAGAATAAATTAACCATATATATATAATAATCACCAATACATCAGCTTGGAACGTTTCAAGAAACAGTATTATCAAATTTCATGTGGTGGCGAATGTAGGTTGGGTTACATTAATTCAAGCTATGAAGCATTTATTTAATTTTGTTTTACAAGAAACATTTGGCAAAGCTCAATTTATGCAGAAGGCGAAGAGAAAGGATCCTGGAGTGAACGTGAAGAAGGGTGGTCTATTATATCCATGGCCTACAAATGCACATCCTCTGCTCACAGCGAACCCACCATACACCGAGGCTCCCGTCTCGTATGACCACAATATTTCACCGGATGTAGCATCTATAGCATAAACGGGTCCCGTCCCATACGTGGACCCTCCGAAGAGGACCCCGTTGGCGATGGTGACCGGATTGTTGGTGGCATTGTGAGGATCAGCAGTGGACCACAAGACCTTTCCCGTTCCGGCATCCATCGCCACCCATCCCCCTCCCGTCGTCACGTTCTTCGACGGCACAAGCGTGAAATTCTCCTTATTACTATTGGCTATGTTCGTGTATACTCTCCTTGAATCCGTCGCCGCTCCCCAAATGCCGCCGCCACCAACTCCTCCCGGGCCGGCTTCCTACAACATTAACATTCGAAACAATCAGATTTTTATCAGTCAAATGGTCTGACATAAGAAGATTTATCTTACAGTAGACCAGAGTAAGTTCCCGTTGCATCTGTCGAGGGCCCAAGCAAATCCACTTTTCTGCACAGCAACAACAATATCTTTCCGGCTTCCATTGGCGTATATAGTCAGCATCATTGGTGCTTCCCCGAAATCTGCATCCGGGTTCGGGCCAGGAGGGCAGTTGGGGGTGGAGGGATTGCTGCAGGCTATGAACCACACATCATATCCTCCAAGCTGTCTGAACCATTTGATCTCACCGGAGCTCAAGTCCAGGGCTAGAATCGAGTCGAAGTGGATTTCTGGGTCGATGCATTCCTCTGAATGAGTTGGAACCGTCTGATTATCTTGTTTCTCTTGACAATCTTCCACACTGTGAGGCACAGAATAGAGATTCCCAGTCGCAATGTAGACGTGGTTTCTCTCCGCATCAATGGAAGGGCTGCTTCCCCACACCGCAGCTCCAGCATAGCCTCCTATGGTTCCATGATTATCCGGGAGCATAAACGTTTGCCATATAATTTCCCCTGTTTGGATGTCTAGCTTGGCAAAGCTCCCTCGGAACGTGCAGCAGTCTTCGATGCTAGAGCCTTCTTCGATTGATGACACTCCCAAGTAGAAAGCTCTGTGAGACAAGCACACACATACATATATATAGTATATATTGGTGAAATGAAACACAAGATTAATTACCTTCTGTAGTATGTTCCGGACATGGTTATAACAGATGCTGGATGTCTGTCGAGCTGTGTTTTCCAAACGAGTTCCCCAGTCGCGAGCTTTAGTGCAACAGCATAAGCCGGTCCATAGATGCCTATTATCAGTTTATCTTCAGCCACAGCTGGAGTTGTTCTAGATAGTAATGGTGCGGTGGCATTGCTTCCAATGGTGGTTGAGTTAAGGCCAGTTAGTTGTTGCAGATTCTTTTTCCAAACTAGGGATCCGTCGCCTGCTCTCACTGCATAAAGGTATCCATTCCAGCTCGGAAAATATACAATGCCATCACAGACTGCAGGCGTTGCAGTTATGTCTTTCCCCGCGTAGAACTTCCACTTTAGACGTAGGTGTGATGCCGTTGCAGGGCTGATCTTGTTCTCTCCTCTCGCGTGTCTGTTGTTGTAGATGTCACCACCATGGCTTACCCAGTTTCCCGGCCCCTGAAATGAACAAATGTACGTAGATGCAAGTTAATGACTTAGATATGTTTGAGAGAGAGAGAGAGAGAGAGAGAGAGAGAGACTTACTGATGAGAGAGATGTAGCACTTTGTAGCAAACAAAAGATTGAAAAGAGGAGAGCTTTCCAAGTGCGAGAATAATGATTGTGTTCCATGGAATTGAGAATAGTTGGTAGTGCAGAAACAGGATCATAAGCTGGAATTTATATTCACGAAACTTTAACCACATCGGAATTCTTTATTATCTCAACTAATATATTTGAATTTTGACGTAGCCGGCTGCTGTCTAGCTTAACCAAGTCGACACACAATTTAATTGGGAACTCTCTTAATTTCTATTGTTTATCTTGTCAAATTTTGATGTCGTACGTTAGTAGTAAATGATTGAATGGAACAAATATTGAAGGCGATGATCTCGTTGCTTCTAGGAATTAACTTCAAATAATCATAATTTAGGGTATATATTTTCTTGACATTTGGGATGGCTAATGTAAGATTGAGGCTAGGTAGACAATCGGTTGAAGTTACTATAAAGTATGACTTTATACAATCATATTTAATTTATAGAAGCATATTTTTTTTTGGAAGTCTGCTACTTTTTTTTTAAATCGATTCTTTTTTATATGATCATTGTCATCTTATGATAAAGATTGAGAAAATGGAGGAGAAAAAAACCATAAATCACCAATAAACCAGCTTGGAACTTTTCCATTCATTTTTGTTAAACTCGATCGTTGAAGTTTGTGTTATTGATTTCTCGAGCACAAAGATTGCTTCTCTATTATTTATGATTCAATAATCAGGTCATCCATTTCTGTTTGTTTTTTTCAGTATATTTAATTTCGACAAAAGTGATACACACATTTTATCTCTGCTGAAAATTTTGATATTTGATGAAGCTCAGTCTATGCAGAAGGCGAAGAGAAAGGTTCCCGCAGTGTAAGATGGAATTCTACGATATCCATGCCCTACAAACGCGCATCCTCTGCTCACAGCGAACCCACCAAATACCGAGGCTCCCGTCTCGTATGACCACAATATTTCACCCGATGTTGCATCTATAGCATAAACGGGTCCCGTCCCATACGTGGACCCTCCAAAGACGACCCCGTTGGCTACCGTGACCGGATTGTTGGTGGCATTGTAAGGAACAGCAGTCGACCACAAAATCTTCCCCGTTCCGGCATCCATCGCCACCCATCCCCCTCCCGCCGTCACATTCTTCGACGGTGCAAGCGTGAAATTCTCGTTATTACTATTGGCTATGTTCGTGTACACTCTCCTTAAATCCGTAGCCGCTCCCCAAATGCCGCCGCCACCAGTTCCTCCAGGCCCAGCTTCCTACAACATTAATATTTTCGAATCAATCATCAAACAGCCTAACACAAGTTTTTATGGTTCTTTTTTCTTACAGTAGACCAGAGTAAGTTCCCGTTGGTTCTGTCGAGTGCCCAAGCAAATCCACTTTTCTGCACAGCAACAACAACATCTCTCCTACTTCCATTGGCGTTTATCGTCAGCATCATTGGAGCTTCCCCGAAATCTGCATCTGGGTTCGGGCCGGGAGGGCAGTTGGGGGTGGAGGGATCTCTGCAGGCCAGGAACCAAACATCATATCCTCCAAGCTGTCTGTACCATTTGATCTTACCAGAGCTCAAGTCTAGGGCTAGAATCGAGTCGAAGTGGATTTGGGGCTCGATGCATTGCTCTGGATGAGTCGGGACCGTCTGATTATCTTGCTTCTGTTGACAATCTTCCACTCTCTGAGGAACAGAATAGAGATTCCCAGTGGCGATGTAGACGTGGGCTCTCCCGACATCGATGGAAGGGCTGCTTCCCCACAATGCAGCTCCAGAGTAGCCTCCCCTCTTTCCCTGATTATCGGGGAGCATAAAAGTTCGCCATAGAATCGCCCCTGTTGTGATGTCCAGCTTCACAAAACTCCCTCGGAATGTGCAGCAGTCTTCGATGCTATAAACTTCTTCCAGTGATGATACGCCCACGTAGAAAGCTCTGTGAGATTAAGTTAGTGATGGTGGATTTTACGGTAAAATGAAACACGAGATTGCTTACCCGGCGTAGTAAGTTCCAGACATGGTTATGAGAGAGGCAGGGTGGTTGTCGAGCTGTGTTTTCCAAACAAGTTCGCCGGTGGCGCGTTTCACTGCAACAACATAAGCGGGTCCATAGATGGCTATGATGAGCTTGTCTTCAGCCAGAGTTGGAGTTGCTCTGGATATTGGCTCGGTGGCATTGGTTGTGATCAAGGTGGAGTTAAGGCCGGTTAGCTTTTGCAGGTTCTTTTTCCAAACTAGGGTTCCGTCGCCTGCTCTCACTGCGTAAAGGTATCCGTTCCAGCTAGGAAAATAAAGAATGCCGTCGCAGACTGCAGGCGTTGCGGAGATGTCATTGCCGGCGTAGAACTTCCATTTGAGGCGGAGGCGCGAGGCCGTTGCACGGCTGATCTTCGTCTCTCCTTGCGCGTATCTGTTGTTGTAGATGTCACCACCATGGTTTACCCAGTTTCCTGAGACTGAGAGAGAGTTTTGTGTTTCTTCTTGCCCCTGCAAACCAATCAACAAATACTTAGATATGCAATTTATTTTAATGAGTACTTTGTTTTGTATGAGAGAGAGGGATATAACATGTTGTTGTGCTTGTGCCAAACAAAATATTGAAATGAGGAGAATTTTGTAGGTGTGTTGCTCCATGGAATTGAGATTTTCAATGCAGAAAGAGGATTAAGATGGAATTTATATGAATATGAAGGTGCCGACTTAATTTGAGATGATCCAACTTCAATTATTGGCTTCTAAACTAGATTGATTTATTACGTACAGATCCAGCGTTGACGCAGCCCTTTAGCTTGATTATTTAGGCCACATTGGAATTTTTTTAATTATTTCAAGTAATCAAGAATATATGTATCTACTATATATAAAAGGAAAGAGCCAGCTGCTGTCTAGACTCTAGGTAAATACCGTAAGAGTAAATGACACCTGCACTCGTTGCTTAGTAGGAATTAATTTGATATTCTATACATTCTCAAAGTCAGAAATCAACGCATCTCATGGAAATTTTAAATATATTAAAATATTTTCTTGACATTTTAAATATATAAAAATATTTTCTTGACATTAAGGCCACTCAGTTATTGCAGGTTCATGTTATTGTACTTCCTTTTCTATTGATTTCTTCCGATCGAAATATATAGAACATATGCTCATGGATTAACAAATTAAAATGTGCAAAAAGTCTATTTTATTTGAAATTAGGAGAAGGAGCTAAGTTGTAAATGTCGGCTCCCTTTTATACAAATGTTTCAACTATTTAAGTGTTGCCGATGAGACTACAAAAATTCTATTTGTCTTTGCCATTTTATGAGATTTTTTTGTAAAGTACATGTCCAATCACATGATATGACCGACTTACATGTAAATTAGACGTTGTTGATATGACTAGCTAGCTGTTAGTAATGATGAAGATGGGCTATTTCTAGGAAATCAATATAGTGACAAAAATAATCTTACTACGTAATTATTTATAAGGGCATATAAGTAATTTCATTTAATATTTAACTTAATTCTAATATATGAGATACCTATCATACCTCAATGCCCCACTTGATTCTAGTAATTGAGATACCTTGATTCCTTAATGGATATTAATCCAACAATATATCATAAATATAATTTAAAGCTGGTGTTGAATTTACAATTATATTCGAAGTTCATGATTCTTAATATAATTAATCATAAAAGATGTACTGTTAATTAATTGCAAGTGTCCTTTTGTATAGGCTGATTTTTTAAAATATTTTGGACATTTCATATTAACACAGATTTCAGAAGCTTTCTAAGAATATATGATAAGCATATATGAAAATCTCATGATTTGATATTATTTTTATCTTTTGAAGCTAAATATTTTCAACATTAATTATATATTTATGTTAGTTACAAATTTACACAATTATATGCACGCTATCTAGAATGATAAACTTTTGGTGAAAAATAAGTTTGAGCATATAATATCTGGTGCGACAAGTAATTGGGCCGGCACTAGTTGAGACCCCAAGGTGACCTTATATCTATATAAAAGCCCACCAATATCTAGGATTCAATAAATATTCATTAATTAAGGTCTAATTTACTTAGTTCTCTAATCTTGTATTATGCTAACTTCAAACTCATTTGATTTAGGTCAAATTATGTTAATATATTTTCATGTATGTTACAACTTACAATAAAGTCCATGTGGAGTAAAATTCAAATTTCTATCTTGTGTAAAAAAGAAATATCTCGTGTATCCGTGGTCTACCACTCTCTCTTTTCCAAATTAAAGAAGTGTCTACTCTTTCTCAAATTAAAGAAGTGAAGACATCTGTGTAACTGATAGACTTCTCAAATTCGAATTTTACCCCTTCCCTATTCTTCAACTACGAAAACTAAATTTGCTGAGAAAAAATATAAAATAAAATAATTAAAAGGCTGAAAAAGTCTGAGCACGCGTGATATGCATGTTACTATGTAAGTTTCAAAAGCGTTGCATGCCTCAGTGGGAATGCTATTTTTACCATAAACTTTGATTTCCATAGATTTGTTGGTAGGATGTCAATTGGATTAACCTCTTTGTCTAAACTTCTAATTTTAACAAAATAGCAATAAATATAACCTAATTTATAACCAATTAATTGAATAAATCATTTAAGTTTCAATAATTAAATTTTTAAATATTAATCAAAATTTAAAGATAAACAGTAAAATTTGAGCTATTTGGATCGAGTTAGCTCTAATCAAAATATAAAAATAAATAATAAAAATTCGAGTTATTCAGTTTGACTCATTTCAGACTAAATTCCTTTCAATTTAGATTTTTTTTGCCCAAACTCTCGTTTTTTATTGAGCTACTAGGATTAACCCATTGATTCTGGTTGAATTAACAAATAGGTCCCACTCCCTAATTGCCCATGTGCTCCATCATAAATGATGTAACGGACTGAAGCTGATCTCCTCCATCTTCTCAATCTCCATTTCCAATTTGATAGTTCATTTCATATTTGATTTTAAGTGAACCCACAAGTAATAATAATGTCCACAATTTGAGGGAAGTATCATTTTTTTTATCTAGCTAGAGAATAATCGTCTCCAAAAACTTAAAAGATTGGACAAAAAGAGCTACTTTGTAAACATCAAATGATAAAACACAATATTTTCTTTATATAAAATTCGATCATGATTAAGACGACAGTTACCTCCTAAGGTCGACATTTCTTTTTTATAACTTCAATCTTTTTTATGAATTAAATAAAATTATGCATCAATGCAGGTATGGTGCGACCTAGTTGAATTGTGTTAGACCTTACCTACATTATGGTTGCACCTTCTCTATGTGTAATTTTTTTTATTTAATAAAAAAAAATCAAGATTATCAAACAGATATCATATTAATTGGAAGAGGCATCTGAGTAGTGTTTCTTCTGTCTTTTTTGAGGGTAGATGAAAAAGAAATATATAGTCTCTTATTTTTACAATGTCGGAGTCATAATATTAACTATTTAGGGATCCCTAATATTAAACATGCAGTCACGTCGTGTACTAAAATTACAAATCAAAATCATCCAAAGAAGAATCTATAAAAAATTTGAGCTGCATCGCAGCAAAAGTTGTGGACTTGTCGAAACACGAGAATCAATAAGTCAAATCTATCGGCCATTTCTTGATCACATAAAAGAGAAAAAGAAAAAAAAAAGAAAAAGAAAAAAAGACCCGATTAGTTGACTGTCTTCATCCCAGCTCATCATTGTCAATTTTTAATCAAAAATTTCCCAGTTTTGTCGGGATATCCGAGGATTACTAGCAAAATTCAAATCAATCTAGTTTCAGGGTAGTGCTAGCCTAGTAAGCATATACTACATATTTATCAAGAATTACTATATAATTAGTTAAGCTGATGAAGCCTTGAAATCCAGCAGCATTTCTTCATCAGACACAGCACTAGCAAAATGTCCAAGGTTCCTGTCTTCTTCTGCTTCTTTGCTTTGGCGTTTGGGATTTTTGCAAATGCTTCAAAAAATCATGGGCTCGGAATATATGAGATCAAGAGGGGTGATTTCTCTCTTAAGGTGACAAACTACGGCGCGAGAATCTCATCTATTGTTGTTCCAGACAAGAATGGTGAGTTTCTTTTTTATGATTTCTTGTCTGAAATACTTCCTTTTCTTGGCTTATTTGTCTGAAATTAAGATGCAAACTTTTTTCTTGCTTTTTCAGGAAAGTTAGCTGATATTGTTCTTGGTTATGACACCGCCCAAGAATATAAGGTATGCTTTTGACTCTTCTGATGTGTGGATTTGCTCGTTTCATTGAAATTATTCCATTACATACTGTTTTATTCTAGATAATATTCCATTACATACTTGCTTTTTGAGTTTGCTAGAATCATTTTAGTCTGTAAATCTTGAATCTGACAGAGACAAGAGGAACTGAACAAAGCCGGTTGAGCTGGTTCTGATCTTGATTCATTATAATTTTTTTTATTATTATTACTATTTGGTTTTGTTTGTTACATTTGTGGTAGGCTAATTTTTCATCTCAAAAGCGACATATGAACGAATGAATGAGGACTAAATTAAATATGGATAACAGGATAAGGTTTACACAACTGCTAATCCTATATGCATTTCAATCTAGTCTTAGATAAAATGACTTCTTATTTCCATTTCTTCTCTTTGATGATATGTTTAACCATAACACAAGTAATTAATATGACAAATAATCAAAGATTCCCTACCAGCTCATAGTCTAATAATGTA
Source organism: Perilla frutescens (assembly GCA_026008535.1). Lineage (NCBI taxonomy): Eukaryota > Viridiplantae > Streptophyta > Magnoliopsida > Lamiales > Lamiaceae > Perilla > Perilla frutescens. The sequence goes on from BRKX01000005.1 coordinate 68,806,639, forward strand.
ACATAAATAATTTAGTATTCTATTGTTGTCCCATTGTTTTACTAATAAATCTAGATTCTAGACAGAATATGTTATTTCATTTGATAATCTCCGAGTTTTAAAACTTTTTTTTCTCTGTTTTTGGTATTCAGAATGATACTGGTCACTTTGGAGCCATTGTGGGAAGGGTTGCTAACCGCATTGCTGGTGCTAAATTTACTCTAAACGGAACTGTGTACAAACTCGATGCTAACGAGGGGAAAAATATGCTCCATGGTATATATTCTGCATTTGATCTTCTCCTAATGATTTATTCAGAAAGTAAAATTTGAGGACACTTTTACAATGTCTGCTTTGATTAATGTTTTCTGCCATAATTTGTATATAGGTGGGAAGAAAGGATTCAGCCAAGTGGTGTGGAAGGTGACAAAACACCAAAAATATGGCAAATATCCTTACATTACTCTAACTTATCACAGTGTTGATGGTGAAGAAGGTATGCTATTTAACTACTCTTTCAACAATGATCAACAACTTTGACCTTATCAAACAATTTCAAAAAAAAAAAAAAAAGAGATAGATATGAAGCTAAACTTTGTAGATAAGTCAATAAATGGCTTGTTTAGAATCTTAAACTTTTGTGGATTAGATCTACAAATGGCTAGTTTTAAACCTTAAAGTCATGTAGATTAAGTCCTTGTTTTGAACCAAACTTTTGTAGATTAAGTCTATAAATAGCATGTTTTGAACCTTAAACTTGTTTTGAACAGGTTTTCCTGGTGATGTTCTGGCCTCTGTAACATATGCTTTACTTGAACCATACAAATTGAGTGTAATAATGAAGGCCAAAGTTCTGAAAAAGGCGACTCCAGTAAACCTTGCACAACACAGCTACTGGAACCTCGGTGGCCACAATAGTGGCAACATACTGTCTGATGAGCTACAGATCTTCGCGTCCCACATCACACCAGTGGACAGCCAGCTAATCCCAACGGGTAAACTAGCGTCTGTGAAGAAGACGCCTTATGATTTCCTCGCGCCACATGTGATAAAAGGCCCCATCAAGGAGCTTCCCAATGGCTCCAAGGGGTTTGATATCAACTACGCCGTTGATGGTGGCACAAACGGGCTAAAAATGAAGCCCGTTGCTGTAGTTTATAACAAGAAGAGTGGGAGAGTGATGAAGCTGTGGGCTAATGCTCCTGGCGTACAGTTGTATACAGGCAACTTCATCAACAATGTGAAGGGAAAAGGTGGATTTATATATCAATCTCATGCTGCATTGTGTTTGGAGACTCAAGGATTTCCAGACTCTGTGAATCATCCCAACTTTCCTTCACAGATTGTTAATCCTGGGCAGATTTATGATCATCGTATGTTGTTTGTGTTTTCAACGAAGAAATGAGGATATGTGTGGCTTGTTTTCTTGAGACTTTGGAATAAAGTGAGAGGTTTTAAGCTTAGTCTCTTGGTTTATTTTCTGCAGAATTGCATCAATAAATGCTGTAGGGGATTACCGTGTTGAGAATATTTGATCTGTTGCTGTGAACATTCTGATTTCAGAAGTTGTTTTGAGATTTAAATGGATTGAAATTTGGAAATTCCATTTTTGTAGTGGATTTGATTAAAAACTTGCAATATGTAGCTATTAATTCCCCTGATGTCTGGTGTTAAATGGGATTTTTTTCAACTTTCAAAAACTTTGATTTTGTTATAAATCATGTATTTTGTGAGATTCATACTCCTTCCATCCCATATTTATAGTTTCATCCAATTTTTACACAGTTTAAGAAAACTATTTTAATATAGTGTGAAAGACATTATTTATATATAATTGTCCTTACAATTAAAATAACTCGTTTAAATCAACATTCTTAAAAGAATGGTAATTTTTCATAGAACTAAATACAAAAGTATATCAGTGTTTTTATTCAATTTTAGAAAACGTAGGTTGGGTATAATTTGAGGTGAAATTGAAAGGGTATTTGATAAGTGGTCGGCTTAAAAGCGTAGTTCTGAAAGAGGCGACTACTGTGAAATTAAAGGTCCATTTCCTTTCCGCATTTCCATTGAGGACTCGTTAATGGCGGCGCTCTTGCCTTCAGCTTCTCCGCTACAATTAGAAGTTAAAGGTTCATTTCTTTTCTTATTTGCACTCGTCCTCTTGTTTTTCTCGGAAAATTCGACGTGGGATCTTATCAAAATTAAGTTTTTTCGTCAAATAAACAATCATTATAATAGTTAGATAACATTCGTAGGCAAATTCGGAAGTCGCGGGATAGCCCATTTCTCGCGTAACAATAAGAAAAGAACCCCATTATTGCAGAAGCCTTGTACTGTGAAGGAAATGTCTGCGCATAGTGTTTCGAAGTCACAAAAGAAGCAAGTTTGGATATGGACGAAGAAGAAAGAAGTGTTGACCGCCGCTGTCGAGAGGGGCTGGAATACTCTGATCTTTCACTCCGATTCTCGTGAACTCGCTGCTCACTGGACGCGTAAGCACTTACCAAACTTACACTCAGTGTCTGTGTATGAGAGAGAGAGAGAGAGAGAGAGAGAGAGAGAGAGAGTATGTATTGTAGTATAGAATCTAGATTATGTTAGCATTTCATAATAGCATCCACAAATGTACTCTTGATGATCTTGTTTGTATGTCTAAGTTGTGAGTTGTCTTGATTTATTTTTAATATTCTTTAAAAAGATTGAGTTATATGTTTTTGGTGTGCACTTGTATAAAGTTTTTTCTGTATATGGTGGTTTTAGGATTACAATTAAAATGTATTATTTAGTTTTACACGTTTATAAGGAGATCATAGCAGGATGATTTAGTTGGTTCAAAAATGGTGTAAATGAGCTGTGATATCTTAGGACGTTTGTTATATTTATGAATCTTGCAGCTTTGGCATTGTTCCGTCCTCTATTTGTTGAAGAAGGAGGGCTCTTTGATGGGGATCATGTGAAAGTCGCCACCTTTTTTGAGGTTTCTTCACCCGCGCAACTAGAAAATCTTCAGCCATTGAATGATCAAGTAGAAAACATTGTTGTAGATCTGCTGGACTGGCAGGTGCTTGAATCAATTTCCACCTCCCAATGTATGTTTTTATGAATGATATGTTTAGATGGATGATTCTGTAGTCATATGTTCATATTACAGCTATCATTTTGCAATGTTTATGTTTCATGGAAGGTCTACATGTCGTGTATCGTATGTCAGTGTTCTGTGTTGTGCATTTACTCTTATGCGCGTTTTCCAGGTAATTCCTGCTGAGAACATTGTTGCAGCAATTCAAGGCACTCAGAAAACAGTCTTTGCCGTCTCAAAGACACCATCCGAAGCTCAATTATTCCTTGAGGTAGTTTCCTTTATTTATTCGATAAAAAGGATTACTATTCAATGTTCCCATGATATCTCGAGGCATTGATCGTTCTTGAAGTGCATGCTCGGTTATACATCTCGCCTACTTGATATATCTACTGTAGTAGGCCTTGGAGCATGGTCTGGGAGGTGTGGTTTTGAAAACAGAGGATCCCAGTGCCATCATTGAGATGAAGGTAATACCTTTTTTCGTGAGGTTTATGTTTCTTTTGTAAAAAATGGTTAAGCTTCATTATCCATATATTTTTCAGGAATATTTGGATCGAAGAAGCAATGAAGGCAGTTTACTGGAATTGACAAAAGCCACGGTAGTTAATATTCAAATGGTCGGAATGGGTGATCGTGTCTGTGTTGATCTCTGCAGCCTAATGAAACCTGGTGAAGGCCTTCTGGTTACACTTATTCTTACTCCATTTCCCTTTCTTATGAGCCAAGAATAGATCTATTGCTGATCAAATGTGCAAATAACTAATGGTTTGCTTTTCTCAAAGGCTGGATCCTTTGCACGAGGGCTCTTTCTCGTTCATTCAGAATGCTTAGAGTCAAATTACATTTCAAGCAGGCCTTTTCGGGTCAATGCGGTAAGTTATGATTTTCAGTAATCAATTTGCAGAAAATGGTACTAATTTACAAATTAAATTCCAAAGTATCATCAGTGATTCTAATTTGGTTCTAATTCAACCGGATCCGTTTGGTAGTTCCTCTTTAGTTCACATTCTCATAAGTTCAGAATTATGCGAGCCTTAACAGTGATTAATAAAGATAAATGTGAGGAGGGGCTTCGTTGCCCCTGAAAAGATCAGATCGTGCACCCAAATTCCTATATAAACCAAACCTATAATGCTCAGCTTTCTGCCTATTAGACTCCGTCACAATAGTTATCAGCAAACCTCTATTTGTAGATGTTCATTTCGTAGTCTCAGTAAATGGTCTTGTTTGGTTATATTATGCTACGTTGAGTGGAAGTTTGGTTTAGTGATAAAGTCCCTTGGATGTGCACAGGGTCCAGTGCATGCCTATGTTGCTGTTCCAGGAGGAAAGACTAGCTACCTTTCAGAACTAAAAGTCGGGAAAGAGGTAGTTGTTGTCGACCAAAATGGGATGCAGCGAACAGCCATTGTTGGTCGTGTGAAGATAGAGACTAGACCATTAATCCTCATTGAGGCAAAGGTTCATTATTTTCTCTAGTGCTCTCAACTTTGAGATAAAATTACTTGACTTGATCCATGGTGGTGGCTTCTCCAAATTTTTGTTCGAACTGAACTACCTAGTTCCTGCACACATAAGATGATAAATGGATTTTACTATTACAATAGCAGGTTTCAATTTGAGATGAGGAATGATTAATGGAATTTGAGATGGCATTTCAATGCCATAGCTCGATCTGAGCTGTGGCATTCTTGACATACTAAACGTGCTTAGCCAGACGGATATTTTGGTTTTGAAGCAACCTCGTTTCATTTCATCCCATCCATATATCTCATCTGCATGATGTTTCCTTTCTTGCTTTCTTTTGATTTCAGATTGATATGTAATACAGGTAGATCATGATAAACATACTACCTACAGCATAATTTTGCAAAATGCTGAAACGGTTGCTCTAGTCCCAGTCCGGGGAGGTAAATCTCGTTGAAACTATGTTTTATTTACAGTTTCACCCTTTTGTTGTGTGATCATCCATATCTGTGGCAATAGGGCATGAAAATCGAGCCTCCATTCCCGTGAGCTCGCTGCAATTAGGCGACGAAATTTTGCTGAGAGTGCAGGGAGGTGCTCGGCACACTGGCATAGAAATAGAAGAATTCATTGTTGAAAAGTGAAGCACAAGGGTCTATTTGAATCTGTAGATTCATTTGTAGGTTCGAGCCTTGTCAAATGACACATGAATCATGTTGTTCATGGAGCTTAATCTTTTTTTTTTGGTTCATGAATAATGTTTCTATTTGAACGAAATATTTCAATAAATTACAACAATGAAAAGGGTAAATTACATTATGTATCTCACCTTTGAGCTTTCTAACAAAAATGTCTCGACTTTCTATTATTTACAATTTGATAGCTGACTTTTCAAATTTTAACAATTTGTTTATAGAGTTCGATTTCAAAACTAAAATTGAAGGTTGAGTCGAGCAAAGTACTCATGGAAAATCGTGAGGTGAAGAATCTAATATTGTATAAAAATAGCCAGAAAACGGCAGCGGCAGTCGCACTGTCAGTGAATAAATGCCTCTTTTCCGGCTATCTTTCAAGTCATTTCTTTACACCATAAGATTATTTGCCTCACAGGCTTTCCCAAGGTATTTTCATTTTTATGTTTTTAGCTCAATAGAACCTTGAATTTAGTTTGAAAATCAAACTACATTACATAATTGTTAGAAGATCGTTATCGGTATATTTTTATTGGAACTCCAAAAGATCATGAAAAACAGTGTAATTTACCCAAAATAAAATCATAGGATGTTATATTGTGAAGATTGTTTTTTTTTTCAACTACCCCCATTTGGATGGTATTTTATCAGGCAACAATAGTATAGTCCTAAAATAAAATAAAATCATAGGATGTTATATTGTGAAGATTTGTTTTGTTTTTTTTTTTCGACTACCCTCATTTGGATGGTATTTTATCAGGCAAGAATAGTATAGTACTAAAATAAAATAATCGAGCAGAATTCCAACAGTAATAACAGGTAAAAACCGAGATAGATGTGAGAAATTCGAGATTTAGAGTTAGCCAAAATGCCATTGTTGTAAAGAAAGCATTCATGTTCAAACAGACTACACAGGAGGAAACTCAGACAACCATCTCTTTGATTCTGCCTACTCAACCACCATCTCAACATTTACGAGAAAGGCGAAAAAAAGAGCCCAGAAATCCGATCAGCTCTTCGAAAGGCCGTCGCGCCTGAAGCAATATTCAATCTAATATCCAGCTCTACATGGTAAAAAGAACAGGATTCCCTTGAGGAAGAACCAATCTCTTAACAAAAAAAAAAAAAACCTGATCTTGGAGAAGAATGAACAGCAAATCTTCGACTCCGGTCATGGTCTGTTGGCAACTGGTGATTGGAGAGGTTGAATATCATTATATGGAGAGCCATAATACCGGTTAGGCAGGGAAGGGCTCCTCATTGGCTGGCCCCCGTTTTTTATCAAACCTTGCTGCAACCTGCCTCCAATTCTGGCATTCATACTTACCCCACCACGAGCAGCAGTCATTGCCTGGAAATAGGATGAAGAACATGCCATGTCCTTCAGATGTGGCAGTGGCTCCAGAGCTTCAACTACTTCACTCATTGGAGGTCTAACCTTGGCATCCCTAGTGAGGCAACGAGCAGCCAGCTGCACAGACTTTTGCGCGCCTTTGATTGAGAAACGGCCCTCAAGGCGAGGATCAATTAGCCTGTAGAACCGTCTCTTCTCTCCCAGGTATGGTCTTGCCCATTCCACCAAGTTGTGCTCACCGTGTGGCCTGCTTTTGTCCATGGATCTTCGCCCCGTCAACAATTCAAGCAGCACCACTCCAAAACTATAGACATCGCTCTTTGCTGTGAGATGTCCTGGTATGAGAAGCACAAAGATGATGGCTGAGAAACCAAGATAAGAACATAAATAATTTCACAGGACGAGTGGGGGAAGAAGTTACCTGTCATGACGTACTCCGGTGCAGCATAGCCATATGTTCCCATCACGCGAGTTGACACGTGTGTCTTATCTCCCTCAGGGCCATCTTTGGCAAGTCCAAAATCGGAAAGCTTTGCATTATAGTCCTGGATCAACAATAAGAAACGAAAAGTTTTCAGGATAAAGAAAGTCGGAAGGTAAGGTCACAACTGCATGATCTTGTAAGATTTCACACATCATACCACATCTAGCAGGATGTTAGAAGTTTTAAAATCTCGATATATAACTGGTCTTTCTGCTTCTTCATGAAGAAAAGCAAGGCCCTTCGCTGCATTCAGCGCAATTTTCATTCTTATGGACCAAGGAAGAGGTAGGGATCCTGTATCTCAAAAAAATGCACTTAATCAATAGGGATAGGTGAACCTCAGGAGCTAAAACATGTAAGAAGATAGTACCAAATAAGAAACAAACAATGCAATAAATTCAGAATGTAGCACAGTGCATGACATAAACCTATATGGCAATTATTTCGACTCATCACTAAGAAGGTGTTCAGCTGAGCCTATAAGCTCTTTGAAATAGCTTATAAGATAATCTAAAACTTTTAAACTTCTTCAAAGTGTTTGGAAACCATTTAAACAGAAAGAAAAAAAAAGACCATATTTGCATGCGAGTAGGAGTAAAAGTTACAGCAACAGCAGCACAGTGCATTACGCACAAAAGAGGGAAGTTAGAAAAAAAAGGAGAAGATTAATATAAGCCTACATTTATTTGAAACGGTGCCAGTCGAATCATTAATGTGAAGAATTAAATATTGCATTGCAAAAATCTTTAGAAGGAAAGGAGGAGAAAAGGGAAAATAGCAAAGATTTTGTTATTAAATTGAAATATCATACATATACAAATGCATGTCACGAGGTTTTTTAAAATAAGAAGCATATACAAATACAAATGCTTAAGTACACATGCTCGTGCATGCACTTACATTAACAAAAGGGATTAGATTTCACGCATAAAATTACTTCCAGCTTAACCTAGGTAGAATGATGCCCAATACAACTATCTTAACAAACTTTATCGTGATTATGACTAAAAAGCTGTGCCCATCTTAACTAATGATGTCACCTGGCCTACCAAATTTTAAGATTCCCCTGCATGGCAAAAGGGATTGAGTTAGAAATAATCATGGTGTCTTCCACCTTCAGTCATCTAGAAGTGAGTTTCCACTACAGCATGCTTCCTTATGTATTTACTCGACTTTTATTCGTAGTGCTAAACTATGAGTAAGAAAATTTTCAGTCAGTATACAGAAAAAAGTGACTCGTTCACTAAAATGTATGCACTTTTGTACTTGTGCATAACATACACCACACATAATCAGTGATGCTTCAAATTTGAAAACCACAAATTTTAGATCAAGAAACTCTGTTGATCAATGCTTTAATTATATTTCTAGTCTCACGCATATACCCACAGCACAAATGCTATTGACCAGAGAGCAAAGTACATGCATTCAGTGTAGATAAGTATAAAACACATACTCTTGAACAAGTGATTTTCCAAGCTGCCCCTTGGCATAAATTCGTAGACCAGGAGCCTTTGGTCGTCCTCAATGCAATAGCCAATCAATTTAACCAAATGCGGATGGATGAGCTCACCGAGATAATCTACTTCAGCCTGCAAAATTATACAACCAAAACTGAATGTAAAAAAAAGAATTTGAGTCCGTAAGATAATAAATGAAGGTAAAAGGGGGGTAGTATCATACAAGCCACTCTCTATGGCCTTGAAGTCCATCGTGATTAAGAGTTTTGACAGCCACAGTAAGCCCTGTACCAGGTTTAACTGGCGTGCTGCCATTCTCATTGACCCACCCCTTGAAAACACAGCCAAAGCCGCCCTCCCCAAGGAGACTATCAGGCCTAAAACTCCTTGTGGCCAGTTTCAGTTCATTGTAAGTGAACTTTCGAAGTTGAGAAGATATTTTTAATTCCTCTTCTATTTTAGGAGTTGATGGAATGCTTTCAGCATTGCTCGTAGTTGAAGATGATATTACTGGAACAACTGGTTGGTCTCTACTTGTATCGTTTGTAGATTTACTTTCCGCTGGCGCATAAAAGTAACATCAATAGATGAGTTCAAAATCAAGTTGAACATGCATAGATGCATAGTTCATGTGAGGTCACAAAACAATTTTCAGCTTTAAGTCAAAAGACCAGGAGGGATTTTGTACCCTAAGAGTAGAAAAACTTGAAACTAAACAGCTCCAGCAGGTATCAAAGGCTAAAAGAAATTAATACCAGATCTCATTTTACACATTTTCTCACAAAAAAAAAATCCATTTTACATATAAGATGTAAAGAAACTCTGTTGCAAGTTAAAATTAAATCTTAGAAAGCATACAGGTTGATGATATAATGTCATAGGTCAAACGAAATTTAAGACCAGGATTCTATTCCAAACTCCCACATCACAAGACAACATAAAGCGCATGCACACTAAGAATTTACGTCATTTTCTGTTGAGGACGAAATTATTAAGCTAGATGGATGTAATCATCAAAAGGACCATTTTGCGAAATTCCCTCTAAAGACCATAAGAAGAAGAATTGTCTTGTTTATCTATCATATGATACCAAATTTGCATAACCCAAATCAATCATCTAAACCATTAAGATCTTCCCAAGTTATCTTATGACCAGTTTTTAGTGGATTGATATGAGCATAAAAAGGGATGAATATAAATTGTCACAGAAACAGCATTCATACCATTGGATCTTTTACATGAATTAACTATTTATGAAGGTCTGAAGCATATGAAAGATCGCGAACGGCTATCTAGAAAGAATAAAGTACATAAAAACCCACTTAGGCTTGGCCTTTCTTGTCATTTACAATTTTGTTAATATGTTATTGAGTAGGGATTTTAATAATTAAGAAAGAACAGTGCTTTGAGAGGCTAAGAGAAAAGAGAGCCAGAACCATATATTTTTGGTCTTGTGCATAAAAAATGTGACATGCACATGGCAGTCGTGTGCAAATTTTGTTGAGTATCATAGGGACAAGCAAAACTCATGCTGCCTACCACTTACAAAATTTTCAAACAGAATAAAACACAACCATTTGCGGATTAAAATGTCCCGGACTACATAGACATTATTCAAAAGGCATTGAAAAAGATTGACAACTTCATTTTAGCTTTAGAAATGTGAGGTATGCAGACCAATTTACTGGTCATTGGCATATTTCGAAATAATTACTTTACTAGGAGTAAGCAACCAGTTGGCCACCCAAGTTGATGCTCTTTTACAAACTAAAAAAAAAAAAGAAGCGAAATCAAGGTTGTGCTAAATCTTCAGCCCTGGAAGCCAAAATCACTTGCATTTGGACTACTTCGCCTTTTTACTAAAAAGAAATGGGAAAATCCACTTCGCAAGAGATTTCTTTAATTTAAACTGAATGAATTTTCTTAAGTAGTTAGCTGTAAATCAAACGAAATCCACTTTGCAAGAGATTTCTTTAATTTAAACTGACTCGTAATATGTCCCGTTGAAAGTAAAAGTACTACTAAAAAGCCAAAAATAAATGCAGATACGAGATGCAGCCGTTACATCTAAATGCCACGTGTAGTAATGCAATGCCTTGCAACAAAAGTTTAATCCGGTAGGAATGCTGCCAAGATGTGAGTTAGGCTAATCCTTAAATTTCATCCGTACCCTTTGGACGTAATAAATTTACAACAAGGATAGCAGAGACAAACTAGATTTGATTCTCCAACAAATGTTCGTTTTACAAGACAAAATAAATCAAAATAAAATGATGAACCACGTGTAACAAGTATCCAATCTATGTTTCGTAAGTAATGTATGGAAAACTAAAGAACCAATTCCCACAACATACATCATACAGTTACCATAACACAAAAATCTTGTGAGAAATCGGGTAGAACCCGACATACATGTTAAAACTTGTGAAGGATGTCTTCATCAAGACAAAGCATCCATCAAATACACAAATGAGAGATCATCGTGCATAAAGCACCATTCTGCAGCCAGCAAGATCATCAAGAGAGATCGCCAAAAGCAAGCAACCAGATCGAACACAAAATTACACATCAACAGGCCAATTAAATAGAGAAAGACGCACTTAAAATCTAAATTTACATGAAAAAAAGAGAAAAATTGCATTTGTTTTTCTGAGCACGTTCTCCAACCAAAACACAATGGCGCATTATAAATCACTCAAACATCGACAAATGTGAAAGAACAGCAGCATCACATTAAAAAAATTGATTCAACAAAAAAACAAAAAAGATGAAGTTGAGTGTACCATATTGTGAGCTAGAGCCAGAGCCACTAACAGAGCTATCAACTTTGGCCCTTGTAGCCAAACAGCTTCCAAAAAATCTAAACTTATTATACCAACATCCAGTTTCCACAGCATCATCTTCATCATCATCATTAAGAACTTTTCTCCGGACCCTGGACTTTGAATTGCCAACATCCCTAGCAACCTTATTTATAGCTTCAGGACCTAGCCCCATTTTTCCTCCAAACCCTAGACTTGAAATGCCGAAAACTGCACAATGAACACTCAAACTTTCAAAATCCCACCTTTTCACTTTGCCCTCATCGAAAAGATTCTTTTCTTGAAATTTTGCATTTATTTTTATGGGTTAAGACGGGGCGCTCCCTAATCCAAAGATACCAAACTAACCATATAAGACAAACGTTTAGAAAAAGAAAGCAAAGCAACGCATTCAAACTTGCTTTAACAAAATTCAATTAATAAATTATAAAGATTGCACCTTTATTGAATAAGATTCAAGAAAATCAAAAGAAGACTCGAGCCCAGATGACAGAATTTGGGTGGTGTTTTTAAAAATGCAATCTTGAGATCGTTTATGCAAGGAATTGAACCAGACGACGAGATTTGAGCATGCAAAACGACGAATTACAAACCAGAGATCAATGTACGCATACGAAGCAGCAGCTTTCAAATGTGCATTCAAACTCAACAGCCCCCTCGCTTCAGACACCGCCCTCCATTTTCATCCCACACTAAACATACACATTCAAACCAACAAAACAACAGTGTGCAATGAGCCTATTTTCAAGACTCAAAACACCATGATTTTTTTTTATTTTTTATTTTTAAAGAGACGCTGGGACACGAGTTGTTCTCGAGGCCAAACAAAAGAACAAAGTTAACTTAGTGTGTAGTGTGAGTGTGTGTGTGTCTGAGAGAGAGAGGGAGGGAGGAGAGAGAAACGTGCGTTTTTGCGTGAAAAGATGTGAGATAATGGACGTGGATTATAGAGGCAAAGGAGAAAAAACTAAAGCTCAATAGGCTGTGACGGAACGAGTGTGAAGATCAAATATAATTGGTCGATAAGTTGAGCGTGTGGGCCCTTTTGCAAAGGGCTCCTAATCTAATTGGACTGTAAGATTTTCAAATTTGAGTAAATAAAAATAAATGTGTTTTTATCTTTTTCTTTTTCTGGGATTTTTCTCCTATTGGACAAGAATTTACCCTTTCTGAATATTTGGTCATGGAGACTTTTTGTGATGTGGTAATCTTTAAGTGGGATTTTATTAAATATTGCATGTTTCTTTCTTTTGATTTTGCTTTATTTTATAATCTTCCCTTTCTTAGCTGGATCTCTAAAATTTGGAGCTTCAATTCAAACGCTCACATACCACTTAGGCACAGTCATTTCTGTAAATAAATAAATAAATAAAATCAATCTTAATTCTTATCCAAATGCGAACGCAAAATGTAGATAATAAAATTAATTATTGAATTGAAGTATTGAACCAAGAAATCCAGAAGAAATGAAAGGGACTTTCATATTTTTTCATCTTAAATGCAACACTTGATGCTTTATGTTCACTACGTAGTAGATTACATTCATTTTACGCATATTTACACGTGTTTGCGAGCAATGTAAATTATACGTTAAAATATATTTAAACTCTAAATAAAATCTTTTATTAAAATGCACCCACGTGCATTTTAAAAATCATGCAATTGTTATCTAGTAAAAACTACTAGATAGCAAAAATTAGGAAAAATGAAAAATGTAGATAGAGATTGGAATATAAAATGGATAATCATTTTTTAACAATGGTCTATTTTTGGTTAAACCTACATCAAGAAAGAGTAACTAAAAAAATATGGTAATGCTTGTGTCAAATATATTTGACTAATATAGTCGGTCGATATAGATATTGTTTAAAATACCTGCCTATTTCTGGCAAATTTAAAAAATAATATTAGGTAGAAAAATAATGAGAAATTAAAATAAGGTGCCATTATTTTTTTAAAAGGAAAGTCTCACTATTGTTTCACAAGAAAAGTGAATTTCATTAATCTAATTGTTATTATCATTTGACGAAAAGATCTTTAAAACACCTTATCAAATTGTCTGAGTAATATCAGAAATAATAATCTCTTTTGCTAGATTTATGTCACATGTTTTAGGATTTTGTGGAGGTCGCTGATAATAATGCGAGAAAAATAGCTTTTATTTTTAGTTTTTTTAGGGGGGAAATATATTTTAAATTACAATCAATATAATGGGTTTTATTCTTAAGAAAACAATGGGCTTCTAAGTAACCTTTTTATAAGGCAATGGTCGATAATTTTTGGGCCAATTAATTCGATTCTGGCCCATGATGATGCCCAAACTTTAGTTATACAGTTAAAACTTTTTATTTGATTTGATTTATTTATTTTTTTGGTAAAATGCATCTTTGATTAGGTCCCAACTTATTAATATTTTTTTCAAATGCTATGTTTTCACTAATTACCTAAATTTCCCAAATTACAATGAAATAGAATGACTACTTAACAGGGCCCACGCATGGCCTACTTTGAGCCTACTCACTTGTTTATTAAATAGATCCTACACATGCATATCTTATTATTTTTTTATAAAAATATAAATTTTATTTGTTTATAGACCCAAATAGCCTCTTAAAATGCTTTAAGCCCAACTCGAAATGTTAAATAGTGGCAAATAAAAAACTCTATGAATAGACCAACTCAAACTTAACTTTATTAATTTCTATAAAAAAATTAAAAAAAAAATCTTAACTTTATTAAAACAGGTTATCAAGTCAAAATCTGAGCCGATTTGCCTATTTTCACCTCTATGAGTTAAGAGCTTACGCGATATATGTCATGAGGAAATTACATATTGAAAACAAAAATTTAAGATACTTGAAATAAATTATACTATATAAGATGTATTGCACATTTGCACTAGATCGTAAACTTAAGATGCTCTACCCAAAATTTATTAGCTGGGACTCAAATTCATTATTCGTTAGTTTTAAATCCACGCATTCCACTAAATATGTCACCAAATGGCAACAATTAGAATATGAGAAACACTTGTGTGCACTAGGTGCACTATCAAGCGCATTGATCAACTCCAAAAAAGAAAAACTTTCAAAATTAGTATCAACAGTAATATTAAAAACTATCACTCAAAAGCTCAAAAGTATCACCTGTATACTTAAAAAGTATCGGCCAAAATAAATAAATAAATAAAAACTGTCAAAATCAATATCAACTATAACACTAAAAAATATCACTCAAAATACAAAAAGTATCATTTGTATTCTTAAAAAGTATCACCCATTATACCATTTTTCTTTTTTTGCGGGTTGACTCGGTCAACGCGGGTTGACCCGCGTTGACCCGGGTCAAAACGAGTTGACCTGCGATTGGACCCTACCCGTCTTAAATAAACTTATTTACAACTGGTGCATGGAAGTTTTTGCGTTAGAATATATGGAATTCTTTTAGTATGTCTATTATTTTACCATCACCAATATAAAACATATAGAAATTTAATACTCGAGAGGATTAATTACCTTAGAAAATAACGAATTTTGCAATTACAATATACTATAAAATGTAATTAATTAACTCAGCTAACATAAACATTGTTTTGTTATGATAAAATGTAGTCAAAGCGGCGTCATTTTGATAGACATGTTGTGTAACGATTTGACTACTGGTCTGATGGTTCTCCCCACAGTTTTTCTGGCATGCTCTGTCTTCACTTGCACGCTACTTGAGAAACTTCTTAAGGGTACCCATTCCACCATTGTCCCAGATCCAACACATTTAACTTTGGCAATGTATGATGAATTTTGGCATGTATTTGACATATATGATGAATTTTGACAATGCCAAGTGATCACACAAGTTTGTCTCTACACATGGTTAATTGAGTGCATTAATATGTAATTAAATGTTGAATTGTTTGACCAAATGAAATGAAAAATATTCATACGTGCATATAATTGGACAACATGATAAACACGCTCATTGAGTGTTTTCTGGTACTTAACTCAAAATTTTAAAATGTTACAGATATGAAGTAGGGGATACAACTGACGTGGACACGTGAGTTCTGTTTGTTTTTGGACTGGGTCAAAAATATGTGTTTTAAATGTTGAATATTGACAATGGTTAATATCAGGTCATATTATATTTCCGCTTAATGTTTTGAATTATATTAAAGTACTATAAAACCTTATTTTATTCTAATGCTCTTTTGGACTTTTGAAATAATAGACTTTTCGCGTTGACTAGTCATGATTTGGATTTGCACATGATTGGTTGTTTGAATAGATATATCAAGGGATGATTGGTTATTTTACTCGTAAGAAAATCAAAATCGAAACATGTTTTTGTAAATAGGGAAAAACTATATAAAATTTGAAAAATTGTTTAATCTCATGCGAGCACCTTGATTTTCAGATTTTGGGTTGTTATACGTTGGTTTGTGTCACTAGAAGTTTGAATGATATTTTTAAAAATAAAAAATCGCGAAACAAAAATTACAAATTATTGGCCGGCGTATCAAATTAAGGCTGACGGTGTGAAGTTATGAGACTCTAAGGGAATGATTGGTACGTCGGAATGAAATCAAGCGAGAATGAAATAAACTTAGTAATGGAATAATGATGAGAATGGAATGAAATGACTATTGTCAGCCGGTATCACAAGTAATAAGTTAGGAATAAAACTTAAATTTTTGAATTGATTTTATTGTTAAAATACATGAATTGACTTATTCAGTTCTAAATAACAAATTACTCTTCTTTCAAAGATACTATTATATTTTAATAACATATTGTTGAATATTATGTGATTTTTTTTACTTTATTAACATTTGTGAAAAAAAATTGAGTATACTTTTAATAAGTATTTCACTAATGATTAACATGTTTTTATATTTATGTAATCCTATAATATCATTAGTACTTTTATGAAATATTAGAAAATTTTATGAATCATTAATAACTTATTAATGAGTTTTTAAAAAATTCATAAATTTCAACTATTTTATAATATTTACCGTCAACTAATTTTGAAATTTTTCAAATTTTCGTATTAATTTTTAAAAATTGACCACTTTTAAGTTTTTATATAATTTTCTTTAGTTTTTTTTAAAATTTAATTTAATTTAAATTTGTATAGAAAAATTATTGTATTTATTATAATTTTATTTTTTTTAAAAATATTTTTTAAGAATATGAGATTTCATTTGTCAATACAAAAAATAAAGTATAATTTTACAAAATAAAAAATAAGATTTATTTTAATAATCGGGAATGCATAATATCATGGGAGTGGGAAGTAATGACTAATCATATGTTCATGGTAATGTGATTCCTCAAGGAATGAGTAGGGGTGTAAGTGAGTCAAGCCTACTCGGGATCGACTCGGTGAAAGCTCGAAATCGACTTGAGCTACTTGAGTAGTTATCGAGCTCGAGCTTGAGCTCCATAATATTGAGCTCGATAGGCTCGCGAGCCTAATCGAACTTTAGTGCAATTACAAATTTACCCTTAATAATTAAATTATTTACTTATATATCATTAATAATTAAATTATATTTATTTAAAATTAAATAAATGTAAAATTTTATTTAATATTTATACATAACTGAGTCGAGCTCGAGCTCGAGCTCGAAAAATTAAGGTTCGACCGAGCTCGAGTCGAGTCGAGCTTTGAGTTTTTCTTATCGAGCTTGAGCTCGATAAAGCTATTACTCGACTCGACTCGCCTCGATTACACCCCTAAAAATGAAAATGGACGTGAGAACGTGATTTCATTCATATTCCATTCCATCATACCAACCATGAAAAGCTTCTCATTCGATCACAAGGCGGCTAATTAAATTTGCAATATTTCCTATATGTTCCAAAAAGTAAGAATAGAAACTCAACTCAATTTACACAACTCAGGTGCATGTTTCGTATGTAAATGAAACATCTAGTTCGTTAATTTTGGTATTACAGGAATTCGTTATTGAGATGATAAAGAATATCCAAGTAACATGCACGCCCAGTAGCAAACCAAAAATCACTATAGTTCCATCAAATTATTTATTTATTTCCATAGATGCCTTTCATGTCACACACAATTAATCAACATCCCAAACGATTTATATATGGTGGAAATGAAATGAAATTATATGTATATATATAAAAAAGAAATGATACAGTACAAACGTGGGGTTTCACATGACTGAATTTAGAGCACAGGCTGTGTTTAATTTCTGGAGGTGTTGGCAGTGAGTTACAATCTCATACCTCCCAATGGAAATAATAAAACGACACATTTTTAATCATAATTGGATACAACCATTTCCCAAGCAACTCTTCTCATTCTGTTTTCTTCCCTTTCCCATCTCTTTGGCTTCTTCCCTCTTGGAATTTGTGCTTCGATTCTTTTCTTTTCTTTTTTATATATTTTCTTTCTCCCCCTATAAGCTATATATATATATATAACTTTTTTTTAAAGAAATTTAATAAATAGTACTAATTAATTAATTAGATATTTCTTTATTTTATCCTTTCCGTTAACGAATATGATCTGCATCTTCGTAGGAACCTTCTCTTCTCTTTTCTTTTATTTTTCTGAATGGAAATATGCCATATCACACACAATTCTTTAATTCAATTGTACTATTGAAGATAGTGATGACTCCACAAAATTGGACATTTGGAAAGTTGAAATGCTGGGAATCTTGTTTTTCTATGTAAAAATATGGCCCATTGCCAGACTAGGAGTCCCACTCTGCCTCATTTTCATATTTGCATGTAACATGGATCTAATTTCTTATTATATATATATATATATATACGTACATACTATTGTATATATATATATAATATTACAATTAAAAAAATCAAACACTTATTTTATTACATTGAACTGATGGAAGGGACGGGAGTAGAAGAAATTAAACCGAGAGTACTCGATCGAATTCAAGATCATTCATAGTTGAACTTGAAACTATGCATTGAAAGATTATAGAAAGTGCAGTGTGTGAATTTATATATCTATGGCTATGGCACGTTTAATTTCAAGAAAACAAAAGGGAAACAAAAGAAATTTGTAATCTCTCAGACATTAATTATAGGCAATTCGCTTTCTTGAGTGCACGCACGTTTGCATTAACACATGCCTGTTGAAAGAAAGAGAGAAAGAAAGAAGAAATATTAATTAACTGTCTTTTCTTCTTCTTCTTCTTCTTCTTCGATCGATCTTCTCGATCCAGCTGTGAATTTTGGTGTTGAAATCAATGGAAATTCTGCTGTTGATCCGACCACGGCCAAAATTCTTGATTTTCCTCGATGCTTCCAAACATGTTGCCGAAGCACTCGTTGGAAACGGGGAGGTTATGATGATGATGATCTGGCGGTCTGGATGAGCTGTGGACGAGTTGTGTTAGAGTTGGAGCCGGAGGAAAAATGGCGGCGGTGGCGTTGGCGGCGGCGGTGTGTTTGTTTCGTTGATGATTGTTGTACATTAATGCGTTGTTGTTCGTTGTTGATGATGTCTTGAGGTTGACTTCACAACTAGTCTCACTTCCATTGCTCCAAGAACCCTCGTTTTCTTTGTTCAGATTGATCGCTCCCGATCCGCCCGACTCTCTCGTTTTCAGACCCAACAACTGCAACCGCAATCGAGTTAGTTAGGTCAGAATAC
Organism: Perilla frutescens; assembly: GCA_026008535.1. NCBI lineage: Eukaryota > Viridiplantae > Streptophyta > Magnoliopsida > Lamiales > Lamiaceae > Perilla > Perilla frutescens. The sequence continues at coordinate 68,825,635 of BRKX01000005.1, forward strand.
GAGATGAAATACTATTTAATTAATTATTTATTTATTTTTCAGCCGGAAACCCATTCAAGAAAACCTAATTTCTTACTAACAATGCAAAACGAGCCTTATAATAGAACTTATTAAATAAATTACATAGTGATCATGCACATAATTAAAGATTATATATATATATATATATATATGGAAGAAAGAAGTAGCTTAGTTAGTATATATGATGGATCGACCTGTGTTTGAAGCTTTTTGTTGTGAGATTTGAGGGCATCATTGTCAGCTTTGAGGGCTTCAAACTGTCTCTTGAGAATATCATAATCCTTCTCCAATTGCTTGGTTTTCCAACGGGCCCTTCGATTTTGGAACCAAATAGCAATCTGTCGAGGCTGAAGGCCCAAGGCCCGAGCAAGCTGCATTTTGCGTTCGGGCTCCAGCTTATTGCCTAATTCAAAGCTTTTTTCCAAGGCCTTAACCTGCTCCAAGTTCAGCCTCCTCTTCTTCTCCCCCAGCATTTGCGACCCGTCGTCTGAACCGTCATCGTCGGGCTGAAATTCCTCGGCCCGATCCATCCCTGAGAACGACATGGATCTCCTCATCAAGAACTCCGGAACACCTGCAACAAGGACATTAAATAAATAAATAAATTTCAAGAATTAGATATATATCACAAATTAAAGGGAATTTTAATTTGAACAGGAAATCAAATAAAACCCTATTAATTTTTTATTTTTTTTCATATACGGTACCATGGAAATCTTCATGATTTCTGAACATGGATTCTGCTGTAGCTGGGACAAAGGCCATGATAGTAGTGAAGAATATTTTTCACACAGTGTGTGTGTGAATTGAAGGAGTGAAGTTTGATGGTGAATATGATGAGGGCCTATGAGGAGAGATTTTGGAGAGAGAACATGGGTGGCAAGACTGGAGTCTGGAAGCCAGCGATAATCTCTGTTCAGACAGGAGAGAGAGAGAGAGAGAGAGAGAGAGAGAGAGAGAGAAAGAACATGAATGAAGTGTTATTTATTGCTCAAAGATTCTAGCTTTGGTTTACCTGTCCGAATTATATTAATTTTTTTATCCTGTGTTTTGATGTCATAACATCTGACATATGATCATTACTGCAATAATATGCAAAATTTAAATATATGTGGTAAAAAAAAAAAGAGAGTCACAAATTATGTTTGGATAACATAATATGCAGAGCTAGCGCATGCTGTAATTTAGCGGTATACTATATATTGAGATTCGAAATAAAAATAAAAATTAAGAATCTTGCAAAATTGATGATAAGTTATGTCAGGAATGTATATATAATTGAAATAAATCACATGCATTGCACCCGATACATATAATTTGACATTCTGCTATTTTCAGTGAATTTCACCGATTTAAATCGTTCCCATCCAGCTGATTTTAACATTATTAATGCATGTATGTATGTTTTATCATTTATAGTATGATAAGTCTACATAAATCTTCTTCAATTCTTTTTATTTTTTATTTTTTGAAAAAGAAAAAAAAAGTTAAAACACTCGCACGCAAGTGGCTTCGCACGACTGTCGATCGACTATTACATTTGAAATTAATTCAAGCAAATAAAAATCATATAAGTGAACAATAGACGATCGAATTTATCCGATTTTTGTATATATATAATATTTGTACAATTGAATTATAAAATTTTAACTATATGATATATCCCCAACTGCTCGATTTGTGATATGTGGAATATTGTTGCCGATGAAATACTGCTTTGATCTTTCCTTTGAATATGTAGCGCAATATCTCTTTATCCCAATTTTTTAATTAATATAGAAAGTTCTTGAATTTATTTTAATTATATTATTTAGAAAATTCTTGATTGATCCACTTTGTTTCAGTGGAAAGGGACAGAAAAATAACTCGTAAAGACGATAATTATAGCAATAAAAAATTGCACTCATATCGATTTCGAGCACCTTTCAACATCATCGTCGACTCAAATAGTTTCTATTATTTTTATCAGAATTATTGATGCTTTAACTCTTATTTTATTGTCATTGATAAACCTTGAACGTGAAATAATTGGAGAAATTCAAAGGAATGTCTACAATTGACACCTAAAATTAATTAACGATTAATTTTTATATTATGTTGATATCGTGGTCTGTTTTTCTTTTGGAATAACGATCACTATTTATGTGCTAGATTGATAACAAGAAGATACTAAGTAAATTACTTAGCACAATGATTAAGAATAAAAATGGAAATCAATCTCTAGCTTGAAGTAAATATTTAAGTTCAATTTTCGCAATTAATTATAAATCCAAGATTAATGATTATAGTCTTTATGGCTTCTTAGACCAAAAAACTAACTGCTATTATAATTATGGTCGTCTCTTATTTATGAGATATTACATTGCCGATATTGTTTTATATATATCCTAGCGTTTATATTCTTAAAATAAAACTAAAATGTAATACAAAATTTAATATAAGATCTAGATTAGTTATCAATATTGGGCTATTGGCTCCTTTATTTTGTAACCACATTGATTATATATATATATATATATATATATATGTATATTAATTATAATCAACATAAAATTAGATCTAACTTATACAATATGGTTCCATAAATCAAAGTCATATAAACTACTTTCTCTGTTTCCGAATAAGTGTCATTCTAGATAAATGCGCACATATTAATAAAGAAATCAAATACTTTATATATGTGAATACATTAAGGACGTGATTGGTATGATGGAATTGAATGTAATAGAATGATCATTCTCATGTCCATTCCCATTCCACCGATTGGTATGGTTCAAAATCGGAAATCACCATTCCCAATGGAATCCCTATTCCTAGAGGAAGGGGAATAGACATTCCATCCACACCCCATGGGTTTAGCTATTCCCAATGACCAAAAAAAAATTATATATGATATATTATACATAATCATGTTTTATAATATTATTTTATCATATTTCAAAAAATAAATCAAAAATCAAATTAAATAATTTATTATTATTATTATTATTATTTTCAAAATATAATTTAAAAATATATGTTAAAATCAAATTTTGATAGCTTTTATAACTTTGTTGAAGAAAAATGAAAGTAATGCCGAAATAAATATACCATAAAAATATGTTATAATACAATATAAAATATTTATATATTTGATATAATTTAATATATTCAAATGAAAAATTGAAATGTTAAAGTATTTTTCTATGAAGTAAAACTATTTTTATTAACTTATACGTACAAATTATTATATATTGATTAATTAAATATTTTAGAATAAAATTTTTCAATAAAATAAATAACTTATAATATGCTAAAAAAATTAGAAAAAATCATATGCTAAAAAGGAAAAATGATGTTTAGAAATATAAAAGATAAATTAAGGCATGTGTTGATATTTATTAGCTACTACGTACACTTTATTCAATTATAAGAAAATTTTAAAGTACATAAAATATTCATTATATAAGATAAAAAAAAGTTATATTTCATTCCGTGGACATACCAATCATAAGAATTATCATTCCATTCAGACCCTCATTTCATTCTTAAGTTCATTCCATTCATACCTAATTCCATTATATCATACCAATCACCTCCTAAGTGAATCAAATATGAATGTTTGAATGTATTAAACGGGGGCAAATATAATTTTTTTTTGGATTTTTCACCTTGAGTGTGTAGAATGACACTATTGCTGCAATAAAATTATAGTGGTAGAATAACAATGATTCAGAAATGTAGAGAATATATATTTATCAGTTTGAGGCTGTTTTTTTTTTATCCCCATGCATTGTGTGAAAATCTTATTATACCACTTAGGCAATGTTTGGTATACTGGTATAAATATACCCACATTAATAAAATCTGGATTGCTTTGAAAGATAATTGCGTATTAGCTATTTTAATTGTGTGTTTGGTTATTAAGATAAATATACTAAGATTGTTTCACACATCTGTTTGGTACATTGTTTTATTTGGTAGACTAACTTCTGGAATGAGTAAATCAGTTTAACATATTGGCAATCAATATTTTGGCAAGAAAGTTGTGTGACCAATACATTTAGTATCGTGCCTACAAAAACCGTGTTGAATTTTGACAAATTAGATCATTAATGATGCATGATGGGCTAAATAGTAAATATATATGATTGGCTATATATGTTTAGGCGTTAATGATGAATTAATTCATGCCTAAACTATCATCCTTTACGAGTTTTGATAGACCTAAATCTTAACCGTGTGGACTAAATATAGTGTTCAATGCCAAAAAGGGTATGGATTGCGCTGCAAAAAGCAGCAATCGGAGCAACGAATTATACTTCCAAAATAGAATGTTAATTACAGCCTCTCTCTACAATTTTAATATTCATCATTTTTCAATTAAAAAAATGACAAAGTTAGAAATATATGGGTGTTAGGCAAAACGTTAGAGAAATTCTAGAAATTTTCAATGGCAACAAAGAAATGAATTCCCTAAGCAAACAAGCCTATGAAAGTTGGGTGAAACCTAAAGCACCCAAACATGGCATAGAAATTGCACTCACTCGATAGTAACCACAAATGTCCCTCTCTTGTGTGGACTATTTTTTTTTATATATGCGACACTATAGTATTATAGTTTGGTGTAATTAAATATAATAATAGTATTTAAGCTCGGCAAAGAAACAAAAAATAATTATATTTAAGTTCAATATTATATAGCTAGATGCATGGAAAATGGCTTCACGTCTAGAATCTCTTCCATATATATTTGCTCGTGAATTCGAATTTTACCATATAAGATGTATGCCATCAATCTAATTATGAAAACCCTACATAAGTCAAACAAAATAAACATATACGCATAATTAAACTTGTGTCATTGTGTGTACGTACGTAGAAGTCTTTTATCAAATTGTTCCACAGATCAAGATTCGTCGGATGATATGATATACATATTCAAATTAAATTGTGGCATAAATTTTTGTGTAGTAAAATTGTGTGTGGAGAGGGGTGTTATATGGGTGCAGCTCCACCTGGTTGTGGCCTAAAAATAAGCAAAATTCACATGGGGACCTTAGTTGGAATGTTTTGTGTTGTGGGTTGGGAATCCTGGTGTCACAATTTTTATTTTTATTTTTTAATTTTTCTCTCACATGCTACCCTCCCCCCACTCCCCATGTGGTCTCCCCCTATTTAAATTATCCTCTCTATTTTCTTTCAACCAATCACGTTACTCCAAAACTTCATACTAAAATAAATTATTCAAATCTTGTTTTTTTTTCCAACTACTACTCACCCATTGGACAAAAAACTATGACCAAAATGGAGCATTTTTTTTCATTTTTAAACAAGCTTAATTACTTCCATTTCGGATTAGATCATTTAGTCCAAATTGCATATGCCATACATTAGTTTTGATAATATTGGTACAAGTTGTCGCACACAACTTTGGATTAAAGGATCTCATGTGGACGAAAAGAGGGGAGCTGATACATTATAATCCAATTATTGGATCTCCGCCATATGTAATAAAAAAAAATTTGATATTTAATTATCCACTAAAAAATTTAAATATACGAGTAGACATGTCAAAGTGGGCTGGTGGGCGGGGAAGCCGCGGGCTTTCAAAAGTCCGCATTTTGGCGGGGTGGGGCGGGCCTGAAAAACGAGACCCTGCCCGCGCCTACCTAGGTCCGCAGGTTGGCAGGCCTTTTTTTTTTCTTGTCTTAGCTGCTGTTAAGATCTGGAAGATTATCATAATGACTCAGCTCTATTGCTCACTGAGTTAAGATGTTATGGCTTATTTGAGGGAATTAGGCATTAGGAATTAAGGATTAGAGTGTTTTATTATTATTATTATTATTATTATTATTATTATTATTATTATTATTATTTGGCGGGCAAGGGCGGGCTTGCCCGCCCGTCACGGACTTTACCCGCCTAGGCTCATCCCGCCACACGCTTACCCATCTAATCCAGCCATATTAGAGGGCCTAAAAAATAAAGCTCTTACCCTCCTAAAAATGAGGCAAGAATGGGCCAGTCCGGCCAGCCTAACCCGTTTTCTGACAACTATAATAAACTGTTCGAATAAGAAATCTCATCCGCTCGGCGGAATAGGATAACCGCTCTTAGTTGACGGATTACAATACTATATGACATCATATAATTACAGGGAAAAAATGGATGTGTTGCGTCTAATTTGTACTAAAATTTAATCGTGATATTTCGCAATTTTTTTATAAATAAACTTTGTTATCGCGACCACGAATACTTCAATCAGTGCGTCAAATTGGTATTATATGTTTCTATACAATTCTCGTAATCAATTTGGACAAGGATGGCATGTTGATCCTAAATAGCCCAATTATTTTTGTGGATCAAAACTAAAAGTATTGGGCCTGATTATATATTGAAGTGAGAATCAGGCTATTAATTAAATCATGGGCTCCAAATTTATCATCCCACAATTATGATATTAGATGGGGATATTTGAAGCCTTGTTTGAAAATCGATTTGTTGAAAAGATAAATTATATTAGAACGTTCATTCGTGTTCAAGCTGTTATATAAAGTATTCGAGCTTTGTTGGACTAATAAAAGAAATATGTGGGGCACTTTTAATTCTCTTGAAAATTATTGATCATTTTTCATTTAATTTGTTATTTGTAATTGAAAAACTAGAATATCTCCCGTGCGATGCACGGGCACCATCTTAAAAAAAAATTAATTAATTATTTATTTAATTTAATATGGGAACTATAAAATGAAGAAAAGATATGAATATAATTTATTATACGCAATTTAAGGGATCATTTTATTTGAGGGAGCCCGATCTACAAGGACAATGCAATAAAATTAATGAATAGAAGTCCATCAGCCTAATTGGATCGGGTATATATAACACAAATTCATCCAAGGGTTTGTTGAACAATCACTTATATTAACATGTAGTTTGAACTGTATTATATTCAATGACATATTTGTGATTTTATTGGTATTTTATTATGTTTTGATCCATGTTTTGACTCATTTACAAATTTTAACATGTAAAACGGTTTGACACAAGACTCCAATATTCAATATTACCTATACAAAATATATTTAAAATTTTGAAACAAATTAAAAAAAATAATACTTAACATTATTAACATGATGTAAACATGTTACTTCTCTATATATAGATAATTTATAAGTATATTTGTGCATTTTTTTATATATAAATGCAGGTATTGTTAGGCTGATGGAATATGATATATTATATTTATAAATAATATATTTGTAATTTATTCAAACTAAATATTTTTTTTACATTCAATATTAACTTGTTAGTCCATTTTAGTATGTAGTATCAAATTATCATATTATATATATATATAGCTAATTTATAAGTATATTAGTGAGGTATACTAATTTGCACGTGTAGCTAAAATACTTCAAGCATTGAAGTATAATTATTTATCAATTTTGAATTTAAATTTCATTAGTAAACGCCAAAGTATTTATATATTTCCATATATATAGTTTCTCTTTGGTGAGATCATGTTGAATAACAAAGTATAAGGGATAAAAAGAATATAATGCATTTGTTTGCTTTTAACAAAACTGGACCTTATTTTTTTAATTGAGACCGAACCTGCAAATTTTGTTGAACACAAGTTAAATAAAAAGACAACAAATGAGTCATCATATTAAGATTTAGTAAATATATACTACCTCCGTTTCATAATGTTTGTTGTTTAAGGTTTTTTTTTTAGTTTCAAAATGTTTGTTGTTTTATATAATTTGACATCCTCTCTCCCAATTTTAACCCTGTCAAATCCTACAAGATTTTTTGATTCTAACTTACCTATAATATATGAAGAGAGAAAAATATATGGAGAGAAAAAATATTGTTATTTTTTAGGAAAATATAGATGAATTAGATTTTATGGCATATATAAGGGATGGGTATATTTGTCCACAAAATTAATTCTTAATTCCAGATAAAAAAAACAAAACAACAAACATTATGAAACGGAGGTAGTATTTTGTTATGCGACAAATGAATCATCATATTAAGATTTAGTGTGTGTGTGTGTGTATATATATATATATATATATCAATATAAATACATTTGAAATATCTAAGAACTAAGATACATGGATTTAATCACAACTTCTATCTTTCATAGCAGTACAATCCTTGTGCTCCCTTAAAAAAAATGTTAAGAAAAAAGTCACAGCTCCGCTCATTCTGAAACCTTATTTCCTTGACTTCGAAAAAGGATTGAAAATGGATTTCTAGAGTTACCTTTGATAGTCTCACTTAAAAGTGAATTTATAGCAAATTGACACACGCTTGATTATGATATACGTAGAATTATATTGACAAATATATTATTATCGTAATTTAAGGTATATAATATCTCCAAATTTAATACACCTACGATTAATCTGTATCATCTTTCCAAAGTAAACAGCGCCATCATTATGTTTTTCCTTAATTGAGAAAATTTTCTTTTTTTTCTTTGCAATTCCAAATGGTCGCATCTATAACAATTAACAGTGATTGCCAACCAAATTCCCTATGTGCCAAGAACCACAAATGGATAGAGGCATATAATTTGTTTGATTGGCGCAATTAATGGACTAAATTCACTATTATATCGCGAGAAAATTGATTTACACCATTTATTTTAGGAAAATATTATTTGTAGTCTTTTTCTACGTAACTTAAATATCATATTTTACCTTTGTATCATCCCACAACGAAAACACGATATAATGGGCTAAGCTAGCCTCTTTACTTCAAAATCTAAAACAAAAGGAGAGAGAGAAAAGAAAACTCACAAGTCACAACATCATGGATTAATCGTTATTTTATATGATTAATCGTTATTGTATATGATAATGCTAATTATATTATCTTTGTTTATTTGTACATTGGAGAAAAAGGAGCTTTATGTGAAACTCCAAATTATCTAATTGCAATGTGTTCTTTAAATGATTTACGTCAAATTGTTGGAGACATTTATTAAATTGGTTGAATATATAATCCTGCAATTTTATTATGTCTCGGTGATCAAATACGTATCTCTTATTACAACTATATAGTATTACATCTATACGAGGCACGTTCACAAACATCTTTATAAATCTCCCAGTTGTAACATTAGTCTATTGCATGATGATTTTATTTTGCCTTCTCGATTCAATGAATTCCATCTTCACCGATCAACAAAAAAGAAAAAGGAGATCCAGGAAGAAAAGGGACTGCACGATCATTGTTGTGAGTTTATATATATCTTTTTAGGGATTTATAAACTTAAAATTCATATAAGCATTTCATGAACTCGGATAATATAATTTTAAATAATATACGTACAGTCTATTTTTATAAGTTCATAATGTACCGATTTAGAAAGTTCTGATAAAGTTTAAACTCGTAAATTTAAGCCAACCAACTAGACCATAATATGTGGTATTACGTACATTTGCAGTTATGTCTTAGTTATTTTGTTAGTGTGGTCGATGAAAAGTGGAGTGACCATCACCATCGTCACCGGTAATGAAAGCGTCGTTTTCTTGCTTAATATTTAATATTTATTTCACATATGATTGATTGGTGGGCAAAATCAAATATGTCTACTAATATAAGTAATTTCTTAGGCAAGGAAACGGCATTGATGTACCAGTGCCAGCAGCAAAGCTTCAACCCTCTTTAGCAATTTTCTATATCTATAAATGCCTCAACCCTAACATTAATTGCTCAATCAAAATCATAGAGAATTACAAGTTAAAGAAACGTGAAGTGCAAAACGAGCAACGTATGTAGCTATAATTAATTACTGATCGTAATTATATTTGGTATGATATATATTACCCCACTTCAACAATTGTAATTTAAACTGAGCACTAGGTCTCACGTACTAAAAAAATTATAAGTTGAAATTTTATGAGACACAAAATGATACCACCATACATATTTTTTAGTTCCATGCATTAATTATACATTATATATTACTTGAAAATATTGAGTTAGTTGTATATTTCTACAAACTCGAATAGTGCTCGCGCGTTCGGGAACGTCTTCTCTACCCCAGGTCTCCACCCACAAAAGAAAAAATAAATCCAAATAAATTTAAATGATATTTAAACAATGAATTGGGGGTCAATATTTTTTTTCTTTGTGAAGTTTGATATAAAAATAAAGTACATTATCCTAGCTAATTCAAAATAAATTTCACTATAGGAATCATGTTGTACAGTTACTATGGAAGTATACGAAGCAGATATTAATATTCTAATGTAGGAAAAGTCCATGCTAGAACCCCTGTATTGCATATCACCGTTAGATTTTTGCCAAGTGGAAATTATTTTGATTTATTTTTTGTAAAAAATAGTTAACTCTGGTTCCAATACCTTTTTTCTTCTTGGAAGCTTCTAATTTTTTGTTGACGAAAAAGTCAATCGGCGAAGTGTATCGTTCACTCCGGTATGTTCACCGACGATAATGGAAATGTTATCGGCGCCAGTAAGGTGTATGTTTCCGACCATGTTAGACCTGATCCCCTCATCGGCCAGCTTAATTGGGTCTTATGGAAGTGTAATCAACGATGTCGGTAGAATTTTATTTGTCTAATAAAATTTAATTTTTGAACATAAATAGTTAGCCCTAGCTTCGTCGCCACACTTTAGCAATTTTCAGAGCGTGAGAATCCAGTCTAGGCAAATTTGATTTCGTATAGTGGTACACCGCCGCTAGCAAGTAAGGTGATGAACCCGTGTACCGGTCATGGGCAATTCTAAAATTTTCCGGGAGAATGGGAATCGCGCATTAAATCGAATTTTGATTTTGATTTAGTTATTTATTAGCTAATTGTGTTTGGTTTCCCCCGTTTTTTTTTGGCAGTTGAAGGGCAATTGGATTGTCTTGCATAGATTGAATTGAGGAAAGCATGAAAGAGGTAACACTATCGCTGTAAATTTTGTAGTGAATTGAGGAAAGCATGAAAGAGGTAACACTATCTCTGTAAATTTTGTAGTGAATTGAGGAATGCATGAAAGAGGTAACACTATCTCTGTAAATTTTGTAGCTATATATGTTTAATTCAAATTGGCAGTGTAGTGGGTGGCCTTGGTAGTGAATTAAATTGTTTAGAATGGTTTTTGATTTGAATCGATCTGCGGGTTGCAATGAGGATGATATTGAGAAGTCTGAAGACTGCAACCATTCTGTAAAATTTGATAGTTCCTCCGAAGAGGGGGAAAATTCTGTAAATTCATTGGAAGAATGTGGGGGTTCCAGTGATGCTGCGAAGCTTGCGCTTGAAATTGAAAGAAGGTTGGAAGTCGGGTCAGTTGTGGAAGGCATTGATCAAGTGTATATGTTGTACTGTGAATATGCGCGGTATTCGGGATTCAGTGTTAGGAAAGGGTGTCAAAAATATTTCGACAACTCATTGGATGTTCGGATGAAAGTATTTAATTGTTCATGCAAAGGAATGCACGATAATAAAAGATCTACTGGGAGGATTTCTGTATACAGAAAGCCGGTAATGCGAAGCAATTGTAAGGCTAGGCTACGCATTTTGCGCGAACGCGATGGTCCATGGATAGTGTCCATTTTTGAGAAGCAACATAACCATGAATTAGTAAATCCCGGCGAAAGCTACCTCCTGCGGTCGGCAAGGCAGCTATCGCATACCAAAAAATCTATATTGGAATCGCTAGCGTATGTCGGAATACCTATCAGTTCTGCTTACAAATTCATGGTGAAGGAAAGTGGTGGAAGGCAAAACATTGGGTTTATTCGGAAGGATGCATACGCACACATGAATAGGACGAAGTTGGAGACAAAGGTTGCTAACGGAGATGTTAATGATTTGTACCAGTTCTTCATTCTTCTATTGGAAAGTTCAAGCGGACGACGAGGGGAGGTTGATGAATTTTTTCTTCAGGGACTCCCGTTGTGCGATTGATTATGAGTCGTTTGGGGATGTAGTCTCTGTTGACACTACATACAAAACCAATAAGTATAATTTGGTATGTGCGCCGTTTGTCGGCATCAATCATCATCTACAGAATGTGATGTTTGGCCTAGGCTTCCTCTCGGATGAGACCACGAAATCATTTGAATGGTTGTTTGGTGCTTTTTTGGAGTCCATGAATGGCAAGGAGCCTGAGGTTATTTTCTCCGATCAATGTCAAGCCCTCATGAATGGGGTTGATTATACTTTTGAGTCTGCAGCTCATCGTCTTTGTCAATGGCACATAAATCAGAATGCACCTTCTCATTTCGGGTCATTGAACGGAAATCGTGAATTTAAGTCTATGTGGCATCGATGCATGAATGGTTGTGAGACGGAAAAGGAGTTTGAGGATCTGTGGCAGGAAATGATTGTGACTTATGACCTTGTTCATAACAGATGGTTTAGTAATATGTATAATCTGAGAAAACGATGGTCCTCTGTCTTTACAAATGATTGATTCACTGCCGGGCTGCATGCCACTTCCAGGAGTGAAGTCACAAACAAAGTCCTTAAAGAGTTAGGGAAGATGAGCAATTCTGTGTATGAGTTTGTGCTCAATTATTTGGAAGTACATGCTGATTGGCGAGCTCGCGAGCGCGCTGAGGATGCGCTTTGTTGTGAAATGCCCGGGCAATTCCTGCCAGAGAATCAGTTGTTAACTCATGCTGCGGGGATTCTCACTCGCAATGTGTTTAAGTTGTTTGAGTTTGAGGCAACACAATCAATGAACATTAATGTAATTCACCCGCCTGCTGACCTTGTTGCAAATGAACTGATCTTTTATGTGGCATCACCTTCTGCCTCGTCAACATCAAGGAGCAGGTGAGTCTATTATGACAGGTCCAGTCACAAAACATCATGCACGTGCCGAATGTGGGAGACCAGGGGAGTTTTATGTCGTCACATCTTCAAAGTATATTATTTGTTTAATGTTACATCAGTTCCGGAGCAATACTTACTGAGAAGGTGAATGAGAGATGCGAAACAAAGATGTGCAGATGCCGCATCCGGGCGTGCTTGTGGAAATGTTAATGTTCCAGACCACGTCTTTGTGAATTAGATTATGAGACTCATATATGATATGGCGCATGATAACATGGGCAGTGCTGACAGCTGGGCTGTAATTCATGATTACATATTCAAAATGCGAAGTGAATTGTTGAAAAGGAAGGATGGTTCTACGGCCACGGGGAAAAATGACTATGGAAGTGGAGGCCAAGAGACAATTAGTCATTTAATGAACCCAAATGTTGTGAGGACCCGGGAGAATGGTGCCGAGCCCAAAAGGCAAAAATGGAATAATACGAATAGAAAGGGCAAGAAAAGGACGTCAAAGCTAGGGCAGAGACTATCACCAGGTAACGACTCGTTGTAAAAGACCTCATTACAACTTTCACAGTTAATTTAAGAGTACCTATTAGCTACCTACAGGCACACTAATGAATGACAAGCAACAGAGTTGTTGGCACGGTCATGGGAAACCGAATTCATCTACAGCGGTTCATTTAGCGAGGATGGAGTCATCATTCGGTTATGTTGGTTGTTCGGTAATTATCATTATCTGCATATTATAACTTCTCATTAGCTGAATCTGACAGTGAATATTGTAGGGGATTGGAACCCAATGCTCTGTCCATGAAGTTGCCGAGTCGGTGCTGGAAGCTATCCACGCAGGAGTTGGATTGGTAAATTTGATATACTAGTTTGCTTCATTGCTCTGTTTTTGCATTGAATTAATTTGAAATTTATTTTCTCTGTATAGGATAACACGGCAGATGGATTAGGCGAAGCACTTCCATATTCATGGTTGTAATACAACAAAATAATTGATGTGATATGTCAGTGTGAATTTTTATGAAATATTTTTACATAACTTGTAACTTGATCTGCAGAAACAGTATTTGACTATTCCTCATTGCTTTATTTAAATAATAATTTGATGTGATCTATCATTTTTTACCCCATTAGCATTGTAGTTTTTTCTCCAGCCTGCACCAATTAACCCCTATAAAAAGAGGGGAGTTTTTGTGAAGTCCATGCAGCTCACTCAGAAGAAATGCCTCTCCCAAATGCAATTCCGCAAGAGATGGTGTTTTTTGTTGATCCATGGACTCGGCAGCTTGAAGAAAATGTCATACGAAAGATGGCTTCCGAGTTCTGGGAGGGCACTTGGATCCGCGGGAATAACAAAAACAACAAGCGAGTGATGGGGATTGTCCAACTTGACGTGAAGGAAGAATTGGGTATAGACATCCCCATCGGCGCTTATCTCGCTAAGCTAGCCCAGTTAGAGGAAAGGTTCAAAAATTTCTCCAAGCTAATTGCGAGAGACGATGTTGTATACTCTGAATTATACAACACCGTTCAAGCTTCTGCCGAGACGTGGTGGGAAATTGAGGAGGTAACAATTTTGGAATTTTTGGCTATTTTTTGTAATAATCTTGTCGTGCACTCTGATTTTTTTAAAATGTTGCAGACTAACCGAGACCTGCTGGTGTATATGCAACACGGTGAAACCTGTTGGCATTACCTAAAATAATTATTTATGGAATTCATTGAAATCTCCGAGACAATAGCGAAGTCTGAAGGTCACGGCGTGGAAGCGAGGTCTGCCTCTGGCTCCCGCTCGAATACGTTAACTGGACGACGCAATAAGGTGCGTCATGAAGTGATTCAAATTTCAAACTCCACATCTGATGAAGTGCAGTTCCCTCGTGCACTCTATATGAGTTCGGAATCAACCAGCAACAGAAATTATCAAAGCAGTGACAGCTGATGTGAGAGTGCAGTTGTTGATGAATCCAGTTACAGCCTTGGTAGCCCGACCACTCGTGGGTTTCCTAATCCGTCTACTGGTTCCGACTTATTTTAAGAAGCTTGTTTGCTTTATCTGACTGTATAATTAGTGTTTTTAAATATTTGTCTATGGCAATTGTGTTGGGCTGACCTTTCCCATTTGTGGGCAATTGGTGTGTTGGGCCTTTACTGGGCCTAAGGCTGCCTTAAAGCCCACTATGTAATAATTCGATCATGAATAAAAATCTTTCGTTTCGTGTGTCAGGTTTTTTTTCATTTTGTCGTTGTCTGCTTGTAAATGGAATCGATTATCTTTAAAAAGACCCCTATCTTTGGAAAAGAACATATAAAAAAAAATCGACCTCCATGTCACAGGCTTCAATCCTCTACGATGAAGTCTGGACGCCGCAAATGGAGGCAAGGTTTATTGCAGAAGCCCTCCAAGAACAGGCTTCCGGACGATGGATGAGGAAGCTCTTCGTTGGCGACATAATTAGTCAATTCATCCAGCATGTTGCAACAATACTCAACCGGGAGTTTTCACATGAATTGTCGACTGAATACTACGACAACAAGCTGCCGTACCTGTTTACAAGGTTCAACAACTTCACGTTTATCATCGGCCATGATGATGTAACCTGGGAAAGACAATCGAATACTATCACGATGTGCGAATGTGTTTACAACTGGTTTCTTGAAGTAAGTTACTATATATTCCTCTATTAATCATGAATCCTCTATTACTCATCAATCTATGAAGCTTGGTAAATAATTTCAGACTCTTCACTCTCAGATGATGCCTTTAGTTTCGGCATACAAGACCAAATGTGAGCCACACTACAGCTCCCTAAAGCAGTTGTTCGATCTTAATCCTGCCGACGAAGCGGACTTCCATAAAATTCCGATTAATGTTCATTCAGATTCTGAGTCTAGTGATTGAGTTGTGAATGTGTTAGCAACTACTTTGTACTAACATAAATAACAAATTTCATATGAACAACCGTTTAAGTCTTCGTTAACTTAGTAATTTCACAAATAGGCAACATAAACCATGAAAACTAAAACAATCCCCAGAAAAGAAAACAATAACATCCGCAATCTCCATACCGTGTTTCGCATTTCTATCATCACTTCTCTATCGGCAACACCCCTAGCATCGTCACCCCTAGGTTCATCTGAATTCCCAGAGTCATCAGACTTCAGACGCACGTTCTCAGACAACAAATTAACAA
This sequence comes from Perilla frutescens, assembly GCA_026008535.1. Lineage (NCBI taxonomy): Eukaryota > Viridiplantae > Streptophyta > Magnoliopsida > Lamiales > Lamiaceae > Perilla > Perilla frutescens. Next base: position 68,841,661 of record BRKX01000005.1, read on the forward strand.
ACATTGTCTTGCAATTCAACTGCTCTTCCAAGCTTCGATTCATTCTCATCATGTTTCGCACACAGTCCTTCTGAAATGAAGGGAGCTCGTCATCAATCCACTCATAGAATCCACAATCGTTCTTGTAACGCCCCGATCCCAGAAGAATAGTGACAAGGGACCGGCGCGTTACTGAGGGAAGGGGGAAGGGGTTGTTGCATAAAGATAATTATAGAAATAGGGTTAGTGCCCCAAACATTTGGGCAACATAACCTTTGTATTCTGAAATAGAACCACCCATGAGAGTGATCAGAAGAAATAAGGTTAGTGCCCCAAACATTTGGGCAGCATAACCTCTGTAACTGGAATTAAACCACGCTCTAAGGCGTCTTAGAAAGAACTTGAATAAATTATCAATCATCAAAGGGAATTTATCCCGTCAATTAATTGTAAAGGCAGATCTTACTAACAGACACAAATCATATTATGATTCAAACAACTGAAGACAAACTATATCAGAGTAACCGGAACAAGCGTAGAGCATCTTTATTAAACTTAAGCAAAATATTTACTGCTACTTCTTATTTTAGAGTATCTAGGATCTCATAAACAACGCAAAAAGAACAAGCAAATATCAACAAAAAGACAGCCCTTGTCCCAGCTCCATCATCTTTCAGCCTGCCTCTCAACCTGAAAATATTTAGAAAATATTTGGGCTGAGTACTAGTGTACCCAGTGGGCAAATTTGATAAACAGTTCATAATCATTTTATAAATATGAATATTATATCCACACAAGTATAACAATGGAAAGGTTTCAAATCTCAAAAGCATTCCATGTATACAAAGCTGCTTTTCACCTTACTTGCACGCTCTATCTCAACTGTCCCTTCCTACAGTGTCTTAACTTATATACACGTCCTTCAGCCCAACTGTCTAATAAATGATAGTGTATACGGTCCCAAAGCTTAAAGGATCCGAACTCGAGTCTAGTTAAGCACTCAATGTTTTCGTAGGATACTGGCGAACGCGAACAGTGAGCTAAATCATTTTGATACAGATATTCATGCTTCATAATTGATAAACAGTTGAGCTTATTAGCTGAACATAAATTTGAGAAAAATATAGCCCACCTGGATGACGAGCACATGACGGCACAATAACTTCGAAAATAGTTTCATTAATCCTACCAGGCTCTGCAGGTCCTACAAGGGTCGATCTTCGACTCAGAATAATCGCTATATTTTTAGGAATTAATATACTATAATTCGAGCTATTATTTAAATTTTATTTTTTTCAAAGATATACTACGCGACTCTAGAGACCTCGTGTACATTTAACGCAGAAGGAAATAAATTCTAAAATATTATTCTTGATTTATTGGGACCAACCGATTTGACAGAGGTCTCTTTTCAAAACTTGCCATTTTAATCGATTTTTATCAGATTTGTGCCACGGCACTTTTTAACCGTTCAAAAATTACGAAAATATTCAAGGACCATCCTATATATGCCAAGACTATAGTTTGAAAGTTTTAGAATTTTTCAATAACACATGCTCCCGGTACAAATATAACTGTTTAAATTAAATAATCGAGATTTTTCAAAACTCGTCCAAAAATTACGAAATTCGACGGGTATATAGGAAATATTACTTCGAGCAACTTTCGAGAAGAAACATTTTTGATTTGACGACCAGAAACGGGTCAATACGGTGAAAAACGTAACTGATCGGCGACGTTTGAATTTTCTGTTTTCCGGCGATTTCGCCGGATTCCGACCGTCGGATGGCAACGAGTTCAACATACGAAACGTAGAACATATTTAAATACACGACATATTAAAATTTGGGCTAAAAAGGACGAGAAATGGACCGATACGATAGCCGCGCGACGTGGAAACAACGTCACCATTTTCCGGCGACATGGCTGCAGCTCCGGCGACGGCGGTGGTGATCCGGCGATGTCGACGGTGGCAGCGGGGTGGTGGTGATCGGCAACTGCACCTCCCTTCTCTCTCTCTCTCTCTCCCTCTCGGATCTTTCTTCTCTCTCGCTCCACTCTCTTTTCTCTCTTAATTCTCTTTTCTTTCTCTTTATTAACTCTTTCTCTCCTCCTTATCTTATCTCTCTCTCTCATCTATTATTATTATTATGAATGGAGTAAATGGTGATAATCGAGGGGGATGATTAAAAGTTGGGGGATGGTGATAAGGATGAATAGGGATGGTTATCAAGATAATTTATAATATTTTGAAATAAAATATTCGAATATAAAATATTGATAAAATGTTTTTTTTTTAAACTGCATTAAAAATTACTTTATTTTACCGGGAGTTCAATTGATCTCGTACTATAAATCTAAAAATACTTGAAGGTTCATTGGGTTATTTTCTATTAGATCAATTTAAAATGGTATGCCGAAAATATCATTTGATAATAAAACGAGAAAAGATTCATTTTCAAATTGAATAAAAAAAATACTATTTATTTTACCAAAAATATTGTCAGGGGTTCGTTTGACCTCTAATTAAAATTTTAAAAGTATAATTGAAATTCTCAGGTCGTTCTATTTACAAAAATTATTATTGACCACGCGTCAAAAATATTTCAAATATAATTTTTTTTTCAATCTTAAATAATACCTAAAGTCGCGTTTTTTTTATCTGTTTTACTTTATTTTAGCTCCAATAATTTTTTTTGCCTTCTAAATAAATTTAGAAAACTTTTAACTATAATCCAAAAATACGGGGTGCTACAGTTCTACACACAGAAAACCCAAATAAATCGCCAATAATGCAAGACCGAAACGCCCAAAATTTTGAAAATACGCCAACACAAAAAGCACAATACCTTCGTCACAGGACATTTCTGAAACCTTCGAAAAGGGTTTCTCTCTATATTGGAAGTGTAAAGTCGTGCTCGAACTCCATGGTAGCAATCCTTCAACAAAAATTCAACCGAACCCGCCGATGAATTTCGCGTAGAACCGGCATCCCCAGACCCAGCGGATGATCCCTCCATTCTCAAATTCCTGAAATCACAATTAACAATTCTGTTAGCCAACACTACAAACTGGTTTTAGGGGAGAAGAATTAGAGTAGATGAATCTGAACCCTTCACCAGCTGTGGGAGCAATGACGTAGGGTTTCAAAATTGGGGATCTGCTCCATTTTAAAACAAATGATCTCACTGTAGATCCTAGCTTCCTCAATACATTAAGCTTTTGTCTTTGAATGGCCGCCCAATTTTCATTCTCGGCGGCAAGTTGGCGAAATTATCTGAACAGTCACCCCTACCATATAATAATAAGGATAATTATAATAATAATAATAATAATTATAGTAATCATAGTAATAATAGTAATAAACCCCTAAATCCCCTAAATCCATAAACCCTCTAAACCCCCTAATGAGTTATCGTGCTTGGGGGAGGAGAGTTCAATCAATAATAGTTTTGTGGGCCGATAAAACTCTTTCACTTAGCTTCTCCAATACTCCAAAACATATTTATACTGGTGGATAGAGATAAAGAAATAAGAAAGTGAAGGTAGAATTGTTGAAGCATGAGCATACTTACGTATATGGACTAATCAACAATAAGAACTAATAATGCGAACTTAAAACTCCATAGTAGAATCACTGTAGTTTATAATCATATTACAAATACTTTGCTAAACTATAACTCTCGAGTTTATAATTGTTATACTTTAATAATCAAATTACAATTGATATAAGAAATTAAATCTCCAGAGTAAAATCACTATATTTTATAATCACGTTACAATTACGCATGTTCTAATTTCGGGGTTTTAGTTAGGTAATTGTGCCGAATTAATTTTGTTTCTAGAACATCATTTGCAAATCGATCAAACTCAACGGTAGGTAGGAGTTTCGTGAATTATAACTAGTTTGTTTTATGGTTAATTAAAAGTACTTTGTGTTATAGTATAACGATCGTATGACGTTCATTATATGTTACAGGGGAAAATGTCAATTACTATACAAGGTTCATTTCACATGGTGAAATTCAGTCGCAACAGTAGTCGAGAAACTCGAGGGTAATGACTATTGTGAAATAAACTATGATTTGCAAATAAGGTCACAAGATTAGTGATAATAATAACAATAATAGTAATAATTGAATCAAACCCATAGACCCACTAAACCCTTAACCGTAAACCGTAAACCTCCTCCAACCCCTAAACCCCCTAACCCCTTAAACTCCTAAACCCCCTAATCCCTTAGGCCATCTCCAACAGTTCACTCTATTTTACAACACCTCTATCTCTATTATACAGCATGGTCCTGACTTCATCTCCAACAGTTTACTCTAAATTCTACTATAAAAAGGAATATTCCATATGTTTCCTTTTTATATATTTACTTTAATCAATATTTTTCCAACAAAAATATGTTTTAAATTTTCTGAAACTATATAATAATAAAACATGTAAAAATTTTATAATAATATTACAAACAAGCACAATTACATACTAATATTGCAAATATAAATAAAAAGTACAAACTATAATATTACAACATTAAAAAACCAAAAAATGACAATATAAGGCACAAAATAAAACACACAAATTACATACTACTTTCTCTAAACTCTGAATTAGAATAATTTTCCCATAAATGGTCGATTAAGGCATTTCGAAGTGTTGTATGATTAGTATTCTTCTAGTGTATTTTTCAATGCTTTATTTGTATTTTTAATGCTTTCTATTTTTTTCTTTTTATATCTAGTAGTTTTATACTTTTATTATGTAATCTTATTAAATGCCATTGTATTTAGATGTCATTGTGTTTTGATATACAATTTTTTATCTTAGTGTTTTAAAGGAATAAATAAATTCAAGTATAAGATTAATAAATATAATTATAAATCATGTAAATTAATGATATATTCAAGTCCAACTCGTACTCGACTAGTTTATGTTATATTCGAGTCCGACTCGAAATTAAGCTCGACTAGTTTATCTGGAACTAAAAAAAAAGCGACAATAATAACCCCGCATATTAACAAAATTCCTAAAATATTTCAAACAAAGTTCAACATACGTGACAAAGTCGAATATGATTATATTAGACCAAATTATAATATTGGTTCATTTCAAACAAAGTTCAACATACGTCATATTTTTTTTTTGTTAGTATTAGTCATTATTTTGATTATATTAGACAAAATTATCATTTTTGTTTATTTAAGTTTCTAACTTGATTGATTGAGGAATATTAATTTGTCAATATGAGTCTTGATTATGCTATTTCTTTTTTTTCATTATTATTTAAGATATAATTTGAAATATAGTTAAGATGGATTATATATATATATGTATATATATATATAATGTTAGTGTTAATATTATCACAAATATTGGATAGAATAATACTACTATGCTAAATTGCTAATTACTAATTAGTAATCACTATGTATATATGATATAGGATGTAGTAGACATTATTTTTAATATTAGATAAAATTATCATTTGGATTTAAAATCTAGTTAAGATAGATTATATATGTAGTGTATTAGTGTTAGAGTAAATATTATTTCGAATATAGGATATAATAATATTACTAATTACTATGTATATATAATATTGAAGTACCCATAACTTATTTAGTGAACTACCCATAATATTACTAATTACTATGTATTATTAGTTTTATTATGTAATCTTATTTAGAGAACTACCCATAACTTATACTTTTTATACATGGCTACCTAATTCATATGGAATTAATTGGTAGAGACCAATTTTATTCTAAAAGTAATTCACCATGTACTCATTTCATTACGATTCGACCTTTAAATTTCGGTTTCTCTGTTAAATGTTTTTTTTAAATCATAACTTCACATTTTTTTAAAATGAACTTGAAATTTTTCTAGAAAAACACATGCTTTATAAATTTTGTAGATTTGAATCCATTATAATTTCGATGAAATTGAAACTAACTCAAATGCCGGAAATTGAAACTAACTAAATTTTGTAGATTTGAATCCATTATAATCATAACTTCACATTTTTTTTAATATGAACTTGAATCTCATTACTTGGTGAACTATTCATGATTTTTACGCTTTTATTCAGGTTAAATGTAAATAAATCTTGAATTTACTAAATAATCTGAATAGGGGCAACATATTTTTATGGAGTTGTATTAATCAATTAATTATCAGACTTAATTAAATAATCTGAATAGGATAAATGTTCATGGCTACCTAATTCATCTGAAAATAACGGGTAGAGAATAAATTTATTCTATAACTAATTAACCATAGTAGAATCACTATGGGTAGAGAATAAATTTATTCTAAAACTTATTCTAAACTCCATAGTAGAATCACTATATTTTACAATCACATTACAGTTACTAATGCTAAACTATAACTCACGAGTTTATTCTAATCAATAATGATAATAATAATAATAAATATATTAATAAAAATAGGAATAGTAATAATAATAATAATAATAATAATAATAGGAATAACTAAGAAATATAAAAATACTACTACAACAACAACAACAACAACAACAACAACAACAACAACAATAATAATAATAATAATAATAATAATAATAATAATAATAATAATAATAATAATAATAGATGGGCCGAACCTCCACATAAGTAATGGGCTAATCAATATTATGGAATATTTCAAATAATATTGGACCCTATATCCAGCTTCCGGCCCAATAGCCAAATAAATTGGGCTCACAAATAAAACATCACTGGGTTCAAATTTGCCACTGGGTTGGGCCCAACTAATACTGAATGTGTTTAATTTTATGTAAATTGGCTCACCCAAATAGTAATTCTAATTTAGTTTTTTGCTAACATAAACTTTAAATTATACACGATTATATAATAAAAACCTGTCGATTACCTAATACAAATACATCCATCGTTTGAATTTAGTAATATAGTCATACATTCCAGCAACATATAATATAAGCCGTTCGGTTAATATTAATAATACATACATACTAAAAACACAGTTTATAAAATAGATTGTTTGTTTTCAAAATGCATACATGGCCCAATAACATCAAAACCCCAAAAGCTTCCCATGAACGACGAAGATCGAAACATGCAGCGCAACACCTAGACTTCCGCCGGAAATTCGAGCCCCAGCTGATACAGCTCTTGGCAATAGAACTTCCAAAAAATTCCGCATCGCTCGGGCTCCACCATGGATACGTCATTTCCGGAAATCAAACATTCGAAGAACTTCAAGGACATGATGCCGCAGTCGCTCCCGTTCGACTGCTGCGCCGCCCGATCGCTCATCTCGACATTCCACACATCACGCAATGGGGATGTCATCTTCTTCTCCTCCCATATGTTCGCATGTTTGCAGATCCACGGGATTGCCTTCGCCATATTCAACATCGTCTCATCCGGTTTCTTCATCTGACCTCGCTTCTTGCCCATGGAGTCATACACCGTTATCTTCTGGCTGGCGAAAGAAATTTCATAGCAGACCCAATGGTTGCCTTTGAGATTAGCAATCCCGATAATCCGCTCTGCTCGAACTCATGAAAAGCCGCCCTGTCGCGGATAGCTTCCTCGCACGTATCCCATGACGGGCTGGATAACATTCTCGAAGTTGGGCCGCTGCAAGATACCCTGTTTAATAGGAATCAAAGGTGAGACAAACGCTCGATCATTTGAGAAAAAAGGGTCATTCACAGGCACCGTAACAAAAAATGGGATACCGTCGCCAGCAATTCCATGGCCGTCCACCCACCAACGAACCGCTCCATCTCACGGTTGGACTTGAATATAAGAAGGTTGATTAACACGTCCACATTCTGCCTCAACAACAAATTTCTTTATTATCATTATTTACCAATTCTAGAGGCCAAACCATCCCCTACCAGTGAGTTTAAAATGCGTACCTCATCCATGAGCCAACCTTCCCGATCCAATATGGGGACAAACCACCTCGCCGTCGCAATCATCTTACACTAGGTGGGCAGGGGTGTGATCACATCTCTGCACCAAAAAAGAGAAAAGAAAACACAATAATGCAGACTCTCTAGTCTTCACAACCCTAACACCAAAAAAAAGAAAAGAAAACATGCATGCAGACTCTATGTCTCCACAACCCTTACACCCAAAGAAAGAAAAGAAAACATGCACCAAGTCAACTGGATTGGAGCACTCACTCGGTCAACTTGAGCGCCGCGCTGTGCCAGTCACTGAACGGCTTAGCATCCGCATTCTGGAAGCCTTTCCAATTCGGGTCATGCATTTGCGGAGCCGCTGTTGCAAATAATTTATGTCGGGCAACAGACTTACCCTCAACGCTAGCAGCCACTTCTGGACTCTGAGTGAAAGGGGTGAGGCCATGGATGCCACTAGGGACAACATCATCAAGCTGTTCCACTCCCTTCAAGCCTGCTTCTGTCCCCAACTTCAGTCCCAATTCAGGCTCTTTGGCCTTCACTCCATCCTCACTATGAACCTCCTCATTATCCTCCACAGATTTTGGCATCTCACGACGTCCACACCCACAACAAAGTTGCCACCCACTCATCTTCTCAAACAACTGAATCTTCGCAATGATCACCTTCAATTGCAAATCTAGATCATGCAACGTAATCTGCAACATAAAACTCCATCAACACTAACTTCAATTCCCAAAAATATTGAATAAGGATTATCACATATATAAAAGCAACATTACTCACGTTCGATCCGCTGGCTTCACTGGGTGCACTGCCAATGAATGGACGTCCACCACCAGGGCTCTCGGACTCTGCCGTTACCTCAGGAACTGCCGGCCTAGCAAATCTTTGAAATTTGCGCACTTCTACTTGGACAGTCTCATATCTCTTCCTTTTAGGACGCACTTCCAACTCCTCAAATTCTGCGCCACTCACCTTTCTCTTCGGTACTCTCTTCGGCTTTAGCACACTCGCCTTGGTTGGGACCTGATCACCACGATCCAACCCTAGATTTCACAGAAATGCCCACTCCTCATCAGTAGGAACTATCTGTACCTGTAATAACATCATTGATTTAGCGTTCCAGGATAGCAACATACATCAACAAGCCTCAATTCTCAAACTAATTAACAAATGAATTTATTTAATTAATAATTAACAATGCATAGATAATATTTACCACATCACCATCTTCAACAGCCTCATTAAAAAACCTCATCAAGTCATCATAGTGGAAGCTTCGCGTCACCCTCCACCTCAGCATCCTGGGAAACCTCCCATTGTTCGTCACAGCTGGTGCAGCGCAATACCTTGCCATTGTAGGCATAATTTCATATGCCCAGCATTGAAGTGATAACACAAAGCCGTATGCATCATACGTCATCCTCTTCTTCTGCACAATCAAATTATCAATGATTCATCGCATCGAATGTGTAGCCATCACCATAAATTCATAGGAAACTTTGCCCCACGCGTAATTGTTAAAAGTCTCCACGTCATCGGCAAGATGGAGATATTTCATTTGAATGTTCTTAGTATTCTTGTCACGAATCATGACGACAGAGTACAGAACATACAACAGCGCCAACTGCAAGCACAATTCAGATCGGCCCAAAGTGGCTTTCACCTCAGCTACGAAAGCCTTGCTGATATCACAAAACTTCAGAGTCTCCTTGCTTTGGAAGACCTCTCGGTGGATTTTCGACGTAGCGGGAGGCTCATACTAGCCATCATATTTCAAACCGCAAACGGCAGTGTATTCCACCGGCCCAAACTCCAACACTTTTCCATGAATGGTGAAAGACAGACGCCCATCACCCTCCGATTCTTTATTCAGACAATTCTTCACTAGAATGTGATACAGCTGGCCTTGAAATTGTATATCCTCGACATCAAATAGATGATCGAAACATGATTTCTGTAATCTCTGCATGTTTTTCTCACTTAGGAGGCTGATCATTTCTTCCAGCCACCACAGGTGGCATCTCACACTCACTAGCGTACCTTAGGATTCGAAGAAAACAATTATGTTATTTCTATTTCAAGACTGGATATACCCTCACCCGATCGATTCCACTATCTATCTTAATCTATCTTATGTGCAAAAGAGGGTTGTAAATTAGAAGAAAATTAAGACATTTCCGACCAGAAAATGAGCTTTTGAAACAGAATGCCTAATCGATTTATATGACAAACAAAAATGAAGAAGATAAATAAATTTACCTTTTGAAAATATTTAAATCAATCTCTTTCTGAAAGCATAAAAGAGTAAAAGATAACTACGAGGAAAAAAAATGAAAGGAAAGAAATACACTAGCTTAACACCCTAGAAAGTAAGACTTATACAAAATAATGAAGCAGTTAAGAAGTCTTTATCAATCCAGGTCAGGTCATCAACTCATTTGTTTCAACATTGTCTTCACAATAACGAAGGAGAATGTCGGGATCATCTTTCATATGGAACAAAAGAAACAAACTCATACACCACATTCAAACACTTATCTTGGCTCGCAATACCTAATTCAGACCGCCACATAACTATAACCCCGAATTTATTGATTTGATGAATCAAACACAATTATGTAGTACACAAAAGAAAAAAGGAAAATACTTAATTCGAATAGCCATAGAGACAAACGATTGCACCAAACTCAACACCAAATCAGAAAACAGGATAGTCTAAATCTCATTTTCGCTCTCCACATAAAAAGAATACAATATGCACATCAGCTGCGAACATTATTTAAAAAAAAAAACAGAAAAACAACAACAAAATTGCGCAATTATGCAGTGACAACAACAAACTCCTCTACTTATCTCCGAAAAAAAAATAGCAATTACAAATCAGAAATCAGAAACCGTAGAGCACAATTTTACCGGTAAACGGTTTTATCTTCATCCACAACAACAAATAAATGGTCGAGGAGCATACCTTGTCCGGAGTTGCTGCGTATCAACCGCTCGGACATATTTCGCCGCCTCTGAGCTTTGCAAATTCCACAAGGATAAAATAAGACTGTATGAAAAACGAATTACAACCTAGATCAGGGAAGGAAACGAAAATATTTTACACTTCCATTTGAAGAATCACTTAATACCTCCACCTCACTTATAAATACACCAACTAAAGCCTTGAAAACACCGTCGGATGCGTCGCTTCAACGGGGGACTTTGCCGGAACCCTCGCGACGTCTCTGTGTAACCGCCACAGAGTGTAACCGCCGTAAAACTTCAAACCGGCGCGAACTCCGCTCAACCCGTCGTTGACGACCAGCCGTCTACACGTCTGGGCCACCTGCAAACTCGCCGGCGAAATAACACAAAACCCACCGTCCTTCAGATCACCCGACGTCGATTCAACCTTCGTCGAACCCTTCGCCGGAATCGCGCCGCTTCAACCCGTTCAATCTCAAATTTCGAACCCTAGTCTCGCACTCTCGCTCTCTCTCGAGAAAAGACTTTGAAGTTGAAGCAACTGCAAGGGGCTTTATATTCAAACATCGAAGCAAGAGATAGATATTCAAACATCGCCGATTCCAAAAAATAAAACTTAGGTGTAAATAATGATATGGAACGTTACAGATAATAACGAGCCGATGTATAAAACCGATTTATAAATAATCATATGTTATCTCATGCTTTTGCCGATTTTGTTTTATGATATATCTAGCTCTATATCACCAAAACGATACTCTTTCGCCGATACGTAATTATGTGCATGGCAGGAATATAGTTTCAAAAAGTGTGAAATACTGCAAAGAGGGTTGTAAATTTGACTTTTGGGGCTTCTGCATTTAATTCGGTTACTGTTTGTGGTGGAGAATAATTAAAATAATCCAAATAACCCTTAACTCAACTGTGGTTAAACCTTTTTTTTTTATTTTCGAATTAATTAAATTATGGATTTTACACGTGGCATCAATCGGGGATTGGGGTTGTATTGAAGGGGTTCTAGCATGGACTTTTCCTCTAATGTATCGAGATTTTATTTCTCGAAAATAAATCGAGATTCTTAATAATCTTTCTAGAAGAAAAGTATTGTAGTACATTTAATTTGTACATTCACGTGCGAGTAAATCATTAGAAAAATAACGACATACACAAAACAGTATAACGGTACAAAATGCACATGTATGTCAATTATATATATATATATGTATGTATATATATATAAAGATGGGAAAATTCTTAAGCCATGGTATGAGGTACACTATCTCATCTGTCACAATTTATCTCTATTGGGACACTTTCATATGCTACAATAGATTTTGATACATGGAAGTGTCCCAACTATTGTGATACATGAAAGTATCCCAATAGAGATATTGTGACAGATGAGATAGTGCCACATACTGTGGCTAAGAATTTCCCATCAAGAAGTTTGTTTATTTGGCTAAATGATGTCGATCAATTAATATACCTAGGGAGTATTATGCGAGACCGTATATAAATTATAATATTGGTTAAAATTTGTAAGTCGAGTCAAATCACGGATTCAAACATTAATAAAATTATAAATGTGTCATTAAATGTCAGTTTTAATTCAAATTTTAACCTTACAATAATACAATCTCACACAAGTTTTTTTCTTAATACATGGAACTTTTCCATTTGGTTCAATATGAACATGTTTGATTTTATTATGATGTATATTGATATCATTATAGTAATGATATCCTTCTATATTGTGGTTTATTACTTATAAATTGTCTGTGGAGTTAGACGTTCTCACACCGACTAATCCAGAAAAATAATTTGATTGGGATTTGAATACAAGATTTTTGTAATTTGATTAGTGTTGTGAACTTTTTATCTTAGATATTTTGGTTTTATATTTTTTTGTAAAAAATATTCAACATTGTAATTATCTAAATATTATATATAACATGAATGATGGTCTTGTTTATTTGTTTGGTTTTTGTATTGTTTAAGACAATATGTAAGTATTGCAAGTTAATTTAACGCATCATTACAGAATTTAAAACTTTTCACCTATAACAAAAGGAGAACATAGTTATACACTTATACACAAGTTATAATGAAATATGCAAAATTAAAACTTTTCACCAATAACGAAAGGAGAACATAGTTATACACTTATACTTAAGTTATACTGTAATATGCAACCAATCACGTGTTTTTGATAATGGCCTCAAAACAAAAACAAAAATAAAAACAAAAGATCCAATTTTATTTTTTACATAAATATTATTTAAACATTTTTTAACGACTAACTATGTGCATTATATGCTTGGTCTATTTAGTTATAGTACTTTATTATATCTACTAGAATGACTCTTCGTGCGATTCACGGATAATATATTTATAGTTATTATTATTTTATTAGAAATAGTAAATATGAAATTAATATTATAAAAAATATTTAAACTAAAATCTATATGATAATTTTCAAAGAACTATGGATCTCAAAGATATGCGAGTTTTGGTAGTTCCGACCCTTCACGAACACCTAAATAGTAGAAATTGTGTGTAAAAGTGAGATATCTCGAATCAAAATATACCGGTTCTCTGTTACCCCAATTTGAAAACAAAAAGTAAATGATTAGTTTTATTGTATGTTTAGTTCTTATTATGATTTTATAAAAAAAATTATAAGATATGTTGTCATGTTGATTTTAAATTTTTTTGTTTTTTAATTTTATGTAAATTTAAATATCTTAAATTTATATTTTTCTTCAACCTAATGAATGGTCACATTGTTGTAATTATTTTTAGATTAATAAGAAATTTTTTTCAATTCATCAATTTCAAGGTTCATTTTATTGTCTATGGAATTTGTTATTTTTGCATTGATACATAGTTTAATTTGTAATTTGTGACATTATTACTTATTAAAATAAAAAATGATTTGTGTTTGATTAAATGAAAAAAATATACATCAAAATTATATAGAAAGATGACCAAAAAATATAAATTTAAACTTTTTGAAGAAATGTAAACTAACTAATAATGTGATGAGAGTAAATAAATATTCAAGAAACAATATGAAAAAAAGAAAAGCGTAATTAGACCAAATAACAATGATTTAAGAGATGAGACGTTGCTTCAAAAAAATATGTTTATTCCATCAAAAATTGGGATAATAAGTATATTAGTACAATAATTTATTTATGTACATATAGTATATGTGTACGTATATGAAAAGTATCAAAAGTAAATGAAATAAAATGTGATTATGTATAATTCTATATATTACTATAATGCTCATATAATGTTAAATAAATATCTATAATGCCCTTTTGCAAATGAGCGGGGGACATAAAAGTGTGTTATAATATAAATATAGATGACTATAAACTTTTTCTTTGAGTAAAAAGCACATGAAGGCTTCATTTCCCTTTTTTTATTTATTAAGAAGATTGGGGATAGGTCTTTGTCTTCTTTATTTTTTTAGTTGGGGAGAGGAGAGCAGGATCTTCAAGGTCTGTAGTATTATGAAAATTATTATACAGATTTTAATTTAAATATCCTTTTGTTATATTTTAATTTCATATTAATAATTTTTTGAAAAATAAAACTAATTGTGCATATGTGCGTGGCACGGTGGCTCATTCTAATTAATCAATCTAATAATGCTAAATTAGTGAATGAATGGATAGCTAAATTCATCGAGTCTAGGTTCGAGTTACAGGCACGTGACATCACGTGAAGGAAAATAAATCTGTGGGAGAAAAGGATAAGTTTTTGCAGACACGCACCAATCCCCACGCGTTATTGGTCCACGTGTATGTCATTGTGGGCTCCACTATCCGTACCATCCCTATGATTGCTTCCCATTTCAGGGACCACCAATTCTAATTATTAATTAATGTAATTTCTCGTCTAATAATCTGTTTAATTCTTCTCTTCAAAATCATATTCATTTTTGCATTCTACAAGTATATAATCAGTGCTATTTTATAACGTAATTTACAAAATAAAGAATGAAGTATATATTAGTTGGAAATTAAAAATTACTTCTTTTTTTTGTGTCAGTCCTACATTTTTTCACTTTTTGAAGGAAATAAAAGTATTATTTATCTCTCTCTCCCACCCTCTACTCCAATAATATATATTTATATATGGTGATAGAATAAAACGAAAGTGAATATTTGAATTTGACATAAGTTACTTGTTTTGATATTGGTGATCCAATGACATTTTAATTTTGAAATGTTTGAAAAATATATATGTGTGTGTAATTTGTGGGGTCATGTGTTACTATTTTCATTTTTAAATAAGTGTCATTCTACATAATCGAGATGAAAAATTTAAAATTTTCTCACATTTATCTTCATTTAATGCATTCAAACATCAATATCGGAATCATTTAATGTATTCACATAAAAGTATATAAAGTAATTTGATTATTTTATTAACATGTGTGTATTTATTCAAAATGATAGTTATTCGGGAAATGGATTGACTATTATTTATAGGAAAACTATATAATAAAAAATAATGTGCTATTATTATTTTTAGGAAAATAATACACACACGCATTAATTTATTTTATTTTTGAGAATTGATGTCTTTAATTACTCTTAATTAATTACATCACCCTCTCTAGAGTCTAGATCAATCTGCCCATCCAATGCTTATTATTTGTTATTATGAAGTTTAGGAATATATATTCATGCTTGAAGCAAGAATTATACAACAAACATTGACTCGTTGAGTGTTTATGAAGACTGATTAAATTGTTTTATTTTACTCCAAATCAATTAATTAATTGATTAGATATATATGGTTATAATTGTATGATTATTACATTGTTGGGATGAGGAAATTATTAATAACAATAATTTTCTGTGCCACGTAGCAGTATAGGGAAACTATATATAATCATACCATAGCTACAAATTAAACGCGCGCATGACTCTGCTTATAAATTATGACAAGTATAAGCCTCATTATGCTACTACCAGATAATAGGGTTTAAGCTATCAAATGGCTCTGCTAATTTCGTAACGTGGGTTTCTATTTGCAATACTGAATTTACTCATTGCACTTCACTTGCTCAATGCACTTTTAATTTTACTCTTTGCACCACGCACATTTACATTATTGAACTTCAGTCTAAAAATATTTGTTTTATTTTGAAAATCAAATAAAATATGTTCGGAAACACATTTTTGAACGCGTTCACCTTGTTCGAGAATATTAATTCAAACAATTCCAATACTTAGAAAAATAAAATTGGTTCGGAAACTAAAGTTTGAACAAACCCCATTTATTCGAAAAATATTTTCCGAACGACATTTAGAAAATTTCAGGGTGTAGAGTGTTGAAAGTTGATTTTTTGAACAACCTCATTTGTTCAAAAAATGTTTCCGAACGAACTATGTTCGAAAATTGGAGTTCGAACTACTCCAATATATTCGAAAACTTAAATTCGAATGCCTTGAACTTCATTTTTTCCCTAAGTGTTGTTCGAAAATTGGAGTTCGAACCACTCCAAAATGTTCGAAATTTCCAGTTCGAACAAATCACGATCTGAACAAAAAAAACTCCACAACACGTTCTAAACACGATTATTTTCGATCAATACACCATACTAGCATTTAATAGTTTATTGAAGTTGATGAATAATGATTTTTAATATGTTTAATAAATGATTTTTAATTCATTTCTTTTTATTTTATTTTGAATTTGTGGTGTATTAAGTAATTTCAGTGGTATAAACAAGTAATGAAAAGGTATTGAATTAACTTCATACTTTTTTTTTGTGCAAATAGTAAAATTAGTAGTGCAAATAATCGCTCTCTTTCGTAAAAGGCATGATACACTGAACAACGTATAATACGCATATCAAATTCAATCGAGATGTCTTACTTCACCTACAATAACATGAAAATCTCACCAATGTAGTAGTAATAATAATAATAATAATAATAATAATAATAATAATAATAATAATAATAATAATAATAAAACCGTTGAGTGATAACGCCAATATTAAAAAAATAATCAACGCATAGAGATGTCAATTGTCATCAATTATTTTGGCCCAATTAGCTTTTTGAACAATTTAAGTTTTTATTGTTACATCCAAACTATTTCGGATAGTATTTTTTTAAGCATTCTTATATTTGGACGTTTCGAGATTAATTAATACAAATTTTTCTTTCTGTTAAAAAAATAAACTGTCACGCGCCTCGTGTCTTGACATCATTAAAATTTAAACATATAACATAAATGCATATTGCGCTCTTAAACCGGTTTAAAGGAACCCGATTGCACCAACCCAACAATGAACAATCAACGTCAATAATTAAATTAGAAAACCCAATTTAATTGTGGGCCTATATAATTCCATCCGCTTACCGTTTTTCCCCAAAGTGGCGAACAATGATATTTCCATTTTATTTTATTTTATTTTATTTTTTTCCACTTGATTTCTTTTTTTCATTTGTTTTTGCTATTTGACTCTTTCTTATGCTTATTTTCTTGTTTGGACTTGTATTAATGTTTTCATTATTTCCAGTTTCCACGTTGTATGAAATCTGACTTTTGACAAGAACTTGGAATTGGACTAGAATTATTAATTCGGCTGGGTCAAAAAGGAAAAAAAAAATTACATTCTAGAGATTTTATGTTGTGGGAAAAGAAGATAGTAATGAGTTTTTCCTTTCACATTTTGATGGATTGAAATAAAATTAAATGAAGTTTTAATGGAATTGAAATAACAATTTGTCGGGGGTGAGAATCTCTCTCTCTCTCTCTCTCTCTCTATATATATATATATATATATATATAATAAAGTGAAAGAAAGTATTATATAATATAATAATTATTATAGATTATAGATATGATTAAACTCCTTTGGTGGGAAATGGGATATGATAATTTTATTTAATATTACAATATTTAAATATAAAACAAGCGTATTATAACAAAAACATGTGAACAAATTCGAAATCATCTATTGCACATTTGATATTGCATTTCCTATTGCACTTGATTTTTTTTTTCAATTTCTTATGTTTTAGTTTCATTTTACACTTATTATTTAGGATTCATCATACCTAATTAGAATGTATTATATTTTTTTGTATTTAATTTTTAATTTTTAGTTATTAATTAATTATTTGAAAAATTAAATACTAAAAAAGTATATTAAACCCTAATTGGATAGGATGAACCTTAAATAATAAACTTAAACTAAATCATAATACATCGAAATCAAAATAAAAAAAAAGTAAAAAATTTAAAAAATTGAATGTGCAATCAAAAAATGCAGCATCAAATATGTAATAGACAATTTCACATGCACTTCCGTACATTTTGCTATGTTTCCCTATAAATTAGTATTCAAATACCAAAAATATTTTGACTTGTATTCTCCATCTCTCATTACATTATCCACAAATGTCATGGCATTATAAATTTATAGTAATACATAAAAATAAATAATTAAATTTTGATTTTTTATTTCTACTCTCAAATTCCCAAAATCTCGTCAAACTTCTCACCACCATCTAAAATTCAGCTCAAACTTTCCCATCTTTGGGCAATTCATAGAATTTAATGAAAATAATATATAATTAAAACAATCTACAATTAGGCGATATAATTAATTTGATTATTTCAAATTTGTGGGAGTCCACTATTACATAAACATAACATAGCACACACACAACACTCGGAGTTGGAGCCATTCAAGCAATTACTCCCGCATTTTCCGATTCATTTATTCCATCATCCACTCCCTTTCTGCCACATTCTCTTTTTCCACATTTCTTTAATCATATCATATCATACCCCCAAAAATTATAAAAATAAATAAATAAATAATTTCATCATAGAAAACAAAATACTATTATTTCGACGCACCCTAAACGAAAAGCAGACATTCTATACCCTATCGATGTATTTATTTATTTATTTATTTGATATATGCCAATTTGTTGTGCGCCACTCAGTAATCATAATCCAGACCCCATCCATGGCTCTCAAAGGGTGTGTTTGAATTTATCCTTGGTTTCTCCAGTCTCCCATATTCTATTTTTCTAGAGAGAGAACGGAGAGAGAAGGTACCAGGAAGAAGAAGCATTCTTTCTTGTCTTGTTTTGACTTGCAGAGAGAGGGTTTATACTTTATACTTGTTTTTCTCCACTTTCTTCTGAATCCGATTTCTATTGCAGAAATCTTATTCATTTCATCGATTGTCGTTTGTTTCAGATCTCTTGTCGCCTTGCTAGTCTTCAATCATGGCGAGATTTAAAAGGGCAATGTTTTCTTGAGAACTTTCGTCGCTCTAATCCAATTCTTTCTACTTGTATTTTATTCAATTTTTCTTTTCTTTATTAATCTACCAAATGCAGGCACAAAAATCCCAGTTTCCTCGATTTTTCCAATTTAATTTATAAGTCTAGAATATTAAAATCTCATCCCCAACAAATCCACCATTTTTATACAGCTCATTCATATAAGAATGTTCCTCAACTCGATCCCCCAATCCTTTCACATGAACGGCTTTTGATAAAGTTGCCATTTTTTATTTTTTTAAATACTCTCTCTCTCTCTCTCTCTGCATCGGCCTTGTGGAGTGGAGTGGAGTGCTGCCTTTTCCGAATAATGGGGTGCGCGACGTCGAAGCAAAAAGTTTGCCGGAAATGCCAGGCCCCTTATTCTCCGGTACGGCGGAGCTACTCGATGCACGTCCACCACCCGCCGCAGAAAACAGGGGATAGCTATCATCTGGTGGCGCTCACGTCTTCCACATTGGGCTCTTTGAAGCTCGATCCCTTGATTCAGAATCACGCCGCCGAAGCCAAAGACATCAACGTTGATGCTCCGTTGAATCAGAGTCAGAATCAGAGCGCCGTAGAGGATGAACCCTCGATTGAAAACGGTGAAACGGACAAGAGAATATCAGCAAAAGAGGAATTTGCAATGGGTATGATCGAGGCCAAGACTTGGTCCAACATGATCGATGGCAAAATCCCGAAAATTCCCCCGAGAACGCCGGTGAGAACTCCGCCGGGAGAGCCGGAGATGATCGACGCGTGGGAGATGATGGAGGGCCTCGAAGGCATCAGCCCTCTCCGGCCGGCCCATCTTCGCAGTTTCTCGTTTCATGTCGCGAGCAGTGCCGGTTTTTCTTCAATCGACGATCAGCCAACGCCGCGAGTTAAAGAAAACGACGACGGCGACTGCGATGGCGAGGTGTCATCGCCCAAGCCCGGGTGGCTGGACTCGGGCGATACCGACTCGAGTTCAAATTCCAACGACACCTCGATCGTATCCGAATTCGATCCGGATATGATCGCCACATTCAGAAGAGCCCTCGAGGAGCTCCCGCCGGCCAATCCCTTTCATCTCAACCAAATTGACGATTGCACGGTGGAGAAAACGACGGACAAGGTTGGTAAAGACAAGTTGGTGGTCTATTTCACCAGTCTAAGAGGGGTGAGGAAGACGTACGAGGATTGTTGCCATGTTCGAGTAATCCTAAAAGGATTGGGAGTTAAGGTTGATGAGAGAGATGTCTCGATGCATTCCAGATTCAAGGAGGAGCTGAAGGAGCTGCTGGCGGAGGGCTCCGGCGGCATTGGCCTGCCGAGTGTTTTTCTCGGCGGGAAATGCATCGGCGGAGCCGACGAAATACGGCGGCTGAACGAGGAGGGAATGCTGGAGAAGACTGTGGAGAATTGTGAGCTGGTTGATGACGGCGGGAGTGGCGGCGGCGGTGGGGGGAACGGCGGCGTTTGTGAAGCGTGCGGCGATGTTAGGTTCGTGCCGTGTGAGACGTGTTCGGGTAGTTGTAAAATTTACTATGATGATGAATATGAAGAGGAAGAGCATGAAGAAAATGAGCAAGAATGTGGATTTCAGAGATGCCCTGATTGCAATGAAAATGGACTCATTCGATGCCCCATTTGTTGCGACGATTGATATCAAATTACTCGAGCTCGACTCCGGTATTTGGATTTTGGATTGGTGTACAGTTAGCATTTTTGAGAGTTTTTTGCATGTGAGATTTTTGGGAAGGAGGTGCAATTGAGATCAGTTGTGAACATTTAGTTGGTGTTATTGATCAGTTCTTCACCTCCTGCTGTCTGTTGTTTTAAGCCTGCTTGTAATATTTTCTTCACACAATATGAGAAGCATGTATACATAATACTTGATTTAATTTCCTTCTGGGAAAAAGGAAATTGAGCTGCTTTATTTGTGATTACTAACTCTTATGCGTATAACACTCTTCCAAAAAAACGTGTTTATATGTGTGTTTCAATCTCTTATTTCATGTCAAATTAGTAGCTAGTACTTCAAAATAAGACGTAATTCCCTTATTGTAAATGTTGCACATTAATAGTTCATTTCACGTGCAATGATAATGTAAGTGACACGGAGACTAATTAATTGAAATTTGGAATTCAAATAAAACGAAGTAATAGAATAATAATTTGGAGAAAGTTCTGCGCTGGGGGCGAAAGTGGAAGAAAAGCAGAGTTGGAAAGCATGAAAATGTGGCTGTTGAAAAGAAGAATATGTTGAGAGTTGTTTGTGTGAATATATTAAAATATGAAATTTACAGTTGTTAGAGGGCCGGCCTCATTCATTCTCGTGAAGGTTTGAGTGGTGGCCGACTTCTTTTATTTAAATTTATTAATAATGCAATAATATCTGCGACTATAGATTAATTAGGTGAAAATGTGTGTGGGGTCACCGCAGTTAATGAGACTAATAGAAAATATGATGGCAGCAACAGTCAATCCGGTTTATATGGAACTAGTCTCATTGTCCTAAATTCTAGTAGTATAAAATAGTCCAAAATTAGATCCTAAAAGTATCACATAAATACACACATGTACATATAAAGTAGTAATTTAGGGTTCAATTCAAACTTTTTCTAGAGTTCAAGTACATTTAAAAAAAAAAAAAACTACTCTCAGTCTCCCTCCGTCCCGATTATATAATTTTTATTATTATTTTTGAGTGTTCCAATTATATAGTCGCATTATTACAAGTAGCATTAATTTGCATAGTAATGTATAAATGCATCCTAATTAATTCTTGAAAATTAAAAAATTAACCACTTAAATTTTAAAACTCATAAATATTAAATAAGGGCATTATTGAAAGTTTAACTTTAATATCTTATTTTCATAAAAAAATTTAATCTTTATGCGACTAGAAAATAGACTATATAATTGGGACGAAGGGAATATACGTTAGAAAGCAACCTTTGGCATTCTCATCAATCATCATAAATAAATTAATATAGCTTATGTTTAAATTTAATTGGCTAAACCACTATTGAATATTGATATTCCACAACCTTTACTTTTTTTTAGAGAAATAATATCATATTTTCATAATAACATTTCTAATACCGAACTCTTTAAAAACAACAATTCAAATTCGATCACTTTTTTTTTTTTTTTTTTTTTGCATTTTTCGTTTTACGTGACCTGTTAGATTCCGCGTTGAGTCAACAAATTCAACTCACCAAAACATAGTCAAACAATTTCAATATATTTCCACCTGTAATATGGATATTATATAATCTAGTATTTCTTTTATCATCAAGAAACTTATATTGTTTTTTCTATTAGTATTCATAAGATCTTTCATAACTTGGCCAAAACAAATGAATACTAGCTCTATCTTATTTGGTGTTTCAATTTGATTTTTATTCGATTTTCAACAATTTTTTTCTTCAATGTCAATTTGTTATGACTTAGTTTAATTTTATAATTATTATTTAGGGTTTATTCCACCCAATTAGGATTTATATTTATTTTTTAATATTTATTTCTTATTTTTTAGTTAATATAATTGATTAATATAGTTAATTATTTCAAAAGTAGGGTATATAATTTTTAAAAAATTTAATTTTTAGCAATAAATGTTGATTATGATTTGTAATATTGTAATAAAATTTATTTTTGAAATAAACATTTTTTAAATATTAAATTTTATAGTGAGATACAATAATGAGACATGAAAAATGGACTAGAGGATTTTATCCATTTGTCGGCAATTAGAATTATGGTCGCGTGTTTTGCACGGCCGAAATGGTGGAGATCATTGTATACATGGAAAACAGACGTCTTTAAAAAATAGAAAAAAAATATTAAGTTCAAGTCTCCCCTATCCCTATAAGGAGAAAAAAAAAATATAAGGAAAACAATAGAGAAAATGAAACAAACATGTAAATATTTTGAATTGAAAGGTAATACTTGAAAGATCACATGAATTTTATTAAAAAATCAACATTTTGACCTTTGAATATAGACTATTTCACAGAGAAGTTCTAGAGTAGTTTATACTATAGTAAACATTGAAATTTAAATTTATAACCATAATGAAAACGCGGGTCCACACGTGTTTCAATTCAACCCTTGGGGTGATTATGGATGTGGATTTATATATTTAAAATAAATAATGTATCAACGGGTTATTGAATTTTATACGTTTTCTGTTATTGAGTTCTTGGATTTTATTTAATTACGTTATTGAACTTGGCATTATATTTGTAAATAAAATGGGTATTTGAACTTTTATTTAGTTTTAATTGGGTTATTCAAACATAGTGTTATTTTTATTTGAGTCTTTTTGTGGGTAGTCATTTAAGTTTATATATCTACATACATATATATATATATATATAATACAAAATTTTAGGATCTACATGAATCAAATGAAAGTTTGTCAACCATAAACATATTGGTGATATCTGCAAACTACCTAATACACGTATAACACTGATGCATGAAAATAATAAAAATCTCTAAATGAAAAATACCCACACACACACATATCAATATTTCAACATGTGCAAATTATATATGAATTGAATCAAAATTCATAAGATTCCAGCGAAATGTAACGGCCAAGTTAATAATGCAATTAAAACTTAGACATTTTCACATTAAAATAAAAATATGGGGTATAAGTTTGTTATCTCTATGAAAGGGGTGCATTAAGGTTGATGTTATTGCAAACAGTGATTCTAAAACAATTGAATTAAGGTACAATACAACCATAAATATAATGACAAAGTTAGCTGAGATGATAGTTACCTAAAATTGATTGTCCATCTACGGTGGGTGGAATAGGACATTCTATTTTTATATTTTTTAAATATCCATTTTTCATTTTAGTATCACTTATATTTGCTACACGCCTACACGCATATATACACACATATATGTGTATATATATATATATATGATGACACTTTATGAATTTAGTGGAGGATTTAGGAGTTAATAATAAGGTGAGTTCAAACTATATTCACAAAATTGCAATTCTTGTTTTGTATATGTTTTTTCTACTTATCGATGCCGGTGGTGACTCTGAGACGAAGATAGTATATTGATATCACTAAAATAGGGGGCCTAAAAAACATTTCTACGATAATCTTATTTTATCTAATATTGGAATTATGGTGAACAAAAATATAAATTGTGTAAATAATTTTCCATTAAAATATTTTTGGAGGTTGCTTTCGACTGGAGCTGGATGAAACACCTTTTGATCTATCAAAGTATAATTTAATAATAATAATAATAATAATAATAATAATAATAATAATAATAATAATAATAGAAGAATAAAAAAAATCATAATTTGTGAGGGTGAAATCCGACTAAGTGGACGAGGGGGTGGGGCCATCTCCAAATTTGTGATGTTCACCATTTTTACTTAAATCAACCAAACATTCAGTACTTCTCTACATTTTCTTCCATACATATCTCAAATTCATAAATTGTTTAGGCACTCTTCTACATTTTATACATTTTTGAAGCGGCAATGATTACTTTTGGTGTACCAAGTAAAAATGAAATGAAACTCAAGACTTAAAACTAAAATTTTAAACCTAAATTTTAAACATAAAATAATAAGTAATGGCTAACGGGACAAAAAGAAATAATTGACAAACAAAGATCAACTTTTATGAATATTTCGATTTTATCAAACAAAAATACTTCTCAGAATAAATAATTGACCAACAAAGATCAACTTTTTCTTGAATATGCGATTTTATCAAACAAAACTCTCTCTCTTCATTGGTTGCAAACTTGCAATGTGCTAACAGCCTCGAGTATTTGCTGCTTGTCAACTTAAAAAATTAAGATAAAATTCTGTAAATAAACCAAACTTGAGAGAAAAAAATGTAATCATTTCCCATTTCCTATTAGTAACGGGTCATTTTTGAATCTGAAAACCCCCAGAAAATAAATAAATAGATAGGGTGGGTGGTTGATGACCCCATCAGTCTCCTTCAACGAACTTTTGCCATAACTAAAAAAACACAAGCCAACAAAAATAAATGTTTCTTATCAATTTTCATGTGGCCTCCATTTCTCAAGAATCCATCCCAATTCAACTCACTTTGATGAAGGAAAAAAAAAATGGAATTCCATCAATAATATGATTCGAATCTACATTAACAACAAATAATTGTTGCGACAGTGTCACAAATCAAATCAACAAAAATATTTCCAATTTGCACAATGTGGGCACCGTTGATAGAGATCACAAAAATATATAGTTGCGACATCTAGATATGTGCAAATGTTTTAGGAATTGGACATATATATATATATATATCAAATAATGTACGTTGCAGCTACGTACACACGGACAGTCGTTACTTATGAGTGTGCTCATTGTTTCTATTAGCTAAGTCGGCAGCAGCCCTAGCCGCGCGGTCTAGAACATCTGAAACCCAGAGAGCCCCTTTGGCGAAGTAAGGGCTGCTCACAACAGCATTCGCAGCAACTACGGCCGTCTTACCCGAGTACGTTGCAGCCGACTTTGTCATGTCGTAAACGTGGTATTTCTCGTCGATGCATTTCGCTGCCTGCATTCCTGAATTAATTTTGTCACTCAGCCCAATCTTCTTGCTCAGTTCTGCAATCTTGGCAGCTGCAGTTGATGAAACTTTGTGGGAATCATCAAATGCTTTCGCCTTTGAAAGTGCGTCTTTTCCCAACACGTAGCCCTTGGAGATCATGCTGTGGACGACTTCTTGCACCACCGTCACTGCTTCTCCCGGAGTCGAGGCAAACTGGTCGGACCGCGTGGCCTGTAAAGGGAGTGAGTACACCAACTCATAGCAAGCAAGAACATAGAAAAAGGCACATGTTTAAGCCTTGATTCAAGACTATTGACTATTAATACCACTGCGTTATAACTTCCAATCTCCGCCTCATGAAAATCAGCAAGATATGGAGATGGATCCACGTTGTACGTTCCACAACTAGATATAGCTACCGGCTGGTTAGCAATCTCGGATCCCTAAAATTCAATCAACAAGAGAAAATAAACAACGGCATTAACAGGTGAAGGCGTGAAGCTTAGCTAAAACATGTTGCTAATATCAACAACGGCAGAATTTTGTTGTGGTTTCTCATGTGTAGATGCACATACAACTCTAGTTTTTTCTGACCAGGATCTGTGGTTGTTCGCGTCATGAAACTAATATCAACATGATTAATTCCATAAGAAAATAGGTTTACATATATGTTTCTCTCAGATTACAAAACTTCGAACAATGAAACTCGTGGAAACAATGATGTAAAAACCAGAGTTTGATGCAGTTACAGAGCATAAAAGAGACTTACACTGAGAAAGAGAGCAATTTTCACAGAATAAGCATCCTCGAATTCAATGTGTGCCATAGACACGTCAGAACTCACTCTGCCATCAAAATTTCCATCTCTTCAGTTAATGTAACAAAATCACCATAATTTTGAATTTAAACAAGGGAAGGACAAAAGAGCAATATACTAGCATAAAAAAATAGTGTAATAAGACTTCAATTTTGTTTTCTTAATGAGAAAGTAGATTGGATTATATGTAAATTGATGCTACACTAATATGCTTCACACCAAACACGAGCTGAATGTTCCACATATGAAAGATAAATTAATATACTGTCAGGACTTATAAACATTGCAAGAAAAGTTAGCTAGCACCAAAAGAAACAACAAGTAACATACCTGGTGATTTCTAAGTGTTTAATATTGCCACAGTTGGTGAAGAACTGGTAAACGTCTTCCCAACGTGCTTCTGGTGGAAGCCCGATGACTTCTACCATATACTTCCCCTTCTCGTACTCCATCCAAGCTAGATGCTTCCTTTTTTCAGAGACTCAATCTCTAGAAATAAATGAAAGCTGACTTATCAGAGAGAATGATCATCCATCTCATTACTATAAGAATGACTTTCTGCAATCTTGAATGCACTACTTAGCAGTTAGCAGGTAGAATTCATGTACGAATGGAGCAATGTAGAGCTATAAAAAGGAGTCAATACTATCAGCAGAAGCAATTGTGATGCAAATTAAAACTTATAACATCAGAGATTTTCCATTTAGCATATGCCAACAGGAGAGATTTAATGAAGGAAGTATTTGATGGATAAGTAAAAGAATAAGAAACGACTTCCTCGAACTACTCATGATCATATCATAAACTTGCCAAGCAAAGAGAAGACTAACAGCGTACAGAGAGAGTTTGCAAAGATTAAAGTGAATATAATTACTCACTATAGTAATAGAAACCACTGCAAAATTGGTTGACACATAAGACTAATATGATGAGATCAAATATCACATAAAATACAATAATTTTCAGAACCATTTAACTTGAAACTGCAGAAACAGCAGTACTTTCAATGCAAAGTTGAGGGATGCACGCCAATGAGAGTCCTTTTTCAGCACCCCAATTTAAAGCTCCAATCTCTTGCACAAGAAAGATTGAAAATATATTTTTTTATTTTCCCCAAAATCCTAATCATGCACACAAATCGAAGCACGTGGTCCTGATTAGATTAACGAAGAAATTCATGCCCTTTCATTTTCTTTCTCAAGAGATGAAAATACATTTGCTTGTCATATTTTTCAGGAGTAGTATTTTCATTCTCCCTATCATCAATCACTAATTACAATATTTAGATAACGAAATACTATTAACAAAATATCTCTGGTAAAAATGTTTTTCCCCATAATCATGATTCATGGCAGAACCACACTGACAAAACACCTACAATGATACATCATCATCATCTCACTTTTCTCAGGGTTGGCCCCCCAGCCCAAAATGCAGACCAGAATAAATTCTCTTTTTTTCTTTTCCATTTAAAATAAAAATAAAAATTGTAGCCGTTACCTACAGTGTGTAGTGAATTCGAACTCATAAAATCTCAATCATGATTTTTCCGGTCCAATATATATCTTATCTAGAACAATCTCTCTAAACTGGTTAGAAATTAAACCAGAAATTCAAGAAACAAATCAAAAGCAGCATTCAAGAAATCTCCAAGGAAAAAAAAATCAAGAAATTATAAAGAAACGACTTCAAACAGACAAAGTAACAATTGAAGAACACGCTTTACCGTAAACAGTAAAAGAAATTGCCACAACCACATAAAAAAATCATAAGAAAAGCTAAGGTCGATATCTTCAGATGATTCAGCAAGAATATTTCAGTCTATATAAACATGAAAAGGCAGCTACTTTATACAGACTATTTTCAAAAAACAGATGAAAATGAAAATTAAATCCATTTTCATCCACAATTCAAGTCTCAAAACTAGAACTAAAGCTTAAAATAAGTTGGGTAATTCGAAATAAAAGAGAACTATTTGATATTTCGAACCTTGTATCTACGAAGAAACTGAATGGATTCGAGTGAGAGATTAAAGTGAATGTGGGACAAGAAATCAGTTGTGGCCTGTAATAGCAATCAAAGTGACTGCGTATATTCATAAGATCACGTGCTCCGCTCGTGACAATTCTAACATTATGACCAATCAGATCTTGCCAACTCATGTCGACCGGGATCTTTCTCCTTATTGAAGCGGGTCGGGTCTCGACTCTACCAAATTTAGTTACTTATTTTTACAAGAATAATTCGAATAAAAAAAAAGTTTGGAGGTTCAGTTTTGATTTTTGTGATTGGTTAGACTGAATTATAATTTGTTTAATGTGATTTAGGTCTTGAAAATGTTGGCATATTTGTAAATTGAAATGAGTTAATCATGTTCAGTGATGGAGCCACGTTACACTAGTGGGGCACAGGATCCTAGATTTTTTTTAAAAAAATAAAGATAATAGAGTAATTTTCTATTTTAATATTGAAGAACTTAAGAATTTTTTTTTTCTCCCTTTCAATTACAAGCAGCATAGATGGTAGGAAGGCTTCCTTTTATCATTCTTCATTTTTTTTTCAAATTTCTCAAAATATTTTTTTAAACAAATTTTAATTTATTATCATTATTTGTTAAGTTTTTTCCCCTTAATTCTGTACCCGCACAACTCCACTCTTAAGCAAGGTATGTTCCCATTGCTCCACCGTTGAATTTATGATTTATGGCGGTAGCTTTCATATATAAAAGAAAAAAATATATGTTATCAACTTCTAATTTTATGTTAAACTTTTTACATATTTATATATTATTATTATTTGGGTATCTCTGAGCAGAATTTATGGCTTCGATCTTGTTCAACGTACGTCTAGGGTAGTAAATTAAGAAAACCTAAAATAATTTATTTCTCTCTCTCTCTCTCTCTCTCTCTCTCTCAAATACATCTACTGCCGTACCAGAGATATATAGTTTTCAACCTATATTTCATTCTCTTTCTCAAATATATCTACAGCCGTACCAAACATATATAGTCTTCACTCTTATATTTTAGGAGAATTATCAATGTAGGACCTAAAGCATGGGTAATTTATCGATTTAGAATCCAAAAGATGAGAACTCGAGAATTATCAATGTAGGACCTAAAGGATGTGTAATTTATCGATTTAGAATCCGAAAGATGAGAACTCTCAATCCAGACTCGAAAGATGAATTGAGAGTTTTCAT
The DNA here is from genome assembly GCA_026008535.1 of Perilla frutescens. Taxonomy (NCBI): domain Eukaryota; kingdom Viridiplantae; phylum Streptophyta; class Magnoliopsida; order Lamiales; family Lamiaceae; genus Perilla; species Perilla frutescens. Next base: position 68,871,440 of record BRKX01000005.1, read on the forward strand.
GTTCCAAGTCTTAAATTGACAGATTACCATCTTTCAAGTCCTGAATCGACAATTCTTGTATATTGTATTATTGATTTTCAGATATTTGAGTTGGGAGAAAGTAGTGGATCTCAAAATGTTTCCATTTAACAGAGGGTCTGCAAAGTTATTAGTACTAATTGGTTCGTAATTGTATATCCGATAGATATGGGCCGTTGAAAATTTCATAATAACTTTGGGACTAAATTTCAAAATATGGGCTCAGTTTGATAGCCCAAAGCACAGAAATTGAAAACAAAAAAAAAAATTGAAAAGAAAACATTTCACTCTTATTCCGTTCGCCTAAATTTGAATTGAATTGAAGTATTCCTTATTCAGTTCCAACTTTTGATCAACTGAAAAAAAAACATATATTATTCGAACATTCGTTCAATTCAAAACCGAGCCAACCCCCTACAAAATAGGGATCAATTGTCATTTTAATCACCACATTCGACCCATTTTGAATTTTCGGCACTATTTTTGAAATATTTCAATAATAAGTCCAACTTTCAATCTGTACCATTTTTCTGGCACTGAACAACTAAAAGAATCAATTTTTATTTTTCTATTTTGTCGAGAAGATCCAATCCCAATTCCAAAGAAAAACTTTCTAAAAAAAGTCCAACACAATACAAATCTGACTGGGAACTGAAGGGGCCTATCAGTAATATGACTCATTCCCAGCCCAATTTAAAATGAAAAATCGTACACCAAAGTTCGATTGATTAATTCACCTAATTATTTAATTGGGCTTGATCCATTAAACTATACAAGTTCAAAATATTTCGGCAGCCCTCAAAGGCAAACGAGTTCGATTCTTTCCTACCATATTCTAATTTAATATTTTATATCATAATTAAATGCATATAAATATCTTTTAAATCATTCAAGAATATCATATTACACGTGTACTATACCATATTAAAAACGCCAGATCAAGAATTTGTACAAAGTACACGAGTACTATTCAATTTCATTATTTATTTCATCTTACCCATCAAAAAAATAATAATTAATTATTTAAGCAATAATTAATATGATCATCACTGTGCGTTCAACATGTACTATATATATGCGAGTAAAAAGGCGACAATATTGCATCAGAAGATCCGAAACAAACAAGGATCGACATACGTACGAAACGAGAAAGTCATAAAACCACTAAACATAACGTGCTCAACGCTAATTAAATAAACTGTAGGCATGAGGGGATATATATATATATATATATATATATATATATATATATGATTGATCGAGTTGGAGAAAAAAAAAAGGAAGAAGAAGAAGAAGAAGAAGAAGAAGAAGAAAAAAGACAGATTAGAGAAGATTTGGATGTTATCTATTAAGGTGACCAACACAATATTATCGTACAGGAAAATGTTGAATTGTCGTAATCGGCGTGGTTTAATAGCAATGTGATTGGGGTTATATATCTAATTCATTATTAATTACATCGCAATTATGAATGCTTTTTTCGATTAAGACACGAGTTTAATCCAGAAAGCAATGTCTCTATCTATCCCCTGTTGGGGGGCAGATTTGTCTCGGGATTTATTCGATAATCTTTGTCATTTCCGAACACCTTTTTCATTATGGGTTTAATCAAGTTTTTGTATGTCTAATTGCACGACAATGTACGTAGCTAATTTCGCCTTCACGTCACCTTTTGTTCAGACCTCACATATAAAATTCATTCATTATTTAATTAATTGCTGTGCCTGTGACCGACTGATTTGATTATTATTTTATTTCTATTTTCTCGGTGAAAGATTGATTAATTATATAAGAAATTATTAAAGACAATTATGTCTTGTAATTAGACTTGAGGAATTTCGTTTTGAATATAACAGTCGATTAATGTGTGTTGATTGCGAGACGTTAATGCACGTAGCTGATTGTGTTCGCGATCACATGTTACTTTTTGAATTGTAGTGGAACAAAATTAAATCGTTTGACAAAATTAAAGTCATTTGATATAGATTTATTTATTTAAAATAAAAATTGTGCATCAATTAATGAAAGAAATATATACTACTACTATTGATTGAGGAAAAAAAAAGGTGTATTTGACTGAAGAAATTTTTAGTTCTGAATACAACAGTTCAATATGGGGAAGATACAATGTTCCTGAATTTATCGTCGTGCCTTTAATATAGCTTGGTTTTGTATAGTAAAGTTTGAAGAAACTTTATTTTCTCTTTTTGTTTGAGTGGGAAAAAGAGGAAATATATACATTGAATAATAATCGTGTCGTCTATGTATAATTACTTACTTGCTCGATCCCATATAATTTTTTCTCAAGTAATTATTTATTATATATGCTGCATACTCATGAACTATATATATCCCTTCTAATTTTATGAGTACAAATGATAATGCAATGCATTTAATAAAAAAAATATATACCTAGCTTATTAAGTCGAAATAATTTTAAGAAAAATATGAAAAATAGTGCGCAATATATACGTGATATATTGTTTTAATTTTGAAATTGAATGACAACAATTAATCTGATGTTAAATTATCTACAAATATTGTTCCATATGTTTAATGGAAATTGAAAGGTGCAATTATTTAGCTTAGTAAACTCATTGAGATAAAAAATGCAAACTTTCTACCAATCAATAACTTTGATCTCTGAATTAATACATTAACAGAGAAAAAAAATACATTGGAAGAATAGAACATGCATATAATTATATTAATGAAACTCATAATTAAATTCTATGAACATCTAGAGATATGTAGGAGTTTAATTGGCAACGTACGTACGAGGACGATAGTGTAAATTTATTTAATACATCGAAACTAGTTACAACATTGCATCCATATGTCGAAATGGACTCCATCAATAATATATTAATATCTCGATCCCAATATTCTCCAATACTAATTAACATATGATATTATATATAATAATAATTAAAAGGTGCAACCCAAAGCCGCATCCTCTATATTTAATTTATAAGATATATATTGAAAAAACGATCGACGTAACAATTAATTATTACATATATATATAATAAATGACTTAGATTAAACTCCTAATTATTGCAGCCTCTGGACTATCAGCATCTATCGAAGACAGAAGCTGCGATAGCCTCTCACTCAAATCATCCACCTCTTTGTGCAGATTTCTGATGTAGTTGCAAGTCTCTTGAAGCACCTTATTTGCAGAAGCCTGCACTCCAATAAATTCAATTCATTTTCCCAAATATATATTAATTTGTTAGTTAATTAATACACATGCATTATATATATACTGATGCATGCAGCATATACATATATTATATATTTATATATATGAAGAAATTAAAATGTGGCGGAGAACTTTTATTTTCTTTATTTTTATTTTTTTTTAAAAAAATAAATTATGCCGCGACAAGATACATGCAAATGGGCGTATGAGACACATGTAGGCGCAGCACGTTACTAATGTCTGGAATTGAACAAGTCAAAAAAAAAAAAGACCTAAGTTATGGAAATTTGATGGTAGTGTGCATTTAAGCACTTTTTGCCTCCTTATGGGTCGGATAACAGTGACTTCCTTTGATGAGCTAGGAGAGAATTTAATGAGTTATTGACTACCACTCAGTCTCACACCTTCACCAACAAATATTCACATATATTCATTATTCAACTCGATCTACCTATAAATATATAATATATCAAACTACATTATATATACAATAAAATTAACTAAACATGTATACATACATACATACAACAAGCTTAAGGTAGAAGATGATCGTCTGTGAGAAGTGTAGTTAGGTACGTACCTTGTTGGAGCGGCGGCTGTTGCGAATCTCAGGGAGGAGTTGGTGCAGTTTGGAAACGAGATCAATGATCTGATCATCTGTGATTCTCGAAGAGTTCGATGACTGTCTTGATCTTCTTCCAGACATATTGTTCAAATTAATTAACTACAAATATGTCGTCGGAATTAATTCCCTGAGTTATACTTATAATGCAACAAAAACTGTGTTTGTGTGGGAGCTTTGCTGAGTTCAGAGAAAAGTTGTAGCAGTAAGAAAGGAAGCAAAAGAGAAGAAGGGAGGGATATATATATATATATATATATATATATATATATAATATCTAGAGAGAGAGAGAGAGAGAGAGTAGTGGAATTGGGCAGATATAGAGCAGCTAGATGCTATATAGGAGGGGGGAGGATAAGAAAATGATATGTAATGAGAGGGTTATAAAGTGGGATGGACCACGATAGAAACAGATTGCTGAGAGAGAGAGAGAGAGAGAGAGAGAGCTAGGGAAGAAAGTGATGTTGGATGGGAAGAAGACAATTGCATTGGAGAAAAGCAGTGGTGTAGGGCTTTTTATTTATTTTTAGATTAGAAAGAAAAAATATATGTAAATTAATTGGAAACTTAATTAAGTTCTTTCATTTCTTTCTTTATTTTTATTTTTTTGAGTAAACACACAGAAATTGAATTGCTCTGTTTCACAGGGGAAATAAATGTAAAATTTGGTTTGGAAATTATTTTTGGCGGGCATTATTGATCTAATCATAATATTGTTCGGCAATGCTGGTTATAATTCTATGTAATTTTAGGACAAAACTGCTGAAAATCGAGGGTTGCTTAGTGAAATCACTTATTTAAAATTTAGTTCTAGCATGAAAATTTCTAAAAATGATTTGGAAATTTTATATTTGTTTGAATGATACCGAATTATTATAATGTGGATTAATAGTAAAGAACTAATTTTGAACGTATCCGGGTTTTACTTTAAATTAATACAAAAAAAACCATTCAGTTTTTTTATACTTAGTTTATGATTATTATTATTTTTGAAGTTATTAATATGTGTCTAGCCACTCATTGTAAAATTACAATCTAAGAAAAAGAAAGAATGAATTATAAAAATAATGACGAAATTAAACTAAAAACATAAAACGATTTATGCCGGATGTTTAAATCTTCAATTTCTGTCTTCCTCTGCCTTCACAGTTCTTCTCTACTCTCCTATAGGGTAAAAAATGTGTGAATTTTCGTCCAAAGATGAGCGCGAGCCTTAATAGTTGGGTCGAGTTTGGATGAGTTTTGGAATCAAATAAGGAGAGAGGTCAAAATCCGCCAAAAACCGACTTTTCACGCACGGGCCGTGCACTAAGGAGGTTCTCATGCATGGGCCGTGCGCCATTCTCTGGAGGAGTTTCGCCTTAGTCGCGCACGGCGATGTTGTTCTGCACGGGCCATGCGCGATTTTCTGCCGCCCGACACTCCTCACCGTTTTGCTCTGTTCTCGCTCGTCTCTCATCCAATTGACCCGATTCAAGTTGCAACGCGCTCCTAACTCGATCCTCTATCTTCTTAGGTATTTTTCATGCTCAATTTCATCTCACAAAATAATTGGCATTAAATCCCTTTAAAATGAGCAAAAAAGTGACACTGCACAATATACGGAAAACTATGCGCAACTTGTAAAAATACGCATGCACAAGAACTACCATTTAAATATACCTCAAAATACATGAACAATCCATGTTTATCAGTTATTGGATATTTTTTGAAAAAGAAATGAAGCATTTCGATTATGATTTATATTTATTATGGTATTTTTTACATATATATTAATTAATATCAAAATATTATTTGGTAAATATTATAATTTATCCATGGCCAAATTTTAACTTTTAAGTTTTTGCATTTAAATAATTTATTTTTATTTTATTTTTAGATGTTGAGTGATTTTATCTTAATTTTTAGATTTAGTAAATAAATGAAATGAAAAAGGCAGCATGAAGATTTTCATACACGCAGTGCATTAAATTTTATTCTCAGCATTAAAATTCAAAAGAAAAATATCAAATAATCGGTTGTGGTGTAGAATTGTCAGATTGACTAGCACATATGATGGCCTTCATTAATTACGTTCAATTTACAGCAAAAATATTTGAATTTTGACGCAGTTTATATCATGAAATTTCACAAAATGATCAAAACATAAGCCGCCATAATTGCTAAAAGATAATGGTGTTATTTGACCATACTTACCACCACTATGTTACAAGACAGATTGACTATCATATTTTATTTTAGTAGTATATATATATATATATGCATCTTGTATAAAGTTGATAAAGAACATTTACTGATATATATATATATCGAGAACAAACTAAGAAAAACAATAGTATTAATTAACATGCAGTACTCGGCGTGAATTAGTGAAATAAAACATTAAAATTTATTAAGAATCAGGACTTCTGAAAACTGAAAAGCGAAGCAATAATGCAATTACTTTTGTGAACACCATAAAAATTAAGAGAAATCATTATTATGAAATCTACAATCGATAAAATAAATCTATAATCTTGGTTTAATTTTGGGAAAAAAAAGGATGTGATTTTGTCGGCATTCCTCACAACCAACAGGTTTATAATTATAATAATGAATGGATAATTATATAGGTTTCAATACCTTATATTATTTTACGTCTAAATTACAATTATATCTCATACTATTCGAAACAACGTTTCAATACCCACACTATTGACAAACTATCCAAAACTATCATTGGATCTATTTTTCAGCACTTGAAAATGACGCAACATAAATTTTTTAGTAGTTTTTCAATATGTGGTGTGTGTTAAAATATCATGTCATTTTATAGGTGTTATGTTTCACTAACAAAAGACCTCGTCTTCAGGTGATGGGAAAAATAGCTATGAGGATAGTTTTTACTTTTTAATGTTAAATGGTACAGACGCCATTGGAAGAGAAGTATAGATTGATAGGGAAAAGAAGTAATTTCGATATATTCAATAGTGTAGTTACAATGCTGTTTTAAAGATGAAAGCTTGTACAATAAGGAAATAAATCAATAAGGAAATAAACCAAATATAATCCCTGATTTCCTGGTCGTCTCAATCTTGCTCAATCTTGCCTTCTTTATTCTTTGATTTCTTTTTCCAACACTCCCCCTCAAGTTAAGTAGTGGCGTCTCCAATGCTTAACTTGCGAAGAACCTCAGTAAAACTTTTGGAACTCACAGCCTTGGTTAGAATATCCGTCAGTTGATTTTCGGACCGAACATATGGTAATTCAACAATACCATTCTCAATTTTTTCCTTGATAAAGTGTCGGTCCACTTCAACATGTTTAGTTCTATCGTGTTGGACCGGGTTCTCGGAAATACTGATTGCGGCCTTATTATCACAAAACAACCGACTCTTCTGTGATGGAGGGAAGCCAATCTCAGTTAACAGTTTCCTTAGCCACAATATCTCCGTAAGCCCACTTTTGATGCCTCTGAATTCTGCTTCGGCACTTGATAAAGCCACTACCTTCTGCTTCTTACTTCTCCACGTGACAAGATTTCCTCCCACAAATGTGAAATATCCCCCTGTAGACCTTCTATCTATAGGATTTCCTGCCCAATCAGCATCTGTGTAACCATGAACTTCCAGATGTCCATTTTTCTCAAACAGCACACCATAACCAACAGTTCCCTTGAGGTACCGGACAATTCATAGAGCTGCTTCCATATGTTCCAACTGAGGCTTGTGCATAAATTGACTAACAACTCCTACTGCATAGGCAATGTCAGGTCTGGTATGGGATAGATAAATTAGCTTCCCAACTAGACGTTGGTATCGCCCTCGATCAGTTAACTTAGCCCCTTCTAGAATTGTCAGTCCATGGTTAACTGCAATTGGAGTGTCAGCGGGTTTACAGTCTAGCAAACCAGTCTCAGCCAATAAATCCAAAATGTACTTTTTCTGTCGCAGAAATATTCCTTTACGTGATCTTAGCACCTCTATTCCAAGGAAGTACTTCAGATCCCCCAGATCCTTCATCTCAAACTCCTGGAACAAGTTCTTCTTCAACTTTGAGATTTCCTCAATGTCATCTCCTGTGATAATCATATCATCCACATAGATGATTAGGCATGTTACAAGGTTCCCTCTTTTCTTCAAAAACAGAGTATGATCGGAATTGCTCTGTTTATATCCATATTTTACCATGGCGTCTGTAAATCTTCCAAACCAGGCTCGTGGTGACTGCTTGAGGCCATACAAGGTTTTCCGCAGTCGACACCCTTCTCCTTCTTTAAATTCTTCAGATAAACCTGGAGGTGCTTCCATGTACACTTCTTTCTTCAGTTCTCCGTGAAGGAATGCATTAGTTACATCAAACTGATGTAGAGACCACTCTCGACTAGCTGCAATAGATAGCAATACCCGTATAGTGTTCATTTTTGCCACTGGAGAAAAAGTTTCAGAGTAATCAATCCCATATGTCTGGGTATAGCCTTTTGCTACTAGTCTAGCTTTGTATCTTTCAATTGTACCATCTGGCCGTCGTTTAATGGTGAACACCCACCTGCATCCCACAGGTTTCTTTTCTTTTGGCAGCTTGCATTTCTCCCAAGTGTGATTTCTTGCCAGAGCATCAATTTCCTTTTTCATTGCTTCTTTCCAATGCCTATATTCCAAAGCCTCTTCAACTGTCGATGGAACATCATCCTCTCTCAGAAGTGCAGCTTCGAAAGCTTGGGCTGAATCAGTAAGATGGCTTGTGGTACAATCTCCAATAGCATATTGGGATTTCCGTCCAGGGTGTTCCGGAGAATACCTTTTGGGTGGCACTCCTCGATTCTTTCTCGGAGGTAAGACATACCTCCCATGGTCCACACTATCCTCCAATTGTTCATTCTCAAGGACATCTTCTGTACCTGTCTCTTTATCACTCACAACATCTTCCACATCATCAGTAGTAGTATCTTCCAAGAAATAGCTAGAATTACTACTAAAAGGGTGATTTTGTACCTCGGGTATCAGTAGAGGAGATGTCTCAGAAGCATTACCAACGACAGTGGATTGAACTATATCTGAAGATACATCCGCGGTGTTGTTAACTTTCTCTGTTGGTCCAGTTTCCGGTATAGGCATAGAATCTGGCATCGTCAACCAGCTTAAAGAGTCACTAGTATCTTGATTCTCCCCCTGACTCGTAGGATGGTGGTGAAAGAAATATTCATTTTCTAGAAAATCACAGTTCATAGTGGTGAACATGTGACGGGACTTGGGATCATAGCATCGGTATCCTTTTTGATGAACACCATAGCCAACAAACACACACTTAACCGCACAAGAAGAGAATTTGTGACGATGATTTTTAGGGAGATGAACAAAGACTGAGCAGCCGAAGACTCTCGGTTTGAGGGTGAGGGCCATAGGAATCTTAGCTTGTGTGGATAAGGTTTGGAGATGAGTGTGAAGTTGTAATGCTTTAGTAGGAAGTCGGTTCAGAAGGTAGACCGAAGTGGCAAGCACTTCAGGCCAGAAGGTGGTAGGTGTTCCGGATTCGAGCAACATAGCTCAAGCCATTTCCAGAAGAATTCTATTCTTCCGTTCGGCAACACCATTTTGTTCAGGAGTGTACGGACAAGTGGTTTGGTGAACAATGCCTTGTTTGGTACAAAATTGGGACATGCGAGAATTCACATATTCCCCGCCATTGTCAGATCGAAGAATCTGAACAGTGGTCTGGAACTGAGTTTTGACAAGGGCACAAAAATGGGTAAACTTATCAAATACCTCAGATTTATGTTTTAAAAAATAAATCCAGGTCATGCGAGAACAATCATCAATAAACAACAAAAAATACTGAAAGCCAGGACCCCCAACAACAGGGGCAGGACCCCAAACATCAGAATGAACTAAGGAAAAAATAGATTTCACGCGGGTATTATTAAACTTAAAAGATTGTCGGTGGCTTTTGGCCAAAAAACAGGTATCACAATGCATGTCTCTAGAAGTAACAATACTAGGAAATAACATTTTAAGATAACTGATAGACGGGTGCCCTAACCGACGATGCCAAAGCCAAGCCTCCCGGTTACCAGGTCCGTGAGTCAGCATCGCAACACCTTTTGGAGCTATCTCATCCACATAGTATAACCCACGTCGTTCAGTGCCACGTCCAATAATCTCCCCCGTCCTGATATCCTGTAACAAACAAAAATGTGGCTGCATCAGTAGTGTACAATTTAATTCCCGGGTAACATGACTTATGGAGAGGAGTTTATGTGACAGTGTAGGAACAAATAAACAGTTAGACAACTGAAGTGTAGGAGACAGAATCACAGTGCCAGCCCCGTTAACTGGTACAAGGTCTCCATTCGCTGTCTGAACATGGGATTTTTGTGGAACTGTCGGTTTGACAATATCCGAGATGTCAAAAGTCATGGTATCTGTGGCTCCACAGTCAAAAATCCATTGCCTATCTTTTCCGTCATGTAAATCAGGTACAGTACATGCCACAGAAGTATCCTCAAGAACCTGAAAGGAATTAGTACAAGAAATAGGGGTATCTTCGATTTCTTTAGAAAGTGAGGGCAACCAAGTAATTTCCCTATTAATTTCCCCATTATTCGTTAAATCAGATTTCCCACAAAACTTTGAGGGATTAAAAGGATTGGGCCCAATCTTCTCGACCCTATTACCTCCAAAATCCCTAGCCACCGTGAAATCCCTAGTCGCCGCGTTAGCTTCGGCAACGCCGACCTCTGTTCTTCCCTCTCGCCGTGCTGCCCCAGAGCTGCCCGCCTCGGTGTTGGTGGCTCGGTCGGCGGTCACGGCTCCGGCGATGCTACCTCCTCGATTTCGGGCTGGATTCGGTGATTTCGTCTTCTTGGTGTCGTCCCACCAATCTGGGTAACCCACCAGTTGAAAGCATGATTCCTTAGTATGTTTCTTCATTCCGCAGTGGGAGCACACCATTTTGCTTCTATCTTCTTCGTTCGCCCGAGTCCCTTTTCCTCTGTATCCTTTCTGATTTCTGTCCCGCGCCGCTAAACCAAACCCTAGACCCGATGATGTATCTCGACTCTCCTCGGAGATTACCGGCCGAAGTATTTGGTCCCTGGCAGTCTCCCGGCGTATCATAGCATATGCCGCTTCAACTGAGGGTAATGGGTCCTTTTTCAGTATTTCCTTCTTCACAGGTTCATATCGTTCATGGAGGGCCATGAGAAATTGGTATACTCTTTGTGTTTGTATGATTCGATTGTATATCTCAATATCTTTGGCGCATTCCATGGGGTTTGGCTCTCGTCTATCAATAGACATCCATATTTCTTGTAATTTTACCCAGATTGCCTCCAACGATGCTTCCCCCTGTTTTAAAGTGTTTGCTCTTCGATGTAAATCGAAGACCTGTAATGAATCTGTTCCGCTTCCATACGTTAGGGCCAGGCTATCCCAAACGGCTTTGGATGTTGGGTGTTTGGAGACTGTGTTCATAAGGTTTGATTCCATGTTTTGTATTAGCCATGTAAACACACACTGATCGTCTTGTTCCCATCTTTTGTAGGCTGGATCATTTGTTGAGGGTGGTTCTGGGTCTCCAGTTATATACGACGATTTTCCCCTTCCTCCGATGGCCTTTTTCATCAAGATAGACCATAAAGGATAATTATCGCCGCTCAATTTGAACCCGATGTTCAAAGTTTCTGTAGTTTGGGTTTGCAGACCAAGGCTATTACGAAGCATGGTCGCAAGTTGGAGAGTTAGTTCGTCTGGGACATTCCCAGTGTTGGTTGATTCGGTTGGCGTTTCACTTGCTGACATTTTTGTTTTGTTTGGGTGCAGATTTGAAGAACTTGGCAACAAAAGGTCGAGGAAGGTTTAAGGACAATGATGATGATTAATCTGAGTCCCTCGAATGATCGCCTGCTTTGATACCATGTTAAATGGTACAGACGCCATTGGAAGAGAAGTATAGATTGATAGGGAAAAGAAGTAATTTCGATATATTCAATAGTGTAGTTACAATGCTGTTTTAAAGATGAAAGCTTGTACAATAAGGAAATAAATCAATAAGGAAATAAACCAAATATAATCCCTGATTTCCTGGTCGTCTCAATCTTGCTCAATCTTGCCTTCTTTATTCTTTGATTTCTTTTTCCAACATTTAATAGTTTTTTAGTAATTTGGGTATTGAAATTTCATTTTGAATAATATACTATAGAGTTGCAATTTTAGCAATAGAATTAGATATTAAAGTCTATTTACCCATATAAATAAGTCTAAATACCTCTATATATTTTGAATTTTGGTACACACGCCATCTCAATATTAATGTAATCAAATATAACATTGGATAATAATTATAAGCACAATCAATTAAAGACCATATTTTATTTTTTATTAACAACCACAACAACGAGAACAATATAATAATTATTAAACATGTCGTTTTTAAATTAATTGACAATGGAGATGAATTTGAGTGAGTAGGTGCAATTAATTAATAGATAAAATTCCATCAAGCGAAATTCTTCCATCATAAAATCATTAATTGGTTGACACGCTATACAAATCAAAATAAAACAACTCTAAAGAATCATATTTCTCGAAACAATTAATTAATAAATACTAATTGAAGCACATTGGAATGCAAGTTGATCATTGTGGAAATCTAATTAAGTAGTGTGTGTATGTGTGTGTGTGTGTGTATATATATATATATATCGTACACAAATGACCTTTTTAATTAAATTAATTTAGTGATGTTGATGTGAGCTATAATATCTCAACTTGGCTTAAAAAGTTAATGTAGTGTGTTAGTTATTGTACTAACAAAGTGGGCCTTCATGTGCATGTCTCAATATACAAGACCATGTGATCATTGGACACTTATCACCTATTATTAACTATCTATCAATGCAATCTCTTGTGACACACACACACACTCATATATGTGTGTATATATATATATTTTAGATTATTACACATCCCAATCGAGAAGTCTCCATCTTCTCCTATAAAATAATGTTTTATTTAGTATTTCATTACAAAGTTAATTGCCAAAATAGTTTGAAGTTTTTACGAATTTGCAAATTGACACGTCGGCAATTAAAACAAAAAGATACTAATTTTTTGTGTAATTTTTGCTGTTTGAATTATCAGCAAAAGGGTAGACTTCACCGTGCATTTTCATTTATAGAATGTAAGTCCTCATGCATAACTCTCATTTTGTAGAATTTTATATATCATTAACGTTAGTCCTTTTACCTCTTTTAATTCTTAATATATAATTGTATTTCATTGTACTCTTTAAAAATGGATCGAATTATAGTCCTTAAACTTTATTTTATGAATATTACTTTTTAAACCCAATTAATCCAGCAATATGTATAGTTAAAATATTTTACAAAAGAAAAAAAAAAGGCAATTCAATCATTTCCAAAGAGTACAAAACTTATATAATGAAATTGGGGTAAGATTGACGTAAAATGAGAGTATTGTAGGTGAAGTGATTCGATTTAACGAATTAAGGGATAAAATGAATGAACTATTTTCGCGGTCGACCGAAATTGCAAATTGAAAAAGAAGATTTTCTTTAATTATAACAAAAAAAAAAGTAATCTAAAATTGCACAAACCACAAATTATACCCATTTTATTTATTTTTTCTTGGCAATTATTAAACCATCATATATATGTCACATATGACGTAATTACTATCTATGGTTAATGGTAATCGAATTATATGTTTCTTCAAGTTCTTGATCTATTTCCCGCCGGAAGTTTAATTAGCTGGTACTATAAACCTTAGGTTTTGAATGTTTTTTTTTTTTTATTTGCACTGTTTTATTTTATTTGTTAGAGGATATATTTTTGCAGTATTAATGTACCATGATTTGGACACTCGTATGTGTGTGTAAAAGGTAATATATATAGAGCATGAGACTTCCATGCACCAACCTCTCCTCACCCTTATTTACATCCATATTTCAGACCGCGCGGGACGCGCCCATCTATTTGTTTTTATTTTTGTCAATTTTTTTTATTTTTTTACGTTATGTTTTCTTTTTTTGTTTGTTTCCCAAAAATTTTATATCCTAAAATAAAATTAATGAACCCTAAACTTAAAATGAATTGATTTAATTTGTTTGAAATAAATATAAATTTATGCCATAAAATGAAATCAATAAACCTTAAAAAAACACATAATAAACCTCTAAGAAAACCTAAAAAACAAAAAAATAAAAACTGCTAAAAAAACCCCTAAAAACACAAAATAAACCCTTAGAAAAACCTAAAAAAAAAATGAAATAAACCCCTAAAAAAATCACGAACCTTAAAAACCATTAACCCTAAAAAAACCATGAACTATTAAACTCTAGAAATTAATTGGAATGAAAAAAAAAATCACAATTTGAACTAAATAAACTAGTGTAAGATAACTTCCATACGCCTTATTTTTTATTAATGATGCAGGTGATACTATTTTGAGTGTATTTTTTAGTGTTGCTGTTGATATCGATTTTTCAGATTTTTTTTGCGGGTTGACCCGCGTTTTGACCCGACCACTATGAACTAATCTAAGTCACCAAATCATTTAATCTTCACGCTCAAAATTGATCTCAAATAAATAGAATATAACTCTCTAGAATATTGAATCTCAAATTTTATGGAATTTCATATCTTGATGCCATGCGTGTCTCCTTCCGTTCATACAACTTTCGTGCCTAGCAAAGACTGTGCCTCTAATTTTTATTTATATTTTTATATATATAGGATTTGTTCATACGTGCATTACATATACTAAGAACTAATCCTAACTCTTAGATCTTAACATTAAAGGCTGAGATTAAATGTTTTATTTTATGTGTTCACCTTTCTTTTTAGTTTAGTTGGATTTTAAGGTTTTAAGTGTTTATTTAACATAATTTTATTGCCTTTTATTGTATTTGAGTGCACATTGTTTAATATTTTGTTTTTTTGAGTTGGAAATATTGGAGGAACGGAGGATCAACCCCGGTCTCTTACACATTTGTTATTTTTTTTTATTGTTTTCGTATGTTACATTTGATGCTTAGTTTATTTTGCTTTAGTGCTAATATATGATCTATTATGTATTATTATTTTTGCATGTTACCTTTGTTGCTTATTTTATTTTGTTTTGGTGATAATGTTCCTATTATATGTGTATTCCACAAATTAAATCTCAACAGTAATCAACCTAAAATTAAAAGTTATGATTAGTTCATAATTCTCACAAGAGTTGATTCACAAACATAAACACACACACGATGTTGTATTTTTTCGTAGATTTGAGGTGTGTATATGGAAAGTGAATTAAAATTAAACCCATAGTAAAATTCACAATTTTTTTCTAAAGCCCCGTCATATGCATGGATTTTAGATCTATATATAGATTTAAATATTTGGAGTTTTAGTTCATTTTGTATAAATATTGAAATTCATGGTAAAAAAAACTTGGTCATATCAAAGCTTACGTCTCCTTATTGTCACATATTTAAGTCGTTAGCTCTCTCTAGGCATCCTACACATTACACACACTACACGTACTTCTCACGCAGCACGCTTATTACTAATGCCGATCCAGAAATTTTGTTAAGAGGCCCAAGTTACAAAAATATAACTTATAATAACATACTAAAATAAAATAATGAGAATAATAAGTTGATAACTATTGCCCTTTTCTTATTTTAAAATTTGCACACACCCAAAATATCCAAAGTATCTAAGGCCATCAATAACGGATGTCCATTCCGCCCGAAATTGATGGATTGATCTAGATAAATAGAGAAAAAATAGGATTAGGACAAGAAAATTATAGCCTGATATGAATCTAGCTTGATCGTTCAATAGAATTAGCTAGAAACTAAGTGGATTAGAGCATCTCCAACCATTAACTCTTCATCTACCTCAATTGTACAGAAAAATTTAGTGTTGAGTCAAAACATCTCCAATCATTAACTCTACATTTTACTCTACAATGGAATAATCCGTTTTTTTACTCTCTAATATTGATTTTTTAATCTAATTAGTGTGTAGCAAATATATTTCCAAATATATTTACGTTCAGTATTATTTGATAATAATTAAAAATAATATAATTTAAATTAATTTACAAAATTAAATTTTATTTGAGCATAAAACCAACATTTAATAATATAAAAGAACAATTAAATTATAAAAAGAACTAACATTAACAAAGACATAAATTATATTTTATTGTAATTTTATTTTAATGTAATGTATTTTATGTTATTTTTTAAGGTTAATTGCCTTAAAACTCATTAACTTTGAACTTAGTTACAAATATAACACGAACTTTAAAAGTATACAATTAAAAGACCAACTTTGAATTTGTGTGTTATTCAATATCCTCAAATTTTTATATAACAAATTGACTTCTAGACTGCTCGGATGGAGGATTGGCTTAGCTTGTTGCGAACTACTGTTCTTCATTTGCCTTAGTTATGTGTGTGGGTTGGGTTGGTGAAATCCAATAAGCGATTGGCTTCAGAAAGGTGGCTGTCCCCTCTTAATGAGTTGATCATGGCACGATTTGCTTATCTTTTCGAACCCATCATGACCCGACCATCAAAAAGGACACAATTGTATGTTATTATAATTTAATATTTTTAATTTTTTTATGATTGCATTATGATTTTTTATTATATTTATTGCAATTAAACATAATATTAAACCTAAAAATAACATAATTTACATTAATAAAAACCAAAGAAGAAAATTAGGGCAATAAAACACACACAAAAAAAAAAGAATACAAATGTAAAAAAAATAGAAATAAAAAGAGGGTACAGACGCCCTCTTAAAAAAAATCAGGTGGCGGATCATTGGAGCATGTTTTTGGCAAAAATGGGGAGGCGGTCGCTAAGGTAGCGGCCGCTTGGAGTTACCCATAATACGAATAGCGGAATAGCCAGTTTTACATAATTTATTTTTGATTAAATATTGAAAGTTTTATGTTTGATGTAATTTAATTTAAGTATATATGCACTGGAATATAATTGTTGAAACTTAAGTAATTTATTCATCAATTGTGGAAGTTATTTATATTTAGTGTTTCATTAAAATTAGAAATTTAGATGGATATCAATTGATAATTTTATACATATTAAAGATTTTTTTTTTTTTTGTAAATTTACTAACCCAAAAATCAAAAGATTGGAGTAAAAAATTTCTAGCAAAAACCAAACTGGTTGATAAAACTGACCCAAAATTGAACAAGTTGGCCTCGTTGACATCTTTTTCATTAGATTTTAATGTGGATTGTCATTTTTACCCTTACAAACTCTAATTAAAATAAATATATAATAAATAAAATATTATAAGTATTAATATAAAATTATGGCAAAAATCTTATAGTTCTGAAACTCAAAGCTCAACTAAAAACAATATATAAAATTCAAATAATCAAAATACTTATTTATTTATGGCGAAAGGTAAAAAAAACATATATTCTATAGTTCTATGTAGTAAAAATGGTAAAAAAAAATCAAAAATGTTGATTTTTATTTTTTTTCAGGAAAATATGAAAGGAATTCTTGCATTTTTTCCCTCAAATTAAATAGAAACTTGTAGCGTCTGCAACATGGCAATGTTGAAAAAAATATAAATCTTTCAAATAGTTGTGACAATATTGTCAAGTGATCACATGATACTCACATGAGGGTAGTCACTTCCAAAGTAGGGTATACTACTTTCAAAATTAAAAAAAAAAAAAATATATATATATATATATATATATAGTGTCCAACAAATTAAATAAAATAAAATAATAGAATTAAATAAAATTAAATGTAACAAATATAGATGAAGGGGTAGACCAAAGGCTAGTCCCTCAATTAATTGCTTTCCTCCTTGTTAGAGACATAACCACGAGAGAATGGCAAATTTCATTGTCAAAAATCATGTCACATGCCTTTCCAACCCACTCACCGGGCGACACGTGGCAGTGAGGTCGTATTATTTAGGAAGTAGATTTTCTATAAGAGGCAACAGATTTTAATAACCATGCTTCTGTCGACCCCTTACTCACATGTCAGATCCAATTCTCCTGTGGCCCCCACCTCCCCCCGGGGGACCCCGCCCCCTAATTTCTTCCCCCCGCATTCATTTCTTTTTTGCTTTCTCTTCATCGGTGTCGCCAATTCAATCCAGTCGAGCCGAGCCACTTAAAAATATATATTTATTTAAAATGAGTAATATTTTATTTTTGAATTTATTTTATTATTTATTCAATAGAATTTAAACAAATTTTAATTGAACTAAATTTGAGTGATTTGATATTTTTATATCTACTTATTTTATTTTTACTTATCGAACATGAGTTCAAACGAAGATTATATCTTATCAAATACAAAATATTGTTCAAACTAATTTGATATGCTTATCGAATCGAGTTCAAATGAACTTTATTGAACAAACACGAATTGAGTATCGAAGTATTTTATTTGATTTTCAGTCTCTACTCATCACACACACACACACGTAATCTTACCAATTATTATTATTATTATTATTATTATTATTATTATTATTATATAAGCTAACGTGAATGTAACACATCCTCATCGATGGCCATTAAACTTTTCATTAATTAATGCCTATCATAAATGTTGGAGAAAACTAATAAGAACTAAGCGATTATGTTAATCTTTTTTTTTTCTTTTTGCCTTTTGTAAATTAATAACATCGATCGCATGGTGTCACAATCACGAATATCGATCATCGTTATGTTGTTAATCTAATCATTTATAAATCAACAAATAACATTTGCACGAATATATTTCATGTGTTGCTGATATTTTCACAACTGTGTCGCTTTACTATGTAAATTATGATCTACACTTATAAATTACTTAACATATTTTGTTGAACAAAAATAAAATAATTATCAATGTTGCATAACGAAAATAATTATCACTAAAAAAGGTACTTTTTTTGCTAAACGATCAAGTATATCCCAAACTATTTTCATTTTCTCAAATCTATCACAAACTAGTAATTTTATCAATTAAATACCTACACTAATAAAAAAACTAATCAAATATATCTCTAGAAACAATTTTTCGATCAAAATTTACCTAATATTTCGGCTAATACTTGAATCATTTTCTTGTTTTGTGACCAAATCGATAACATGTATTACATAATATCTTTATTTTGATATTTTTAAACTTCTTTTTAGTTTTGATTTTGGTCGAAAATGTATCCGGTGATATATTTGGTTAGTTTTTTAATAGTTTAAGTACTTAATTGATAAAAACATTTGGTTGGTACAATATTTGAGAAAATGGAAATAATTTGAACTTTTTATTTGCAGAGAGTTTGAGAAAAGAATTGTGAATGACTCAATACTTCAATATATTTTTTTACTAAAAAATATAATTTAAACATTAAATCAACTTATAAGTTTATTATAGCATCAAATCATTCAGATAATCCTTTTTGGGGTAAGAGGTCAATTGCTTGGTTAGAAGTGATAGATTTGCACTAATAATTTCAATAAAAAAATGAGGACATAATAATTAATGGTCACATATTTTCTGATTTGGCATGTTCTCTGTATATCACATGATTTACTATATTTTTCTAATGTACTTCTGACTACCAAATTTTGTCTCGTGTGGGTCCTACTCTATGTCCCACTAACTGTATGAACTTTTATTTCAAAAAAATATATACATATAGATATATAAAGGTTGAATATGAAAATCCTAGAAACTCTGCCCGAGGAGCGGGATGTTAATCCAGTCTGAAATTCATGGGTTGAGTCGGCTGTCAAAAATAAATTTTTGGAAAAAAAGTAGAATTAGAATCGTGAATTTTTAGCCCGAAATAACTTCGCTCCCACCAGATTAGTGGACTTATCAGGCTGATCTGATCGATTATCAGATCAACTCATAAATCGAAGGTTGAATTTATGGCTAATGATTTTCAACTCGAAAATAAAAATTCAACCCGATAAAACTAACATGAAATCGAGCAGATCCCAGTTGACATCCTTGAGCATGACCCAAAAGTAATAAATGAAGGAACCAAACGAAAAGAAAAAAAACAGTAATCGATCGTGCCAATTCAATTGATCATGGATTTCTAAAAAATCTATACATAAAATAATACCCCCCAAAAAAAAAAAAGTAGATTCTACATTATCATCTTGAAATAAAAATGGCAATATAATACTCCCTCCGTTTTGAAATGTTTGTTATTTTAGGTTTTTTTTTATCTAAAATTAACAATTAATTTTGTGGACAAATATACTCATCCCTCATATATGCCATAAAATCTAATTCATTTATATTTCCCTAAAAAATAACAATATTTTCTCTCTCCATATATTTTTCTCTCTCCATTTTGTCATAATCAATAAATCTTGTAGGATTTGAGAGGGTTAAAATTGAGAAAGAGGATGTCAAATTATAAAAAAACAACAAACATTTTGAGAAAAAAAAAAAAAACTAAAACAACAAACATTTCGAAACGGAGAGAGTAATACATATAAAAGTACAATGTTATAGGATGAAGTTTTCCTTACTCCCAAATCAGCAACTGATTTTTTTTGTTCTCATTTAAAGAAATGCACGATAAATTATATTCAACTATATTTTTAATTCATCGAATCATTGCTACCATCATTCATTTTACAAATATTCGTATGATACTACAAACATGCATCAAATACATATCATAATTATGAATAGTGAACACACTATACCTAAATATGGCAAAAAAGTTATAATCGACATAATTTGTTTGTTCATTGAATCCTAATTAAGCTTGGTTTAAATAGAATAAATCCAACCAAACCATCGAAGATGTCACGTGATTGGTTCAGAATCATGTTTTCTAAGTATAGAGCCAAACTACTGTTGAAAAACAGAAAGTAGATATATAATTTACAAATATATTTTCCTAAAAATAAGGAGATATGCAAATATACATATGTAAATTTGGTCTTAATAAAATGGGCTGTTACATTTCAAAATATATTGAGCTTGGGCTATAGGCTAGATAGTAAACCCATCTTCGACATCTGATTTTAATTGTTTTTATGAGCCCACTTAACGTGGTCTGCTCTCGAATTTCTATTTTTTAGTTTAGTGTTATATTGATTTTGGGTACGAACCTAGTTATCTATTAATTTAATATCTATATGAAAATTTAATGGCAATTTGGAGTTGAATGATTGAAACTATTGAACTGCGACTAGAAAATCACTTACCTCATTTTTTTTAGTTTTTATTATTTCAAGGGAAAACACCATATTTTTTAGCATGACATTTTATAAAAAATATATACAATTGGATACGAGTTTGAATTCAAATTTTGATCGGTGGCGTAAGGTTTATGGTGAATTCAAACGCGCTAAAATTGTAAGTTTGGAATATTTGCGGGTGCAGCTTGTAGCCCAATTAAAATATAGCCCATTTCTTATATAGGGTTGTTCGCTATTTACAATTATGAATTATGATGGGTTAGAAATCTAAATGGGCCCAAATAATCTGATTTTAAATTATTCAAGCCCAAATAAACTGACCCGGTGAATATTTACATTATTACCCAGGAAAAGTAAAATCGAGTGGTCAAATGTTGAAGAACAATTCACGAGTCGACACAGTATCGACATGACACGATAAGACCAAACACGATTACGATTCGTTAAGCATATGCTCGACACGAATACGAACACGATCCGTTATGTACAAATACGAACACGACAAGAACACTATTTATCATCGTGCCAACACGATACGATAGAGACACGATAAGAACACGAGCACGACAACAACACATTATAATATAACTACTAGCTAGTACACATTAAATTAAAATTAAAAATTTAATAGAGAAATTTTAAATTAAATAATTGAGTTTTAACTAAAATTTTAGATTAAATAAATATGTTAAATTATAGAACTAAACACTAATCCATTAACTTTATGCGTATTCGTATTGTGCTATCGTGTCATGTCAAAATTTGCTTGTCCTGCGAATTATTTTAGCCAAGTAAAGTCTGACATTATTTATCCAAAAAAAATATTTATTATTAAAATTGGTCAGGTTTAGGACTGAATTTAAAAATATTTTTCTGAGTTTGTTCGTCAAATAGAGATCAAGTTAAATATTATTATATTTCTACACGAAACAAAACTTTATATCATGCGAGAAAGACATTTGGAATTTTTGTTTTTAATTTTGGGAAGAAGATTTGTGCTTTTTCAAGAAACCAAAATATAAATAATTTTTAGCTGGGATTTTATATTGAACTTTACATAATTTAATTATATTAAAATTTGTATTTGCTGGCAAACCCACGTGATATTTCATGTCGAGTTTCCCAGAGATCCAACCAGTTTCCACGTGCTCTACACGTGAAAATAATTTCAACAAAGGCAATGATTGCATATATTCCCACTAATCGTTCATGTCCTAAAATTCTGTGGTTTATAATCCAACATTCTATTGTAGCACTTCTGCTGTTATGGCTGCTGTGCATATCTTTATCTTTTTTTTTTCCTTCGTCCATAAATTGCATATGAATGTTATTAAATTTCGGAAAAAAATATTATTTGTGGTGTAATGTAACACAATCACAAATGTAGCACTACTTCGAACTGAGTGCACACACCGTCAAAAATGAGAAATACTAGATAGAAAAATAAAAGAATCATGAAGAAGAAACGAAGAAGAGAGAGAGAGAGATTCAAATAGAATAATCTTATTTCATACATTAAATAATTAATTACACGTCAATTTACATGGGCAATTATATGCTGAATTCTAGCGGAGTAACACATCAACACCCTAACTCTATCTCATGAAGTAAACAATAATGATTATCAATATATAGCTTCTTCGATCGTATCACTAATCTTCAATCTCCTGTAAGATCATCTGATGAGTCAAAATTCCTCAGATGATTCTCATATTGAGATTCAAGGGTCATACATATATACATATGATAGCTTATAAAATACAAAGTGAATTTGAACATGAGTAACGTGTGATGTTTTTTGACGGATCTAATACAAATTATTGTGATTATTAAGAAATTATATGAAATTCCAATGGCATAAGCCCTGAAAAAGTTCGCCCAAAATACAAACATGTATCACATTGAAAAACTAGGGATTAAACTGCAGGTTTCACTGAAGGCTATGTATTTTTGTAATTAACCCTTTTTTCCCTACCGACAATTGGCAATTAATAAAGAACACAAAAAGTTCTGCGAGGCAGAAATTTAAGTATTATTTTTAAATTTATAAAAAGTAAATTATGGGAGATTCCATTTAATTTGCACTACAATTTTTACTATTTGAACTATAAATGAAAAAAAAAAAAAAAAAATTTCAAACTTACATAAATGTCCTTTAAATTGTTTTCCCGCCAAAAAAATTCCCATTGCACAACAAATTAAAAAGAAAAAAAATAAATATGAAAAGATATTATTAAACTCTTCTCTCTCATAATTCTTCTAATCTACTCATATTCTTATACATCTACTCAGTACTCATATTTTATATATCTACAAGAAGAAATGAGCAGTGCAAGTCATTTTTATTAGTTTGTAACAAACAAAATTTTGAAATTTCGCATATTTGAAGGAGCTGAAGTCGTGTTTCATTTGAAAACCACAGTTTGAACATGTTGAAGTCATGTGTTCAAAAATCGAATTCTGAACACAATAGGTTCAAACATTTTGAACAAGTCAGAGTAATTCAAAAATGAAATTTCGAGCATACCATTCGAAATTCAATTTTCGAACACGCATGATTTTTAAAATAGACAGTCTCATTCAAAATTAGGTTTTCAAACGAACATGGTGTGTTTGAAAATCCATTTTCAAACGGATTCAACATGAATTTTTATTTAAATAACATTCGAAAATAGGATTTCGAACATATCCTGATTGTTCGAAAACACCCGTTCGAACACGATACGAATCTATAAAAAAAAAAATACTCCAACCATAATACATTCCAAACTCGGTTCTTTTCAATTAATAAATCTATAATGCTCGTTTGGTTAGCAGGAAAGTAAAAAATTTTGGGAATATGATTATGAGGAAAATGATTACTCACATACCATTTATTTTGTGTTTGGAACATAACAAAGAAATTGTCATGATTCTCATTTCATTATTAGATTAAAATTAAACAATTATGAAATTAAATACCTAAAATATATATTTTGTTGCATACTACCAATAATTTATCATTTTAAATATGAATAATATAATATGATAATAAAAAATCCATTTTTTATTTTTAAGTTTAAAAATATGAATCCAAACTTATTAATAATTCATGAAAAATTAAATGATAATTGATGAAGAAATCAAGAAATAAAATCATCTAGCACTAGATTCCCATAAACAAGAAATAAAAATATCTACTTGGACTAGATATTCAGATAATCAGATTTCATGAAAGTTGCACAATTTTTCTTGTTTTGAGAATCTCATAGTTTTCCATAATATACAAAAAATGAACCAAACATAGAAGATTCTAAATTAAATTACTTTTCAAAATCAAATTCCGTGCCAACCAAACAAGCCCATAAAGATTCAAGAAACTTACTATGTTCATCCATGAGTTTGAATTCGGATGTGCTTTGAAATGAATAAACCAGTTCGAAAGTTTTTCTTAATTTTCCTTCAATTTACATTTTATTTTTTTCTTTTTGCTGATTTGTTCCATTTTTTTTTATAAAGTCTTTTTTTTAGTGAGGGGTAATTAAATAAGTAACAGTGTGTGGTGCATTGAGTAAAATGTGAAATGCATAAGGTGAGATGCAAAGAGTAAAAATCTTAGTACAAATAGAATTTTTTATCTAGTTCATCAAGAATATCATTAATCAAACCATATTTTAATTTTATCAAATTGAGTAATTTTATTACTCAGAATTTTTTTATCTCAAAAATTTTAGCTTGTCCATGAAACAGTCTCTCAAGAAACCAAATCAAAAACATTTTGCCACCTTAATTAATTAAGTTCAGATAGAGGGAACATATAAAATAAAATTGATACATACATTCCACTAGCATTTTTTAAAAATAAAATCATCGTTATTTTGAGAAAATTGTAAATCATTTCAGTTGATTTTAGGTTTTTCTTAAGGTGAACAGAAGAGATGAGAGCTATTTGTTTGAAAAGTATTCGACCTTTCTTGCAATCGTCTAAAACTCGAAGGACTAAAATATAATATGGGTAAGTAGTTTTTGTGGCATAAAAAATAAAAGTGAAAACGTACTATATACTATTTCATCAATACGGTTACAAAATGGCGAGGAAAGATTTAGGGTCACAGGCAATCTATGACTAACCCTTCGGGTAAATTCCATGCTACACTAAGTGTAGTGCACATCCACCATGAGCGATTGACATGTGGCACCTTTTTTTTATTTTTTTATTTTATATGAATAGTGATTGAAAAGTAATTTAAAGTTAATTTTGTTAACTTAATTTTTCATCTTCTTCCCTCCCCTCTCTCTTCCGATGCCTAAGTGAGATCAAAATCTTCTACACCATACTCTTCGCACGAGGATGGCGTAGTCTTGCTGGCCTTATTTTCTCGCTTCGCAGATCCGATGAAGTTAAAGTTATTGAAATTGTTGTCTTTCTCTCATGTTTATTGCGACTTCCATTAATCTATCGGAAAGGATCCAACTTCTTTCCGGCGATTAAAATACCGGTTTACAAAGGTTATCTCAGATTTGAATGTTATTGATGAAATCTGGTTTTAAGTTGATTTTATATTTGCTTTTGAATATTTTTTAGTTTATTCTCTTTCATTTTCATTATTTTCGCATAAACTCCATTTTTTGTTACGGACGAAGACATGGTGGAGGTGATTGATGCAGGGGGAGGAGTGGTGGTGAAAGAGAAATAGATCGGCGATAATGGAGGAAATGAGAAAGTGAGAAAAATAGACTGGGGAGAAACTGAGAGAGAAGGATTTTATTTTTTTTATTTGCACTTTGGTCCTTTTCTATAACTTTCTAATTTCCATTTTTTCGGAAAGAATTCTTGAGTGCGTTTTTTTTTTAACTATAAAGAACTCCACTAAATATGTTTATTTCATTTTGAAACTATAAAAAAAAATGAGATTATATAAATTCATTTCATTTTAAATTATAAGAGATTACATTATATAACTTCATTTCATTTGAAACTATAAGAAATTATATTCTATAAGCTCGTTTCATTTAAAATTTTAAGAAATTACATTATAGAATTTGAAATGTAATGACGTTATATGATGCAATCTCTTGTAATTTTAAATAAATTGAATTAATGTAATGTAGTTTTTTAGAACCAAATATCATTCAGCTCGAGCTGGGATCGATTATGTAAAATTCGAACCCTAATTAACTCGAGCTCGATTTGGGCTCAACTCGTCTACACAGAATGACAAACTAAGAGTGTTTTCATTTACTTTTTTATTTATTACTTTATACATATTATAATTTATAAGTTATACTTGTATTCTTATAAGTTATAATTTAGGATCTAAGATGGACTATATATTATATACTATATATTGTTAATTTCCTTTTTCTTTAATTTCTTTTATTACTTATTTACTCTTGTCTTAAGCATTCGATTTCTTAATTTTGATAATATTAGTTTAATATCACTGAATTCATTTCATATTCATTATTCAAAGAATTGAGAGTAGTATTATTTTGTGAATATTAATCTTAGTTTCTTTTGTTACTTAGTATTTACTAATGAACATTCAATATTATTGATTTCAATTCATATTTATTATTTAATGAATTGAGAGAAGTATTATTTTGTGAATATAAGTCTTAGTTTCTTTAATTACTTAGTATTTACTATTGAGCATTATGTTTCTTGATTTCGATAATATTAATTTAATATCATTGATTTTATTTCATATTTTGTATTTAATGAATTATACTAATATACTATGTAAAATTGTAAATAAGATAAACTATAATATATATATAATATAGTTTATTAGTTTGTGTATAGAATTGTTACTCTTGAATCTTGATCATTCGGTTTTTCTTGACTTTAATAATATTGGTTTAATACCATTAATTTTATTTTATTTTTAATGAGAAGTATTAATTTGAAAAAAAGTTATAATATAAAGAAATAACATTTAAAAATATAGTATGTATTTCGAGTTCTAAATTGAATACCTTATGAGCTCATCTCGTTTAAGTACTTGTAAGATGGCTCTTTTAAAACTATTCATGAACCAGCTCGCGAGATAGCTCGTTAAAAAACTCGAGAGCCCAACCAAATTGCAGATTTTATAAAATTTCGGTAAATAATCGTCAAAATTTTGGTAAATAATTATATTTTATTTTTAATAAGAAGTATTAATTTGAAACTCTCGAGATCATCTCGAGAAAATAGCGAGCTTGGTTATTATGCTCGAGATTGGCTTGTTTAACAAACGAGTTAGTCTCGAGTAAAAAATATTTAAACTAATTCCTATAATTATTTAAACGTACATATATTTATTTATATATTTTAGAAAATTGAATTGGTTAGTCAAATGGACCAAACTGCAAATTTTATAACATTATTTTCATTATTTCTTCCTTATCTCTGTTTCTCTTTCCCATTTCCTCCATTATCGCCGATAAATTTCTCTTTCACTACCATTCTCTCTCCACTCGCAGCGACCACTGTGGCCATATGTCTTCCTTCTCAGTCCACAATATAAATTGGTATTTAGGTGAAAATAATGAAATTGAAAGAGAAAAAACTTAAAAATAATTAAAAGGAAATAGAAAAGTAACTTTAAACCAGATTATATCAACAACATTCAAATCTGAGATGAATTTTATAAACCAGAATTTTAAATGAATCATCGAAAAGTTGGATCCTTTCCGATAGATTGATGGAAGTCGCAATAAGCACAAGAGAAAGACGGCGATTTCAATAACTTTATCTTCGTCGGATCTGCCAGGAGAGAGAAAATAAGTCCGGCGAGACGCGTCATCATCTTCGTTCGCAATTTTGTTGTCATTGACGGATAAGTTGTCATCGGCGAAGGATAAGTTGTCTCCGTAGTACTCGTGCGAAGAGTCTATGGTATAGAAGACGTTGATCTGACTGAGCTTGTCTCCGGCGGCGGCGTGGAGGAGGAATCGGAAGAGAGAGGGGAGGGAAGAAGATGAAAAATTAACTTTAAATTACCGTTTAATCACTATTCATGTGAAATAATAAAAATAAAAAATGGTGCCACGTGTCAATCACTCATGGTGAGTGTGCACTACACTTAGTGTAGCATGGAATTTACCCCCTTTTCGTAAACTCCAATTGCAACCACCACTGAGCCTAGAGGTCCCATCCAGACCTCTCGTACGTAAAAAAAAAAGGTTAAAATTTAGAGTTTAAATTCCATGGTTTCTCCACTTTAAAAATAAAAAAAACCACTAGGCACTAGCTAGCTAGCATATAGATATTATATATATATATATGTATGTATAGTGGAAAAGGACCGAACTGGGGTGGATTGGCCCAATACCGCCAACTTTTGACAATTTAATCATGTGAATTGTCTCCAATCATCATATATATTTCCTATACCGGCCGAGTATGAACATTCTCTTACGTGGCGAGTTCAATTTGATAAAATTTAAATATGGTTTGATTAATGATATTCTTGATGAACTGGAGTAATTGATTTATTTAATGCTTATCTATGCATAATCACGTGATTACTACTACTCATAAGAGATACCATCCACCAAATAAATGTATGAATAAAGAGAAATATTCAAAACCTATATACTAAAATGATATTAATTTTTACATTCGCTCACACACTTACATATATGTATTAACGTGTGTGTGTATTACATATTGTTCTCTCCTGTTTATTATAAGTTTTATTATATTGCCATCTAATTTAATATATATTATTATTATTTTTAAAATAAGAAAAATAAACCGAAAGCTAGAGGAGAGTACAAGAGGTGGACCAGCCCAATACGAACGTCAATTATTTCTCCTCTCTATGAAGGGCCGTAAAATCCAGAGCTGCTAATGCCAAATTCTATACAGTTACTATTTTGTTTTTCAATAGCTTCTAGAATTAAATAAAATGGAAATACTTTTGTCATTTTTTTCAATTTTCACTTAATAATCATCTTCAGTCTCCACCCATTTTGTCATTTTTAAATTTTTGAGTTTGGGAAGATGGGTAACGCAGTCGATCTCAAACTTAAAACGACGCCACCTTTTTACATAGGAGTTTTTATTTGGGACCTCAGCTTTTTCTTCAAAATCTTTTTTCAATTTAATCAAAGAGAAAATCAGAATACAATATTTAATAATATATATCTATTTTATCTGATTTTAGGGGGAAAATGGTTCTGATTTCTGAACCTGTGTATGGAATTTCCTCTTTCTGATTCACCAATTAAAATAGTTGTGGGCCATGGGCCCTCAAATAATTGCTCAAAGTTGCAGATCAGCCTTCTTTAGTATTTTTTCAGAAACTCCTCAAATAATAAATTAATAATAATAAACTCTCTCTTTCAAAAGAGTCCATTTTACTTCAACAATCCATTGCCCTTCTGTCGCTCTCTGATTGGTCGCTTTCCATTTCTCGTTTACGACATCGTAAGTATTCAATTCACATCATCACATGTAGCATTCTCACTTTTTGATGAATGAAGTTACTTACATGCAATAATCTGTCAACCAACGCTGTCTCTTGCTTTTTCTTGTTTTTTTTTTTTTTCATAAAATTTGGACGGCTCCTTTTCTTTAATTTGTTGTTTTTGAGTTCATACAGTAATTAGATCCATTCATTGTACATTGTATACGGATTGAACGAACTTACAAGCATGTGGCCGTGTTTCGTGTAAAGTATCGAAGCATACGGGGCGACGAGCGTGCTTCCATTATGCATTAAAGAAGTTGTGTTGCTATCCAATAGTTTATGTAGGCCATCACCAGATTCAAAAGCGAGGGTGTTTTTCCACAAACTGTTAAGAAAAGTGATCGATCGAGCACATGAATAATGGAAAGGGATCGATATGGCCCTCTTAACTTTTGGTTTCTTGATAAGATTAGAATTAGTCGGAAAAAGCTTGAACAACGGATCAGGATACATCCCAAGTGATTATATTCTTTTTTAGCACGCAAATCTCCACTGGAAATGGAGTGTCATGCTGAAATACATAGTCTTCACATCCCAATATCTACAACTATCATCATCATCATCATCATAAACAAATTAAAAAAAAGAGAGAAAAAGAAATGGAAAACAATGGTTAATGGGGCCAATACTAGTTTCCTCTCATATGCGATGTTGTTGCAGTTGCAGTAGCCTTGAATAGGCCCCCTCCGGTCGGCTGATCAGCTCGCCGTGGCTGCCTTGCTCGACAATGCGGCCGTCTTGCACGACTCCGATGCTATCCACACCACGTATCGTGGATAGCCGGTGGGCAACGAGCACGGTGGTACGGCCTCTCATTAGCCTTTCGAGAGCTTCCTGTAAAACACATTCTGATTCTGCATCAAGAGCGCTTGTTGCCTCGTCCAGCAGAAGGATTGATGGATCCTTGAGCACAGCTCGGGCGATCGCGATCCGTTGTTTCTGACCACCAGAGAGCTGCACGCCTCTTTCTCCGACGGGGGTTTTGTAGCCTTCAGGCAATCCACTGACGAATGTGTGCACATTCGCTGCTCGTGCTGCCTCGATCACCTCGGCCTCAGTCGCTCCGTCTTTCCCGTAAGCGATGTTGTCAAAAATGCTGGCTGCAAATAGGGCAGGCTCTTGCTGCACTAAGCCAATCTTGAGCCGGAGAGATTTCAAGTTCAGTCTCCTAATATCTCTCCCATCAATCATAACTTTGCCAGAGATAGGATCGTAAAACCTCTCTATCAATGCAATTACAGAGCTCTTCCCCGACCCGCTTGCACCGACGAGAGCCTGGCTCTGCCCGGCTCGGATCCTCAAGCTGAGGTCCTTGAACACCATCACGTCCGGGCGCGAAGGGTAAGCAAAGTCGACATGGCGCAGCTCAATATCACCACGGATTGATTCAACAGGTTCAGCTTCAGGATCATCTGGATCTATCCTTGTGGACCGGTCGAGGACTGAGAATACGGAGCCAACGGCTTCTCCGCCCCTGATGATTTCAGGTGCAAGACTCACTGTTTCAGCAACTGAATTTGCTGTGATGACCAAGACTACAAACACCTTGATGACCTTCGAGAAGGTGGAGACGCCTTTGCTGACGAGGTGGGCGCCGTACCAAAGAATGAGAGCTTCAGATCCATAAAGAGCAAGCTGAGAGAGACCAAACAGAAAACCCGAAGATAGGCTGCGTCCAAGACTCCGACGTTGGGGGAGCCGGAGCTCGTGGCAAAACAAGGAAAGGACTTTTCCTTGAGCATTGAATGCTGCAACAGTTCTAATGTTGCTTACTCCTTCCCCTGCAATCATACTAGTTTTCGCATGCGCCTTTGCCGTGTCTCCTGCAAACCCTTTGAGCGAGAGTTGCTGTCAAATTCCAAAGCAAACAAATTGTCAGAACACTATCACATAATTAAGGATAAACCATAACAAAAAAAGGGGGCTCGTAATAAACTTATCAAATTTCTTTCTCATAATCATGAAATGAAACCTCAAATTATCACGGAAACATTCATCCGACACTAGCAGTCCGTTCTCGTGTCCATTAAAGTCACCTATATTCAGTATATTCTAGACCTCTTCTCTGCGTATATACATCTATATGAGCATAATCGTATGCAAGATAAAGAAGAGATCATTGATAATTTGGATTAAAAACTGTTAAACTAAATTTAACTATGCATTGGCGGCGTGTTCTTTAGCACCGACACAACATATCAACGAGAAACAGTTGACTAAATAACTCCTAGTTTAAAAAGGCACTAAATCCAAAAATACTAAGAAAATGCCGTCTGGAAAATGTTGGCCTATAAATGTACCATGCATGCAGTTCAAATATAATGATGAAAAAAAAAAATAGAAAAGAGAAGGAAAGAAAATATAAAGATATTATCTTGAAACATATATATATATATATATGTATTATTGAAATCATGAAAAAAAAAATTGTGATCACGGGAAAGAGAATCTCTGTCAAGTCTGGCGTTAAATAGTAAGTAGGAGTGGAAGATCAACCCATATTCAAACCCTGCAATTGTAGCATGATGTTGGGCCCCAAATCCAATAATTTCAGACAAAACTGACGCTCACTGCTTATATAAATGCCAGAGCAAGGTTAAAAAGCTTTAGTTTGCTACAGTAAATGTTAAACAGTAAAATATGGGCACAGACAATTGACTGAGGGTGAGGGTGAGGCCAGAAATCAACAAACTCTGCTACCCCCATATATGACTCAGATAAGAAACCTGCAAACTTCTCAGTCACTTTGGAGTTGATGAACAATAATAGAATCCTCACATACAAATTTCTGATCTCTCTCTCTCTCTCTATATATATATATAATATTATATGGTTCTGTTATATAGTATTTTTTGGTTTCTTTTATGTTCAATTCATACTGTGCGAGTTTCAAGGAGTCATACAGCAGTTTTGAAGGAAGGAAGCACGTGTGGAGCACCATTCCACGTTGTATTTACTTTCTTGTCGTGTAGTTTCAAGAAGACTGAGAAATTGGATTCCAAGATTCAAATACAACTACACTCTAGACAGTGAAATTACAATTATGGTCTTGCTATATAGGAAAAATGACTTCCAAATGCCATCATGCCAATAATGAAAAGAAGTGCCATAATTTTTCAAGATTTACCTGTGCAAAGTTTGCAAGGACTAGAAGGGGGAAGGTGCCCAGTATTAGCAGCGAGACCCTCCATTCAACTATGAAGGCAACTATGAAAGAAGTGAGAAGTGAGGTCATGTTCTGCAATATCACAGATATTCTCTCGGCGATGGCGGATTTTACGTCCGCGGCATCAGTAGCTAGGCGGGCTGCCAGGAGGCTTGAATTGTTCTCCTCCTCATCGAACCACGCGACTTCATTCCTCAAAATGGCTGAGATGGATGAAAATTAAATGTCAATGAGTCTAAATTTGCATGTATTCTACGAGGACAAAACAGAACATTTCTATAAGTTCGTAAATTTTGCGATCTTGTTAGCATGCATGACGATTTTCATGCAGATTATGTTGTGTTTATGATAAATACCAAGCAAGATACGAACATAAAGATATGCAATACCTGCAAGCATCATCCTCCTTACTCTTGTGGTAAGGTTCTCTCCCATGATGCTGAAGAAGTAGTGCTGAATCAGATATGCAACGACGGCATAAAGACCGGCTCCAATGTAGATGAAAACGTACTCCTTCGTTTTTCGTTCCATGGCAGCGGGATTACGGTAGTAGAATACCTCAATCATATTACTCATCACAATAGCAAATGTTGGACCAATAAAACCAGAAAGAACAGACCCTACGGCTCCCATGATTGAATAGGGCCACTCCGGAGCATTAAGTTTAAGCAGTCTGCAGAAGTAACCGGCAGGGGCGGGATTTTTCCTCTCCGTTTCAGCATTTGAGACCATCTCGATACGACCATCAGCACCTGTGCTGTAAGAATAACTCAAGTTTCTTAAGCTCCCTGATCGGAGGCTAAGAGACTTCGTTGACAACGAATGACTCAGGCGTGATGAGCGTGCACGACGGGTTGAAGGATTTGAGAAATCTCTGTTCCCCACCATTTCTTGGAATCTGATTAAGGATGCATAGGCACCAGCTTTGGAAATTAGTTCTTCATGTGTTCCAGTTTCAACAACTTGTCCTTGCTGTATAACTGCAATAGAATCAACATTTCTTATCGTTGAAAGCCGGTGGGCTACAACTACGGTAGTTCTCCCAACCATCAGACGATCTAAAGCCTCCTGAACAATGCTCTCTGAACCTGCATCTAGCGCACTAGTGGCTTCATCAAGGAGAAGTATCTTTGGGTCCTTCAGCATAGCCCTTGCAATTGCTATTCTCTGCTTCTGTCCCCCAGAAAGTTGGACACCTCGCTCCCCGACCTGGAATTAGATTTAACGAGCCATTTTCACACCGGAGTCAACATAATAACAGGTGGAACATATCGTATTCGTTGCATGGCTACATTAAAGACAAAACCAACCTGAGTGTTATAACCATTAGGAAGCAAGGTGACGAAGCTGTGAGCATTGGCAGCACAGGAAGCAGCTTCGACTTCAGCCATGGTTGCATCAGGCTTTCCATAGAGAATGTTCTCGAGTATTGTGGTTGCAAAAAGTGCAGGTTCTTGGTTCACCAAACCAATCTGGTTGCGCAACCATCTTAGCTGGAGTGTCTTGATGTCAACATTGTCTAGCAAAATTTCTCCTGTTCATTTTAACAATGCCAAGGGAAATTAACACAGTGGTTTTTGGTACTCACTCTAGAGTGGGAAGAAGCTTATAAAAATTTTACCCTGATTAGGATCATAAAATCTTTCTATCAAGGAGACGACGGTGCTTTTCCCAGAACCACTACCACCAACTACAGCAACTGTTTTTCCGGCAGGAAAGAAGATGGAGAAGTCTCTGAAGATGATGACATCAGGTCTAGATGGGTAACTAAAAGTTACATTTTTGAACTCAATGTTTCCTCTTATATCAGTCAAGCAGTTCACGTTAGACGCATCGTCAACTATGGTCGGTTTTTGCCTGATTATTTCCATTAACTTGTATCCAGCAGCTTTACCTTTGCTGAATGCTCCAAGATTTGAAAATGACTGGCCCAAGCTCCTGCAGGAATCAAAGTAGCAGAACCCTCAGTTTTTATACTGAAAAAATTGAGAGAAAATTATAGCAATCTAACTTACATGCCACCGACGATAGCAGAAAAGATCGCAGTGAATGCTTTGCCACCATCCGTCTGTCCGTTCCTGATAAAAACACCCGCATACCAGAAAACAAGAGCCCACGACATGCATGCAATACCATAGGTGCATCCTAATCCAAGCCCTTTAGCCATTCCAGCCTTGTACCCCAGTGTTAATGTGTTTTGGATCAAGTCTGAATATGCACCGAGGGCTTTGGTCTCGCCAACATAGGAGTAAACTGTCCTAACTTGTGCAATGGACTGCAGTTACACAATAGTAATAGTCAGGAAGGGTGATTTGTTAAGCTAATTTCAGCAATTCTCTGTAAATTTTCTCTAGTCAAGGGTCTACCCAAGTAATTGGTTTTCAAGTCCATTTACAAAAATTCCTAATTAAAATGTAGATAAGCAGCCACTTTTTTTTTTTTTAATTATTAAAGTCATGAAGAGGGAGAGGGACACAGACCCGGCCAAAATGAAAAAAGTGGTTCGAAAACCAGAAAGGAACCTTTTACAGCAGGAAATGTTATAACATCATTACAACTTTAGTAGTGCTTGATAAGGGCTCAACTAGGGTCTTGGTGAAACTTCCATCTAAATTAAGATTTCCAAATCAGAAATATGGTGTGTGTTGTATCAAAGCATTACAAAGTCGGCATAAAAAGAAATAAAGCCAATCATTTTGCTCCAAGCTCACCTGCTCGGCAATTATACCAGCATTTGCGTAGGATTCACGACTCTTGGAGGTGAGTCCGGTTAGAGTATACGCATATAAACCACCTGCAAAGGCAATCCCCGGAATCACAGCCACACTGAGAAGAGCAAGCTTCCATGCCGATACAAAACCAACCACCAGCCCCGCCAAGAACGTCGAAAGATAATGAATGAAATTGCCAACCTAGAACCCCAAGCACAAAAGGAACTCATCAGAAGAAAATAAACCATAATGCATCCAAGAATGGAATCAACAGCAGCAATAAAGTCAGTCGGATCACAACCAACACGCCAAGCAGAATGATGGCTAAATCAACTTAGTTATCCTAACACGAGCCACAAACAAAGAATCAGGAATTTAAACTCCGCAGGCCTGCTTTAAAGGCCAGCAACACGCCGTTGCATGATCCCATTTTCCTTCTTTAATGCAAGACTAGTTCTGTGCTAGATTATAAGTATCATTTTACCGTTAAAAACGTAGTAAATTAATGCACAATGGGATAAATCAAAACCTTCTCACTAATGGCATCTTGAACAAGCAGAGTATCAGTTGAAACACTGAAAACAATATCCCCAGTTCTAGCATCCGTGTCGAAAAATCCAACGTCCTGCTTCAACACGGCCTCCAAATACTTCTTTCTCAATGTACCAGCTTGCCTCTCACCAGTGTACATCCAACACGCAATTTCTGGTTATAAATAAGCAACACAGTAAAATCTTCAATTAATTCTCACAAAATGAGCAAGAATGATTTTTTTTAAAGGTCAAATATTCAAATTTGAAGAATATGAACTAATAAGCCCAGAAAAGTTACAAATGGAAACATTAAATTCTCGAGTATCAGCATTGATGGAGATGTGTGGTGAGATAATATAAAATAGGGAAAAACAATTCAAGATTTTGACAGGTGAAGAGGATCAGGACAAAGAGACGGTCCACGGACCACGTGCGACTGATCCGAATTGAACTGGCTAACACACTAAACACAGTATCAATGTAAAAAATAAGCATAAAATAAAGCCCCAACCCCCCACTTATTATATAAACTTCACCAAATAAAAAATAAAAATGCTAAAATCAAGAAACGAAACGGCCATCTCAGATCAAAAATCCAACCTGCGTAGGAAGAAAAGCATACCACCAATCCGAGATACACGAAATACAGAGCATACTGCAACAAATAACAAGAAATATGAACCATCAGATCTGATCAACACACCATAAATCATACAACGATTGAAGAAAATAGAAAACCTTGGAAACTTCATGCGTCATCTTGTGCAAGTCCATTTGGTTTTTGCCGAAGCCATTGACCATTTCGCCGAAGAGCAGGAAGAATACGGGCATGGAAGAGCCGTGCACTACTGCGCCGAGGCTTCCCGCAATCATCAAAATGACGTCGTATTTGTCCGCGAACGAGAACAGCTGATAGAACGGCAAACTCTGCTCCTTCTTCTTCTCCGACTCCGGCATTGCTTTCCCGTCGGCCGCCTCCGCCATTTCCGAAGGTAAAGGTCGAGTCTTTGAAAAAAGCAGCTAGCTTTCAGTCGCCGACGACGAACCCAGCTCAAGAAGAGGTTTGTTCCTCAAATGTTGATGGTGAACGGGCGATGCATGGTGACATTTCTGTTGGGTATTTCCGTTTTCAGCATATCATGGAAGGATCATGAGGAGGATCTTTGAATAAACAGGAGATCTAAACAGAATGATAGTGTTGTCTAAACGGTAAGTAAGTCGATACTGAAGTAAGCTAAAAAGCTTATGAGTGTGTGTGTGTGTGTGGAGTAGAGAGAGAGAGAGAGAGGGAGTTGGATTTTGCCGGAAAGAGAAAGAAAAGTGTGGCCAAACCCAAGTGTAATAAGTTTAGTAAGACCAGTGGTCAAACGAGGTGGAGAGAGAAAGAGAGAGTTGGAGGGAGGGAGTGTTGCGAATTGTATGTAGAAGAAGCAGAGAGAGAGAGAGAGAGAGAGAGAGAGTGGGTGTGTGTAAGGGGGGAGTTAGTATACTTATAGAGGGGAAGCGGTTGGGATGATTAGAATTAACTATGGTTTTGTAAAATGGGTCATGTCTGGGTTAAAGGGAATCTCAGCAGACATTGATATATGTGAATCCATCACTTCATTTTTTTTTTTCATTTTTATCTCACTGTCAATTTCTTAGCTCTGGGTCTTTTTAATTTTTCGGTGCAAGAATCGAATTTTTTTGGGCAAGGAGACAGGGGGTTCATGATTTATTTGGGTAAAATGTTCTTGCATAAATTTGATCGGTGAGTTTCGGCATGAGTAATTATTTTCACTCATTTTCTCATGATTCGTTCAAAAGCATCAAGTGGGAGAGGATGGGGGTTAGCTCTTTCACTCTTTTCACCTTTGGGATTATGGGTAAATCCTAAAGAAAGATAGGTGGCCGAGACGTGTTTCTGAATTCACTAATTTTAATTATTTAGACTCTATTTTTTATTTTGTTCAATAACAAAAGTTTTGACTAAATATTTCAGCTGCCGAAAAATCTATTGTGGTACTTCTACTACCATAGTGTTACACTTGACTATCTATTATGACAATCAGATACCGAATTTTTTTATGAATCGACCTATAAAATTTAAAAATAACAATAAATGATTACATATAGTAAG
This sequence comes from Perilla frutescens, assembly GCA_026008535.1. Lineage (NCBI taxonomy): Eukaryota > Viridiplantae > Streptophyta > Magnoliopsida > Lamiales > Lamiaceae > Perilla > Perilla frutescens. Next base: position 68,909,468 of record BRKX01000005.1, read on the forward strand.
ATGGATGTATACTATAGAATTTACCGGGATTATGAAGAATCTATAACTGAGATACCATTTATAAATGAGAGGTATTGGATTCAAATTTCATACAAAATATTTCTTTTTTTCCCCTAAATCAGACACATAAACAGGTGGGATATTAGGTAGATTCCCCATTGTATACATCTGATAAGTGATCGAGTCGAGCAAGAAAATCAACAAGGTGATTAACTTGTCTGTGAGTGTGTGAGAACGTTGTACTTTTGGGCTAAAGATGGGAGTTCTGGATTTTGTTGGTGTTGTTTGGTATAAATATTTTCTTCTTTTCTTTTGATAAATAAATGTCTGGATTAATATTGAAAAAATATGTATTGTTATTTTCCAATGGTTTGTCAATTATTACTTTATTCGAAAATTTATGTGATTTTAACATATTATTTGCGTGATAATTACAAATAGAAACATGGCAGTAGGAAAATTAGAAACATAACCAACAAAGCCTAATGCACTACGCTTTATTCTATTTTTATTTTAGAGTAAAATAAGATACAAAATGGCATCCAAGTACTTCCAAAACGATTTCGATTTTTGTTCGAAAATTACATCGACTTTATCGTACATCACAAATGTAGGTTAAATTAAATACAAATAATTTATATATGTTTTTGACTGCCTTAATTTATATTAGATGCATGCTAAATGTATCTACTTTTTTATGGTTACGTCCATTTTATAACAGAAAAAGGTAATGGCAAAGTGAAACATAAGAGTATGGGCTTATTTATTCCATTTTTCTTAAGCATCTGTGCTAGTTTCAAGAAAACAAAAGAAGGGCCTATTTATTAAGGCTAGTTAATGTTGGGTACCCGTTCACCGACTAGTGGGCCTCGAGTTCACCTTTCCCTCATATTAGTACGACATTGTCCGCTTTGGGTTAAGCCCGCACGGTTTTTCACTTTGGGCATCTCCCAAAAGGCCTCATACTAATGGGGTAGGTGAACTCCTTTATATCCAAGCAAACTCTTGGATATATTTCCGATGTGGGACTTGGATTGACATCCCAACAATCATCCCCTCAAACTAAGGAACACATCCCCTCCAACGGTACACAGTCACGAAGACAATCGGAGGTCACATTTGAGGCAAACTCCCACACCATCGTGGCCCACTATCCCAGACCGAACCGAGCTCTGATACCAATGTTGTGGATTAGCCGGGGAGACACTCTTCCCTTTCCCGTCGAAGCGGTCCTCTCACGGCGACGCTCAAGCGTCGGACAAGGCTCAGGTACCTGGAGCTCGGACCTCGCACAATCGAACACAACACAGCACTCCCCAGACCAAGGCAAAAGGCAGGTTAGTCGAGGCGGCCACAGAGGCTGCACACACGACTACTTCCGGCAGCACCACTTCACAAGCTTCAAGCCACGGCAACACTCCCGGTCACACTCAAGCTAACCGCACAGAGAAGGGGGAGAATCACGCACACAGCTTGTTGCAAGGCAAGAGCAAAGAAGCGAGAATATTTATGAATGAGAGAGCGATCGATCTGTTTGTGTTGGACGTCTACAGTGAATGGGAGTCCCCTTTTGAAGGGCAAGGGCAACAAATGTGTGGGCTTTCTCAAGTGGGCCGCCAGGGAAGTAGAAGTGGGCCTTGGTGATGGACCAACAAAATTAACAATCTCCACCTTTGGCCCATGGGAGTGCTGTAATCGAATAGCGAGTCCGCAGGATTCATCATTGCCTTTTGATCTCCTGCAATATCACAAAGACAAAGAGGAGATACTACACGGTTAGTCCAGATCACAAAGATCCACCACGCAAAGCACACAAAGTGCAACAACATCACAAAGAGCAAGATCAGATAGGTAGAGCAAGAGCACACAGCTCCACCTCAAACTAAACAATGTTCACAGAGAACCTCCACACACAAAGTGCATTAATAACTCACTAAGAGCCCCATAATAATTCCAGATTCACTAAGAATCACATCACAACTCACAGAGAGAGTAAAACAGATTCACTAAGAATCAAACAACAGCCCACTAAGAGCAACAAAACAGAACACAAAGACTCACAAAGAGCCCTAAGAACAGCTCCACCTTACTTGGAGTTATAGAGCACTGGAGTACAAAGCCCCAAATCAGAGAACATCACTATACACCATATCATTTGAGGTAACAACATTAGCATGCTCAAGTTTTTGCTTGTTCTTATCCTTAGGCTTTCTACAAAATTTAGCACAGTGTCCAGGTTCTCCACAATTATAACACTTTCTGCTATGATATCTAGAACTTGTAAGATTCTTCTCCTTCACATACATAACATTATCAGCAGAGATTTTAGCATCCTGACTATGCTTCAATTCCAATTCTTTACTTTTTAATCCATTAACAACAGTATCATAAGTAATATCATCCCTCCCATATTTGATAGCAGATTTAACATCATTAAACACCTCAGGAATAGTATTTAAAAGCCCAATAGCAGAGTATTCATCAATATGCTTATCACCAGATAATTTAATGTCTTGAATCAGCTTGTTAAAATCATCTAAATTCGTATCCATATCTTTGCCCAAATCCAATTTGTAATTGAAAAATTTTTCAAGTAAAAACACTCTGCTCGGAAAAGAAGACTGATTATAGAGTTCATCCAACTTCTCCCACAATTCTTTTGCAGATTCAATGGTGCAATCCTTTCTTAACACAGAATCTGATAAGTTTAACATGATGGAAGACAAAGCACATTCATTGATCTCAGATCTCTTTTGTTTGGTTTCATCATCATAGTATTTAAGATCAATGGCTTTAAACACTTTTTCTTTAATCAACAAAAACTTCATTTTTTGTTTCCACAAATTATAATCAATTTTACCGTCAAAAGGAGCAGGAACGAATGAGGCAGGGGGACATAGCAGCAGACAAACCACAAAGATAATCAAGGGCACACAGAGTGCAGCGGAAGCACAACAGCAAGAATAAGACACAGATAATGGCAGCACCTTGCCTAAACACAAAAGAGGCCCAAAAAACTACCAAATACCCAGCCTAATTCTAAGGAAATTAAAGGCACATAGGTCAAGCCAATTTACCAGAACGGAAACCCTTAGGCTGGGATTTCCGTCTTACCATTTCGGAGCTCCCGGGGAGCAGTGGAACGGCACAGCCACGAAGGAGGCGGGTCGGAGAAGATGCGACAGAAAAGAGGGTGCCCCGACAAAGGACTTTCAAAATGGTAATTAAACAAACTAATTATTAAGAACTTTCAAAATGAGATTTTATTTTATTTTTAAGTTGAAGTTAGCTTACTTCTTATAAATACATCTTATTTTTGTCGTAGATAAAATCTTATTTAATTTAAAATAGTTGAAAGTTCAAAAACTGTCTTATAAACTATTTTCGGGAGATAATAAGCTCAGATAAACACTCTCTTACTACTTACAATTAATCATCTTTCGGCCTAGCTATGGAAATGTTAATTAGCTCGAATCCTCAACAAGAAATGCATTAATTCAACTCAAGAAAATAATAAACAAAAAAAAATAGTCTCAATCGCTTATTATATATAATATTTTTTATTTTAATATAATTTTCGATTGAATAATAATATAATAAATATTTGAACAATATATATATTCATAAAAAATACAAAGAAAGAAAATACTATGTTACATCGAGTGTAAAGTTTTACCCGAATTTAGGTGCTGAATAATACAATTCCTTGTATTATCGTTCCTTTTTTATTGGATTATTGGATTAAACTCAAAAGGTAGACAGAAAAACTGGTGCTATAATTTCCGCATTAAATATATTCTGATCCCAAATTGGACCATTCCCTGCGTTGTAGTTAAAGATGTCGTAGAAAACCCTTTTGGACTCTCTCTCTCTCTCTCTCTCTCGCTCTCTCGCTCTCAGAAAATTCAATTTAATTAACATTGGCATTTATTGCGTCTAACGGGATAGATATTTTTGTGTTTTCCGTATGAAAAATCAAGCGAAATAGTTTAAAGACAATCATCACCAAATTAATAAGTTTTAATTTTTGCCATATAGTACATGCTACTAGGCAACTGGCAGTAATTAGGATTGAAAATTAAGATTGTCGGATTTGATTTTTTAGTAGCATGCGTTGATATGTATATACATTATTATTTTTATGAAATGCATAGACGAAAAAGCATTAAATATTACATTATATATGAGTACTTGTCTAATGTCTACTTGCTTCTGTATTCTGTAAATAGTTGTACTATCTAGGTACCTAGAATTAATGTTTTCAAAAAAATGTCATCTACAATTAATTTCCCCTTTTTTCATATTTTAACTGTGCATCCATTTCAAAAATCGGGTTTCTGATATTATCTTTCAATTATCATAAATACTTAATTAATTTCTCTATTCAAAAGATAACTATAAGTACTTTAAGTTAAAGATTCAATGTATAAGTCCTTGAAACCAATTTAACTGTCATTTACCTAAAAAAAATGTAATTGTAATCATCAACTAAGCACCACGTTAGGCAAGAATTGGAGTAATTAAATGATCAAGAGTTTTGGTTACAACAAAAGAAAATCGCGACTTTCACCTCCGGTATTTTTTTTATAATTGTTATTCGGTGCATATACTTAAAATTTAAAAAGTTAAAAATGTTATATTTTCTAGTACCTATACGTTTTTTTTTAGTCTCGCCTCTTCACAAAATTAAAAAAGAACCCAGAGTGTGTTAATTATTTATAAAAATAAAATGCGAAGAGTAGATATTTAAAGTACAAGTAGGGGAAATCTAAGAAAATAGGTGTAAGAAAGTCGGGGGGGGGGGGGGGGAGTAAATAAATAAAATTGCAGAAGTCTTTGAACAAATTAAATTGGTTTGGTACAAAGCATGTAAAAAGTGGGTTTTACGATGATGACTGACGTCCTCTTGCAAAATTTCTTAGAAAATTGTCCTTGGTAAATTTAAGGGAAACATTTTGATTTTAGCACTTCACTTATGAAAAGACAAATATACCCTCATAGGGAAACTTTTAAAACAAGAAAGGACAAACTCCTCAAGATCTTGAAAGACCCGTACGACTTACTTGTTAGCATTGGAGTAGTGTGACATCTTGTTTTTTTTAATCTATCTAGAGCGTGGTGAATTCTAGATAATTATTTTAAATAAGATTAAATCATAATAAATTAAAAAAATTAACACGTGAAATGTTATAAAAAAATGATACAAAAACTCTCATGTATTGTGAAAGCGCGAACAAATACATTTACAGTTAAATATCACGAATTTAATTCTCAGCGCTACTTTAAATATGTCGGGTTATATTTATTTTTCAAATATACGCAATTTATGAACTATTTTACATGAATGAGATTTATTTAGAATGCACATATAAATAATAGTTGTAGGTTTCCTACCTTAAAAGAAACTGCATTAGGTGACAAAAGGACTATACTATAGCATCAGTTCATATCTGAGTCACGTAATTAGAATAGGGTAAATTAATGTAATTAATACTCCCAAGGTTTGCAATTTATAATAATAATAATAATAATATTAATACTTCAATGTATATTTAATAGTATTTTTGTCTCTAATTAACATTTAATTTTTATAATAATTCTACTATCTGTAAATTTTCCGAAGAGTGGAAACTGACTCTGCTCATCATGCAAGTCATCGACATCTTAATCATTAAGAAGCTCGATACTTTTATCACCCTCACCATATGTCGGTGACTCATATTTCAGTTGCTGAAAAACTTGCGGATGATAAAATCGATACAAAAATGACATGTTGGGGGTAAAATTGCTATTGAGTATAGGTAGAAATATTATTGTTATAAAATCCTAACATTGAGATAGTAAGTATAATTTGTCCTATAAAAATAAGTATATGTCATTTTGATGTAAAGGAATAGAGGAAATTGCATTTTCGGTCCCACAGGACATCCTCTCGTTTGGAAATTGTCCCAATACTCTCACTTTTGACCCCAAATGTAAAAAATCATGCAGAAGTGATCCCATACGACTATATTTTGCACTTTTAGTCCCATACGACTATATTTTGCACTTTTAGTCCTAAAATTTTAATGAATCCGTTAGACACTAACATAAAGTCTTCACGTAAGGCGCATGTGATTTTCTCAATTTCTTAACTAATGACGTTGAACCCTAATTGAAGAAATCGCCAAATCAAACCCACCCTTCTATATCACGACTTCAAGAATTGGAAAAACTTGCCCATAATTCTGCTTCCAAATCTGCAAAAGTCTCCAAAAAAAGGGCGAAAATTGCCCATGGTTCTAGTCCTAAATATGCTTTGTCGTCGTGCACAGTTTCCTCAGATGAAGAGGCTGAATTATCGCATTCGTCCTCCTTATCTTTCCCCGCTGACGACCACCTCCGACAGATCTGGTTGCGGTCGTTGATGGGGGCCACTGTTACGATTCTCATGATTACCAATTCATCTTTGATATCTTTTATGGAGAACGAATGCGATAATTCAGCCTCTTCATTTGAGGAAATTGTGCACGACGACGAAGCATATTTAGGACTGGAACCATGGGCAAATTTCGTCCTTTTTTTTGGAAACTTTTGCAGATTTGGGAGCAGAATTATGGGCAAGTTTTTCCAATTCTTGAAGTCGTGATATAGAAGAGTGGGTTTGATTTGGCGATTTCTTGAATTAGGGTTCAACGTCATTAGTTAAGAAATTAAGAAAATCACATACGCCTTACGTGAAGACTTTCTGTTAGTGATTTTAGGACTAAAAGTGCAAAATATAGTCGTATGGGATCACTTCTGCATATTTTTTTACATTTGGGGTCAAAAGTGAGAGTATTGGGACCATTTCCAAACGAGAGGATGTCCTGTGGGACCAAAAATACAATTTCCTCTAAAGGAATATTTTGTTTCTTCATCTTAAATGTCATAAGGTTTTAATTATAGTAAATTTAAAAGTGTCTTTTGCTAGTAACTAGTTTTTCACATATATGTTATATGGTGCGGACCCAAAAAGTTGTGACCAATTTTTTGTCCGCATTTCTTAATCCAAACACAGAATAATCTTAATGTCGGAATTTTATTTTTTCTATTTTCAATCTATATTAAATTGTATTTAACTGTGTGAGGTTCATAATTGAAACCCAATTGCTCTATCCTCTCAAGGTCAATAAATAGAAAATCTCAAAAGATAAATAAAGATTAAAAAAATATATACTCACCCGATTTTATTTAACTGAGAATGAGCAATGTTTTTAAAATCGGACCGGATCGGTCGGTTCGATCGGTTTAACCGCGAACCGGCCATTGGTCCGGTCCGATTATATATTATTTCGGGTTGCTCTTGGATCCACTATGAACCGGTCAAAACCGGTTGAACCGGTCAATTTTTTTTTTTAAATTTTGATCAAATTCAATTTAATTCCGCATTTGTGAGTTGAAGGATTTGAACCCACGATCTTCAAAAATTGATATATTTATATATTAGGCTCTACCAACTAGGCTAATACACTTTTGTGTTATTATTTGAATATTCATAACATATATATATGCACAAATTGAAAATAATAAATTTACGTTTTAATTAAAATCAATATTTAGCATGTAATTAAAATAAATACTTAACAATATCTAATTTATCATATTTTGAATTAAAATAAATAGAGAGAAGAACTAGACTAGTAGTTTGTTAAATTATGATTAATAATATTTTTAATTGTTATTATGTATATTATTTGTAAATAAAATTAATATTTAATTATATATTTTCACAAAATATAGTATTTGATGTTCAATATTTATTTTTATAAATATTATTTTTTTAACTACTTAATTAACTTATAGAATAACTATCGATAAATTAAACACTTTATTTTGTTGCATTGATATAAATTTAGTGTATTTTTTAAACTTATTTAATATATTTATCATGATACTAATATATATAATTTTATTATACATATATATATATACACACACACATATATATAATATACCGGGTTATCCGATTTTTTCAGAATGGTTCGACCAGTCGAACCAGTGATCCGGTAAATTCACCGGTTCGATGTTCGGTCCGGTTTTAAAAACATTGAGAATAAGTATAACGATAGTGCATCCAAGCTGCAAAATGTCATTTCTTTCATTCTTTCCTCGTTTACAATTACATATATGTCGATTACTTTTTGCATATTTTTCGGAAAAGTGTCAACATTAAATTTGTTTGGGATAAATTGCAAATAACTTCATCTATTTTCCTAAAAAATCATAAAGCCTCGTATTTAATGAATAGTGCCTAAAAATCTGTTTTTTAGAGGGCTAAAAATCTCTTTAGTTATGGTAAAATTCACTGCTCTTCTCGAATATCCTAACTAATAATCTAACACCTACCATTAACTTTAAAATGATTTTTTTTTGTCATATATATCCTTTTCACATTTAAAACAAAATAATACTAAAAAAACTTAGGAATTACTCACAATAGTATATTATAAATAGTAGCTTGATCAAACACTATACACACACATACATATTTACACTTATTGAAATGTTAAAATTGTGTTTTTGTATAGTAAAAATAATTATAAAAAAATCCCTAGTCATTTTATTTGGGTATGTGATTCACACATTGTTACGTTTGATAGAAAATTAAATATATTTTTGATTAATTTTACATAAATGAAAAGAGTTTTAGAATATTTATAATTTAGCATGATAAAAAAAACTGAAAAAAAATAATACATGCACGGGGTTATTTCATTTTTTCCAATTTATTATGAATTGATGTTTGTTGCGTGTCATTTCAAAGTTATCGTAGAAATTTTGTACATATCCTAGATCTTCTTCGACACAGTCTGAGGATTTTTTAATGTTAATTCAGATGGTTGTAGCATTGTTTATGAATCAAAGCTTAAATTTAGAGAATCCTATCGAAATCCGTGCATTAGATTCAACACGATCTTGGTGGAAATTGATTATTCGATTTTCTTTCCTCCAGCTTTAGAGAGCAATCGATAATGTTAATTCAATGGATTGTCACCTTATTTCTCATTATATGAATAGCATATATACCATATTCAACATGTATATTGAATATTATACCACATTATACTAAATGATATTATAAATGCAAATATATATATATATATATATATATATATAAACTCGAAACCAAGCCACAAAAAATTTAATCTTGATGAATGATTAAATTCACAAAAATGAAATGGAGAGTAATTAATACAATGAATTGAATGAAAAGAGTGGTGGAAGGGAATAATGACAATATAAAAACTCCAAAATTGTACTCCATGCATGTAGAATCACAATTCACACATGAGAATAGACTCTACGATTTAAGTTAGACATATATCGCTATCCCTGGTTGTGATATTTCGTGGGAGGCCCTTCATCTTCCCAATAATTCGATTCCAACACTTGAACTTTGCGGTCGAATAGGCCAAATCAGCCACTGCTCGCTGCTAAATGATAAAACACTAAAGTCTCGTTTGGCACATCAAGAAAAATGCAGTGAATCCCATGCAATTTTTTTTTTATGCACTGCATTTGTCATGTTTGCTTTAGGTGAGCAGCAAAATCAAACCAAACGCCTCCTAATCTTTCATCAATCTAATCCTTCTATCCTACCATTCATTTTGCAAACATGCACCAACAGATTACAGACTCTCTCTCTCTCTCTCTCTCACACACACACACAGACACACACACACAACACACTATAAGGCTATGTTAATTACTAGCACAGCCATAGGGTATATATTAATATTTGTACTATTCTTATATTTAATTATGGACTTTAGTTTGATTGGATTGTGATTTTTAATTTTTGCAAGGCTATAAAGATTATTAATTGGTGCTATATATGTTAGGTTATATTTAGTAGGCTGTTATTTCATATATATATATAGATTAGTAGCTCTTTAGTCTATTTTGTTGCAAATCTTTTTTAAGCACAATATATGTATATATCGTAATTGGTTATAGAAGGAGGGGGCAATACATGTGCTCAAAGGAGAGAGAGCTACTATTGTGGTTGGGCAAAGTCACATCGATCATAGGTTGGGATTGCACAAATTGCAATTCGTCCAATAATGAGAGGCTCTCAAGGATTCTCAATCCAGATTTTATATATATACAATTATTAATTATTGGAGAATGAATTTATGGTTATATTATATATATATATATATATATATATATCTTGTCACAAGTTAAGTTAATTTGTTTTGGTAACAAATTAAAGTGTTGTTATATATATTATTTATGTCGCAAGGAAAAAATCTGTAATTGGATATTGTATGTGAGCATGCTTTTTGTAAATTTTATTAGTGTGCATGTGATATATATATATATATATATATATCAAAAAAATGTGACTATACAGTAAAAGAGTTAGCTAGTAGCGGAATAAATAGGATTATAATTTGTCTACTGTGACAATAGGCGTGTGACAAAATCTTCTTGTCATTTTATGCACGACATCTAACAACAATTTAATTATATTACAATTTAGCCATTGTTTTTAACGTTATCAAACTCGGAAATCCCGACCGATTGTAACATATATATTGACATGAATATAGTTAATTAGTAACTATAACTTTAAAATTACCACTCAACATTTTTTTAATTATTAGCATTACTTTTTCATACTGCTTCAGTTTATTAATAGGGTTCATTAAAAAATTAATTTGCTGCATATAACGCCGCATATATTACGGTAAAGTAGTCACAGGTCACTCCAGCTAGCTAGTGGCTAATTTTTAGTATTTTCTCATCTTGCTAAAATTTTCATTTATTCAATTATTTATCAGCAAACTCATCGGTTTAAGTTCTTTTTTTTCTATACTCAATTTTTTCCACAACCAATCCACTAAACATGCATGATTTCATCATCACCTAAATACCACAACTTTTTCAATATGTACTTTATAATTTAGTAATGTATATTAGGCACTAGCATATAATAATTAAATTAAATAAATTTCCAGCCCTTTTTATGGGTACGTGCCCTTGCTCTATCCGTAGACTAAAATTGCACATGATATATATCACTAAAACTATCATGTAAATAAATTAAATTAAATTCATATTAATTAGTCCACACACACACACACACACACACACACACACACACACATATGACATCGTTTAGTGGTCATCAAATCTTATATATTTATGTCAGCGCGTACGTATAAACCATATTAATCATATTTACATATTCCCGAAGAGTGATAATTAATTAGTAGAATATATAGCTTCTAATAATTAAATGAAATTGGGACAACTATATATTTTAAAATAAAAGGTGCATGCATGGCCACATTATTTGTAAAAAGCTACGTGGATTATTGAGAAAAAAGTATATATCATGCAGGGGCCTAAAATAGTGCCACAGAAATATTGGGGAAGAAAAAGAAAAATATGTATATATCGATATATAGAATGGTCCATAGAGCTAAACCTACATATATATAGAGTGATAGCTAGGGTAGCATATCTTTGAAAGAATATATCGATCGCAATAATTTATAACCTAATCCAAAACCATTTGATGAATAATGGCAATGTTTAATTTGGTCAGGCTAATGAGAATACAATCATAGTCTAATTACTAATTAATAAAAAAATCCACAAAAAAGTTACTATGTATATTTAAGGTAGAGAAAATTGTCCATCCACTGATCCACTACATTGTTTATATATACGCATACAAATAACCTAACGATTCTATGAAACTGTCTCTATATCGATGTACTCCAAGTATAATATTTGTCATAATAAATTAAACACGTACGTGCCAACATATATACATGCAATTAACACTGAATTTGTCATGCTCTAGATGTAATTTGTCACATTTTTGTCAGGCAAGCCACATCTCTGAAACAGGATTAGAAATGTGATTTGAAGTTGATTAAGGTTTAATCAGTGTGAAAAGACAGAGAAAATGAGGGCGCGCGGGCATTGAACAGCAATAAATATTCATATTTTAAGAGAACAAAGTACGTGATTAAGTCAGATTAAGTCACAAAATAGACCCTAATGGTCTGCTAATCCTTTGACAAAAGATTGACTTCTTTTGTTCCTGGCTGCCCGTGGTCTCTCTTAATTAAAAGTTAAAATTTAAATAATACGATTAAAAGTATTAATTTGATTATTGCGCATTAGGGTTTTTAAACAAATGGAGTTGGCTTTATTGGTTGTGGTGTTGCAGCTTTTGGGGACAACAGATGAGCCATGGTTAAATAAATTAATTGAGCATATTTTATTTCATTTTTTCTATTAACATTTAGCAGCTTGTGTAGGCTTAATATTTACTAGCCATGTGCTCAGTTAGTAGCTATGAATTGCTTCATTCAAGATTCTAAATTAAACTATACGTTCTTTCAAAAGCTTCTCTTATAACATATAAGATTTAATTTAAAGAAATTCAAGAAAATAATCTTTATTAATTCAATTCATTCTATGTGTAATAGTAGCATGCCGGCCTAAATAGGAACTTGATCGTAAAAAAATCTAATGAAATAACATTTCACCTTATTTTAAAAATATTTATGCCAAACATAAACAAGTAGATTTAGATTCAAGATGAAATGAAAGACAGCATATATATAAATATATAATACGTATCTATAGCCAAAAAGCAAGAGATAGCTACTAAAGCTGGTGAAGAAGCCCATAAACAAGTACAATAAAACAATAAGATATCAAAGAAAAAGCTGAATTCCAGAGATGCAAAGTATGAAAAGATTTAAAGACTAATAATAATATATTATAGAAATGGACCACCATATGAAGTGTAAATAAATAAATTAATTGAGCCACATTTTTTGAACTTCCCTGCCCATGTGTTATGGACCCAATTCATCAGTACAAAATCGATTATTAATGACGAAAAAATGATATCATTATATAAATAAATCGGCTAAAGAAGATAGTACTTTTAATCACATTATTTAAAAAAAATAAACATCCTGTCACAATTCACGAGCCTAAAAAAATTGGTAGAATTATCGACACAGAAATTCACAAACACTATGCATCTTCTCAAAGTTAGAATGAAATGATTGCTTGGCGTGCCCCCCCTTCTTTTGACACTTGTTTATGATCTATCATTGAAATAATTTAGCTTCCATTTAGGGATCTCTGTTTTTTTTAATTAAAAATAAATTAAATAAATGTGGAATGTGTAAAATTAAGTTTGTTTTTCTAGTACTATAAACATCACACTACGTACGTACGTGCTATAAAACAAATTGGTAAGTCATTTCAGTCTACATTGACGACAATGTTTTAATTTTGAGCTTAATTTATTTTAATTTGGTGTCTCACATATATATACCGTTTATATTATTTTTTAATTAATATATACTTAATGTAGTTTATAATATTTAGCATATAAGTTTATACTAAATTATACCAAAAAAGACTTCAAATGCGGATTAAAAATACCTATTGGAAGTACTTATAGAATAAGCACATATAGTAATAGAAATGTAGTCTATCTAAAGCTACACTCATAGAAGAGTATTCAATAAGCCTAGCATTCACTTTTTTATTTTTTGCAAATTAAGTCAAACACAACAATCATGGTTTATTTGGTACATACATATATCTCAACACATATTTATGTAAATGAATCACATTCATTTTGCTTTATTTATCATATATACCATAACATAGACTCATGTCGCAATACACGGAAATGGGAAGACTAATGCCTCAACAAAGAATAAAAACAATGTAACCCAAGATGAGAGAGAGAGAGAGAGAGAGAGAGAGAGAGAGAGAGAGAGAGTTCCAAATGTAACCCTTGTTATTATCTTAACTGCATGCACCTTCCACCATTTCTACCTGTGTTCGTTTTTTATATTCCTGAAAACAAGATTGCCCCAATTGGTATCTCAAAGTGATAGTGATGAGAGAGAAAGCATATTTCATGTATATCTTGAGTAGACATGTAGGGCACATTAAATTTGCAAAGTTTCATGAGTGGGCATGAGTAGTTGTAATTGGGGAGTGAACTTTGTTTAGTGATGCCCATTGAAATATTGAATAGACTTCCCTTTGACACTTCACCAAACACTCATTAATCTTTCTTGCATCAACATCCCTTTTGCCTTTCATTTCATGACCACAACTATTTTTTGTAAAAGTGTTTGCCATGAAATTATATAAAGAAATGCTTTTCAAAAAGTTGCATTTATGAAAATCTCTACACCTTCCATTATTGTCATTCCAATAGTACGGAACAATCATGTTTGCATACACTTTTGTTTGGGCCTTGGCCCATTTAGCGATTATATACGAGATGTTTTGATTTGGGCCTCTACCCGATTTCTTAAGAATAAGAAGCAAAAACATATTGGGCCTCAATCTCAATGATTTTTTTTTTTCGGGAGTTAAAAGCTCATTAAACAGTGTGACACATTCTGCATGTGTTTTTAGGCAGTGATGTCGATAATTACAAAAATTTACATAAATAGGCTCGAATGGGTATATATTTTATTTTCCAGTTAAGATTATGATGAGAAAGAGAATTAATTTAATAATATTAATGAACACAAATTTATAGAGACGTGAAACGAACTAGTCCTATAGTAATTTTCCGTGTCAACAATATTTATGAACCTGAAAAAAGAAATCGACTTATTATCTTGAACCTATAAAAAAAAACAATATTTATGAACCTAATGTAATCCTAATGAGCATGAACTTAAACATATTTAAAACTAGCTTTTTGCACTATAATATAAATAGAAACCCACCAAATAAAGAATATGCATGCAAAACTATCAATAAAAAATAAACGCTTCATTGTGGGTTTTTTTTTTTTAACTTTTAAGTATCAAAATCGAAACTAAATCAATAACTCAATCATAAAACATAAGATGATGATGATGATGCTGCTACTACTACTACTTACTAAATGACTACTAAATTATTTGTACAATTTATTTGGTAATGAACAACATATATGAAACATGTTTGTAAGACCTTACTTGGTTAAATGCGCTAATGGCTAGCTGGTTGATGTGCAATCAAAGTCACATATCGATTAAACAATGAGAAGATTATGGAAATATAAGTGTGAATAAGAACAGATGCAGGAATTTGAACTGGGGGAGGGCGAAAAATAATTATAATGCAAGTACAAGTAAAATAAATAAACATGTACCTCACATAAATTGAGGAATAATGTCAAAATTTTCAATATATAACACCGTCATCAATAATGTGGAGTTTCATACCAAGTATTGTGCAGCAGGAAAAAAATACTATTTTTTGTAAATTTTTCCGTCTTTTACGTGTTTTATTGAACCTATTTAAAAATTCATAACTAATCATCAATCATGCTTCTAACATTTTTGCAAAAAAAAAAAAGGCAGGGCAAATATAAAATTATAAGAAAATTAAGTATAATCGTATCAGGGGAATGTAAAGCTTAATAAAAAAAATCAACTTAAATGGATAATTTGAGCATAACGATTAACGATAATCCTCACTATTATATTATATGTGAATTATGAAATCATAAGAGATAAATAAGACCCTGGCACTAAAGTCCTGAATCATTTTTTTCAAACGATCAAATCCATAAATATAACCTCAAATATGCATACACACACACACACACACACACACATATATATATATATATATTATGAATTAAACTTAAAGTAAATACAAAATAGGAGAATTATCGATTCAGGACCTGAAAGATGGGTAATCTATCAATTCAAGACCCGAAAGATGAAAACTCTCAATCCAGGACTCGAAAGATGAAAATTATCAATCTAAGACCTCAAAAATCACGAATTTTGATTCTCTTTTATTTTTTAATTAATTTTATATTAATTTTCAATGAAAATTACTTCATTAATTATCTATTAAATCTAATAAAGAAATTGTTAAAATTAATTAAAAAATAAATAGAAATCAAAATTCGTGATTTTTGAGGTCCTGAATTGAGAATTTCAATCTTTCGGATCCTTGATTGAGAGTTTTCATCTTTCAAGTCCTAAATCGATAGATTACCCATCTTTCAAGTCCTGAATTGATAATTCTCCTATAAAATATAAAACACTAATATGAATAAAGAGGGAAAAAAAAACTTACCTGCAGCTCCAGAACAGCAGCCAAAGAAGCAGAGACGAAAATGGCGGAAGTATTTTTTATTTTATTTTTTTGTAGTGAATTGAGATTTAATTTTTTTTAAATAAAATATCTTTTAAATTATTTAAATATTATTTTATTTGGGCCTTAGTGAATCAATTTACTTTATCCCCAAATATAAAGGCCCATCACATGTGGGCCAATAAAAAATATTGAAATTAGTTCAAATATCTTAAATTTATGGGGAGGGGCGGCAAAAAATATACTAGTATGTAAATGTGGAAGGAGCACAAGACAATTTTGAGCTGAGACAAGGTATGAAATTTGGTTGGGGAGGGGGGATTGTTGGCTGATATGCCACGCACCAAACTCCCACAATGATTAAAAAATGGAAAGATATCATCGATTGGAGTATGGACCATATCTTTACTCGTACTTGGACTTTTGTAAAACCTAAAATTCAGTAAAACAATAAGGAAGATCATTAGAATATAAGTCAAAAACACATATCTACTGGTACGAGGTCTTTTAAGAAAATCAAAAAAGCAACACGACGTTCTCAGAATATATAAATGTGAACCAAATCCCTACTAGTACAAGGTCTTTTGGGAAAGTCAAGAACAAAAAACAGTGTGAATTTTGGCTCATAGTGGATGAATTCCCGCTGGTATGGAGATATCACGGTTCTAAACATGCTCCAAGTCTGGTTGGTTCCGTTTAATCAAATGAAGAAAATTTTGTACATAATCTTAAAATTTTCAAGGCTAATTAGGCCATGAACCTTGAAATTTCAATGACCTTGTTTATATTTAAATTTAGTAATTAACATTCTCTTAAATTCAACCTCTCTCATGTTTCAAAATAATAATAATAATAATAATAATAAAAACAATTGTCTCCACGTAGAAAGAAAGATTATTAGGGTATCTCCATTGTTATACCTAATTTTTAGGTACAGTTTGTTGACATATAATTACCACGTCAAAAGTTACCAACCCCGCTAAATTGCTACCCAAGTTTTCCCAATACATTCATGTATAATTGTTACTTTTTTGGTGGTTCCACTACTATACCACCCATTTTATTTATTTTTTAATTTATTTAAACTTTTTTTATAATTTTAATTATAAATTACACTAATAATCATGATATCTATATATATGTGTATAGGAAAATTTGTACAGTAATTAAAATAGAAATAGATAAATTGCAAACGAAAGAAAGAAAGATAATTTATATGTATACAACTATATCATTTCAATCGGAAAAATGGAGAAAAAATAGAAAAGGAAAAAAAGTGAAAAAGTTGTTACTAAGTCCTACTATATCTACAAAATTTAAAATTTGAAAAAGAAAAAAAGAAATTACTTAGACTACCCCCATTCACAACCACCATCAACTCAATCTATCAATAAAATAATCATTTCTCTTTCCTCCATTTACACAATCAACTCAACAATCTAAAACCATAATCTTTCAATTTTATCAACAATCCTCTCAAATCCAAAAAACATATTTTATTTGATTCTTTATTAATATCTATTGTTAATAATTATTTTTTATTATATTTTAAAATTAATAAATTATTTTATACTGTAAATAATTAATTGCAATAATAATGATACATTACTCATACACTTTAAAGTAGTGAAATGATTAATGCATGTGAGTGGAAAAAAAAGTTTTGCAGAAATTTGTCATCTTATCCATTGCAAAATCTACTCCTACGATTATTAACTGATTGTACATAAATTTGTCATCTTTTGCAGAAATTTGTCATCTTATACATTGATTGAAATTTAAACATACAAATGATAACAATTAAATAACATGAAAATAAACTACAATTAATCTCCAAACACAATTGCCATCAGTCGGCGTTTAATCTCTTCGTCTACTGGAGTTAAATGTTCTTTGCCCAACAATGTATTCAATATCATTTCTTTCATCTGTAATGACTTTCTTTCTAGTTTTCGATTCTCCAAATCGAGTCTCGCACTTCCCTATTTGTTCATTACTTCAAGTTCACTATCTCTAATTAGTGTCAATGTACGAAACTCTTCATAAACTTTATTAGTAGATGTAGATTGTGTTGTCTTACTTTTTCCTTTTTTCTTCGTCTTATCTCTACCTGTAGGACGGGGAATCTATGCGCGGTCACTACTTGGAGTTTCTATAGTTTCTGAAATTTGTGAGTTACTATAATATTCTCCATCTTCACTAGTTCTTGATCTTTTTGAGTTGGCCCCGCTCTCGTCATTACATTCATCATCTTCAGGACGTGAACGTGTTACATCATGATGTACATTTAAAGCTCATTTAGGATGTTTAATCATGACTTCATTAAATATAACCAGATCTTGAAATTTGCAACCACCTTCTTCATAAATGGCATGAGCTTATTTCTCAATATCTGTTTGACTCATTCCACTTTGCTTCCGACAATGTGCTTTATTGCAAGCACCGACCCACTTCATTGTATTCGCATTCAGTCTTTGCCAATGACCTTTTATTGAATCTTTATTTCTATCACTGAGTTGTTGTTCTGGATTTTCTGCTCGATATTGATGGAAAATTTTGTGTACTTTTCTCCATATAGAGACACTTTTTTGATTTTTTTTCCATGAGCCTCATCTTCACTAACGAAACACCATGCTTGCATTAGAACTATAACTTCTTTCACAGACCAAATATTTTTAGTGTCTTTCGATTTGTGGTTGTCTGTTGCATATATTGAAATAAATTATGAGAGATATTTTGTGATGGTTAGACTTCTTTAGAAATTGAATTTTGGTTGATATTCAGAGAAAAATGTGAGTTTTGATAATATTGATAATTTGGAATTTGAAAATTTGAAAAATAATTTGGATCATTTGGATCCATAACTTCAAATAAGAGAAAATAAGTAAGAATTGATGTTTTTAGTGTGATTCAAAATATGTAAAAAATAAGCTCATTTTATAGACAATGAAAAAATACGAATTATGATATAATTTTTATATTTTTTAATACATCATTATCCAAAATAATAACAATATAAAATTTTATCCAATAAAAATATGATTGACTAATTAAAGTGTGCCATGTGGTAAGAGAATGAGTTGATCAATGGTTTGGTCAACCAACCAAAGCTACAATCGATTGATCCCCATTTTCAATTTTAACTTTTTCAATTATTTTTTTTGTTCTTTTTTATAATCGATTGAATGGATTGTGAATGGGCTTAGAGAAAATGAAGAAAATAAAAATGAAAGAAAAGGAAAAGAGAAAAGAGGATAGAAAAATAGGTGTAATGGAATTGGGGGTTAGACTATCCACAACAGTGACACTCATCAAATCCAATCTTCAAATAAAATATTAATTTTTCTCTCATCCACGTCTATAATCATCAACTTTTTAAAATTTGCACTCCATGAGTGATACTCATCCAACCTGACCTTCAAATAAAATATTATTTTCTCTTTCTTACAATTTAGATAAAATATTTATCATTTTATTTTTTAAATAACATATTTTGAATAATAATTTTTACTAATTTTAAAATATCCTAGTTATTTCACTAAGTCGTTTCATACGATTTTTCATTGATTTGATATTTATTGGGTTGAGCTCGTCTGCATTTTCAGTTTGAGTTTTGTGATATAATTGATGCACACGTGACCACACTGTGGGCTTCTTTTGATTATTTCCGTGCACAGTATTCGTGCTAAAGAAGATCCATGCTGATATAAGGGTTACATCTTCTTTCACATAACGACTTACATTTTTTGCTCATTTCTGATTTTTGGTTTGGGTGTTGAACATTCCAACATAAATTGTGAGAAATATTTTGTGTGGTGGGAAGTTCTTCAAATGATGAAATTTGAGTGAGGTTTTACGAAAATTGAGAATTGTGTTGATCTTCTGAATTTGAAAAATTTTATGGGTGAAAGTAAGTTCCAAAATTTGAAAAATTAATTTTGGGAGTCGTGATAATAATTTGGGTTATTTGGATCCATAACTTAAAATGAAGAAGAAATGTGAAATTGAGAATTTGGTGAAATAAGATATATGAGAAAAAGAGAGTTTAGTTGCTTGTAAAAATATACCGATATTATGCTCTATTTATAGAGAAAAAAAACTTATGAATTTTGATAATTATATAAAATATTTAATTTTTAAATTAATGTATATAAAATTATGTGACACCCAATCAGAGAGTGCCACGTATGCACAACTTTTGATCTCGCCACAAGTGCGGCTGCCTACCTTAAGTCACCGAAACTCATGACTTTTTTTTATTAATGTTTTGTCTTTTATGGTGACATCATTTGGATGTCACCAATGTGTATAGCCTTAGTTGCAGATGTGGGATCCGTCGTTGTGCCTCCCTTACTCTTCTGTGAAATAAACACGTCTCCCTACACAAATTAAGGTGCAACGTGTGTTTCACGTAGATGCTTTACAATGGTGCCTCATCTCCTTCTTTTCAATTGTTACCTTGTAGAATTATTCTTACCCAATTAATTTTTACCAATTGCTACATAAATGCCACAATGCAAATGTTATCAAGAGAAATTTTATGACGCGTGTACATGTAATGTGTTCCTCTCACACATAATAAAAAAAAAAAGTGAACTCATTATTTAAAAATTATTATTTTCTGTGAAAGAGGCACACTATATATGGACATTATAAGATTTTCCTGTTACTAATGCACTGGTACAAATTCATGCCACATGGCTTTTGTAATCATGCATTGGAGATGCCTTTAACCTAAAATAATAATATAAGTGCCAAACGGACTCATTTATCATATCAATCTAAACATGCCCAACCAAACAAAACAAAACAAAACATGGAGCTCACGTGCGTCGCATGGGCTTTACGTGCTTGTTCTTTTATTTTGGGTCAATTTTGTTTTTATTTCTAATTTTTTCTTTTTTATTTTCCCAAAAAATGCATATTCCTAAAATTAAAGCAAATAGATTTATTTTTTTGAAATCTGGCAACTTGCGCCATGTACTCGCACGACGCTAACGCCTGGGCTCGTGCATTACATTCGACAATTAATTTTTTCAACTTAAATATAACCCCTAATTGAGATTGATTAGCCTTGAAAAATACAAAATAAACCTTTAAAAAATTAAAAAATTCCAATAATACTAAAATAAACCTTAAAAAACCATAAACTATTTTTTTAAAACCCCTAACTTCTAAACATTAATTGAAATGTAAAAAATCACAATTTGAACTAAATAGAATAGTATAAGATAACTGTCAGACCCGTTACTTTTTAAGAATACAAATGATACTTTTTGAATTTTGAGTGATATTTTTTATTGTTATGATTCATACTGATTTTGATATATTTTTTTTAAATTTGACCTGCCTACGCGTATGACATAGGGCTTATGTAGTGTATGGAAGTTCATTACAGCCCAAATGACATATCCGGATCCACACAAGATCCAAATCCATAACCGGCCTACGTATTCCGCGGTGCGGATCCCGGAAACGGGTATCCCTCCATGATCCATCATGAAAAAATTCAAATTTCGAATTTCAAAGTGAACCTCACGCAGAAAATAGGAGCGGCAACGGTCACCATCCAGCTGTAAAATAACAAAAAGAAAAAAAAAATCAAAATTCGAAAAGCATCCGAGCCCTAGATTGAAGGTAGTGTGAAATTTACGCCTATATTTTGTACCAACCTCAGTTATAAATTCCCCATTTTCACCTCAGATCTAAAACTACCACCTATTTTCCTCCAGAGACGTCTTCGTATACGCCCTGGTTCTTCTCTCTCGTTTAAATTCCGATCAAATTTCTATTCCGATCTTAGTCCAAATCCAAAATGAGGGAGTGCATTTCTATTCACATCGGTCAGGCCGGTATCCAGGTCGGAAATGCGTGCTGGGAGCTCTACTGCCTCGAACACGGCATTCAGGTATATGATTCCATCTCATTTTAACCTTCAATGTTGCGTGTTAATCTTCCGATTTGGTGATTGATATTTTCTCTGATTTAGACGTAATTTTTGTAGATCCATGTTTGTTTGTGAGCATTTCGTTTTTTTGTCAACTCACAGTAGATCTAGATGTCATATTTATGTTACGCCTAGTTTGAAATATTCTATTTGATCAGATCGAGTTGATTAACGATGCTTTCTGTTATGTTGCGTTTCGGAATTTGCACTCTTTGCTTGAAATGGTGATGTGAGATGATTTGTTTTGTCGGATCTAGTTCTATAAAATTGTTTACATGATTATGTGCGAATCGTTCCTATTTTGCTTCAGATGTTAGCGTTGCATGAGTTTTTGTTTTTTTTTTGTTTTATTGTGTTTTTGAAAATGCCTTTTCTATAAATCGAGTCAAGATGATGATAGTATGTGAGTAGATTTGTGTGATCGAGCTGAATACTATGATTTATTTTTTACTCATGAACGATATTTATCACAGCCTGATGGACAAATGCCCGGTGACACCACCGTTGGCGGAGGTGATGATGCTTTCAACACCTTCTTCAGCGAAACCGGTGCTGGGAAGCATGTTCCCCGCGCTGTGTTCGTTGATCTGGAGCCTACTGTGATTGATGAGGTCCGCACCGGTACCTACCGCCAGCTATTCCATCCTGAACAACTCATTAGCGGCAAGGAAGATGCTGCCAACAACTTTGCCCGAGGTCATTATACCATCGGCAAAGAAATCGTTGATCTGTGCCTTGACAGGATCCGCAAGCTTGCTGATAACTGCACTGGGCTGCAAGGATTCTTAGTTTTTCATGCTGTTGGTGGTGGTACTGGATCTGGGCTTGGATCTCTGTTGCTAGAGAGGCTATCCGTCGACTACGGTAAAAAGTCGAAGTTGGGTTTCACTATCTACCCTTCACCTCAGGTTTCGACTGCTGTTGTTGAGCCTTATAACTCTGTGCTTTCAACTCATTCTCTTCTGGAGCACACCGATGTTGCTGTGCTTCTTGATAATGAAGCCATCTATGACATTTGCCGCAAATCACTTGACATTGAGAGGCCTACCTATACCAATCTGAACAGACTTATTTCTCAGGTACTAATTAATTTGAATTCTTGGTACCGTGTCAGATTGAATGTTTAGTGACCAATTGAATTTTGACTGATTATATCTTTGATAAACTGTGCAGGTTATTTCTTCTCTGACTGCTTCCCTGAGATTTGATGGTGCCCTGAATGTGGATGTGAATGAGTTCCAAACCAACTTGGTCCCATACCCAAGGATCCACTTCATGCTTTCGTCGTACGCCCCAGTCATCTCTGCTGAGAAGGCTTACCACGAGCAGCTTTCTGTTGCAGAGATCACCAACACTGCCTTCGAGCCATCATCCATGATGGTTAAATGTGATCCGCGCCACGGCAAATACATGGCTTGCTGTTTGATGTACAGAGGGGATGTCGTCCCCAAGGATGTGAACGCAGCTGTGGCGACAATCAAGACGAAGAGGACCATCCAGTTTGTCGACTGGTGCCCGACCGGCTTCAAGTGCGGTATCAACTACCAGCCACCCACTGTCGTTCCTGGTGGTGACCTTGCTAAGGTGCAGAGAGCCGTTTGCATGATCTCCAACTCCACCAGCGTTGCTGAGGTGTTCTCGAGGATCGACCACAAGTTTGATCTGATGTATGCGAAGCGGGCGTTTGTGCATTGGTATGTTGGTGAGGGTATGGAGGAAGGTGAGTTCTCTGAGGCTAGGGAAGACTTGGCTGCACTGGAGAAGGATTATGAGGAGGTTGGTGCAGAGTCTGCTGAAGGGGAAGATGATGAAAATGAAGAGTATTAGGAATTACAGTAGGTTGATTAGAATTTTGCATTGAGGAACCAATGGACTCATTGGTCATTATCTCAAGTGTCGTTTATGTTTCTGTTGAACTGCTATTTGAATCTCTGCTGAATTTCATCATTTGTTATTGCTGATTTTTGTTTTTTCTCGGTGTGAGTGTGACGTTTGTCGTTCATCTTTTAGCTGAGATTATCAAATTTATTGATATAGTTAATGAATACGTGTTATGCCATATAAATTAGTAACTTTATGGTAGTTACTAATTTACGTGCTAGTGAGATGTTTGAACGCATGATCTGCATACAGAAAATGACACGTCCTCTTCTACTTTCTATTTACTAACGCGTTTACAACTGCAGGTAAAGTAGTTTTATTTTATTTTATTACAGCAGTAGGTAATTTTTAACCTAAGACAAAGACAACCTAAGCAAAAACTCTAGTTCCTCTGTACATGTATGTATAGAAAGGGAAACACAACTTCGATGCCGGATCCAACAAACCCCCGTCTCTTCTCTCTTGTGAAATTGATTGATTGATTTCATGCACCTTTTATCACACATGAAAAGAAAATTAATTAGTTATTAAACAATATACAAAACTCTGAAATTGAAAATTAATTAGTTATTAAACAATATACAAAACTCTGAAAATTAATGTATTAGAATATGAGATGAAATTAAAGAAGAGTGTGAATTGAAGGAACCTGAAGTGAGCATGGAGTTGGAGCCAAGAGGAGAAGCCGGCAACATGAAATTGTGAGGTGCACAAAATCCATGTAAAATCCCCTCACGAAAATCTTCCCCTAAACGCGAATCCTCTGCTATGATCCTCAATATCTGACGGACTTCAACACTCCTCTCTTTCATCCCCACCACCACCTTTGCCACCGTCCGCCGCCGCCGCATGAACTCCGCCGGCCTCTCCTTTTCCATCTCCACCACCCTGCTGCCGGAAACTTTCTCGCAGTTCTGTGGCCGCAGAGGAAGCAGTCTAGTCGTCTCGACTTCATTCATATTATTTTTCAAGTGAAGAAAAAAAACACGTGATTTACTATCTGAATGTTTGTGTGTGTGTGTGTCTATATATGTAGGAAGGTGGTGAGGAGTGCGGGACACGTCAGTTGGCGATCGAGGCTGAGAAAAGTTCGAGATGAGTTGATGAGAGAGAAGAGGATTTGGGCTTGCGGCACGTGTCTAGTGAGAGAGAGAGAGAGAGAGAGAGAGAAGGGACGTGTGGTGTGTGGTGATTTGGACGGCGGAGATTGAATTGGGGGACCGCTCCAACTCCAAAAGTCTTCTTCCCGCTTCGGTGGGTACGATTTTCGTTTTACGACACCTCAACTTTACGAGATCTCTGTGAATCCTCACGCCAACCCCAACTGCAATTCCATTTTTATTTTATTTTTTCTATTTTCTTCTTATTATTCTTACATTTTATATGCTTAATTATATCTCCACTTATGTTTATATGAGTATGCAATATTAATTACATATATTTGTAGCTAGGAGAGTACTATATTTGTACAACATGCATATATTCGAAATCATCGTTCGTTATTGGCAACATATATATGTTAAGCAAAAAGAATCTTCATCCCAACAATTAAGAAGAAAGAAAGCATATATAAAATTGATCTTTGCGTAAGGAATTACTCAGTAATTCTTTAATTTATATTGTATGTTTTAGTCGAATAGTGTTATATATAATTTAGATTATTATTCATATAAAATTGATATAATTAAGCTCTATATGTATAATAACTTGATAATCGAAGGAGTATTATTTTATCATCTTTATTGATCAACACAAACCTGTAACTATCACCCCCAAACAGATTTAATTAATTGGGGGCATTATTTAATATTGGTTATTAAGAGAATTTTAAATTTTAATGCGTGGTGAGTGTGTTAAATTATTATTTGGATAGAATTTCAACCTCCAAGTGTGGGGCTGAAAAACCTCCCACAGTCCCACACAATAAAATAACAGTAATATAAATATAAATATACCACGTACGATACAAATATGAAATAATTCATAAATAATTTTTTTCGCCTTAATATATTTTTAGCACAACCCGAAATCATATAATTAAACCAGATTTGATATTCAGCTAAATACGATCACATTGCATAATTGTATACCTTAATACGCGTTTTAGAAAATGATAATTATTATTATTAAAGTGTTATATATGTGAAGGTCGAGGTATATATAATTTTTTATTTTATTTTTTGGAGTTGGGGAAGGAGGGAGTGGAGATTCCAAACTTGAGATGTTGAGTTGAATGTTCCCGAGAGGAGTAGAGATTTTTTAGTTCCAATTTTGTGTGTTAATCCGTACCAATATTAAATTTATATATTATTAATACTGTTTTTTTGTAAAAATAAAATTTATGATATTATAACTAATCATAATTAATATTTATTGATAAAAATTAAAATTTAAAAAAAATATATACCTTAAGTTTGGAATAATCAACCCAAAAAATCAATAATATTAATTAAAAATGAAATTAAATATTAAAAAATAATTATAAATCTTAATTGGGTGGAATAAGTCCTAAATAAAATTATAAAATTATACTAAATCTAAAGAATTAAAATTAAAAAAAAAATGAAATAAAAAATAATAATTTTAAAGATTAATACACGATTGCCACGTACAAATTGGAACTAGAGATCAAGTGTCCCGAGAGGACTACGAAGGTTATGATTTGGGTTCAAGTAATTAATTATCCCAATCTATCACGTAATCACCACGCACTTCGTGTTAATATAATGATGATGTACACGTGGTTGGCACGTGGCATGAGTACAGATTTTGGGCACTAGATCGGTAATGTGTCAGCACGTGATCTTTTAATAAGAATGTTGAAAGGTCTAGTTTTTGAGCAATTTTCATGTTATCTTATATTATAATCTTTTTACCTTTCTTTCTTCATTTTTTTTGGAATAATAATGAAAATAAGTGTTATAAGATTCCTCATGGACCCCATCATTCTTTTTGAAATTTAGATATGAGTTTTGAAAGGTAGGAAGACTCCAACGAAGTACTCAAAAAAAAAAAAAAAAAAGGAAGACACCAACGAAAATCTTTATTTAATTAATTGTTGGGTGACATGATATGTATTTTTATTCGTAATTTTAGTGCATGAAACTTTTAAAATACACGTGTCTTGAATAATAATACTAATAATATTAAATAGTCAAGGATAGAAGATACAAAAAATGATATTTAGAGATAATATTATTAGAAACAATAATTGTCATCATTAATAATAAAATTAAGTAACGCTAATTACATGTCTAATGATATTTTTGTGACGACGTTATTATCACTTAAAATGATTTTTAATATATTTGAGACGAACTTTTAGAAACACTTTATTTGAATCATATGATAAATGATGTGGTACTGAATGAGATCATCAAATTGCTGGACCAAAACATTATTTATCTAATATCAGATAACAAGTGAGTCAGTCCAATTCATATTGTGTCTAAGAAGTCTGATATTCGGGTTGTAAAGAATGAAAAGGGCGAGTTTGTGCCCACAAGACTGCAAAGTGGATGAAAAGTTTGCATAGATTATAGGAAACTGAACACGGTCGCAATGAAGGATCATTTTCCACTTCTGTTCATTGACCAGATATTGGAGAGGCTCGCAGGGAACAAATTCTTCTGTTTCTTGGATGAGTATTCTGGATACATGCAGATTGCAGTAAATCAAGATGACCAGAAGAAAACAATGTTCACATGCCCATTTGGAACATTTGCTTATCGCATAATGCCATTTGACATCTGCAATGCTCCAAACACTTTCCAACGATGTATAATGAGCATTTTCTTTGATTTGCTCGAGAATTGTATTGAAGTATTCATGTATGACTTTACCGTGTATGAGAGCTCATTTGAACGATGCCTGAAAAGGCATTGCCGCGATGTGTAGAGAAATGTCTGGTGCTGAATTATGAAAAATGTCATTTTATGGTTCGTGAGGGCATTGTACCGGGATATGTGATTTCCGAGAGGGGCATTGAGGTTGATAAAACGAATGTGAATATTATAGAGAAACTGCGATATCCTATTTCAGTAAACAAATGAGAGGTTTTCTTGTGCACACTGGATAGAGTAAGAGGGGAAGAAAAGAAAGGATAAAGGAGAAAAAGAGGACGTCGTCAACCATTACCCTAAAAAGTCACCGCATTACCATGATGGCGAGGTGGACGGAGGCCAACTAATTTCATGCCCCTACGTGGGCTTGTCCGGGCCGTGTGTGGCCGTTGCAACAACTATAAATACTTGTTTCCATTTTCATTTCTGAACACACTCGAACTTATTTACAATTCCGCAGTTTAGTTTCAGTTATCTAGTTTGTGAATATTCCGCACAACAGTTGGTAGTTTTGCCCTCGGTTGATGCGCGTACTTACTTTTGCCCAAATCTGGAGTTAGGTGCAAATTTAATCTAGTTGTTTCATTATTCTCATGTGTCATTTATTTATTCTTGTTTTATTATTTATTATGTTTTCTGGCTAAGTAGTTAGTGTTCAAGTTGAATGTGAAAATGATAAAGGTGGTAAGTATGCATGAGGCTAATCAGTCTTAATTTATCTCGAGTTGATTCTCAACTTCATTCTGGGCAGAACGATGACAAGACAGTGGTAAGGTTAAGAGTTGAACATTCTTAAGTAAGTCATTGCTTATGTAAGTCAGGGTGGAAGTAAGGACGGCCGAACCCTAATGAGCTACTAAGTGATAAAGTAGACGCCGAAGCTTAGAGATTGAAGTATAGGTAAATATGGGCACACTGACGAAGGGGTCCCATATGCCAGCATTGGGTTCCACACACACTGACGAAGAGGTCCCATATGCCAGCATTTATATTATATAGGTTAAAATTATATTGATTATAATATGTATAATGTTTTATTATATGAAAATCCACATAATAAATTCATAAATAAATTTATTCACTTTAATGCTAGGGTTCATTAAATCAATTTTAGGGTATATATTTATATTTATTTAATATCTATGCTTTGAAGGAGCATTAAAGATAGAAAATTTAAAGATTGAAATATCTCAAAATAGTTGTAATATGAAGAGAGAATAATGCATTCACTTGTACAGAATGCCAATATCATGCGGTACAAGGATTGGTATGTCTTCATCCCTCACTCTTGGCTTTGTCCTCTGCATATTTGTTCCCATTAGATAGCATCGGGACACCTCTCCATATTAAGATTTCGACATTTCCTGCTCATCACCTATTAAACACGAATCTTGAACATTATATTATTGGCATGAAATCCAAATAAAAATAGAAAAAATAATATATAAACCACACCAATTACTCAGTAAAACAATCTAAAAATGAAAAAAATAATTTTACCTCTGTCAATCACAATGTAAATAAATGGTAGATCACCTGATCGAAAAAAATGCCCTCATAAGCCCGACCACCATTCGTGTGTGTACATATGATATGCAAAACCCTAACAAAATATAAATCGTGCTTTCTCCTCTATTCTCATTATCAGTGCATATATATTATATTTATTAAGTATTATACTAATATATGAGATAGTATTATAAACATACACATGATATGTAGTACTGAAAAATAAAACACAAAAAGAAATAAAATCAAACGTGTAACGAAATCACTTAAAAACGTAATAAAGAAACCAAACGATCGAGGCATTGTAACTTGTTAGACTTGATATTTAAAGATTCCATTGCTTAATTTTTCACCATGATAAATAAGTTTTTGTAGTTTTTCATTATTCAAATAATTTAAAAGAAATAATTAAAAATGAGGTGAACGTACTTGCACAAGTCCATATATTCGGCAGGAGCGTGAAGCTCACGCGTGGCGCAAGGGGCTTCTCGTTCCTGTCCTTTCTTTTTCTTGGCGATTTTTTTTAATTTTTTTCTAATCTTCTATTTTTCCTTTTTTCCCCCAAAAAATTATACGTAAAAAAAAGTTAGTGAAATTTAAAATTAAAGTAAATTAATTTAATTTGATTGAAATAAATATAAATTTATACTTTGAAATTAAATTTATAAACCTAAAATAAAAGTGAATTAATTTTTTTTGAAATCCGACGACTTGTGCAATGCACTCGTCCTGCGCTAACGCGTGAGCTCGTGTATTGCACTTTACAATTAATTTATTTTTTTCCGAAATAAATATAAGCGATGATTAAAAAATAAAAATCTAATTTTGAAATAAATATATACCCAAAAATGGAATTAGTGAACCCTAAAATAAAACTGAATTAATTTTTTTTTTTTAAAATCATGTGACTCGCGCAATGCAATTGCCTAACGCTAATGCATAAACTCGTACATTGCGCTCGATAATTAATTTTTTCAATTTAAATATAATTCATAATTGAGATTAAATAAACTTAAAAAAACATAAACCCTAAAAAACACAAAATATATCTCTAAAAAATACTGGAAAAACCATGAACCCTAAAACCCCAAATATTTATTGGAATGAAAAAAATCACAATTTGAAATAAATAAACTAGTACTAAAATAATCAGTAAATCTGTTACTTTTTAGGGATATAGTCGATACTTTTTAATTTTTAAATAATAGTTTTTAATATTAGAGTTGATAATGATTTTAATATTTTTTTATAGGTTATTTTGTCTGAAATATGACTTGTACAGTTGTACATAGCTTGTGCATGCAACCGTCTATCATTAAAAGTTAAAGAACTCTAGAGATTGACTGCACACGTGGTCTCAAATACTCGAACCAAACCCAAGTCCGCCGCAGTCCACACATGCCATTTTATCACAGACCCTTGAACTGACAAATTCACCCTTGTCCCTTGCATCAAATTACGATCCAGTACCTCTCGTACGACAGTTATCGTCCCAGAACCTAACAAGGGCAATTCAGTATTATTGCTTCAGTTTGACATCGTGACGCGCTCACGCGACGCCTGTTGGAGGCGCACGCTAGCCACACTCCCACGCGTGGCAATCAAACCAGCCCACCTTCCTTCGCGCAACAATGAATACCCGTTGCTGCCTCTTTGGTTTTATCTGTTTCAATAAAATATTATTCTGCTGGATTTCTGGTCGTGCTAAATTTGTGTTTTTTTTATCATCTACTGTGAAATTCTTAAATATTTTTCTTCATTTGAAGATTGATTTTACGGATCAATAATTTTATAGAATGGGTTCTGAAACTTCTGATTCCGCCGATGATCGTCTCCAGATTTGTACGAGGTTGGCTTTTTTTTTTTTTTTTTAAATTGCCTTCTCTCAATTGATTTTGATATGCCCTGAATTTAAGTTCAACTGCGAGAAAATAGAAAATTTGATGGTATTTTGTTTCCCCAAATTATATTGGTGTCTTTGAATTGCAGTTTCGCTATTAGGGTTTTGTGTAATAGTCTAATCGTGTGAAGATGCGAAGAAAGGGAGGATTTTTATTCATTTATCCAGTAGCAGAATGTGTGGGATGATTAGGATTGAAATTATTTTCTCGTATTCGTTGCATTTTTTGACAATGTTGGCTATGTATGCAAGTATATCGGTCCAATTTATCTAGAAGGAATGTGTTGAATCCATTAGTAGATATTATAACTGCAGTTTTAGGACGTGTTGCAATATAATCGCTGAAAATGCACGAAATGAGCAGATTTCTTGAGTTTGGATGCTTGGAAATGCATATGGAGATCAAAATGTGTAGATTATATATCCTACCTCTGTATTCACTTGATGGGGAAAATGCTATCTTAATAATGGTTTTCGAGTTTTCTGATAGATGGCATAGTTGATTTAAGAAGTCTCGCTGTCTGATTTTCGAACCAATGTGGTTTAACTTGTGTTTGAAATGCCACTGTCATGTCTCAGTAAAAAGAGTACTGGAAAAGTTCCACGGAAAATTCATAAAGCTGCGAGGGAGAAGCTGAAACGCGACCACATGAATGAATTGTTCTTGGAGCTGAGCAACACACTCGGTATACTCCGGCTCCTAGTTTATAGTATATCTAAGTTTGAATGAACATCAAATTCAGTTTGACTGTCCAGTTTGTGACACACTAGATTGTGATATAAATAACTGTGAATGCAGATGTGGATAATCAGAACAATGGCAAGGCTTCTATGCTAAGAGATACGATTCGACTCATTGGTGAATTGGTTACTCAAATGGACAGCCTGAAAAAGGAGAATGCAACTCTTTTGTCTGAATTTAATTATGTAAGATCCTTAATGCAACTTTGAACTTTGTCCCTTTTGTGTCATTGCAATCCATTTCATTTCAAGAACCAGCTAAATAATTAGAACAGATCCCAAGCTTTATGAAATAGGAACAAATGTTTTGCAAACTTTATTGTCTTTGAATTCTTCTTTATGTGTGAGTTATGATGTCAGATTACTACTGAGAAGAATGAGCTGGTCGAGGAAACTTCTGCTCTAGATGCTCAAGTCAAGGGGCTGCAGAGAGAAATAGACGAGAGGGCTAGCTGTTCAAACGCACTAGTTTCTCAAAGCAAATCTACAGCACAATTACCTGAAGACCATGTTGCAATTCCACTCATCGGCCATGCACCAGAGACGGCCCCTGTTGTGGGTCCTGTGTTTGTCGTGCCATTACATCATGAGTCCCAAGGTTTCCCCAGCCCGTTCCCGGATATGAACGTGCCTAAGGTTCCCTCTGGCGTGAGCCGGCCACGCCCCCGTTACCCTTCATCTTCTGACTCTTGGTCATCTCATATTCTCACCAAATAGACTAAAATGGTTGAGGATGTTTTGAGTTAGTGAGGCAGAGTTTAATACTCCAATCAGGATCAGTTGCTTCAGTTTTATGTTTTGAGTTAGGATCTCATTTATTTTCTTTGTAAATTAGTATTCACACGGGGGCTCAGATCTCTACGACACCATGCATTTATTCTGTAAATTGTTTCTGCTTGATGCATAGACCCTGAATGATCCTAAACTGTAGAGTATGATAATTTAGACTGTTCTTGGTACTTATTTACAAAACTGCATTAGCACTTTATAATAGAAATTAAAAGGATTTTTCTGATGTTTCAAACAGAACAATTTGTTAATTCACTACAGAGAAAGACTTTGGTTATGGGATGGTCCATCGTGATGATACTGTATGGTATTACAAAAAGTTCAGCTAAATATAAATACTTCAAAAAAAGAAAAAAAAAAGGAGAAGTGAAAGTACCTATAACGTGGTCATTTAAGTACTAAATTATATATTCTCAGATTCATTGAAGACGGGTAAACATTACATGAAGTTAGAGGAATTGTTAATTTCTAAAATACTCGATTCTTACTGCTAGAATTTCAAGGTTGTCACATTAAGTCAACTTGAATTTTTTTGGCCGAATGTTAAAATCTACCCTACGAAACTGTAAAATTATTCTTGATATTATTCTTTCTTTTCCCTACGTGCAAATTGCAAAATGGCTTTTTTGTTTTTGAGTTGGAAACAAAAAGGAAATGTTAGAAAGATTAGTTGTCGTTTTATTGAGAATACTTATTTTATAAAGAGTCCCATTATTTACACCTAAAAAAAAAGGCGAAAATGATAGACCGTTCTAATAGAAAAAAATTGTAGTTTTTGACTTTTTTTCAAGGTTTCATAAAATCAAGATTTTGGTGATTGTTTAATTACTAATTTGAGCCATTCAACTCTCTATTCATTTCTCTGCTAAAAAAAAACTCTCTATTCATTTCAGGGGCATATTCGACAATGCGCAAATGTATTGAATAAACGAAAATATAATTAATTAACCATTAGTTTATTTCAAAACCTAAACCCTAGAAACTAGTCCGAATCTTTTCAGTGCGGTCAATAAAACCCCGACTTCCGACACCGGCCGCCGCTGCCGCCGGTAGTCTCACAGTTTAAAGCTTCACATTTAGCCACCACACGGTAAACCATGTCCGCTAAATGGCGTGCCATACAGCACCGCCACCGGTATACTTACAGCGCGGTGCTGTTCCCGCCACATTTCACCGAGGCATTGAATCAAACACCTTGTGAGTCCGCTTTCTTTGCTGAGTTGATGCAACTTATATCGCTCAACTCTACTTATGCCCAGCTCGAACACGTCAAGAAAGTCGCTGCAGCGTTTTCCAATCTGCTGTCCGACCGGAGCACCGAGGAAAATGCAGTTTCCTGTGCGGTGAAGTTGTATATGGAGATTCTTTTCCTGGAGAACTCGTTGCCGTTGCATAGGACGTTAGCTTCTGCGCTGGCAAAGTGCAAGAACTACCGGAGTTTGATTGAGGATTGTTTCCGGCAGCTGTGCGAAGAGTATGGTGGTGGGAACAATGCTAGCAATGGGAAAAGATTCTGTGTTTCACGTGCAGCGCTGTCGATGATGAGCACGCCTAAATTGGGGTATTTGGTTCAAGTGGTGGAGCAATGTGCGATTTTGGTGGGTTTGGATGTGATTTTGGGATTGCAGAGTGTTGTTAAAGAAACGGATGAGTTATCGAGGCCTTCTCCGATTGTAATGGAACAATGCCAGGAGGCACTCTCGTGTATGTACTACTTGTTTCAGCGCTTTCCAGATAAGTTCTACAGCGAAACTTGTGGACATCAAGGTTTGAGTTTGAATAAACAGAGTGTGATCGAGATGGCTTTTACGAGTGTTTTGAGCATTTTGAAGTCGTCTGCGTTTTCAAGGGACTGCTTTGTGGCAGCTGGAGTGAGTTTCTGTGCAGCCTTGCAGGTGTGTTTGAGTCCTGATGAGCTCGGTCTCTTTATAATGCTAGGTGTTTTTTATCAGCGTGGCATTCAAGATTGTGATATCAGCCTTGATGCTGTTGTAAGGAAAATTTCATATAAGGGTGATTTGATTGATGAGATTCATAAATTTTCAGCTCTCAGTAGACTTTGCTTGATAAGAGGAATCCTGACAGCAGTTTCAAGAACTGTTCTTGACAAGCATTACATTGTGGCAAGCGAGGGTTGTATAGAATCTGGTGATGGTGGTTGTACAGTGAAAACAATACTTTATGATGCTATTTTGCCTGAATTGTGTATCTATGCTGAAAATCCTAGAGATAGTCATTCTAATTTTCATGCATTAACTGTGATGCAAATATGTCTACAGCAGATTAAAACATTACTACTAGGTGATACTGCTGTCAATGCAGATAATTATGATCCGATTCCTGAGCAGATGGGGGCAAGGATATTAAAGATAGTGTGGAATAATTTGGAAGACCCTCTAAGTCAAACTGTCAGACAAGTTCATCTTATATTTGATCTCTATCTAGACATGCAGTCCAGCCTTCATTGGGCGGAGGGTAGTGAAAACATCAAGATGTTCTTGAGGAAGATTGCTTATGATCTTCTCTGTCTAGGATCACGCTGCAAGGGAAGATATATTCCTTTAGCCTCCCTGACCAGGAGATTGGGGGCTAAAACTATTCTCGAAATGAATCCGGATATGTTGTGCGAAACAACAAAGGCATACTTAGATGATGATGTTTGCTGTGCTGCTACAACATTTTTTAAGTGTTTCCTTGAGTGCTTAAGAGATGAATATTGGACTAGCGATGGTGTTGAAAGTGGCTATACAAAATACAGAGGTCATTGCTTGCTACCATTTTTACAAGGACTTGCTTTTGGAGTCACAAAGCTGCGCTCCAACTTGAATACTTATGCGTTACCAATTCTACTTGAGCTCGATGTAGACAGCATATTCTCTTTGCTCGCATTGATTGGGATTGGGGGTGATGATGGCCCTTTATCTGCCTCTACAGAAATCACTTCTACAGATATGACACTAGGACTTGAACAGAGAATTGCTGTTTTGGTATCACTACTCAAAGTATCTCGTGGACTTGCACTTATGGAAGGAGACATGGAATGGTATGAGGGTTCGACACTATCCCCTGAAGGTGCACTTCTTGATATGGAGAATAATAATTTACACTGTGTTGTTCTAGTAAAGGGTGTTGAGGTTAAAATCCCAGTCAAATGGCTCATATTAGCTTTGACTCACATAGATGAGTCACTTCGCATGGATGCTGCAGAAACTCTTTTCTTAAACCCAAAGAAGGCCAGTCTACCTTCATCCTTGGAACTTAGCCTGATGAGAAGAGCCATACCTCTGAACATGAGATGTTGTTCTACTGCTTTCCAGATGAAGTGGAACAGTTTGTTCAGGAAGTTCTTTTCTCGTGTCCGAACAGCATTGGAGAGACAACTTAAGCTTGGAACTTGGAAGCCTCTTGTTTCTGGAAATTCAAATGGAGAGGATTTATTTACTGGAGCTGAGAAAACCGAAAAACACAGGGCAGAGTATCTTTATGATTTTACAACGTGGTTCAGTCGATTTTTTTTCTTTTCCTGCTATCCTTCTGCCCCATATGAGAGAAAGACAATGGCTATGGAGCTCATACTGATATTGTTAAATGTTTGGCCTGTTGCTCCAACTTTACATGGAAATCAGGATGGATTTTGTTTTGAAAACAATCTATCTCCGTACAATAAGGGTTATACTTCACCTGATTCAACCTTGCTGCTGGTTGGGTCGATTGTTGATAGTTGGGATCGATTGAGAGAGTGTTCACTTCTAATTTTACTTTATTTTCCTACTCCACTTCCGGGCATTTGTAGCCCAGAATCTGTCAGTGAAGCAATTAGATGGGCTAAAAAGCTGATCTGCAGTCCACGTGTACGAGAAAGTGATGCTGGAGCTCTGACTCTACGACTTATTTTTAGGAAGTATGTTTTGGACCTAAGCTGGATTGTCCAACCATCCTGTAATGGTGTCTCATTTTGTTTGGAGGTTGAACGACCAAATGGGCCATATCAAATTTGCACATCCAGCTCTCCTGTTATAAGTTATATGACATCACTTATTGATTGGCTGCTTGCTGCTGTGGAGGATGCTGAGAAAAATCTTTCAGAAGCATGCAAGAATAGTTTTGTTCATGGTATATTGCTCGCTCTTCGCTACACATTTGAGGAACTGGATTGGAATTCGAATGTTTTCCAGAATAGCATTGGCGAAATGAAGCATTTATTAGAAAGGTTCTTGGAGTTGGTCACGAGAATAACTGCCTTGGCCCTTTGGGTAGTCTCAGCTGATGCATGGTACTTACCTGATGATATGGAAGAAATGATGGATGATGAGGCATTTTCTCTGGAAATTCCTGATGAGATTGATTCACCAGCTTCAGAATCTCAGGTTGAGGTTAAAGTTGCAAAATCTGAAGAGGAAATCAAGCCATCTGAACAGATTGTTATGGTTGGTTGCTGGCTTGCAATGAAAGAGGTAACCACAACATTAGCAGTTTCAGTTATATTGCCTATGTCATGGAAGTGTTGCATGATAATGAGAATGCTGTCATAGCCTAACATGAGCATCTATTCCTTTTTCTTGTAATTTCATGTTGGTTAATGCCAGTAGAATTCTCAGAGAATTTAATGCTATCTTCATTATATTGCAAGTATTGAAAATTTTGTACTAATCTTAGTTTCATCTCATTTCTAGGTGAGCCTTCTTCTGGGAACAGTAATTAGAAAAGTTCCTTTACCCACTTCAGATGAAATGAGAAAAGCAATCTCTGATGCTTCTGACGAGTCCATCCAGCCATCCGATGCACTACTTGATCTACGGCAACTTGAGACAATTGGTAACCATTTCTTGGAAGTCCTTCTCAAAATGAAACATAATGGTGCCATTGATAAGACAAGGGCTGGATTCACAGCTCTTTGCAACCGCTTACTTTGCTCTAATGACCCAAGGTATTTCTTGAAATTCTTTTATTAATTGATGGAATAAGTCACTTTCAGATCATAATTTGTTCAGTGCATTTAGTTGCATATCAGTTTTCTTCTTATTGCTCTGTGTTTGGTTGAATTGTTTTCTTCTAATATTAACTTGAATAATTTGATTTTGTCTTGCAATCTCAACAATATGCATAAGGCACCAAATGCTTGCTAGACTTAGTGATTCTGCTACTCTTTTCTTTCCATGCATGCATACATATGGCAAACCAATTTGATAGAGCCCCTAATATTTGAAGTATTTGTTCAAAGTGGGCTTCCAGTCAGGACAAACCTGTTCTAGGAGAGCCAAACCAATTTTAATCCACTTTTACAATTCATTAATATAAGGAAATTTGAATGGCAATAACATACTGATACTGCTGCTGCTTCATGTTCAGGCTATGTCAATTGACAGAGTCTTGGATGGACCGACTGATGGAAAGAACCGTGGCTAAGGGACAGACAGTGGATGACCTCTTAAGAAGAAGTGCCGGGATACCTGCAGCATTCATTGCATTTTTCCTCTCAGAGCCTGAGGGAGCACCAAAGAGACTACTGCCAAGGGCACTACGGTGGCTAATAGGTGTAGTTAGGAACTCTTTAGCTGATCATCTAAAAGCAAGTGACCCTCCAGCTTCTGGTGTAAACGGAAATATAGAGATGTCAAAGTTTCGGGATGAGGGTGTTGTTCCCACTGTGCATGCTTTCAATGTTCTTAAGGCAGCTTTTAATGACACAAACCTAGCAACTGATACATCTGGTTTTTGTGCTGAGGCATTGATAATCTCAATACGCTCCTTTTCTTCTCCATACTGGGAGGTCCGCAACAGTGCTTGTCTTGCGTATACTGCTTTGGTACGTCGCATGATTGGATTTCTTAATGTACAGAAAAGACAATCTGCAAGGCGAGCTGTAACAGGGCTTGAGTTTTTCCACAGGTAAGATTCTTTGATCACAATTCTAATTTTGTATTACCTTTTCCTCTATTCGGTGAGGTGGGTAGATGTGTGCTAACTGCTACACCAGCCACCAGGTACTCTAGTTCTTTTTGGATCTTACATAAATTTAATGATAGACACTTCCACATGAATATATTTTCAAATTGAAATATACTTGACATTTTCCTGAAACACGTTGGGAAATCTGATATTGTTAAACTTTGATTCTGCAGTTAGACATGATTCTTCAGTTTTATATGTTTATATTTTTCCAAGAGTGGTTCTCCTTTATCAGGAGTATATATAAATTTCTCATTGTTTATATTACTCGTTAAAAGGATGAAAACACAAAGATGAATGTATAATTGATCTTTGGGAGATGCTTATCGGAATGTTAACTTGATGATTTTCTGCAATATTTTATGTTTCGTCTCCATTCATACTCTGGAAAATCATGTATAATATTTTTTGGAACCATGTA
Organism: Perilla frutescens; assembly: GCA_026008535.1. Taxonomy (NCBI): domain Eukaryota; kingdom Viridiplantae; phylum Streptophyta; class Magnoliopsida; order Lamiales; family Lamiaceae; genus Perilla; species Perilla frutescens. The sequence goes on from BRKX01000005.1 coordinate 68,948,581, forward strand.
GGTAACATAGAGAGGATATTTTATTCCCACCCCTTATTCCTTTTGCAATATTTGATAGTACTTTCTTCTGTTTTCTTTTTTCAGAATTTGGCTTACATTATTTGACTTACATTATACGACTTATTCCTTTTCTCTTACTGAAGGTACCCAACATTGCATTCATTCTTACTCAATGAATTGAAAGTAGCTACTGAATTGCTTTTGGAAGGCTCATCAGATGATTTAGGATCCAACCTCAAAAATGTTGTTCATCCAAGCTTATGTCCAATGCTGATTCTTTTGTCTCGGCTTAAACCTTCTCTGATTTCGAGTGAAACAGGAGATACTTTGGAACCCTTTCTTTTCATGCCTTTCATCAGGAGGTGTTCATTTCAAAACAACTTACGGATTCGTGTACTTGCAGCAAGAGCATCAACAGGTCTGGTAGCCAATGAAAAACTGCAAGTTGTCATACTTAATATTGCCTCAGAGCTACCTTGTGAGAGAAGCCGTATCATGACTCAGGATTCATCCAGTAATGGGACGTACTGTTCTTTCAATACAATTCATGGAATGTTATTGCAGCTGATCTCTCTGCTCGATACCAATTGTAGAAACCTATCCGATTCCTCTAAAAAGAATACTATTCTCCTTGAATTGATACAAATCTTAGCAACACGTTCATGGATTGGGAGACCAAGACAGTGCCCCTGCCCCATTCTTAATTGCTGCATGGTGAAGGTACTTGATAACATGCTCAGTATTGTGGGAACCTGTGAAGCAAGCAGAAGTGCTGATATCATTTGGAACCTCCTCTGGGAATTGTCTTCAGAATGCTTAGATTTAGAACCTGCTCATTCCCCGTTGTATTTTGATCCAACTATTCAAGAACTTCGCAAACAAGCTGCAACTTCCTACTTCAATTGCATTTTTGCTACATCTAAAGATATCGCTGAAGATGAAGTTGCGGTCAGAAGAACTATCTCTTCACCTGCTACTACTTTGTCAAGAGCTGTTGGAAACGAGGACGCCGTTACCAGATTTCAGGAAAGGCTGATTTGTTCCATGTCAGATGCATCATACGAAGTACGAATTGCCTCATTGAAGTGGCTTTTCTTGTTCTTGAAGAGAGGGGAATATTCTGGTAATACTTGTGGGGATCAGTTCTATTGTGAGGCTTTGAAAATGTGCTTGACCAATATCAATCTTCAAGATACAATTGTAAAGCTTTTGGTTTCAGAGAGACATCATAAATGCATGCATTACCTTCTAAAAGTTCTTTACATTTGGAACTCACTTGAATTTCAAGACTACCAACCCAGCCCGGAACCCAGATTTATTTGTAATATGGACCGCCATGCAATATTCCAGCTATGGAACACTTTGGTTTCCCTGTTCAAGATTACAAGGCATGCGAAGACTCGACAAACTCTCATATGCTGCTTGGGAATGTGTGTCAAGAAAATTTCTAGCTTATGTATGAGCTTCATTTCTTCTGAAGTAGAGATGACAAAAACTGCTGAGCCCATCCAAACTGATCGAAGTAAAATATTTTCTGATTTCTATGATGCATTAACTTATTTTGTGGATCTGATAGAACAAAACAGTGATGCATCACAGCCTGTAACTATGCGAAAGGCGGCTGCAGAATCAATTGTAGCTTCTGGTATTCTGACTCATGCTGAGCCCCTTGGATCTTTGATTTACATCTATCCAATCTCTGATGGGGATGCCTCTTCTCATTTTAAACCAGAAGAGGCCATCAGACTGTATGCTCGTAAAGTCCTCGATCTATGGCTGACATGCATAAAGCTTCTGGAGGATGAAGATGTAAACCTCAGGAAAAGGCTTGCTTTGGATGTCCAGAAGTCTCTTCCCTCCAGAGAGCCAGCGAAAGATTTTCCAGCTGCTACAGGTACAAGCCAAGTCGAGAAAGTGATAGAATCATGCTTTGAGCATCTGTCAACAGTCTTTGGTCACTGGATAGATTATTTGGATTATCTTTGCTGCTGGGTTATGAACACGGCAAACAATACAAACTACGTTGCATCAGGAGGAGACCTTGTTAGGCGTGTTTTTGACAAGGAGATCGATAACCATCATGAAGAAAAGCTGTTGATTTGTCAGATATGTTGTTCACATTTGGAAACTATTCTAGTTTCAAAGCCTCAGGCTGGTGAGTCCTGGATCAAGAGTGGGGCAAGGGATCTTCTGCATAGATGGAGAACCCGATTTTTTAAACAGTTGACGGCATTTATCCATGATCATATAGGAAGTAGAGGAAGTGATGATTGGATTGGTGGAGTTGGGAATCACAAGGATGCATTCTTACCACTGTATGCAAATTTAGCTGCATTTTATGCCTTGTCCAACTGCATATTGAAACAGGAACCCGAGAACAGTCGGGGCATGCTCGACAACGTTTCTGCACTCGGAGAGGCAATTAGTCCGTTTCTTTGTAATCCTTTGATCTCCAACCTTTATTCGGTAGTTGTCAAGTCCCATGAGAAATATTTGGGTGAAACTGCTGCAGAAAACTTGAGCCTGAGCTGGAGAGAGAATGAGTCCCTTTGGGGTGAATTCAATCCTTATTTTTTACTAGGGTGAAAAAACATGATTTTTGTAACATCAAATGTACCCTAGTTAGCTGCCTGATTTGGAATTGATAGATGTATGTATGCAGTTTTACTTTTTATACTTAGATTTATAGAAAACGTTACTGAAATTTACAGTTTCGAAAAACTCTATTAAGGTGAGAGCCTGTTACAGACCTTTGGAGCATATGCACGGAAGTAGTATTTCTTTTAGTCGTGTGTCTACAGTGTATTACGTCATTCACTTCAAATATCGCACTACGAAAATCCTATCTAAAATATTTTACTTTTTTATAATCTAATCATCAATATGCTGCATGCTAATTAATATTCAAGTAATTATTCAAAATAATTTATTTATTGAGATAATTTACAAAATAGTTAAATTTAAACTCCACTATGCTAATATTACGTACAGTTATATCAATAATTTGGTAAAAAAAAGTTGTTAATCAGTACATAAGTTATAATTAAATTAAATAATTGAAGATATTATTTAATAGTGATTTTTAATAATATATATAATTAAAAAATAGGTGGGATCCACAACACCAAATTTGGTGCAAGATTTGTGCAATATTGGGGCAAAATTGTGCAAATCCAAAATTATTTCCTACTAAGACGGAATTTGTAAATTTGGTAGTCTCTTGCATAACGTTCATCATTTAGAAAAGGAGGAGAATGCAGTAAGCTGATATAATTCAATTTTTTATATCAATTTCTAACTACAAGTAATGAAAAACAACAGAGAGAAATAGAACGTAACAACTGCAACATATATGTAATCAAAATGTAAGGTACCACGTTTAGTCAGGATTAATATATATAAACATGTTACACCAGTTATTTAATTTCAACAAGAAAATGTGATTGTTCAATGTTCAGAGTGATGATTTAGTTGTTTCCATTGCCGTTTTCGTTTTCGTCTTCATCTTCATCTTCCTCATCTACTCACCGTAGTCGACTATGACCTCGTTTCTTCTTTTGTACACTTCATTTCTTTTCTCCATGCATCTCAGTTCGATTGCCAAAATATCTTCATTTGCTTCCTCATTCACCTGCATAATGCCAGTCAACCAAAAGCAAGGGATTTCACTGATGATCTCGTTTCTTCTCATATACACTGCTTGATTTGTCAAAATCTCTTGATGTGCTTCCTCGTTCACCTGTGTAAGCCAGTCAACCAAAAGTCTGGTTCCTCGTTCCTGGATGATCTCGTTCCTTCTCATGTACAGTAGCTTTTGCAGCTGCATATATTCCAAAATATTTTCACTTGCTTCTGCATTCACCTGCATATTGGCCAGTTAAATAATCAGCAAACTACTACATCTTATTCTTGTTTTTTTTTTAAAAATGATATTAGCATCTATTATTCATCAGTCTCCTCTGTCTTCCTCTTCAACCTATTTATGAGTACAATAGAGAGTTAAATAGTAAGCAAAAATATCAGAGTCCTAGATTTAAGTAACACTTGAATCCCTAAAGCAGCTTGCACATGATTGATGAAGTTGTAAGAACACATGAAACATAGTTGCACAAGTTCAGCACGTTTCAGAACATAGATGGAACGGCATTAGCACAAGAATTGCACATCCAGCTATGCACGACATTATTATCCACATCATTGCTAAATGATACAAACAAGCCTTGATGGAATATGACAGATTAAAAAGAAAAGGCAAGTATGTAGCATTGCAACATCAAGTAAATAGAATATGGCAATCAAAGGGGGGAACAGACATGTGCTTGCATTCACAAAGGAATACAAATGTGAGTCACCTTGCCAGCCTTCCAATCGATAGTTGTACCAATTGACCTCAGAGTTCCATCATCCGATAAGTTGATGGTCTTGGTCAGAATTCTGTTGTGGAACACCGTGTTGGCCCAGAAGTTCCGATCAGCTCAGATGAATGTTGAAGCAATTCCAATTCATGAAAGACACAAAACAGTTTTATTGATCGTCCTCCTTTAACAAATTTTGGAGTGTAAGATTATTCATGAACTGCCAAAGAAAAGTACATATCCATAGGGAGATTACAGTTGAATGTAGAAACAATTCTCATTAACGCAAGACACTTATTGATCTACTCACTGCAATCAACCAAAAGCACGGGATGTCTCCAATGATCTGGTTTCTTCTTGAATACATTGGCTTTTGCTTAACAATGTATTTCTTCTTTATTTTCAGTATTTCCACATTTGCTTCCTTGTTCACCTGCAGGATGGCAGTCAGTTCAATCAAATTTTGAGCAAAGTACTTGATCGTATTCTTGTTTGATTAGAAATGATATTAGCATCTATTCATCAATTTGTTCATTTAATGACGGGCAGTATATACTATACAGATTACACCCCCAAATAACTGTTGAGAAAAATAAAATAAAATGATTGTTCAGAATATATATATCATATGGAAGAGCAGGATTCAGGCTTTAGCTGTTTCCATCGCCGTCTTCACCTTTATCGTCATCTTCCTCCTCATCCTATTCATGAGTGAAACAAAGATCAGACATGGCTGTAGATGATGGTGCAAGAAGTAAGAACACATGATACATAGTTGCACTAAGTTGCACTAAGAGAAATACTAAGCAGTATAGTAGTTTAATAGATGGGAATGAGACCATCAATTGGATTCAGCTAGATCTCTTCCTTGAATATCTTTGCAACCTGCAGTTTCGAAGGCATGAGGTTACTGACATAGGGTGAAAGTAAGCAGTTGATGTGTAAATATTCAATATAGCAATGCTATAAAAAGATGAAATTAAAGAGCTTAATATTTGCTTACCAAATCCTTTTCCACCTCCACTTCTTTATTTTCCTCGGGAGAGCAGAACCAACAAAAGAAACTGTATTTATGAAAGAGTCCTTCAGTGAGAATTATATATACTTAATTATATATTAAGTGCTTGCATTGACAAAAGGAATTATGAATCTGCAAGTTACCTTGCCAGCCTTCCACTCGATAGTTGTACCGACCGACCTAAAGGTTCCATCAGCCAAGAAGTTGATGGTTCTACTCAGTATTTTATTACTGAAAAAGGGGTTGTCCATGAAGTTCTGATAGTTTGCAAAGAAAATGAATCCGTTACAACTCACTATAGGCATGAATAATCCCACTGAAGTGGTAAATAGGAAAATCAATTCCGCTAATTTGGCAATGTGAGAAAACAATTATATTGTTTGTCCGAAAAGGAGGTGGAATACTCACAAATGCGATGTAGTAACCCTTTCTCGGATCTGCAAAGTCCTCCACAACGACAGAATCCAAATAGCAGAATATCTAAATCAAGCAAACAAGAAAAAAATGAACAAATAGAAAAAAAGACCAGGAATGTAAATTTGTGAGATATACATACATATATATATGTATATATTTAATTCCATGTATCTTATAATGGAAGATCACATTCTTGCACAATCACATTATAAAGTTGAAGTGAGTTTATGATCTGTCAAACCTCTTGATCGTCCTCCTTCAGTAGATTTTGGAGCATAAGAAAAGTACACATCAATAGGGAGATTACCATCAATCAGTTCAGATGAATGTAGAAACAATTATAATTAATGCAAGACCCGAAACAATTTTATTGATCTACTCACTGCAATCAACCAAAAGCACGGGATATCTCCAATGATCTGGTTTCTTCTTGAATACATTGGCTTTCGCTTATCAATGTATTTCTTCTTTATTTGCAGTCTTTCAACATTCAATTCAATCAAATCTTCAGCAAAGTACTTGATTGTATTCTTGTTTTATTAGAAATGATATTAGTATCTATTCATCAGTTTGTTCATTTGATCAAGCAATATTACAATCAATATTCATCAGTCTCCACCTTATCCACCTCTTCATACTATTAAGAGTGCAATAGAGAATTAAATAGTAAGTAAAAATATTATAGTACTAGATTTAAGTAACAAAATCGCACCCAAATCCCTGAAGCAGCTACACATGATTGAAGAAACTGTAAGAATGCATGATACATAGTTGCACAAGACATTTTTAGCAAAAATTCAGCCCGTTTCAGAAAACAAAATTCAGCCCGTTTCAGAAAACAGAAGGAACGACATTAGCACTAGAAATGCACATCCAGTCATTTGGCAATGGGTCCTAAACTATGCACAACATTAGCACAAGAAATGCACATCCAGTCATTTGGCAATGGGTCCTAAACTATGCACAACATTAGCACAAGAAATGCACATCCAGTCATTTGGCAATGGGTCCTAACTATGCACGGCATTAGCACAAGAAATGCACATCCATTTATTTGGCAAGGGGTTCTTCAACTATGCACAACATTATTATCTACATCATGGCTAATGATACAAACAAGCCTAGATGGAATATGACAGATTAAAAAGAAAAGGCAAGTTTGTTCCCTTTTTTTCACGTCATTACCAACATCAGCAGGCCCTGGACATGTGGATGCCAGTAGTGTAGGAAGTGAATAGAATGTGTCAATCAAAGGGGGCAACAGAAATGTGCTTGCATTTACAAAGGAATACAATGTGAAAGTCACCTTGCCAGCCTTCCAATTTATGGTTGTACTGTACCAATTGACCTCAGAGCTCCATCATCCAAGAAGTTGATGGTCTTGGTCAGAATTCTGTTGTGGGACACCGGGTTGGCCCTGAAACTCTCAATGTAAAAGCAACTCCAATTCATGAAAGACACAAAACAGTTTATAAATGTATTTCTTCTCAATTTCTAAAATTTCATCAGTCGCTTCCTCGTTCACCTGCATGATGGCAGTCAATTGAATCTTCAGCAAAGTACTTGATCGTATTCTAATTTTATTAAAAATGCTATTAGCATCTATTCACCAGTTTGTTCATTTGATCAAGCAATAATGCAATCAATATTCATCAGTTTTCATGTTATCTTCCTCTTCATCCTATTTAAGAGTGCAGTAGGGAGTTAAATAGTAAGCAAAAATACTATAGTACTAGATTTAAGTAACAAAATCAGGCTGACAGAATTCGGACAATGTAACAAAAAAAGTAGGATTACACAAGTTAAAATTTAATAGCAATTTCTAACTAGAAGTGGCAACTAGGATGTAATGAAAATCAGCACAGAGAATGTAAGAACTGCATCACATCAGGAGACATGTAATAAGGGCAGGATTATAAACTATGCATGACATTATTATCAACATCATGGCTAAATGATACAAACAAGCCTAGATGGAACAAGATAGATTAAAAAGAAAAGGCAAGTATGTAGCACAATTGAGATAAATACCTGCAAAGTGCATCAGGATGCTGGGAGGGTGTTGGCTGTGATACAAAAACAGGAAAAAGAATTTAGAAGATTGAAGAGAAGGATTCAATAGAATTTATGTGCTAGTTTTTCCATCGCCATCTTCATCAGTCTCATCTTTGAAGAAATGTGCATAAATCATAGTTTGGGAGCTTAAATTGTGGAGAGAAGATATTGTTTCATATTGAAAAATGGATTCACCAAATTAAAGTTTTCTTAACAAGGATACAGTATTTATATTACCAACCAAACAAGAAGGGAAAAACGTAACTGTGAAAACACGCTTCTCGTAAGAAGATATTTAGAAAACAGAATTAACATAGGTGGCCTTCATCTCTTTCACAGATTCTTCGGTCTTCATACTCCTCAATTCCTCATCATCCTATTTATGAGCGCAACAGAGAGTTAGATAGTCAATAAAAAAAATTGCAGTACTAGATTTAAGTAACAAAATCACACCCAAATCCCTAAAGCAGCTACACATCATTGATGAAATTGTAAGAACACGTGATATATAGAAGCACAATAAATGTTTAGCTAAAGTTTGGCCGTTTGAGGAAATAGATGCAACGACATTTGTTATCAATGTCCAGTGGATCAATGTAATGGCAGTGAATTGAATCTTCAGCAAAGTACTTCATCTTATTCTTGTTTTATTAAAATGCTATACGCATCACCTAAAATTTTTAGCTATTAGCATATATTCATCAATTTGTTCATTTGATCCAGCAAAGATGCAATAAATTTGCAGGATCATGTATCAATCAAATAACTCACGGTTGTGTGAGAAAATAACTAATAGTTGATGATTCTGGAATGAGCAACATCTAATATATACAGTAAGAAAGAAAATTAAACTCCAACATAATGACAAATAAAAAGTTAGTCACACAAATGATGACATCAGCAAAATACATAAGATCCAAGTACAAGATCATGCTGTCTACTATGCGAAAAACTTGCATTTACTCAACAACACATTTCAACAAGTAAACAAAGTTATATTGCTTGTATCTTGCCACAAGGCACAAAGAGCTCATCAATTGTATGATTCCTGACATGGTATCGCAGCATGAAGTTCTGTGTTCTTTTATGAACGTCAATGCACCTTAAAGACACATCAATGTCTACGACAGTAAAAACCAAAAAAACAGAAAGTTCATATGTAAATATTGACAATCTGGGCCCACATTAATGTATTTATGAAATGATTGAAATCATTATTACAGTTATGCACCCTGAGGTATCATTGTTCCACGTGGAAACCGAATATGCTTTTGAGAGACATCTTTTGGCATATGATCATGATAATCAGATAGTAAAAAAAAATTAACTGATTTGTCCGAAACCATGTGGAATCAAATCAGATCAACTTACCCACTGCCATGCCACGGGTAGCTAACACATGCGCACATGTCTATACCTTCTCACGCAGACCAAAAAAAAACAGAAGCAATGACGTTAGGACATGAGGAAGCAAATCCAGTCATGGGGCAAAATGTTCTAAACTATGCATGAGACTATAATCAACATTATGCTAACCGATACAAACAAATCAGGATTGAATAAGAGAGAGTAAAAAGAAAAGGAGACGGATCTGGAAGTTTCATGCAGGAATAACTTTAAAAATGGGGAAAGAGGATTTCATACTTCATCATCATCCACATCCTCGTCTTCATCAAAATCAACTTCATCATCAGGCTGCAGTCATTAACTCTCAACTAAGAGAAATACAAAGCTTTACAATACTCTAATAGACGGGACAATAAAAAATTTATTACGATGCTAAGGAGATGATCAATTGGATTCAGCCAGATCTCTTCCTTGATTATCTTTGCAACCTGCAATTTTGAAGTTGAGAAAAAAAGCATGAGGTTACTGACATAAAGTGGATAAGGTAAAATCAGGCTTGTTAGATAGGGTGAAAGTAATGTTTTTCCTTCTTTTTGTGCTACATAAAAACAGCAGTTAATGTTTAATATTCAATATGGTAATGCTATAAAAAGCTACAAGACCTTAATATTTGTTTACCAAACAAGGTAGTCAATTGAATCTTTAGCAGAGTACTTGATCTTATTCTTGTTTTATTAAAATGGCTACTAGCATCTATCATCAGTTTGTTCATTTACTCCAGAAGTAACGCAATAAATTTACGAGATCATTTTGCAATCAAATAACTCCTAGTTGATTATTATGGAATGAGCAACATCCAGTATATAGCAAGAAAAAAAAATTAGAACTCCAACATCAAAATGACGAATAAAAATTAGCCACGTAAGTAATGATATCAGCAAAATACATAAGATCCAAGTACCGGATCACGATTCACGGGTTCACGCTGTCCGCTATACGACAAACTGTGTGCATTTACTCAACAATGTATTTCAACAAGTAAACCAGTTTATATTGCTCAAATCTTGCCACATCATACAAAGTGCTAATCATGTAAGTGATTTCTGCAATCCTTTTTCAGGAATCACAGCATGAAATTCTGTTTTCCTTTATGAACACCATGCATCCTTAAGCCACATCAATGTCTAAAATGTTAAAAAAACCCAGAAAACTTTTATGGCAAGACAATTTGGTCCCACCATAATGTATTCATAAAATCGTTATTATTGTAATTCACCCCGAGATAACATTGTTCCACATGGAAACACGAATATCCTTCTGAGAGACCTCTTTTGGCGTATTATCATGACAATCAGATATAAAAAATAACAGTAACTAATTAATTTGTCCAAAACCACATGAAATCAAATCAGATCACCTCACTAACAGCAAGGACAAGGGTAGCTAGCATGCGTCCACGTGTCAATACCTTCACACAGACCAAAAAAATTGTTAAATTTTGCTCGTGCTATCCTTGATATAAATTTTCAAGCTACATGTACATTTTCTCAATGTTTTCTTTATCTCTGTTGACACATTATGGGAAAAAATAGTAATGTAGGATTGTCTTAGAATTCTTATTATTTTACAAATGACCAAATTAAAAGGTTTGCTAATACATGAAGAGTGCATTTTATACTTTTTATCAACAAATTAGATCAGCAATGCATGGAAAATATTGAGTGAAAAAGAATAAAATGATCTAATCGGGACTAATGAATGATTGACCGTGGTTGGAAAGGGTAGCACATATACTCCAGTAAAAAAAATCTAAATCTAAATGTTAATCTTTTTACGAAGTTGAGCCAAAAAAAAAAAACACACAATTTAAAAAATCCTTTCAACCCTACAAAAGCCTCCTAAAGAAAACCCCACGCAGCGCAAAAATCAACGAAAACGCAGATTCCTCATTCCAGCCAACAAATGCAAACCATACTCAGAGCAAACAAACAATTTGTTCATCATTAATCTAAAAAACAGTAGAGACAAACAACAAAATAAAAATGTAGCATCCTTGTAAACAGAACCAAAATGGCAAGAATAAATTCAAAACAAATAACTTAAACAGCAAAAAGGCACAAATAAATTCAAGAAAAGCACAACCTTTTCTAGTCCTTGTCGGATTTCTTGAAGCTTTTCAAATGGAAAGAATCACGTCACCATGCTCAATTGGATCCGCCGCCGCCGCCGCCGCAGCTCTTGGTTTCTTGCTCCTATTCACCGCAGCCCATGCTTTCATACGATTATCTATCCAAGATGGAATCGGCGCAGCCACCGTGGTGGAGCAGCGTCAAAGAAAAATGTGTAAATTTCATCGGTGGCGCCTGAGATTGGTGGATTATTGAATCTTTGATTTCCATTAAAAATTAAGATTAACAGTAATTCCCTGTCTCTCTGTTCGGAAGATTGCTGCTTTAAAAAAAAACAAAGAAAAAGAAAAAAAGATTGCTGCTTCGTGTACTGAGCTCATTTTTCGGCTGTCTGTAACTCCAACCTAGGATTTTCCGAAAAATTATTGTTTTTGAAATGATGTGGCAAAGAAGCTTCTATGGGCCGGGGCATGTCTTGGTGTCGTAGCCCATAAATCGATCCTTCTTCATTTCTAGGTATTTTATTGACACGTCATCGCCACGTCCAAAGTAAAATATCTCATAAATACATATATATATATATATATATATATATATGGGTAGTGCTATACATCCAGAATCTGGATATCCAGACAGGGTTATATTAGTAATATATCATAAAGTAATAGTATTAAATGTCCACAATACCCCTCCACCCAAAACTATATTATTTCACTTTGGAATTCGATTTTGAATTCAAATTCAAATTTATTTCTCTCTCCTCCTTTATATTTTTGGTAATTCCAAGATAGTGGGCTCTTATTTAACACAAATATTATACAGAAATCAATTCTAAAACCCTAATTCATTATCCCAGCCGAAAACTCTCCATCATATCTTTCTCTTCCATTCATTCATCTAGCCGAAAATTTTTGTTTTTACCTTCAGATGGCTATAACAACTTCAAAATATTATGTTGTGTTCAAAGGTGTTCGAGCTGTAATTTATAGTGATTGGTTTGAATGTGCACCAAATGTTATTGGTTTCAAAGGAGCTCTTTACCGATCTTTTTTGACAGAAAAGGAAGCGGTTGATGCATATAATAAATATTTTGAAGAGAGGAGGGCTCGTGAAGAAGAAAGTTATGGAGCAGATTCCTATTTGTCTTCAAGTTTGCAGGCGGAGAGCAGCACACAAGAAAACATTAAGGGTTGTGGCTGCGAAGCATACATGAAGAACTATGTCATTGGATTAATTTGGTTTAACTATATGTTGGTAGGTTGTATTGGTGGGTTATTTGCTGGGTTTGTAGTAGCTTTGTTGTTTAAGTTATTTTAGATTTGCAGGTATTATGTTCTTTAAATGATTTGTACTACTTTATTTTATTTTACATGTTGTGGAAATAAGTATCCTGCAATAAAGAAGCAAATGTTCTGTATTTCAAGAGATTGTTTTAATTGAATCTTAAACAAAGTTTATAGCAAATGTTCTGGACGCTGCAATAAATTAAAGTTTATAGAAAATGTGATGAATATTACATAAATAACTTAAATAAAAAAAGAGTAGATAAAATGTTTGAAGACAGATTATATAACGTAATTTAGGAATTCAATAAGAATTACAACTTGACATTAAAATAAGGAAGCATTCTGAAATTTTTTTAATCTTTCTCCTTTGATTCTCCCATTATGTGAACAAACTTTTGGATGATAGCACGAAGTGTACGATCCTCATGGAGCTTATCGACTAAAATACTATCCTCGTACTTGTTAAGAAAATCCATAAGCACCTTTTTAATGTTGAATGTATCGTTTGCTAATGTTTCTAGCGAGTTGGGTGGAAACTTGGCTTCTTCTACAATAGTATTCATAGTTGGAATTTAAAGTAATAATTACTTTCTGTTTCTAACAAGTTTGTTTTCCAAATGTGAAGTTTATTTGAGTTTCTATAGATGATGATCTTAAATAATCTTGAGATGAAATTTAAAGTAATAATTACAACCTCAAGCATTGAGCAGAATTAATTTTGGAGGGTGGTGGGTAGGACATGAATTAATAATTCCAATCTCGAGCATTGAGCAGAAGTAATTAATTAACAATCAAAAGGTAATTGTTCATAAACAAAACCATACAGAAATTAATTAAAAGTCGAGTAGAATTAATTTAACAAAACAAGTGGACAATAGCAACCATCCGAAAATTAATTCGACTAGAATTAATTTACCAAAACAAGTTGACGAAATTTAGGGTCCAAAAAATGTGGACCATAGCCACAACAAAACAATGTCGACTTGAACTAAGGTAAAAACAAAGTGGACTATATGCCACAACAAAAAATTCGACCTTACTGGAAAGAAATGACCCTAAACCAAAGTCATACCCTAGCATTCAAAAAAGAACAACAACATTAATATTCCCAATTAGAGGTAATCAAACGCTAGCACTTGAATCAGAAATGACAACTAGAGACACCTCCACCTCCCTAGCAGCCTCTAAGAAGAAATCATAAATCTTGATGAGCGGTTCATCTTGGAGTATCACGTTGTTCACCATGTTTGGTCGAGCCTCATTGACCAATCGATGCATGAACTCCTTTAGTTCATCCCTCAACTCGTCGTGTTGTTTACGCATGTTGCGATACAAGACATCAAGAGCCTTAGGTGTTGAACTCTCGTTAAATTCCTTGCTAACTGGAACTGAATTGGTTCCCTTGCGTGGTGTGTGTGCCATTAAAAGAAATTTGAAGAAACTTCAGTAAATGAGTTGAAATATCTTGTGTTAATTATTTGATTAGGTTTACTATCTTGATTTTATAGGACATGAACGACTGTTGCACTTTCAATTTTCAAAGCCCACCGCCCAAATTAGCCCAGTAAATGCTCTCTAAAAAATACACAATCATTAAGACTAAACATACCCTGATTATTAATCGAAGAAATCTTATTTTATTAGTGGATACCAAGAATTTGAAAAGTCATTTTGATTATTAATGGAAGAAAATATTATTTTATTGTTGGATACACAGGATTTGAAAAGTCATTTTGATTATTAATAAAAGAAAATATTATTTTATTTTTTGATACCCAGCATTTGAAAAGTCATTTTGATTATTATTGAAATACAATATTATTTAATAGTTGGATTCCCAGAATTTGAAAAGTCATTACTTGAAGAGTCAGATAATGTTGATCATCTATTATATACTCATATTGATATTTATCCGAAATTTTAATCGTGATCTTATATTCTCATGATCTTAATATCATATTGATATTTATCCAAATTTTTTGGGTTTATCTTAATTTTAGTTAGTTAAAAATATTTAATATCGTATAGAATATATTTTTAAGTTAACAGATATATATCTACCAAACACAGTATAAGAAAAAGAAATTGTTGAAAACAGTTATTTTGGACAATAAAATATCATATATTATATTATTTCTTTCATTTTGAAATTACAGACTCATAAAATATCATATATTATCTCTTACAATACAGACTCAAATGACTCTTAAACTAACACAACAAACCTAAAAATTTCCCATATAATTAGTGAAAAAAATTACAATTAAATTTCGAAACGTCCATATTCTACTCTTCAGATCTTCAACCCTTCAGTTCTTCAAGCTGGAATTAATTGTCTTCATACCTGCATCAACAACAACAAAATACAGGAAAAAAAAGACTATAACAATATCAAATATCCAAACCAGAAAAAGGTTCCATAAAACCCAGAATCGATTAAACCTAAACCAGAAACCACGAAATTTAGTCCAAAGCATTGTTAAGTCATTTACATGCCAACAAAAAAAGGGTCACACCAACCCATAAGAAGTTTTTTACATGCCAGAATAAGTTTTAATTAATTACAGGCCAAAAACACAAAAAGAAGTTTTTTTCATAAACCCTAAACATCAAAACCCAACTACAGCGACCACCTTCCATCATCAATCTGCAAAGAAATTCACCAAAACATTGAAATCAAGGGCAGCCATGCCACTATAGCGGACTATCTGACGAATTGCAAGGAGATTTGGGAATCCGGCCTCCCTGAACTCCCTCCACCGCAGAGACTCCTACCAAATAAACAAATGAAAAAACATTAATGCAGTAACGATGAAGGAGAAACAACTTTGAGAAAAACTTACATTCTTCCGATTGATGCGCTCGAAATACTTCGGACCCGCCTTAACACGATTCGTCTTTTCATCGAACTGGATGTCGGGCATCTGAATGAAATGTTCAAAGCTCCACAGCCGTTGCCGGATTTCATCGAGCTTCAGAGCCAACTGAATGGCTCGAAACCGCCGACCGCGCGTTGCAGACATCGCATTCGTTAACTCGTACAGCAAATCACACATTGAGATGCAGTCCCCCATATCCACAAACCCCATGTTTGCAACAACGAGAGCAATCAAGAAACAATCGTCCTCTCTTGACCAGAATATTTTGAAGGATATTTGAAGATGTATAAAGGAAATGATTTTTCAGAGAGTTATGTAAACTCAACGAGTGAATGATGTATATATAGTCCCAAATATGACTATTAGATGTGTCATATTAATTGAAGGGTCATGACCTAATCCCACTGAAATATTTAGTAATGAATTGAAGGATATTGTAATGATGAAAAAATCCAATGAATAGTATTTGTTTACTTGTAAATTCAATTTCAGAATATTTAATGTACAACTACTATATGTAAATATAACTAAATTCATTACCCTACTATACTTTACAAAAGTAATTATAATTATTTTAATTAAAATAAGTCATGACACTAAACATAATACATACAATAAATCAATAATACATAGTTCTTAATAATAACCAGGGCATTCAAGGGTAAGGGAATAATAAGGAGGGCATGCAAGGGCAAGAGGGTAAGGGCAAGGGTTTAGGGTTTAGGGTTTATAGTAAAGGAAAAAGGGCATAATCCGAAAAATATTACATTGATTTACTTAACATATGCACTTAAATCATAAAATTTCGATGCACTTGAATCACTCTGAAATATTTAGAAGATAAATTAAAGGATATTGCAATGGACAAGGGCAAGAGGGTGAGGGCATGCAAGGGTTTAGGGTTTATTGTAAAGGAAAAATGGAAAAACTCTAAAAAATTATTACATTGATCTACTTAACATATGCACTTATTCAATTTCAATTTCGATGCATTTGAATCACACTAAAATATTTAGAAGATAAATTAAAGGATATTGCAATGGACAAGGGCTAGAGTGATAGTTATAAAATATATAGTAGATCAATAAGAACTATTGATCGCTTTAGACCAAAGTTGAGGAAAAAATTCTAAAAAATTATTACATTGATTTACTTAACATATGCACTTAATTCAATTTCAATTTCGATGCATTTGAATCACACTAAAATATTTAGAAGATAAATTAAAGGATATTGCAATGGACAAGGGCTAGAGTGATAGTTATAAAATATATAGTAGATCAATAAGAACTATTGATCGCTTTAGACCAAAGTTGAGGAAAAAATTCTAAAAAATTATTACATTGATTTACTTAACATATGCACTTAATTCAATTTCAATTTCGATGCATTTGAATCACACTAAAATATTTAGAAGATAAATTAAAGGATATTGCAATGGACAAGGGCTAGAGTGATAGTTATAAAATATATACTAGATCAATAAGAACTATTGATCGCTTTAGACCAAAGTTGAGGAATGATAGTTATAAAATATACTTTAGATTGATATTTATAATTTACTATATCATAACTTCGAATATATGCCCAAAATCATATTTTATTTTATTAGATTTCGAAATTCCCTTAAGTATATGTCCTTTTTTGATTTGTATTATTTTTTTGAGTCCAGATTAAGTCCGAAAATCATACCATAATTGGCCATTTATTCCATAATTTCAGGATCACATATATCATTTTTTAATTTGTATTATTTTGAGTATTCTCTTCAGTCCGAAAATCATACCATAATTGGCCATTTATTCCATAATTTTATTTTTCTAAATGTCATATTTTAATTTGTATTATTATTTGGAGTATTCCCTAAAGTCCAAAAATCATACCATAACTGGACCATTTATTTCATAATTTTTGAATTTTTAAGAAATTTTTGGTAATGATTACTCACCGCCTTGGATTACCAATCGAGAGCAAGAGTAGATCTCTAATCAGCATTTATTTTCTGATTCACCCACATATCTAGGTGTATTGGACTTTGAGGGATAATCACACGCAAAAGGCATATTAGAGTGTATGCGTATGTCCTTTCAAATCACCTCCATTAACTCTCTCTTCCAACTACTCTTCTTCCATTAAAATCACTCTTCATTAATTCAAAAGAATATCACTCTTGCAACATACTTTCAAACAAAAAAAACAGAGAAAAAGGCCACGATGGAATCCCGACGAATAATAAGATCAGTGACGCGCAAGAGAAAGAACCTGGCAGGGAATCTTTATGAAGAGCGTGAGCAGGGCGATGGATTCATCATTCACACTCAATTCAAAATGCGCTGCAAGACGTTGGAATTTCATAGTCGTCTGGTAATTTTTTTGAAAAGGATATTTGAAGATCTATGTTTTTAGGGTTAGGTTTTTTCTTTTTAATGAGATCTCTGTCTTTTAGGGTTAGGGTCTCGAAATTTTTTTAGGGTATTTTCTAAATCTATTTTTTAATCACTATTTTCTGTCTGTAGAACTTGCCGGCGGTGGCACTAGACATCATTGGTAGGTCTTCCAGGCACATAACCATTGAAGCTGAGCATTCGGGTTGGGAATTTAACTGTCAGTACGAGTATCGAAACATATTGCCCACGAACCATCCAGTATGTCGAATCTCTGAAGGTTGGAGTGAGGTGGTGGACTTCTTCCGCATCGGGCAAGGTGATACGCTGACGTTTCAGAGGGACGATGGAGATCCCTTTAAATTTCATCTTGAAGTCAAGAAACACCCTGATGCTATCAAGGTTGAAGTTGGAGAATGGATTTAACTAGTATGCTTGTATTTTCGCTCTATATTATGTTTATATTATGTGTTTTATATGTTATGAACTTGGTCAGTTTGCTGCTTTTTGGTTGGATTTTGATTCACCTACTGGTGAATGAACATGGACGATGATGTTAATTAACTGGACTTACATCCATGTTAACTATATTATATGAATATATTTGTGTTAATTATGTTTTTTGGATTTTGATGGAATTTTACAAGTTTTGTCTGGAAAGAGAATAGTAATGAATTAGGTTTATCATTATGACTTTGTATTATGCAGAAGTACTAACTTAATTCGATAGTCAAAAAATGCTTGAAAAAAAAATGCTTGATAGAAACAGTGAGATTTAATAGTCAATCAAGTAGAACAACTAGTCCCATGATATAGCTGATTTAATTCACTAGATACGAATACAAAATAATTACATGCCCAGATTAGATAGCATTAGTCTAACAATCTACCCTACTAGATAATGCTTCAAAATCAAGCTTGATTACACCTCCTATTACAACAATTTCACGAATTGCGCGGAACTCATCCATTCCATTCACCCTGAATTCTTGGTGCACCGGAGACTCCTTTTTAAGATAGAAAAAACGAATTTAAGTGAAAATAACCTTAATTTCTTCTGAAAATGAATTTAAGTGCTACAACATTAATCCTTTAATGCTTACCTTATTAAAATCGTTGAAACCACTAAAATAAGCATCAGCAGCGGTGACAACATTATTTTCTTCATCGTAGTTGATTCCAGGCAGCTTCTTGAAGTTCTCGAATGAGTAAAAAACATCTTTCAATTCCTTCAATTTGATAACCAGATCAATGGTCATAAAATGACGATCCCGGGCCCTCGACATCATTTTCGCAAGCAAGTTTAGTACTTCTACAACGCATATTGTGTGGGAAAGATCAACGAACCCGACCCTTAATCGTAAGAAACTAACAAAGACAACCTCATCAATTTTGGACCAAAACATAGTTATTTTATGGATGAAAATCGAAGGTTGAGAATTTGAATTTTTTCTTGAAGGTGATAGACAATGAAGCCACAACTAACTTATAAATAGAAGTTCATTTAAAGCATGAAATGACTAATAACCAAATCTCATTAATTCATCAAATAGATCAATCTGACAATTTTTGGATTTTGAGCTTGAAAACATTACTTTGTGCATCAATTGTCATAAATGAACTTGAAACTCTAAAAGCACTTAATTCAATTTCATTTTAAAAAAGGATAATACAATGAAATTAAAATGTTCATTCAATTTCATGCATTCTACATATTTAAATCCAGATTGTGTGTAACTTGAGAAGAACTTGCCCTTCTATTTCCATTACCACTGTTGCCCCCTCTAGCTCTTGTAGTGCGGCCTCGACCACAACCACCTTTCTCAAGACATGACTTAAAACGCTTCTCAGTTGGCCTTCCTTTGGTTCTAGTGACTTGCGGATTCAATATTGGCGTCCCAACAACATTCGAGCGACCCGACATTCTAGAATCACTAACATTTGTGGCCGTAGTTGAGTTCCAATTTTCTAGTCGATTTTTTATCTCCATGCATTTACATTTGATAAAATCCATCTTTTCCACATTCCCAAACGCAAGATCGGCGCTGTCCTGGAAAAATTTCTCAACCTCTTGAAATTTCTTGTACTCGGGTGTCATATGGGGATAACCTCCAGCAAAGAATATTGAAGAACACCATCTCTGCACGTCCTTTCTCCACCTCCTTAATATGTACCTATCATTAACAGTCTCCACATTTAGATTTCGCAAGGCCTAAAAAATGTGACAACATAAGATTCCCTTAAATTCGAAATTCCTGCAATTGCATGAAATATAATCTCCATTTCTTCTGTACTCAACCATATAGGTATATTCCTTGCGAAAATAATCATTCAGAATGCGCCTCTCCAAAACTTTAAATTTTTGTATGCCACTAGCAGTGTCTTCTTCCTCTAGGGCGCTAATGCAATACTTCATACGTGAAATTGAGTCTTGAACACACATGAACATTGAATTTGTATATACCCGTTGAAATTGAGCCTCCCACGGGTACTCTATGCTGCATACAAAAATCTTGTTCTTTGAATCAAAATCAGCAACAAACTCCTTCTGAATTTTACTACTCATAGCCATCTCATATTGCTCCATAAATTGCATGAGTGTGCATCTGGAATGAAGGAACTCATCAAAGTAAGCATGCATCCCCTCGCTTCTTTGTTTAGAGATCATTCCAGCCCAAAATGTGTGGTTCAAGTAGACTGACACCCATTTCTCCCTTTCACTATACAAGTCTTTCAGCCATTTATTATTCTGGAGACGATGTTTTACAATGAACTCGCCCCATTTCAATTCAAAAATCTCAATAGAAAGACTGTCATACACAATTCTTTTCCATTCATTGATTACTTTATTATAATCGGCCACACACCTAAACTTCATAGGTAACTTTGCCATGATATGCCAAATGCAATACCTGTGGATACTGTAGGGCATGATATCCATCAAGGCGTTCCTGATACTGTCACACTGATCCGTTATTATGCCGGTAGGATAAACCCCGCCCATTGCCTCAAGCCAATTCGAAAATATCCACTTGAACGATTCCGCATCTTCATGTGTGACCAGAGCACACCCTAGCAAAATGGACTGCCCATGATGATTAACACCGACAAAGGCCGCAAATGGCATTTGGTGCCTATTAATTTAAAATGATGAAACAAATTATTAATTAGTATAATAATCAGATCTAAAAAAATTTTAATGAACAATGAGATTAAATGCAATATTATACATACCTATTCACGAGGTAAGTTGTATCAAAACTCAAAACATCATGAAATTCTTCATAAGCTGCTATACTTCTAGGATGAATCCACAACACATTGCGAAGCCTGACCTCATCATCGATATCCATCAAATGATAAAAATTTGGATCTTTAGCTTTGAGCCTAACGAAAAGATTACGAACAACTTCTGCATCACCCTCTCCTAGTCTCAACCTTCTTCGTTCCTCAATAAAATTTCTACAATCTTTTGGAAGACAACCTAAATTGTTAGGACCACCACTTTGAACTTCTAATAATCGAATACTTTTACACGGCCTTAAACCTGCCCTATCATTTGCCTCCAATTGCCTCTTCATTTGGACAGATATGGATCTATGTGCCGGCATTAATATTGAATATGAAGGGTCAAGATCATGATTATGATCCGAACACATTTTTGTAACAACCCAACTCCCATTCATAACTCTCTTTGCATTAATCCTAGCTTTGCACATGACTTTCTTGGAAGCAGATTGTGATGTTGGTTTTCCAAACTTACTACATACAAAAAGAGCATACTTGAAGTCATCTTCCCCCACTTTTCGATTGGTTCTCTTCACAACGCTAAATCCAACACGTCTAGCATGTTCTTGATAATCGTTGAAGAGGCTATCTAAAGTCGCATACATCATACCTGTTTCAGGACCGCAATGAGTTTCGCCATTGTTGGTTGCATTGAGTGAAGGATTTTGTTCATGATTTTGGCTTCTTTCATCATTGTTAGTTTCTGCTTCATTTTGGGACCCTTCATCTGCGAAATTCTCCCAAACATTGTTTTGATTTAAATGATTCGAGCTTATATCTTCGATACCTCCTCCTCCATATTCATTCTGGGAATCTTCCCCAAATAAATCAATAATCAGTGAGTGAGATGCGTTTCTATTAAGATCCATGTCGAAAAATTAGCAATCTTTGAAGCTTGTTTTAAAATTGGGATGTTAATCAATAAATAAGTGAGATGAAGTTTTTAGGGTTCTATAAATTAATCAATAATATTTTAGTTTTACACAATTGTGAGAATCAATAAAAGAAGCGGGAGTCATTAGATGAAAATAAGCGGGATGTTTTACCGCCTAGAACTGCAGTCTTGGAGCCAAAAATTAACTAAGGGCACTACAGTAACTACACCTAATTAATTATGTTTAACAATTAATTATATTAATTCTGGACATCCAGATTCTGGATACACATCTTTACCGTATATATATATATATAAACACACATAAATATATATGTAAAAATTTAAATAAAATATAAAGTAATAGCACAATATTTGGATGAGGAGACAAGATGCAAGTGTGGGACCATGCTTCCATCCCAAATCCAATCTCACTAATGGACGTGAAACTCACCACCCTCCCACCATATGCACGTTGCTCTCACTTCTCATTTCCCTCACTTGCCTTCCAACTATATTCCTAGGAACACCCGCAACTTTTTCTCTCAAACTTCCTCAAACATGCTTTTCTCCATTGTAAAGAAAATATCTTCATGGTGTGGAATATGTTGAGTGGCACCTTAACATATTGCACACCATTGGAGATGCTCTTAGGACATGGTGCATCCTCCCACAATTAATTGAAGACAAATACTTGTCTTTGGTCAATCCGTTAGACGGGTCAAATAGATTTAAATTCATCTTAAAAACTTATTCCGAAAGAAAATTCTAAACACAGTTTCGTTTTATTCTTCGTACCCCTGTTATTTCATAAAATATATAAAAATAAATATGATATGACATTTCTATCATAGGGCTGACCCTTTTCATAGGTCTGGGCTTTTTTTTAAAAAAAAAAAAAATAGTGTTGAGCTGCTGGGCTGGTTTGCTTTCTTTCCTTCTTTTGGGCTTTTTATCCTATCTTTTTTTCTTCTTCTTTTTCGTTCCTTTTTTTTTTTTGTGTTTTTGTTTATTTCAATCATTATTTTGTATCGGATAAAAAAAATTAAATTAATTCAATTTAATGTTAGAATTTTATTAATTTCATTTTAAGGTATATATTTATTTTAAAAAAATTAATTGTCGAACGCAGTTCATGAACCCATGCGTTTGCATCAAGCGAGTGCACTGCACGAAAAATTGGATAAAAGAATTAATTAATATATATATATATATATATATATATATATATATATAAAAGAAGAAATTAAAAATTAGAAACAACTGAAAAGGGCAAAGAGGGGAGGGGGTGAAGAAGAAAGGCCATTTTATTAGGTTAATTAATGTTGAAGGGAATCCATTAACCGTGTCATAAGAGACCACCCTTTAATTGAAACATAAACATAACTGTATTATCCTTTTGTCTTTAGAATCATCATTTGTTCATACAAATATTACTTTTATCTTCTGCTTTTTTTATTAACTCCCAAATAAAATAATTTAATTTGTAAATTTGACCGAAAAAATAACAACTAAGTTACATGCAGGTGGTTGACTGAAAATATAGTTAAATACTGTATTATGAATTCCCGTATACAAATGTAATATACAATTTTTAGCTCTTAAAAAAACAATTTAAATCATAAAATCGCAATGTTATTTAGGATTGAATTATTCATTTGCTATTCCACACCATGGACGAGGTTAGAACTAAAGATCAAATTAAGCCTAAAATATACTCCATCTGTCCCAATAGCAAGGTCCACCTTTTTATTATTATAGAAAGTGGACCTTGTAAGTTCACCTTTTTATTATTTACTCTTTCTATTTTAATAGAAAGTGGACCTTGCAAACGGGACGGAGGGAGTATTAATCAACCATTATTTCAGCTCTGATCGCTCGGTGAAAGAATAATTAAACACTGAAATTACTCCTAACTGATTAATTTTATAACAATCACTCCCTTCATTTACATCTAAGTCTATATAATTGTCACTATTTAACCTTGGAAATATAATAATTCTAGAAATTTTGAAAAAGGCCCTTGACTTACAACAGACAGTGCATCAAAAACTGACAAAAGCTCATAACCACAACACAGCAGGCTGAAAATCTGATTGCAGAAACTCTCTCAAAATCCATCACCATCTCCATCCTATTCATGAGAGCAACAAGTTAGATAGCTAGCAAATAAATTATAGAACTAAATTTAAGCAATAAAATCACATCAAGTGATAAGAAGGATCTAGAAGTTTCATGCAGAGTAACATAGAAGAGGGAGATAGAGGATTTCATACATCATCGCCCTCGTCCTCGTCCTCCTCATCCTCATCCTCATCCTCATCCTCATCCTCATCCTCATAATCATAATCATCTTCGTCGTCGAGCTGCAGTCATTAACTCTCAAGTAAGAGAAATACCAAAGCAGTTTAGTATTTCAATAGATGGGAAAAACAAATATATTACATCGTTAAGGTGATCAATTGGATTTGGCCATATCTCTTCCTTGATGATCTCTGCCACCTGCAGTTTTCATGAAGTCAAGAAAAAAGCACCGTTTCATGTGTAATAATCAAGATGACAATGCCATAAAATGCTGCAAGAACCCAATATTTGTTTACCAAATGATCATGTTCCACTTTATCAGGAGAGCTGAACCAGGTGAAGAAACTGCATTTATGAAAAAGTCCTTGAGTGAGAGTTATATATCAAGGCTTCGCCTGCGCACCAATATTTTTCAATAAGAGCAGTAAAAAACGAGAAATAAAAGACCTGTCCGAAGGTAATGGCCGCTTGCTCCCTTTTTTTGCAACATGACCAGCGGGTCCCTGGACAAAGGAATGTGGCAATCTAAAAGGGGGGGAACAGAAAGGTGCTTGCATTGACAAAGGAATATGAATCGAAGGTTACCTTGCCCGCCTTCCAATGGATGGTTGTACCACTTGATTTCATAGTTCTGTCATCCAACTTAATGGTCTTGATCAGTTTTTTATTCTTAAAAAACGGGTTGGCCTTAAATTTCTGGTAGATCGCAAATAAAATGAATCCATTACTACAACTCATATATGCGTGAATGATTCAGCTAAAGTAATAAACAACTTGTGTTGTCCAAAATAGAGGTGGAAGACTCACAAATGTGATGCAATAACCATTTCTAGGATCTGCAAAGTCCTCCACATTGATAGAATCCAAATACACGAAGATCTAGATCAAGAAAATCGAGAAAGAAATGAAAAAGGAAAGGATTAGGAAAATAAGTTCATGAGATTTTATTTTTTTATTCCATGTAACTCATCAGACAGCAGGATCATATTCTCGCACAATCACATTATACCAAAATGCTTGTAACTGAATCCTAAAGTTAAACAGAGTTTATGATCTGTCAAACCTTTTGATCTTCCTCCGTAAGCAGATTTTCAAGCGTAGGATGATTCAAGAACTGCAAAGGAAAATTAGATGTCAATGGAGGAGATTTTCATCAATCAACTAAGATGAATTGAAGAAATTCCAATTAATACAAGATCGAAAACAGTTTTATCTACTCACTGTACTCAACCAAAACTCAGGGATTTCACTGATGATCTCGTTTCTTCTCTTATACAGTGGCTTTCGCTTTTCCATGTAATTCTGCTCAATTTCCAAAATTTCTTCATTCGCATCCTCATTCACCTGCATAATTTCAGTCAATTGAATCTTTAGCAGAGTGCTCGATCTTATTTCCATTTTACTAAAAATGTTCTTGATTAGCATCTATTCATCATTTTGTTCATTTGATCCAGCATTAATGCATGCAATAAATTTGAAAGATCATCTAGCTATCAAATAACTCATCGTTGATTATTCTAGAAGGAGTAACATGCAATATGTAGCAAGAAAGAAAACTAAACTCCAACATCAAAATGACAAAAAAAATGCCACACAAGTGATTATATCAGCAAAATAAATAAGATCCAACTACAAGATCACATTGTCCACTATACGACAAACTGTCATTTACTCAACAAGACATTTCAACGAGTAAACCAAATTATATTGCCCGCATCTTGCCACAACGAACAAAGAGCTCATTAAGCACGTGATTACTCAATCTGTATCACAACATGAAGTTCTGTTTTTGTTTATGAACACCATGCACACTTAAAACCACGAAAATATCTCTATGACTGTTAAAAACAAATACAGAAAGCTATTATGGCAACATTGACAATCTAGTCCCACATTAACGTACTCATGAAATCGTTATTACTGCAATGCACCCTGAGGTACAAAAAATAACGGTAACTTACTAGTTTGTTTAAAACCAAGTGAAATAAAATCAGATTAACTCAGTAACTGCAAGGACATGGATAACTAACACATGTACACGTCTATACCTTCACACAGACCAAAAAAATTGCTAGATTTTGCCCATATTATCCTTGATATCCATTTTCAAGCTACATCTTCTCAATTTGTTCTTTATCTTTGTTTCCACATTATGGGGGGAAAAATAGTAATGTAGCTCGTCTTAGAGTTCTTATTATATGATAAATGACAAAATTAAAAAAGAATGCTACAACATGAAGCTTCTGCAGACTGCATATTAATATTATACTCTCCTACATGGAAAAAAAATTGATTGAAAAAGAATGAAATAATCGAATCTGGACTCAATGACAGATTCTTATGAGTTATAATCCAGTTAAAAACAATCATAACCTAAATGGTTTTTTTTTATATAAAAAAAAACAAGAAATAAATAAAATCTATTAACCCTGCAAAATTATGTTCAAAGGAAAACCATGCTACAATCCACCAAAAAACACACCACAAGATTAAACCATTAATTTGTGAAGCAAGCAAACAAGTTTCACCATCATTAGCTTTAAAAACAGTAGAAGAAGCATACGACAAAATCAAATGTAGCATCCCTGTAAAGACAAACAAAACCATCCACATCAGCAGCAAAACAACCATAAGAAATCAAAACAAACAACTTAAACAGAATATATAAAATCACAGATCAAATTCAAGAAAATCACAACCTTTTGAAGCTCATCTTGTATTTGTTGAAGCTTCTCCATGGCGATAAGAAGCGCGTCATCATGGTCAATTGGATCAGCCTCCTCCGCCGCCGCGGCTATTGGTTTCTTCGCCACCATTCTCCCGAGCCCTAGAATGCTGATGAAAAACACTTAAATCGCAGTGCGTGTTTGCGTGTGTGAAGGCAGAGTATGTTTCTGAGTTCGCAGTGACGGAGTGCTAGTATAGTCCTAGGTTTGCAGCCAATCACAACTCGGCGATGATCTGTCCGAGGTGGGACCGGCGCAGACACCGTGGTGGGGCGGGATCAGAGAAGGTATAGTCAATTTCAACGGCGGCGCGTGAGATAAATTGGTGGGCGGATACTCGAATCTCTCTCTCTCTGATTTGGGTTGTGGTCATTAACAATTAGGATTAATAAATAGGGATGGGTTTGGGGGAGTGTGAGAATAATCCCAACCAATCTAGGACTACGACTCATCATTAATTTAATTCTCCAGAAGACTGCAGTGTTTGTGTAGTGGTCTATTTTTGGCAACCTAGGATTTTCCGAAAGCATTGTCCCTTTGTAACCAGATATGGAACCATATAGTATATAAATAAATATATTGTTTCTCTATTGATCTCTTACACTAAAGTGGAACTTTTGTAGATTCTTCCATGGGCTGGACCGAAACTTTTGTAGTCAAATAATTTTATGTACGGACAGTTTGATCGGATTAAAGTCACCCACTTGAAATTATTTAATGAAAAAATATTCAGAATCTTAAAGAGGCGTTTACTTTGAATGATAAATTAGATAGATTAGATTGACTATGCATGTGATTGACTATTTGAAGGATTCAAATTTTAAAATTATTCAATCCATCAAAATATGCGGTAAATTAGACTATATTATTTTTATCAATCTAATCTATCTAATTTATCACTCAAAGTAAACGCCCTTACCAATGTTATACATCCCTATTGTGATTGCCTAGGTTGTTAAATAATAAAATATTCCAAAGTTGATCGAAGTGACAAGCTCCATAGAAGAGGGTTTGAGATTTAATGGGAGATTATTGGATTATTGGTAACAGTCATTCATCGTTTCAACTTCGTGACAATTAAATCAACTAATTCCATAATCGATTCATGTTTATTTATGTAGCAACAGCATTAACTTGGAGGTGCAAGTCCAAATATATATATAGGGTATGATTCACACGAGAACCCATCCCCATGTGAGAACTAGGAACTAATCTCAACCACACAATATTTTAATTTTATTTAAACTTTAAACATCCATAACTTGCTCATTTTTCATTAGATTAACGCAAATTATATATCAAATTAAAGCTCTTTTCGTGCTCTTTCATTTAAGATCCATTGTTCATATGTTTATTCGAGAATATATTTTTTCGTCCATAATAGCGTGATGTTAAACTCATAATAGCATGACAAAATATTCACGATAACATAGAAGTATACACATAATAGCATGAAAAAATATTCATAACAGCATGAAAAAATATTCATAAAACTCATAAATTTTACTCATAATAGCAGTAATAGTGTTCGTTAATAGTAAGACATTATATGTTCATACTAGCATGTATATATGTTCATACTAGCATGCATATATATATTCATATTAGCATGTATATATGTTTATAATAGCATGATAGTACTCTCATTTTAGCATACGAAATTTATAAGAATAGACAACGGTTTTAAAGTGTTGTCTATATGATTTCCGAAAATTATGCTCAAATATTACAACTTTGCCACTCCGCCTTTGACCAAAAGTTGACCAAATCTTAACCATCTAAATCAAAACAATGAATGGATGAGATGAGTTCCTAGTTCCCACATATGGTATAAGTTCTCATTTGATCCATCCTATATATATATATATATGTGTGTGTGTGTGTGTGGAAAATTTTATTGATGGAGTTAAATGACGGTTGGTGGAATTTTTATGTATTTATCTTTTTTGCTTCTTTCTCATTCCTAAAACTTGTTCCTTTTTTTTTGTATAATTTACCATGTATAGGCTTACCATCAGTACTGTTTTATCATTATAGAATTTTTATTTTGTGAATAGAATTTATTAGAACCCTTGCATATTGTTTAATTAACATTAATTTTTTATAAACATCTTTTAAAAAAAAGTGTATGGATTTTTATTTTGAGATTTCAACACAAATATTGTCAATAGAATATAAGTACTTTTACTGACACACCCGCACATATATAATTAACTTAAACTCTAAACAATTATGAAAACATTCCAAAATATTAATCATATTATTTCATTAGCAACATCAATAATTAAGTTTTCGCGGGATCTATAACTCTACAAAATAACTGAGATTAAAAAATTAAATTATAAAGCAATTTAGATAATAAAAAAACTTACTAATCGATCAATACATAAATTATAATTAGGAAAAAATTGTTGAAGTGGCCAAAAAATTAGCAAATTAATGTTTTTCTAGTAAAAACATAAAATCGTGATTTTTCAGCTACATAAAAAAATATAGGGTGCAAATGCACTCTAGAAGAATGTTAACATTTTGGTTAAAAATTCAATTATCACTTATAATTAAATCAAATATTTAAACATATTATTTAAATTAATATATAATTTAAAATTAGGTGGGATCCACCGTGCAAGTTTGCGAAATTTTAGTGCAAGAGTTGTGCAACATTGGGGCAAAATGGTGCAAAACTAGCACTAAAAAGAAAATCGAATTCTTCCAAATTAATATCGATGAGCATGAGACAACAAAATTCAGGTGTTAGTTATTTCCGTTGACATCTTCTTCAATTCAGTGTCGTCATCATAAGTTCATATTTCTCATCAACCTATTTATGAATTAAATAGCCACCAAAAACTATTTTAATTTGTTGGTGCGAAAATTTAAAATTTCATTTATGGAAGTCAACTACTGCGATTCTGATAGTGCGTTACATCTTTAGTCTATACCAACTTATCCATTTTTTCGAGTAATTCTCGTTACGCAGAAATCATGACACATCATTACTTGAGTAGTTGAGTGCATCATTAATTAATTTCCAACCTCCACGTTCAAGCAGTTGAGCGCTTTCCAG
Organism: Perilla frutescens; assembly: GCA_026008535.1. Taxonomy (NCBI): domain Eukaryota; kingdom Viridiplantae; phylum Streptophyta; class Magnoliopsida; order Lamiales; family Lamiaceae; genus Perilla; species Perilla frutescens. The sequence goes on from BRKX01000005.1 coordinate 68,978,710, forward strand.
CATTTTTTCTTGCGGCCTTCACACACTTTTTTTCATTTTTTTTTTTAAAAAAAGCTAAACGTTCAAATATAATATACACGGTATTTGGCCTTATTTTATTATTAATGAACTTGTATTTTGTTAATATATTTTGTTAAAAATCTTGAATTTTTTCACATTTGAATTTTTTAAACATTTTTTAAGAGTGTTTCAAAGTTTTTTAATTTCTACACAGTTATTGTGAATAGAAGTATTTAAAACAATTATGAAAACATTAAAAAAAATTAATTATATTATTTCATTAACAAAATCGTTAACAATTATGTTTTCGCGGGATCTAGAACTCTACAATTATAATTAAAATTAAAGTTAAATTATTCAACGATTTAATATATATTAGTAATTAAATAAAAAAAGTTATTAATCAATACATAAAATTATAATTATATCAAACAGTTAAACATATATTTTTAAAAAAAATCTTAAACATATTATTTTAAATATGAATATATACAATTTAAAAATAGGCGGGATCGTGCAAGTGCCGCACCATTTTAGAGCAAGATTTGTGCAACATTTGGGCAAATCCAGCGCCAAATTTAATAGAAAATTTCAAACAAATTTGAGTAATCGTATGTTCAGTTTCAATTCAAATATAATTCGGACAGGTATGATAAAATGCATGACTGCACAAGTTCAATTTTAATAGCAATTTCTAACTATGATGTAATGAAGACCAACACACATATGGCTATAAAAACTTCATCAAATTAAGAGACGAATCAAATGTATAGTACCATACATTAAAAAAAAAAAAGAATAATGGGGGGCAAGATATACTATACAGATTACACCCCCCCAAATCACTGTTGAGAAAAATAAAATAAAATGATTGTTAAAAATATATATGTATCATATGGAAGAGCAGGGTAGGATTCAGGCGTTAGCTGTTTCCATCGCTGTCTCCGCCTTCATCATCATCTTCGTGCTCATCCTATTCATGAGTGCAACAGAGAGTCAGATATGACTGTAAATGATTGCGCAAGAAGTAAGAACACGTGAATTGATACATAGTTGCACTAAGAGAAATACTAAGCAGTATAGTAGTAGATGGGAGAGAAAAAAAAAACATATTACAATGCTAAGGAGACCATCAATTGGATTCGGCCAGATCTCTTCCTTGAATATCTTCGCAACCTGCAGTTTCGAAGTTGAGAAAAAGGCACGAGGTTACTGACATAGGATGAAAGTAATTAAGCAGTTGATGTGTAATATTCAATATGGCAATGCTATATATAAAAAAATGCAAGAGGCCAATATTTGTTTACCAAATCCTTTTCCACCTCCGCTTCTTTATCTTCCTCAGGAGAGCAGAACCAACTAAAGAAACTGCATTTATGAAAGAGTCCTTCAGTGAGAATTATATATCCTTAATTATATTATGAGAACGTCTTTATATATATCATACGCAGTCAAAACAATGAGAAAAGAAAGACCTTTCAACTGCTGCTGATGGTCGTCTCTCACTGTTACCAGCATAAGCAGATCCCTGGACATGTGGATGCCAATAGTTTAGGAAGTAGTATATATATATAAGGTGCTTGCATAGTAGTTGTATTGACAAAAGGAATTACAAATGTGCAAGTTACCTTGCCAGCCTTCCACTCTATAGTTGTACCGACTGACCTCAAGGTTCCATCAACCAAGAAGTTGATGGTCCTACTCAGTATTTTATTACTGAAAAAAGGGTTGTCCATGAAATTCTGATAGTTTGCAAAGAAAATGAATCCGTTACAACTCGCTATAGGCATGAATAATCCAACTAAAGTAGTAAATAGGAAAACCAGTTCCTCTAATTTGGCATAGTGAGAAAACAGTTAAATTGTTTGTCCAAAAAAAGAGGTGGAATACTCACAAATGCGATGTAATAGCCCTTCCTCGGATCTGCAAAGTCCTCCACAACGACAGAATCCAAATAGCAGAATATCTAAATCAAGCAAACAAAAAAAAATGAAAAATAGAAAAAAAAAAAGACTAGGAAAATAAATTTGTGAGATCATTTTTTTTTTAATTCCATGTATCTCATACTGGAAGATCACATTCTCGCATAATCACATTATAATGTTGAAGTGAGTTAATGATCTGTCAAACCTCTTGATCATCCTCCTTTAGCAGATTTTGGAGAATGATATTATTCATGAACTGCAAAAGAAAAGTACAAGTCAATAGGAAGTTTATAATCAATCAGTTCAGATGAATGTAGAAACAATTCTAATTAATGCAAGACCCGAAACAGTTTTATTGATCTAACTCACCGCAATCAACCAAAAGCATGGGATATCTCCGATGATCTGGTTTCTTCTTGAATACATTGACTTTTTCTTATCAATGTATCTCTTCTTCGTTTTCAGTATCTCCATATTTGCTTCTTTGTTCACCTGCAGGATGACAGTCAATTCAATCAAATCTTCAGCAAAGTACTTGATCGTCTTCTTGTTTTATTAGAAATGATATCAGCATCAATCCATCAATTTGTTCATTTAATCCAGCAGTAATGCAATAAATCAGCGAGATTATTTTGCAATCAAATAACTCCTAGTTCATTGTTCTGGAATTAGTAACATCTAATATAAAGCAAGAAAGAAAATTATACTTCAACATTCAAATGATGAATGAAAATTAGCCATGTAACTGATGATATCAGTAAAATTGCCAAAATACATAAGATCCAAATACCAGATCACGCTGTTCACTATACGACAAACTGTCTGCATTTACTCAACAACTTATTTCAATAAGTAAACAGATTTATATCGCTCAAATCTTGCCACAACGTACAAAGAGCTCATCAAGTAAGTAATTAATCCTGAAATCTTTTCAGGAATCACAGCATGAAATTCTGTTTTTCTTTTATGAACACCATGTATTCGTAAGCCACATAAATATCTAGCTAGAATGTTAAAAAAAGAAACACAAAACTATTATGGCAATATCGACAATCTGGTCCCACCATAAGGCATTCATGAAATCGTTATTATTGCAATGCGCCCTGATGTAACATTGTTCCACGTGGAAACCGGATATCCTTTTGGAACCACTTGAAATCATATCAGATTACCTCACTAACTGCAAGGACAAGGGTAGATAGCACGTGTACACGTGTCTATACCTTCACACGTTGATCAACAAAATTGTTAGATTTTTTATCGTATTATCCTTGATATCATTTTTCAAGCTACATGGGGAAAATCTTGTAATGTAGCAGTAGCTTGTCTTAGATTTCTCAAGAATCAAATTAATAAGTACACCATTCTGCATGATGATTTAGCAATGCATATAAAAAATTGAGAGAAAAAGAATGAAATGACCAAATCTGGACTCAATGACAGACTGACTGTGGTAGGAAAGGGCAACAAAAACAATCCAGTTAAAGACAACCAAAACCTAAATTTTATTAATTTTTTCAAAGTTGAACCAAAAAATTGGGAAACAAACAGAAGAAAGATTTGACAAACTTAAGAACCATTATTTTCTAAAATCCTCCTAACCCTACACAAAAGCCTGCTAAAACAAAAAGCAGGCAGATCGAAAATCAAACAAAACACAGATCCCTCATTTGACATCAATGGATCACAAAATTCAACCAACAAATATTTGCACACCAGAGAAAAACTACATACACAGATAGATTAAACCATTAATTTGTGGAGCAAGCATTTTTTTTTTTAACATCATTAGCTTTAAAAAAAAAACAGTAGAAACACACAACAAAATCAAATGTACCATCCCTGCAAGGAGAACCAAAACCATCAACATCTATCCACAACAAGAAATCAAAACAAACAACATAAACATCAAATTAAAAAAAGGCACAAACACAATTCAAGAAAAGAACAACCTCTTGCAGCTCCTCTTGGATTTGTCGGAGCTTTTGAATTGGCTCGAGCATTTCATCATGTTCAATGTGAACACGACGAGCCGCCTCCGCCTCAGCAGCGGCGGCGGCGGCAGCAGCAGCAGCAGCAGCAGCTCTCTTGCGCCTAAGTGACACCATTTTTCTTAATATCTACAGCTAGCTCACGGCTCAAACCCTAGAAATGGAGACGAACAGCCGTTTGAAGGGCTTATATAGCAGTGTGAGTGAGTGTGTGTTTAAAAGCAGAGTGTATCTGGGGTGGCAGGTGTTGGGGTTTGAGAGTTTGCAGTGGCGGGTGTTTACCTGGACAGAGTGTCAATGGTCTCAGCCAGTGTACGATGATCTGTCCGAGGTGGGACCGGCGCAGACACCGTGGCGGGGCGGAATCAAATAAAAATTTGTGAATTTGAGCGGTGGCGCCTGACATTGGAGGAATATTCTTGAATCTTTGATTTGGTTTTAGGCCATTAAAAATAATGAATTGATACATAGGGTTGAGGGCGTGTAAGAATCCCAACAAATGTAGGAGTAAGACACGTCATTGATTCCAAAAGATCGCTGCTTTCTGTACTTGCCTTTCTTTTATCTGCAACCTAGGATTTTCCGAAAGCAATGTCCCTCTCTGTAACCCCATGGGGAACCAAATATTTATTTTATATATATTATTTAATTTTATTTCTTACAAAAATGTAGAAAATTTTAGTTCCCATTCCGAATGGGCCGGGCCGAACTTTGACTCGTAGGTAGGGTCTCATGTACGGACACTCTGTTCAGATTAATGCAAATTATTTAGGAACCAAAATTAATTGTTACATCTTTATTGTGATAGTTTTCTTAAATTATTATTACTATTTTTATTTTGAGGAAAATGTTCTTAATTGATTCTTCGAGGCCTATCAGAAGCTTTTAAGGGTTGCAATTTAGTGAAAGCATGCAATTTATTTAATTGGGGGGTGGGTGCGTGGGGGGGGGGGGGGTAATATATGAAGAAACAGTGAATATATATTGTGAGCATACTTTTTTGTTCCTTATTTCGCCATTCTCATATATCAGTGAGCATACTTTTTTGTTCCTTATTTCTCATTTTCATCTATATATATACCCACTACCATACTCATCATATTTGTGTTCCTTATTTCGCCATTCTCATATTTCGTTCCACATTTTTAGTTCATTTTCTATTATATATATTGATCATATTATCTATTTTGTGTTCTTATGAAAAAATGATAGCTTTTTTCGAATTTGCAGATTTGAAATAATTAATCTTCATTTTTCCAACAGGACCAACATAACTTCTGGTTTGCAACTGCAGTTGGTACAAGCATTCGACTTCAGCGTCCTAGAATCCAGAATCCAGAAAAATATAAAGCTAATCGATTATTCAAAACAAGAAACGGTCCTTGCAATTGAGGAAGATCAATAAAGTTTAAGGTAGGCAAAATATATGTTTTTTAATCTTCTAGATGTTCAGCCTTTTACAAAATTTATACATGCTCAGATTTTCAGGGATAATATTATGTACAATTAAAAAAATAAAATTGAATCTTTTTTTTTACATTCCTTTTTAATGAATGTGCCAAGTAAATGCAACAATTACATCAATGCTGACATGAAATCTTAATATCAGTTACAAATGGCAAAATCTGACAACATGAGCAAAAATATGAACACGATTGAATATTCTTGATAAGAATTTCAGAAAAAATTCAATCCACGAAAGGTGTTTACTTTAACTTTTAATTTCTACATGGTTAATAGTGTTAGTTTATGTTCGAGTTATCAAACAATAAGTAACGTAAAAAAAACTTGAATCTGTTGTTTTTATATCTAAATATACAAAATAGACAATCAGAAAATAGGGAAAATGAAATTTACTTTTCTCTAGAAAAATATGGGCAAGCTACAAACATCATTTCAAAGTACATCGAGAGCGGCGAAGAACTGGGAGTAGTGAGAGCGGCGGAAAGGCAAGATGAACTCTACCACGACCCAGTTATACACAGTTATATTGGGCCATGAATTTCTTTCTAGATCTCTCTCTCTCTCTCTCTCTCTGGGGCCGAGTATGTTGGAGCTTAATCTTCGATTTTAATTTCGCCACTTTCTGAATTTTCATTATTCATTTATTTTTTGTACACATCAATGTTCTATAATGACAATTGTTTAAATTTATTTCATGGAATTTCGAGTATGGAGTATATATAATTTTTACCGTCAAACTATTGATGAAATATATACATTTCATTAAAAATCCTATGCTTTAGGAAAGCAGCAAATTATATTTATTGGATTGATACAAATTAAATTCTGATGAATAATTTTATCATGGGAATTGGCTACACTCAAATGCTCTTAAATTTCTTTGTACCATAACCACATAACTCTTCTAAACAAAGATTCTTCATATTTTGTGAATTGTAAATGTTTCACAAATAATTAATTTATTATAAGTACAAATTATGTAGTGTTTTGTGATACACGTATAACATGTAACAATACATATAAACTAACTCTAAAAAAAAATGAACCATATTTTTTAAGAAAAATGTTGGTTGTGTGTTTCTCCCATAGAAGAAGTAGATGCCAGTAGCATGAATATTATATAAATATTATTTTTGTGTAAGTTATCTTTTATCATTATATATTATGATTAAGTTTCTCTCGAAAAAATATATATGTATCATAAGATATAAAATATTATTTAATGTATCACATTTATTCTGTTCGTCTTTATCAACCATTCGATTTTGCTGTAATTTTTTTTAGTTATGCAATTATTTTCTATATTTATTTTTCCCCAAGCCTAACATTCTTTTATTTTATTTTTTTACAATTTTGGTGTCCCATTTCATATGTTCTCAAGTTTTGAAATTTTTGTAATACAATAAAACAAATCTTATTTAAAAAAAGGGATAAGGTGTAATTTGGCCCCTAAACTATTTCCAAAGGAGCATTCTGACCCTTAAATTAAATTCGGTCCCGGTAAGTCTCTTGAATTATTGAACTCAACTCAGTTGGCCCTTTGAACTATTGAATTTGATCCATTAGCCCCCTTAAAGATAAATAATTTTATTTCACTTAATTCTAAATAAATAAAAATATGAATATATATATATATATACACATACATAACAGTAATAAAAAAAATGAAATATTTTCTTATAAATAATTTTAAGGGTACATAAATTGTCATTATATTTATCACACATTAAAATATTAAACCACTAAAATTGAAAATATCAACATAGAATTTACCATAATTATGATAATATAATATATATATATATAATTATGGTTTATATTAAATTGATTAATTATAAGCGTTAATAATCTACTATAATATAATCAACGTTAACATATATTATACATAATTTATTTAATATAATATATTTATTAAAATGTATAGACTTTCATTCCTAGAATCCATATAGTATAATTTCATACATTCATAAGAAATGAAGTATTTTCTAGATTGTATTTATAGTAAATTAATTTATGATAATGTGATTTCAATTAATTCATTAATTTATATTTTTCTTCAATTATGCTAGCTTATATATATTTGGACATGTTGAATGAGAAATTCCCGTATATTCATAATTTTTTTCGGGAATAATAGTTACGGATTTTTCTTTATTATTTATTATTTTATTTAAAACAACCAAAACAAAATTTTTTATCTTCAAGTTGCTAACTGGACCAACTTCAAAAGTTCAAGGAGCTAATAGGGACCAAATTTAATTCAAGGGGTTAAATGCTCCTTGAGAAATAGTTTAGAAACCAAATTGGACTTTATCCCTTTAAAAAATGAACAATTATTACAAACAATTAAAAACAGGGATTAGAAACACCAATTTTAGACCAAATAAAATCGTCTCATATTTTACCACGCAACGCGTGGGGGTAATACTAGTTGAAGTAAAAATGAAGTTGGAAATCGGAATGCAATATATGATTGAGTTCGGGATGTAACAATTTTAAGTATATCAGTAATTAAAAAAATACTAATCAATACATAAAACCATATAAAAAAATCAAACAGTTAAACACTTAAAACATATTATTTAAAATAATATACAATTTACAAATATGTGCAATATTTGTGCTGTATTGGAGCAAAATTGTGCAAGATCGGAGCACCAAATGGAAAATACATAGACAACAAAATTGAAGATTTACTTTATCCATTGCGTACTATATTCTTCATCAGTGTCTTCTTCACATTCCACTTGATCCTATTCAACACTTCAACACAGAATTAGATTTAAATTTAAGTGACAAAATCACACCAAAAATCCCTAAATCAACCACACATATATGCATATATATAGTAGCAAAATAAAATGCTTTACATTGTGAAGGCTATGAATTAGATTCGACCAGCCATATCTCGTCCTTGATTACCTCCGCCACCTGCAGTTTTGATGAAAAGCATGATGTTACTTACTAACATAATGTGGATAATATTGAAATCAGACTTATTAATTAAATAGGGGTGAAAGTAATTTTTTTCCTTGTCATTTTGCTATGTGAAAAACAACAATAAAAGTTTAATAATAATCGATATTTTGCTTACCAAATCATGTTCCACCTCCCATGTATCTTTCTTAGGAGTGATGAACCAACTAAAGAAGATGCTATAATGAAAGTGTCTTCTACTGAGAAGTGTAAATCCACCCTTCCAATTTATGGCTGTACCCATGGACTTCAGAGTTCCTCCATTCGAGTACTTGATGGTCTTCGTCAGTTTCTCATTCTCGAAAAATGGGTTGGCATTGAAGCTCTGGTAGCATGCAAAGAAAGTGAATCCAATATTACAATTAAGTTGTATGGGGGGAGTGAAAACCAGTTGTTTAATTTATTAGAGGATCGGATAAACAATTGTTTGTCCAAATTAAAAATGAGGTGGAAGACTCACAAATGTGATGCAACACATTGAGAGAATCCAAATAGTGGAAAATCTAGATCAAGAAAATCAAGAAAAAGATGAAAAGTTAAAGAAATACTTTACTTTTAACTTGAGATTCTAAACTCGAACAAAGTTTATGATCTGTCAGACCTCTTTATCTTCATCCATTATCAGAGTTTGAAGGATAGGATGATTCATGAACTGCAAAAGAAAGTACATATCAATACCATCAATGAGCTTGGGATAAATGTAGAAGCAATTCTAATTGTAATGTAACATCCGTAACAGTTTTATCTACCCACTCTAGTCAACCAAAACTCCGGGATTTCCCTGATGATCTCATTCCTTCTTCTATACAGCAGCTTTCGCTGCTGCATATAATTCTTCTTGATTGCCAAAACAGTCTCATTTGCTTCTTTGTTCATAACCTGCATAATGCCAGTCAATTGAATCTTCAGCAAATTAAGTTCTTCATCTTATTCTTGTTTTATTAAAATCTATTATATAGCATCTAATCAGATCAGTTTGTTTTTGCAAAATCATTAGGCAATCAAATAATCACTCCTAACTGATTATTCTGTAATGGGTAACATCAAATATATAGCAAGAAAGAAAATTAAACTCCAACATCAAAATGGCAAATACTAATTAGCCAAGTAATTATGTGATAATATCAGCAAAATACATAAAAGATCCAAGTACAATATCACGTTGTCTGCTGTACAACAAACTGTGTGCATTTACTGATCAACATTGCATTTCAACATGCATCACAACATGAAGTTCTGTTTAATTTTCTTATGTGAACACCATGCATCCTTAAATCCCACATCAATGTAAGGTAAATTAAGCATTAATGTACTCATGAAATCATTATTATTGTTAATTTGTTATGCGCCCTGAGGTAACATTGGTCCACGTGGAACCCGAATATTCTCTTGAGAGACCTCTTTTGGTATATTATATATCATGACAATATCACATATAAAAAATAATGATAATTAAGTAACTAATTTATCCAAAACTACATGAAATCAAATCAGATCAACTCAATAACCACAAGGACACAGGTAGCTAACACACGCACAGATGTCTATTCCTTCACAGGTAAGACCAAAAAAAATAAGGTACATATGGTGTACATTTTCTCAATGTTTTCTTTATCCATGTTGCCACATTATCATGTGTAAAGATTATAATGTAACTTGCCTTAAGAGTTTTTGTTAGACAACAAATAACCAAATTAAAAAGATTGTTACAGCATGAAGAGTCTGCATTTTATACTGTCCCGTATATCACCACTCTGCAATACCTAGGTGGCTAGGCAAAAAGTGGGTGAAAACGAATGAAATATTCAAATCTGGACTTAAGCACAGACTGGCCGTGCTTATATATAATCCAGTTTAAAAAATCAAAACCTAAATGTGTGTTTATTTTTAATAAAAGTTGAACACACAAATTGAGAACCAATTAAATAGAAGAAGGAATTGAAAATTACTGAAGATTGAATCATAATTTTCTAAATTTCACTTAACCCTAGCAGGATCTGTTCGAAAGAAAACCATGTTACATTCAATCATGCAAAAAAACACACAGATTCAGTAATATCGAGCTAAAAATTTAGTACACGAGAGTGCGGGCAGCCTAGAAAAATCCCATTTTTGCAAAGGAAGCAAACTAAGTAACCTTAAAAACAATAGAAATACACACAAATTACCAAAAAAAAAAAAAAATCAAGTTAAAGAGCATACGGGCAGAAACAAAATTAAGGATAATTAATTAATTAACCTTTTGAATCTGTTGCTGTATTCGGTGAAGCTGGTTAATGGCATCATCCTCCACTGCAGAAGACGTCCTTGGTTTCTTCGCCTTCATTCTGCGAAGCCCAACAGCTCAGCACCACTTCCCAAACCCTAAAATGTAAAGGCAATGTGTGTGTGTGTTTGAGGCATTAAATATTTAAATAGCTGTGTGTGCGTGTGTGTGTTTATTGCAGGTGTTGGAGTTTGAGAGTTTGCAGTGGCAGGTGTGTACCTGGACAGAGTTTCAGCATTTCAAGTCCCAGGTCTGTCGGTGGTGGCGCGGAATCAAATAAATTTTTGTGAATTTCAACGGTGGCGCCTCCTGGCATTGGTGGTGGAATCTTGAATATTGAAAATATTTGTAAGAATATTAATCCCGACCAATCTAGGACTAAGACACATCAAGACTGCTGTTTTCTGTGCTGACCTCTTTTTGGCTTTCTTTACCTAGGATTTTCCAAAAGTATTGTCCCTCTCTCTCTCTCTCTCTCTCTCACACACACACACGCATCGAAACATACTCTCCTAGTCAAAAGTGGAAACTTTTGTGATAGATTCTTCCACGGGCCGGGCCAAAATTGGAGTTGTAATATTCATGTGCACAGACAGATAAAACTATACTATATTTAGGAATATGATCACTTATATAATTACATCCCTATTGTGATTACCTAGGTTATTGAATTAAATAATCAAAGATTCCTATTTAATCGAAGATTCCGTAAGGATGCTAGATTTTTATTTTTATCATTCTCGAGGAAATTAAGGATGCTATATATCAGTATCAATTATTGATATAACTTGAATATAATATATAGGGAATTTAATGATCGAGTGATTTTCCATTCAGGTAGCTAGCTTGATAATCGAATCCAAGTTGTTCGAGATACAATGCATGGTTCGATGAACACTTTAAATAAATTTACATTAACTTTTTGTGCTCGATTAAAAAGTACAGATGTATCAAAACTACTTGATCTTCGTCCATGTTCAACTCGATTGAATCTCGTTCATGTCCGACTTGATGGATAATCAAACTAGTTAGAACACAATTTGTTAAAGTTCAGAATATTTAAACAAGCTAGCTTGAAAAATTAGGTCTATGTATATTCAAATTATTTACTGTCTATATATATGGCGGTGGTAATGTATAGGTATGGAAATAAACGAGGTCGGATCTAAGTTTAGTTTGGAAAACCTAAATCTATCTTAATAAATATAAATATATGTCTAACAAACTAATCGTTTATCAAAGTCTTTTATGTAGGCTCGGGACTTGCCAGTTTAACGATGCGCATAAGACCAGAGCATTTTAAGTTTTAAAAGTCTATTAAAACCTAGAAAAATATATAATTCACAATTTAATAAAAAAATACACTCAATTAATCTAGTAAATAGATCCGGCTATTAGACTTTACAGGTTTTTAAAAGATCTAGTTTATTGTTAAAAAAAAAAAGATCTAAATCTGACCTATTTATGTAAATCCGACCTAATAGTGGAGGCTTGGTTCAGACAGGTTAGATAAAAGGCATGCATGACAGCACAATTAAGCTCAAATTTTAATAGCATGTAATGAAAACTAGCATGCATATAATATAAAAAAAAAGAGCCTCAAACAAAATGTTAGGTACCATACCTCAAAAAAACAAAGTAAGGTACCACATTTAGTCAAAAATTCGAATGGGGGCAGGATTAATTTATGCATATACATGTTACAGAAAAAATATATATGATGATGGGCGAGCAGGATCAGTGATTTCCACCGCCATCTTCATCTTCATCTTCATCTTCATCTTTCTGATCTACATCCTATTGATGAGTGCAACAGAGAATCAGATCAGATAGCCAGCAACAAAAAAAAAAAAAAAAAAAAAACAAGTTATGCAGTATGAGGTTTAAGTAACAAAACTGCACGAGATTGATGAAGCTGTTGATATATTGTTGCACGAAACTTGCACATTCACAGCACAAACATGCACCAAATCAATTGATAAGATGAATCTGGAAGTTTCATGCAGGAATAACTTTAAAAAGGGTGATAGAGGATTTCATACATCATATATCATCATCCTCATCCTCATCCTCGTTGTCATCATTAAGCTGCAGTCGATCATTAACACTCAAGTAAGAGAAATACAAAGCAGACTAAGCAGTAGTTTAATTAATAGATGGGATCATGGGAGAAGAAAATTATATTACAATGCTAAGGAGACCATGGATTGGATTTGGCCAGATTTCCTCCTTTATTATCTCCGCAACCTGCAGTTTTGAAGTTGGGGAAAAAGCATGAGGTTGAAATCCGGCTTGCTAGATAGGGTGCTATGCAAAAACAACATTAAATTAAATGTGTAAAATTTGTTTTACCAAATCCTTTTCCACCTCCATCTCATCTTCCTCAGGAGAACTGAACCAACTAAAGAAGCTGCATATATATATTAAAGAGTACTCGAGTGAGAATTATATATATATCCTTAATTGTATTATTGAGAACATCATGATTTTAAGCACAGTCAAGACAATGAGAAAAGGAAGACCTGTCAAATGGTAATGGCCGTCTGTTCACGTCATTACCAGCATCAGAAGGTCCCTGGACACGTGGATGTCAATAGTTAATTAGGAATATGGAAATCAAAGGGGACAAAACAGAAAGGTGCTTGCATTAATGACAAAGGAATATTTATATATGCACGAATGTGAAAGTGTTACCCTGCCAGCCTTCCAATCGATTGTTGTACCAATCGACCTCAGAATTCCATCACCCAAGAAGCTGATGGTCTTGGTCAGGATTCTGTTATGGAAGATAGGGTTGGTCCTGAAGTTCTGGTAGTTTGCAGAGAAAGCGAATCCGTTACAACTCGCTATAGGAATGACTAATACAACTAAAGTAGTAAACAGAAAAAACCACTTCCTCTAATTTGCAAAGTGAGAAAAGAATTGCTTGTCCAAAAACGAGGCGGAAGACTCACAAATGCGATGTAGTAACCCCTTCTGGGATCTGTAAAGTCCTCCACGTTCATGGACTCCAAATAGCAGAAGATCTAGACCAAGCAAACAAGAAAGAAATGAAAAATAAAATAAAAGATTAGGAAAATAAATTTGTGAGGTTTTTTATTTTATTTCAGTATCTCAGACTGGAAGATCACATTCCCACACAATCACATTATACACAATCAATTCAAATAAAAGGGTTTGAATTCCTAGCAAACCTCTCGATCTTCCTCCTTTAGCAAATTTTGGAGTGTAGAATTATGCATGAACTGCCAAATTAAGAAACGCATATATCAATATGGAGATTACCATTGATCAGCATAGATGAATATAGAAACAATTCCAATTAATGCAAAACCAAAAAAAAAAAAAATTGTCTACTCACAGCGGTGAACCAAAAGCAAGGGATTTTGCTAATGATCATGTTCCTTTTTTTGTACATTTCATTTCTATCCTTCACGAATTTATGTACAATTGCAGAAATCTCTTTTTGCGATTCCTCATTCACCTGCATAATGGCAGTCAAATGAATCTTTAGCAAAGTACTTGATCTTATTATTGTTTTATTAAAAAGGATATTAGCATCAATCATCAGTTTGTTCATTTGATCCTGAAGTAAGACAACAAATTTACAAGATCATCTCGCAATCAAATAACTCCTAGTTGGTTATTCTGGAATCATGAGTAACATTTAATATATAGCTAAAAAAGAAAATTAAACTCCAACATCAAAACAACGAATAAAAATTAGCCACGTAAATGATGATATATCAGGAAAATACATAAGATCCCAAGTACCAGATCACGACAAACTGTGAGCATTTACACAAGAATGTATTTCAACAAGCCCTCCAATTTATATTGCTCGAATCTTGCCACAACATACAAAGAGCTCATCCAGTAAGTAATTCCTGAAATACTTTCAGGGATCACAGCATGAATTCTGCTTACTTTTATGAACACCATGCATCGTTAAGCCACATATCAATATCTAAGACGTTAAAAAAGAAACAGAAAACTATCATGGCAATAACGACAATCTGGTCCCACCGTAATGTATTCATGAAATCCCCTGAGGTAACACTGTTCCACGTGGAAACCAAATATCCTTTTTGAGAGACCTCTTTTGGTGTATTATCATGACAATTATCATATGTAGAAAATAACGGTAACTAACAAAACCACGTGAAATCAAATCCGATCACCTCACTAACTGCAAGTGCACGAGGAGCTAGCATGTGTACACGTGGCTATGCCTTCACAGATCGACCAAAAACATATTTAGATTTTGATCGTATTATATATCCTTGATATCATTTTTCAAGCTACATGCCGTACATTTTCAGAATGTTTTATCTAGGTTGCTACATTATATATGGAAATAAAATAGTAATGTAGCTTATCTTAGAGTTCATAAAAATCAAATTAAAAAGCATACCCCTCTGAAATAATCAAACTTGTACTCAATGACAAGACTGATTAATGTAGTATAGGAAAGGGCAGCAAATATAATCCAGATAAAAACAATCGAAACCTCAAAGTGTTCTTTCTTTTTTTTCAAAGTTGAACCAAAAAATTGGGAAACAAATAAAAGAAAGAGTTGACAAAACTGAAGATCCATTATTTTCTAAAAACCTCCAAACCTTACAAAAGCATGCTAAAAAAGAAACCACACAGCTCAAAAATCAACTAAAACACACAGATTGTTCATTTGACATCAATGAAAAGTAAAATTCAGTCAACAAATATTAGCACATCAAAGCAGCAGCAGAGAAAAATTACAAGCACAGATTAAACCATTAATTTGTTTAGCAAGCAAACAATTTTTTTTTACCATCATTAGCTTTAAAAAAGAGCAGAAACACACAACAAAATCAAATGTACCATCCCTGCAAAGAGAACCAAAATCAAGAAATCAAAGCAAACAACTTAAACATGAAATTCAAAAATCAAAGAAAAGAACAACCTTCTGGAGCTCCTCTTGGATTTGTCTGAGCTTTTGAATTGGGTCGAGCACTTCAACATGCTCAATGCGAGCACGAGCCTCCTCCTCCATAGCAGCAGCGGCGGCGGCGGCGGCAGCAGCAGCAGCAGCTTTCTTTCGCCTGAGAGACACCATTTTTGTTAATCTGCAGAGGTAGCTCACGGCTGAAAGGCTGAAACCCTAGAAGAAGAGATGAACAGTCGTTTGAAGGCTATATATAGCAGTGTGTGTGTGTGTGTGAAAGCAGAGTATCTTCTGGGGGTGGCAGGTGTTGGAGTTTGAGAGTTTGCAGTGGCGGGTGCTTACCTGGACAGAGTGTCAGCAGTCTCAGCCAATGTACGATGATCTGTCTCTGGTGGGACCGGCGCAGACACCGTGGCGGGGCGGAATCAAATAATTTTTTGTGAATTTGAGCGGTGGCGGCTGCTGACATTGGAGGAATATTCTTGAATCTTTGATTAAAAAAAAGGATTGAGACATAACCCCAACCAATGTAGCAATAATAAGACACTGCATTATATATATGTCCGAGTGCGAGTCCAGCCGAGTCGAGAAAGAAATCTGACTGCTGTTTCTGTACTTTGCCTTTCTTTTATATGCAACCAACCTAGGATTTTCCGAAAACCCCCCACTGTCCCCCTCTCTCTCTCTTTCTCTCTCAGTAACCCGATGGTGATGGTCTGATGGATGGGAACCACATTTTTTATATGACACTAAAATAATATTTATATATATTTATTTAATTACTTATTAAAATGTGGAAACTTTAAGTTACATGGGCCGGGCCGGGCCAAAACTTTACTGTTGTGAATTGGGATTGATAAGTTCTTAATTAATAATAATTATCAAAGTGTCCAAATTAATTGAAGATTCTGTGGGGCCCTAGCTAGGCAAATCAAATTAACTGAAACATATAAAAACTCATTTTTTTAGGGTGAAACACTGAAACTTATGGGGTGGCTTTGGATTTATGATATGTATTAATATAGTGTTATATATTTATTCATCAGTCATTAATAGTATGGTGTTTCGGGGTTTTTTTTATGCATGTTTTCTTAGGTTTATAATCAAACAAATTAATTTGGTGTTTCTTATTTGAAGGGAGTGATGGGTGCTTAATTCATGTTCATTCGTTAAACGTTTGTTTGAGCTCCATTCGTTTGAGCTCCATTTGATCAAGTAAATCAAACAACCTTCAACAGAGTTCTGTATTTGATTATTTATTATATTTTTATGTTATATTTCATATGCTTTCTTCACCCCGTCGCATGAATATTTATGACGATGTCATTCAATAATAAAATATGATAGTTAATACTTGTGAACTACACTAGTAATAGTTAAGCATGAAATATATATAAACATATATGTATATCATACGAGACGTAATTGATCACAGTAGCTCTTTTAGTTAGCCATAGAGCTCTCTATTTTAATTTCTATTCTTTCTAACTTGATTAGAAACTCATTTTCAATTGTAAAGGAATTAAGAAAGGTTGAATTTACATTAGATCAACTCCACATCATGAAATTAATGATATTGTTAGAATATACATATCATTAAATTAAGCCTAAAGAAGATTGTTGAAATTTATAAGCTTTCGCCTGGCTACGATCGTCTTGTTGAAGAATAAAGATTAATTAATAATCGTGCTTAATTATATTTGTGATTTTAGACATATGTATATGTGTAGGGATGGAAATAATATTACTCATGTTATTGCACATATTGAAACGACCTGTCATGAAATCATGACATGAAATAAATATTTTCCTCAATCATTGAGGGAATGATTGATTAATAGAGTCTTTTTTGTTTCAAACAAAATGTGCTTAATTGTAAAAGGGTATGAGATTTCATGTTGCATTCTATGGGTTACACTTTCAAATTAATTATAAGTTTTTTTTGTATATATATTTTTTTCTTCAATTTCAATTTTGTGTGATTTAGCTTAATTTGATAATTGATTATTATGATTCATCCCACCTAATTAGGGTTTATAAATAATTTTTGGGAGTTTCTAAATGCACCACTAAATTTACTCTTTGCACCACTAAAAAATTAAATGAAAAATAAAATAAATACTAAATGACTTATTTATCCTTTTATTACTTGTTTGCACTACAATTATTACTCAATGCACCACAAAATAAAATAAAAAAATAAAAATAAAAATAATAGAAATTGTGGTGGGAAAAATCGAATAAAACAAAATATTAAAAGAAATTCCCCGATCTTCTTCTTCCCCAAGCAGCATGTTTCACCAGAAAATAAAAAAATGAAAAAGATTCCCCGATCTTCTTCTTCCCCAAGCAGCATGTTTCACCAGAAAACAAAAAAATGAAAAATAGGAAGAACACGGCGAAGATGAAGATGAAAATTAAAAACAGTAAACGATTATCTACAACGAACAACCCAAATAAATGAACAAATATTTTCCTCCCCAATATCTAAAAAAAAAACCACGCGGATGAAAAAATTGAGAGAGTAAACGATCGCCGACCATCTTCTTCTCCGGCAGCAAGAAATTTGACCGGCTATCTTCTTCTTCACGCCTGCCACCATCGTCTTCGTCCTAACAAAAAACTTCAAAACTTTGAATGATAAAACTTAGACAAAATTGCTGAAATCTGTTCGAAAACTCAATTTTCGAAACCCATAGCAAAGATTGAAAATTTATTGTCGAACATCTTAAGAACATTCGAAAATTGATTTTCGAAACCCCTTTTAAGGACATTCGAAATTTGAGCCTCCTAAGCACCAATCGAAAATCAAATTTCGAACTCCTTGAGGATCTTCGGAAATCAATTCTCGAACTCATTCATGATGTTCGAATTTTGCAGTTCGATCGATATACAAAACATCTCTCTTCCTAAATTGACGAAGAGTGATTGAGAATGTTGGTTAAAAGGAATCAGACGTAACTTTGGAGAAGAAGATGAAGAAGAAGAGGGTGGGGAAGGGTGGCAGCAGAAGGTTGGCCTAAGAAGAGCAGCGGCTAAAGATGATGGTGAGGAAGAGGGGTGCAGCGGCTGAAGATGAAGGACGGGGAAGAAAGGTTGTGCGACAACTGATTTTCTATTTTTCTGATTTCAGTTTTTTTAAGTAAAAAACATATTTTAATTTAAAGGACATTAATGTCAATATTAGTGGTGCAAAAAGTAAAAATAATGGTGCATATAGTAAGTGTGGTGCAAAAAGTAAAAATGGTGGTGCAAACAGAAACTCCCATAATTTTTAGCATTGAATTTTCAGTTTTCAAATTAATAATTCATTATCATAGTTGACAATTTCTTAATAATAACCTTTTTAACTCATTTTTTTTATTGATAAATGTTGATTATGGGTAATTATATATGTTACGGTTAATTTTTATTTTATAAATTTGATGGTGAAACTTAACACAAGTGCAATGGAAATTTTGAACCGGAATAAAAGTAGGCGCGTTAGAGAAGTAAGGATTTTATTCCACATGAAAAAGCCTTTGGTGTACAACAAGCACCGCATCAAAAACTGATAAAATTAAACTTCCTTTCATATATATTTATTCAAAAGCATCCATATATATATATATGTATGTATGTATGTAATATGATACAACAAAGCAGCCTCAAAAGCTGATAGCAGAAGCTCTTTCTCACTCCATTTCAATCTCATTTAAGAAACCCTGCACATACAAAAAATATGAAAAAAAAATAAATTAATTAATGTCAGCTAAAAATAATTAAATTTTTCACACATACTTCAAAAAAAAAATGAAACATACTGGGTGCAATCGACGGTGGGAGAAACATCGATGCCGAGGGAGACGCCGCATTTTCCGGGGAGGTTGACGGCGGAGTCAGGCTGTATGTTATAGCTGGACGCGGCGGATTTCATGCAGGAGCACGCAGTTTGGCGATCCTGCTGAGACTGAAGAGTGCCGGCCAGATTCCTGACGCCTCCGCAGCAAGTTCCGGTGGGTTCGCCGCCGCCGACAAGGTAAGCCAGACATGGAGAGAGGGAAGTCTGTACGTCGCCGCATGAGACGGCCTCCCCCGGCGTCGGCGCCAGGGAGGCCAGCACCACAACGAGCGCCACCATCACGGCCACTCCCTTCATCATCATCTTTCTTAATTAATTAAGCTCTCGATCTCTCACTCTCTTGAAGAAACTAGGTAGTGCAGATTTAATTATATTAGTAGATGATATGATATTGCATGGAATTTATTTATAGATGTAAAGGTGTGATCGAGCACGTTCAAACTTCAAAGTGATGATATCATAAGTGGTTGGAGATTTGGGGTTATATATGTTAATAATGTTGCCCAATTTAGAAATTTGCAGATATTTAGTTTGCAGCTCAAGAATTAATTGATTGAGGAGGAGTGGACAGTTAGAAGAGACTACGTATGTAGTATATAATTATTATTAATATTTATATTTATATTGAGGTTATGTTCATCCAAATTCTGTTTTGATCATCTCCTTTTTTTTCTATTATATTATTATTATTAGGAGAATTATTAATATAATAATTATGAAATAGAATATGATACATGTCGAAATGAATTTCAAGCTATTTTTTAAACGAGTAGTGATTTTCAGCCAGATTCTGGCTAGCCAGAATCTTTTATTATTTTTAATAATTAATTAATTTAATTAATAAAACACTAATTATTCAATAAATTTACATTGATGCCCTCCATAATAATTAGGGCAACCCTATATGCGCTTCAATTCAGAAGAAATCGAAGATGGAAAAAAAAATAAAGAAGTGAAGAAAAGAAAGAAGATGAAGCTGCGCCCCTTTCTTCCGATCCGCTTCTGGAGTGATTTTAATAATTAATTACAAATCACTAATTTCATGACAGAAGGATAATATAGTAACAACATAACATTTAATAATTAACATAATTAATTTGTTAATAATACAGTTTTATTAATTATCAAAAAATTAGATTCAGGCTAGCATTATTTTTTTTAAGGGTAAATTGGCTTAAAATACACGAACTTTGGGGTCATTTTGGTTTTTCACACGATTTTAAAAATGTAGTTTCAATAACACGAACTTAACCTCTGTTTGGTTTTTCACATGATTTTCAAATTCCGGCAAGTGGAATCTGACGTGGCAGCCGGAACTGCCACGTGGCAGTCGGAGATGCCACGTGGCAGTCAGAGATGCCATGCGTACATCTACGTGGATATCAAATTGCCTTAAAATACACAAACTTTCGACTGATTTTGGTTTTTCACACAAATTAAAAAATATCAATTTTAGTTTTTTTTTTCTTTTTTTGTGTAATACAGAAAATTCATCGATTATTACTATAGAGTTATTGTAGTAGACATTGTGAAATATTTTGAATTTTCTTAGTTGATGCAATATATAAAATTTAGGTTTGAAAAAATAAATAAAATAACTATCGGACCTTTTTAGTTTTCAATTTGAAGAAAAATTTAAATAATATGACTTAAGTTAGTGTAATGGTATACATAATTGAATACTGAATACAACAATCATCAAGTCATAAAAAGTGGTCAATGACGTATCGTATATGTTGATGAATAATATTACACAATTAATTAATTGAGTTAACAAATAAATTGATCACGTAGTAACTACATATTAATTTTTCATATATGTATAATAGCATCTTCTGATATAATTTGAGATTATCTAACATATAAAGTTATATCAAAATATGCTATTAAACATATATGAAAAATTAATATGTAGTTACTACGTGATCAATTTATTTGTAAACTTAATTAATTAATTGTATAATATTATTCATCAATATATACGATATGTCATTGACCACTTTTTATGATTTGATGGTTGTTGTATTCAGAATTCAATTATGTATACCATTACACTAGCTTAAGTCATATTTTTTAAATTTTTCTTCAAATAGAGAACTAAAAAGGTCCGATAGTTATTTTATTTAATTTTTTCGAACCTAAATTTTATATATTGCATCAACTAAGAAAATTTAAAATATTTCACAATGTCTACTACAACAACTCTATAGTAATAATCGATGAATTTTCTGTATTACACAAAAAAAAAACTAAAATTGATATTTTTTAATTTGTGTGAAAAATCAAAATCAGTCGAAAGTTTGTGTATTTTAAGGCAATTTGATATCCACGTAGATGTACACGTGGCATCTCCGACTGCCACGTGGCAGTTCCGGCTGCCACATCAGATTCAACTTGCCGGAATTTAAAAATCATGTGAAAAATCAAAAAGAGGTTAAGTTCGTGTTATTGAAACTATGTTTTTAAAATCGTGTGAAAAACCAAAATGACCCCAAAGTTCGTGTATTTTAAGCCAATTTACCCTTTTTTTAAACCCTGTGCTTTTTTTTTTGGCTGAGCCCACCTGAATTTCATCAGCCCGTTTTCTTTGGTTTATTTGGGCAATTCATTAATTAACGGTCAATATCCAGAGTCTCAAACATTAAAAGCTATCGATTTGGATCCTTAATTATTAAAATTATCAATCTATATTATTTTATTTTAATTTTTTTATTAAATTAATTCATGAAGAAATTTTCATTAAAAATTAATATAAAATAAATTAAAAAAATAAACAAGAACCAAGATACATGATCTACGACTACGAGGCTTTAGTTGAAACTCTAAATCGATAGTTTTTATGGTTCAAACTTCAAATAATTGATAATTAATCTATTTTTTGGACTCAAATTAAAACTGATACAACTCATAAATAGTATTATAAATATACACATGAAATCATTATGTATACTATATATGTGAATTGACGATTGAGTTCTTTTTAAGAAACTCATTACTCGTTCAACAATCGTATTCTTTTTGTGTGTGTTTTTATTTATTTAGCAATTCACCAAAACTCATGATATGCATTCTTCTAAAATGAGAAAGTAAAAAAATATATATTAAATAAAATTAAATCAAATTCTATAAGGGTATTTCAAACTTTAAACTAAAACTGAATTATAAAACATGCAATAATTTTCTTAGAAAAAAAAAGGAAAAAGGTAACACTTTTATGATTTACGTACAAATAATCTTAGCAGTGCGTTTCTTCTCTGCCACTGCAACTGCAACTGCAACCACTCATCCACCAAACTCCATTTCCACCTAAATTTCTCTTCACTTCCTTCTTTTCTAGAAATAAACAAAATGCAAACAATAACAATTTGCAGCACTTCAACAATTCCGCCTCTCATATCCCTCCCGTTCACCTCCAATATAATCTCCGGCAAACATCTCCCGTTTCTCGGCCGCCGCAAGCTCTGCTGCGATGTCGTATCTCGACTTCCCGTTCCTCCTACTCCACGGTAAATCTCTCCCACACATTGATTTTGCTCAATTTTTTTGTGGGTTTCTTCAAAACAATGTCTTCTTACAGGGCCGACGAGAAAAGAGACCTTGATTTCGTCGAACAAGATTTCCCCTTGACAACGCGCCGAACCTTTTTTGCTCGTTTGTTAATGTGCTGTAGTTATGGTTATCTTCTTTCTTCAAGGTACTGTCCAGGTTCGCACCTACCTGCTTTTCTTATTATGCTTTGAATGTAGTTTATTAGGTGTGACATTGATAAAATCAAATCCTCAATTTTGGTTCGAAAATAAATATTGATAGAGATATGTATATTACAGCCTACGCATTGGGAGATCCATCAGTGACAGTTGAACAAGTGACGCCTGTTGTTTCTCCAGCTGGGGCACTTTTCCCATCGGAGGTTCATTTTTTCTTGAAAATATAGTTTTATTTGTTTTTTTGTTTTTGTCTCTCTAATTAGCTATTTGTAAATTTTCAAACTTTCCATGGCAGGTGAATTGATATGTGTATACTTGGCAGGAAAGAATTGTCAAACTGTTTGAGAAGAATACGTATTCTGTTGTCAACATATTTGATGTAACTTTGCGGCCACAACTTAACATTACTGGTGTGGTTGAGGTAAGGCATTTTCTTTTTTCTGATATAGCTCGACTGTTCACCACAACTGCACTATTTCTGTGCTGTATCTTCTCCTCTTTCTAAGAGAGAAAATGGTTGTGAATGTGTAGGTTCCTGAAGGAAATGGTTCAGGAGTAGTCTGGGACGATCAGGGTCACATTGTGACAAATTACCACGGTATGCATATTTGTTGCTCAAACAAGTAATACTATAATGTATCCATTTTAGTTGAGCGTTCGTGAACTTATTTATGTGCTAGCTATATGGCCATTGGAATATGATTGGGTCTTTGTTCTAGTGTTTTTGTCATTATTTTGTTATCTTAACTTTGTTATCTTAACTAATGTCCAAGTGGTATTCTAGTATGTCATATCAATGCACTAACTGAACTGGGAACAGATTGATGCACTTTTGATAAACTGTTTCATGCTATAGCTTCTGATGTATGGATTGGATTAACTGTCTCTTTGTTCATTGACCAGTTATCGGCAATTCTCTTTCAAGAAATCCAAGCACAGGCCAAGTTGTTGCCCGTGTTAATATACTAGCTTCTGAAGGGTAAAACTAAGATTGTATCCCTGGATATATCTATTTGCAGTCATTTAACTGCGTGTGGTACTTTGAATCAATACTTTTTTTCAATAAAATTGTTTCTTGTTGATTTCTCCTTGGCCAGCCTTTTTCCCCTTTTGTTCATTCTTTCCTTGTTTTTTCCTTGAAGGATACAGAAGAACTTTGAGGGTAAGTTAATTGGTGCAGACCGTGCAAAGGATCTTGCTGTACTGAAGGTAAATCTATTATCCAAGTTTGCTCATCTATGCATAAGAATAGTTTAGCATTTTCTAAAATATTTTAGAATGTGCATCAACTTTCATCAATATTTTACTTTCTTGGACTGCTTTCACAGTAATTTCCCCCCTACTTAAATTAACTTGGATTGCCTGCATCTACAATGCTAGTTAATATTATTTATCATTGAATGCTCGAAAGATCACTTGCGCTTGGAACTAAATTTAGGGCCACTTGCAAACTCAGAAATATCTACAGTTATCTTTGATGTGCAAGCTCCATCAATAATGAACCTTCTGCAGGAGTATCAGTATGAACTGATGTGAACTACAAATCTTAGCTAGTTTTCATAATGATAGTGATGCATCCTCTTTTGGTTCCAGGTTGAAGCCCCGAAGGAGCTGTTGAGGCCTATTAATATTGGTTCATCATCTTCTCTTAAAGTGGGTCAGCAGTGCTTAGCAATTGGGAATCCGTTTGGCTTTGATCACACACTCACTGCTGGCGTCATTAGTGGTCTGAACAGAGACATAAACAGTCAAACTGGAGTTACCATAGGTGGAGGCATTCAAACTGATGCTGCTATCAATCCTGGAAACAGGTTTTATTTTTAAACATGGATCTGTCTTGATGTTGAGCCTCTGCATAAAACTGCATTTTTTGGGAATCAATGTCTTATTTTCTGTGATGTACAGTGGAGGCCCTTTATTGGATTCAAAAGGAAATTTGATTGGGATCAACACTGCAATATTTACTCAGACAGGTGAGTTTTATCCACTCTCTGTGTTTCCAACTCCATTGGCATTTTTGAAATGAGAATGGAAGTAGAGTTGAGACAACATATATGTCCAATTGTTCTTAGAATGTGGATACATTTGTCTTCCAATAAATTATCTACCTCTGACATGAGTAAATTCATTTTTCTATGGGACACAATAGGGACTTCAGCTGGTGTAGGCTTTGCAATCCCTTCATCAACTGTGGTAAAGATAGTTCCTCAGCTGATCCGGTTTGGAAAAGTATGTGTATTCTTTAAACTGCCTTCTCAGTTTTGTTCTCAGATCATATGTTTTTTAATCTTTAGCTCTTGCAGTTCTGTTGTTCTTATAATTTTTTCTGTTAAGATAACCAATTTCAAAATCCTTGCCGAACAATGTCATCAACTGATCTTTGTTTATGATGGAGTATAAATTTAATGTAGTTGATTGCTTCCTGTACATGTAATGTTATCCATTTATGCCAGGTTGTTCGAGCTGGTTTGAAAGTTGACATCGCACCGGATCTTATTGCAAACCAACTCAATGTTCGAAGGGGAGCTTTAATCTTGCAGGTACTCTCTATGTTCCTCAATGAGCCAATCCTTGCACTACTTGTGCTAATATTTTGATTTCAACCCATTTGTGCAATGCTGTAGGTTCCCGGAGATAGTTTAGCAGCTAAGGCCGGGCTTCTACCGACCACAAGGGGTTTTGCTGGTAATATAGTACTCGGTGACATAATCTTGGCCGTGAATGACAAACCTGTAAGCTCCTCCTTACTCCACTCACTTATGTATTTCTTTAATATATCAGTGGTATCTAAATCTCAGATCATGAGTTACTGAACACACTGTGAAACGAGTCAAAATACTGCTAGAATGAATACCTAGGGCATCACCTATGTGGATCAGATCACCTCCATGCTATATGCTACATTTACTTCTATTTGTTTTCTAACGGAAGCAACCTATTCTAGTAAAATTGACAGTTAACCCTATAATACAGTTTCATATTTGCTAAATTTGCCTGCTGATTTTATGTTGTAACAATTTGGCTACAGATAAAGAATAGAGGAGAATTATACAAAGCATTGGATGAGTATAATGTAGGAGACAAAGTGGTGCTCAAAATCCAGAGGGGCAGTGACGATTTGGAGGTTCCCTTAGTTTTAGAGGAAACAAAGGGATGATTTGGCCCTTTATTTTCTTCATTATAACCCGTCATTGTGTTAGCAATTCTTTTTTTTTTCTTTTTTTTTTTTTGTAGACTATAAATTGTATAACATACTTTTTGTTATATTCTTGCACGTCCTTTCCTTCTGAATCTAGAATTTGATGTTCAAATATTGGCTTTGCTCTTTGTTGGAAGTCAGAACTTTGAGCATGTGTAGCTACTTTCAAGGTAAACATATAAATATATTTAAGTTTTTCTTGTTATGACCATCAGTTATGATGTCGTCACTCCACCAATTAGGCCAGACGAATGCTACTCTACCTTTGAAGGAGAACTTACAATGGCTGGAGCCATGGGGCATATAAATAGATTTTGATCGACATAGCTTTTACTTATCTAGATTTGGGCCTCAGTTTTATTGGGCCTTATGCCTGCCTAATCCATTATTAAAAGTGTAAAACGACATTAATTAATATAGGGGTGATTCTATACATAGCCTCCATTTTCCTCAACAAAGTCCCAATTTTAAAAAAATAAAAATATTTAATTTTATATACTACTTTACCCATGTAATCCTAACTTAAATTTCCTAATAGCCCCACGTCTATCTAAGACCATGCCGATAATTTGCAGACAGAATCATCCACAGAACATCAATAACCATCTTTTTTTTTTCTCAAAAAATTTCTTGTTTTTTTCCTCAACAAATTGATTGTAATGTTGGACGAAACTTATTCCATGTAATGTCAAAATGAATTATTTATCAATTTGTAATATTAAAAGTAAGAATTGCAAAAGAACAAAAAAGGATTGAAGTTTCGTCAATGAAGAAAAGTCAGGCGCAAATTGATTGTCATACAAATTAATCAATAACCCAGTTGTGATCTTGCATCAAGGAATCTATTTCAATTTGATGAAATTGTTTCCGATTTTTGCCCAGAAAATGAAAAATGAAAAAATAGAAGAATATGTAACCGTGGTTTCATCACCCAAATTGTCAGACTAATTTATTAATAAACATTCAAATCATGCAAACATCCGAATTTAATATAAAAAACAGCAACTTCATCAGTAATTTTTCTTGTTGATGAACTGCCGTCTTCTTTGAGTATTTTTAGTTTCTCTTAAGAATTTAAAATGAGTTGGAAGCTATAATGTTTTATTCATAAATTTTAATGTTAAGTTAAAAGGCTATAAGGGCAATGAAGTAAATTAATTAATATTTTTACTTTTTTTTAAATAAGAGGCTATATTGAGAAAAAATGAGGCTATGTATAGAATCACCCTTAATATAAAATGTAGAATTAATGTCGTACGTAAGCAGTTAAACAATCTATTTGATGTCTCAAAATAAGAAAATGACTCCAGAAATTGGATTGCTAGGCGAGTGCAAGTTCCCCATCATTTCTTCTCACATAATACAAAATTTTCAGGTATTTCTATATTTCTCAAGGAAGTTAACACCATCTTAAACGACAATTTTAGGGCATTTTCCAATAATTCACATATATCCTCCATTTTTCAATGTCCTATTTTATATCATTAATGCACATTATGTCTGTCAACTGTCATATACTATTATGGTATTAATATTACAAAATATAAATAGAATATATCGAAAATATGTTTTTTTTTTGGTTGAAGTTAAGTCATTTCCTACAATATAATGTTTCCTACCATGTTTCACTGTATCATCATAAATCACTTGAACAACATAATGAAACTGAGATAAAAATAAAAAATAAAAATGGTAGCTTTTTTAAGTTGGTAAATGTGAAAAGGAATCAAGATTTGTGATGCTGTTCACATTACATGAGAAATATGGTTATTTTTCCTTCAATTTCCCATTCGCTTAATTAAAATTGTTTATAAATCATCGGTCATATTAAGTATGAACATAATCAAGATTGATTAGATGACACTGACTAAACAGGGACAGGTGATAAAGACTAAAACATGGTAGGAAATTTAATTAATTTCTACACGCTATATAATTTAATTAATCAATGCACTATATATTAAAAGAAAAAAAACTATAAAGAAAATGTGCAAGGTAAAAGAAAATGTATGGTAATAGTAGTCCTTTTTGCCTTTTTATGTTGATACTTAATTAATACAAAGATTTGTTAATCGATTAAGTTCGTTCAAATTTATCTCCTTGGAGAGAGAGAGAGAGAGAGAGAGTTGTATGAATATCAATGACACATACAATATTGGCAAATCAAAAATTGTATCATTGTCATTACGTAATCCAAATCGAATTTAGAAATCGAAAACCATTTGTTTCCAAGATCCCATCAGCGGTTAATTATATATGATGAAATCCTTAATATTGTTCATTAGATCCAAACTTCAATAATTTGCCTCAAATTCAATCAACTAATCTGGGCTTGGCTAAGCCACTAATATATTCTTCAATATTCTGTTCCATTTAGTTTATAATTTATCGAATGTCAATATTTAACATTGATTTGGCTCATCTTCAATTGTCAACTTCCACCTCAAGTTTTGTGTTGTCTTTTGCTCTTTGTTTCATTCCCACACTATATCAAACTTTCACATTAGAATCACCATCATACTATTCTATAATCTATAAATCATTCTTTTAAATTTTATCTTCAGTAGCTCATTTTAACAATATTAACCTCCACATCAACAATTTTACAATTTTGGGTTCATTATTAAAAATTCATATTGCAATTGAGACTTGATAAAAACTTAGTTAATTATTATGTAATTAGCCCTTTAAGCCATTTGAAATTACTTGGTATGAGACTTGAGCTGGATCAAGCTTGCTTGTAATTAACCACACCAATATCATGGCTTCTGGGAAAATTCTCAATTTTCCAAGGGCAAAATTGTCATTATGTTTTCCGACATCAAAATTCATGAAGGATTTTACTCATCAAATCGATCTACATGCACATTGCACAATGCAAAATGCGTACCCAAATGTGGAGTTGTTTGGTCAAATTTGCACAGAATTGAATGTATAGGGCCCTAGATAGTAATTATTTAGGTGGTAATATATTTAATTCGTTTAGTTTATTTATAACATTATTTCATTTAAGTTAATTAATAATATTATTTCGTTGAAGTTTATTGGGTCCAGACCAACAATAATGAAATTTAGTAATTTACAGTAAGAATTTGACTGATTCTGGACCTTAATTAGTTTGCACGCATGAATTGGGGAGGCCAATGCAACAGGTCCACAAATGGTAATAACCAGACAAAAGGGTGGGGTTTTTTTTTTAGAACGAGGACAAAACTTTTGGGGAACTTCACCATCGCCCCTTTAGTTGTTACTCTAGATTTCTTGCCCCTATTTATTCGCCATTCATTGCTTGTTGGCCTTCAGCCAGGCACGACTCGCCTACTCGTCAAAATGTCGAATAAACTTCGTTCCGTATTTCACTATTAAATTTATTATTTTAATAATATTTATTAAAATACATAAATGAAAATAGTCAATATTTATCAATAAAAAATGAAGTAAAAAATTATAAAATTTAATTTTGAAATAATCAACTATATTAATGAATTATTAATTAAAAATTGAAAATTAAATACTAAAAAATAATATAAACCCTAATTGGATGGGATGAACCTTAATAAACAATCGTAAAATTAAAATAAATCATAAAAAATGAAGAAAAAATTACAAGAAAAACTCGTAATTTGAAAGTGTTACACGGAATGTAACACAGAGAGTGCAACAAGAAATCTCATATGTGCATAAATATACTAGTCTTTGCGATTTGAATTTTCCGTTATAGTTTTTATGTATCACTGTTAAAATTATTATAAAAATAAAAATTAATTATAAAATAAGTAATTAGAATCAACATAAAAATGAATTAAAAAGTAAAATGTTAATTATAACGAGTAGTCAATTAAAAATGAATTATTAAATACTAAAAAATAATTATATATCCTAATTAGACAGAATCAATTGTAATTAATAATTATAAAATTAAAATAAAGTAAAAATAGATTGAGATTGAAGAAAAGATGAAAGAAAAACTCAAAATTGAATCGTGACACAAAAATGCACGTGTAAAAAATCAAGACAAATTGGAATGTTTCGTATTTTCCTTTAGTGAGATCATGAATTTTACATGTGAAGTAAAAATAGTATTAAAATTTAATATTTATTTTTCTATTATATAATGATAAAATATTAACTAATACTTTTAAATATTTTATACAATAATAAATAGACAAGTACTCATATGTTTAGTGTAATCATATATGATTGTAAGTTGTAACTCTTAATATGCAAAATATATATATATATATATATCATGTTCTTGTCATGGCTACTCCAAGAATTATTACTTAATGTATAGTTAAAATATAATGTTCATATTCGTGCAGAGTACTTTTACTAGTCAATCTATAAAGTACCGACTTAGTGATTAATTAATTTCTAATATCAATATACAAAACTACGAAGTTTACGTTCCATTTATAAATCATTATTGTGAGAATTCCTTTTTTTTTTCCAATTCATTTAAAAGTCTGCTATATATATTCTCGTCAATTTCCACACCACCATCCCCTAAAATTCAATCAAATAATAATTCCACATACAGAAGCTTCTTTGATCTATTAATTGATATTATGCCTTCTAATTAATTTGTTATAATTGTTTTTTGGTATTACATATGATTCCACTTGTAGTCAAACAGTCAACGCTAGTAGTTCAACTGCTTATTTCTTGAAGTTTGGTAAGCAATATTATGGGGGTTTATTTTCCCATTTAAGGCAAATAATGATGCCACTTAGGCACTAGTTAAAACTGTTTGCCTAACCTTAATATAGTTTAATTTTTGTTAAATATTTATGGCGTAAATACGAAATTAGCTAGTACTACTACGCCATGAACATATCAAACTTTAATTTTGAATCCGAAACGAACATTGTTAATATAGTTAATTGTGTCGCTAGTTCAACCAGTTGAATTAATATATCATTTTCTTAAGAAAAATAAATTATATATGCTAGTGTACATATATGTAGAATATAAAGTTATGTTATTAAGTTATTCGTATGTACGTATACCTAATTACCACAAATACAAGATAATTAACAAAACAATTAGAGTATAATAAAGTTAGAAATAATTAAATGAAGGTTATATCCAAGCGTATGAATTGGAAGAACTATATGCAGCATTGCCCTAAAAGACCTTCGAGCCACTTATGTTAGAATGAATGAGTGGGTTTGTAATCAAAAGTCACGAGTTTGAATGACATCAAATCATCTTTTAAATCTCGTGAAATTACATTACTAATAAAATAAAATTTGAAACGGAGACAAGGCAGACGGACCAAAAAGGCAATTAATTAGTCTTGCTAGAAGAAACCCTCTAAAGATGGTGCATTAATTGCCCATACAAGAGGCAAATCTCTATTTTCCTACATAATTAAGTATAATTTAAGGAATCTCCACATCAAGTTCGAGATATGAGATATATATCTACACTTGTACAGTGACAGGTCACGTGTTCATGCCTTGGAAAAAAGAATGATTCGAGGAATAGAAGCTCTTGGGGGAATGGAATAGAAGCTCAATTTTTGTAGATCCAATGGTATTAATAAAACATTATTTAATCCTCTCATAAATTCTTGCATTTAAAATTAAAAATAAAAAAGGGCATGGCTACCAAGATATAGTTCAAAACACAATATTAAACTAGTATACACATAAACTATAAGAAATTAGCAATGGAAAGGTGATTTGTCTTCTACCCTTGATTGCAATAAACATATAAGGAGAAGCATCCAATTAATAACCTAAAAAAAAGTATGGCAGGTGTGAGAAAAATCAAAACCATCTCCCAACACACACACACACAACACACAAATCAATCTTGCAGTCTCATTGAGATCACAAATTTGGACACAAACCACATCTCAATGGGGTGAGATCACAATCTAGAAAGCTTCATATACAATCCATGGCCTTGACATAGGTTCTATATGCTTACTGTTTTAAAAGACAACTACACAAGCTAGCCCTCCCTTGCTTCAAAGTTCAAACTCCACTCCCTCTTTCTTTCTCTCTCCTCTCTCTCTCTATCTCTCTCAAAGGCAGCATGGATGAAAAGAATGATTCAGACAAGAGTGTGGATGATTTCATGTTGCCGGGGTTTCGATTTCACCCCACTGATGAAGAGCTGGTGGAGTTCTATCTGAAGAGGAAACTTCAACACCGGCCTCTTGCGATTGAGCTTATTAAGCAAGTTGACATTTACAAATACGATCCATGGGATCTTCCAAGTAAGACATGCACTACTACTATTGTATTATGAAGAACTAGCCAATTAATCTTTTATATATGCATCTCCTTCATTTCATCATGCTTATATATATATATATATATATATAAAGAATCAAGATTACTTGTTTCATCTTCTCTCTAATTAACATGAAGAAATTATTGAATTTGTACAGAAGTGGCTTCGACTGGGGAGAAAGAGTGGTACTTCTACTGTCCAAGGGACCGGAAATACAGAAACAGCACGCGGCCTAATCGCGTTACTGGATCCGGTTTCTGGAAAGCCACCGGAACTGATAGGCCGATCTACTCCTCCGATGGAGCTAAATGCATCGGCCTAAAGAAATCACTCGTCTTCTACAGAGGCAGAGCCGCCAAAGGCATCAAAACCGATTGGATGATGCATGAATTCCGCCTCCCCTCCGCCACCACCACAGACGGAGGAGGAGGACCTCCGCCACCTCATCTTCAACAACACAAAAAGATCTTCCACAAAACCCTCCCACCAACTGTAAGTGCATGTCAGTCTAGTTACTTTTTTATTTTTATTTTTAAATTATGAATGAAATAATTAGTTAGCTCAACTCTTTTAAGTTTTAATTATATTATATGAAATGGGCATGCAGGATTCATGGGCCATTTGCAGGATTTTCAAGAAAACTAGCTCCACAGCAAACAGAGCTCTCTCCCACGCATGGACGACTCCTTCATTATCCGAAACAACAACAACGACGTCGTCTGATGCATTCGCCTACACACAGTTCACCTCAGAAAACGAGTTTCAGCAATCCAACACTAATTTCTCCGCTCTCAACATTCCTTCGTACAGAAATGCATCACCAGTAGCTGGAAAAGCATCAACCTTAACATCCGCTAACGACGGCGACTACTTCACCGGAAACCTCGTGTTCTCTCCCCCCGAAGAAGTTTCAGGCACGAGCAACAAAACTACAGTCGATCTAACAACCATGTTCTTCAATCAATCCCCTGCCAAGAGCTCCGACTTCGAGCATCACTTCAACGGCGCCTACTCCGTCAATTCGTCGCAGGTGATTCAAGAGAGCATGAATGGAGAAGACGACCGAGAGGGGTTCCGAAAGAATCCGAATTCGAACATTCATCATCTGTGGGAGAATATTAGATCAATGGGGTTCCCATTCAGCTTGCCGCCGGCACCTCAAGATTCATGGAAGCCTAATCTTCCGTGGGAATCGCCGCCGTGTCCGAGCGAGATATCGTCGACTACTTACTCTACAAACAAGTGTTACATATAGACACAGTTAGTAGTTTATATATAGATATATATATATATATATATATATCAATATATGTGTATGTGTGTGTGTGTTTTCAAGAATGGTGTTGTAATAGTTTTTTTTCCAGCTCTGTTTTGAAGAAAGCAGAGCTTGTATAGAAACTATTTCTGCATTCACTGTCGGTGTACAGTTCGCAATCAGTGTATTATTGGCCTAAAAATATGATAAATTAAATTGCCATATTTTGAATTTTTTTTTCCTACTTGTTATATATTATGTAGTTAGATGGATTCATTTGTCGAGTTAGCAGCAGCATAAACTACGCAATCCCCCAACACTGAAATTGAACAAACATCAATTGTCTTTATATACACCACATCTATTAGAATGTACTTATAAAATATAATATGAAATAACCTATTAAGGTAGCATATTGACATGATTCATCTTATAAAACAAACTAGGCTTATCATATTTGAACAGAGTTTGTCTGAAACAGAAAAACAACGAGGATTATGTTATATAAATAGTTATCCGATAATTTAACAACAAGTCAAGATGGCCGAGCGGTCTAAGGCGCTAGCTTCAGGTGCTGGTCCGAAAGGGCGTGGGTTCAAATCCCACTCTTGACAACCTTTTTTCCCTTTTTTTGATATTTTCCAACTTTATAATTTAATCTTTTTTGTTATTTTCCAACTTTTCTATTGCATGCCTAAAAGTATAAATTAATTTATAGAATTGCTATATTTTAATTTAGCAATTAACTTTTCTTTTTCTTTTTTTTTCCTTTTTTGGTTTATTTTCCAAATTTTCTATTGCATGCCTAAAAGTACGAATTAATTTATAGACTTGCTTTATTTTAATTTAGCAATTAACTTTTAACTATGCAAACTGGAGACTTAATCAAGAAAGAAGAAACATTCGTCCCAATCCTTGTATTTCTAGTCTTCCCGTAACTTTTCCTTCGAACCATTACTACTTTCATTGAAATACAACTATTGATATGGTTAGGGCTAGCAATTGTTCAGCACGACATGGAATAATAAATTATTGTTTAGACATATCGTATTTATGTCACACAAAACACATCATTATGATGAAATTGTGATACTTTACAGACCTGTTTTTTTTTTTTTTTGAAATAGAAGAATGATTACCTAAAGAAAACTGCACCGGTAGGAAAGTTTTATTGAATGATATCAGTATCCGCGAAAAACCAGCCAGTTTAAGTGCATTTCCAAAGCAAACAACACCAAAAGAAAACATACAACAAAATAATAATGTCAAGCATGAAGTAGCGTTGGCATTAAACAACGATGAAAAATTGTGTCGGCAGATGAATATATTTCTAAACTGATCGACCAAACTAATTCATTCTAAATCATTTTCAGCATCATCATAGGCAAAACTTAATCAAAATATAACGGTAGGATAGGACAGTCTGCTTCAGCGTTGCATTGAGTTTAGCACTTTAGCTCTTTGCAGCTTGCTTTTCCTTCGTCTTTTGTATCTTCAAAACCTTTTTCACGATTTTTTGCTCTTCCACCAAGAAGGCCCGGATAATCCTGATAGAATTGGAAATAAATTTATTTGTTCATTTCAGCATACAATATATGATTCTTGGAAAACAATAACATCTCAGATTAGAATTTACAACTAACCTCTCCCTCACTGCGCTTCCGGATAATACACCACCATAAGCACGGTTCACAGTCCTGCGGTTTCTGGGTAACCTGGACCTCTTGTACTCAGCAGGTCTCAGATGAGGAATCTGAACGAGAACATAAATTCACAAGTTAATTCTCTTATATGCTTCCAAATTTATACGAAATGAGCAGGTTACGAATCAATGATTAACTTCTACAATTATTCAACAATCTAGAACAGTTCTTAATGAATTCAGGGCAATCCTTATAACAAATGGCACCCAACACTGCTCCAATGGGGGGATCATGAGTTCCTGTTTCTATACTTGACGCACAAACAGATATTTATTCTCTTTCTTTACTATACAAAATACAAATTACACAGTAGTAGCACTCATTCAATCTGGTCAACCAGGTCCCTAATATGCTGGTGAATATCAGTATCATGATTCATGACATCCCAACTACTCTCGAATCAAGCAAATGCATGATAAGGAAGAGTAGAACACTGCCACATTAAGTCAATACAACATGAGATCTCAAGAAAAAAGGTTTAACAAAGATCATCCATCTATGACCTTTTTCAATACTTATTAACAAAGGTATGAAAAGGAAAATAATAATAGACTGGCACCTGAACGCATTGCTTCAGAAATCAATGCCTCAGACAATGTTTTTACCTAGCCATGAGAAAACTTCCATGAAGGAAAATGTTGGGGAAGTAAATACAATCTTGGCATTCATACATAGACCATCCAAACCCCAACATTATGTAAGCTAACAGGGTATGCCTAACTGGAAAGGTAAAAAATACCCACCAAGCATAAACCAGGCAATGCATGTGTTTAAGTCGAAAGAGCTCGAGCTCACACATAAAAATCGCAAGCATTTACGATAACTATCTTGCAACAACAGAACCATAAAATGCAATTTTCCCGCAGGAAATGAAGGAGAATTATTAGCTCGGCTCTCCATCTACTAAATTCGCAGGTCAAATATCGAGCACAAATGTAAAATCTTAGCTACTATAATTTCCATAACGACAAACAACGCAAGAGAAACAACAGCAAAAACAAAACAATCAAAACATCCATCATTTTGCCTACTTAACAAGAACACAATCATAATAGTGGAGACTAAAAGTTGCATCCATATCCAATAATAATGAAAATTAAATATAAATTAAAAAAAATGATTAATGAAAACACAGATGGATCAATCGCATCAAATCAAATACCCCTTGGATTCTCTTGCCGGTGACGGGACATTTGGGTCCGCTAGCTCTCTTCTTCGTGGTCTGGTACACCAATTTCCCTCCTGATTTATCAAAACAAACAACAACCAAATCGTGAAAATCAACAAAAACAAAAAAAAAATGCGAAATAAATTATGGAAAAATGAATTACCGGGAGTCTTGACAACTCTGTGTTGATTGGATTTGGTGGCGTAGCTATGGCGTTTCCGGTAAGTAAGACGCTGCACCATTTTCGAGCTGCTATTTCAAATCTAGCTCAACTCACCTCCTCTGCTTGGATAAGATGCAAAATATATTATATATCAAGATATTAGTCAAAACCCTAGAAATTGGGTCTACCTTGCTTGACTTTTGGTGGTGAGGTGAGGTGAGAGACTCTTCAACATTATTATTATTATTATTATTATTATTATTATTATTATTATTATTATTATTATTATTCGTTAATAGCAAATAAACGTGACCAACTAATAGTCTATAGACTATGCTTTAGATTTCTACAAGTTAAATTTTCTATTTTTAGATATCGAGTAATACTACTGTTATTAGAATCATAATTCAGGATTATAATTACTGAAGTTATTTTCAAACTTGGATTAAAAAAAGTTATACCGTGTAGCAAAGTTAAGAGTGATCGGACCATATTGCTCATTTTGAAAGTAAATTTTTGGAATGTGATCAATTTGTTGAGGTTGGATTTGTGCCAAACAATAGTTATATATGAGGCCGTATGCCCCAGCAACGACAAAGCCCAACATTCTACTAGAAATTTTCAACAAATTTAACAGGCTTCCACTAGAGTGGCCGAATGTATGAAAAATACCTCAAAATAATGATTCATCTCATATCTCATTTCACTAGTTTGTACAGTAACAATGGCCTTATCAACTTAAAACTAATAATAATGAAATACGAGATGAAACACCATATGCAATGGAAAAAACTTGAGTCGAGAAAAATCTAACACGGAAAGAGCAAGAAAGCTGGCTCTACATGTATTTTCCTATGTACAAAACTAATGGTACCTAGCTTGCTATGACACCAGAGGAGTTGCTCTCTTGTTACCTTGGACATATTCAAAACTCTAGACACTAACTTCATATCTACTTGAGAGAAAAAGTAAAGAACTTGGTCCGAATCATCTTCCTTGTATCGTCGGAATTTCCTCAGAATGCAGTTTTCACTCCTCAGAAGATCCTTGAGCTTCCTCTCCTTCTGCATTCCAAGAAACACACACACATGCATTCAAGTCGATAATCGATGTTTCCAGACATAACGTACGAGCATAGAGCAGGAAAAGCACGAGGACTAACCTTTTGAAGATCTTTCCTGATCTCCACCAGCAACTTGAGGTCTTCATTGCTGGGAAGCTCAGGCAATTTCTTGTTGCCATTGATTGATGCAGAGGAGCAATCTTTATCAGCACGAACGAATCCCCAAAATGTTCGTATCGACTCTTCCACAATCTCCACAAGCAAGTCACTCGTGATAACATATTCATCCATGCCTCTTTTTTCTGCCTTTCTTTTGTCTTTCAAGTTGTCCTCTGCGATTGAGCATGCCATATTTAGTAACACAACAACATCATTGTATTGAGTCTTATTACAACATTAGATTCTGACCTCTTATGACAGGAACTTGAAGAAGATTGCGAACAGCACACCGGGTTTTGACATAGTTCTGCACTCTTGGACCTTGAAACAGTTCGTCTTCTATGAATCTATGCATCAGCACTTGAAACTGTTGAAACTCGCCAGCAACCTCGTTGTACCTCCGCCTCCCACGGGGATCGGAATCCCACAAATCCCAGGCTTTCTCATACTGCCAATGCAAGAACTCCCACGAAAGGCACATTTGTCCGACGTAGACTGCTTCTAGATCACCCTGCAATTCCTTGATGAACTTCTTCATCGGGTCACTGCCGTGGATTTTGTGCTTGGACAGCCATAGATTTTGCGACACAAGTGACTTGAGCGTTGGCGCCCGTTTTTGCTTCGAAATTGATTGTAGAGGATCCTTCAGCTGCAGAAATCCTGCATTGAGTAGATATTTTGAGTCTATTGGAATTTAGAACCACACTGGTTGAAACACCAAATATGACTATAGATGCAAACCTAGTACTATACAATTATTCAAATTTCTCTATTTGATAATATAAATTCAATGTCACTCACTAGTAAAACGAAATAAACAACATCGAGTAAAGCAATTTGTCATGGGAAAAGGGTGCTTTTGACTTTTTGAGAGAGAAATCTTTGAAAACTGCGGTTTGAATTTAAGAGCGAGATTGTTAGGTCGTCGTCATTGATGGACTCGTGATTCCAATACATTTATTACAGCAGAATGCTTGAGAAATCGGAAAACGTATTTGAATAGTACAAGAGAAGCATTGGATGTTTCATTTGACTTTTTTTTTTTTTTTTTTTAATTAAAATGTTTCATTAATTAACAAATCAACAACCTGTTCCTATTCAATCTCCACCTCAAAAATGGTATGTCATTCAAGCAGACCAGATCTCATTCATGTTTTATTTATCTCAACAAACTAGATCTCGTGGGTCCATTTCTCCAAACGCCAACAATATTATTCAAATCACCATTTTCTTGCATAAACAAAACTCCTTAGCAGCTAAAGACATTGCTGTTTAGATATTCAATCAAGACAAGAATGTAAGAACAACCATGATCATCATCATATGCATTAGTATAATTATAATTTATATTGCAAGAAGAAGGCGTAAAATATTGACTAACCCATTGCATACATCTTCTGGTAGTTGATGATATCAAACTTGCGCATTCTCTCTCTATAGCTCTTGTAGAACTTGTGGAGCTCGCCTATGCAATCTTCTCGTTGAAATTCGTCGATTTTCCATGGCTTCAAATCCTCGCTTATTTTCGAAGATTCCGAATCTTCCAAAATGGTTGGTAGACCCGTTGCCTTCACCTTCTTCAGCTCCATCTTCAGCTGCTCGATTAGTTCTTGATGCTCCCACAACGACTCTAAATTCTTTGGATCCTCAGATTCCGACATTGATGACCTTACTTTTTCATAATCATCCACCCCCTTGTCATCATCATTTGTATTCTCATCAACATTTTCTACATTATTAGTATTATTATTATTATTATTATTCTTATCATTCTCTTCCAATTGCTTCAACTCTTCCATTATATCACTATCTTCATCCTCAAATTCATCGTTTTCCTCGAAACCTGATAATTCACTCTCGGACTCATTATCATCATCCACATCAAACCCTCCTCCAAAATCTCCATCCGACAAGAATCCATCGCTGTAAGAATCCACCAAACGGTTCATCACCGAACGCATATGCTCAAAACTAGTCGACTCCGAATCAGAATCCAAAATCACAGATTTTTGCTCAAAATCAAACCGGCATTCAACAACCTTTTCCTCAATTTTCTCATCATCACTCACCTCAATTTCTTTTCCTTTGTCATGAACGCATCCTGTTTGATTAAAGTCCTCCAAATTCCGACCAACCAAAACCTCTTCACTTCCCAATGAGCCGTCAATCCCACCTTCTTTGACGGAAAAAGTCTCCGCGTCATCGATAAAGGCGCCAGCACAACTCTCCCCAGAAGTGATTTGACATTTGCTAACAGTTGCGGAAGGGACCACCTCGGAATTTATTACATTACCTGTCTCTGTTTCTTCATGGAGTTTCCTAAATTCATCGTAAGTCGGAAACTTGAATTTCAAACATAACTCCGGTTCCTCCTCTTCCACGACACCTTCATCAAAAACTCCGAATTCAGCAGCATTATTTTCATCTTCTTCTCTGTGCTCTGGAGAATCCAGTGTTTCCGTTACGAACAAATCTATTTTCTCGCCGTTCTTGTTCAAGAAGCTACCCCCGTCTCCTGGCAACCTGGGACAAAAGAAAAAAATATATATATATATGTGACAACTGAGATTAACGTTGGAATTATTCACCAGAAAAAATAAAAATTTGTCCAAACCTAAAAATATATGAGGAGATGAAGCTAAAGAGCGGGCGCAGATATACGGAAACAGCGTGGATGAAAAAAACCAGATTTTGACAGAGAAACGCGGAACTAAATCCTGCCATGTTCCGAAATCTGAAACGAGACGATTTTTGAGAGAAACATTCGAATTAATGAGAGCCGTGAATTCAGTTGGAAGCAAAGGGAAAAAAAACAGGGGAAAATCGGAATTTATGACAGCTTTGAATATTTCAACGAGGATATAGACTTGGCACCGGTAAAAAAAAAAGGGGGATATAGTGGTGAAGAAATGATAGCAGATGAAGAAGATTTTTGCAGACAAATCTGAGTCAGAAGAAGTTGAAATCCGACCTAATAGGAGAAATTGAAGGGAGATGAGATTTGAGAGCAGGATTTTGAGGGGGAGATAGTTACTCGCCAACGACTCGGTCTAACTCACGCACATCATATTTACATCCATATTCGTGCATGAAAATTGAAAGATAAAAAAAAAAAAACACATCAACGACGAAGAAAGGAAGAGTTTATTTGGTTTCTGGTAGCGGAGTTTATCAGGATATCATCAGTCGGGATGTCGGTTTGTTCTGTTCGTATTGTGAGAGCGCGCGTGTGTGTGTGTGTGTGTGAGAGAGAGAGAGAGAGAGAGAGAGAGAGAGAGAGAGGTGGGAACTGAAACAACCTTGGATAATTGAGACTGAGAATTTTAGGACATACAGGAGTGTGAGAAAATTGAAGAATATGAGCAATATACAAACAGAATTGTAAACTATAAGCCCCTCGTGGGTCACTCGCTGCCCTTTTATTTATTTATTTTTGAAAAATATTAAAATAATGTGACTTTTCTAATTTGTATATTTGAGGTGGCATCGTTATGACATTGTATAAGTGTCCCTATATATATTAAAAATATGTGACGTTGGTGAACATTTAATAAATTGCTTAAAATAATTGTGTAAGATCCAGCGCGGATCCTCGACACTAGTTTTAAGGATTCAACGACTCTGTATTGACTGCTGAAGGATTAGGAAAATTATATTTATACTAAATTTTGGAATGTTTTAGATCTTATATAAGATCTTGTATCGATTTCAAGCGGATGTTTAATCTTCTATTTTAATTATTGATTTCTAATCATGTACATTTGAAATATTCCTTAATTATTATTACATTTTTATTAGACGGCTATAAATTTTCAAAATACACGTGGCAACAATTCAATAGTTGGAATAAAATATTTCATCTAAATCTTATGTCAAATATTCTTTTTTATACTCCATTTAACTATTATTAGGGTAGTATTATTTGGCCACACACGTGGCCGACTATAATACGTAATTAAGGTAAGTTATTAATATTTAGTAAGTAATTAATTAAGAATTAAATTATTGATTAATGTGTTTTTACACATATACCCTTATAGCTATTTGAGATAGAGTTTTGACTTCTATTTTTTATTTCTAACTTTTCATATATCTCTCTATAAATTTGATTTTCTCTAATCAAAATTAAAAAAAATTGAAATTAATCGCACCAAAATAAAGAAGGATTTCATTTGAAAATGATGTGCTAATCAAACATTGGATATATTGTCGTTTAAAAATAACTAGTTTGTCCCCCGTACGATGCACAGATACGATATATAAGACTCAAAATTCAAATATGGAAGGGTAATTATAAACATGAGATAATTTTAATGCCTATCCCTTTAATAGTGTAATAAATACAAATGATTAAGGCTCTAAATTCAAATATCTAGTGGTAATTATAAATATAAACTAATTTTAATTTCTACCCATATAATAATGAAATAAATACATATTAGTTTTCCTTTAAAAATGTAAAAGTGTTAAATCAACAAATAAAAACTATTTGTAAAATTACAATATTGTTTCATATATGACATTCTTCATCACGCATTTTGAAGTTTAAATCAATAAATGCAAATAATTCTAATGTTTATGGGTATGATTAAAATTTTGAATTTGTAATTAGATTTTGAATTTGATTATTCATTACGCTCAATGAATTGATGGTTCATTAAAATTTTAACATATTTTTGGCATATATATTTGGGCGTACAATTTATCTGAATAATTTATTTATTTATTAAAATAGTTTTGGTAGAAAAATGGTGTTTATGGTTTCTGTTTAATTAGTACTTATTTAAAAATAGTATTTATTCATTACACTAGTACCGGCGATATTCCATGTTATATTGTGTCAAATCTTCCCTTGCGGAGATACTTTTAATTTAATAATATTTATTATTTTCTTAAAAAAAAGAGGAGTATGAGTGGTTTATAGTTTTTATTCTTTTGTGAAAATAAATGGCAATAATTAATGTCGATAATTTTAAATTTTTTAGAAAATATTATGAAACAGAAATATAGTAAACTCCCTCATAATTATCTTCTCTCCGTACAACATGTATCTTTTTAACAATTTTAGTAAATAATAATTTAATGATTCTTATTTTTATTAATCACAAATTATTGTAACTAACTTGCGTACAACCGACGTAACTAATGATCCTATGGCTACAAACTATGATCCGAGATGTGAAGGTATCGACGGCTGTGATTGCCTCAACTGTGGTCCCATGTGTGAGTTGACTGCCACGTAGATATCAAGTGTAAACTGCTGCTGAATACTCTTTGCTCTCAACAGCCCCCCGCAGCCTGAGCACGATGGATGTCTCCAAGGTGAAGGCTGGCTAGAAGCGTCCTGAAATGAGCACATAGATAGGAATTATGAACCCTTTCTGAAACTGATATCTGGCAAAATGACAATCAATGTCCAAGTGTTTCGTTCTCTCATGAAACACTTGGCTTTGAGTTATTTGGATGGCTGCCTTGTTATCACAGTGTATAGCAATTGGAGTTTTAACTGGAATACCAAAGTCTTTGAGAACATAAGACAGCCATAATAATTCTCTAGTTGTGGTACTTAGGCTCCTGTACTCTGCCTCAGCTGTGGAGAGAGATACAGTGTCCTGCTTTTTACATTTCCAAGATACCAGACAGGATCCTAAAGAAATGCAATACCCAGTAAGAGACTTCCGAGTATCATGACAAGATGCACAGTCAGCATCACAATGAACCTTGAAATCAAAAGTAGAGGATGAGGAATAATGTAGACCCAAAGAAGGCGTACCCTTTAGGTACTTGAGAACATGCAGAGCAGCTTCCATATGTAAGGTAGTAGGAGAGTGAATGAATTGACTTAACTGCTGGACTGAGTGAGCTATATCAGGTCTAGTGAGACCAAGATATAGCAATTTTCCTACTATTCTTCTGTAGGACTCAATATGAGTGAGCTTAGTACCCTCTGATTGAAGAGTAAGACCAGCTGAAAAAGGGGATGTTGCTGGTTTACATCCTGTAAGACCAGCTGAGTCTACTAAATCTAAAATATATTTTCTTTGACAGAGAAAAAATCCAGTAGAAGACCTAGCTACTTCCATTCCTAGGAAGTAATTGGCTTCTCCTAAATCCTTAATGGTGAATGCAGAATGCAATGAATCCTTTACAGTAGATATTTCTGCTATAGAAGGGCTTAACATAAGTATGTCATCGACATACACTAATAAAGCAATCAGAGTAGAACCAGTACCCCTAAGAAATAAACAGTGGTCACTAGCTGATTGAGAAAAACCAGAAGCAATAATGTGCTTACTCAATTCCAAATTCCATTCTCTGGAGGCCTGCTTGAGGCCATAGAGACTCTTTATTAACTTGCAAACTTTCCCAGGTGCTCCCCCTGTATAACCCTGTGGCAGCTGCATATATATATCATCAGAGAGATACCCATGTAAGAACGCATTATTTATATCAATCTGATGCAAATGCCACTGAAAATGCAAAAAACAACCTCACAGTAGCCATCTTGGCTACTGGTGAAAACACCTCCTTATAATCAACACCAAATTCCTGGTTGTAGCCTTTTGCTACCAACCTAGCTTTATACCTATCTATAGTCCCATCAGAATGTAGTTTCAACTTATATACCCATTTACAACCTATGGCATGCTTACCCTGTGGTAGGTTGACAATCTCCCAGGTATTATTCTTTTCAAGTGCTAAAAGTTCTTGACTCATAGCATTTACCCAATCAGGATCCTGAC
This sequence comes from Perilla frutescens, assembly GCA_026008535.1. Lineage (NCBI taxonomy): Eukaryota > Viridiplantae > Streptophyta > Magnoliopsida > Lamiales > Lamiaceae > Perilla > Perilla frutescens. Next base: position 69,023,503 of record BRKX01000005.1, read on the forward strand.
AAGCCTCAGAGTATGAAGTGGGCTCTTTAACACCCTGAACATTCATCAGAAACTTAGTAAACTTATCAGACAGAATAGGAGATATGTGATATGGAAAGGTAGGAAGAAGAAGGTCATGTACTGGTTCTGTGCAGACCCCATGATCAACCAAGTTGCAGACATAGTCATCCAGATATCCTGGAGGCTTATGAGTTCTGGAGCTTCGCCTAAGTAGAGGAAGATCAGCAACTTGGGCATCATTCTCTGATGTATCATCAACAATCCTTTCGGATTCTGCAGTGATAACTCCTTTAGTGCTTGGGACTGGAGGTTGATTATCCTGTTGAGCATCAGAGAATACCATCTCCTTAGTATGAGTATCATCAGTAATATATTCATGAGGAATAGAATTATTGTCAAAACTATGAAATGGTAAAACTGGGAGAGCAGACTCTTGCAGAGGGAATCTTGTGTGTACAAAGTGTACATCTCTACCAATGCAAATTGCTTTTCTTACCAAATCATACAGAATGTAGCCTTTATGTTGGCTAGAAACACCAAGGAAGATACACTTAACCCCTCTGGTGTCAAATTTAGCCTTGTGTGGCATCACATCAGCCTTGAAAGTAAGGCAACCAAAAGGATGTAACTGGTTCAATGTAGGAGTTTTGCCAAACAACACTTCATAAGGTGACACCCATTCTAGAACTGCAGAAGGAACTCGGTTAATAATCCAGGTAGCATGGAGTATGGAATATGGCCAGAAATAACCAGGTAACTTACTTTCAAACATCAATGCCCGAGCAACCTGCAGGAGATGTCTATGTTTTCTCTCAACTACACCGTTTTGCTGAGGAGAATAGGGGCATGTTTTCTGATGCATAATACCATTTTCTTCCAAGAGAGAAACCATCTTGCTGTTGATAAACTCTGTACCATTATCAGTTCTGACACCCAAGATAGACTTTCCAAACTGTGTCTTGATCATAGCAATGAAACTTCTCAATATAGACCAAACTTAACTCTTGGATTTAAAGAGATAGGTCCAAGTAGCCCTAGAGTGATCCTCTACAATGGTCAAAAAGTATGGTGTTTCAACCATGGTCTCTGTGAGGCAAGGCCCCCAAACATCTACATGTATGAGCCCAAATAACACATTACTTCTCCTGTGTAAGAGAGGAAACGGGGTTCTCTGTTGTTTAGCTTGGTGACATATGTCACAAGCTCCCAATTGCTCCAACTCAGAGGAGCTAAACCTTTTTCTTCCAGTTGTAGGATCTCAGAATCAATGCTTATTGAATTAGCAGCAACCTGAACAACTGGCCTCTGAGGGAAAACATACAGAAATCTTTTCATTTTGCAAATTCCCAAGGCCTCTTCAATATTCATCTTCTGGATAATACAGTGAGAAGCAAGAAACTGCACCTTTCCTCCCAATTCCTTTGCTAGTTGACCCACTGACAGCAGATTGTGGGTAAAACTAGGTGCAAATAAGACATTGTGAAGTGTTATGTCTCTGTTTAGCTTGGCTTCCCCAGCCAAAAATACCCATATACTGTGTCCATTAGGCAAAAACACCTCCAGGGGATATTTTAGCCTCTTCATGTCTGTTAACAAGCCTATGTTACAGCTCATGTGATGACTCGCTCCGGAGTCAACAATCCATTCTTTATTAGTAATAGCAGTAGAAGCACCAAAAGCATAATGTCCTCCTTTAAAATCAATAGAGGAACATCCTAGATCTATCTCTGCTAAGTTAGCTATATTTGAAGATCCTTCCCCTGCTGAATCATCCCATTTACCACCTCTCTTAAAGAATTGCTGAAACTGTTTTGATAATTCTGTCTGAATAATCTTGCTTACTCCATCAAATAACCCAATCTGAGATTTAACATCTGTATCATCAGTGGGTTTCCCTTCATCCTCTTTCTTGGCTGCATAATGAGCCCTGTATTTCCCTTTATCAGTTCTGTACTTTTTGTACCATTCTGGAACTCCTATTAAATCAAAACAATCTGATTTAATATGCCCTGAGCCTCCACAATGCTCACATCTCAACTTAGTCTTTTCTTCTTTACTAAGTCTCTTCTTATAAGGCTCTCCTTTATAAGGTTTTTGGCTGCTAAACGGTGCACTGTGATCTACACCTTCTGCCAACTGGTTACTGACATTGATTTGTTCTTCTACTTGGAGTATCATGGCATAGGCCTGACTCACAGTTGGTAGAGGATGCATGACTAATATCTGTTGTCTTATAGTCTCATAGCAGTCCTGTAACCCCATGAGGAACTGCATGAGGTGTTCTTCCTCTAAGTCTGCTTGAGCATCAGCTGCAGCTTCACAAGTGCATTGTCTAGAATTCTTTAATAAGGCCAGATCATCCCACAGACTGGTCAAGTTATTAAAATACAACATAACACTTTGATTTTGTTGAGAGTAAATGGCGATTTTCCTCCATAACTTGTATATCCTTGGTCCATTACGATTCCCAAACCTTTTATGAAGTTCATCCCAGAGTTGAGAAGAAGTGTCTAAATGTTGAAAACCTCTAGCAATTTCCTTGTTCATAGAATTGCTAATCCAATTGAAGACAAGGTAATCTACTTTTAACCATTGCATGTAGTCAACTGAATCAGCCCTAGGTGGAGGTATGTTACTATCAATAATTCTGAGTTTATTACGAGAAACCAGACCACGTTTGACAACCCTACACCACACATGAAAATTTCTACCATCGAAAGGATCGGCGGTGAGGAACATACCAGGGTGCTCGCTTGGAGCTATATAGAGTTCGTCATTTGCCTGAATACGGTTCACCGTGACTTCATTTCTCAGAGGTTCATGTTGTTGCCCACGCGGCTCTGGAACAAGAGGTGGATTCAGAGGCTGCTGGTCTGTAATCAGATTCAAATTTCGCGACTGCTGGTCCACAATTTGCGGCTGATCTCGCAAATTTATCGCCGGAGATCGTCGGTGATTACCGGCTTCACTACTTTCTTCGAGCTCAAAAGGATTAGCGGCCACCATAAAGCCTAATTCGTCATCCCTAGCTCGACGCCAAGCAAAGTGCTGCTGCTTCTTCGTCATGAATGACAGGAAAAATCAAGTAATCGGTTTAGATCTGGATGAAATCGATCAATTGGTTTGGGCAAAACGATTCAATCGGCTCTGGATACCATATTGAAGTTGTTTGAGTAAATCATAATAGCTAAGTATCAAACCAAAACTCGGATCATTTTATTAATCTGCCAAAAATCAATTACAATGAACAAAATCTATTATTTATATACAACCATCAATTGTAACTAACTTGCGTACAACCGACGTAACTAATGATCCTATGGCTACAAACTATGATCCGAGATGTGAAGGTATCGACGGCTGTGATTGCCTCAACTGTGGTCCCATGTGTGAGTTGACTGCCATGTAGATATCAAGTGTGAACTGCTGCTGAATACTCTTTGCTCTCAACACAAATAATGAAAAATGGAAGTATCTAGTTGTTTTCATGAAAAAATAATATTTTTTAAAGAATGCACATAATGTGTTTACAATTTTCTATAAAATGAATATTATGATTATATTACCATTAGATAATATTAAATAGTAGTAAAAACCATTATCAAACTAAAAGTATAATTTTCAATGAAATATGTGTGGTAAAATATTTCACATCAATTTTTCTGAAATAATTATTTTTTACATAATTTTTTATATATTTAAATATTAAAATGTATGATTCCATTAATCCATTTGGATTTTGGATATGCAAGATTGTGTTACATTTTCTATGCCCAAATAGATTTTTTTAATTATTTTTTAGTATACCCTAATTAGAAAATGATGAACTATAAATAAAAATTTTAATTCAAATTGAATCATAATAAATTGAAATAAACAGAATTTTGATTTTTTTTTAAATTTGGCACAGAAAATGTAACAGAGAGTGTCACAAAAGATCTAAAAATGATTCCATTTATCTAAAACCGTTAAACCGATATACTTCACATGTAATAATTATTATATGTGTAACCTTATTTTATTAATTTCTTTAATTTTTTTGTAATGATGCATATACATATAAAAAATAATAGTATTAGAAATAGTAAGCTATCAATTATGTGCATTTATATTTTCCAATTAAATATAAATTTCTACCTATTTTATTTATTATGGAAATAACTATTTAGAACATTATAACAGATAGAAATTAGTGAATCTATTATAGAATCTTGCCTTCGTCTTGGCCATCTCTCACTCTTGTTTGCCGGACCTCTATTTCTTTCATTTTTCACCAGCAAAATTTCATTCTCCAACGATTAAAATTAAAACTGCAAAAAATTTTGTACTCCAACACGAAGAAGAAGCAAATAAATAAAACTTCACCGCCGATTTTGATATCGATCTGAATTTGATGATCTATTTGTATAGTGAGTTTTTTTTTTTCATCATTCATATTATGCCTTCCATTGGTTCTGAGTGCCGATTTACACCAAGCAGTAGATTTCAATATGTATATTTTGCATCTTTGACGAAAAGTAATATTTGAAGTTAAAGGAATTTTTGCAATAGAGCAATTTGATAATTTACAGAGATGTCATGCCATCATGGATTGCACGCAATTTATATTTCTAAATTTCGAATTGTAATAACCATTTGACGCTAAAATTATGATCATGATTTTTGTTGCTACAATATTATCTATAGGAATAGATTATGCGTCGTGAGTCATTGTTGGCATGTTTAATTTGTAGTTTTCAATGCAATCATTAAATAATTATTTGTTAAATAATTAAATTATACATTTATTGAATTGATCAAAAATAATTTTTGCAATAAGCCAGTGGGAAAAAAAACTTGTTTTAGAAGTGTATTATAATTTATAATATCTGTATATATATCTGAAATGTATTGGTGAAGCTGAAATAAAAGAATAGAGTTTTAAAATATTGGTGAAGCTGAGCTAAAAGAATAAAGTTTTAAAATATAATAATATAATAAAGAAAATCCAACATTGGATATATTGTCGTTTGATCTTTGTTTTACATTTTTATGATGATTACTGCGTACTGTGTTTCACTTTGTTAATAATCATTACACATTATGGGCTTATTTCAATTCCTAAAATATCATTTAATTAGTTACCATACATTGTGTAAATATTCTATAATGAAATTTTTAATTAATATCTGCGAGGTTATTTTAGTCTGCAATTTTTAATAATTATGTATGATATTATATATCCCACCTGTAAGGTGTGATATGTTATACCATATAAATAGTTAACACATGTAGGGCTCTTACATAATCCGAGTTTTATTATTGCTAGCAAACATGATATTAGGGTGTCATATGTATCTATTACAACCTTATACTACATAGCAAACAAGCACATGCATATTGACATCATACAATGCAGTTGTATGATATTTAAATTACGTAGCGGGCGTCCATTGATAATGTATATATGTAAAACAAAATGCAACAAAAATTCTCATCCTAATATTTCACGATTTTTCCCAATTTTTAGGCCAAAATACAATTGGTAACAATTTACAAATTGAATATGAAAAAAAGTTAATATTAATATTTTACTGAAAGATAAGAACGGTGAAGATTTATTGCTCAATAATATTCACAAGATGTAATAGGTGATTTCCAAGGCCTCACGGACTTGTGCTGGGTTTTTTTCATGCTTATACACATTTGCTACTAGAACAGCTAATTATTTAGCATATCATGTTATATAGTTATCAAGCGAGTTCGTGTGGAATGATAATTTATTGAATTAACTATTGAACATTGTTTCTCTTGATCTTATTTGAATTTTAGGAAAATCTATTTCTTTTCAGAAAAAAAAATAAAAAATAGCTCCCATACTCCCATAGTAGTAGTAGTATTTGAATTGGGGGAGGGGAATATAGAATCGAACCCTCGTCTCTCATGTCTGCGGTAAATTGACTTGCGCAGGCATTTTTCAGAAAATCACCTAAATTAGTTTAACAATATTAGATTTTCTAGATCATCTCAACTGAATAAAATTTCAATTTTAGAGACATCGAATATAATATAATTTTTATAATTAAATACAATTTAATGAATTTGAACAACCAGTTAAATTTGAAGAGGGAATTTCCAACGAAATTAAAATCAATGGTTCCACGTAGAAATTGAAGAACATCTAGAAGAATCTACATCTGCATACAATTCTCAGTTGTAGGTACACACAATTTGTCACAAATATTTAATTTAGATGAGCTTGCAATATGGTAACAAGTATAATAAGACAGTAGGGCAATTTAATTCACTAATAATAATAATAATAATAATAATAATAATAATAATAATAATAATAATACAGTAGAGAAAACATTAAAAGCCGAGGTATAAAAAAAAACATCGTCGTCCGCCCCCTACACCCGGCAATAAATGGTTATGTCTGAATTAATCTGATTGGCTAAATCTCGTTTTTAGCTTTCAAAAATTCAACTCACTAAATTATTGTGTCTACCATTCAACTATATTGTTGTTGGTAATTATGATTTTGTTTACTCTAATTTCTTCTCATTTATTATGACGCTGTTGGATAATATAATTAATGGGTTTAATTTCCATTTCCTTTATATGTATATACTTCTACTAAAATCCAGTTCCGGCTATTTATGAATGTGTTTTATGGATTAACTATAATTCATCGCAAACCTCATAAATAGGTAAACTGCACATAGGTGGATTTTAAAGCACATAATCATGCTTTAAAAAAAATGAAAATGCAATAAATGTATAGTAATCGGGATATAAATATATATCACATGAGCCGTTGAACGTTAATTACTCGAGCGTCCTAATGACAAAAAAAAAATATTTAATTATTTTCGTGATGGGGTTGAGTCAATTATAGGAATTTATTTTATACCAACATATATAACTCAACTATGACTGTTTCAACCCTCAAGCTATCTGAATTGAAATACTTTGGGCAGAAAATTAATAAGCTAATTATTTTCATCAGATTTGAGATGATGCATGAGTTTAATGTTGCTATTTTTTAATAAATCGTATTGTTGTTTGGTGAAGAAAAAATCATTTAAATGTATTTTTATATACAAGGTAAAAAATAAAATATTATGTTGTGAATAAAAGTAGAAAAAAAAAACGCATCATAAATTATGGAGGAAAAGAAAGTAAAAACTTTATAATGTTAAATGAGTTTTGAAAGTTAACAAACACGGGGGGAATTTGATTCCTTGAATTTACACAGTCCAAATGCATCGAAATCGAAATAATAATAATAATAATAATAATAATAATAATAATAATAATAATAATAATAATAATAATATATTTTAAATAAATATAGAGAAAAATTACTGATATTAAGATTCTAGTAACTTTAATCAAAGTGGGCCAATTTTAAAATAAGGCCTAACAGTACAAAAATCAAAACCCTTTGGATTTTAGTTATTTTTTCAAAACTGTCAAAATTTAGCCCCGCTTTTGTTAATTGAATCAATGTATGTTCAAATTACTGTTTTGGTCAAAATTAGAATTTTTTGCCACATATATATAATATTTTCGACTAGTAATCAATATTTGTCTCGTTTTACTTTTATTTTATTTGTGTCACTATTTTTTTATGGGTAAAAAGATATTATAAAAGCAAAAGAATATTTACAGTATGACATACTCTAATTAATACACTTTGGACAAGCTCAAGGGGGGTAACAACTCATAGAATGAATCCTTAGATCAAGGATGAGGAAATTTTCTACTGTGTACAACAAAAAAAAGACGAGGTAAGTAATTCGAGTAAACAAAGTCCCTACTATCAATGATAGATAAAGACCGACTACCACTATCTAGGACATGTGGAGCATGAAGTTTACAATGGAACAAGTGCATTCCTCCGGCTACAACACAAACTCACAAAAGGGGTATGAAGTGCTCCCGTTCATTTCTGTAGTTAAACAAACTTGTCATGCTAACAATCTCGCAGCATGGTACGAAGAGATGGTCTTTGCCTCATCCCTAGCCTTTGTCTCTACATTTGTGTGTGGGGTGAGTCTCGTTAAAACCTCTCCTTAGAAAAACCCCGAGGGAAAAAACTAAGGAATAGGAAAGGTACTCAATTATTCTAGTGATTTCATCCGTGTCTGCCTCTAGATTTTCTTGTCTTGTTAACCACCCTAGTTGCTAATTGATCTCATTACTTGCTCGCACGAGAAGAGGGCATAAAGTATTTGATATGCATGTATGAACTTTAATCTTACCAATCACTTCTTTCGGATAAAAAAATTTACTTTCAAACACTACACAACACATTGCCTTCCAAATGAAGTGGATAGAGGCTGCAATGGCAATCTTTTTCGCTTTTTGTTGGATAGTGAAACCTCTTTTTTCTCTTTTGCACCATTTAATTGCACTCAGGATAGTTGTGTTTCCATGTCGGATTTTAATCCAGTCTTTGATGGCTTGCCAGATCGGACATGTCACCGCACATTCAAAGAAGATATATTTAGAAGATTCTAAGAAAAAATCATATGAGGAACAAACATGGTCCAATCCTAGGTAGCCAAGTCTATCTCTAGTGGCCAGCCTCCCTCGAATCGCTAGCCATGCATAAGGAGTATTTATGAGGAATAAAAGTCTTCCAAAAAAATTTCTCCCCCTTTCGCCTCAACCGGTTGTAGGCATTTGAGGATCTATTACACGGTGAATACCAATGGTCAATAAACTTTTTTGCTGAGTCGACGCAGTTTTCATTATTTTCGATTAATTCCTTACGGATCTCCCATAAATTATTTTATGAGTGGAGAGTCTCTATCATGCGGTGTCCAAGTCCATACATCAGGAGCCCTTAGGTATTCGATATGAACTCATTTCACCTGAAGCGAGTCCTTCTTACCATGAATATTCCAAAGCGTTTTGGTCATGAGGGCTTTATTCCAAGTGCGAATATCTCGAAGTCCTAATCCACCTTCTTATTTGGGAAGGCATATGTCTTTCCATGCTACTTTGGCCGCACACGATCCCCATAAGAAGTTTCGGCAGAGGGAGGTGATGTGGTTAGTGCAAGTGACAGGAAGTGGGAATGATTGCAGTCAGTGACACTCGATCGGACTGACCGTATCAATTTTTTCTACCACTATTGTATATGCTATATGTATATTCACAATTAACCTAATAATTTGGCCACTGTTTTTCTCATTTGACAAAAGTGTGGATAAATTGAAAAATTTGAAATAATTGCTAAAAAGAAAAAAAAATGTAATTTATTTTTTTTATTATTATTTTCCTAAAAGGTCTTGAAATAAATATAATATTTTGTGTACGTCACGAATATAATTGTCATGTACACAAAAGAAAATTAAAAAAGAAAGAAAGAATTGAGTGTAAGGGAAGTAGTAAGTCTCATCTCTCGAAGAAGATAAGATCTCTTCAACTTACAAAGGGATCTTCATTGTTTGGTATCCCCGAAGGGATGCATATACTCTCATTTATAAAGTGATTTAGAGTAGGAAAGCAAGGTTACTATTTTTATTTAGACTGGCATTATATTTATATAGAAATTGGTGTGCACGAAATTGATTGAAGGAGTCAATTAAATTATATACATCTATAGCAATAAGTAACTGAATAAAATAATTTGATGTGTGTGTGTGTGTCTTGTAAGCCTATAAAATTATATAGGCATCCTTGACACCACCGATGTGGCAATCAATTCACCAAATTTTATTACAAAAATAAAAATATTATAACATAACCAATCGTAATTAACATTGATGGCTAAAAATTGAAATTTTAAAAAATTACATACCTTGAAATAATTGACTCTAAAAATAAATTATTAACTACAATTATAAAAATTAATGAAATTCTAATTGAGTGGAACAAACATTGATTAATGATTGTAAAATTAAACTAAATCACAACAAAGATAAAACAATATAATAAAAATTGGTGAAGTGTCTGTTACATACAGGTGGTGCTCATATAAGAAGTGTAGATAGGTGGTCGGGATCCTTTAATATATTGCAAATGGTATTACATTAAACTATGTACTATATATGTATCGATAAATCATTCGAGACGCTATTCATGATCTCTTAGGTAGGGAAACACTTATATATAATTCAAACTTACAAATGACATAAAATCTTACGACATCATAAAGAAAACTGCAAAAAGAAATTCCAAAATCCGCATTTCTCCAATCACTAGTGACATTGGCCAATATATTCCAAAAAAATAATGGTTCCTGGCCAAAAATATTTGTTTTCCCAGGCAATATATTTGAATTATTGTTGTCTTTTAGCAATGCAAGAAGTTATTTGAATTGTTTAGAAAGGGGAAATGAAAATATAATTATAATATAATGGAAAAGGCAGAGCACAGAAACACACAAACGTTTTCAACCATCGCAATCGCGATAGCAATGCCGTGTGGAAAATATTTTCGAGTGCGTTTACGCGCTTCTCAAGTCAATATTTTTGCTTTCTTAATAAATTAATTCTCGATTAATTTAATTATTATAAAATTCCGACAACTCTCAATTTGCAGCTTACCAAAATTTAGGGTTCTTTTTACATGGGACGGCGACTAAATGCAGGCACAATTCTATAGTTTTTATTTTTTATTTTTTAATATGGAAAAAACAAGTGAGAAAGTTAGGTGCACTTTTTCTAGAGAACGTAATGTGTCCCACTAAGGATGGAAATATATGGAATTTTTATCTAATATTTTTGTTTCCCAAAGTCACCCGCAGGAGTTTCCTTCCAAATCTCCATAAATATCTATATATGAACAATTGAACATTAACATTGGTTAGTTTAATTTGTCTCACAAATTAAGCAAATATAAACCTTATACCAAGAAAATATTGGAAAATATTCAATTTGAGAAGTATATTGAAAATTTGGGGGGGGGGGGGGGGGCGCGAATAAAGCTTCAAATATTTAGCAATATATCCATTAATATTTTCGTGGAAAGAAGACATTGATGTTTCCATAAAACACTAACATTTTCATTAATTCTTGGTCACACAAGTGAAAAATCAACGAAGGAATGAATATGATTTCATATATAGTGAGATTTTTGCAAAGTATATAGTACTGTATATATATATATGTGTGTGTGTGTGTGTGTGTGTGTGTGTGTGTGTGTGTGTGTGTGTCTCTATCGATTTTTTAATAAAATGGTATTTAATTTATAATGGTCTCCATGAGCACAAAAGTGTTATGTGATGACAATGAAAAACATAAGAATGGTAGAAATATGACAAAAATAAAATATTGGAGTAAAATTACTATTAAATATACATTGGGATATTAGTGATATATGTTGCAAACATAGTGATATGGAGTATAATTTACACAACATCGCTTTTGGCTTATGAGGATTTTTTTTTTCTTGTCCATGTGTTCTCTGATTTGGTAATTGATCAACTTATAGTTGTCGAAAAAACTCGTGGGGGTAGAATTGTGAAAATAAAAAGTTGGGAGTAAAAGTACTATTAAATATATAAGTTGTGACAATATTGTTATTAATTGCAAACATTGGTGCATTAAATATATTTTACCTTAAAATGCAACCTTATAAGAAATAGCTACATTGATTAAATATATCAATAGTAAATGTGATACATATATGCCCCATTACCTTCCATCTTTTTTTTTTCTTTTTTCTTTTTTAAATTTTTCAATGGTGTAGCTTAGTTGGTGGAGATAGTGAAAATGATGCATGTTTTCCTATACTTAGTCATAACTCATAAGTTTATTTTCAAAATTTCTTCTGTTTGTAGGGATAAGATGGTCCCAAAAAAATCTTGTTTGTAGCTTTGATTTATGGCACAATTAAATCATCGTGTTTTTCTAGCGCTTAGTGTGGGAATCTATATGTATCTAATGCGTAAAACTGTAAAAGAGATTGTAATTATTTATTCTTCGTTTAAATACAAAAATTAATTGATATAGTATCACTCTAGATTACACTAAAGTTGTTAAGCGTGGAGTAGCTTTTTAACTTTTTATGTGAATTATGAGATTGGACCTAAAAGGACAATAGAGATATCCATCAACAAATGATTTAACTTTTTGGGTTATAAGAAACCAAAATCTGTACTCCATCTTCCAAAACATCAAGCATAGAAGCATCCCTATCAACGTCAAATTCGATGATATTATTGACACTAAAAATTTCGATGTTATGTATTATTTACACTATGAATTCGATGTTTTCTTCTAAAAATAAATTAAAAATTAAAAAAAACGATGTTATTTAGATTTAATATATATATTTCTAAATGATTTTTTTTTTACAAGCACTAGATAAATAAATTCCGTAGAGTCTGGATTACATGAGTGTCGGCACAATTTAATGTTCGAAGTTGGGTTATTTTCTTGTTTAAGGCCCAACATCTGTTTGGGTTGCATTATGCGCTGTCCAAAATTATAATATATAGTTTTAGATTTATGTGAAGTACCTTTCTCATTCATTAACCCTATTTATTTTTGATAAATTCATGAAAATTAAAAATTGATAATCTTTTGTTAAGAAGAGAATCACAAGCACACAACTTGTAACCAAAAGACTGTCGACGTTAGAGTTTGCACAATTGGTTATGAGTCTCACACCCGCATACTTTACACCACGATTTCAAATTAAAAAGACTAGCGACCTTAGGATTTGCAAAATCGATTATAATACACAAATGACACACTCACATTTTACACAATTGATTGATGCGAGGCTTTGTCGTCTTTTTTTTTTTTCAAAGAATAATTAAACACACGCACACAACTTGTAGCCAGTATGCCAAACTCAAAAAGATACCGAGCTTAGAGTTCGCGGAATCAATTATAAGACACCTAAAGAAGCCTATTACTTTACCACATGAAATTTCCTGTTACACTCTTTGTGTTACATTCAGTGTTACATTTTCAAATTACGAGTTTTTCTTATACTTTTTTTCTTCAATTTTATTTTTATGTGATTTAGTTTAATTTTGTGATTATTTTTAGGGTTCACCCCACCCAATTAGGGTTTATAATTATTTTTCAATATTTAATTTTTGATTTTGAATTAATAATTCATTATTATGGTTGATTTTTTCAAAATTATGTTTTATAATTTTTTTAATTCAATTTTTTCATTGATAAATGTTGATTATGGTTATTTATGTTATAATTAATTTTTATTTTATAATAAACATTATTAAAATCATAAATTTAATAATGAAACACGAAGTGAAACACGAAATAGTGTAACAGGAAATTTCAACCCTTACTTTAGTCACTTAGTCTGTCAATCACGTAATTGTTTAATTTATTTATCTGGAAATGAAGTTGAAAATAAAGGGAAAATATTGTTGTATGTACAATTTCAAGACTGAAGCAAGGCTATTATTTTCTAATGGACTTCTTTGTCTTTCCCTGCAACTACCAAAAGGCCCAGTACTTAGGACTGCAGGGAATCATTGTAAAAAAGAAAAAAAAAAATCTTTTTTTTTAGTACTAAACACAGACTATAGAGACCGTATCACATTAATTATACGATATCAAAAGCTTTTGATGTGACATAATTTATGTGCCATGTGGTAATATCCCCACGGTTACATTGGAATTTTCCGTCCCAAATCCCCTAAATCAATTTTGTTTTCATTTTCTCAATTTGTAGCTCAGTAATATTTGTTATCTTTATACGGTGAGTGATAGAAGTTCAATCCTCAATTTCTCCTGATTCCATATCAAATTCGTAATATTCCTTCAAGCTCTACGCACTTTTTTATTTTCTTTTCTCTTTAATTATTAAAATTCGTAGTTTAGTTTCAAACTTTTTCGTATCATTGTGGGATGTTTCTTTGGATTTATTATTAGGTGGAATTATCATTACCAAACTTATTGGAATTACTTTAGGCCAGGTATTTCACATGATCCTCAAAAGATAAGAGAGTTAGAGAAAATGACATCTCAATGTCATTTATTTATTTTCATGGAGATATGATGATGAAGATGAGGAGGCCACATAAATTGTTTTTTGAACAGTTTCAAATCAATCAACTCTTTTCATCCAAGTCGAAGCAATAAAATCGATCTGCTCAACACGCAAGATATATGATTTCCTTAATCTTGTTTAGGTATTATCAGTCGTTTATTTTTTGGCAAATACTCTATTCCTTTTAGGAGACTTTATGCCATTTAATTTAATCAATTACATTTTCTAACTTGAATTTTTAGCAAAATTGTGAAATTATCCTGAACTTTGAATAATTATATTTTAGTATGTATTTAATTAAAATTTCAAAATTATGACGATCAAGAATAAACAAACCTTCGCAAGTGTGTGTCATGAGACAGAAGATTCACATAATTTTTTTTGAATGTATGTATTATTTAATTTTGAGTTGAAAACATTAATATATATATATATATATATATATATATATGTGTGTGTGTGTGTGTGTGTGTGTGTACGGACAGGTCTTGTATGCACTAGGTGCACATCAAGCAGTCAACATGTTGATCGGGTAAACGCGTGTTGATCTAGTCAATGCGTTAACCAAAAAGTCCGTCAAAATCAGTATCAATCATAACACTAAAAATTACGAATCAAAATCCCAAAAGTATCACATGTATCATTAAAAAGTATCGTCCAGAAAAATAAAATAAAGAAAAACGCTGTCAAAATCAGTATCAACTGTAACATTAAAAAGTATCACTCAAAATTCAAAAAGTATCACTTATATACCTAAAAAGCATCACATGTTTTGACGATTTTTTGATCAACGCATTGACCGTCTGATAACATTTTATGTGCATGAGAACTTGCTTGTATATATATACAATGATAATATTACTCGAATATTTCAGTGGAATGCCGTGAAGTTTGAAATTAGTCTTATTTATAGGTGCATTGGACTAAATTAAGCAAGTTCAGTCATTTAAAGGTAAGATTTGCTTTTCGGATTACGGCAATATTTTAAATTCTCGAACTTAGACCAAGTCAAATGGTGGTTGAAATGAAACCCTCACCCTCTAATTAAGGAAATCGAAATGAAAAGGAAATTATTGCGGTCCTATAGTAGGTTCAGTGATGGAATGGATGAAAAATCTCGGGTTCGAATCATGCAAGCATTTTAGGTAGTAATTGTCTATGGACACGTCTTTTGTGTACTAGGTAAACAACAGACGGTCAATGCATTGACTAAAAAAATTATCAAAATCAGTATCAATCGTAACACTAAAAAATGAATAATGCTAGCCAGCCAGATTCTGGCTAGCCAGAATCTAATTTTTTGATGATTAATAAAATTGTATTATTAATAAATTAATTATGTTAATTATTAAATGCTATGTTTTTACTATATTATCCTTCTGTCATGAAATTAATGATTTGTAATTAATTATTAAAATCACTCCAGAAGCGGATCGGAAAAAAGGGGTGCAACTTCATCTTCTTTCTTTTCTTCACTTCTTTATTTTTTTTCCATCTTCGATTTCTTCTGAATTAAAGCGCATATAGAGTTGCCATAATTATTATGGAGGGCATCAATGTAAATTTATTGAATAATTAGTATTTTATTAATTAAATTAATTAATTATTAAAAATAATAAAAGATTCTGGCTAGCCAGAATCTGGCTGAAATTCACTACTCCTAAAAAATATCATCTGTATCCTTAAAAGATATCGACTAGAAAAAAAAGATCAAAATTAGTTATAATCGTAACACTTAAAAATTCAAAAAGTAATTTACTAATATTTATTTAAAGTTCAAACAAATGAGGAAATATTATGTAGGGGACATGTTGTTATTCATGGATCTACCACAAATATATAGCTTAGTAGTTTTCATTCCTTTATAAGATGAGTAACCATTGTACGAATTTCAATTTTTACTCATCCTCACTTGAAAAAAAAAAGCCTTATGTGTGTGTATGTATGTATGTATGTATGTATGTACGTACGTATGCATGTATGTATGTATATTCTTGTGGTGGAGGCCCATAAAATGAGAAATCTGTCTTACAGTGCGCTTTAATTTCAGAACTATGTACAACTGTGCAGAGTTTCAAAGTGGAATTCTTTTTTCCTTTTGGAATCATATTTCTCCATCTCTAGACAAATAAAATAAAATATTTGCTTCACCTAAATCGGAATTTAAAATGCAATAGATAGAATTATGTATGACCGATCAAATATGTGGCAGAAAAATTATCTACCGGGATGCTGACACTAGTCCAATGTCCACACATTAATCAAATAGCTTTTTGCAAACATATATATAATATATTAACATTGATATTATATTTGACAACTAAAGTAGCATCTCTTCACAGACAAGTGAGAAATAAATTTTGACAGGACTGCAAATGCAGATCACAAGGCACATGATCCACGATCATGTTTACATCAATAATGGACCATATATATTTAATGCTCTACATGTTCATTCTGTGCCCATATACAATATATACACACACATAACATATATACAACCCAACCTTTTTTTTAGCCACTTCAAATTCTTACTAAAATATTTTAGCCACTTATTTCTTAAATTATTTATTTTACTCACTCCGGATAAAAGATCCTAAGATCCTTAGCTAAAAAAAAAAGGAAAGAAAGAACGAGAAATTAAATGAAAAATATCCCCTCTTTCTTCCGGTCTACATCGCGCCCACGCATCAAGCCTTGTGTGCAAGGTTCAACATTCGTTGTTTTTTTTTCACCTTTAGATTTTCACTATAAATTTCAGATTGATGTCAAACATTATTTCGGACAAATTTAAACTCAAATTCCTTATCCTTCTTCTTTGAAACCCAAGTTCTTTTTTTCCTATCCTTATTTTTGTTTTAATAATCATCAAACAAGTATATATATATATATATATATATTAATATACTTTCATTGCTTTGTGTTTGTATAATCTTTGAGAGTTAGATTTTTTTTGTTGTTGTTGTGGGGTGGGGGTGGGATAGCTAATTAAGAGGCGATGGGAATGGGGAGGAGAGTGGTGAGATTTTAAAAAATAAATAAATTAAAACTAATGTTAAAGATACATAATGATGATGATTTTGGTGGCTAAAATTAATAGTTTTAAATTTTAGTGGTTAAAATATATATTTTTTTAAATTTGACGTGGCTAGTTCTCCATGTTCACATTTTATATATATAGATAGATATCACACCAGATTACTTGTTAGGTAGTTACAATTCACGTCGCATTTTCTATGCCAAGTTTTCACTCTTCAAAAAAAAAAAATTAAAATTTTAATTTATTATGATTTAATTTAATTTTTTTTTTTAGGGTTCCCCGATTAGGGTATTTTTTTTAATTCAGTTATGGCACACCAAATGTACGTAGTAGGAGTGGGCACAAAGACTGATGCAAGCGAAGCTATAACTCAAACAAGAACACACAAATACAATTCAAGAACTCGATGAACTCATACTTGTATTGAATAAAAAAAATAATCTCCAAAACGTACTTATCAAAATTCAACCACCTGCAATATTAAACAAAATCACCTATTTATACTATTAAATCCCTAATAAAAATAAGACTCTTACCTTAATTAAACAATTTGGATAAAAGTAATTAAAACATATAAATGCGTAATTAACTTATATAAATCAATAAAATATTAATAAATATATAAATATATTTATCTACATCATTCTCCTCAAGTTGAACAGGATTCGACCTCGAATCCGACATAAGCACATCAGGCAAGACAGTGGTGGTGGCTTTGGTGGAATATTCATATAAACTACAACATCCCAAAATTGTAACCTTAACGCAAAATAAAACTTCAAAATAACAGCAATGGCAATGATATCTTTAGACATCTCAAACTTTGCATCAAATAATGAAGAGTGAACAGACGTCCCAAACTTCACATGATGAAGTTTGAAGGTCGAGTTGAAATCACCTACAAGTTGTGGTTGCATCACTAGAACTAGGATGCCCTCGTCATACATCGAAAGAGATGAATATACCATATCATTAATATCAAGATCATATGGATCTTCTTCATACATCGAAAGAGAGAAATATTCATCATTCTCGATATCAAGATTAGATGTTCGTCGTCATACACCGGAAGAGAAAAATATCCATCATCCTCGATATCTAGATCAGAGGGATCTTCATCATACGTTGGAAGAGAGAAATATCTCTCATTATCGTCATCAACATCGTCGTCAAAGCAAACATCATCATTGACAACGAAAATTTGATTGGCAATGGCGTTGAGCTGCACCTGCAGGTGACTCAACTGTTGTGCCAACAAATCATCTGTTGAGGGATCTGAGCATTGTTATTCGGAGTTCGCGGATTCCATTTGGACAACATGGTTCATGGAGTGTAGCTTGGGCTCTGAATACCAACTGATATAGGCGGAAGTTATAACTCGAACAAGAACACACAAATACAATTAAAGAACTCGAAGAACTCAAACTTGTATTGAATAAAAAGAGTAATCTCCAAAACTTATCAAAATTCAACCACCTACAATATTAAATAAAATAACCTATTTATACTATTAAAATCCTAAAAAATAAGACTCCTACCTTAATCAAACAATCTGAATAAAAGTAATTAAAACATATAAATATGTAATTAACATATATAAATCAATAAAATATTAATAAATATATAAATATATTTATTTCCATCAATCAGCTTCGTGTGTGTGTGTAATATTAATGATGTTCCCTCAAAAAAAATATTAATGATCAGAAAAGTTATTATTTTGTCCAATTTTGAAAAAGAAAAAAAATTCAGGTTCAGTTTGTTAGCTTTGATTAATTATATATACCGTCAAGGTATGAATCATGATAGTATGAATTGTAGTTATACGTACTGATTTTGATGTTTCAAGCTAATTAATGCATGTAAATGGAATTTCCTAATTCTATTGGTATATATATATGGACCTGACCGTTTTGGCACGACATGATTTTGAATGCATGATTATTTACTGTTAGTAGTCTATGATCGGTAAAATAAGTAAACTTGTTAAATTAAATAAATTAAAATTTGACAAAAATAATACTTTCAAAATTCGGACAAAAATAAGAAAGTTTATATTTGCATGGCAAGAATTACTTTTTACGCCACATTTAACTTTTCACAATACTACTTTTACTATTCACACGGTAAATTCTATCTTGCTTCTGCTGGGTGCCAAATGTTCATGGCCCACCATTTTTGGACTATTTGCAGCATTTATTTTTTTGTCCAGAAATGAAAGTTTTGACCAAAAGTTTTGGCCGGTCGAAAAAATCTATCGTGACATTTTAATTAACATATCGTAACACTTCAATTACTTATTGTGACATTTAATTATCTATTGTGACAGTTCAAAACTAAAATTATTTCTTCTGCCGGCCATTAAAAATTGAAAATAGAAAAAAATGGGCTGCAAATAGTAGATGAGATGCATTGCATCCCTCTACAATAGAATTTAGCCTCTTCACACCACACAAAATGTCTTTGTTATCCTTTTCTCTAAAAAATAAAAATAAAAACATTTAATCATTACTAAAAAATGGATCATCTGCTACATGTAGTGTTCTTCTTCTTCATCCTCCTAGCTTCCATCTCCTCTCTGCCATAGTCTTCTGTTGTGTCGTCATCTTCTTCTTCTCCTTCTCGTCGCCATCTTCTACCAATTCATTTTCCTCCTCTCTATCAAATGACAAATCTATAGTTGGCCCATTGCGCTCTTCCCCGCCGCTGAAATCAGCCGCTATCGACCTTCTCAAATCGAATTTTGTTCGAAAAAGATTTTTCGAATATGATTAATTGTTTTGAAAAAATATATTTCTAACAAAATTATAACCATGTTCGAAAATATTTTTTCGAACTAGAGTTTCATTTTCGAAAAATGATCGATTTTTGAACCAAGCTCACATTTTCAATTTTTTGTTAATTAGACAAGAAATGCCTCTAGTACTCAAAGTTAACTGCGGGGCGGCGGTGATAGATTTCTAGTTCTCGATTTTTTTTACCAAAAATTGCGGAGGAGAGGAGAGAGAAAGTGGGGTGGGAAGAAGAAGGGTTGGCGTGGTGCATGGTGGTGGTTGTCGTCTACAAATCAGTGGAGATGAACCAATTTATGGCAACTGGTTCGAGATACAGAAAGAGAGATGCAAAAGATTACGATGGTTCCTTTTTATTTATGTATTAATTATTTTTATTTTATAAGGATATTTAAGTACGTAGTTTCATAATTAATTATTTTTAAATTAATTTATTTTGTGGCATGAAAAGTAAATGATGTGGTGCAAATACAGACCTCAGTATGGACAAAAATGAAACTCTTTTAATTAAGGATCACAACTCACAAGTACTTTCATAAAGAAGTTTTTTCGTCCACACACTAATTAGTAAATTTAATTAAGTGAAAAGGGTACACGTATTAAGGTGATTAATTAATATCACGTGTATTTATTTTACTTTTTAAATTTACATATTTAATCAAACTGAAGTAAAAAAAAATCCGAATTTATAAGACTAGTAGCACGCTCAAAGAAAATTGTACAAAATTATTAAAATGGATTTAATTATTTATTTAAAGAAAACAATTGCTTTGCTGTATTAATTTCCAATTTTTAATTTATGCAGTAGTCTTGGACCATAATGTTCAATGATGGCATGGATGATAGGAATAAATTGACGTAAGGGATGATGTTACCACATCATATTCATCTATCGTCAAATTCTGCTGTCCACGTGCCTCCAATATTGCATATTTCTCTGAAATATATTAATGTAATACTGTATATATTTTAGGGCCTATTTTTATATATGCATAATTACGTAAATATTTCATCCAAGATAAAACATTCCATCCGTGGAATATAATAGATTGATCTGATAAATGTTCCACCATAAAATATAGTATTTAATGTTTATGTACTATTTATATATTATTAACATATACATACTACAGTCCGGGATGAAGAAGAGAGGTTGCTTGGAGACCAAATGTCACGGGTTCGAACTAATGGTGGAGTGAGGTTACTTGGAGATCAAAAATCACAGGTTCGAATCTCTTTAATACCACAAATCAAGCGTGTGAATATATATATATATATATGTGTGTGTGTGTGTGTGTGTACTACACTCCACTTATATATTCGACTAAGTGAATTTTGCAACTTGCGCCAAAATATATATTTGGAAATTTTAATCAAGAGATGCATTTTTAAATTAGGATATTAATATATTAGAATAATGCTAGCCAGCCAGCCAGAATCTAATTTTTTGATGATTAATAAAATTGTATTATTAATAAATTAATTATGTTAATTATTAAATGTTATGTTTTTACCATATTATCCTTCTATCATAAAATTAGTGATTTGTAATTAATTATTAAAATCACTCCAGAAGCGGATCGGAAGAAAGGGGCGCAACTTCATCTTCTTTCTTTTCTTCACTTCTTTATTTTTTTTTCCATCTTCGATTTCTTCTGAATTGAAGTACATATAGAGTTGCCCTAATTATTATGGAGGGCATCAATGTAAATTTATTGAATAATTAGTGTTTTATTAATTAAATTAATTAATTATTAAAAATAATAAAAGATTCTGGCTAGCCAGAATCTTGGTGAAGATCACTACTCTTAATGTTATTTAGGAGGATGCATATAAAATGGGACGAAGTACCCTCTCTCTCAATAACTACATATAAATAATCATGTGTGATCTTTCAAAATTCCAGCAGTAGTATTATATATTATACGCTCTTCGTCTTTATATGGACAATGTTCGACTCATTATTAGCAATTGATAAATAATGAGTATCAATTATTGTACCATGGTAAATATTATTATTATTAATAATGATATCAATCTTGGCATAGTAATGCAATAAATCCTATTATTGATACAAAAAATAATACTGCTGTGTAATAAAATCTAACATAGCTAGGGTCGTGAGTGAATTTATGTACCACTAAGGCGAGTGCCATATTTGCTTATCGCCTTAATTACAACACTTGAATAATTTTTAATTAGTATTTAGTACCATCGGTTCAATTCTCCTATTATATTTCGTGTTTCATCTTCTATTTTATGTCAGTAGTACACATGCATCATGTGTATTTTAATGATGTCATAATACACGTGACATGCATTGATGATAGCGAAAACATGATACGTAACATGAAAATGTGACAAAGAATATGATACCTAGCTATTTCCGTGTCTTGCAACAGCAGGTTATATTTGTTAATAAATATCCGTAAAAATACTAATAATATTGGAGGAAATCTTCTGTAAGACTGTCTAACAGACCTCAATCAGTTAGACTAATTTTATTTGACCCATAAAGGTGGTTTGCCCTTCCATTTCCATTTTCTTTTTGTATTTATCTTTTTCAATGGTCCTCTTCCATTTTTCATTTTCTTTTCAATTTTTAATATATTCTTCTTTTATTTTTTTACAAATATATATTTAATTTTTTAAATTAATTTTTTTTATCCAACATCCTGCGCTCGATAATTATTATTTTTTGAAATAAATGTAAAGCCTAAAATTGAATTAGTGAATCCTAAAATTATTTTGAAATAATTTATTTTTATTTTTATCCAACGTCTCGCGCAATTCACTCGTCCAATGTTAATACGTGGGCTTGTGCATTGCGGATAATTAATTTTTTTTTGAAATAAATATATACCTTAAAATGAAATTAATAAACTCTAAAATTAAATTGAAATAATTTAATTTTTTTATCAGATGTCTCTCGTAGTGCACTCACTCGACGCTAACGTGTGGGTTCGTGCACTGCGCTCGATAATTAATTTTTTAAAATAAATATATACCATAAAATGGAATTAATGTACTCTAAAATAAAATAAATTAATTTATTATTTTTTTATTCGACATCTCGTGGTTGTGCGCTCGTCCTATGCTTACATGTGGACTTGTACATTGCACTCTATACAAAATAATAGTTAAAAAAAATTAGAAAATAAAAAAAAGAGAGAGAAAAAAGCAAAAAAATAAATTCATTAAAAATTGATTCCGATGCGCGTGAGTCTTACACGCCACATGTGGGCGCTCATAGGAGCATGACTAGCACACGCTTGGACGGGTAGGTGGATTTGAGTCTATTTGGCCCGTCTTACAGATTTCGACTCGATCGTTAGACTCTCTAATATAAATTTTTGTCCTAATAATATAGTGCTTCTTCATTTATAACAAATTAACTTAATATGAGGTGCAGCAACTAGAGTATGATCGAGTAATTGCACCAAGCCTTCAGAATAAAATATTATAAAATAAAATAAAGTATACTAATTAATCGTAGTTCAACAAAGAAAATTCAAAAGTAACACTACTCTCTCTCTCTCTCTCTCTCTCTCTCTCTCTCTCTCTCTCTCTCTCATGAAATCAAGCTTTAATCGTTCTTCAAATTATTTAAGGCAGCAATAATGAATTAATAGTACTTAATAAATAGGCGTCTAGAATTTGATGTGTATATATTTCATGCACGGAGCTCAAGAAATGATAATTTTCCGTCTCATAGAAACGAGGTCGTCCCCTACCCTCGTACGTAATCACATGCACTATTATTAATTATAATTAATCAGCATTGATATTATACAATCATCAATTCAATTATAGTCTCTAATTGTTTTCTGATTAGCAGAATTAATTAGTACTACTATATATATATATATGGGTGGGTTCAAATAGGAACCAATCCTCCCGTGAGAACCTAAGAACCAATCAAATTCAAAGATTTTGATGACATGGCGGATAAAAAGGCGGTGACATAATTGTAAATATGTAAAATTCGAAATATAAGGGTAACTTCAGATTTTTTTTTATAAAGTGATGTCATCATATTTTAAAATTTTTTAAAAACTTTAAATAATCATAACTTACTCGTTTTTTATCCAATTTACGTAAAAAATATATCAAATTAAAGATTTTTCATGCTCTTTCATTTAAGATGTTTATTTGAGCAAAAATTGATGAAAATACAAAAAACTTTTTTTCACGTATATTCAACTCGTAACTATCAGACATTTGCTAATATGATATCACAATATTGCTCATATCTTGTGTTTATGTTGCTAACATGAAATTTTTTATGCACGACTTTGAATTTTACGTTGCTTTCATAAGAAAATAGTTAAAGTATGAGCTATATATAGTTAAGTTCATAAACAATTATAATTTTATCAATGCTTAATATTATTTTGAAAACTTGTAATATTTGAGAATTTAAGTCATACTAGCATATCATTATTCACATATTAGCAACATGTTACTAATATATTAGCAAATTATTAGTCACATATTAGCAGTGTGTATATTCTCTAACATATTAGCAATATGCTGTATGTATGAATGATGTTACACATGTTACACAATATTATTTTAAATGTGGTCCAATGTTATATGTGTGGTGTTTAATACGTGTCAATTTATTATTATGATCTCGTCAAGTTAGCAATATGAGTTTACTTTATGTTAGCAACAAAATCTGTTGATGTTAGCAATATAAATCTTTCATGTTAGCATATTAATACAACGCCAGAAAAGACAACGGTTTTAAAGCGTTGTCTATTTAATTCCGAGAATTTGGCCCAAAATCCGAAAAAACATAACCTAATTTCGAAATTATGAAAATAACCCCTCCTTCATTAAGTTCTCAAATATTACAAGTTTGCCACATTACTTTGACTAAATCTAAGGTTAGGATTGGTTCCTAGGTTCTCACGGGGGAATTTGGTTCCTATTTGATCCTTTCCCTATATATATATATATATATATATATATATAACTCTCTCAGTTTTTGAATAAGTGTCATTTTAACACTTTAAATATTTTGTTTCAAAAAAGGTGTTGTTTTACAAATTCGAGATAGAAAATGGGCCAATTTTTTTTAGTCACTTAGAACTTTAAAAAAATTTATTTTAGTCACATAAATTTTAGCCACTTATTTTTAAACATATAAATTTTAGCCACTTTGGACAAAAATACTATCACACCTACGCGTGTGCTATCACTGTGTGTTAGACTCAGCACGCAGGTGCGTGCGCGCGTCGATAGCCCCGTACTTGCGCGCGCACCCGCACGCGTCGGTAGCCCTACACCTGTGTGCGCGCATGTCGGCAACCCTGCACCCGTGCGTTGGACTCAGTGCGCAGGTGCACGCGCAAGGATATTATTATAAAGTTGGACAAAATAATAATATTTTAAAAAAAGTGGCTAAAAAAAGCTTTTTATTTATTTGGCTGACTACTTTGTCATATTGTCACATAGAAAATTCACATTTTCACACATTTGCCCTAATTTAATGCATTAAAAAAACTCATTTAACGTATTCACATAATAATGTATTAGGTAACTCAATTAATTTATTAATTTGTGTATATTAATTCAAAATGACACTTAATTGAAAACAGACAGTATAACATATGTTTTAAATATATCTACACATACGTCAGAAGTTCTTGAGGAAAAACACTAGTAAGTATTAAATATATTAATGTACGTGTATATATTATGTTTTGATGGATTGATACCGAAATTAATTATTATTATCATTAGTGGTAGACTGGTAGTAGTACTAGTATTTTTTGGTGTGTTGGAGTAGTCTAATTAAGTATATATTAGTAATCTTGATATTGAAAATAATGGATATAATTAAGTTGAAGATGATGAATTGATGATGATAAGATGCACAAGTTACAATGTTAGATGGAAGTAATTAAAAGAAGATGAAAAAGAAATTATTCTTGAGAACAACCTCTCCTATTGAAAATAGGAAGGAAAGTAATTAGAGATGGGGACATGATGCAGTAATTACCACAGTAATACGCATGCAAAACTTAATTGCTAGGTCGATGAGAGAGAGAGGAGAGAGAGAATGGGGGGGAAATTAGGGTTTATCGATTGCAATGTGCAGAGATGGAAAATTAATAAGGGGGCATTGAATGCGACGCGGTTTTGGTGAGGCAGTAGAGGAAAACAGGAGAGAGGCAGCTGACTTTAGAGGTTCCATGGCGTAGTTAATGCATTTGCTGTCACCTTTTGACTCCTCCTACACCTTTGTGTTTCACACACACTCCCCACTCTCATCTCATCCTCGACTCCACTCTTATCTATATATGCAGAATTAATTGCACTTATTTATATACACATATACATCACACAACCTCATCCCTCCCATATATTTACCCCTTTTCTGATCATCAGCTGCTTCAAACAACAAACACAACTTCAGAGAGAGAGAGAGAGAGAGAGAGAGTCTAGCTTGTCTTGTCGTCCGGATCGACCAGATTAAGTTGCTCGATCAGCTCCTCCAAATGAAGAATTAAGAGTGGATTGAATTAGGTAAGTTAGGGCATAGAAGAATTGATATAGATAGATATGGGGAGGCCCCCTTGCTGCGACAAAGTTGGTGTGAAGAAAGGGTCATGGACTCCTGAAGAAGACATAATCCTTGTTTCCTATGTTCAACAAAACGGTCCTGGCAATTGGAGGGCAGTTCCTGCAACTACCGGTACGTTTTTTTTTTTTCACTTCTACTTCTGAACCTTAATTACCTTATTTTACTTGAATTAATTCATTCTATATATATCTAATTTTCTTATTAATTAGGTTTGAGGAGATGTAGTAAGAGCTGCAGACTGAGGTGGACTAATTACCTTCGCCCAGGAATCAAGAGGGGTAGTTTCACAGATCATGAAGAGAAGATGATTATCCAACTACAAGCCCTTTTGGGCAACAAGTAAGTTAATTAATTCATAATTAGTTTCTCCCACTGTACCATATATATATGGCTATATATTTCATAAGACTTAACATCTAATTAGATGCCGATTAATCTTTTTTTTTTTTTATCTATGTTTTGCAGATGGGCTGCCATAGCTGCATATCTCCCAGAAAGAACAGACAACGACATCAAAAACTACTGGAACACCCATTTGAAGAAGAAGCTCAAAAATCTTGAAAATGGATCGATCGATCAGGATCAGCCCAAAACCAACACTCTATTTTCTTCATCAAAATCACACTCAATTTCAAGAGGGCAGTGGGAGAAACGGCTACAAGATGATATTACCACTGCCAAACAAGCCCTCCACGACGCATTATCATCCGATTCACCATCGCCTAATAATAACAACCCCGTTTTGTATGCTTCCAGCACTCAAAATATAGCAAAACTGCTCAAAGATTGGGAGAAGAACACCCCCAAATCAGGAGAATCGAAATGCTCGAGCACCCAGAATTCTTACTCCAACAATATTTCTACGACGGTCGATTCGGTCTACAGCAAGGAAGCTCCCACCAACTGTGATGAGAGCGAAAGTGGGATGGAGGATTTGTGCCCACCATTTGAGTCCATGTTTGGATTTAAGGCTTTGGAAACTTCGAATTCCGATGAGTTTTCAAGATCTGCTTCTCCTAGCGTTGTTAATGGTGTTGAGATCAAAACCGATCCTACTTCACCTTCTCCATTATCCATGTTGGAGAATTGGCTGCTCGATTTTGAAATGAAGGATTATTTGACTAACACCTCATTTGATCAGAATTTAGTTTAGTATGATTAAAGATTATTTGTGGGAACATTGGGTATTTTATTTTTTCTTGGGTTAATTATTTAAGCCTTTGCCCTAACACTAAGCATTTTCCTCTTCAATTTTTTTGGCCCCTTTATATGTCTTCAGATATTTAATTTATATGCTCAATGTTATAATCATCTTAATTCTGATTTAGTTACTTTACTGAACGGTTGTATATTCTGTAACCTTTTATTGTTTATTATGTTAGTTCATTAAATGAAAGTAAGTCTATATATATGCTTAGTTAATTCTTGCAGTTTAATTTTATGCCTGCCCGGAATCAGTTTCGGTTGTAACTTGTAAGAGATCTTTTGTTTGATTTTGTGAGTAATTAGTGTTACATGTATTATCACAATCAAATTAGTAATACACATGTACGATTGAATATGACTGCTGATAAATTTTCTCAATGCATGTTTCCAATAATTGCGGCAATTCAATTGCTACACATTAGTTGTCGATATTAAGCATATTAGTTGGCATTATTAATTAAGGCACCAGTACTAGCCAATTGAAATCCTCTAGTACATTTCGTATTCCATTCCCTATTGCATAATTAATTTTTTTTTATTTCTTCTTCATTTTTTTTTATTTTAATTTCTTGTGATTTAATCTAATTTTACACTTGTACTTAGAGCTTATTCTATTTAGTTAGGGTTTATTATAATTTTTTAATATTAAATTTTTTATTTTTAGTAAATAATTGATTAATTATTTTAGAAACTAAATAATATGTCCCTCCATTTCAAAACTAAGAAAATTGATTGTGCAATAGAAAATGCAATAGATGACACTATATTGATGTTTAAAAATTAATCAGATAGGTCAAAACAAGTTAAATCAATTTAATCTCATCGATATATGTAGTTAATTTAGATTGTTTTATGTATGGTTAGATTTAGTTTTCGAGATAATGTATATGGTCATTATATACTCCTTTCATTTCATAATAATTGATGTTTTAGGATTTAGAGTAAAAAATATTAAATAAAAAAAGAGATAAATATATAATTTTCTCTCTCTACCTATATCATCTTTTATGGAAGAAATTTCACCTATCAAAGATAAGTTAATATGTAAGAAATTTTATAGGGTCTTGATAGAGGGTAAAATTGAAAAAAAAAAGTGTGAAGATGTCTAAATACCAAATAATTTGAAACAAAATTGAATAGCTAAAATATCAATTATTGCGAAACTGAGAAAGTATACAGTTTTTAATGAAATAAAATACAATAAAATACATGAATATATACACGCGCGCGCGTTACGTTTTGAATTTCTAGAAGTAATTATAATTAAATTTCCCTTATTAGATATGTTTTTGTTGTTGCGTGGGGAAATCACATGCTAGATGTTACCCGATGGTCCCCTCTTAATAACCCTTCTTTTGTTTAATTTATGAAGTTACACATTATTTGTATTTATAAATTAACGTGTAACATTAAAGTATCTAGTTATAATTCAATGTGATGTACATGAAATGCTATAATATAATAAGAGCTTAATATGTAAGAGGTTAAGGATACAATATATAGATATGATACGACGTCTTCCTCGCAAGAAGAAGAAAAAAAGGTTAATTTATTTTGTATGAGCTTTTATAGCCCAAGAGTCCATTTGTAAAAGTTTTATATTGAACTTACAAATAAGTTGTTATGAGAAATTCTATTCACGGTCCTGTTTTTCTATTTATACCCCTAATTTAAATAAGATAAAAATGTTTCCCTAAAAAAAAAAGATAAAAATGTTTTTTTTTTTCAAATTTGTATATCTTTGTAGCTTCAAAACATAAAACCTAAGAAGCTGATTGGTATGATAGAATAGATTTATGTATGAATGGAATGAACTTAAAAATGGAATGGGGGGTTTGAATGGAATGCCGATTCTTATGATTGGTATGTTTACGGAATGAAGAGCAGAATTAAATATCAATTCTTTCTTTATTTTATATAATGAATATTTTATGTAATTCTAAGTTTTCTTATAAATGAATAAAGTGTACATAATAACTAATAAATATCAACACATGCCTTCATTTATTTTTTTAAATTTCTAAACACCATTTTTCTTTTTTAGTATGTGTTTTTTTCTAATTTGTTTATAAAATTATAATTTATTTATTTGATTGAAAAACTTTATTCTAAAATATTTAATTAATCAATATATAATAATTTGTATAAGTTAATAAAAATATATTTACTTCATAGAAAAATAGTTTAACATTTCAATTTTTCATTTGAATATATTAAATTATATCAAATACATAAATATTTTATATTGCATTATAACATATTTTTATGTTATATTTATTTCGGCATCACTTTCATTTTTCTTCAACAAAATTATCAAAACTATCAAAATTTGATTTTAAAACATATTTTCAAATTATATTTTGAAAATAAATAAATAATATAACAATAATTAAGAAATAATAATAATAATAATAATAATAATAATAATAAATTATTTAGTTTGATTTTTGATTTATTTTTCTAAATATAATAAAATAATATTATAAGACATGATTATGTATAAATATATCATACATTTATTTTTTTTTGGTAATTGAGAATAGCTAAACCCATGGGGGTGGGTGGAATGACTATTCCCCTTCCTTTGGGAATAGTGATTCCCAATTTTGAACCATACTAATAACCGGAATGAGAATGGACATAGAAATTACCATTCTATTATATTCTATTCCAATATTCCACCGTACTAATCACGTCCTAAAAGATCAATTCTATATAAAAGTTATATAAATAATCTGTTGTTTATATCATGAAAAGATATGAACTCCATTCCATTAGACTCAAAACACCCAAAAAAAATCGTTAACATGAAAATATTAAATTAAGTGAATGGAACGATATTAGAAAAATTGATTCTCCTGTCCCAAAACTTAATAAATTCCATGAGGATGGATGGAAGGAGAGAAGCTACAGTGTGTAGGAGGCTCTATGATAAAGTTAAAATGTTGGGGATTAATGGATAAAATTATAGTATCATATTAATATTGATATTTTACAAAAAATGGTGGGGCTGCAAAGAAAAAATGATTGGAGGTTGTGTTTAGATTTTTCCATAAGTTATTATTAGTCTAACATGCCGACTGTTGAAAGTTTTCTCCGTAATCTGATTTTATTATTTGGCTAAAAAAAAACTATGCATATCCAAAAGTTACAGCGTGAAGAAGTGCAGATTTGAAATTTTGCAATTTGAGATCGCACTTCTCCAATGTTGGCAATATATTAAAGTGCATTTCCGCCAAACATTTACTAATAAACTTTCACTACCACTAATTAATATCCTCAAAAATTAAAGTTCATTTAAAAATGTTTTGCATTTTAAAAGCAGTACTGCTCCCAAACACATTATGTAACATGCATATTTATTGATTTTTTCGTTCAACGTTTAATTATTGATCTTTTTTCCATTTACACGTGATGATAATTAAATCGATGCTACATGATTTAATCTGATATTTATTATCCACATGTTTTTTTTAGTTGTGATATTTATTATCCACAACACATTTTTTTTTTTTGACTTTGGGGATAGGAGATTAAGATTCATACTCGTGTCTCTAATTAATTAATCCTTACACTGAGAAGAAATACAATTAAATTACATGTTAATTGTATTATCCACATTATATATGCATGATTATATACCACACATCTTTCCTCAAAAAAGTAAAAATTAAAATGTATGTGATACGTAATATTAACCTATTCTTGGACAAAAATACTGTTAAATCTAGCTGAACAAAACAATGTAACAACGTAATAATAACTATAGTTGAAAATCAAAATATCAAAAACTTGAAATAATTTTAATATCGAAATAATTGAAACAAGTTTATAGAAACTCGAGGCCTGTGGAGATCACAGTTTTTTTGGAACACGAACTAGAGCACTAACTTCAACTCAAAACTAGAGAGCAAGAATGATAGAATAGAGAATGAGAGAATGATTTATTGATGTGTTTATAAATGAGGGATGAGGCCGGCCACTTTTTATAGGCACCTTTTATAGGCTCCAAAGTGAGACCTCTCATTTGTTCACCATTAAATCTCATGTTGTAACCTCTAAAGATGAAAGGTTGTCATTAGGGTAAACCTTTGGTATCTAGGGCATAGAATAATCTAGAATAATTCCCTCACACATTTTCATATTTTTCAACAAATACCCGTTATCATATTAATTAAAACTTGTTAAAAATCCCCATGCCCGTTATACTAAGTGACATTTTAGAATTGTAATTTAGTGAAGATCTAATTTTAATACATCCATCTTAATGATATACGGAGTATTACATATATTTCTGATAAATTAACATATTCAATCCAACGATATAATAAACATGATTTGCTAATAGTCATTACTAAAACATGTTAATAATAACCTTAAAATTTGCTACATTGAAAACTATTACAAGATACAAGTAAATTGAGTTACAATCATTCCACACATGCTAATAACTCATATTAATAATACTAATGATATCATTAACATTTGGTTACTTAGAAAACAAATCATAAAATGCAAGTAAATATTATTATAACAAAATTGCTATCAGCCCTACTAATCTTGTCTAACATAATAAACGTGATTTGTTAATAGTAATTACTAGAAATGATAACGATAATATTACAATTTGCTAACAATGCAGATATAAGTGCTAATGTGATGAAAATATGTGCTAATATGAACTACATAATATACTATCACACCATATAATATTTGCTAACATCAACTAATTATCACAATTTAACATAAATCCTGCCACAACCGAATTGTCAAGAACTGTGAGAAATCAACAAAACTCCTATAAATCCCACTTTTATCAAAATTAAATCATACATGAAAACTAAAATATTGCAAACATAACATATAATCAGGATTTTGATTATGCAAACACTAATAGATTAATTACCTTTTCTCACATTCAACCTTTTGAGAAGAACACATCTATCAGTCATTCTTAAATCCTCTTTGTTGCGGGTTTTGATTTGCTATGTTCAAGTAGACAAATGATTTTCCTTTGTTGGAGGTGACAATCGATATGTGAATGATGAAACCCGTTTGTTTGATGCATGAATTTGCTATTCATCTTTCTGTGGTTCTCTCGATCTGGGGAGTTGAGGAGGTGTTAGTAGGTCATCATAGTCAATATATGTGATGGAGTAGTTTCTATGGTCTTTTGAAGGAATATCGTTTTTTTCTTTCTTCTTTGCTTTGTGATTTGAGAGTCGCCGTTCTTGCTTTTTTTCTCTGCAGATTTAGATGGTTTCAGAATCTTTAATGATTTTGTGTCATGATTAAGCCGATAAATATGGTGAGTGATTATGTAGATCTATTTGTTATGTTATTACCACTATGCAATATTGCAGGATCTAAAAATTCAATTTATTTGCTATTAAACCCCCCCCCCCAAATCTCCAATTGATTTTTGACTGTCTAGATCAAGTAGATAAGTGGTTAATATTAGTTCCTAGTGCATGTATAAGGTTTTAATCCACCCATATATATATATATGATTTGGTTCAAATGAGAACGCATCTTTGACTGAGAAATATGAACTATTTACAACGTTAGATCTATCAAATTTAGTGGTTTAGATTTAGATTGAGATTTAATATTTCTTTTTAATTATAGTTTTTTTTAAATTAGATTTGGGTATCATAGTATGTTGATAATTCAATCCCACAATAATAGGTTTTGTCGATCATATCTATATTTATTTATATTTTCTTATTTCTCTGTCCTACTAAAACGCGATTTTATGTTTATTATGTATAATTTTTTTATCTGTTTTATCTTCTATATGGTATTTATCGGAGTTCTTCATTTTTTGGTTTCATTCTTCACAAATTTTATCATCCACCAACACGTACTGCTTATATATATATATATATATATATATATATATCATTTATGATTCATTTAATATATATTTTTGGTATATTTTTGTTGTGCTAAAATAATGAGTTATTTTTTGTATTCGAAATTAATTCATTCATTTTTCTTATTTGTTGATTGTTATGAATCATTTAGAAATTTTCATCATATTTTATTTGTTTTAAAATAAAAAAGCTACACATTGTGCAATGAAATGGTATTTGAGAAGCAATGAAATGTCATAATACAAGCAATAAACTATTTATGGTTTAAAAAAAATCCTTAATCCATAGGGCTATCAACACGAGTTTAGCAATGATTTAGTATTTTGCAAGCATTGTATTGATTCTACATAAGCAATGATTAGATATCCCGTCACTATAATTTTTTTAAAATTCTATCGGTAAGATATGATTTTCTCATAAATAAGTAATAAACAACACTTAACAAACATCAATTGTCATCATATATATTATTTAAAAAAAATAAACTGTTACACATTATGCAATGAAATGGTATTTGAGAAACAATAAAATGTTATAAAACAAGCAATGAATTATTTCTGATTAAAACTTAAGAAATTATAATATTATAATAATTGAAATAGTACATAAAAATAAATTGAATTATTGATAACATGCACTGCAACATTATATAAAATGCAATCAAATTTCTTATTTTCAATCAATGTATACCATGAGTTTCGAATGTTCTTACTAACAATGGGAAATTTATTGCTTATGATGTTAGATTTTGTAGCTTAGAATGTTTAAATTTGGTGCTATGTTGGTTTCATTATTTAGACGGTGATCTGTAGTGGCTCAACAATGATCGACCACTAAGAGAGAGAAAGAGAGAGACGTGTGAGAGAGATATGTAGAGAGAGAATGAGATATGGAGATTTATTTAGATATTTCCATATCATTATAGATATTAATTAAATTGATAATTATGGCATCTTTCTTAATTTTAATCTCAACCATTCATCCATACAAATTGAAAGGCTATGATTTGTTCATAATTCTCACACGGAGAATAGTCGTCATTATAACCAATCTATATATATATATATATATATATATATATATAAACACACACACACACACACATAGGGAATGGATCTTTTATAAACACTTCCCTCATGTGTAAATTGTGGATTGATTTCATCCATTAGATTTGATAGATGTATGACTAGGATTATATCTATTTTAATTATTATATTATATTTATTTTATGGAGAAAGGTCATATTAGTCATTATAATATCATTAATATCTTATTAAATTCTTATTTCCTAGAATCTGGTTTTATCCATTTTGCATTCACTTTCTAATTTTTCCATTCTCAAATATTTGCTTCTAATTTTCAATATATCAACAATATTTTAGAATTTTCGTTTCTTCAATTCTCACCATCAATTTGCTCATTGATTTTTTTATGTTTATCCGTCATGTTTCGAGATTTGAAATCGATTTATATGCTTTTTTCACTCAAGAATATCGATTTTTTTCTTACTCAATTATCATATTGTGTTCATCAACGAAGAAGTACTTCAATGACGTATTCACCATATCAAAACATAGAACACAAGAAAACCCAGATTCACTATCATTTTTTTATGTTTCTTTTTAAATTGATGATGTTTGTAGTTTTGTTGGTTTTTCTCATGAACTCACTTTCTTGTATGTTTTTTTTAGGAGAATATTAATAATTTTTTTGTCAGAATACTAATGTATTAATAACTTAATTATTAGGAGATGGTTTATGATATTGATCTGGTAATACTTTCTTTTGTTTTATTGGTGTTGGTTTTTTTAATCAATGATGCTTATAGTTTTGTTGATTTCTTTTTTTTTCCCCGTTTTTTGTTAGGCTTTTTCTGGAGTAATTTTAATGAAATTTTTTTTATCAACATAATAATGCATTAGTAGCATCATAATTCTCAATTTAAGTATTAGAAATAGCAAAAATAGCATCCAAATATATAGTACACATGTTATCACAAAAAAAAAAAATCAATTTCGAACAACAGAAAAATAGCACTACAAAGAATCAATGTAAACATCTAAAATTACAAAAATAGTATATGTTATCACAAAAAAAAAAAAAAATCAATTTCGAACAACAAAAATCAACTTCAGAATTTCTTTTCCCATTGGATGAAACTTGTTCAAAATAGGAAAAATAACATCCTAATTCTCAATTTAAGCATTAGAAATAGCAAAAATAGCATCCATATATATAGTACACATGTTATCACACACACACACACACACACAAATATCAATTTCGAATAACAAAAAAACAACTTCAGAATTTCTTTCCCATTGGATGAATCTTGTTTGAAATATGAAAAATAGCATCATAATTCTCAAGTTAAGCATTAGAAATAGCAAAAATAGCATCAAAATATATAGTACATATGTTATCACAAAAAAAAAATTCGAACAACAGAAAATAGCATTACAAAGTATCAACGTAAGCATCTAAAATTAGAAAAATAATATATCTTAAAAACAAAACTCAGTTTTAAATAATAAAAAAATGAAAAACCTCACAATAGGAAAATAGTTTTCCAAAGAATAATATAAACATCTAGAACTATAAAAATAACATTGTTCACATGTGTTAGATTAACACGCTACGACATACTAAATTAACTAAATAAATTTTCAATTAACATTGCACAAAAATCACATACATATTCATTATCAGTGTATTTTTTAAATACGAAACAAACGTGAAAGTTATCATAATAAAAAATATTATCACCCAATATTAACAAGCATCCAAAATTACAAAAAAAGCATCACAAATAGGTTGTTATAAATAATTAATTTGATTGAGATCCTAATCAAAAGCATTATCACACATTAATACCAGCATTCAGAAATACAAAAATAAAAATCATAAAACATCGGTGCTTAAAAATAATTCTAGTGTGACTAAAACTACATATTTTGAGTGCTATCGTAATTAAAAGCATTGTCACCCATGAATAACAGCATTCAGAACCATAAAAAC